>CM076096.1:9293523-10640194 GCA_038088585.1 Chrysina gloriosa
TTTTCGGGTAGTCAGCTCCTTTAGGTATTCAGGAACACAATCCCTAAAAATAAAATACTCAATTAAGAAATGTTATGAATGAATATTGCTTGATATTGTTCACATCCACAAGGTTATTAAACTATGTTTTGTTATAAAAATTAATGTTAATGCAACACAATTACATAAAAACGGCTATAAATTAATGTCATTTCAATGATATACTGTAATTGTAATTAGTATAACATAGTAAATACAAACGTCTACTTTAATAGAATTATAAATATATGTACCATCAATGCATTTTCTGCTTCTGGTGACACCAAATTGTTTTCTCGCAAATGGGTAAGCGCTTGCTTAAAATTCGTAATTTTTCTTAAGAACCTTCTATTTTTCTCTCTTAATGCGTGTATTTTTCGTTTTTGAATTTTCATTTTATTATCTACCAAATTCAAAATCCTTCTCGCTGTGCCTGGTGTTACCTCCTCTGTTGGCAGAATATCTCCAATATATCTCGGCTCACTAAATATTTTCCGTTTTGAGATCCGTGCAACTTCGTCTAAAAATTACCGTAACATATACATTGATAAATTTATACACCCATGCGTTGTAATTATTATTATGAGAAATAAATATAAACTGCCATATATTTTTACCTGAAGCATTTTCAGCAATTTGTGAAACATCCGAATCTGTGTTCGTACTAGCTGTCCTTGGTGTTAAGACATCTGATAGTAGTGTATCTCCGATATATCTAAGCGGCTCACTCAATCTTCTCCGTTTTGAGTTATGTGCACTTTCATCTAAAAATTGCCACAATACATTAGTATATTCTTAGGTACTGATAAATTTATACAAGTATTGCAACTATTTTACGTATTATGAGAAATAAATATTTTTACCTGGAGTATTTTCATTTCCTGCAATTTGTGAAACAACCGATTCAAGTCTATTCTTTTCCACTTCAAACTGTGGTGTTCTCTGTATTACAGCTACATCGTCCTGTGCCACATTTTGTGATGGCAATAACATGGAAGGAATGACTCCCGCTTTCAGTTTTAATACTCCTCCATATGCATGTGCTTGTCGATTTCTATAATCCTGTTCAACGAAATGTTTCGAACAAATTCTAATGTTGTTAACATTATCCGACTCTTCTAAGTTGCACTTCACTAGCCAACTTTTACGAGTTTCGGGACACGTAGGAAATCTAAAAATAAATTAATGTTCTTATTCAATATTACTTGCATCAGTATTGTTATATCAATCATGACAATTGTGTTGTCTTCAATTTTATACACTCAACAAAAATGATACATACTTGTGAAGTGTTATATGTTGTGCTGCAGTGTCTCTGGGGCTTCCACATAAAAACATATCCATTTCGGTTTAAGTTGTTTCTTTCTAGCATTCATTTTGCAAATTAAGCAAGCACACTAATTCTAAGACGCCAGCAAATACTTATCACTGTGCTAATTGCTACTAACTTTGATACACATCTGTTGACTTGACCATCACGCATGCGCACTAATATTTGTAATACGGTTCATTAATTGGTAGTTTAAGTCAAGACGCGCGTGGCGCTAGTGTATCCTTTTTAAATTTAGCGCCGATAAATTCAGGTTTCAATGGTTGCGAGGATATAAAAGCGTAAACACAACCACAAGCGTCCTTTACCAAGTCCGCGCCAGCGATAATCCCACAGCTCAGATGGTCGTCGATTCCCAAGATCGACCCCCTCCCCGAGTAAGAATCCGTCGTCCAGCAGATTTCTTCACTATCGGCTTAGGCAACGTCCTTAGGTCCCTCAACGACCATCAAATCTCCCCTAAAACGATGACAAAAATTTTCAAATACGAAATTAAATCTCCCACCTCTAGAACGATCAATCCCCCCAATTTAGCTTGCCCGGTAAGCTACATTTCATTCATCCACCCCAAAGGCTGCAAGATTGCAGCAGCCTTTTCTCTTGAGATAGGAGGATGCAGGGCGGTTTTCCACCGCTGATCCCAGGATATGAATTGAAGTTCTAAGGAAGCGCCCTTTCCAGGATGGGGATGCAACTTTCTATAATAGTTTGTACCGAGATATACCGCCATCTCTAAATTTGGTTGCAAATTACTTTCACGTTGGCGCCAAAGTTAAACAGTGCTTCTATATTGATTGTATTAAAATAGTTTAATTCGGTTATGCAAGACCTGCGATATTGTAACCTATTACTATAAGATTTTTCCTTAGACAAACTGCTGGTTGCAATAACTACACGCCTACAAAATTGTCTGTTCTCTTAATTTTACTAATATTTCACGTTTCATAATAATTGGTATTGAATACAGTGATCTTTGTTTTGCTGCATTTTATTTCAACTAACACACAAAAAGTATTAATTTTTTTAAGAAAGAAGTAGCATAAATGTTCTTCTAAAACACCGAAAATTTTCTTATTATTTACAGTCATGATGTTTTGTTTGTAAAATAAATTACTAACAGCTAAAATTGTTTTTTTATTCAAAATATTACAATAATATACAAAATACATAGAATTTAAAAATATTTAATAGTTTTCTCGCATTTTCTCTTTTAATATATTTCACGAAACTTTGCAACTTGCTATACCAAAATATTACAAAAAAATAAATGCAAAATACATTCAAACTAAAGCCAAGACATAATACCATTCTTGCATGTTTGTAACATATTGCATGTGACTGCTTATAAATTGCATTTTTACAATTACGAGTTGTTCAGCTAAACAATGATTACGGTGAAAAACTTTCCCTGCATTTTGCAAGTAAAGTCCATGAGCTTGGTTATATATCCCGTCTTTAGAATATCTGCAAGTTGCTTTAGCAAATAATATTTTCGTCACCCGATCGCAATAATTACAGCAACACAACTTTGCAAATTTTTTTTTTTATTGTTGTTTTGTTTATAAAATCATTATGTTCATATTGAATTTTAAATTTAAAACTCACATTGTTATACAAAAAATTCAACAAGAATGAAAACCATTCATTGTGGTGGCATATTTTTTGAAATGAATAATTGATGATATTCTCAATTATCAGACCTTTTACACATTCTGGTGTCCAATAGTCACATTTGTGCTTCCCTGTTCACAACCTGTAGATAGTACTTTTAAATCGGCTTCGTGACATTTGGTCACAATGAGTTTCACTAACCTTACCAAGTCCATTGATTTTATCGTCGTTCTTGTAAAAGTATAACAAATTGGTTGCTTCCACTTTTTCAAAATTCCTATTATCATAAAGACTTGAGCATGCTCTGCTATTTGAGAAGTGCTTCTGTATCCCAAAATTTTCAAATCCATGTACTTTATTTCTGCAAGGTTCAAACTGAAGATGTGGTTGTATGCTCATTTCATCAAACATTTTACAACATATCTTATCTCTGTCATTGAAATGTTGCACTGTACTTTTTAAATTCTCAAATATAACTTCACTGATACCAGAATCAATTGGTAGTCTTTGTAGGAAGGTTGATGATGTTTCTTTTTTTTTTTTTTTGATGTGGTAACAATTTTTTTGCTTGTATTGAATGTCTACGACCTTTAGGTTTCTTGGCACAAGATTGAGCTTTAATGAATTCTTTAGCTACATCATTCATTTATCCTCTTATCTGATCAATAACCTCATCTTCATTAATATTTTTTGCGATACAAATTCTCTTTGTAAATAAATATTTTTCTTCTTGTACCTTTTTAAACTGGTTTCTAAAATATTGCGCACGTTGATACAGTTCCTTTGCTTTTGATGACAGCTGATTTATTCTGGTAACTTCAACTTCTTCTAACAAAGAATCTATACGATAGAAATATGTTCTGGATAAAATTACATTTAATTCTTCTTTCTTTTTGGTGTAGTGTAGGTATCTATTTGTGCAGATGATGAGGGTCCTTCTGCAATGAAAGGTAGGTAGGTAACCATTTACACATATATTGGCAACTCACCAAAATCCAACGTAGATGTCACAAAATTTGGATCATTAATACTGCTTGTTGATGGGTCATCTATAAAACATCTTAATTATTTAAATTTTCATATATTATGTTGTCAAACTTGCCAAAAGCAGTGCTCCGTTTGGGAGTTGATGTAATAATGTCATCATTCCTATGTGATATTGCTTCTAAAAGAAAAACACTCATCAGAATAATATTTAATGAAAAAATTCAATTTTTTTAGATCATGAATACTTATTATTATTATTATTATTATTCGGGCATATTATTGAACGTTGTAAATAACTTATAATGTTTAATAATATGCTTTAATATGTTGCCGTCATTTTCTAACTATAGAAATGCCGTACGATATGTTTCATAATAAGAAATATTCATAGTAAGTAATCTATTCTGATACATTAAATGTTAATAGAATTTTTATGTGTGATTAAGAAAATGACTATAATTAACATCTATGTAAATTTTCCCAATACTTTGAAATGATCGGAAGTAAATAAAAGGATAATTTGTAACACACGAAATAAGAGTAATACGTACGAAATATATGTTCTTCAGATGTATAGAGTGAAATAGTGTTAGTTGTTATACTTGCAGATGGTGGGCTTTCTATACATCATGTAGAATCCTCTATAAATGAATGAAAAGATACATATAAATCTTAGATATAACAAATAAATTTCGTTACATTACCAGGCAAAGGCAAACATGGAACAGCTGCATTTTTATACGCATATTTCTAGAATGATCTTCTGGTCGAAAGTGAATATCACATACTCTGCAGGATTGATACACTAATTCGGGATCCAATGCCCAAATTGTCTCATTTTTGCAAGCCGTTATCCATTTTTTGGAAGTGGAAATCGATGCCTACTCGCATCCTTGTTTCCACAACCAAACACAGCACAATTTCTGTAACGTCTCTGCAACATAAAAAATAATATTATCGGATTAATTACAATAACTATCACTCAATATTAAAAGATATATATTTGAAATTACTTACAATTACAGATAACGCCGAAGATGCGTAATTCGAACCTGATCAAAATCAAAACTAACCATACATAAAACTTCTGCTAACCCGGAGGGAAGGTTATGTGTATAACTTGATGGTATATTTAACAATAATAATTGATATACAGTAAAGCCCCGTTTATCGCAACACCTCCGAATCAAACGCCTTCCGTTTATCGCAACAACGAAGGGGCCCTCTCTCCTTCGCTTGGCTGATCAGCTGTTCCTCGGCGCATGCGCCTTCACGAACAATTTTACGCGCGTTTATTATTCACGGTTGCAAACATAACCTCGAATTTTGTGCTCATCGCATAAACGTACTATCACGGACTTTAGTTATGTCCGGTCTTTTGAGATACAGCCTGTGCTCCTGTTATTTTATCGGTTTTAGCGTCAAGCAAATTTCGCACATACACCCGGCCTTGTATGTGCGAAATTTGCAATAACAGGAGCACAGGCTGTATCTCAAAAGACCGGACATAACCAAAGTTCGTGATGGTATATAGCTAATAGGAGGGATTATACTAATAGATATTAATATTAATAATAGAATGTTGTTTGTCTTTAGTTCCAATCTAAACTAACGCTGTAATTTATACGAAAGACAGAAAACAATTGGTACAGACATCTTCATAGGTGTTCTATAACAACAAATTAAAATTCTAATGAAGAATATGTAGAATGATATCCATTATGAATAAGTATAGATACATTACATATCAAACATTATAAAAAAATGGTACACTTTCTTAAAAAATCTGACTAGTCTCAGGATTAAATTTTACATTGGTGCATAATCTTTTCACAATACCTATAGAAACACGGTCTTTTCGTTTAGGGAAATTATGAAAAATAGTATGCTTTATAACCGGACACACAGCACACCGTCGTCCAGGCATTTTTCTACAATATTAAAAGGGATCATAATTTAAAGAATGTTCAACTTTATTTGATCATTTATCTATTAAACTCCCGAATAAAGATCCTACAAATGATTGAATACCCTGAAAAATATGTAACTGATATAACCTTTACAGACATCAGAACATCCGAAAAAACAGTAAAAATAGTTTTGGAAGAAGGAATTCAAATATAAACAAATAGTACCCTAACTATGAAGGTCCGTTGATGACGTCACATCAGCCGGTCATGTGATTTCGACATCGCTCACATTACAGCATAGGGAATGAGCAATCCTTACCCAATAAACATTTTTAAATTTCGCGGACAGTTTAAGTTGGCAGTTCCCGCAATAGTGGACATATTCGTGAATTTCGAAGCACAATGCATGCGAATATGTTCACTATTGCCGGAAATGCCAACTTAAATTATCCGCGAAATTTAAAAATGTTTACTGGGTATTGTATACTATCCTTGGCGATAAACGGGGTTTTACTGCACATATTTTCACATTTCCCGCAGGGCACCATTCGTTCACAGTCAAGACGCATTAGCGATTTGGCGCTTTAAGGAACTGTCGCTAAAGTGAGAGAGAGAGAGCCATCTATAACTATTTTATAATCTATGTTAGTGCCTTGTCTCACATCATTTTTTATGCTGTCCATTAGTTAGGTCTTTGAAAACTCCACCTTCACCCCACTTGGCGGTACATATAGAGTTAAAATAGAAATAAAATACTCATTGAAATGAATTAAAAATATAATTTTTAGACAGTACAATTGCTACATCTGTTTTTCTTTTAATTACCTGTGACTGTTACAAAAACGTAAACTCATAAAACACTTACACTAATGTTGCAAGAGGTATAAACCTTAAAAGTTTCATCGACACTTAACTCTAATGTACAAATCAAAGTGTATAGCCGCTATTGGATATACCTAAAAAGGGTACTAAAATGAAAATAAAAATTACAGGGTCTGTATATATCTAAAAACGCAAAACTTATTTTCTGTTGTAGCTCATGCCTCCTTAATAATCGTATCTATCGGTTACGTAGTTGTTGATTCCGGGAGGTGGTGGACACGAAGGGCCCATGCTCATCATATTGGAATTATTCGAGAAGCCCGAGCTAGAGAGCGGCGCCCCATTCCTAGAACCGCCGGAGTTCCATCTAGCGGAACCGCCAGACGACTCGCTTTGCCTCCAGGAATCTTTCCCCCACGATTTCTGGGCCGAATTAGCATTATTCGAATTAAACATCTTTCCTTGAGAGGAATGACTCCAAACACCGCCGCCGGCGCCGCTGCCGCTCCCGCTTCCCCTTTCAAATCGGGTCGGTTCTACAACCGAGGCAAGCCACGCAAATATAAATCGATTTGATCTAAATCGGAGACCTTACCTTTTGGTGGATCGTTGTAACGGTGATCTCTGGAGGATCTCATATCACCTTTGTGGTCGCCCATCTGTCGGCGATCACGATCGTCACGAACGTTTCCTCTAAAATGCGGGCTTCTATCTCTGTCGTGCTCGCTGTATCTAGATTCCTTAGATACCCTGCAGTCAAACGAAGAAATACCTTTAGATTGAACCAGAGATAAATTAGAATGGAAACTACAATATTAGGCGTGGGAAACTAGTATTTACGCCCCCTGTGATAGTAAGGTTGAACTAAATCAAAAAAGCGCGTGCTTACACGGCAGGCCTGCGATAAAAACAGTGATTTTTATAATCTCTTTTGCGCTGGTTACGGGGAAAATAACGAAAAAATTCCATCACGCACAATTTAGTTACATATTCCACTCTAAAATTATGGACAATTAAGCATTTTAAGCAAGTAAGCATTACAGTGTTCAATTTTAATTAAGCCCGATTTACATTATCATATTAAATTGTACCAAACAATTGAATATCATTTCATAATACAATGTAAAACGCTTTACCAGTCTTTTGTACAAGATTATTGTATGAGTTTAGACTCCATCATTCATCAGAGCTATTACATATGTATCATGAATTTGTACAAAAATTCTGTTCATGATCCTCATCCTCGTTTCAAATTGTACACCAATATCGCACAGTATTTACAAATATTTCTCATAATCTCCAAAAAGATTAATCAGGATAGGAAATTTACTTTTAGTACAACGCTCAATAAAAACATTTTCTCACACGACCACAGAATAATATGCAAACCCACGTTTATTTCATACTGTAACAGGACTGGACAAGACGTAAACATAAGAAAATGAGGTTAGATTGGAATACGTGCAATACAGACTAGTGAGCAGGCGCAAGTCAAAACGTATACGTAGGAGAGGTTCTAATTTCACACAATGATTTTGCGCAGAAAAATAGTACGGTGTTTTATATTGTACTATAAAATAGTATTCCACTTTTACATACAATTTAATATGACAATGTAAAACGGGCTTTAGGCTTAAAAAATTTATGTTCTATTCGATCCACTTACAAGTAATTAATAAGTAAAGATTTCGGCGTCCTTTTAGGGGAATTAGCCATTTTTACGTTGACCAGACAATAGTACAATTAATCAAATTTGGTTCAAATAATAAATAAATAACGATTTTTCCCATCTTGCTTTGGTCAAAGCGTTCTGTATGTTACTATGTGTGTGCGCGCCTGCGTATTACGAAGCCTCGATACCAATATTATAATAAATAAACCCTGATTATTCCGCTCCTGATACTGCATTTGTTTCATTCTCGCGCCGTTTACTTTTCTGAAGGTTTCACTTCTACCGCGTGTGAACTGCACTTGCATCTTTTTTGTATAAATGTTATAGTTAGAAATATTTGAAAGGTTTAATTTAATACATAACAAAACAACACAGCTCGACCTGTCATAGATTCTTGGTTTCACTCAAGGATGTTGTAAGGATAGGATCGAGTATGAATGGTAGTTAAAATCTGCGTGATCAGAAGATAGATTGGCGCTGCTAAAGTATTATACAAGTTGCTAAAATAATATATAAAATAAATAAAATTACGCGGGTGCGTTAACACTGTTTTGGTGTTTTTCGGGTGTTCAATGCGTGATGTTCATTGTGCATTGTGCTGTAGTGTTGAGGATGGCAACGTAGTTGCCGAAATACACATCGGGATTTTTGCCGCAGAGCGTGGTGGGGGTAATTTTATTTATGTTATATATTATAGAAGTTATAGATAGCATTATGCGTAACTTGTAGACATTTTTCCGCCTATCTTTGTCGATCTTTCGAAAACGCGGTATTTGATCTAGTAGGACATCCTCTTCTTATAACATCTTTGGTGTTACTATAGAAAAAAAAAGAAAAAATACCAATCGAACTTACTGGGCATTATATTTCGAAACAGAGGGTCCCGGTGCATCACGTCCTCGCGCGGGTTCGCGCATATCCCTTTCCCTGTTGAAATTAAATACTTCAGAATTATATTTGACCATAGATTGAGATGAAGATCGTTGCTGTATTGCAGATGATGATTGGGGATGTGAACGGTCGCCGTCATAATGTCTATCTCGTTTATGCGGGAAATTATCCCCTTTCTCTAAATTCGTATGACTTTTTGTTTGATGACTTAAATTTATTTGACGGCGGCGATGGCTGCTGCGTTTTCGCACTGTAATAAAATAGATAAAGATATATGTGCGCGTCAATACCAGCTTTTATTATTTCACTGTATTTTTTTATACAGAGATATCAACAATTCCTGTCCACCACGTAATTACCGAAATTAGGCAACCCAAATAACAACAATTGGCAGTACACTATTGCTTTATGTAAAATACGGCGGAAAGTGGCGTGTCATAAAGTTTTAAGTAGGGCGCACGCTTTTTAAAACAAAGAGGATTATTTTTACTTTTTTTATTTACTTTTGACTTTATCGCTAGATAAAGTTTTTATTCCATGCCTCTCAATTAGAGATAGATTTAAGTTTAATAACTGCGATAATTTATTCATTCAGTTAGTCTAACAACCGTTGCTATATTAAAAGTAATGTAAATAAATGGTCAAATTACAATAAATGTTGAAAATGTGATACGTTCTGTTCTATACATAAATGTATCTTCTTTTCCAAATTGTCAAATACTTTTCTCAAATTTTCTACAGCGACATCTTCAATTGCAGCTATTTGTAGCTCATCAATGTTATGTAAGCGTTGTCTATAGCACTTCGTTCTTCATATGACCGAAGAAAATAAAATCACGAGGTGTTAAATCCGGTGATCTTGCAGGCCATCTTCCATAACTAATAACACGATCATCATAAAATGGTCGTAGCTATTCCAATATATCGAATGCAGTATGAGCTGTTGCTCCATCTCGCTGAAAATATCCTTCCATCAATTCATTATCGTGCAATCGTTCGATAAATGGGTGTAAAATATCATTCCGATATCTCTCAGCAGTTACTGTATCATTAAAAATATAGGCCCCCTCAATAATCATACATCAAATTGAATAGGGTGTAAACTGGTTTCGATCAAAACCTGGCTTGACATAAATGTTTTGTCCAATACATCGCTATTGTTTAAATTTCCTCTAAACCACTGATAAAATTGAATACGTCCTTGATGGTCACGTGGATATCATCGCTGTACCACTGGATGCATATGCCAAATCCTCTTCAAAGCCTTTTGGCAGCTTCCATAACAGATACCCACAAAATAAGGAACCATTGAATTCTTTTATAATAAGTAATGATATACATTATACCTGCGTGAGCAGATAGCTTGGGTAGACTACACTTAATACAGTTGGCCTACCGATAGATTTCGCTTTGCAAGTGCAATGTTTATTTTCAAAACGTTCCACAAGTCTATTCTTATGGCGAGGAAATGTTTCATATGAAATATGTTCATTTGGAAATCTCTCCACGTATTGCTCAATATAAGACTGCAGTGAGTATGTGCAACTTCTATCTCCATTTCGAGTAGCGCTTGGAAAACGTACCATCAGATGCGTCTTATTCACGTGTAAACATTTTAAAGTTTAACTCAAAATAACTGTATGATATTTCAGGAATAATATCACCATGTACCTATGTTGTAACCCCCTAGTGGCTCAGTGGTGAAAATCACGTTTTACAACGAGGTCTGGGTTCGAAACGCGGCCGCGGCGGAGCGTAGTAGTTTAAAATTCTAAAATGGATCTGCTACCTCCAATATGCTGCGGAAAGTAAGGAAATGCCAATATAGGCGGGCTAGGAGCGGTACGGTATACACATATGTATACGGCCCGGTGGCTACGAACAGGCCGTGGGCCTTTACGGCCTGTTAGTGCTCGTATATATACCTATGTTGTTTATTTATATTACAGAATCTCATCACAAGGGAAGCCATGTTATTAGTAGGTTGTTACTGATGTGCAGATGCGTGTGCTTCTATCTCCCAATGTTGCCAACTATGATACACATGTCACTCCTGCCAACTTATAACACAATAACTATTTTTATTTTATACCATACGATATTCTACTTAACTTACTTTACGCTGAAATGCGATGAAACGGTTGTGTACTGAAAAGTACAGTTCCATTGCCTTAAATGCACGTAATAAACGTGAATGACAGCAAAAATGGTTAATTACGATTGTACGCCTATGTCAAATGCTAGTATGATCCTAGCAATATGCAAATACCATAATCCCCAGATTAAAAATTGCTGGTCACGTGGTGGACAACCATTCTCCATAAATCTGTATGACATAAATAAACTGGGAAATCCCAGTCACGTGACAATATCGCATCCCGTTCACGAAATGGCGCATATCAATGAGCGACGGAAATGATATTAGAAAAAACAATAACAAGCAGTCATTTTACCTCGGAGGCGGATCGAATCGCGGCGGCGGTGGTGGCTCCTCAAAATGGCGCTCGCTAGGGACGCGCTTGCGCTCTTCGTAAGATCTATCTCTACTATAAGGAGCCGGACGTTTGCGTTTCTCCTCTTCTTGAATGCGCATTTTAACTCTTTCCAATTCCAGCTTTTCCAATTCTAATTTTTCCCTTTCCAACTTCTGCCTTTCGCGTTCCAACAGCATTAGGTCGGCTCTTTCACGTTCTAAGCGTTCCCTTTCGAGGCGCAGCTTTTCCCTTTCCCTCTCTAAACGCTGTGATTCGTTCCTCTGTCTTCGTTCAATTTCGCGTTGACGCAGGGCCTCCTCCCTGCGACGTTTCTCTTCGCGTATAAGACGTTCCCTTTCGCGCATGCGTTCTCTATCGCGTTCGTCTTTTATTTTATCGAATGTCAGAACCATCTCGCGCTCCCGTCGTTTAGATTTCGATGACAAACTGCGTTCTGTCCGATCACGTGATCGAGATCTCCTGCGTTGCCTGTCGCGGCTTCTCCTATCACCACTGCGTGATCTCTGCGCAATAAAATCAAGATAAAAATAATCTCGATCGGATATCCTGTATTATATATACTAACCTTTAGACCCGTTTTATCCGCGATGCTTCCCTCCGCTTTCAAAGCTTCGTCGGATTTATCTTTTTGTCTAGGGATTTGTCAGATTTTTTCTCCTGCCCATCGTGTTCCTTGCCCTTACCCTCCTTATCGCCTTTAAAAATCGTGGAGGATTTCGGTCTAGATTTATCTCTGTCGATCCTCTTATTAATGTTCAGGTTGGGATTCAAATGTTCCGGACGTACCTGCGCGATGACATCAATCAGCGTCGGGGAATTAGTCGAGAAAGAAAATACCAATACCTTTTCAATGCGAATAATTTGACCGTTAAGTTCGGTGTTGTTTAATTTGGCGATGCAATTATTTGCGTCCTCAACAGTTTCCATCTTGACATAACCGTAGCAGCACGCTCCTGGATAGCGCGCATTGATCACAACCTTGGCACCGATAACCTTCCCATAAACTGATAACGCCTGTTTCAATTCCGTTGCCCTGGTGGTTTGCGATATGTTCGTTATCCATAAGTTCCTGTTTTGGGAATCGCTGATGCCTTTAGTTTTACCGCCTCCCTCACTATAAGGTAAAGAAGAGTTAATTGATTGTCAAGGAAAACGGCGGATTTATAACGAATCGATTAAAGAGAGAAAACGAACCCCACATCGACTTGTTAAATCCGTGACGATTCAAGAATACGAAATGAATTCAACGCGATTAAAATTTTGATTCGATCGTTGTTGACGTATTCGTCGTCTATGTAGGATTTTGAAGTGCCTCACGTCGCATTATAATAAGGACGATTATGAATTTACGGAACTTAAAAACATCTTACACTAATGCAAAATAAAAAAGAGAAAAGAAAATCGAAGGAGTTACAAAACGACAACATTGAAATTTGGTATTTTGTATCGTGTATACGTGTATATACTTTACCGCTTCATAGGATGCGCTACGAAATTAAGTATTTTAACGAAAACTTTTATACTCCCTTGAGCGTGTAATAAAAAATGAGTTCACGACGCTTCCAGTTTCATCGATCGTTAGTTATGTACCACATTTACAAGTCGAGCGCATCTTATCGTTTAATTTTTTTTTTTTTTTGTTTCATTCGGATTGCTGGAAAATCAGCGAGTTCTCATTCCTTCGTGTCCGAAACGAATAACTTCGGTCTTCGATTCGTGGCGATCGATCGATCGTTGACGAAGAGGTCTCCAAGAATGGTAGTGCAGAAATGATTCGGAGTAGAGATGTAGGGGACGAATCCTCGACGTAAACGGCGTAATTCCGTGGTGGTGTCGTCGTAGCGACGAAAGTTGCGAATGTGGTAATTTTTTATTTTAACCAGAACGTTACTAGTTTGCGTCAGTTAACTGACGAACTTTTAATGGGTACATTATCCATCAGGATTTGCTAACGTTCATCGAAAGTACGTACGTATGATTCGGTATTGTGAACAAATGACGGAAAACCAACCTATTCTCTCCTGCAGGTTTCTCTTCCTTCTTCGCATCCTGTTGCGCTGGATTTAATTCCGACGTATCCTTGGCAGTCTCCGGAGCATCTTTTGCTGATTTCTTCTCATCTATAGTAACAAATCGATGTAAATCAAAATAGTCAGTCACTGAATTTGAAGGCCCCGTATTCTGATAGCACTCTTTTTAGATTGATATGACATGATTGATTCGACAACGCAAACTAACATGAAAACCTAGCCAAAGAGGAATTCATTCAAACTAATAGATATCATGGGAATTACTAAATCGGTACCAATTGATGGAATACTAGCAATTGATACCTTCAATGATAAATGCAATTTTGCTTGTTTCGTTCTATATTTCGCTTATTAAATTCACTGCACTCCTCAGAAGAACTACTTATATCGTAAGCATCACTAAATAACTCACGCTGGGAAATGTTTGCTAACCAAGATTAACTGTCGTAAATTTAAAAATCAACTGCAATAATTCTCCAGCCAGGTTTCCTCCAATCTCGTAGCAAGAATGCATTATTGCTGCTTCACTATCTTCCAACTTCTACCTTCCTCTTCTTAAAATCGCAGCTGAAACTCCAACCCGGTTATCGAAGCCGACTCGTCTATCACTTGCTAGTCGCATATGTCGTCGTCTAACGTCTGCGGGTTTCATATTTCCTCCTCGAACAAAATCTTCCATCGTTTTCGAAATTATTGCAGTTAATTTTTCGACATCGTATATCTTGGTTATTAAATCACTTTCAAACCCGTAGTACCGATAATAATAGTAATAATAGACAGTAAGTATTGACGTAATAGCAAAGGAACATACCTGTGGTGCCGGTATTTTCTTTTGTTGACTTTGCGTTTTCTCCACCTTCTCCCTAAAAATTAAAAAATAAGTTAGTTCGGTTGTAGAGGGGTGCTTACAGTATACACGTATATGCAGTAAAAAATTTCTTTTTTAAATATCCTGTATTGATAATCGATGATGCTATAGGAAAGCTTAATTCATACAAAACTAGTTTACCCGTCAGAAGAAAGGAAGTTATGATTGACCATTTAATTTACATTGTGTCATTTTCATTGAAACTTATCATTAGGTATTATTTACATTCAAGTGAATTGAATTTGTTTGTATACACGTGCGCCACCTATCGTAGGATATATGTACTATGCCAAAAACATTCGACACGCGGGCGCCACCTCTCGTAGGAACAGTATTACACGTATGAAAATTCATGGCCTTTCTTTTTTTGGAAAACGTTGATTAACTAAATTGATTTGGAATTCGTTAATGCCACTATGCCAGTAATCTTCCGAAAGTTTCATGGCGATCGGATGAATAGTGTAATAATGCATAAAGGACACACCGGACATACATTCGTTTTTATATATATATATATATATATATATATATATATATAGATAGATAGAAGATATCAAAGCTCTACGACTTTATTTAAAAGTAGCACTCAAAGAGTGAACTTTGTAAAAAACATGGTATTCCTCCACCGAAAATTTAGATATGTAATGTCATAATTATTTGTCTTAGACGAGTGATTAATGGTCCTTTTTAAGTTTCATATTCCGCGTGAACATTAGTAAATATACTCGAACCTTGTTTAATCGTAATTTCATTAGCCTAGAGCGGGGGCCTCCAAACTTTTCCGCCTTACTTCAGTGCAAGTAAATAAATCCGAGTTATTATCATTTTGTGTTTTTTTATCCAACCTATCACAACAACAATAAGCTATTAGCTGTCGCGGGCCGGATTGATGACACTGGCGGGCCCGATTTGGGCCGCGGGCCGTAGTTTGGAGACTCCTGGCCTAGTGTATCAATTATCTCGGATCGATAACGGAAAGCATATAAACCGTATTCACCCCAATATTCAATTATTTTTGGTCAAAAGACGTACTATGTTCGCATTACAAGAAGATATTATATTAAACCATTACTTACATTTTAAGTGTTAAAAATCTTGTTTAAAAATTAAAATACTAGCTGTTAAGCCTGTCCCTGCCAGGCAGGAAGAAAAAGAAAATATAAGCTAAAATGTTAAAAAATGGAAATTTGCCACGCCCCTTTTTTGTCTTAATTCTCCGCCCACAGGCTAAAAATTAAAAATCCGGCTACGCTAGAATTTGGCCTAGGCGTTTTATTATATGCATGCCAATTTTCAGCTTTCTAGTCCATCAGTGGGCTTCAAGAAGCTCTGGATAGACAAAGAAGGAGGAACACACAAATAAGGGAATTATGTATTGTATAGATTATTCAACGTAAAATGTTGTTTATAATTTCTCAATTTTTCATTTTCTATACCTTATGTCAAACATAACGAGACGAATTTCTGAACCCACCACTTTTATAGTAAATTCTGGTTGGTTGAAAACAGCACCAAATTATACTGCACCAATTCTGCTATAATTGTATCGTGTACGTAATTCTATCCAATGTATTGACATTTTTTTCATTCCCGCTAGTTATTGTGGTGTTTATTATATTTTTCTTTTTCTCTTTCGAAGTATGGCTTTAATTTTCCGAGTAACTTTTATTCCAGATTTTATAGTGTGTAATTTGGGCTTGAGGTTCGTTCAGAAATACGTCGCTCTATTTCTGAAACAAGGTATAGTGTAGACTGGTATAATTAGTATGGGGCTAGTAGAGAGCCAAGATTTATTTTTGAGAACATCTGAGAACTATCGCTAATTTCCTGACATCTTTTCATCAAGTGTGAGAAAACCCGCCATCTTGGACAGTTTCCGTCCCGATGCCGATCGCCACGCCGTACATAGTTTGATAACAGCAAATACGTCATGCTTAGTATAGTACTTAATTGATGATGAAAACCAAACGGAATTTTTAAGCCACACAAGTTACAATACTAAACAGGCTGCCAACACGCAAAAATATCACCGCAAATAAGACAGATGGCATTGGAATAAAGTAAATATAAACGTTCATAAATCCTGCAAATTATTGAAACATACTTCTTAACTTAGAACAGAAACGTCTAACATATAGGAGTTTGATGCGACCATAATGTGGGGTTTCAGTCCTTTCTGCTTAGAAAGTAATTTGTGCCGTTTTATTAAAAAAAAAAATCAAGTACGTCGTGGAACTTGAAACTGAAAGTTTCTCGCTTTTATTCTTCGTAAAATAAGTATCTGTGATAAAAACTAACTGTACGAGCGTAGTCGCTTCTGAGAATATTAAGCCATGTCGTATTAAACAATCAAAATTAGCAAAATAAATAGTTCTTATGCCCTCCTCGTTCATATAGTTAATAACAATTCTTAATCTATTACAAAAGCGAAAGTCCACTACCGTCCATTTTAGTTCGGACACTTGGGCAAATTTCGTATTTTTCGTATTCTTAATGACTGACTAATTACTTTTGAAATGTAAATTATATTATGATATTAAACTATTTATAAAGTTTCTACTTGGCAAAGGACAAATACCTTCAGAATTTCTAGGATATATCATCAAATAAAAATAAAAATTTAGGACATTTTAATGGCCCGATGTGGGGTAAAAATTTACCCCACGAATGTAGTTAAGGATTTTACACACGCTGCTTTTAATTGTGACGTATAACGGGGCTTCAAATCACAATAAAAGATGTCATACACATGTGAATGACGCGGCCCAGTAAAAAGTTTCAGTGTCATTTGTATGCGTATACGTGGCAATCAACTTGTTAAAGCTTTCGAGATTGACTGTTTCATCAATTCTGGTCTAGACTTAGAAGAACGATTAATGTGTAAGTACCAGCTCTTGCTAGTTTCATCAACTGATACCAGAGAATAAAACTGCTAGCAAATGGAGCACTCACTAAGAAAATCCAAGGACATTGATTGAGATACAAAGCTGTGACCACACGCATGTAACGTAGGCATTGTTTTCACTATGGAGAAAATTTAAATTATATGAAGAAACTTACATCGTTATCATGCAACACCTCTTCTTCCTCAAGAGTTAACTGTATCGGACTTTCTTCCTTATCTTGGGTGCTTGTAGTAGTAGTGGTGGTTTCACTTCCTTGGGTCTGTTTCCCTTCACTTCCTTTCTGCTTCTTAGTTTCTTTAGTATCGCCTTCTGCTTTAGCGGCACTGCTCTCCTTTACCTCCTTCTTAGCCTCAGTAATCTCTTCTGTTTTCTATTAATACATCAAATTCGATTAAGATCACGTATTATATTATTATTATTTAAAGTACCTCCGAATGTCCAACATCTTTTTCTGCGACTTCTTCATTTTGCTCGTCTTCCACATCTGGGTTACCTTAATTAAAATTTAGATCAATATCCTGATGCGATAGGCGAGAAATTTGATACTTACTTGCCGAGACCGTTGGAGTCTTCTGTTTCTTCTCACTCATATCAAACTGATATACTTCCGGATCTAATCCTTCGTCTTTTAACGCCTGCAATTAAATATTTATTCGTAGTCGTTTCATCGATAGCGTTAAAACATGCACTCTTACCTTCTGCAGTCGCTCAACAAGAATTTGCTTAACGCCCGTTTTATCTAGACCACGTTTTTCTAATTCCGCTCTTAAATTCACAACACGTAAATCAGCAAGTTTGCGCGGCTCAGATTCGGACATTTTATACTTAAATGCCGTCGATTATGAGGAAATCGCACAAATTATCCTCTATTGAAAATCTCAAAATCTACAAATGACATGAACAAATAATAATGGCGTCGTATCCCATCTCACAAGACACAAAATGCAAGCATAAATTTTACGTGTAGCTATTATAAACAACCATTTAAATTATACAATTTATTTCAGTACATACCCAGGGGTAACCATCCGTTAAATTTTCCAAGTCGATTAAATAAAATTGGCAAAAATTTCTTATTATTTTACGTCTAATACTGGACACAATTCCACTGCGTCGCCCTTGAGAACAATGACTATAAAACGCCAATAGTTGACGTTATTACCGCCATCTTCACATGGAACGCGTGTTACTCCGTCGGTAAAGTAGATCCCGACACAATAAATACAAATTAATCGATTTTTATACAATATAATTTATTAATCAATGACTTTACATTAGAAATATCATTAAATTTATACAGTTTCTATACTTTGGTCAGTCTCCTTTTGAGCTAGCAACTTTAGATTTTCCTCTTCTAAAGCTTTCAATCTACTAGCGACGATCTTTTCTTGGAGAACCGCGTAAATTTTTATAAGTCTATTATTGCAACTAATAAATTTGGAGGAACACCTATCTACACATTCCGCTTCGTCCTGATCTATATTTCTCGAATTCCAGTTGTTTGCGCATCGTGCGAAACATGTCTCGGAAAGTTGATTGTAAAACAATAAAAAATCTTTAAACTGTAATGTAAAAGAGGTTAGATTAGAGTGTTAAACTTGTGAGTAAATATAAGCATTCTTACAGTTTTTATTTGCTGATTTTCCATTTTTATCAACGTTTTAGGGGTACAATTGTTAATTTTATATTACATTAAGTACTTGACGAAATAAAAACAATAATTAACCTATATTTTTATAACAACAAACTTGTTCTGCGATCTCTACATTATCGACAGTACTGTCGATAACATTCCGATAAGGGGTGCAGATTATGTATGTTAGAACCTTTCATCACAGAGGTAGCCACGTGCCAATCTTTCAAATGTTTATTACTAGAGCTTGGAAAAATATGGCACCACTACAATTTTAAGCTGCACACGTTAACTCCAGCTTATATTGAGGAAATCAATGGCTGTAGTTTTCAAAATTGTCTGAATTCAAGAGCGATGCGGCAACCAAGTGGTTTGTAAAAGTCAAACGTTCGTGTGCACTATTTATAATAACATCACAAACTTTTATACATGCAATACCGTACGACTATTGAAATTCAAACGCGTAGGTGCAGAATAGGGTACATTTTCTCCTATGAATTGCTTCAGAACCGCGAGTCGTCTCTGCAGCGCAGCTCTTTGCAATACTGATAAATTCATACACGACGTTAATCGAGGATAGCCGATGGTCTTTGACACACGGGTGCGAGAACGTCGAGATGAGCTGCATTTTGGGCCAGCAGTGGCCAGTGGGAGTCGGTCGATGTTAATGTACGCCTCGCAGGCGTTTAAAATCACAATTACGTGTCAATGTAATGTAAAAATGGATATTGTTTTTAAACTCGGCGAAACGAAGATTCGCCTGGGATGCAAAAAGGAAACGTTTAAATAATGGCAAAGAAGACCACCGTATTACATATGTAGAAGTTTGTGATGTTATTATAAATAATGCAAAAGAACGTTTTGCTTTTACAAACCACTTGGTTCAGACAATTTTGAAAATTATAACCATACATTTGCTGAATAAACCTGGACTTAACATGCGCAGCTTATAATTTTTTGGAAAACCAACGTCTGCGAACAGAGGTGTCAGTTTTGTATGCAAATTTTCAGTGCAGAACGTTGAAAGGTGCAGTGCCTTTGTTAAAATTTATAACTTCTAACAATTTGGAAGAAACAATGGCGGAAACGAAAAAGTTGTTGGAAATTCTGGCGACTACTCCCATGACCACTGCTGAAGTCAAACGTAATTTCTCCACCTCGAAGCACATAAAAACTTTTCTTAGAAATTCAATGCGTGAAGATCGTCTATCTGCTTTATCGATGCTTTCAATAGAAGCCTCAGTACCGAATTTCAACGAGAAAGTAATTAAGAAGTTTGCCTCCAAAAAAGACCGCCGTATTGAACTCCAGTTTAAGAAAATGAAATAGGGTTCAATTGACTTTGAAATTTTCCGTATTACTGTACATTTTGTTACTGATATTTTTTTTTTGGTTGTAACTATTATATATATTTTTATTCTCGGGTTCTTATTATTATCATTATTACTTTAAACTGGTTGTTGCTCGTGCAGATCACCCAGTTGGAAATGTCAGGAGCCGCCACTGCTACGAACTGACCGTAAAGGCCCCAGCGGACTTACCGGCAACGGACGACTACGGGCCACTACACTACGGACGGCAATTTATTCTCTGCATGTATATTAATGGAGCTGAGTTCATTTATCGGAAACGGCCCTACCGACGACTTTCCATTAGTACACATGGAAAGAATAAATTGCCGTTCGTAGTGTAGTGGGTCGCAGTCGGTAAGTGTGTGCGAGCCTTAACTTGGAAGTGATGGGGTTCTATTAGCATATAATTATTGTTTAATAGCTCCTAAACTAATCATAAATAATATTTCAAATGATTTTCCTTTAATCCATGTTCTTGCGTGCAAATGTACCTGCAAGTAACCGGATGACTGTTTGTTGTTGTTTGTTTTGTTATTTACATATCCCCCGAATATTCCCGCAAATATGTTCGAGTGCTTTATGGAATCACTTGAACAATTGGTGGAATTACGAACATGTTTAATTCCCGGTAATTTTGATTGTACGAATTTAATAGTAGATAATGCACTGAATTCCAAAGCACATATAATGCAATCATTCGTGGAATTCACGGGATAGATCTCCACTTAAACAAGAGCTTAGTAGTTATCATCCCGCATTGATTTTTGATTTTTCAACTGACTGCAGAATTTATAACTTCCGTAAAGTTGATTTTCCGGCACTGTATGGTGCATTGCGGAGTATTGATTGGAGGTTTTTTGGATGATTTCAGGGATGTCAATGAGGCCTGCATTTTTTTAACGAGCATTGTACGATATTTTTGTAATCTAGTCTCATAGGTACTATCCGAAGTGGTTTACACCGCAAATAATTTATAATATCAAATTAAAACAAAAATATCATAGAAATTCAATTGTTTTATTTCTGAGGCAAGTTTAAACGCCTTCGCCATTTTATTACAAAGGGGAGCGTGGAAGCATTTTCTGCTAGGGGGTGCTTTTTTCCCAAATACTTTATGTCGTTGTGTTGGCAACTCTTTCATATTACTTGAATGCAACTGTTAAATCGATCTTGTTTTGACAAGCATTTAAGTCAAGTCCCTTATCATGTCTTCAATTATGGATAAAAGCGAAGTTCGAGCGGTCATAAAATTTTCGAATCAAATCAAGGTTAGATACTAGTCTTGGGGAGTCATCACCTTCATCTTCCACCCTAAGTTTTTAGGTTTCGGAATTCAAGCGTGGCCGTCCACTTTCAGGACGTCCGGAAACGGCTTACCACGCTAGAAATTGTGGAACAAATCCCTGACACGGTTTTTACAGATCGCTGGGGCATCCCCTAGGAACGAGTAGTTCGTATTTAACATAATGAATTGGGTTTAAAACAGCTTTCCGCAAGATAGGTGCCGCATTTGCTCAATTCGAGCCCGAGTCTCAGCCGATGGTGTGATTTTTACGACGAATCCAACGGATTTCAAGAGACGGTTCCTGGCCATGGATGAGTCCTCGATTCATTACTACACACCGGTAACCAAAACAGTGGATTGCACGCGGTGAATCGGTTCCCAAGAAGGCAAAGACCATTCACGCGCCTGGAAAAGTGATGGCATCGGTTTCTTGGGAACCAAAAGGAATTTGCCTAATTGAATATCTTGAGAAAAGCAAAACTGTTGCTGGCCAACACCTTTGGACAAATTGAAAGCAGCAATTCAGGAAAAAAACGCCCAGGAATGCTTTGGAAAAAAGTGTTGTTTCACCACGACAATATGCCCGCTCATTCAAGTACAATCGTTCAGCAAAATTTGATAGAAATGAAGTTCGACATCCTTCGTCAGACTTCCACCTGTTCCAGAAACTTAAAACATTTCTGGGTGGAACGAGATTTGGGTCGAATGAAGAACTGATAGAGGCTGCAAACGATTATTTTGGGAACCTCGAAGAAAGTCACTTCCGGGAAGGAGTCGAGAACCTAGAAAAACGTTGGAGATTCTAGGCGATTAATAACTTGTTTCGTTGTCATTTCCAAAACTTTTCAATCTACCCTGGTAGTAAACATTGCAAACAGTTTTTGCTAACATCTCAAGCACTTTTGACTTTTATCCACCAGAAGAAGCAGTAGTTTAAAATTTCAGAAGTATGACCTTCAACAAGGTGCATGTACATGATCCTGTATCTAGGTGGATATTTGAGTTCAGTTTATACCACGTCTTATGGTTCAACTAATCTACAACTTGAGCTCTCATAATCTAAATATAGGTCTCATTTCTAAAGCTACAGTGATTACATTTATTAATAAACTTAAAGATAAATTAGGGGCCTTGATCAAGTTCCTTTTTGGTGAAGGACCATAAATACGTTTCGGCAGTTTCTTTATTAAAACTATTCAATCTAGCAATTGAATTTTTCAAGGAGAGGGTGGAAGTATTTTCTGCATACCTAGTGAACATTGAAAACAGTTTTTGTCGAAGTCCCAAGCAACTTTGGACTTTTATTTACCAGAAAAAGCAGCCGTCTAGAATTGGTTGTTATTATTGTTAATTCGTTTGGGCTATATCACGCCTTATAATTCAGAACCTAATCTACAAATCGATAAGGGTTCCCATAATGTAAAGATAGGTCTCATTTCTAAAACTAAAGTGATTAGATTTATAAATCAACTTAAAGATAACCTAGTTATAGGCCATGATCAAGTTCCCTCCTTTTTGGTTAAAGACCATAAATACGTATCGGCAGTTCCTTTAATAAAACTATTCAATCTAGTAATTGAATCTTCAACCTTCCTTGACATTTGGAGGGAAGCAAGAATTACACCAATACACAAGAACGGTGACCTGAGCAATGCCATGAACTACCTTCAGACCTGTCACCATTCTTTCCAATTTTGCTAAATTATTGACATGAATTATGCACTCACATGGCTGTATGGCAAAACGATGTTGCCTTGTCAAATTTGGCACATTTTTTAAACAATTTTTCGCAAACTCACTTGATGTTTCGGCCCAGGTTTACACTGATTTTGCTGAGGTGTTTAATCGTATTGATCAGGAAATATTGCTTAAGGAACTGATAATAAACTTTAGCATTTCGTGAGGGCTTGGTAGGCTTCTTCGCATTTGGCCGGTAGGTAATGTTTTCCACTACGGCTACACATCGACGTCATTTCGAGCACTATCGCGAGTACCCCAGGGCTCAAACCTGGGTCCATTGCTCTGCAGTATCTTTATATTGTAACATCACAAGTGTAATTGACCCAAATAAATTGTTGTGTGCCGATGATCTTAAAGTGTTTCGAGAAATCGCATCAATATCTAACTGTTTCAGCCCCCAGAACAATTGAGTAATATTGTGTATTGGTGTAAATCTAATAATCTGCCACGAAGTATATCTAAATGCAAAATAATGTTATATACACGTAGAACCACTCCGACTGCTTTCGCTTATTGGGGAGATGTGCACTGATTAAAGATCTGGGGTATTTGGTTTGATTCTGCACAGAATTTAAGTCATCACCTAAATGGAATTTCCGCTTCCGTTAGAAGTAGGTTGTGAATTACACCGCCCAATAAAATCAATTTTTTGCCGTGGTGCTTGTAAAATACTGATTTAGAGTATTTCTGGGCATTTCTTCCCAGCAGCTCTAGTTTTTGAGATACACCACGATACGGATAAACAGCAAAATCAAAATAATTAACTAAATATTTAGGAGACCTAAATTTTCTGTTTTTACCTGAAATTAGAATTATAATATAATTATAATTCTCAGTATTCCTCATTACTTGAAAAATCTACCTGTCTAACCCAACCCTAATCCCCACTACTTCATTTACCTCTAACATAGGGTTCCTCGTATCTCTGTCTGCATATTCTGTATCTCACAGTTCAGTTTAGTATTGTGCTTTCGTGTGATAACTGTGGCAGTGTGTACTAAGTATTTACTTGAAATTGTTGCCTGAATATGAAAAATTCGAATGACAACAACGGCTTCTACAAGCAGGCGGAATTGTGTAAACCACCCAGATGTTTTTTGTTACATTTGTGGTGAATACACTTTTAAGGAAAGTAGGAAACCCATATATGGGTTTATAAAAAGGGCTTATTTTGGCGTCCAGTTAGGAGACCAGGATAAATCTTGGGCACCACATTTTGTATGCCAAACAAGGGTAGAACACTTGCGACAGTGGACAAACAGGAAGAAAGAGACCTTAAAATTCGGACTACCTACAGTATGGAGGGAGCCAAAACACCATCATGATGACTGCTACTTTTGTTCTGTCAACATCAAAGGCTTTAATCGCAATAACCGGTCTAAATGGACATACCCTAACATGGAGCCAGCAAGGAGACCTCTTCCTCATTCTGAAGAAATACCTATTCCAACATTCAGTAACTTATTTATGCTTCCCGAAGATGACTGAGAAACATCGTCTGACGAGATCCACTTCCAGAAAAGTGAAGGTGATACTGATTATGACGGGCCTTCAGCGAGTCCCCAACGCTTCAGTCAAGAAGAGCTTAGTTGACCTAGTTAGAGATCTGAACCTCTCAAAGGAGTCGTCCGAATTGCTTGCTTCCAGATTAAAGGAAAAGAACTTACTGTGTCCAGATACCAACATTACATTTCACTGTACTAGAGGGAAAGATCTGCTTGCCGTATTTCCCTAAAGAAAACAACTTAGTGTTTTGTAATGACATAAGAGGTCTCTTGAAGGAAATGGGGTTAATTGAATGCGCGCCAAGTGAATGGCGTCCTTTTATAGACAGTTCGTCTCGAAGTTTAAAATATGTACTTTTACACAATGGTAATATGGTTCTATGTCTATTGGACATTCCACCGCTATGAAGGAGGAATGCGAGACAATACCATTGGCCCTGAAACATATCAAGTATGAAGAGCACCAGTGGGTGATTTGTGTCAATCTAAAAATGATAAAATTTCTCCTCGGGCAACAAAGTGGTTACACAAAATATCCTTGCTTTTTATGCCTTTGGGACAGCAGAGCTAAGGCCCAAAATTGCTTCATTACGGCTTAAAAAATCGGAGGCACCAAAATGTGTGTTGGCCAGTGTTATTATTCGAAATTGCAGATCACTTAAGAACATTCAGGCTTGGGTCAGATCCAATATAGAATGCGCTTCAATAACTTGGTATCCGTTTTATTTAACTCACAGACGAGAACTAATTCAAACGAAATTTTTCAAGTTTTAAGTTTTCAAATTGATAATGTCTATCCAGTTAGAAATATTACAGTCGTCTCAATTCACAAGAATCACTAGAAGTGTTAAATACTCGTATAATTTAATTCATGGTAACATTGACTGTCCTGAACATTTGAAATTTCTAAACTTTGATGTCCCACCGCTTCGCTCTAGAAATGTACCATTTCATTTAGCACGATGTTGAACCAATATTGGCTTTTCTTCACCTATATACGTGATGTGCTATAATTATAATACGATTTCAAGGTACGGTGACGTTAATTAAAATACATTAAAGGAAATTATCAACTGTTGCGGTCGACGTTTGATGTACTTCCATGAATATTACCCGGAATATGTATTGTTCTGCATGCTGTTCTATGTCATATTGTCCTGTGAGTGAAATGTGATTTGTTGGACAATAAAGCGCAATTATTACTATAATTACTAACTGCGCCAAACTAATCATATTTTCGGGATAAATTCATTATTTTCCTCATATTTCCAATTTAGCTTGTATGCTAGTGTCACATCGCATAGAAAATTAATTATGCTGTTAACAGTATAGATCATATGTACGCCAAACTAATAATAAGATGAATTGATTATTATGTCAATATTGTCATTTTAATTGAAGTTAATGGCTCTCTAAATTCCATACATTAACTCTAAATCTATTAGCTCTTCGTGTAGTTAAGTATGTGTTTTAAAAAATAACTTTAAATTTCGGGGATATTAGGGAACGTATTAATTCTACGCTTCTGATTAACACCGTCTGATTTAAATACTAGTCAAAAATTAATCCACTGTTCATTCTTGTTCTTCAACAAATCTGCAACAAATCGCTAAAGTCGCATACCCGTTTTCGCTAATATGGGACCTAGGAGGTTCCATCCTACATAAATCGACGCGTCTTGACGAACCGAATTCAACGGCGTAGGATTTATTCACTTGTCTCCAACGGTTACCGAGAAAATCGCGAAAAACCGCGAAGAAATCACAACAAATCGCCAAAGTCGCTATTATGGGAGTTAGGACGTTCAATCCTACAACATTCGACGCGTCTTAACCAGGCGGATTCAACGGCCTTAGATCTTTTCACTTGACTCTAACGGGTACCAAGAAAATGGCAAAAAACTGCGAAGAAATCGCAACAAATCGCTAAAGTCCCATACCCGGTTTCGCTATTATGGGAGTTAGAACGTTCAATCCTACATCGTTCGACGCGTCTTGACGAGGCGGATTCAACGGCGTAGGATTTATTCACTTGTCTCCAACAGTTACCGAGAAAATCGCGAAAAACCGCGAAGAAATCGCAACAAATCGCTAAAGTCCCATACCCGGTTTCGCTATTATGGGAGTTAGAACGTTCAATCCTACATCGTTCGACGCGTCTTGACGAGGCGGATTCAACGGCGTAGGATTTATTCACTTGTCTCTAACGGTTACCGAGAAAATCGCGAAAAACCGCGAAGAAATCACAACAAATCGCTAAAGTCCCATACCCGCTTTCGCTATTATGGGACTTCGGACGTTTAATCCTACATCATTCGACGCGCCTTGACGAGGCGGATTCAACGGTCTTAGATTATTTCACTTGACTCTAACGGGTACCAAGAAAATGGCAAAAAACTGCGAAGAAATCGCAACAAATCGTTAAAAATCACTAAATTTGCATACCCGTTGTCGCTAATATGGGACTTAGGAGGTTCCATCCTACATCAATCGACGCGTCTTGGCGAGCCGAATTCAACAGCGTAGGATTTTTTCACTTTACTCCAACGGTTGCCGAAGAAATCGCAAAAAACCGCAAGAAAATCGTAAAAAATCGTTAAATTTCACCTTCGGAACGGATTTTTTCGAGCTACGTCATTCCCTCCTACACCATTCGAAAGAGCTCGTTTCTCTGATTCATAATCACTCCCAGATCGTATGTCTATCGTTTATAGTTTAGGCGCTATGAGCGCTTGAAGTTTGCCCATTTTCGCCCTATATTCACCCCTATATTCGGTCTATTTTACCCGTTTTGCCCGAATGACATGGCGTTTTCTCGAGATCTACCCTTTCCACATTCAAACCGCTATGTTCTACGTAATTACCGGTCCGAATATGTCTGGCACAAAATAACTTCGAAATTCGAACATGTGAACATGTCAAATGGCCAGAATTACGTTAAAAATCGTGATTTTCGTCAAAGTGCAAATTTCATATCGCCCTCGCCGCTTTATTTATGTCTCGATCGGGATCGAGTACACCTTCCTAGAAGCAAATTTTGGTTAGCAATTAAATGGAATCAGAACGAACGCGCTATGTCCAATAGTTTTCGTGCTAGAGCGAAATTATGGTAATTTTAGGTATGCAACTTTCTCGAACTTCAAAGTACCATATCTCCGGAACGGTAAGACTTAGGGACCTCCGGTTTGTTTCATTTTAATCACCTCCTCGAGTCCTATAAGTCTACCTAGTTTGAACTCGCTAGCGCTGTCGGAAGTAGGCTCACCTCACTGAGATTGAGACTTTACTTTTTTCCCGTCTTTTTGTTTAAGCTTCCTCTGTATTTCTTGTTCGCCTTTTGTTAACTCGTTCTCTATATATATTCTCTCTTTATTTGTCTAAGTTGACTCTTATTTTTCATCACTGCGTCTTCATCCCTACCACTTTCCAATTCCATCGTTCCTCGTCCCCACTACGATGGCTTATTCGCCACTCACATGAGGGGAGGGTCACGCTGCCTTTTGAATATTGCTCCTCTGCTGTATGGCAGCTGAAAATTGCCCAAGCAGTTGCACAAGAGAAGACCTGAAAAAGGCGGGGTCATTGGGGATGGGGAAACTCAGCAGGGATTGGCGTGTCTCCACTCTAGGAGAAGTATTTCCGGAGGCGACGTGCAAATATTTTTTCCCTGAGAATGCTTGAAAGTCGGGCTGAGATTGCTGCTCTTAGCCGAAGATACGGCTTATGAGTGGACTGGAACCTTGGACTTGGATCCCGCAAAGCACAGCCCTTGTGATCGACGGGGTGCACCTGAGAACAGTTGGGGCACTTCGCCGAGTCGATTTCTCTTCGACTTCTCCTGATCAACACGTTTAGCAGCTTCTCTGAAAGAAGCTGATGCGTGTGATAGGGGAGTCCCATCTTTTGAGCTTGTGAAGTCAGTTTCTGCATTCAAGAAGAATCGAATACCATCACTGGAAATTTTGGGCCTTTGAGAAATTAATTTTTAGGAACATCAGCCTAGAACTAACGTTGCCCCAAGCGGCCTTCTCCTTTAGGACAATCGGAGCAATGTTCCTGGTATCCTCAAGGAGCCGTTTTGGTGTTTGGGGACCTTGGAAGTGGAGCAAGAGAGGCATGGCTTTGGAGACGCAGCTCCAGAAGTGGCGCCCTCGGCCAACCGGTGTCTAATTTTTCCAAACCGGAAGCAGGGGGCAACTCATCGGAGAGCGGAAATGAGCGGCTGTAGTAATTATGAATGAACAGAAGTGGTTGCTGCTGCACGCTCCATAAGTCCTCTTTTTGATTCTCTCGGGAGCTCCTTGACTGCTCGCTCCAAGACACCGTGGGAGCAATCAACGAGGAGGAAAAGGCGAGAAGGCGATGCTGCAGCATCGAGATTGTCAGAGGAGAACTTCCTCTCCTCTGACATCTTCTCCTCTGACATCGTCTCCACTGACATCGTCTACTCTGACATCGTCTACTCTGACATCGTCTACTCTGACATCGTCTCCTTTAACATCCTCTCCTCTGACATCCTCTCCTCTTACCTGCAACAGCTAAAGCCGTCGAAAAAGCAAAACCCGACTACGTCCATTTCTCACCCTAAGAAAACGAATTTTCTGCCGCCGATTTCACAAGTTAACTTGAAAATTAATTTAAACGATTCAACGCAGTGAATTAAAGATACAAAAAATGATTTTATCGCCGTAGGTTTTGGCTTATGAAATTAATTTAAGTCTAATCGTCCATTTTTTCTTAATTCGCCTTTTTGCACGGAGAGGGCGTTTACCCTCGTTTCAGATAAAGTCAATACCTAGTTTCAGAGCGCGAGAAATCAAAAGCAATTTAAACAAAATAGATTTTTTTAATACACCGTGGAAAAGTGGAGAAAATCATATTGCAAATGGAACCAAATATTTAAGAAATTCATTTACCAGTTCGGAAGGTTCTTTTGATTCAGAAACGATCCAGGTTCTGGGAAAGAAATTCTAGTTTCAACATCCCATCAGTTTCTCTTTCATGTTTGTTGAAAGTTTAGCATGTTGAATGCAATTGTCTAAAAAGGGATTCGGTACCCATCTGTAATTGTCATAACTGGTTTGAGGTTTCGTTTGGAAAATATTCACATGCCTTGTGACTTATTGCCCTTTCAATAATTTTTATTAGGGCGAGATATTGTTTTTAATTTTGTAGCTTCCTTTCACTAATCAAAATTTCCACCACATCAACAGCTGCTGGTTAAAATTAAATCTTCAGCATTTGTATGTGCCTTACTGGTTTTTGCAAAACGATTTGCAAGTCGATAAGTCGCTAGTAATGCTTTTTCAATAGTAGTCGATGATGACGTGAAAAGTGCTTGTGGAGAGGGATTAGTTCTCTTTCAGAGAATTCTACAGGCTTGCACTTTTTTCTGGATGTTTCCTCTTTTAAATGTCAAAGTCAAAGGTTTCATATTTTGCTTTGAGAAGACGGTGCAATGAAAACCCATATTTAACATATTTATCACAAGAGTTGTTCAATTTGCGCTAATAGTACTACAACTATCTGAAACGACTGTACTAGAATAGTAACATTGCGCTATACGAATACAGATGGCGTCATACTATACATTGAAACTGAATGTGTACTATCCCAGTGAACATTTTTTAAATTTCGCGGACAGTTTAAGTTGGAATTTCTGGCAATACTGGACATACTCACCAACTTCTAAGCACTATCCGCGAAATTTAAAAAATGTTTACTGGGATGAAGCCTTCTGTATTCGTATAGCGCAATGTTGCTATTCTAGTACAGTCGTTTCAGATAGTTGTAGTACTATTGGCGTAAATTGAGCAACTCTATTCATTACAGTACATTCTGTTCTTCTTTCGAAAAATTTGTCCATATATATGTCACAAAATTATCAATATCAAAAAACGAATAAACACCCGTAAATTAATTGCGAGTATGCAACTTGCAAATGACATCGAGCCAACGTTTTGCTGATTGTAAAAATGCGCACTGATGATTCTAGAAAGATCTGCTACTGTAGTGCCCTTTCTTCAACATGCTCAAAGTTTCGGGAAGTAAAGAACAAATAATTTGAACTATTTGATCATAGATGGCGCAAGTAACAAACATATTTCCTACTTCGAATGTAATTCCGTGTTTTGTTGTATTTTCTACGAATAAAACTGGATTAGGTAGAAAAAGGGGGCCGTCAACAAAATTCTTGCCAAAATGGAGTCACGTTTACAAAAAGGTTTGGGAACTACTATTCTATACGTAATCGCACAACAGCTATCTAGGTACATTAGGCGTTTTGATCAGAGAGGGCGAAATATTTTTGTTTAATCGTTGAATAATTTTTTTATTGTTCAATAAATTTTAAATGTAATCCCAGTTTGCTAATTTGACGTTTTCGGTGTTCTACAATTGTACACACAACTTTTGTAGGCGTGGCTTAGCTAATATAGAAAATATCCAACATCAAATTGGATCACATTGTTAACTTTAAGTAAGATCTTGGACTTTGGATTTTGATAAAAGAATATCCAAGCATACTTTAGGAATAAAAATAAAACGTACTGTCGCGCCAAGCCCAGAAAATCGCTGAGTAGGCGTGACTGGAGGAGCTGTACGTGTACAATGTACACTCACATCCATCATTTTTCGGCGCGAATTTTAAATAGAACTAAATAGCATTTACTAGAAAGAAATTACAGGAAATATATGACGAGCAAGAATTCTAAATAAGAATAAGGAGACTGTGGTTAAAACAATATATTAAAAATAAACAAAATGCAGATACGTATTTCGGCAACTAAGTTGTCACCCTCAGTATAAAACTCGAAGTATAGAGTAGAACGAACATCACAACGAGCACGGCACAACTCTAAAGCACTGTACAATGAACATCACACACTGAACGCTTGCGCGGAATACACCACACACACTCTCAGTGTCAGCATTGTTCAGATGTTTCGCGCAGGCGTTCAGTGCGTGATGTTCATTGTGCATGCTTTAGAGTTGTGCAGTGCTCGTTGTGGTAGTCGTCTTACTCGATACTTCGACACTGAATTGCCCCAGTTTTCCACTGAGGATGGCTACTTGGTTACCGCAATACGTATCTGGATTTATTTCACAAAAGTGTAGTAAGGGTAATTTTATTTATTTTATATCTCGCTAATAACTGTTTCTAAATTAATAAGTATAATTGGGGGAATTCCGTATCGAAGTATCGAGTAAGACGAACACCACAACGAGCACTGCACAACTCTAAAGCACTGCACAATGAACATCACACACTGAACGCTTGCGCGAAATACACCACACGCACTCTCAGTGTCAACATTGTTCTGATGTGTTTGGCGCAGGCGTTCAGTGTGTGATGTTCATTGTGCAGTGTTGTAGAGTTATGCAGTGTTCGTTGTGGTTTTCGTCTTAATCGATACTTCGACACTGAATTCCCCGTTTTCCACTGAGGATGGCAACTTAGTTGCTAAAATACATATCTGGATTTTTCAGAAAGGTGTGGTAATGGTAATTTTATTTATTTTATATATCGCTAATAACTCTTTCTAAATTAATAAAGTAAATTACGGGACTTCAGTATCGAAGTATCGAGTACGACGAACACCACAATGAGCATTGCACAACTCTAAAGCACTGCACAATGAACATCACACACTGAACGCTTGTGCAAAATACACCACAAACACTCTTAGTTTCAACATTGTTCTGATGTGTTTGGCGCAGGCGTTCAGTGTGTGATGTTCATTGTGCATGCTTTAGAGTTGTGCATTTTCTTGTGAATGACATCCTTGAGTTCTCATAGGGTTCCAGAGTAAAAACCTCTGCCCTGAGATACCCCCATAATATTGTTGAATGTTACTACTGTTTATATTTCTACGTTTAAACTACAAAGATTACTTCTATCCAGTATTCGAATTGTTTCAAAAATGAATTTCGGCTTTCCTGTGATATTAGAAACATTTTTTCTCTTATAATTTTATCTTACTTTGTTTGAATCTTCTTTAGTTTGAAATTTCATTAATTTGACGCTGGAGTTTTTCGCTTCTTCCTTTTTGGAGATTCTTGGCGAACTTCCGGAATTTCCTGTTGCTGCGACAACTAGCTCAGCAATGGAAATGCCCTTTGGGGGCCATTTGATTTCTGTTTAGCAAAGGAAATTACAATAGCACGAACAATATTTCGCCCTTCTGAGTGAACATGTTTGAGTCCGGTCCTGTATTGATTCTGAATTAAAGAAAAACTGTTGTTTTGGCCTAAATTGGTACTAAATTGAAACTAACGAGTCTCTAAGATTGGTGTAGTCCGTCCCAACTTTTAAATGCAATATTCTATTGAATGGGGGTTTTGCGTCCCTTATTATCAATCTTTTAATTTCCTCTACTCTGCTACTTTCAGGTCAATCAAACAATACATCGGGAGTTGATAGCTATATCGCAAATTAGCTATTAACTCCCAATTTGTTCTTTGATTGAACTGGAAGTGGTGGAGCAGGGGAAATTGAAAGATCAGTCGATAGGTCACGAAACATATACAGCGTGGACGTAAACGTTGCAACAAAATCAATAAAATCTGTAAATCGTGAAAAAGGAAAAAGAACGGTAGGACACGTCAACCTTAATTTTCAAATGCGGAATTTTGAAAAACAATTGGATATTGTACTAACGTAAATTTAATTCAATAGCTGGTACGATTTGGAATTTGGAATAGGTCCTCCATCTGCATGCTTTTTGTCCAAAATATTTCGGGCCAGCCTCGATCTTTCGGGCCCGAGAATGAGCAATGTGCTCCTTGTATCGTGTTAGGATTGATCGCCTAGTTTGTCCAATGTATTTTATACCACATTTTTTACAACCGATTTCGTAGATACCTGATTTTTGATTAATTTCAATTTTATCCGTGGTATTTCCTAAAAGATTACCTAATGAATTAGCTGATTTAAATGAAATATTGGCCCTCAATTTCGAAACAGTTTTGGGACATGCGAAGAGTTGTTCGTTTGCCATTTATCTTTGCCATGCTCAAATTATTTCTATGGAGTAAGTTTTCCAAATATTTCAAAGTGTCAGGAATAGGTACTGATGGAAAGTAACATCAAAAGACACCAAAATCTCACCTTCTTTCAATTTACAATTTTGCAGTTTCTCGATGAATTCTGAGGACTTATTTACTGCCAAAACTTTCGGGTTTTGTAGGTAAATTTCTAAATTCTTCTACAATCCACTTGGATATAAAATATATCGGTCAGTTAATTCCAGCTACGATGGGTCTCATCGATTTACCGGGATTTTGTATCTTGGGCAAACAGTACAATTTCGGCATTGTGGGATTTGATACCATGAGTCTGTATTTTAGTGATGAAGTAACCAATTCCGTACACTCTTTTAATATGTTTTTGGTTTGTTGAATCATCTTTGGTAGAGAATTTTTCTTTAGTTCAATTCATGGTCCTTTCGAAATTATTTCCTTAACTCTGCCAAAATAATCTTGCTAGTCAAAAATTACCAATTTGTTACCTTTATCTGTCTTAATATAGAAACAATGTTTTGCTTTGAGATTTTTGATGGTTTTGTAGTCGCTAATTGTGTTGACTTGGTTTTGATTTAACCAATCGGCATTTTTTATGTTAGTTTTTCATGAATCTCTTGAATGTTTGATTGCTGTTTCAAATCGAGCGATGATTTCTTTGGAAGTTGTTTTTAAATTTGATAAACAATGACAACAATGATGATTCATTTCCGACCAAAATTTTAATTATCTTTGTAGTCTCTTTTTCTTCCTATGTAATTTAGGGCACAATTTTCCAAACTTTTTATTTAATTTTGAAACCTAAGGCTCTGAAACTTCAATGACCTTCTTATGAAAATTACACCATCCTTCATACTGAACTAGATCCAAACCTTTTGTCAAACTTAAATACAAATTGTACGCTTCTAATTCTAATTTACTTCTCTTACCGTACTGGCATTTAATTTCCAAATTTAGCCATTTATTTTTTGCACAAAACATGACTTTCTCAATGACTTTAAGTTCGAAGTAACATCTACCTTCATAAATTTACGTTTGCACGTAATTCTAGTAATTAAACTAAACATACTTTAGTTACTAGAATTAGGTTATATATTATGTTAGCCACAGTCTCCTTTTTCTTATTTGCAATTATTACATTTGAATAGGTAAGTGTTTCTGCCAAGTTCGGTCAAAAAATTCTCCCTTCTTGGCGTTGTAATTTCGATGTCATGTACTATATATATACATCTTATTATCACTATAATCAATAACGCCAGCTCTATGGTCGGTTGTGATGATGCATGCTATATCGAACGAAATTTGATTATATGAAATGTCATTACCAACGGCAAACATGATGAGATGATTTTGGGAAGTCTGCAATCAGTTCCCATAAGACCAGCACTGCATCTAAAGATTGAAGCCGATTATAATCCCGAGAAAAGGAAAACTCTTAAGTCAAACAAATAGAAATGTGAAAACAAAGGTGTAAATTCGAAAATGATGGATATAAAAATGGATCCTGGTTCGTTCGGATGCTTAAAATTTGAAAACGATTGAACCAAATTGGATACGTCCTTCTGCGAGTTTGTTCGTAATTGCTATGCGAAGGTTTAGGGAAAAAAATTGGGCAAAGCGAAGTTTGCCGGATCACCTAGTGATGGATATAAAAATGGATCGTGGTTTGTTCGGATGTTTAAAATTTGAAAGCGACTGGATCAAATTGGATACTTCCTTCTGCGAGTTGGTTTGTAATTACTACGCGAAGGTTTAGGAAAATAAAATCGAAAAAAATTTCGGGCAAAACGAAGTTCGCCGGGTCAACTAGTGATAGATATAAAAATTGATCGTGGTTTGTTCGGATGCTTAAAACTTGAAAGCGACTGGATCAAATTGGATACTTCTTTCTGCGGGTCTGTTCGTAATTGCTACGCGAAGGTTTAGGAAAAAATCGAAACAAATTTTGGGCAAAACGAAGTTTGCCGGGTCACTTAGTCTGTATACATAAAAATGGATCGTGGTATGTTCGGATGCTTAAAGCTTGAAAACGACTGGACCAAATTGGATACGTCCTTCTGCCGGTTTGTTGGTAATTGCTACGGGAAGGTTTAAAGGAAAAAATCGAAAAAATTTTGGGCAAAACGAAGTTTGCCGGGTCACCTAGTGATAGATATAAAAGTGGATCGTGGTTTGTTCGGATGCTTAAAACTTGAAAGCGACTGGATCAAACTGGATACTTCTTTCTGCGGGTTTGTTTGTAATTGCTACGCGAAGGTTTAGGAAAGAAAAATCGAAACAAATTTTGGGCAAAACGAAGTTTGCCGGGTCACCTAGTCTGTATACATAAAAATGGATCGCGGTGTGTTCGGGTGCTTAAAGCTTGAAAACGACTGGACCAAATTGGATACGTCCTTCTGCGGGTTTGTTCGTAATTGCTACGCGAAGGTTTAGGAAAGAAAATCGAAAAAGAATTTTGGGCAAAACGTAGTTTGCCGGGTCACCTAGTGATAGATATAAAAGTGGATCGTGGTTTGTTCGGATGCTTAAAACTTGAAAGCGACTGGATCAAACTGGATACTTCTTTCTGCGGGTTTGTTTGTAATTGCTACGCGAAGGTTTAGGAAAGAAAAATCGAAACAAATTTTGGGCAAAATGAAGTTTGCCGGGTCACTTAGTCTGTATACATAAAAATGGATCGCGGTGTGTTCGGATGCTTAAAGCTTGAAAACGACTGGACCAAATTGGATACGTCCTTCTGCGGGTTTGTTCGTAATTGCTACGCGAAGGTTTAGGAAAGAAAATCGAAAAGAATTTCGGGCAAAACGAAGTTTGCCGGGTCAACTAGTGATAGATATAAAAATTGATCGTGGTTTGTGCGGATGCTTAAAACTTGAAAGCGACTGGATCAAATTGGATACTTCTTTCTGCGGGTTTGTTCGTAATTGCTACGCGAAGGTTTAGGAAAAAGAAATCGAAACAAATTTTGGGCAAAACGAAGTTTGCCGGATCACCTAGTCTGTATACATAAAAATGGATCGCGGTGTGTTCGGATGCTTAAAGCTTGAAAACGACTGGACCAAATTGGATACGTCCTTCTGCGGGTTTGTTGGTAATTGCTACGGGAAGGTTTAGGGGAAAAAATCGAAAAGAATTTTGGGCAAAACGAAGTTTGCCGGGTCACCTAGTGATAGATATAAAAGTGGATCGTGCTTTGTTCGGATGCTTAAAACTTGAAAGCGACTGGATCAAACTGGATATTTCTTTCTGCGGGTTTGTTGGTAATTGCTACGGGAAGGTTTAGGGGAAAAAATCGAAAAAAATTTTGGGGTAAAAAACGAAGTTTGCCGGGTCACCTAGTGATAGATATAAAAGTGGATCGTGCTTTGTTCGGATGCTTAAAACTTGAAAGCGACTGGATCAAACTGGATACTTCTTTCTGCGGGTTTGTTTGTAATTGTTACGCGAAGGTTTAGGAAAAAAATCGAAACAAATTTTGGGCAAAGCGAAGTTTGCCGAGTCACTTAGTCTGTATACATAAAAATGGATCGCGGTGTGTTCGGATGCTTAAAGCTTGAAAACGACTGGACCAAATTGGATACGTCCTTCTGCGGGTTTGTTCGTAATTGCTACGCGAAGGTTTAGGAAAGAAAATCGAAAAGAATTTCGGGCAAAACGAAGTTTGCCGGGTCAACTAGTGATAGATATAAAAATTGATCGTGGTTTGTGCGGATGCTTAAAACTTGAAAGCGACTGGATCAAATTGGATACTTCTTTCTGCGGGTTTGTTCGTAATTGCTACGCGAAGGTTTAGGAAAAAGAAATCGAAACAAATTTTGGGCAAAACGAAGTATGCCGGGTCACCTAGTGATAGACAAAAGCTACAGAGCACTGATTGCAATATAACTTCTATCAGCTCTGGTGAAATTATGCTGTTTATTGGTTGATATTGCGTGACGTCATGCGTTATTGGATTATGCCACATATTTTCCGGGGTTTTTCTGATCTTGGTGACACTTCATTTTCTTTGGCGTTATTATGGCCAAATTTACAGACGGAAATTAATTTTAAAAGACAAGGAAAAAAGTCGATATAGTCCCACTTCGTTTGAAGATTGAAATTTTCACAACGGGCGAGAATATGTAACAGTGTGTAACTGTTCGCTTCTGCGGCGAATATGCAGGGAATACTGAAGTAGGTTCGATTGCGAGTTTTAGGGCGCGCTAGGAAGGGAGCATGGGAAGTTGTGCGGGGAAAGTGCGCTTATAGAAGGCTCGTCAAGGAAAAGCTGTCTCTAATCAGTTGGATGAAGTAATAATTTCTACGATCTTGAGGAAATCGATTACTACTTGTTGCTTTTCACACACATGTAAGAACTTTTATCGATTATCGCGGAATTTGTTAAATATTCAACAAGTGCGCACGCGTAAGCCACCCCAACCCTTAATACAATGTTATCGCGCTGAAACAGCACTAGCAGTTGTAAGTAAGGCATTCTATTGGCAAGACTCGTTCGAATATTTCCAAAGGCATGCTGCAGTCTGCGAAGTCGAGCGATTCCATGTGAATTTTTCGATTCGGCGAAATGTAAGTTAGATGTTTAGTAGCCTTCCTATAGATATTTTATAGCGATGTATATGCATGAGCACTAGTTTCTTTATTATAAATAGAAATAATGGGGATAAGTCCTTTCCACCAACTAAGATAAACAGAAAATTACTTGGACGGTGTATTTAGCCACCACAACTGGAACTGTTTTAGGACCTCCGATTTTTGTTTAATTGTTTTATGTGTGTATACGTATTTCCCTATAAGAATAAAATTGTTACAATCCCTACTGGAAGGACTAAGCTTCGGGGTACATCATAAATTTCGACATCTGATAGACGTGGATGTCCAAACAATTATATGTGTTTATGTTTGTATCGTAATATTGATTTCTGCATCGTTTTTCTTTTTTTCGTATTCACTAATAATTGGGCCGTTTTTGTCTGGTCCGATCGAATTGCCCCGGCATCTATAATTAATCGTCTCGCGACTGACCGCAAATGGTTAATACATCGGGCGAAAAAATCGCCCAATTTCCTATCGAAAAAGTTTAAAAGTCAGACGTAAATTTCGCGATATACATTTTACGCGCGATCCGTACGTGATATCGACGAATAATTTAATTTTAAAACACTGACTTTCTTTCAGACAGCGTCATCGCGAATCTAACAGGTATATAAAAAGAATTTTCAATTCAAATGCTGGCCGTAATGAGAAAAATTTTTCTCGTTGATACATTTTCAAACGAGCACGCGTTGGTAGCCCAAACGTTCCTTTATTTGCGGATGCTCGTTCCCTTTTTTCTGCAGATAACTCTTTCGTTACATTCGAAATTAAACCATTCGTGATAAGAGCATGTTATTAAAGAAAAAAAAAGTCACGGAGGATTTATCACGTTTATGTGGCGAAAAGTTTAGCGGCCGACGGTTTCTTGTAGTGAGCAATTTACCTTGCTTCCTGCGGCAATTTATCTTCATTATCCGACGAAAGTTTGAACTAACACCTATTCTGTCCACTCTATCCTCCTAAAATTACATTTTGGAACGCTTTGTTGTTCTATTAAGCTACATCTATATTGTTGGGGGAAATAGGTTTACCTTTCACACTATAAATATAACATTCATCCGAGTACGCGGGTACATCAATAACGATAGATTTATCAATTAACGTTTGAAATTTTCGGATAACGCGGTATATTTATATATTCGATATCTTTGTTAAAGTACCAGAACAGAAATCCGAAGAGAAATCAACCAAAAAGGCTTCGCCACAATTTCATCTTTTTTCCTCGATGTGCTGTGTGGACGTACAGGTTGGAACGAAATCAATAAAATCTGTAGATAGTGAAAAAGAACGGTCGGACACCTCAATTTAACTTTTAAATGCGCAAACTTTTACAAAAAGGGTATTCTGTGACGTCACCCACTTGGAGGAGAGCGTTTTTCTCGGTTATTCAAATCTTCAAATCTTCAAATCCTCATACCAGATAACCAGCTGGATCCCCATTCAATTACATCATCGCTCACCAATCCATTTGTTTGAGAAAATGATACTGAGATAATTACGAACAGTTAGAGAATAATGTGGCGGTGCACCATCGTGCTGGAACCATAAGGCGGTATCCGGCAAAAGACGATGTTCTGCATTTCAATGGCGAGCAGCAATTGCGGGTATTATGTTTCCCTGCAGTAATAGCAAATCATTTTTACCATTTAATGCACCTCCAATAAAAAATAAACGGCCCTATGACTGAATTACCGACAATCTCTTCCCATACCTTGATCTTTTTATCGGAATTGTGTGCGTCCTTCCATCGTCCAGTGTGGATTTTCAAGGGCTCACCATCTACAGTTTTGCCTATTGATGGACCCGTTTATACAGGAAAAACAATGCGTCTTGAAGTTTTCAGATTTTTATTACATCGGTTCATCATTATGTCAGAAACTTCAATTCTTCCCCTTGAAGTTCTTGAATAAATTTTATTTGGTACGGTCCTATTAACAGATCCGTTTAGGTAGAAGAAAGCTTCCTTGAAGAAAATATGTGTCCTGCAGCTTCCAGATTGTTATTATATCGGTTCATCATTACGTCACAAAATTCAATTTTTTTCTGTCAAAATTATCCTCGTGAAGTTCTTGAACAAATTTTATATGGTACGGATGCCATTTGTCCTATTAACAGATCCGGTTATGTAGAAGAAAGCTTTCTTGGAGAAAATATGTGTCCTGCAGCTTCCAGATTGTTATTATATCGGTTCATCATTACGTCACAAAATTCAATTTTTTCTGTCAAAATTATCCTCGTAAAGTTCTTGAACAAATTTTATATGGTACGGATGCCATTTGTCCTATTAACAGATCCGTTTATGTAGAAGAAAGCTTCCTTGGAGAAAATATGTGTATTGAAGCTTCCAGATTGTTATTATATCGGTTCATCATTACGTCACAAAATTCAAATTTTTTCTGTCAAAATTATCCTCGTGAAGTTCTTAAACAAATTTTATATGGTACGGATGCCATTTGTCCTATTAACAGATCCGTTTATGTAGAAGAAAGCTTCCTTGGAGAAAATATGTGTCCTGCAGCTTCCAGATTGTTATTATATCGGTTCATCATTACGTCACAAAATTCAATTTTTTCTGTCAAAATTATCCTCGTGAAGTTCTTGAACAAATTTTATATGGTACGGATGCCATTTGTCCTATTAACAGATCCGGTTATGTAGAAGAAAGCTTTCTTGGAGAAAATATGTGTCCTGCAGCTTCCAGATTGTTATTATATCGGTTGATCATTACGCCACAAAATTCAATTTTTCTGTCAAAATTATCTTCGTGAAGTTCTTGAACAAATTTTATATGGTACGGATGCCATTTGTCCTATTAACAGATCCGTTTATGTAGAAGAAAGCTTCCTTGGAGAAAATATGTGTCCTGCAGCTTCCAGATTGTTATTATATCGGTTCATCATTACGTCACAAAATTCAATTTTTTCTGTCAAAATTATCCTCGTGAAGTTCTTAAACAAATTTTATATGGTACGGATGCCATTTGTCCTATTAACAGATCCGTTTATGTAGAAGAAAGCTTCCTTGGAGAAAATATGTGTCCTGCAGCTTCCAGATTGTTATTATATCGGTTCATCATTACGTCACAAAATTCAATTTTTCTGTCAAAATTATCCACGTGAAGTTCTTGAACCAATTTTATTTGGTACGGATGCCATTTGTCCTATTAACAGATCCGTTTAGGTAGAAGAAAGCTTCCTTAGAGAAAACGTGTGTCTTGAAGCTTCCAGATTGTTATTATATCGGTTCATTATTACGTCACAAAATTCAATTTTTCTGTCAAAACTATCCACGTGAAGTTCTTGAACCAATTTTGAACCGAAGCCGTTTGTTTTCTTTCATACATTTTACAACAGTAAAGTGACTAATTGACTGCTGAAATGAGGCTTCACGGCTTGATTTGTGAGGAATTTCCTGAAACGTTAGTTCCAATTGTTTTTCAAAATTGAAAATTAAGATTGACGTGTCCTACCGTCTTTCTTTTTTGTTTTCACGATTTATAGATTTTGTTGCAATGTTTTTCTTCTGAAATTGCTGGACGACCATTTGTAAAGCTATTTCTTAGGTGACCCAAGTCCCTAAAATTTTCGTTTTCTTTTAATTATTGTTGATCGCGTAATAAGCAAACAAACTTCTTGTGTCCGGGAGTTGTCTCCAATACCAACCATCAATCAACTGTTTATTCTTTGGGTTTCACCTAAACGCGCCATTTTCTAGTTATATGTCAATTAATCAAAAATAACGTTTATCAAACCTGAGAGCACAGAATCAACAATGCAGTTGACAACAAAAACTGATTTTTCAAGAAACATTTCTTAAATCCCATTCGAAATAAACTTCTGATTTCTCTAAATTCTAGATTGTAAACCAAAAAATTAGAACTGAACGTAAATGAAAATGTTGAGAATACACAAGATATTTCTTCTCAAAAATCCTCTCCCAGAAATCATCGTACTGACATCGTAAAAATTTGCGTGTTCAAAAATCAAGGTTGATGTGTCCCATCGCATTTTCTCACTATTTACAGATTTTATGGATTATCTTCCGACCTATACGTCCATACTGTATAAATTTCGGTACTCGAAAAATGGATCCTAAGAAAAAAAAAGAAAGATTGTATTTTCGTACGGATATACGAAATATAAACCTTTGAATAACTGACGGTAATTTATTTAAAAAAGAGAAACCGAAGTATTTTGGCCCTGGGTGTAGCATGAAGTCCCTAGGATGGGCTAATGAATACAATTTCTCCAACGTCTTTACGGTACAAAAAACTCATCGATAAGAAATAAGTAAAAGCTGAACGGCAGGAGAATATAATTTGTTATTTTATGTTAATGATAATACGAAGTAACTGAAACATCAGAGGGAATACATAATTAGTTAACAAAAGTTGTTTCTTCCACACGAAAGAGCCCGTTTAGATATTTATTTTCTCTTGCTTCGTAACCTAACTAGAATTTAACATTTGTCTTTTAAATTTCCCCAGATACATCGTTATCGGGTTTCCCTTTTTCGTCTCTCCGATTTATACATCTAAAGGAACATCCAATAAATACCCAGCTCGCTTTCATTCATTAAGAACTTACATTCTTTCCTCGGACCTCGAGATTTTCCGAGCGAAGTTTCCGAAAGAAAAAAAAATAATTGCGATTATAATCTTCGTAATAAGTAAGAAACGATCGTTTCCCATCTCGGCGAATTCTATAAACACTTTGGGGGTAGGATTTACCCCACGGAAGTTAATACGTCCGTGCTTACGAACGGCTTATCCAAGCTTTAGAAAATATTCAAAGACGCAACGTATTGAATACGTAGAAAATACGTCGGATGTCTTTTTAAAGCTGCACGTACACAGTGCAGCGTCCAAAATTCACTGCGATATTTAGTTGACTTAAAACCATTAGATTAGATTACTTGAGGTGGTACTGATGCCTGTTCCACTGCGACCTTTCCAGATCCATTGTGGTCCTCATGCCTCCTTAGAGTACTTTCTCCAGCTTTATTCCTCTAATTAGACTTAACAGCTTTGAGAGCGGTTCTTCCGTATATACATGTATTTTCAAAGCGGACTTGAAGCCCTTGCTCCGTAATGCTGGTATATGCCTCCATAATGGAGTCCTGGCCTGCCTTAAGCTTTGCCGGCTCCATCTGGGTGGCTGGATAGTCGTTGCATTCTACCGCAATCCTATCCAAAGCAGCCTCCTTAAAGGTTAAACCTTCTGGCCCTTTGCCTTTCGGGAGACGTGCGGGAGTGCTCCGAGGGGTGTAGCCTCCGCCGTCTGTCGAGGTCTAACTTCCTTGTCTAGACTAAACCTGGCCCCTTTGTGCATGCCTAGTGAAGTTGGTCTTGATTATGGCTCTTTTAGCCTGTATGAAATCTTGGCCTTGTTTCACAAGCTTTTGCACTTTAGCCTTGGAAATTCCAGATAGCGTAGCTGTCCGAAGAGTAGCTAGGAATTTTTATGCCTTCTTAGAGTACGTTCTCCAACTTTATTCCTTTAATTAGACTCAACAGCTTTGAGAGCGGTTCTTCCGCATATACATGTATTTTTAAAGCGGACTTGAAGCCCGTGCTCCGTAATACTGTTATATGCCTCCATAATGGAGTCCTGACCTGCCTTAAGCTTTGCCGGCTCCATCTAGGTGGCTGGATAGTCGTTGCATACTACCACGATCCTCTCCAAAGTAGCCTCCTTGAAGGTTAAACCTTCTGGCCCCTTGCCTTTCGGAAGACCTGTGGGAGTGCTACCCTCCGACCTCGCCTTTTTGGAACCCCGTCCTGTCGTTACGTTTAGTAGCCTCCACCATCTGTCGAGGTCTAACTTCCTTGTCTAGACTAAACCTGGCCCCATTGTGCATGCCTAGTGAAGTTGGTCTTGGTTATTGCTCTTTTAGCCTGTATGTAACCTTAGCCCTGTTTCACAAGCTCTTGCACTTTAGCCTTGGAAATTCCAGATAGCGTAGCTGTACGAAGAGTAGCTAGGGAAGTATCTGTCCGCCCGATCAGAGCCCCGCTTGATTGGATAAGGCCAGCTACAAGGGGGTTTCACCTGGTGCCTCCAGGGGAAGGTTAAACCAACCGTTTGTCATGTTCATGTCAATTTTGATTTAGGCATTTTTGTTTAATGTCGTGAATAAAGCCATTGGAGGCTCCAAATCTATTACCTAGTCTCCTTCTCGATCATTCTTCCCCAAGTAATGTAATTACTTGAATTTTTTTAGCAACATATGTCAATAATGATTTAGAAATAAATCAACATTTGGCAAGGCAAAAGTCAGATTTAAACCACATTATCTTAAGTGCCCGATTTTTGTTGCCGCAATAGTACATGAATTTTGGTTAATTTAGTTAGTGTAAATCATAATTTCATTAATTCTTATTTATCTATAGATAAAGAGCCTAAATTATTTCAAGAAGGCCATATCATTGTACTAGTTCGAATCTGTCATCTAATTTTGATACTACTATATCAAGAATATAAAATTAAAAATTCAATTTGAAAAATAGTTTCAAGAGCTTGGAGAAAACGAGAAAGTAGAAAATAAAATTCTACATATCTCTCACCTAAATTATCTCACTGTGAGATCTATTTATTTGGCAACTTTTAGAAAAAGTTGTGCAAAGTCATTTTTTTAACTTTTTCGTATCTGTTTAAAATCCAACTCTGGTGATTCAACTTGTTCATTCCTTTCTTCATAATCAAACAAAAATCTTTTTTCTCGGTCTATGGCCTATAGCTGAAAAAAGTCGCAGTCCATATCACCAGCAATGTTTTTTGCCTCTTTAAGCATTGTAAAACGTACTTATCAGATTCCAATGAAAAAATTCTGGATTTATTTCATTTTTGCAGCTTCTGGTACAATAATATTAGATTTTTGCATGATTTTGCTTTTGATCAAATATTGTACCAAATTACTAGAGAACGCGCAAATTTATATGATTTTATTTTATTAATGATTTTGTAAGGTTTTTTTGGGTCATTGTCTCTTGACGTATCATTATAAAGTGAAAGGAGAGCATCATAATTTTTGTAAATTAAATCGAAGGTTTTAATGGCATTGATTCACCTTTGCCACTGTGTATTACATGAAGGTTTTATAGTTAATGTGGGAATTTCGTTCATTGGAATATGGCAATGATAGGTGCAGGCCCAAAAGAACCATACATTCCTCGGGAGAAGTGTATTGTTTTGATTGATTTGTTTCTAAAGTATAATTGTGTATCCAAGTTTCATCTGCATAAATCGACGGAAAAGTTCCCTTGGATTACATTTGAAGATATATTCTTCTGAATGTTCAACGCGGGTGGGCATTTGATCAGCACTAAGCAAACGTGGCACCCATCTCATGGATAGTTTTTCATATTTAAACCTACACCCAAAATATTGGATACCCGTTCGTTTGAAATATTTACTTCATTAGCTATCTGACGATCGTTAATTACAAGGGCATAAAACGAAACCTATCTGTCAAATTTGTGTGAAATTTTAACAGTAGACATCAGAAATATGGCGGAAACCAATAACATAATCACCATAGCAAAAGTGTAGCCAACCTTTTGAAAAGTCACTGTTCCATCAAACCGCCCTTGTATATCGCTTCACATCTATTATGAAGCGACTGAGCGTATAGGTACATTACAACAGAATCTTCATTTCAAAAAGATTTAAATTGATTGGTCAAATTAATAAAAAAAAAGAACAAATTAAATATCAGGGTTGCTCAATTCATTTTGTTGGAGATTCTTGTCTGTTTTCGTTTCTTCCATTATCTTTCTTAATATTTGTCTTTCCTTTAGTTTCCTTTTTCCCTTCCTTAATATTCATTCTCATTCTATATTAACCTAGTCTTTCCACCTCGTTTATCAGCTAAATTAGCAGTGTACATACGAGAGATGTTTTCTTTCGGCCGAGCCTTTCTTGCAACCAATGATATTTATCACCAAATTTTCTTTGACCTTTTAACCTTCCTATACTCACGCATACGGTCTGTGAGACCGATTTATATAGTATAGTATACGTCTTTCATTTTGACGTGAGTATAGGAAGGTTAAACAAGGGTTTACATGTTTAATGACTATGCCAGTTGACAAATTTGCTTGCATAAGAAATCATCGAAATACACAATGTTTTGAAGAAATCGATGGGGTGTTTTGCAACAAACTGTTCAAAATATTCGCCTTTACGATTTATATAGTTTAACATGCGTTCAAACCAGTTCTTTAAACAGTTGAATATGGTTTTCTATGCTTCGACAGCTTCTTGATGTGCCATTCATTTTTAGTAAATCGGGCACAGGAACAAATCGTTAGGTGATAAGTCAGGCGAATACGGGCAATTAGACATTAATTCGATGTTTTTATCTTCCAAATAGTCAATCGTTCGAGATGCTGGCTGAGAGCTAGCATTCTAATGATGCAAAATGATATGACGTTTTTGGTTGTTTTCCCTGATTTCGTCTATGACTTCTGGCAAACAAATTATTGTGTACCATTCAGCATTAACCGGTCTTCGATCCTCTAAAGCAGGGGTCTCCAAACGTTTTCGGCCTTGGGGCCATACTGATTACCCCAGTGAGTTTTCTGCGTATTATACTTGTCATTAAGCTTTACCTAGCAAGTAAATGAATCCGAGTTATCATTCTGTGTTTTTATCCAACTTATCACAACAACAATAACCTATTAGCTGTCGCGGGCCGGATTGATGAAACTGGCGGGTCGGATTTGGCCCGCGGGCCGTAGTTTGGAAACCCCTGCTCTAAAGGAACCGAAGAAACTAACGATTATTTTTATTATCATTTCTCTATTTATTATTGTTATTTCTTTGGAAGTGCTCCGTGAACGAGCAAATTTTTGGGCTTCAGTTCATCTTGGAACACCCAAACAATGAATTGTTGCTTAGTTTCTGGTTAATACGAATATGCCCAAGTTTCGTCACGGATTTTGCAGTTCCTCGGAGGAATTTTCGTACACCTATTAACACCAGTATTTTGCTCGAGTTTTGGGCAAATTTTGCGAAATCCATCGGGAATATATTTCGCGTAAAGTCGAGTGTATTGCAGTCTATGCCTAAGGATCCCTCCATCTTACTTGAAGACATTCCGAACTTCTTCAATCAAGTTGAGCATGCTCTTTTTTGGAATAATAACCGATTTCGGTTGAATTTCACGCAAACCAATCGTAAACAGTCTTTTCTGCTGGTGCTTCATTACCAAAAGTCTAACGAAGCGATTGCATGCGGTATTGTTGAGTTAGATCTTTACTAATCCAACGAAAATCTTCACGTAACATACATTTGAAAATGGAAAATTATTGGGGAGTTCGTGTACAGCCAGCTAAAATATCTTCACGTAACATTTCCACTCCTTCGCAAAATTGCTCCTTTTTCAAACGTTAACTGTAAGAAAACTCCTCCGTTAATTACTTGGAACCTAGGAATCTATTTTTATTTTCACGTGTAAAGGATGGTACATCGGTGGACGCGTTCAAGAATGAAACAAACAACTTAATGCGGAAATATCGAAAAGGAAAAGCTGTCTAGACTGGTTTCCATGGTTGCACATATGCATTGACTGTGAACGGAAATACTTTGAAACACGGGAAATAACTGCGTTTTGTTAAGCTTCAGTGGAAAGAAAAACGGAACATTCTGATAAACAAGCCAATTATCTAGGAGAAGTGGGTTTGGCGATTTTGTTATATAAATTCCGTCTCCTATTTCTATAATCCTCTTTTATAACCTTTGTAAACAACAGGTGCTTTTCTGATATTTTTAGAACATATACGGCTTTGGGATTTATCTCAAACTTTGAAATTGTCGTTACAAATGCGATATTCTAAATTGTACATCATTACCATGACTTTTTCTATTGACAGTTTTCCCACAAGTTTCTACTTCTAATTTGTGGATTTTATCCACGATCATGTTAAACAAAGACGACTGTTTTATCAGAACTGAATATGTTTTCTTCAGGATAACCAGGGAAAACTCGATGTTGTGTCTTTTATTCAATTTCTGTTTGAAGCCACCCATCGCTAATCATTTTCCCCAAGTTCTTTTCTTTAATCTTTTGCCTTGTCTACCTTTCCGTGTAAGGGTCAGTGATATCAAGCCGTATACTCACGTATACCGTACCGTTCCTGACTCGCCCAGTAATATTTCCCTATTTTCGCAACATATTGGAGATTAATTTTTAGGATTTTACACTGCTACGCTCCACCGCGATTGGGGCTCGATCCCCTGACCTATTTCGTGTGAGGTACGTGCTTTACCACTCAGCCACTACGCCGATTTTTCCCTGAGTTTTCAGCTTATTGGACCATTAATTAAGGAGTAGAGTATTATTCAGTCGTTTTTCTTTTTAATCGTTTAAACAGCATTTCATCGCTTGAGGATATATTTTGCCGTTGATTTTCCAATTAATCTTATTTTTCTTATGATTTAACTACATATTTGAAGGGGTAGATTTGTTTATATTCATTTTTAACATATTTTCCTTTGTGAACAAGAGTTCGCAAGCCGCATAAGGCACGTCTTATCTGTAAGAATCAGCGAAAGATCGTGTTTATCAACAGATACCACAAAAGTGCAGCATTGTGTACTATACAACAGAGAATGACTGCATCTTTCTACGAGAAGAATTAGCTTTTGAAATCTCGTTGTCGAGGATATACACTCGCGGCGGGCTGCGATGCCGTATATTTGGAGCTGCAGTGAAAATAGCAGTCGTTCGCATATAACCATATATCGCCGGCATTTACCAACATGCAATTGCGGTCGATTGACGAGCATATACGAACTAATGTTATCTTCGCAGCACCTCCGAATATACGGTATCACAAGCCGCCGCTGATATACACGGAAATTCGACTCTGGGAAGTCGTTGTGTGGACGTTTTGCTGTCCCTATTTTGCTGTTCGAACTATCGGCCGTTGTACGATTACTTTTCCATCTATTGGACAGAACTAACATGAGCTATACCTCGCTTCAAAACTAGAGAGACGAATTTCTGAACACACCACTGTTATAGTGAATTCTGATCGGTGAAAAGCAGCACCAAATTACACTGCATCAATCCTGCTATAATCGTATCGTGTACGTAATTCTATCAGATGTATTGACATTTGTTTAATACCGCTAGTTATTCTGGTGTTTTCTTTTCTGCCTCTTTCGAAGTATCGCTTTAAATTGCTGCGTAAATTTTATTCCAGATTTTATAGTGTGTTATTTGGGCTTGGGGTTGGTTCATAAATTCGTCTCTCTATGAAACAAGGTATGGTGTAGACTGGTATAACTAGTATGGGGCTAGAGTAGAGAGCCAAGATTTATTTTTGAGAACATCTGAGAACTATCGTAGGAGCTTAGAACTTGTTTCCCGACATAACGAAGCCCCAATCGGATAAACGCTCGGAGGTCTTTTTCGCGAGGTCTCAAACACTCATACGTTATAGGATCGAAATCCGTGATGAACATGGCGCGATGTCCCCTTGTCAGATGTGATCCAGTTTTATAATTGGAGAGTGACGCCTTATTACTAATTTCTCGAACTTTAATCTACGTCGTTTCCGTTAGGGTAGCACGGGTGATTCGAACCGTAACGACGAACTTCCGTTTCGGTTACGTTTCTGACTTTTCCGTTTATCATCTCCGTTTCACCCAACGTGTTAGAAGCCAGTAACATTAGGAACTGTAAGTAAAGGGAAATGCTTCTTTTTGAAGAATCGTCAAGCCAAACACTTAGTGGTCGAAATACGTATTTGGAGTTTAGCATAGAGTCGGTGTGGTCAGGGTAAGAAGTAATTTATTTGAAGAATAATCTTGACTCTTATTTCAGACCAGGGAAACCACCAATTCCCGAGAATCGGTTTCTTAAGAGGTAGGCTAAGTATTTTAATAACGGTTCTTTATTTTCTTCTGTTTAAGTAATAATGTCGGCCGCAATAAATTAGATACACACATTTATGGATTATCTGGTAGAAATGACGACAGACATTTTTTTCGTAAACTCATGTATTCCGATTCGCTTTCTCGATACCGCAGACTTTTAGCAACGGTTTAGTATGCACCATAACTCCTTACTAGTTACAGAAAGTCACGGGAACGAGATTAAAATGCTGAGCCCGAAAATGCAAAGGACGATCCGCATCAATGAAAATCAACTGGTAATGTTGTCAGAGCGAGCACGAGATGATCACTCTCACACTGGATATTTACATAAACGATCTGCTGACAGCAGCAAATGGCAGCTGAGGTGGTTCGTCCTTTATCAGGTACACGTACCAAATTCCACGTATACGATCGATTCATTCGATTCTCTCTTCCAGAATTTGCTCTTCTATTACGAGTCCGAGAATTGCCACAGACCGAGCGGGGTATTGTTGCTCGAGGGCTGTTATTGTGAGAGACTAATTACGACAGCCAACGCGTCCAAGTATAAAGACGCCGTGGATAAACAGGTTAGTGATAGATGGATACTTACATGTAATCTGCGGGAAACGTGAATACTAACGAAGAAAAGGCCCTATGTAGCTTTTCGAAACGAATTTCCTATTGCTCCTAGCGAAATTCGCGTCGGAAAGGTTTAATTTTGGGGCGCGTGCTCTGTCGCAAAGTTGCCTTTCTATAATCCTATTAGTAACTCAAAGGGACAAAATAGCACGGCTTCGGTAAATCTTATTTGTTTCCCTGTGTCGTGACTGTTCTTTTCAGGTATCAAACCGCCCAACTTAACTCTAACTTCCTAATACTCCCTAAATCAGACGGAACTAATATTGAAAGCGTTTCCGTCCCGTTCCCATAAAGTTATCAATTCCAAATATAAGCAAACGCTCTCGCGTGTATTTTGACTGAACATACGTCCTTAATTCACCTTTTGCTCCCTTTGCTTCTCAACTGTCTCGTTACGGTTTCGGTTTACTTTTATGATGGGCGTAAAGAGTAAAAAGGATAACGACGTAACTTTAGAATACGAAAGTTTCACGTCTTTGCGGATAAGAGGGCTGGCTTCGCCTCGAACTATTCGGGAGGGGAGGTGTACACCTGCCCCTGCGAGGCGCTACTTAAAAATGCGTGGAGACGTTTAACCCCGTTATAATGGCTGTAAAAGGATGTCTTTTCATTAATTTATAGCCCGCTAGGTGGTATCCGTTTATCCGTTTGTTATTCATTTCAATAATGATAATAATTTATTATCCAACAGTACAAAAACTCAAAGTCACGGGTGAGCCATAGACTAGGTGGGCCGCGAAACTTACTCTTAAAAAGACAAACTACTGAAAATCTTGACGAAAAAAAAGTACTTGGGGCTTGGGGTTCGTTCAGAAATTCGTCCCTCTATTTCTGAAACAAGGTATAGTGTATACTGGTATAACTAGTAGGGGGCTAGTAGAAAGCCAAGATTTATTTCTGAGAACGTCTGAGAACTATCGTAGGAGCTAGAAGCTAATTTCCCGACATCTGTTCATTAAGTGTGAGAAAAATCCGCCATCTTGGACAGTTTCCGTCCCGATACCGATTGCCATGCCGTACGTAGTTTGACAGCAGGAAATACGTCATGCTTAGTCCCGCTTTTATTTGATTTTATATTTTTGAAAAAAGTGCTATTATAAGACAAGTACATTTATTAAATTTTCAATCAAAAGGACATTAGAAAAATCACGAACATTAACTTCTGTTATCAGATATTTGACATCTTTTGTCTTCAATTAAGTTGTGTATTTGTGGCGTGAATTTATCGGCGGAAATAACTTTTAAAACTGCGTCCAAATGTGCAAGGACAATAAAGCGATTGGGCAGCGGCACACGGCGCGGCGAACGTGGGAGACGGGTGCGACCGATCACAACCGATATAGACCGAATCGATCATCGTGATACGTGTATGTGCGCCCCTGATTTGTTGCGTTTTCCAATACGGTTTTTAACACGCTCGCGGGTCGCAGGAAAATGCTCAGTGGGCCGCATGTTTGACATGCGTGAATTACAGGATAAAAATATTTAGTATAAACAAATTAGACAGATACGTTCAGAAAATTTAATTTGAAAATAACAAAGAAAAGAAAAACAAAAATTAGGAGAAAAGGTCAAGATTACCCAAATCAATAGCAATATAAGTGAAATAAACATAAACATGTACATAGCAAATAAAGCAAGATTTATTCCATAAATAATTCCTCGAATATAAATCAATATTCGTATTACAACACGTGGATACAAGGGTATTCCTGTACCACGTCACCACCTTGGAAAAAAAAAAAGTAAAATTCATCTGCTGCAGTAACTTTGCCTAAAACCGCCACCTGAGGTAACGAACAGTTTCAAAGTTCCCCGAATCGACCCGTTATTTACGACCATCCTTATAAAACGACCTCGATCCAATAAACCCAAATTTTTACGGCCTATCTTCATAGCAATTTACCTGCCCATATAGGCCGGACTATTTATGATGTATCTTTATTAATGGAAATATTATTTCATACTTGTGGGATGAATGCGATCTCACAATCAGTCCCGAACACGCCTCGACAGCAAATTGCCGGCGTAATACGCGCACGTTTATTTTCGATCGCCTTCATTTCCACAAGTTCTAACAAAAACGCATGGATGACAACGGAAATTATGACAAGCTGGCTGCATAAATTTGACAATAAAATGAAAAAACAAAATAGCAAATTTCTTCTTTTCTTGGATGACGCCACGTCACATTCTAAAGTTCCACTAGAAAATGTTAAACTAGTCTTCCTACCGCCAAATACCACTTCGCATTGTCAGCCCTTGGATTAAGGAATAATTCAGAATTTCAAATTGATGTACGGAAATTTTTTGATCAAAAGGAATTTGCTCGTTGTTGCTAATTGTACTAAGAAGCTATTACAAAGTTATCCGGCTTAAAATGACTAATAGATCATGGGGCGTTTTGGATAAAAATAATATTCCCAAATTCCGCACACACACACAACGTGTCAACACCTCATTGCTGATGAAATAATCGAAGATGATGCAAATAAAAGACATTACTTTGCATTTTCCTATATTCAAATTCAAATAATTTAGTTTGCTCCATCGATCACTAGGCTCCAAGTCTCCTTTGCAACACCAACAATCCCCCTCCCCTCCCCCGGCGATATAGCTTCAACTCAACAGCATAGAGAAGACAAAGGGAAAACACAGAAGCCACTATATCACCAACAAACTCAACACTCGTCACATCCTGAACAGACGTAAACATTATTCTTTGAGGTTCCATTCCCTTCTGATGTGCTTGGTCCAAATTGTCACCGTTGTGAATTTGAAGGTCTCTTGGTTCCTGCATGTTTTGATCTGTTGAGGATCCGGCTTGGACGGCAATTTTGCAGATTTTGCCTTCAACCTTTCTTCCTTTTCCTTGTCTTCTTGCTCTTTTACCCTTTGCTTGCTCTCAAGGACGAGGAAGAGAAGTTAAAATCTCCGATTTCTGGGCACTTCATGTTTTGTTAAAGTTTTGACATTTAGGGAGGGGATAAATGTTGATGATTTTCGAGGTAAAAGGGAGTGACTGGCGGGTTGATTTCTTTGATGATTGGCCCGTTTCTTCGTTCGCGGTAATTTCTCCCGCTTCTTTCTCCTGTTCGTCACCTTCATCAACATAATCATCGTTGGGGTGAGTGATGGTTGGTGATTCATCAAAATCTTTCACAGCTGGCAAGTCGACTTGTATTGTTTCGGCTGGTACGAAATCCACGAACACATCGCTGTGTGGAATAAACCGGGCACTTCCATCTGAATAACGGTTCTCCCTGGATTGCTACAGAGCCATTTCTCAATTTCTTCTGCATAGAATTTCTTGAATTGATGGCCACGTCTTTTTAGAAACGAATTTTATGCTTTTCTCCATCGCTTGAATATAAATCTGAAAGTCTCTCCTAACATTGGACCTAAGAAGTCTTCGGTGATCTCTAAATCTGTTGAGATGCAATCCAAGCCCCGAGGACATGTGAAAATAGTGTTTCTTCATCCTCACAGGGACAAACGGCTATTTTTTCGCCGGCGTAAAAGTACACAAATCTTGAAGAGATTTTAATGATTAGTAATGAAATAGATATGAATAGAAATGTCTGAGTAAGAATAGATGGCGGAACTAAATATTCGAAAATAATCACCTTAAGGGTGGTACTTTTTTCAAGATCGGTTAAACTTATTTTTTGTTGATTGGTTCCAAAACTATTTTGAGAATTGTATATCTGACTGTTGAAAGTAGTGTGTGTAACGATAAAATACTAGTTTTTTTCGCAATTATGCGCTTATTAAGCGCTTTTACAGCTTTTTTGGCAATCACAAGGAGGGAAGAACCAGTAAGTTACGGGCTCGGAATTTTGCATACCGTGTATTAATTACGATGGCTACGACTTATCATCGAGCTTTTTGTAAATTCCTTTGTTATCGTTACTTTTTTCAAGTCCAAAAATGGTGATAAGCCAATGGACATTTTTCTATTCCTTAATTGAGGTGAAATTCAACAACAAACAAGGAATTTACAAAAAGCTCGATGATAAGACGTAGCTATGGTGACGAATAGACGGTATGCAAAATTTCGAGCCCGTAAACTTACTGGTTCTTTACATGTGATTGCCAAAAAGAAATAAAGCTGAAGAAGCCCTCAACTTAAAAAAAACTAGTATTTTATTGTTACACACACTACTTTTAAAGACCAGATATACAATTTTCAAAAGAGTTTTGGAACCAATAAAAGAATTTTATGTTTAACCGATCTTGAAAAAGTTCTGAACACCTTTAACAAAAAATAATAGAACGTTGCCGGGATGACGGAAATAAGTTAATTTTGTGCTGCGGGATTGCAAAGTTAAAAATAATTGGCGCCCGATCTGCATCGATATGTATCCTTTCGCGATGTATTAAAGTAGATAAAAAACGGTACACAGAGATGAGAATCAGCAATTCCTACGCACTTTCTTCAGCTGGTGCCCGGAGTCCGGAGTCCTTATATGTAAGTCAGAACGCCGTGATATACACGAATACTTTTCCTTTGATTTCAACTAATCTGATCCTCAAAATGATATTCTGTGGGCAGAAAACCAATCTCAACTCGCAAATACGCCATTATTATTGGTAAAAGATGGGAAAGTCGAGACTTCTCATTTAATGTTCTCGCGTCTGTACGTTTCTACGATTCCGCGATGGGTGCTATATTCATCTCGCGTTCGATAAAAAGGAAGCGAAAGAAACGGAGTCTAAGCTCGGGCGTCGTCTAAAAATAAAAACAAGCCGACGTGTTTACGCCGCGACGACTTGCCAAAATACTTTTCCGCGTTCGAAGCTTTAACCTACTTTCCGGTACTTTTCGAAAAGGCATAAAGTGGAGAGGATGAAGAAAAAAATTCCATCGCATCCGTCATGAACACACCTCCCGAATTTCTAAATTATCCGCCTTAATTCATTCTCGAAACTTTTGTCGACTATAGTTCGTGTTTTAATAAAATGCTTCCGAACGCTTTAAGCGACAACGTCTAAACTTGTTACGAGCGAAATTTCGCTGAAAATTTATTATGTATCGCTATCTCTCGCGCTACGAACCGTCCTGTATATATAAAAAAATTCGGACGCGATCGTCGATTTAGGGCCACCCTTATTAAAAGACGCGCCTTGCACCCGAATTTTTTTAGATCGACAGTCAACATTCACTTCGAACTGGGCAGTACAAAAATACAAGCCGCGCCAATTCAATAACGAGAATTATAATTTACAAACATATACTAACAAGGGGGCACTGCGTATTGTCCATCACGGATTTCGATCCTATAACGCATGAATGTTCTTTGGGACCTCACGAGAAAAAACCCCCGAGCGTTTATTCGATTGGGGCTTCGTTTTCGAGATATTAAATTCCGAAGAATGAAGTGCGCGTACCACACGAGTAAGTACCGAATCGCAATGCTCGAACGAACGCAGGTTCTGGTTTCGATTCTTATCGACTTAAATTTTTTTCCTTTTTTTTTCTCATTGCAAACATCAGTGCTATTGAGTTCAATAATTAAAAACAAGTGAAAACAATTTTTGCTATGTGTCATAAACTTCCGTTCAAGTATACAAAGGCAAAATGAGATATTTTTGCATACGACCATTAAACCATACGTGAATGATGATAATATCCTCGTTATCATTGATTGATATCAATGTAAAGATCACTTAAATTATTTTTGACTATTAAATTCGAACCACTGATGCGTGTGATGAGGGAAACATTCTTTTTTGCCGTCCTATCCTTGAATGAAAGTTTATAAAACGAAGCAAAATTATTTTTCGATTGTTTTTAATTATTGAATTCAATACCACTGATGTTTGCAATGCGAAAAAGAAAAAGAAAAAAATTTAAGTCAATAAGATTCGAAACCAGAACCGCCACGGTTCCAGTACATCACCGTGTCCGTTCGACCATCGCGGCCTGTGCAACTCGATTTACGCGATTCGGTACTTACTCGTGTGGTTTGCGCACTTCATTCTTCGGAGTTGAATATCTCGAAAACGAAGTCCCAATCGGATAAACGCTCGGAGGGTTTTTTTCGTGAGATCTCAAAGAACACTCACACGTAATAGGATCGAAATTCGTGATGGACATTGCGCGGGGTCCCCTTGTAAGTAATCTAAATGCAAAATAATGTTATGTTACACGTACAACCAATCCAAACCGCTTTCGCTTATTGTGTTCGTGAAGGAAAATTGGAGAGATATGCACTAATTAAGGATCTGGGGTATTTGGTTTGATTCTCGAGTCATCATCTAAAGAATATTGGGATTCATTATTGGAAATTGCAAATCACTTCAACATTCAGGCTTTCCGGCCCGTTTACTTTGCTTTGGTCAGATCCCGTCTAGAACGCGCTTTAATCATCTGACATCCGTTTTATTTAACTCACAGACGAGAATTAATTCAAGCAAAATTTTTTATTATCATTATTTATAAGTTTCCAAATTGATAATGTCTACCCAGTTAGAAATATTGATCAGGCAATATTATTGGATCGTTTTGTGATACAATCACTTCAATTCAGAAGAATTACCAGCAGTGTTAATGACTTATATTATTTAATTCATGGTAACATTGACTACACCGAATTGCTAAACTTTCTAAGCTTCTATGCAACACCGTTTTACTCCCGTATTCCACCAACATTCCATTTAGCACGATGTAGAGCCAATATTGGCTTTTCTTCACCTATATACATACGTGATGTGCTATAAATATAATACGATTCCAAGGTACCGTGACGTTAATTATAATTCACTATAGGAAATTATCAACGGTTGCGGTCGACATTTCAGTGTTCTTTCCTGAATACTTCCGGGAATATGTATTGGGATTTGTAACATGTGTTGTAATGTTTATTGTTCTGCATGTTGCTCTATGTTATATTGTCCTGTAGGTGAAATGTAACTTGTTGGGCAATGACGAATAAATTATTTCCGTTTCCGTTGTTCATTATGCTAATTCCGAGTTATCTGCAAAAACTATATGGGGCGATAAACTGTTGGGCATCGTTAATTTTCTGGAATTATCCAAATGGAACACCCTGTATATTAATATTGCGTAGTGTACAACATCGATTATACTTTTAGCACCATGGATCATATCTGTGCCTAACTAATACAAAATTTTCGAAATAAATTCATTATTATTCTGATATTTTTAACTTTATTGTGTAGTTAATTTTATTACGATAGACAATTACTTCAATTTTAGTAAATTCTAAATATAAATTATAACAAATGTTGGGAAGCATTTCGTGTAGTAAATGTTCAAATGTATGTGGTACACATACGTGAAAATTTCTCGTATATTATATAGCATTAAAGGAGTTACACTAGCAAGCCCTTCTCTAGTGATGACTTTCATGTTCTTTTGTGGTTGGAGGGTGTTTATACAGTTTAGATCTTATGAAACTTGGGAAAGAGAACTGTAAGGTTTGAAGATCCTGCCAGCCATTTTATTGGTCCATTTTTACCAAATCGCTCGTTGAATCTGTCATTTAGATAATTGGTGATGCCCTGGTGCACTACTAAACTTCGAGCAACGTATCTATAAAGATTGCGTCGATTAAGTCGAAGATCGAAGTCGTTACCAAGCATTTCTTGATTTGGTAGTCATGAAATTTGCGTTTCTTCAAAATTATGTGAACATTGAAACATCCAAGATCTAAATCTTGGTGTGAGGATCTTCTTATACACTTGCTAGAACATTAAACTGTGTGTCTCCAGATGCTATAGGATTTTCAAAGTTCTTCTTGGTGCAGTGTAAATATATATAACATATACACTACATATCTTATACCGGGTGTACCAAAATTATGGAGACACCTAAATACTTCGCTGGGGACGATGTATTGAAAAATCCCAAACGTCAGGACTTGTGTAATTTTCAATGAGGAATTCAATGGTGACTTTGACCATGAAATAAAAATTCAAGGTCTTTTTTCTTAATGGAAACCCTTATTTTTGCCTTCGGAAATCGAAAGAGCAAGAGAATTTGGGGGTCAAATTCATTTCATGGGTCAAACTTACCTTAAAGGGCTGTTGTTATTTTTTTCTATAACATCTTACCATATGATCTGTTGGTGTTTCTAGTTTTGTCATTACTTTGACCATGACATCTTTAATATCTCTCGTTGTTTTTCTAGTCCACTGATCATTATGTTATTTTATATTTTTCTTTCCCTGCCTTTTCTTACGTATATGTACATATGTTCGCGATGCTTTACCCTTTCTTTCCATTTGTGTTCTTTCAAATTTTCGTTTAATATCTTATTTATTTTATTTACTTTGTGAATTTCGTCGAAATTGTCTGTCAGAAATTCTATGGTCTTTCTTGAAATTTGTTGTATATTGCTTTCTTTGTTACTTCATCTTTACTCTCACTTGAATTACCTTCTACAGTAGCACTTTTCCTTTGTTTTATTCCTTGTATTGGTCACGTTGTTTTCGTGATTGTACTTTTATTTCCTTATCGTATTTATTTTTATTCTTCACACCGCGCAAGAAAGTTAAGGCCGGATCGACCCGTCGAAGACTTGCCTTTCATCGATTGATTTGTATCCGGTTCCTATTTCATTTAATAATTTATTATCGATTCCACGTTGATTAGTACAAGTTCCAAATTCAAAATTAGTTGTACCAATACTTAGCAGCGCAAGAAAGAGCTTGCACCCGTTCGTCTTTTTGAACTAGAGTCATATTGTGGGGGAATCCAAAGCTTACGTACCTCCAAATGCTTGAGGAAAATGGTGTTAATTATTTTCACATTGGTCTTTAAAGTTGCTTGAATACTGCTTACCATGTTTGGATGAGGACTAATATCTTTTTGGTCATGGCTTTTTTTTCGGTTTAGAAGCTTGAAATCTCTCATTTAAGATTGAATGAAAGTTGAACACGTTGAAATTGATTACACCACCGTTTTGTGGGAGGTAAGACACACGAATCCAACGTTTAATTGATTTCCTCAAAACTTTGTTTAGGGGCCTAAGCTACGATTGAAATTTTCGATAATTTATGTACTGTCACAGTCATTATACATGTAAACTTTGTTGAAAAATATCACAGCCTGCTAGAGAGGCTTAGTGGCTTATCAACTTTCGTACAAAAATGACTTATCTATGCATTTGTTATTGTTTGCAGCTTTCGCGTGAAGATACTATTGTGGTAAGCGGCTTCTTAATTCGACGTAAAATAAATACAAACAAGCCACTATAAGTATTGCGCCTTTTTCTTTCAGCACGCGTTCGCGATATCTTACAGACGCGAAAACCAACGCCAATACGAATTACGAGCGCCAAATGAGACCGACTGCAAGAGCTGGATAGACGCCATAAAAGAAGCCAGGCAAGTTGAGCGAATTTATTAATTAGAATTAGCCATAAAATCGGATGTCGTATTGTACCTCGGTTTAGAACTGAGTTTTATGACTGTTGATACGCTTGTGTTCACGATAATCCGGTAGTCATTTTTAGCCGGCGATTTTTCGAATCGAAACTTGATTTTGAAAATGAAATTCAATTTTAGTTTTAACAAGCTTTTATTGCAAAAAGAGGAGTTGGAACAGAAGCACCTTCATTTACTGCAGATAGTAGAATCCGAGAAAACGGCCAAATGGCAATATACGCAACAGTGCGAAGAGCTTGCTTCGGAAATAAAGAAATTGAGGGCGGAGGTAAAAAGCGCGTTGAAGCGATGAAATATCTCGATTGTTAAATCGTACAAATTTCAGTTAATTGCATTAAAGAAAGAATGGAAACCCATGCGTTCGTACCATTCCACTTCAAGTTTAAGCTCCAAAGACGGTGGTGCAGGCAGCTCGACCTCTTCTGGTCCTTACGCCAAGATCGAACAGGATCCGAACGAATTGCGCAAAATTAAAAAGGTGCAAAGCTTCTTTCGAGGTTGGTTGTGCAGGCGACGATGGAAGCAAATCGTAGAGCAATACATCAAAAGCCCGCACGCCGAAAGCATGCGGAAGAGGAATAGCTTAGTTTTCCGAATGGTGGAATCGGAAGAAGAATATATGGAGCAAATGGAAGTATTAGTTTCCTGTTTCCTTCGGCCTTTCAAAATGGCCGCTTCCTCTAAGAAACCAGCCTGTACGCACGAAGATGTCAATTCTATATTCTTAAATAGCGAGACGGTGCTGTTTCTTCATCAAATCTTCCTGAAAGGACTCACATCCAGATTAGAAAGTTGGCCTACGCTAGTGCTCGGTAAAGCTCAATTTGAAACTAGGACAAATTCCAAAAAGCCAACACGTTTGATTTTTTGTAGGCGATTTGTTCACCATGCTACTTCCTATGCTGAGCATCTACCAGGAATACGTACGGAACCATCACTATTCGCTCCAGGTTTTAACGGAATGCAAGCAAGCGACCGCGTTCGCGGGCTTGTTAAAGAAATTGGAGAACAAGCCAGCGTGCCGTGGCAGATCTTTGGAGACCTTCTTGACGTATCCTATGCATCAAGTTAGTCCATCTCGCGATTTGTTCGTGCAGCATCTACAAATATCCGTACCATTTCAGGTCCCTCGATACATAATAACCCTGCACGAACTATTAGCGCACACGCCACACGATCACGTCGAGAGAAAAAGCTTGCAGAATGCCAGGCAACAGCTCGAAGATTTATCGAGACAAATGCACGACGAGGTAATTAGTTACATGCACACAGAACAAAATCGATAAAATCTATAAATAGTGAAAAAAGCGATCGAACACGTCAACCTTGATTTTTAAATGCCCAAATTTTGCCAGAAGAAGAACGTATTGTTGCAAATATGACCTCACCTCCTTTTTCTTTTAAATCGTAACCCCAATTTTTGATAGCACCATTTGGAGGAGAACGTTTTTCTGCATACCGGACGATGATTTATTTGATTATTTTTCTAATTCTAGTAATTGAGCTGGTTATTTCCATTCTTCTGCAAATCTCCTCTAGTTGTTTGTAGGCATCGTCGCCTGTAGGCCAACTCTACTGTCTGCGGATTTTATCTCTAAATTTTCTAGAGAGAGGCCAGATTTCAGCCCCATACAAAACTATATTTTGGATTATACTATGAAATATTCTTTTTTTTTACATTTTGTCTAATGTTGCCATTCCACAGTGAATCAATGCAACGTTTTGGTTGCCATTTTCCCGTTTGTATGTCAGCTTCGCAGATACCTGTTTTATCAATGATGGCACCTACGTACTTGGAACTTTTACATCCTTCAATTTTGTCTCTCTTGATAGATTGTTTATTTCGTCATCTACGCCCATTTTCCATACTCCTCTTTAAGTTTTCCGAGCATGTACTTAATCCGTATGATCCTGATCTTGAGCAAAAATGATCTGGTCGTCAGCAGAGAGTAACGAGTGTAATGTCATGTCACCTATTTCAGTTCCCATACCTGAACACTTTCTGTACAATAAGGCGAATGCTTGTTCCATATACAGGGTTAGTTGTAAGTATGGAGACGGCGATTTATTGACGTTAATATTCATTTTAGGAAATTTTGTTCAATCCAAAAGTCTTTTATGAAATTCATATTTACATTCTAGAATGCTTCAATTATTTTTGAGTAATTTCTTTAAATGGGCACTTTTTAATTTTACTGTACCATTCGATAGAGAATTCTTTTTCTCTTTGCAGTAGTATTTTTTTAAATTTATTTTATAACATTTTTACACGAAAACATCGGTTCAAGTATTTAATAAAGGTTAGGTACATTTAACAAGGAGAAGCTAAGGTAATCGGGTTTTTGTAATTTTTGATATTTATGGTCCGTGTAGTTTGAACCTTAATTAAGAATATTTCGGAGTAGTTCGACGCGTCGTACATACATTACCGAGATGATCGATTTTGAAGTTTCACCTGCCAGCTAAATCCACTAGATATGATACATTTTTCAACTGGACGCGTGGCCTAGTCGGTAGCGTTCTAGTCCGGTAGTCACGAGATCGCTGTTTCGAGTCTCGTCGCGCGGCATTTCTTCTCCCTTCAAAACGCACCATATATTTTTTTCATTTTTCTCATCCCAAAAATTATGAACAAACGAAATGTTATAATAACTATATGCAGCAATATTCTTCAAGTACTTCATTAAAATAAATTAAATTATAAACAAAAATTCTCTATCGAACGGTAGAGTAAAATTAAATTCTCATTTAAAAAAGTACGCCGACAGGCGTAACTCAATAATAATAATAATAATAAATAAAAAAAATTCTCCTGCTCGTGAGATGGGCTCACAATTTTGACTAATTCCATCTCAACCTATCACCTGGAAATTTTTCTGTGTCACTCGCAGAACGATATACTGTACTGACGAGTCCTAACAAGGACGAAACTAATTAGTCTGCAGTTGCGTTTTGCGATTGACATAGTCAAAATTTCCTCACGGATTATTGGCATATGCAAATTGTGCTGAAATCATCGTACTGTATGTTCCAAACCGCGCTATCAAAGTTGGGGTTACCATTGAAAAGATATGGAGGTGACGTCATAACTGCGATAATAATGACGTCACAGAATACGTTCTTTTGGCAAAAATTGCGCATTTAGAAATTAAGGTTGAGGTGTCCGATCGTGTCCTTTTCGCTATTTACAGATTTTATTAATTTTGTTCCAACCTATAGGTGCACACTGTATATTGCTTTTTAATCTAACGTGTTCGTTTCCGTTGATTTCTAAGGTTTCCGAAACCGAAAACTTGCGTAAAAATTTGGCAGTGGAAAGGATGATCGTTGAAGGATGCGATATTCTACTCGACGTCAACCAAGTATTTGTCCGGCAGGGTAAGTGCGAGATTAAACGGAGAGATATTTATAAACTCCGGGCGTTTCCCCTTTCGTTCTAGGAAGTCTGATTCAGTTACCGTCGGAAAAATCTAAATCTTCCAAGAGCAAACTCAATTTTAAGAGCGAAAAAGAGTGCTTGCGGCAATGCTATCTTTTCTCGAATCATCTAATTTTAGCTACCAGGTAATCGGGGGAGTTTTCGCTTTAACACCTTAAAGATTACGTGACCGTTTTCAGGACTTCAAACGGAAAACTACATTTAGTTCCCGATATTGGTAAAATGCCACTGGCCGACGCATTGCTCATCGAAGATCCCAGCGAAAATCCGGAGGATGACGGTAATTTACATTTCATGAGTTCGCAAGCGCTTTCATTTCGTGTTTATAGAATCTTCGATCTGCTCCATATCTAGCCATTCCACAGCAATAAGCGAAGCGTCTCCGGCTGTTGGGAATCTGCACAATCGGGATTTTAAACTGATCGTCGAGTTGAAAATGGGAGGCGTACAAACTCAAGTAAGTAGTACGCATTTTCGTTTCGATCCCAATCCAAATAAATAACGAGTTTCTTTTTATTAACAGTCCCATCGACACGAACAGGTAGATTTTTCATGTGCCTCTTTCTGTGTTTTTCTCTCTTCCTTTCTGTATTATCATTGTATCTTGTAACTTTGAAATGTGTTATGATTTGTGTTCGGAATGATAAAATACAGCTACGTAATATACATATACACATACATAAATACATATGTATGTCAAGATATTGCCTTCATCTGATTTTGATTGTTTTGATTTTGTTGATTTTATTCGCTAAAATTAATTTTTAAATTATTACATACTTCGACACTCTTCGTCTTCTTCAACCTTGTACAAACACCTTTGTTTATTGCGTTTCATGAGCAATTTGAGTGGACGCAGCGGCGGCCAATATACAGTGTGCGCCTAAAGTATGGAATAAATTCAGTAAAAGCGAAATAAAATTTTGCTAGAAGAAATCCTAGAACATGTCGATTTTCAACCATCAGTTGTTTTTGAGTAATGACGTCATATCTTTTTAAATAGCAATCCCCAATCCTTTCTTTTAATTTTGAACTGACAGTATGAAAATGCTGCCATTTTACATCAGAAATTCTTCGAATAAATGACAATTGAATGTTAGAAAACGTAAATTTCATTGTCAACACCAAATTAAAAAGAAATTATTTGCTCAGCAAATCCAATTTTAAAGAAAGTATTTTAATTCCCATCCACCGACTTCCTGACAATGCGCAAATCTATGTAGAATTTTTTCTCGTACATTTTGAATCGTTTCCGCACTAATTCTGCGCATTTCATCTCCAATACTAGAACATCGTATTAGAGCTAATACAGCTGAGTTTTGTGGTCTGGTGACGTAGACTTTGGACTTTGAATAACCCCATACAAAGTAATCAAGGGGTGTAAGGTCTGGGAACCTCGCGATTGTCTAGAAAATCTCGAACAGGCTCCGAATAGTGCGGGGGTGCACCGTCGTGCTGAAACCATACTATATGATCTGGGTGGTTATTTGGAAAAATTGCTGCAAGCGCTGGGACAAGATCATTTTGCAAAAAAACTGTAAATACCTTGCGCCTGTGAGAGATCCTTGAAAGAAGAAGGGCTGCTATCAAGTATTCCGGGCTAATTCTGCGCATTTCATCTCTAATACTAGAACATCGTATTAGAGCTAATTCAGCTGAATTTTGTGGTCTGGTGACGTAGACTTTGGACTTTGAATAACCCCATACAAAGTAATCAAGGGGTGTAAGGTCTGGGAATCTCGCGATTGTCTAGAAAATCTCGAACAGGCTCCGAATAGTGCGGGGGTGCACCGTCGTGCTGAAACCATACTATATGATCTGGGTGGTTATTTGGAAAAATTGCTGCAAGCGCTGGGACAAGATCATTTTGCAAAAACTGTAAATACCTTGCGCCTGTGAGAGATCCTTGAAAGAAGAAGGGCTGCTATCAAGTATTCCGGGCTAATTCTGCGCATTTCATCTCTAATACTAGAACATCGTATTAGAGCTAATTCAGCTGAATTTTGTGGTCTAATGACGTAGACTTTGGACTTTGAATAACCCCATACAAAGTAATCACGGGGTGTAAGGTCTGGGAATGTCGCGATTGTCTAGAAAATCTCGAACAGGCTCCGAATAGTGCGGGGTGCACCGTCGTGCTGAAACCATACTATATTATCTGGGTGGTTATTTGGAAAAATTGCTGCAAGCGCTGGGACAAGATCATTTTGCAAAAAACTGTAAATACCTTGCTCCCGTAAGAGATCCTTGAAAGAAGAAGGGCTGCTATCAAGTATTCCGGGCTAATTCTGCGCATTTCATCTGCAATACTAGAACATCGTATTAGAGCTAATTCAGCTGAATTTTGTGGTCTGGTGACGTAGACTTTGGACTTTGAATAACCCCATACAAAGTAATCACGGGGTGTAAGGTCTGGGAATGTCGCGATTGTCTAGAAAATCTCGAACAGGCTCCGAATAGTGCGGGGGTGCACCGTCGTGCTGAAACCATACTATATTATCTGGGTGGTTATTTGGAAAAATTGCTGCAAGCGCTGGGACAAGATCATTTTGCAAAAAACTGTAAATACCTTGCTCCTGTAAGAGATCCTTGAAAGAAGAAGGGCTGCTATCAAGTATTCCGGGCTAATTCTGCGCATTTCATCTCTAATACTAGAACATCGTATTAGAGCTAATTCAGCTGAATTTTGTGGTCTGGTGACGTAGACTTTGGACTTTGAATAACCCCATACAAAGTAATCAAGGGGTGTAAGGTCTGGGAATCTCGCGATTGTCTAGAAAATCTCGAACAGGCTCCGAATAGTGCGGGGGTGCACCGTCGTGCTGAAACCATACTATATTATCTGGGTGGTTATTTGGAAAAATTGCTGCAAGCGCTGGGACAAGATCATTTTGCAAAAAACTGTAAATACCTTGCTCCCGTAAGAGATCCTTGAAAGAAGAAGGGCTGCTATCAAGTATTCCGGGCTAATTCTGCGCATTTCATCTCTAATACTAGAACATCGTATTAGAGCTAATTCAGCTGAATTTTGTGGTCTGGTGACGTAGACTTTGGACTTTGAATAACCCCATACAAAGTAATCACGGGGTGTAAGGTCTGGGAATGTCGCGATTGTCTAGAAAATCTCGAACAGGCTCCGAATAGTGCGGGGTGCACCGTCGTGCTGAAACCATACTATATTATCTGGGTGGTTATTTGGAAAAATTGCTGCAAGCGCTGGAACAAGGTCATTTTGCAAAAACTGTAAATACTTTGCTCCTGTGAGAGATCTTTGAAAAAGAAAAGGGCTGCTATCAAGTATTCCAGACCACACATTAAATTATAAAAATAGTTTCAAGAGCTTGGAGAGAGTTACAGTTACGAAGAAGTAGAAAAATAAAATCTACATAACTCTCACATAAATAATCTCACTGAGATTTATTTATTCGGCAACTTTCACAGAAAGTTGTGCAAAAACTGCACTGCAGCCTACATTGCGTATACCAATAAGTATCAACGGAGGGAATTATGCTTTGTTTATCGCGGACTGCAACCATAGGCCGGTTTCGTCCTTATTAGGACTCGTCAGTACGGTATAGCACTTCCGCGATAAACAAAGCACTCCACACTCGGATAAGATTTTTGCTAAGAAGAGAGTTTTTGCTTTATTTTACTTTTTGTTACGTTGTCTAACATTCAATTGTCATTTACTCGAAGAATGTCTTATGTAATATGGCAACATTTTATATTCTCAGTTTGGCAATGAACAGATCTCTCAAAATCAAGAAGAAAAACTGGGGCCTCCTATTTTTAAAAAATGACGTCATTACTCAAAAACAACTGATGGTTGCAAATCGACTAGTGCAAAAATGTGTGCTTTTAGTGAATTTATTCCATACTTTAGGCACGTACTGTACATGGTGTACAGAACCGTTTCCCGAAGTTTTAGGTCTCGCGCCCTCCATTTGAAATGTGTTATAATTCACAATCCCCTTCAAGCAAGACGAAATTTTGAACTTTCTCGAACGATGTAGAATGGCCCAGAAACCGCCATAGTGGGGACAAAACGTATAAAGCAATACTGCATTTTCGATTGCGTTAGTTTAGTGAAGACCGGCTGCGAGCAAGCGCGTAATATTTCGTTTGTGTTTTGTTACACCTAATAATAAATAAATACTCTAATATTTTCTTGAAACACGGAAAACTCTATTGCCTACTCTTTTCGATAAATTAGAGGAAATCGCCTATTCTTTGTACTAGCAAAATAATCAATTACCAGCTCGTAAAATACATCATTTTGCGTTAATAATTTAAGAAGACCTTTTTCAATTCATATGAATGCTTAATGATGACTGTTTAATCGATTTTGATTCATAATGTTGCGGCTGTAACGTTTAATTCTCTTAAATGTTGAGAAACTCCTCTCTACTGAAGCAGAAGTTATCACCGGTATTCCTATAGGCAATGCTTATAAGTTTACTCAGTTGCGGCATACATTCATATAAATCGTTTTTATTGATAAAATTTAACATCTCAGTTGGCGTTTTACATTCTCCGCACAGTTGACGTTTTTCAATTTTCTGTTCGCTCTGTAATTTCGTCTCTACATTTAAACAAATTAAAGAATTTCTTCGACAACATCTTCGCAGCTCCCTATTTAATTATTTTTATCCATTTTCTTTGTATGGCCTAGTAAAACTTCATAAAATACCCTAAACCGAATAATTGTTTCGTAAATCCTTAAGAAATCGTCAAAGTGCGCATAGCAAACGTTTTACGAACGATAGCGCACGGCAACTTGCCGATCTCGTACGATCTGACGGAGCCCAAGCTTCCGCGCATGTTTTCGCCCTATATAAGTGCAAATGCACTTACGAGGACGGATCGGTTGCACTAATGAGCAATTATTACCAATTATTAGCAATTACTATCAGAGCTGAGCTAGATTTGTGGCTAGTCTCCTCGCTTGCTATTATAGGGCCTGCACTAGAATTTCATGCATTATTGGAAATTTGTTGTAGAAATTGCAATTGAACAATAATAGGGGAGGCTTAGGCTCCCCTGACGAGCTGCCACTGAATACTATGTTCCTGCAGGAGCAGCTTTTTTCCGAAACTTAGAAACAAAGTTGCACATTTGATAGCCCACATTCGCTGCTGCGAGAATGCGATAAGCGAGGGCGTCCTTTTTTGGAAAGAATTTCAGGAAGAAACAGCAGCAGGTGCGGATCCGTTTCAAATTGCTGATTATTAAATAGTAAACTGTGACAAGGAGTGGAAAAACTGTTTTGGTGATGACAGGAAAGTATGAAAGTCTACAAGCACTTATATGGGAAAGAAATCCAAATGCCAGTTGGCATCACTGCTTGATGCACAGGGAACCACCCGCTGCGAAAGAAATTAACCCAGGACTTCATTCGGTATTATCCTTTGTAATGTCTGTTGTATTATTATATTATATAAAAGCAAGGACCTTTACGGGCAATGTGCGATGGTGTGGGCGCTGACCATTCAGGACTATTGTTTATTACGAATCTCGGCGGTTATCATGTGGAGTTATACAATTGGTCTTTGAGCTTAGGCAGGAAATATATGCGTTTTTGAAAGGAGAACATCACACAGATACCGAGAACTTTGTTGACGAACTATTCATAATGAAACTGGCTTATTTGACTTTTTGAATTAAAAATGTTTAATACCCAGCTGCGAGGAAATAATACTCATATACTGACTTTAATAAAAAATCGCAACGCAACGTTCATTAATTTTAATTGAATTTTCAGAAAATGCATATTTCGAGAAATGAAGAAAAATTCAATAAAAACCCAATTGTTAGTTTCCTTTTGACGTGCACGTTTGCACTAGTAACATTACATTAAATAAAACAATTGACGGCGTAATTACTGTCAATTTTGCGATTTGTTTAACAACTAGTGCCCTCTGAACATTTAATAATACCAAGCGTTCGTTAACGTGCAAATTATCGCCAATTAAGCGATTTTTAACGTGGTCGTATTATTGGCATGAGAGAGGCCGGGCTTTAATTGTGGTGGTGCAATTGATTGACAGAATGTCACGTCGACTAAATGAGTATATAGGATATCGTGGCGGAGCAACTCATTATTGAAAAAACTTTTTTTCTTTTGTTTTCAAAGTTTAATCGTTTGTTTGTAGTGATAAATGATATCGTTTGTAAAAATTTCAATAAAAACGTTTAGCTAATTCTAGGTATTGCGATTTTTATGAAAGTCAGTATATATTAAAACTATCACGTAAAATTAACAGATTTTCGCAAAAATTGCCCTTTGCTCAAACAGTGAAGACACAAAAATGTTTATTAATTTAGAAACAGTTATTAGCGATATATAAAATAAATAAAATTACCAGATACGTATTTCGGCAACTAAGTTGCCATCCTCAATGGAAAACTAGGGAATTCAGTATCACTAACGAATCCGGCTAATGCCCAAAACGAACACCACACAACGAGCACTGTACAACACCGAAAAACTGCACAATGAACATCACACAATGACCGCGCGAAACACACATAATGAGGATGGCAACTTAGTTGCCGAAATACGGATCTGGATTTTTCAGAACGGTGTGGTTAGGATAATTTTATTTATTTCATATATTATTTTAGCCACAGTCTCCTTATTCTTATATGTAGTTATTAACGATATCAAAGTTATAAAAATGCGTCTGTCATTTTTAAATGCATCATTTAAAAAGGTGATCTAAGAATTTTAAACCCAATTTCTTTGAAAATGATAGTCTTCTGGTCAATTATGAGTGGATGACAAACCCGTTTGAAGTTACATCTACAGATTTATCGCTGGAAGAAGAGGAACAATTAATTGATTTAACATCAAATACAGAAGAGAAGAAACAATTTTCCTCGATAACAATTGTCGAGTTGTGGGTTGACTCGCAAGAGGATTTCCAAGATTATTCAAGAAAGCTGTGCAGATTATAGTGCCGTTTCCTACATTTTATCTGTTTGAAGTTGGTTTCTCTGCTGTAGCTTGTATAGAATTGAAACCCAGAAACTGGCTCAACATCGAACGTGAACAAACTGCTAGTTGTTAGTCGAAGTGGTATGTACACCAGTTTATAAAATAAATATAATTACCCTTACCACATCTTTCTTAAAAATCCAGATACGTATTTCGGCAACTAAGTTGCCATTCTCTGTGGAAAGCTGGGCAATTCAGGATCACTAGCGAATCCGGATAATGCCCGAGACGAACACCACACAACAAGCACTGTACAACACCGAAAAACTGCACAATGAACATCACACAATGAACGCGCGAAACACACATTACGAGGATGGCAACTTAGTTGCCGAAATACGTATCTGGATTTTTCAGAGCGGTGTGGTAAGGATTATTTTATTTATTTCATATATTATTTTAGCCACAGTCTCCTTATTCTTATATGTAGTTATTAGCGATATCAAAGTTATAAAAATGCATCTGTCATTTTTAAATGCTTCGAACGTCATTTAAAAAGGTGATCTAAGGATTTTAAAACCTCATTTCTTTGAAAATGATAGTCTTCTGATCAATTATGAGTGGATGACAAACCCATTTGAAGTTACATCTACAGATTTATCGCTGGAAGAAGAGGAACAATTTATTGATTTAACATCAAATTCAGACTGGGTTACTAATCCAACTCTTACTTCTAGAGTTCTAAAACGATAGGAGTGTCGAAACATGTAAAAATTTTTTAAAAATTAATGATTATAGAGAGACCTACAAATATACTTGCCACATTGCGTTATACAGTGTGGGATTAAAGTGCACAATATAGAAAGGAAAAGGGAACTCAACTGGTTTCCTTTAAAACGCTGAAACACGGTTTCATTTGTTTCTTAGTTATGACGTCATCACCAAAAATTTTGATGACAGTATAGATTTTTAGTAATGGAATTCGAAAGTTATTTTTCTTCCTTTTATGATCCTGCAAATAATTTACAAGGTTAACAAAAATTCTGAGAGAAATCAAGCTGAACTTTTAATATTCATACTATGGTACTTATAGCGTACAAAACGTGATAAACTACAAATTCTGAAGTGAAATTAAAGCAAATAAATTAATTAAATCAAGTGCTCAAAATTCCACCCACTGACTTCTTGACGGTCTATTTACAGATTCATCTAAGACGTCATTAATAACAGTTCGTTCTATTTTGCGAATTTCTTCGCGAATACGCTGTCCTCAATATCTCTAAATTTTCTGGTTTTGTTTCCTAAACTTTTGATTTTAAGTAAAGCCAAAGAAAAAGTCTAGTCTCGAGATCTTGCGGGCCAATCCATCTTTCTGGAAAAACCAGTGTGCAGAAAATTACGACTAGGAAGCGTATACTGTGGCGGTGCGCCATCGTCTTGATACCAAACAGTATCATTTGGGATATATCAGGATCGTCTTCGTTTGGGTAAAGTACAGCTTGTGCTCAAATTAGATCATTTTCGAGAAACTCTTTCTCCGTTAACATATCCCTCAAAACAAACGGACCTAGGATGTACTATTCCTGTCCAGATGCTTACTTTTTCTGGACGTTGAGTGTGTATTTCTGCCATCCAGTGAGGATTTTCCCTACTCCAATAATCCTGCAATTTCGATGATTAACTGACCCACTTATAGAAAAAGTTGCTTCATCGGGAAAAACCATTTAGTGATGACAACAATCGCTGGCATGGTGCAAATTCATCATTGTCTCGTAGAATTGTAAACGTCGGTCGGGATCATCATCAGGCCTTTCAGTCACATCCTTCCTTGTTTCTGCGATCCCTCTCGAGTTTTTAATTATTTTTTGACTTTAAATCTTCCAATACCACCTCTCTCCACCTAAGTCTCGGTCTGCCTCTTCTCCTTATCCTCCTTGTCCTACTCATTGCAAACGTTTTGGGTTACACAGACACATGGGCAGTCAAACAGTTGGTACAGTTCATCATTGTTTCCTCGCTCCCATGCTTCCTCCACTTTCCTTCTCCTTTGGATTGTCCAGCTATATACTTTTAATCTGTTTTGGTTGCTTTTGTTCATCATCCATCCTTCGCAACTATAAGTAAGACTCTTTTGACCTAAGAATTTGGTTTGGCCCTCCTCCACATCAACTGCTTTTAGCTATTCTCATATTAATATCAATTTTCGCCCCTTCTTCGTATTTGTTATTTATTAGTAATCCCAAGTACATATTACTTTCCACCTCTCCAAAAGTCGTCCTACCTGTACTTTAAATTCTATTCCTCTTTCCACACTACTCTTGCTTTTGAATTTCTGATGTCCCCATCAGGTTTTCTTGTTTATCCTAACAATAAGTTGATCTTCCGTGATATCCAATTTTTATATTCCTTACATCTCTATAAAAATTTCTGATTTCCTTTTTCCTATACTTGGGCTCCATACCTCTTATATCATCCTCCGCGCAACAGATCTCATTGAGACTCGCAGTTATACTGAAAGTTGTATCATACCTCCGGCACTGCTCCTTGGCGCTAATGAGCAATTCTACTGTTAACTCCTCATAATAGCGATCCTTGTGCTCTTGTGCTGTTAAATGTTCAGCTCGACTTTTCTCAGTATTTTTGTTATACAACCTTACGATTTATTTGCATGATCATAAATAGTTAGCGGTAATTACGACGTAAGTTACGACAAGCTACATACACACACAGAACTACTCGCATACAGCATCGATTTAGTACTGATTCGAGTGGGGAATCGGCGGTGCTGTCGTAACTTATTTCGTAATTGGGTAATCAGAAAGGTAATCTATATTGTCATTCCTTTTTCTTTTGATGACGTCATAGGTGAAAAACAAAAGTCGGAAGATGAATCGCACATGTGTGTGTGAAAAACTAAAACGTATTTCAGCGTTCTTAAAAAAGACGGTTAAGTTCGCTTTGTCTTTTAATATTCCATACTTAAATCCCGCACTGTATAGGTTCGTTCCAACACAGCACAAAACCAGTTTGTCGTGGATGGTCGGATACATGCGCAGAGCAAATTTGGTGTTCCAAATTTGATTTGCGCATATGCTCGATGATTCACAAACTGGTTTTGTGTTGTGTTGGAACGAGCCTTATATGAATAATAATGACCATACGTCGACGTACACACGATTATACATGTGCATGCATCGTTCTACCGTTACTTGTTCGATAACGAATTATTGTGTATTATTTACGTTTTAAGCAGTGTTGAAATAAGTAAGAATGAGGTAAAGTGTTAACGATATACGGATCAATTATTTAGGTTTGCGTACACTTGGTGGCCCCGACGATTCAGGAGAAGGCCGCTTGGATATCGGACATAAGCCAGTGCTTGGACAACGTGCAATTTAATGATATGATTCGACCATCGATGCCAGATAACAGTTCGATAAGTTTGCCGCAGTCGATAAAGAATGATCCGAAATTATTTAAAGACGAAGCCGATATACGTTTCAGTAGGACATTAAATTCTTGCAAAGTGCCGCAAATACGTTATGCAACGCCCGAACGACTTCTGCAACGATTAACTGGTAATTCTAACGTTAATCGTTCATTGACAGATTAAATCCATATAAACTGGAATAAATCCTTTCGTTGTCATTTGTTCTTATACTTCTTCTTGTCAAATGCATGATTTTCCTATATAACCCTCGCCCCGAATCAACTTTCTGCATATCATTTAAGGTACAAAATGTGTTACATGTCGACGAGATATGCCCAATACATCCGAATCTCTATTTCAGATTTAAGGTTCTTGTCTATTGATTTCTTGAACACTTTCTTGCTGACCTATCGCGTTTTCACCGACGGCGTTACGGTTCTAGAGGCGCTCAAAAGGTATATTACAATTCGGATGTTGAACAGCAAGGCTCGATTATGTCTTTGGAGGTCCTCACTCATAAGGACGATAACACATTGCACCTGTATGACGATAGAAGGAGGAGTATTGCGTCGCCACGACGCACCAGCGGCGCTAGTAGCGTTTCCGGTTACGGTTCGGAACCTAGTGAAAGAGATAGATCGCACAGTTACGATTCTCAAGGTCATAGACTGTGGAAGTCCACTTTGCAAAAATGTAACACGGTCGTACATCATGGAAATTACCCCGTCGTATTTAATCGGTATCAATTTCAGACGATGAAGAGGCAAAACGAGGAGAAAGTGCTAAGGAGAAGAAGCAAATGCATTTGCCAAAACAGAGCCCGACAAGGCCCTTAAAGGCGGACGTGCTACCCACCACGATGCAAAAGTCAGTATCAATTCGCGTCGAACAATCGGACGACAACACTTGTTATTTATCCATACCGAAAGTTACGGCGTCCAGCAGCAGCGAAACATTAACGGGTTCGTAATTGGGTTTTAAGCCCTTAAGGGTATCTCTTTCCAAGAACTATTAAGCTTAAATTTTTTTATTGGTTCCAAAACTACTTTGAAAATTGTGTACCTGACCTTTAAAAGTAGTGTGTGTAACGATAAAATACTAGTTTTTACAATGTTAAGAGCTTCTACAGCCTTAATTTTTCTGCAATCACAACTGAAGAACCAGTAAGCTTACGGGCTCGAAATTTTGCCTACGGTGTATTCGTTATGATAGCTACGACTTATCATCGAGTTTTTTTGTAAATTCCTTGTTTGTTGTTGAATTTAACCTCAATTAGGGAATAGAAAAATTACCATGGGCTTACCATCATTTTCGGATTTGAAGAAAGTAACGATAGCAAAGGAATTTACAAAAAAGCTCCATGACAAGTCGTAGCTATCATAACGAATACACGATATGCAAAATTTCGAGCCCGTCAACGTACTGGTTTTTCACTTGTGATTGCCAAAAAGGAAATAAAGCTGTAGAAGCTGTTAACATTGTAAAAACTAGTATTTTATCGTTACACACGCTACTTTTAAAGGTCGGATATACAATTTTCAACCAATAAAAAAAAAATTAAGCTTAACCCATCTTGAAAAAGAGTACCCAACGCCAGTCCCGTGAAGTTGGCAACCGAATTCCTGAAAATAACTAATTCATCGGAGTTCCTGGTAGATATGAAATAGTTCTAGAGTACTTTGCGGGAAATTTCAAGAGTTCTGCAAAATTGCGCGAAAAAATGGAAAAATGAACGTAGCAACGAATATCTTTTCAATTTTCAACTTTACAAAAAAATGTTATTAGGATTTGCGGTAGAACTCTTTGATTTCTAGCGGGAACTGCGATCAGAGCTGTTGCGCGATTTTTTCTCTTTTCACTATACATATAGACGAGCTTTATTTCCTCGAATATCTCTTCAATTTTCAACTTTAGAAAGAAATGTTGTTAGGATTGTCGATAGGACTCTTACGAGTTCTAGCGGGAACTGCGATCAGAACATTCATTTTCGGTATTTTCGCGCAATTTTGCACAACTAGTGAAATTTTCCTCAAAGTACTCCAGAACTATTTCATGTCTACCAGGAACTCCGATGAATTATTCTATTTTCTCAAATTCGGTTGCCAACTTCACGGGATTCCCAACACACTTAACCTTTCCTAATTGTTTTCGGTTTGAATTCGCAGACGTGACAGTACTCAGCGCTCCTTGTTCGCCGAGCAATTTAAGCGCCGTTACCCTGGTAGGTTCCCAAAATTCCGATAATAACGAGACGCCATCGGCCCAGAACGAAAGCTCGCCTTCCGAAACGCTGTCACCCCCTGCACCCATCCCCACAGTTGTGAAAACGAACGAAACGTCTCGAGCGACTCCCGTTCGAGAAAAGAAAGTCGAAAGAACTACGTCGGAGGAAGGTAGTTGATTGAATTATAGCGCGAGGTAAAACCGTATATGCTCTTTCTCCTTCTTTTCCGCCAGAAAACACCGAAGAGATTCACATGCTGTACAATCAGTCGCACAGAGCCTCGTACAGTTCAACCAGGTCCGCGTCCATATCAACGAGCGCTGTCCTTCAGGTATTCATTTCATTCGTGAAACGACTTTGTGAGTATGTAGTGATATTAACGTATTTCCGAATAGAACTACTACGGATCTAGGCGGTCGATGCAGGAAGGCGATGCCAGTGGAAGATCTAGCTTTCAGCATGATTCCCCGCAGAAACCTAGTAAAGCTGGCGTCGTAATAACTTCTTTTAGGCAGTCTAAGCGCAGGTAAATTGTCATAAATTTTGATTCATTTGCTAAAAACTTTTTTGCGTGACAGTTAATGTTCAGATGCGCGATTGAGTAGTCCCTTACCTTGTGCTAGTACATGGTCACTTGTGAGAAAAAGAACACCACTTCGTTACACTATCACTTTGTATTTATTGAAAAACGTGACCGCAGTTTACTCAACACTGTTACATTGTTAAGCTAGAAGTATCTTATAATTATGCTTAAACAACTATTTACGTGCTGGATTCTTCCTACCAAAATACTTAGAACAAGTGAAACTTTGAGGACGTCTTTAGGTATAATTACGCAGTAAGTCGTCGTCTCGTACGTATTTTAGAGTGTTCCCTCCACGTATCGCGATGATACATATATCGTTGTTTTCGTATTACAATGCAGATTTGTCGAATGTATGTTTTATCGCGCTACGTGAGGTGGAACGCAGATGGGAATCGTTAGAGTGAGAAGATGAAAATGTAAGACGATTACCTTTCGAACGATTCTAAGGGGAATTTTGGGCGCTCTTTCGATTAGCATCATTATTTTTTTGATCTGACCCTCCCTTTCCCACTTCCCCCTTTTACCCTAAAATTTTGATCGACGGTGTGTCGGCGTTCAACAGTCGCTCGTTGTTTTCGCTTTGTAGAACGCACACGGAGTCACAGACTGTGTCTCCATATTACTTAGTTGTTTGGGATGTGACTTTGAGTGAAAAACAAATCAGTACCATTTAAAAAGAAATTTAGAAACTTATTAAGAAAATCGATTATAACCGATTACGTTCTTTTCTGTCGAATTTCGATCACCTTGCTCTTGATTGCTTCATTTTACTCCATACATCCATGTACATATCTTGTGCCAATTACTCCAGGTCCTCTGCTATTTCGTCCACGTTTTACTCATTTTCTACTGGAGTCTGTATTTCATGGTACGTTAAGACGTGCTTGAAGTGCTCTTTCCATATTTGCCTATATTCGTGTTCAAGCTCTGCTACTCTTCCTTATATGTTTTTTTCCCTTCTACACTTTATTGGTCTCCCCATTTTCTTGTAAGATAACTTCGTATTATTTTTTCTATTCTCTACTTCAATTTCCTTTATTCTGTTATCCATCTCGTCTGTCTCCAGTTCGTTTTTGTTTTTCTTACTAATTTATTGCATGCCCTTCTGATTAGGACCACATGGTCGTCTGAGAGGTCTGAATCATAGTCATTTCGAAAGATTGTAAGCACTGTATCAAGATCATTTTGCAAAAACTTTCCTACCCCTACTTGTTGTACTATCAAGTATTCTAGCCCACACATCTAATTTCTATCGGTGTTAAGTATGTGCACCAACCATCCAATGAGGATTTATCCGACTCCAATACCTGCAATGTTGACGATTCACTGTGCCTATTGAAACAAAACATTGCCTCGTCCGCAAAAAGTAATCGCAAACGTCGATTTGCTTGGCAGAAATCTATCATAGTTTCACAAAGCTGCAGTCTCCAGCCGAAGAATTTACTATCTGAACTTATATTTCGGTTTGGAAGATGAAACGGTTTACAAATAATTCTGTTTTTCTGTCCACGTGGACAACGTACGCGGGACCAATCTATAAAAATCATATCTCCTCTTATCACCCTTAATTAATAATTAGCGCCCAATCTGGGGCCAATCTACGACGTAAACTGGGCGAGGTAGGTGGCTTTGAGCTTGTACCTCGCAAGTTCAAAGCTTAAGCTAAATACTCCTCAAGGGCGTGGTTGAGGGAGAAAAGGGAAGACTGTTATATATACTTGCAGGGTGTATATCTGTCTTATGTTTATAGGAGTAGTACGTCTAGCGCGGCTGCAGCTTTCGCTATAGCCACGTCCGGATCGAGCAATCCCCGCGACTTATCCCCTACTGGCAGAGGTGAGGGCGCAACAGAGAACCCCGATGAATTAAGCGCCATGGAGAAAGCCCGATTCAAAGAGAACGTTATGTCGACGGCGTGCACAATGAGGGTTTTAAACGTTTTGCGGTATCCGCCGTATAAGTTGGTACGTTCCTCTAATCGATCTGATTTTATCGGCATTTACAGGCACTGGATATCGAAACACGCCCAAGATTTTCAAAACGACGAGAAATTAAGGGATTTGACTGTCGAATTCTTGGACGATATCATATACAGTCCGAACTTACTACCGGTAGAACACAAAGCCGCGGCCCAGTTGCTGAGGCTTTTGACGGAAGACGAACCGGACAGTTCGAAAGCAAATATGATGGGTTTGTTGAGCGGCTCGTCGGTGAGTGTGTGTCCTTTTCTTTAGTAAGTTATGCTTTTCGAAAGTATCATTCCGATTTTCCTTTCCAGACACCCAGTAGGGAGAGCATTGAAACGTTATCGGCATTGGAGATCGCGGAACAAATGACATATATCGATCATGAAATCTTTATATCGATATCTTGCGAGTATGTTGATACTACAGTAAAACCCCGGTTATCGCAACGCGTCTCGCCCGTTTATCGCAACAAATTTCTCCCCTTTCTTCCCCCTCCTATGGAAAATTCAAAGCAGTGATTAATAAAAAGGAAAATTGAATTGAATTGTTGCAATTTAAATTTACTTACCGTCTTTTGTTTCTTGGTTTCCGCTCAGTTTTGCAGTTCTGGGCACGTAGTATGTACATATGTACGTTTATGCGACGAGAACAAAATTCGAGGTTATGTTTGCAGCTGTTCGTGAAGGCGCATGCGCCGAATAACAGCCGATCCGGCCATCGAAGGAGAGAGGGCCCCTTCGTTGTTGCGATAAACGGAAGGCATTTCATTCGGAGGTGTTGCGATAAACGGGGTTTTACTGTAACAGGATTTCGATGCTTATTACGTCACCTTGTATTATCTTCCAGAGAATTCTTGGGCCAGGCTTGGATGAAGAACGACAAGGGCAGCAGGGCACCTAATATTCTACTGATGACCAAACGGTTTAATGACGTGTCTAGGTTGGTCGCTTCGGAAATTCTAAGCAGATCCTCCATGACTAGCAGGGTAGCTGCCATTGAAAAGTGGGCCGCCGTGGCTGATATTTCTCGGTGCCTCCACAATTTCAACGGCGTCTTGGAGATATGCTCCGCATTTACTAACAGTGCAGTTTTTAGACTCAAAAAACGTGGGATAAGGTTTCGAAGACGGTAATTATCGTAGTTTAAAACCGATTGGGAAGTCATCACGTAAACGCCATCCTTTTCAGACGAAGCAAACGATCGAGAAGTTACAGAACATCGTTTCGTCAGATGGTAGGTTTAGATCTTTGCGCGATGCATTACATCGTTGTGATCCGCCCTGCATCCCGTATTTGGGCTTGTATTTAACGGATTTATCGTTCATCGAAGAGGGGACCCCTAATTTTACCCAAGATGGTTTGTTAAATTTCTCCAAAATGCGCATGGTTCGTAAAAGATTAAGACCATGACGATTCATTAATCGAGTGTGTATTTCATTTCTATTTAATTTCAGATCGCCCACGTCATTCGTGAGATCAGACATTTTCAGCAGACTAGCTACAAGATCGAGATTATTCCGAAAGTAGTTAACTATTTAGCAGACAAATCGTTGTTATTAGATGATGACGAACTCTATAGGCTGTCGCTGGAGATCGAACCCAGAACGTCGAGACTGAGCCAGGCTACTCTCGCACAATTACCCCTTTTGTCTAACAGGAATTAGTAATTAGACGAAATACGTCGTTTCTTTACAATATTTCACATATCAAGGGAAAAAGCACTAACATTTCTTGTTAAATCAACTTCGACAATCGCTGTATTTACTCTACATTGTTTAATAAATACGTTTGTTTCTCGAAGAACATTTTCTTCTTTTTATCCCATTGGAACTCAATCGATTGTCGCAATTAAAAAGCACGGAGTTCGACCGAACACCTTAGTAGTTCAACCATTCGTCGTCAGATGACGCACGCAGCATTTTCGGTTCGATCCAGTAGAACTTTGCTCCTTCATTATCATCGCATTTTTGCACGCATACTGCGTCAACATTTTAGTATTCTCTTTGATGAAATTTAAGAACCGACAACCTGCGGAGCGCGTTCATGGGCGCAGAAATGTTGGATAGTCCGTCTCGACCTTAAGAGTGTAGGTCATATGGGTGCCAAATCTTCTCATCATGTTTCCGGTTCGTAATGACAGTTAAAATATTTATAAGTTCGATACGACATGCAACATCGCAACCGGACATAGAGATGGCATTATTGATGGATTATAATGATAGTAAGAGACGCAGAACCCTTATTGCCAATATACCATACTACATCTAAAAGTTGAGACAGGGCTTAACGTTACTATCAGAGACGACAATTACGTATAAAAAGAGAATAAATGTAGCGGTTGTCTTCTAAGTTAGTAGATGTCTTAATATTTTTTGAACTAACAATAAGTAGAATGTATAAGACAAAGTACCCTTCCAACGTGTTTGTCCTCTCTTGGTCAGTTGATCACTTGATTCATAGAGTGTGCTATATAGTAAGTGAAAAAATTATTTATTTTTCCAATTTAAGAGTGGTCCAAGAAGAATAAAGCTTCTGCCATAGTCATTAAGTTAATGGGGTGCATCGTCCTGTAAGCTCCGAATTCCCGGACCTAAAAGTTTTCTCCCACATCGCCATAGCTTTGTGGAGCTTGTTCCTTCCTCTGGCTAGATTTTCGGCTTTTGTCCTCGAAGAAGACCTTTAGCAAAAGCTCTAAGTCTTCGGGGAAGAACACTAGTCATTGTATCACTGTCTTCCTGAGCCACGTCATCCCTTAAAGCCCCCGAATCCCCAAACTTTTAGCAAAGGCTACAAATCTTTGAGAAGGGAAACCGACCTTATTGTCGCTGTTTCTTTGAACCAGTTTCTCGCTCTGGATAGGCTCCTTAGCGTTGACATCAAGAATTTGAATATAGGCTCCAAACCTATAGAAGACACAACTTCCCTTAAGGCACCGAATTCCCATACTTCTAGCAAGTACTGTAAGTCTTCGCCGGCGGAATACTGGTCATTTTGTCACTGGTTTCCTGGGCCAGATCATCCCTTAAAGCCCCGAATTCCCATACCTTTAGCAAAGGCTACAAATCTTTGGGAAGAGAAACCGCCCTTATTGTCCCCGTTTCTTTGAACCAGTTTCTCGCACTGGATAGGCTCCTTAGCGTTAATATCGAGGACTTGAATGTTGAATGTAATTGACAATACATTCTATATGTTGATGAACTGTTAAATGTGAATTAATTATTCAGTAATTATTGCATTTATTGATTGTTGTTTCACACTGTTTAATGCCGTAGACGTCAAATTGTTTTATATATATCTACATGTAAATTATTTATATTTTATATTCATATAGATTATATCTTGATCTTTATTGTAATTGTTATTACTATAAATAAATCTGTATATTTCTATCTATCAATCTAATGATATCGTAACTGTTTTATTACGCTATCTCTTCCCTTAAGGCGCCGAATTACCAGACTTCTAGCAAAAACTATAACTCCTTGGGAAGAGATACTGTTCTTATTGTCACTGTTTTCTTGAGCCATATCATCCCTTAAAGCACCGAAATCCCAAACTTTTAGCAAAAACTATAAGTCTTTGAGGAGGGAAGCCGCCCTCATTGTCGCTGTTTCTTTGAGCCAGTTTCTCACTCTGGATAGGCTCCTTAGCCTTAACATCGCAGACTTGGACGTACTCTCGAGACCTATGTATACTCGACCTTAATGCTTAACAATGCGAAGATATATCTTCCCCTAAGGCAGCGAATTCCCAGACTTCTAGAAAAAGCTGTAAGTCTTTGCAGGCGGAATACTAGTCATTTTGTCACTGTGTTCTTGAGCCATATCATCCCTTAAAGCCCCGAATTCCCAAACCTTTAACAAAGACCATAAGTCTTTGGGAGTGAAGCCGCCCCTATTGTCGCTGTTTCTTTGAGCCAGTTTCCTCACTCTGGATAGGCTCCTTGGCCTTAATATTGAGGACTTGGACGTACTCTCGAGACCTATACTTGACCTTTATGCTTAACAAGGTAAAGACCGATGTTTCCTTAAAGCAGCGAATTCCCATACTTCTAGCAAAAGCTGTAAGCCTTCGGAAAGGAACACTAGTCATATTGTAACTGTTCTCTTGAACCGTATCTTCCCTTAAAGCCCCGAAATCCCAAACGTTTAGCAAACACTACAACTCCTTGAGAACGGAAGCCGCCTTTATTATCGTTGTTACTTTGAGCCAGTTTCTCACTCTGGATAGGCTCCTTGGCCTTAATATTGAGGACTTGGACGTACTCTCGAGACCTATACTCGACCTTTATGCTTAACAAAGCGAAGACCGATGTTTCCTTAAAGCAGCGAATTCCCATACTTCTAGCAAAAGCTGTAAGCCTTCGGAAAGGAACACTAGTCATATTGTCACTGTTCTCTTAAACCGTATCTTCCCTTAACTTTTAGCAAAGACTATAAGTCTTTGGGAAGGGAAGTCGCCCTCATTATCGCTGTCTTTCTGAGCCAGTTTCTCACTCTGAACGTACTCGCGAGACCTATGACAGACAGATGTTTCCTTAAAGCACCGATTTCCCAGTCTTTTACCATTAGGTCTTCGAGGAGGAAAACTGCCCAAATTGCCGTAATGTTCAGGTAAAGTATTCGACAGTCGCGAAGTCTTCGGAGATGTGGACTGGGATTACAGGGAAGATAGGTCAAGCCCTCAGTCTACTCTAGTTGTCTTACCCTCGAGAAAAAGGTAAAAGAATAAAATAAAATGAATAAATGTATATTGTTTTATATGGAAAAATACGGCATCTTTTAAGAATGGGAACAGAAATGAATACAAGAGCTGGTCTTATTTTCGAGGGAACGCGATATACAATTAACGTACCGTAAACTCAACTTCCTAACGGCGCTGTATGCGGTAAAAAGTAAGGTACGTACGCGACAAATCGCATTTCCCTAAAAACGATGTCGATTCATTGTTAACTGTTCCAATACACCCTCGCACGTAAACAGGCATGCGCGACGAGTTAGCAGGTCAACGACCAACGGTTAAGTATATTCCAAGGCCATGTTGACCATAATTTCACATTAGCTAAAACCACGAAACCCACACGATGGGTGTCAAATCTAGTTCCCCCTTCGGACCCCTCCCGTAACATTTACCCTTATACCATTGGAGTCTTCGTCTTGTAGAGAAGTAAAATAAATTTTTTAAAAATGCTCGAACCAACGCGTACACCTCTAGAACGGAAGGAATTTTACTTTACCGGTTTAATGATAATTGATGATTAAGTAACTTTACTCTTATAATTCTTGAGCGTGCTTTTTAATCCGCGCATTAGCGGTCGTCGTATATTTTCGAAGCAAACCTGGTCTACGTATGATTCTCTTATCTTCAACATAACGACGATCGCGCCTAAAGCCCACCGCTTTATGTAGGCTTCAGAAGTATAATGCTGCATTAAATAACTGTAACCTCTGTCGACATCATCGTTGGCCGAGTAATACCATCGAGAACCTTGAGTTACCAACGGTAAATTTTAGCGGCAACCAAGAAATAATTTCTATATTGTACGTTGCTTCAATAGTATATGAATGATTTAGCTCTTAGAACACCAGTAGGCCTTTTATAATCCAACAGGCGATGAGTTCTTGTTTGCAGTGCTTTTAGTGATTCTCGATATGCTGAAAAGAAGGCAGGTTTATGCCCTGTTTTTAAGTATTTGTGCTATCCCCGGAGTTCTTTTGCAAGAGGAATCGCTAGCAGAAAGCTTCTTTTCGGGTACGTAATGAAATCATCTTTATTTAACATTATTTCCTTTATGATTTTCCTTTACACATTAGTCCGCTTTCGTTATTGCTAAACGACTGCGGCTTTGACGCGGTGTATCGGTCATTTAAATTTTAAACTAATATTTTCGGTAGATAACCTCGTTCATTATGATCGCATAAAGTTCTTTTCAAAATTAAAAAAAAAAACACGAGTGCTGTGATGATAACCGAAAGATTATTGACGATTTATAATTAACATTTCATTTAGTTACTAGGTATTTGTGCTGAAAGAAGGGCACATCGAACAGAAATTCGTCTTTTTGTTAGACAATTCGAATGTGCCACATGTATTGTACAACCGTACAAGTATCTTTTAAGAAAATCAAAACGCGTACGGAACTTCGAGAACTGTTATTAGCCAGAGCTCGAGACTAACATAAAGTCACGTTTAAAAACATTTAGGTCACTGGCACAATTTACGATATCGTCATCAACTTAATGCGATCGCGATTTTCTTCGATCGTGGATTATTTTGAATATCATGGACGTTATTTTACAGGTATTTTAGACACGATAACGAATACGGCAAAAATACAGGACTGTCCGGGCGTTTGCGTTCACGCTATAGCAACGCTAATATGTTACGACGTGTTAGAAAACGTACAATGCCCGCAGTCGATGAAATGCTGTATAGATCAACCGCTAAATTCGACGGAGAAAGTCCAAGATGAACTTCTGGAGAAAACGCAAACGACAACGGAAAAATCGACGACGCCGTCCAAACCTACCATCACCAGCAGCACGACAACCACCACCCTTATTAGCACGACGGGAAAGCTCCAAACTACCTCAAAACCAAACGCGAACGGAAAAATAGACGCGTCCACGAAATGTCCGGAAGTATGCGTTACAAAATCGATGGCCGATTATTGTCCGGCTATTATCACCACGGAGGGCTTATGCGATCCGGAATTCAGTTGCTGCGTCTCGTTAGACACCGTCAAAAATCAAACCCCGTCCAGTGTTATAATTCCAAATAAGACCAACACCAATTATTCCTATAACAAGCACGAAAAGAAGACTACCACTAAACTCCCGTCAACTACGACGACCGAAACAAGCTATATAATCACAACGGCGCGTCCTACGAAGTCGCCGAAAAAGCAGTGTCAGGGAGAGTGCGTCAGCGAATTCTTGGCCCCCTTGCTATGTAATTATCTAGATGCCGAAGCGGAGTGTTCCGACGATGGAATCTGCTGTGTCGTATCCGCAGTAGGTATTACAGTAAAACACCGTTTATCGCAACACCCGGTTATCGCAACACCCGTTTATCGCAACGCGCCTCGCCCGTTTATCGCAACGCGCCTCACCTGTTTATCGCAACGCGCCTCGCCCGTTTATCGCAACGCGCCTCACCCGTTTATCGCAACGCGTCCCACTCGTTTATCGCAACGCGTCCCGCTCGTTTATCGCAACGCGTCTCACCCGTTTATCGCAACGCGTCCCACTCGTTTATCGCAACGCGTCCCGCTCGTTTATCGCAAAGTGTCTCGCTCGTTTATCGCAACAAATTTCTCCTCTTTCTTCCTCCTCCTATGGAAAATGCAAAGCAGTGATTTATGAAAAGGGAAATTGACTTTTTGCAATTTAAGTTTACGTACCGTCCTTTGTTTCCTTGTCCCGCTCATTTTTGCAGTTTCTGGCACGTAGTATGTACACCCACGCACTTTGGTTATGTCCGGTCTTTTGAGGTACAGCCTGTGCTCCTGTTATTGTATCGGTGTTAGCGTCAGCAAATTTCGCACATACAAGGCCGGGTGTATGTGCGAAATTTGCTGGAGCAGGAGCACAGACTGTACCTCAAAAGACCGGACATAACCAAAGTCCGTGATGGTACACCCACGCACTTTGGTTATGTCCGGTCTTTTGAGCTACAGCCTGTACTCCTGTTATTGTATCGGTTTTAACGTCAAGCGATGGTGCCTCTAAAGAGACAAATTTTATTTAGCAATAAATGCGAAGAAAGTAAACAAAATACAATAACAAAGCAAAAATAATAACGGCAAATGATGCGACGACAAATGACAGCAGAGGAGTGGCCAATACACGATTGTAAAAATAAACTAGTTAAGAACAAATCTAGGGACTTTTTACTACCAACTTCAAACACTTTCAGCTGATCACGTTGTACGCTTATGCGACGAGCACAAAATTCGAGGTTATGTTTGCGACCGTGAATAATAAGCGCGCGTAAAACTGTTCGTGAAAGCGCATGCGCCGAATAACAACTGATCAGGCCATCGGAGGAGAGAGGGTCCCTTCGTTGTTGCGATAAACGAAAGGCACTTGATTCGGAGGTGTTGCGATAAACGGGGTTTTAGTGTACATGCAAACGATACCGCAAATGAACCGAATTCGATGAACGCGTGACACATGACTCACTAAGGGATGTACGGCATGGTATATGAGGTCCTCGAATTAGACGCGTTCCTTCGCGTTTATCTACGCACACACTAAATCAGGCATGGGCAACCAAATAAAAAAATTAGGATGGACCACGGGCCAAAACAAATACAATTGGTACTAATGAAGCAAGTTTGACAACGGAGAAATTCAGGTGGTTGCCCATGCTTGCACTACATAATTGTGGCTTTCAAAATAATCGAATCGAAATTTGTTGCTTTTAGCCTAACGAGGAAATAAAACCGACGACGCCCGCGCTGACCACCCTCCCAACGAAAACGATAGAAACAGGACCGAGATGTCCAGGATCCTGCTTGGTAAACGTATTAGTGGCCTTCTGTAAAAAACCAGCCGCTATAATTCCCCATACGTCTTGCGCCAGAGGCTTCGTTTGTTGCGATAACACTAGAACGACTACGACGACGATACGACCTGCTACCAAAATTGAAACTCATACAGCGACCACAACAACTGATCCAAGACCGGAATGTCCTGGTTCATGTATCGTGTCTTACTTGAGTTTCACGTGTTTCAGTAAGTAAATCACTCAGACATGTATTATCAAAAGATAAGCTCGTTTCCTCCTGAAACTAACCTTTCAATAAAATAAGTGACACGGCAAGTTATACTACATTACGTGGAAAATGCAACATCGAGGGGGATGCACATTTTTTGACCACACCTGACAGAAACGATGACCTTCAAATGTAATAATTAATTCAAATTTCAAAGAAAAAAGACCAACGATTATTAATAATATGTTGGTCCTCCCCCACTTTTCGTGGCATTGGGGTCTGATGTCCCAAGCAACCTGCAATTCATGTTTGTTTCTCAGTTTTCTTCTCATAATGTCCTACACGTGTTCAATTGGCGAGAGAACGGGAGATCTGGGTGACAATGCCAAAATATTGGGCATGCGCCCCTTCGAATCGGTTTAGAATTTTCGAAATGCGGGAACGGGCTGAAAAAGTGGGTCTTCAAGGTGCTGAAGATATGGAAGAATTCAGGGCCCCACTACCTCATCAATGTGATGCCTCGGATAAACACCAGCTGAGACCTACTCCCATATGCTATAGCAGCTAGAGCACCTAAACCTAAACCACCTTCATGCAAACCAACAATTAGACCTCTGTCAAATTCGTTCAGCTGACGGTAATTTTCACGAAAAAACGGTGAAGATTGACAAAAAGTCGCAAGAAATACAACTAACAATAATGCCCAAAAAGATCTGCATGAAGTGTGAGATATTGCCAGGACCACTTGATCGATCGCAACAAAATTTTAATCAATTATCACCTTTGAATAGGTAAACATTTCTGCCAAGTTCGGTCAAGAAATCCGAACCCCTTCTTGGTGTTGCAATTTCCGTGTCATATATTTGTATGATGGTGGCCCAGACTTCACTCCCCAGGCCTGTAACTGCGTTATTTTTAGAAATAAATAAAACAGAAACTATATACAGCCGACGCTCGATAACGTGAACTAATTCAGACCAAGGCTGTTTCGCGTTATCGAAATGTTTACATTAGCGAAGGTGATTATTAACAAGCGAATTATTAAAAGAAACCTGTATACGCCAAAATAAAGTACAAAAAATATCCGAACAACCTAAGGATAAGAATAAATCAAAATAGCGTTTTATAATCGTGTATTAAAGACCGTATCTCAGCCAACAAAGTTGTAATTGAGACTGCAAAATCAAAACTACATATGTATGTATACGCAACTAAAACCATCGGTGTTTGCTATAGCAATGAGTTATCCCGGCAATGTACACAATTAAGTTCAAATATGGATATATGCTCCATAAATCGGGGACTCCCCTACATAATTGGATGACACGGGGATTGATCAAACTGGGCTTTTCATAGGTAACTTGTAACGCATTTGTAACGTTCGAAGTTATTCGTAGACGATCGGAAATTGCGTGCTGTTTACGTTATCGAGCTAGCGAACTTACAATACTTTTACGTTATCGAGCGTTCCGTATAATCCTATACTACTAGCTGCATATTCTTAAATGGAAGAAAATTCTTTATAGTACTAAAAGCAATTTACAAAAAGTGCGTTCGTATACGACTTTGAACATGGCCTTGCTGTTGTCAGCATGTAAATGGTTTGAACATTTAATTTGAATAATTTTAAACTTGTTTGTAACTTTTGTTAAATTGTACTATACAGAAAATATTTTTTCTCAAAAAATCTAGTTATGTGACCTATCTCAGAAATCATCGTTTAACATACAGGAAAAACGTTCTCGTCCAAATAGCGGGATTACCATTTAAAAGAAAAGGAGGTGACGTCATATCTGCGACAATAATCCTTTGTAAAAATTTGCGCATTTAAAAATTAAGGTTGACGTGTCCACACTGTATATTTTGTTTTATTTATTTTTAAAAATACCGAAGTTACAGGCCTGGGGAATGGAGTCTGGGACAGGCTGTATACAGGGTGTAACTGTGAAAATGGTTAATTTATTAATATGGTAAAGCTGGTATGGTGTAGCTAACGTAATCAGCGAAAACAATAGCAAATCACGCCAAACGTTTTTCCTTTTTATAAATATCTTCCGACGTTTATTAAGCAATTATTGCATATATTTTAATTATCTACCTTTGGACAACTTTTTAACCATTTACACAGTTACACCCTGTATACGGTCTAATATCACTAACAATAAGGGAGAGAATCTTTGCTCTACAGAGAAGGGCAATTTAAATTGCGAGCTGCATTAAATACAGAAATTATTGCGCAGAGACTCCTTCGTTATGTTAAAAATACTAACTTTTTCTGCGCTATATATACTAGAATGCCTGTTATACAGGTTAGTTAAAAGTATGGAGACGACGATTTATTGTGGTATAAATTTCTATCTACGTTTTAGAACGCTTCAATTTTTTTTTCTTCAATTACTTTTTGAGTCTCCATGCTTTTAACTAACCCTGTGTGTTAAAACTGATATCTCGAATTCATAATTACAACACAAGGAAAAACACTGAACTTACAACTAAATTCTACAGGCAAAGAAATGTCAGAAAAACGCTGAGTATTTATCTGTAAAATTTTGTAATAAATTGCCTATTCCAGTTAGGTCACTACCCTTGAAGCAGTTCAAAATAACTATAAAACGGTTTTTGGTTGCCTCTAAACGAGATATTACCGATTTTTAACGCTTATTGCATGAGTTTGTGGATTTTTGGGTTTGTCGTTTGTGTATGTATGACCTGTGTAAAGCCCCTTTTACATTATCATATTAAATTGTACCAAACAATTGAATACTACGCTGTACCAGTCTTTTGTACAAGATTATTGTATGAATTGAGACTCCATCATTCGTCAGGTCTATTACATATGTGATATAAACTTGCACCAAAAATTCTGTTTATGATCCTGTGCCGTGCTACATCCTCGTTTCAAATTGTACACCAGTATCACACAGCATTTACAAATACTTCTCATAACCTCCAAAAAATTAATTTTATGCTTAGTTAATAACACTAATACTTTTACTAAAACGCTCAATAAAAACATGTGGTGACACGACCAGAGTATAATGTATAAACCCACGTTTATTTTATACTGTAACAGGACTGGACAAGACGTAAACATACGAAAATGAGGTTAGATTGGATTACGTGCAATGCAGACTAGTGAGCAGGCGCAAGTCAAAACATTTAGTATGAAAATAGGACAGGTTCTAATTTCATGCAATGATTTTGGACAGAAAAATAGTACGGTGATTTATATTGTACTATAAAATAGTATTCTATTTTTACGTACAATTTAATATGATAATGTAAAACCGGCTTAAGTGCATTGTGAATGTACATAACATCAATAAAGATATGATGATGAATTGATATAATCAGGTTCGACAAACGAGTGCATGACTCACCCTGTCACTCCTCCGATTTTTAATGTCGCGCCTTGCACGTAAGTGGGGACGATCGGTGGAGGGACAGCGCCAGTCCAGTTTACAGCACTTAATGATAACTTATCATGCACTCGTTTCTCGAACCTTAAATATCACAATACCACATCATCAATGTTTGCATTGGACTTTATACGACGATAATTTTAGGGTACGCCGAAATGACCGATATATTCAAATGTAGAAAATCTGGAACAAAGTGCTGTGCGCAAAAATCCGCCATTCGAGAAGCCCTTGGTCATAAAGACGAGGAAATCCTACCGAAACCGATTATATCACAATCGACCTATTCAGGTTATTCCCCAAACATGACCGCCTGGCAAATCATTAACGAGTCCACAACATTAGGTAAGCACCACTTTGCAGTTCTATACACTAAAACGTTATAAATAGGCGCGGATGTGGTTTCAGTGCCGCAAGACACGTTCAAAATGAATTCTACCACCAGTCAGCCGATATACGGAAAATACGTTTGCGGTGTTAAGGGCACCGCAAGAACTGCCAGGGTTGTAGGAGGGGATGACGGTGAACCGGGAGAATGGTGCTGGCAAGTAGCGCTCATAAATTCATTAAACCAATATTTATGCGGCGCTGCCCTAATAGGAACGCAATGGGTTCTTACGGCGGCACATTGCGTCACCAAGTAAGTACGATTTTTTTGAAATTTAACAGTGAGCCCACGTAAGTCAGCCAAGTCAAACTCAAAGTCACTGGTGAGCCAAGGTGGGCCGCGAAATCTAATCTTAAAAAAGACGAACTACTGAAAATCTTAACGAAAAAAAGGGACTATTGTGAGACTAGCATATTTATTAAATCTTCAATAAAAAGGACATTACAAAAGAAACAGAAACATTAACTTCCTTTGTCAAATATTTGACATCTTTTGTCTTCAATTAAGTTGCATATTTGGGGCGTGAATTTATCGGCGGAAATAACTGCGTCCAGCTGTGCGTCCGTCAATCCCAAACCAGGAATGAATACGGATACAAACAATAATGACTGATGTGACTGAACGATTGATCGGCGGGATTAGTGCAAGAAGAAATAAAGACTGGTTCGATACACAGACAAGAACTAGAACGTAGAAGGAAAGCAAAAATACAAATGAACATACAAAACACCCAAGGGAATCAAGGGGATCAAGCTAGGAGAAAAGTAAAGCAAATTTATTGGGAAGCAAAGCTACATTCGATAGAAGACCAGCCCAGGAAGTTAAGAAGAGTAAATCTTTAGGGTCGAGGAACACAGGCTTGTACAGAAATGGGTCACTAATAAGTCATATACCCGGGAAATTGGAAAAATAAACAGAACATTTTGAGGAACTATTGAACCCCACAACGGAGACAGCGATAACTTAAACAACCCATTAGAGAATATGTTAGAGCAAAGAGAAGACGGGATGCAACTTGAGGAGCCAACAGACCAGGAAGTAGAACAAACAATGAAGAGGGTAAAAAAGGAAATGTTAAAGGAGGGAGAGGACCAACTGCACGAGCGACTTGGCAACCTAATAAGAAGAGTACGGAACAAAGAGAAATTGCCGGACGAATGGAAAAACGCCCAGTAAACATTTTTAAATTTCGCGGATAGTTTAACTTGGTATTCCCGGCAATAGTGAACATATTCGCATGCATTGTGCCTAAAAATTGGCGAGTATGTCCACTATTACCGGAACTACCAACTTAAACTGTCCGCGAAATTTAAAAATGTTTACTGGGCGCAATGTTGTGCCCCACACACAAGAAGGAATAGCTCCTTTGGATATAGCCTATAAGATTTTGAGCTCTAATAGTAAGAAATAGATTAAGCGTATATGAAAAAGAAATAATAGGGGGAATATCAAGGAGGCTTTAGGCGAGGAAGATCCACAATAGATCAAATCTTCGCAATTAAACTACTATTCCACAAGAGCTATGAGCAAAATCTTGGACTACATATGTATGATATTTCAGGAATAATATCACAACGTACCTATGTTGTAGATGTTTATTTATGCTTCGTTATAGTATAATAACATATTACAGAATCTGATCACAAGGGAAGCCATGTTATTACTCGACTAGGTTATTACTGATGTGCACATGCGTGTTTCTATGTCCCAATGTTGCCTACCATGATACACATGTCATTCCTGCCAACTTATAACACAACATATACTTTTCATAGACTATAAACAAGTACACGATTCAATTGAAAGGGAAAAATTGTATGAAGCTATGGAAACACTAAAAATACCAACGAAATTAATAAGGTTGGTTAAAGCAACATTAAACGAAACACTCAACAAAATCACACTGGAAGGGTATCTGGCTATACCTTGTTTCAGAAATAGAGGGACGAATTTCTGAACACACCACTTTTATAGCAAATTCTGATTGGTCGAGGGCAGCACCAAATTACACTGCACCAATCCTACTATAATCGTATCGTGTACGTAATCCTGTTAAATGTATTGACATTTGTTTATTACCGCTAGTTATTGTGGTGCTTATTATATTTTTCTGTTTCCTCTGCCTCTTTCGAAGTATCGCTTTAATTGGCCGCGTAAATTTTATACCAGATTTTGTAGTGTGTAATTTGGGCTTGGGGTTCGTTCAGAAATTCGTCCCTCTATTTCTGAAACAAGGTATAGAACGTTTGGAGTAAAAAAAAGGCCTTAGGCCGGGGGGACCCGCTATTCACCAAATCAACAACCTTGTTTAACTTTACTTTGGACGTCATGTTGCGGGAAATATGTTAAAGAAACCGAGGGAATAAAATATTATACGAAACAACAAGTTATCGCATTTGCAGATGACAGAGATTACAAAATCAAAAGTTGAACTCGAGAGAATGTTCGAGAAACAAGAACTGCACGAAAATTTGGACTAGGAGAAAACAAAATACTTAGAAATGAAAAATCAAGGAAAGATAGATAATGGGAAAATAGAATTTAGGTGTAATGACAGTAGACAGTGAATACGTTCGAATATCTGGGAGTGACGATTACAAATAAAGCAGAGGGTGATATAGAGATAGAGAAAAGCATGAGAAAAGGAAATAGGGTCATGGGAACGTTAAAAAAGGAGAGGAGGGACACCCGACAAGAGCGAATTTGATGATTATTTAAATAAAAGGTAAAATTCTATAATTGAATAAACAATGAATAAAGAAAAAGTATTTCATTTTGAAACCGATGGTAAATAAGTTGAAGTTGAATTTGAAGTAAATTCGAGTCCGAATAATAAGAGCGCCATCTAACGGGGGAGACTCAAACGTGTGTTTGTGTGCGAGCGGGAAAAACTAATGAAAGAAGAAAGATAGAAGAAAAACGTCTATCTGACGATTTGAAGCGTCTCACTTTTTCCCAGTTAACTCTCGCCGCAAAACCTTCCCTAAAAGAGCTTCGCTCTAATAAAATGATAAAATCTAAGGTGATAGCTAGAAAAACGAAGGAAAGAATATATAAGACAGTCGTCCAACCATTTGTGATGTACGGTTGTGGACCTGGACGTTAAGTCAGGAGAATATCCTAAAATTAGAACGGTGGGAAAGAAACGTATTACGCAAGATTTATGGAGGTAAAAAGAGCGGTGATCGCACATGGAGGACAAGAGCAAATAGTGAGGGGATGGAGCTATACAATCACCCACACATAATCCAAAAATACGAATCCGATGACCACGTTGGTTAGGACATCTCTATCGAATGGACGCACAGAGACACGCAAAAATACTAATAGGAGGTGAAGAGGGAAAGCGTAGAAGAGGAAGGCCAAAAAGGAAGATCTTAAAGCGGATGCGTTTCTCTGCTTTTTCGCAGTATATATATACCACTTCTTTTTAGGACAGATTTTATAGAGTGTAATTTGGATTGGGGGTTCGTTGAGAAACAAGGTATAGCAATCATTATCAAGTTATATACATATACATAAAAGTATGTAAATTATCCTACCTTTGTTCCTCGCGTAGTCTCAGCGATTAATCTTGAATAACATATTAAAAAACTATATAGCACAAATTGAAACATGAACAAACACCATTTTCAAATCGGAACTGTCAAAAAATCAGACTACCACCCAGACGTCAAAAAATTGCTCTTTGTTTTTCTAGTTGGCAGTGTGTTTGTGTTTCTATCAAATTCAAGGTCAAAGTGACATTTTTGAATAAACGTAATTTTTAGCATTGTAAGGTCTGGTGATGCGATTTATGTAAGGGTAGGCGACCATGATTTAACTAGAAAATATGGGAGCCCTGGGGCGCAAACTTTACGTGTCGCCACAACATATATTCACCACAATCATAATAGCCAGACTTTGGATAACGATATTGCCCTATTAAAGTTGCACGGACAAGCTGAACTGAAGGAAGGAGTATGTTTAGTTTGTCTTCCGGCTCGTGGTGTTAATCACGCAGCCGGTAAACGATGCACGGTGACAGGATACGGTTATATGGGCGAAGGTAAAATACTTATATAAAATATTCAATTTGATGATTAAATTACGACATCTTACATCTAGCCGGGCCCATCCCATTGAAAATCAGGGAGGCTGAAATCCCTATCGTCAGCGACGCAGAGTGTATAAGGAAAGTGAACGCTGTTACGGAGAAAATCTTCATTTTACCAGCTAGTAGCTTCTGTGCTGGCGGAGAAGAAGGAAACGATGCCTGTCAAGTAAGCGAAATATATGTACAAACGTAAAATATTATCTTTTGTGATTTCTAGGGAGATGGGGGTGGCCCCCTGGTTTGTGAAGATGATGGATTTTACGAGTTGGCCGGATTGGTTTCCTGGGGTTTCGGTTGTGGGAGGGAGAATGTGCCCGGAGTATATGTTAAGGTATCATCGTTCATTGGTTGGATTAATCAAATTATTAGCGTAAACAACTTGTAGCCAGTATAACTGATTTCTTCTCTTAAACATTTAATCGTTCCCTCCTCCTTTACTCAAACCTAGTTTGTACTTAATGTCGTTCTGGTATCTCCTCAATACACAATAGTACAGCCTAAGACATAATACCTTATCATAACTGTTGTTGTATATGTGTATTTAAAATTAAGTCCTGTAACTTTACACAAATTTTGTTACCAACTAAGTAAATTATTTAATAAAATAAATTTTCTATTCATTTTTAAATTGTTGTTTATTATTATATATTAAATTATACAATTTATTTCTACTAACATGCGATTAGTTAATACAGGTGCGATGGACAATTTTTAATTTGGAATATTTTCAAGCCCCTGGAATTAAAAAAGAGTGTCGAAACTAAACGAGATCAGTTCTTGTACTTACGGCTAGCTTGTAAGGGTCATCCGTTAGTCGCCTGTCGCGTAAATAACCCAGGCGCCCCTCCTTAGTTTCCAACGATCGCCTGTATGGCTATTATGTTAAAAGATAATGATATTGTATTATATAATTAATTTCGAGGTTATGGCTTTATAAGCACTTACATTTCCCAGCACCAATTTATTAGCAACGTACGATATATAATGGGGCGCAGCCATCGCCACTATGATAATACCGAAACTTGGTAAAATTTCGTACCACATTTTAGGAATAAACCCTTCAAAAACAACCCTTATTTCAACCCGATGCGATTGACGTTTACAAATTATTCTAGGTTATGATTTCCGACTGTTTCTGACGTTTGTAAATACGAAATACTGTCAATCAAACAGTTCGTTAGTTTGTTAAAGTTAGATAGGAAGATCTTGTGATACACCTCTGAGGACGTACTAATTAACACATTATCACTGTCTGAAAGGACGTGAACGCGGTAAGTTGTTGAATCTAAGAATATAAACTTCCGCCAAATTTCCCAGAATGTCTTTAAGAAAACCTAAAAAGGACGACATTAAAAACCACCGTGGGGAATGTCGGCAAAGAGACCAAATCCTGCGTGAATAAATGTTTGGGGGACATCAGCAAAACATCCGCAACGAAACAGATCGTCTTGGGCGTCTCCTCGGGATGGTAAGTGACCAATCGGCAAGCAAGAACGTTCATAAAGAACCTTATTTTAGTATTACAGGATTGTTGGCGTGTAGAATCGGGAAAGTAGTTGCGATCGCAGTTGGAGGTGGAATTGTAATTTTACAAATCGCAAATCATCGTGGTTATATTCGGGTCAACTGGAATAAAGTCAATCGAGAAGTAGACAGGGTGGTGGATAAAGTCGAAGAACAGTTAACCGGAGAGGGCCCCAGTTGGATGAATAAGGTCGGTAGAATCGATTTTTAATTAACAAAATATAATAATAATATTAGGTTGAGAGGTACGTCGATAGGAAAGTTGACCAAACCGAAGATCTGATTAAAAATAAGCAAGTAAAAGCCAAACGTTGGTATTCTTCCTTCACTGGAGGGTCGAATTGTCGGTTGGATGAAATCCACGTTTTCCTGGTATCCTTCGCGGCAGGCGTCGCGATTGGAATGGTTGCATCTTAAAGTTTTAACACAGCCGAATAATAATTTATATGTCGCCCCCTCGCCCATTGTAATGAGTTTGAAATGTGCTAACCATGATTAGGGTAACTTATTGTAGTTCGAAATAAAATCATTTTGATCCGGACTAATTTTTTTATTTATACAGTTGAATCGAAGCTTCTTGTTAAAATGTATAATACAGTAAGAAATACACAAACTGTTTCACGTAAAAAGGAATTACCTAAATAGACGCACTAAACAATATATGTACAATTTCTTTTATAACTAAATTAAGTTCGACTGGTTTAAATTGGTGTGAGATTTATAGTAAACAAGACAGTCCTCAAATACATACTATCATAACTTAAGTAATACGTTCATCCTGCGTCTTAAAATATTCATCTATAAATCGTACCTTTTTTTAAATTCAACTCAAAACTTCCGCCGGCTAATCCACCGACTAAATGATACTGAAATATATATTGTAAAATTATGCTATGAAAGCCAGATCGCGTTTCTTTGTTCCGTTTTAGAAGCTTCTTGTGATTCTGACCGGCTAACGCAATGTATTATCAAAAATCGTCTCTAAAATGAGTAAAGAACAATGATAATCCTATCGAAATAATTACGTCGCCATAGGCGACCGTATAAAACTTAGTCAATTATATACACGCCATCATATTAAATAAAAAATATTTTGGAATCGTATATATAATACTAGCCCTGGGATGTAATTTAACTTATTTCAATCGGAAGTACGGTGAAATCAATTGCTAAATTATTGCATTATGTATTACATACATAGTTTTCAGACGTCGATCATCTTTTCTTCTTAAGCAGATATTCGAGCATCGAATTAAAACATTTTTGATTATACATTGTCGCCTTCCAACAGTGGTGTCCATAATAATGTTGATGATCGGGCTACTAAGTAACAGAAGAAAATTCAATCATCTCATCAACATTCTTGCCTTATTTTTGAAACATCGACTTTACCCTCACTAAAGAAACTCAAAAGACTTAATATATTCCAACTCATAAAATCAAACACGCATATACACACATGCGTTTATATATACATATAGATATACATGCATATCCAAACACACGCATATATATTTATTGTATGTACATACATACACCAACGTACGATCTTAAATAATTTACACAATTTTACGAAACTTATAAAAAGTTCAATTTATCGCTCTTTTGTGTACACACGATTTTGGCATTTCGAAAATTGTTGTTTGACCATTTGTACCACCGAAGAATTGAAGAGGTACCGCTAGTAATAGTCCTAACTGCTCCCGGAGGATTGTTCAGATGCTTCAGAGTCTGATTCTTCATCCGAAGTGTCCGACCCGCGCGTACTGATCTAAAAATCGAAAATAGAAATAACCGAGGAAATCTGTTAATTACAATAAAATCCTTACGTATTTTTCGAAGCGAGAATCCAAGTGTTCTTTCAATTTTAACATTGCGTTTTTAAACGTCCGCTTTTCCTCCTTTTTCATGCGGTTCCAATATTTCGGTTTCGCGAAGGGACTTCTGAAAACAATACTTTCATAAATATTAATATTACTTACGTTCGACAAAATAATTCTTCTTAAATTCGAAATCAAATCGAGAGACGGCAGTTTAACAACAAAGAATTAATATTGAGTGATAGGGTTCACGAATCAAAAATGTTATAAATATTCTGCTGATTATTAATTATAACCATTTAATTTATGATTTTCCTTGGACGCAAAAAGTTGTAATCCTCACTAACGTGTGATTATCCGATGGCCACTGAAGGTGACAACTTAGTTGTCGAAATATGTATTTGGAACTGTATCTCAGGAGAACCGAAATTAATTTTTGAAGTTCCAAGAAGGAAATAGTTGAGAACTGCAAGTATAGACGAACTATATTAATTATTTAGACAAAGAAATGTAAACGCTAATAAAATTCGGCCCATATCTTTAGCAAGATCAAATAGATATTAGGATAGATCGTGCTTGTTTAAATTCGCCTGCTTTTAATTCCATCGAACGCAAATTTATTCATGCCTTCAATTAGGCGTGGGCAACCTTTTTTGTGGGAATGGACCACGGGTGAAAACAATCATCGTCGCGATGTTTCGTTGTCAGTGTGCAATTTTCGAGGACAACGATGCTCCTATCCACACTACTCTATGCATTCCTTGATTTGATAAGTGCAAACATGAATTTAGACGTTTACCCTGGAAAGCTGTGTTATCAGATTATGTGGGGTATTCTTGATAACAATTGTCCAGAGTCGATTCCGACCGTGCGATGTTAGTCGAGGAGAGAAATATTTAGTTCGTTTTCCAGTTATTTTAACTGATTTCTGTATTTCGACAATTAAATCATCATTAACCTTCCTATATTCACGTCAAAATGAAAGACGTATACTATACTATATAAATCGGTCTCGCAGACCGTATGCGTGAGTATAGGAAGGTTAAACTTCGGTATGACGTAGGCAAATGCTCGCATTTCATAAGCGCACGGATTCCGAGCGCACTACAATTGATTCTGGTGTCCGTTGTGAACAATAACACAACTGATAAATACAAAATGTATGTTTGTCAACTATAATAGTCAAATAACTTGAAATGTCGATTTGTTGAAAAACACTGTGTGTTAGAGAGGGTCAGCCGAAAGAGAACATTTCTAATATTTTCAGTTATAAACCAAGCGGTCTGTAACGTTCCAGTAAATTCGAGAAAAAACTTAAAAATACGTACAGTTTCTTGTCATCTTTAGAATCAAATTTTTCCTCATCCGATTTCTTATTTTTTCGTCCATCTTCAGTCTTTTTCTCTAACTTCTTGTTGATTTTCAAGTTATTATCCTCAATCCCATCTATCTCCCGCTTCTTCTTCTTTAATTCCTTTTCTTCCGTTTTAGAGAGCGCCCTTTTCCTCTTAGGAAGGGTATTTCTTAACTCTTCCTGCCTTTTGTCCTCCGGTAAGGATTCTAGGTAAGTGGCAAAATCCAATTTGTATTGTTCCCTAAGCTATAAATTAGAAATCGTGGACAATATGAATCACAATCCAAGATAATTAATATATTACGTGCAAGATCCTTTCGTTATATTCCTTCCTCTCGTCCTCGGTACAATTCTTCCATTTTTCAGCGATATACATCATCCTATCCTTCGGATTTACTTCCTTAATTTCTTCACTTTGGAGCATCATTCTGGAAAATAAACTATAGGCGGAGTTTGGAGGCTTCATCGGTTTACCGGCCATTCTTTCTTTCAATACTTTTTCTTCCTTGGTTAACACTGGCTTAACATTGACTGGCACGAAATCGGGATTTTGAGAAATGTAATTTTTTAATTCATCCTGAAAATAATACATCAATACAATATCGCTTATAAGCCCTTAAAGTATGATTAACTACCTGATACTTTGCTTCCGCTTCTGACGCCCAATTAATCCACATCACCTTTTTCTTATCGGACATGTTTTTCCATTGTTCCTTGATTTGATCCTTAAACGCATGTTTATCTACAAAAACGTTTGGGTCCAAAGATTTCAACTGGCTCTCGTAAAATAACCCAAATGGTGTATTTGGCTTTTTCGGTCCCGGTTCAAGAATTTGTTTCTGCTGAACCGTTCTCTCCATATTTCGATTAATTTCAGGATGTAACCGACTATTAACAGATAAAAAATGATGAAAGTAAATAAACTAAACAATAATCTGTTTCGGTAATAGTTGATATACACTTCTATTGGGTATTGAACTCCGTAGAATTCGGTGGCAAGTTTTGTGTAACATCGATTTTCACATATCATTATGACTAGAGTTGTTCAATTTGCGCCAATAGTACTACAATTACCTGAAATAGCTGTACCAGAATAAACTAACTACGCTATCCCAATATTAAACGGCCAGGACTAAAACCTTTTTAGAACGGGGTAAAACACAAAATGGCTACGAATGTAACACACGCTCCAGCTCCTCCGATCCTCAATGAACACTATTTACCGGTTCGGCGATTCAATCGAAAAGTGAGGCACCGGAAACGAGAAGTATTTTTCCATAATATCCACAAATGTGTCGAGATTTCAAACGATAATCTCTGGAGGAAAACACTTCGAGGACCACGCGTCTAAACTACACCAAAGGCTCATACCGAAAGCACCCGAACAATACGTCAATCGGAAAACGTATAGTAATTTCGCTCCAAAACAGGCATGAAGGCTCCCTCTATCCGTAAGAATGGAAATCGATAAGCTATCGATAACGTAGGAATGTCGACTGCATAAAATGGGCCACGAACAAAGATTAATTAACAGTAACAAGTGTAACGACGCGAAGAAAAGAAAAACAGAACGTAACACAGTACAGTCGTTTCAAATAATTGTAGTACTATTGGCGCAAATTTTGCAACTCCAATACAGCAACAAAGTTCTGATTTCTCATAAGTCGTATACCATCAATTCGATGTGGAACAGGGAATTATTTTACTTGGTGATGATTTCAAGGACTGTAGCGTAGTATTACTTTCAAGGTTAGCTTACTTATGTGATCTATAGACTGGGCTAGAATTTGTCGATCTCTTGTGCGAAATATGTGATGTAAGGTCAAATGAAAATTTATTTGAAGCTTCCAAAAAACTCACAAAAATGTAATTAAATCGTTTGAGGTTAAGGGATAGTATAACAACTAGATATGCGACAGAAACATAAATAATAATTATATATACCGATATCTCACTCATGTCATCGCTCTGTTTCGTTTCATTCTCTTTCAAAGAATAATGAAACAACTCTACTACCAGTTTATACCACATAAAATCCTTGTGTATAAATTCCGAACAAAAGCAACTTTCGCCTATTAAACAACAACTTCCCGTACGTAACAACTTACTAAAATTCATCCAATTCGATTTCATAAATCCTACGCTTCTCGGCTGCTTCCTTCGCGTACTTTTCCCTTTTCGCGGGCGACAGGACCTTATACATTTGCGTGATTATTTTTGAAATTTCAGTCTGGAATAGGTGAGGAGTCGGAATTAATCGAATAATCAAATAACAAAAGCTTACCATTTCCACGCCCGGATTTTCGGCAATGATTTTATCTTTCTTATGGAGGTAAAACAACATGTAGGTCGATAGAGGGCGTCTGGGCATGTCTGGGTGCCGCTTCTAAAAAAAAACGTAATATATTACAACGTGGAAATGCGAAAATTTGCGTTTATACTACGTTCACGATAAGAATACAGTACGTGACGCTTTCGGGTGGAACGTGATAAACACTTATACTCTGTTCATCCAATAAGAGTTAAGCCACTCCCTACAAAAGCGCGCAATATTTGAATAAAATGTTTCTATTGGTCGTATGTCTAAACACCAGTATCAGACCAACGTCAAAGGTCATTTCGTTTCGAGGTTTTGACATTGGCAGCGTTTAGTTAATTTCAAATTTCATATCCTTATTTCAAATTTGTCGGGGTTTTTCTAATTTGTAACATGTTAAATTGTCTGTTGCGCACATTGGTATAAATTTATGGGGACTGGCTTAACCATTTCTGTTGAATGAACAGAGTATAGAACAAATTTATAGGGCATTGCACTTGGCTACAAAGTTGAAGGCAGTAGGTTCGATCCCCACACTCGTTATAGTATCGAAGCGGTTTTTTCAGACTGTGGAGCTGTGATTCGTTTCTTGGGGTAATAATAGGCGTCGACTCCGACATCCTGGTAAGTGGTAAGTATGGAGTATGGTGTTGGGCATCAAGGATGGTGTTCAGATGAGGTATTATCAGTTAATCCTAGCAAGAAAAAGGAGTAATTCCGTTTACACACGGAGGAAACCTTGGCGATTTGATCGCCATCAACGATTGGACTTATAAAAGCCACAGCTCACCCCTATAAATTTCACTAGCTATAATCATGTAGATTACGTGATTTTTTTTATTATTCCGAATTCAAATTTTCACCAGTTACACTGCGTGCCGCGGAGCGCTGCAAGTTCAATATGCCTCGCGGGAATATCTCCGGGGCCGCCATTTTTTATTTATTTTTTTTTCCAATACTTAAATATATGCTTTATAACTTCCTCGAATATTATTATCATGTTGCCTTTCCTTCCATCCAAACTAAATTATCACAGAAGCGCCTTTTTAGGTCGTTACCGTGGTGTTACCCTTTAAACCAGCGCAAACGGCGGAGCGGTGGGTCGAGAACCGGCCATCTCTCCCTACTGACATTTCAAGGTGACATGCAAAATTGGCACTGTGGAAGTTACCCGAAAGTAACAGTACTGTCTGGTTCGTAGACGTATCCACGGTAGATTTCGGAATTGGAGTAAAAATGAGATCCTTAACGCTCCGCTTCACAAGCGTCAGTACTTCCCCATTATTATTATTATAAGATAGGTACAGATTCTTCAAGATACCGTGAACGTATTGCACTTACAGTCTTTTGCCCACCATAGAAATTGGTCCACGGCTTCCTGGTCCATTCTTTGGCATCTTGTAATAACTCACTCAACAATCTGAATCTTCGCAATCGTTTCTGCACAAGCTGCCACGTGCATTTGCACTCCTCAGCGGAATAGTTTTTAAACGAGATCTAATATGACAAAAATGAATAAAGATATGGAAGTATAGATATTTAATGATTTACTACTTACATTATCCCAGTTAAGTTTCTCGACTCTAGTACTAAATGCTAAAGTATCCTTATCAGGTATTCCGGCTTCCATCCGCTTAAAGAGCTCACTTAGGTCCTTCTCTGGCCAATCTATGACTTTTTCTACCAAAAATGAATTTTTTGAGATATTTTTAAAGGATAACAACGCAATATGTTGATAAATATACCAACCTTCATCGATATTATTATTTTTTTAGCTTTGTGTGACTTCTCCATCTTGACATCGCTTATGTTGTTGCTGCTCACTCCCTTGGAGTTGATCATGCTGATCATCTAATTGGAGTTCAGTTTTTATGAGCATTGCGGACGCACCATGATCGTTCTCTGATATTCCCGTCGTGTTGGCGTCTTCATTTATTGTCCCTATACCATCGTCCAACAAAGAATTTTCAGTTTTGATATCGACCTCGCTCTCCAATATAGAATCGGAGATTTCAGTTTTGAAGTGCACTTTTTCTCTTTCTTCTTTTTCTTTTCCTTCTTCTCCTGAGTATCGTTGCGTTCTCCCTGCTCCGAGTTCGTCTCCCCGGGTCTTGCCGCTTCTTCTTTACTTTCTTGGGCTTACGGACTTCCTCGGCTATCTCATTTGTAACCGTTGCTAAGTTCTCCAGGCGAGATTGCTTGTCTTCAATTTGTTCTTTTTTATTCTTTTTATGCCCCATTCTAATTACGAAGCTTATACCATCTGATCGATTTTCTTCGTACAGTTAAAACTTATTTAAAACGACGTAAACAACATGAATTACTTTGGTTATAGTATAAGTATAGATGCGTTTTGATTTTTAGAATTATAGGCACTTCTTCGACGTTTTCGCAACGCCCTCAGGCCACATTAAATCGCAAAACCGTTCGGCATTATCCAAGGGGGTTTGAGTCGCTTCGGTAAAAAGTAATCAACAATTTCGTTCTTTCATTTTATAATTTAAGAATCGATAAAAGTCGTAAAAACAACATCCAGTAAGTGAAGCCTCTTCCGAAACAACTAGCTGATCGTAAACGTTAGAACATACCTTTGTTATATTCAAAAACTATTACGTTGTGTTTTACAGGGCAAACTATTTATTTTCTCGTTACAAAAGTGATATGGCACCACTAACGCTACCGTTCTTGTTTAGGAACATACACCACGTGCACTAGCAATACTATTCGGGAGACGGCGCTAATTTCAAAATCTTAAACGGTTTTCTTCAATTTGCCCCAATTACGACAGCTTTTCCAATTAGATCGACGTTCATTAAGCTTATTGCTAAAAACGAATGAACATGCTTTACAGTAATCCTTATTTAAATCGCACTCCTTTTAGTTTACCCCTACCGAAATTATTCTAATAACTTGCAAAAATTATTAGATCCTTAAAATATTACGATTAACGAAATTGAAAGTAAGAAAAATCCTAGATTTCAGTATTTTCCTCCCATTTTATTAAAATTATAATCGTCGTTATTGCACAGCTCGCATAATGATCAAAGCCGCCATTAGCTGTAATTCGCCCGTTACATTCAAGATGGCGCGGTGATCTAGTTCATATTAAAATCACTAGATGTGTAAAGTACCGCAATCTACGAGGCCAATGTGTTAAAAAGAGAAAGCTATATTTTGGCCCCAAGATGGCGGCTCCTCTAGTGACTTTTTACGGCTTTAAACATTTCACCACAATATTTCGTCGAATACGTTAATAAGTAAAATTAACCTATACTTTTGAAGTGTTTTTCACGTTTGTGTGGTTGAGATTTTTGACTTATTAACCCTTTACCAGCCGTCTCCATTACAATAGTTATAAAACGTTAAAAGAATAATGTAATAAGTTTAAAATAAATATGTATACACCTTCCCAGTAAACATTTTTTAAACTTCGCGGACAGTTTAAGTTGATAGTTCCGGCAATAGTGGACATACTCACCAATTTTTAAGCACAATGCATGCGAATGCGTTCATTATAGCCGGAACTACCAACTTAAACTAGCCGCGAAATTTTAAAAAATTTACTGGAAATTATTGTTTTCTTGTTTCTTTTTTAAATAAATATATTTCCCACATTGGATGCTATTCAGAAAATGTTCATCCATATCTCCAATATCACCGCTTTATTCATTTCATACCAAAGAACAAATCATTAGAGAATTAGTCTGATATTGCTTCTTTCAAGTCTCACAGTTCCCGCAATTTTTTGCTCCAAAATGGCGGATAATTGCAGTACTTTATATATCTATAGTTACTTTAGTTCACATGTCTTATCAGTAGAGACCGGATTATATATTTTTGGCATATCGATAACTATCGACGGTACAATTGAACGCTTCGAGATTTACACGAATTGGGGTAAATAGAAGCGTTTAATAGGAAAGATGCGGGGACTGGAGCTGTACGGTTGCTCAATTTGCCCCAACAGTACTAAAACTATCTGAAACGACTGTACTAGAATAAAATAACATTGCACTATACGAATACAGATGGATTCATAGCATACATTGAAACTGATAACGTGTAGGTGTTACGTCGTGTATTAACGCCACCGTATCTAATTACTAAAGACTGAACTCAACCTCGAAAGCGAGAAATCTTCATTTTAAAATCGCAACAGAAAGCTTACCGATTTCGGCCCAGGAAGGAAGTTGGCTATCACTCAGGGTGCCAGCCAGCTAGTCGGCGAGGGAGTGTCAGTACAGTCGTTTCAGATAGTTGTAATACGTTTAGCACTAATACCTTGTTTTAGAAATAGACAGACGAATTCTGAACACACCACTTTTATAGTAAGTTCTGATTGGTCCAAAGCAGCATCAAATTACACTGCACCAATCCTGCTATAATCGTATCGCGTACGTAATTCTGTCAATTGTATTCACTTTTGTTTATTACCGCTAGTTATTGTAGTGTTTATTATTTCTGTTTTTTCTGCCGCTTTAATTTGCCGCGTAAATTTTATTCCAAATTTTACAGTGTGTAATTTGGGCTTGGAGCTCGTTCAGATATTCATCTCCCTAATTTTGAAACAAGGTATAGTGTAAATAAAGGCGTTTAGCACTGATTTAATTTTAAATAATTGAAATATTTGTAGTCGGGCGCCGGACTCGTATCACTCTTTTTCTTAGTAATACACGTTTTATTTAAAACTAACTTTTTATAAACCATTCTTCCTCTCTCTCTACTCTCCCGCCAATCCGCATCGGTTGGTTAACCTGACGCGCGCTTTTTGAAAAAAGTCCACATATTTTGGCTTTTTTCCACATATTCCGAATATTTTAACATATTTGAAATTATTCGACATATTTTTCCGTTTGAAAATCGCGTTATTTTTATAAAAATTTACATTGCACGATTACCGATATTTCGTTAAATATGATAAAATAAATATTACTTAAATAGGGATTAAATCCTTTTTCCAAGAAATTAATGTTTCTACATTTGTCTAACAATAAGAAATTGTTAGTTGCTTTTAAACTTCCAAAACGAGATATCATATTCGATACCGAAGAGCAAAGATTATTTTGTTGCTGTTTCTAAGAATAAAAATCGGAAATTAAACGGATAAAGGTGAATTCTGTTTGGTTAAAAATAATTAGGTAGGTAGGGGTGTTCCATTTGAAATCTAGGGACTGGTGTAAGACAATGTTCGTGAATAACAATGTTCTTACCTTGCCGTTTTGTATTAGAATGCGCACTATTCGTGAAAAGCCCCCATTAAGGTTTCTTCAAAAAATATGAAATTAAACATACTCATGAAACCAGAGGATTTATAAATTGTAAATTAGTTCCTCCAATAATTATATTCGACAAAACTACAAAAAAATGTAGTATATTAATGTATCCCGTGCAATACGAAATCTTAATTATGACAAATATAAATTGATATTAAAAATTCTTAATAAAAGAAGCACTGTACAATATTGATGATTTTTTTCAAGGAATATATTGATAATATATGTACATTGACCGGTTAATGCTGGAAAATATATGTGTGTTATGTCTATTATATACATTACCCAGTAAACATTTTTTAATTTCGCGGATAGTAGAGGTTGGTAGTTCCGGCAATAGTGAACAAATTCGCATGCATTGTGCTTAGAAATTGGCGAGTATGTCCAGTATTACCGGAACTACCAACTTAAACTATCCGCGAAATTTAAAAATGTTTATTGGGTGTAATTGTCTGTATATACCTTTTTTGTTATATATATGTACATGATGTTTTATACATTTCAATTTTTTGTAATTGATATGTTCCACCCCTTGCACAATGGAATTAAGATAATTAAATTTTGGAACGCACGAGATTCAAACTATACCTTGTTTCAGAAATAGAGAGACGAATTTCTGAACGAATCCCAAACCCAAATTACACACTATAAAATCTGGAATAAAATTTACGTGGGAAATTAAAGGGATACTTCGAAAGAGGCAAAGAAAACAGAATAATATAATAGACACCACAATAACCAGCAGTAATAAACAAACGTCAATACTTTTGACAGTATTACATACACGATACGATTACGGCAGGATTGGTACAGTGTAATTTGGTGCTGTTGTAGACCAATCAGAATTTACCATAAAAGTGGTGTATTCAGAAATTCGTCTCTCTATTTCTGAAACAAAGTATGTATAGCGAAAATCAATTTAGTTTACCTTGTGAATCAATCATTATTGTTCGCTTTGTATTAAATTTCCCTATTTAGGGAAATTGGTTCCATATTTCCCCCAACTATTGGTCAGCCTGTCAACAGAAAAATTCAAATGTACGTTGCTAGGTAACCGACGCCCAAACACAATTGACTTGGAAAATTGTTGCGAAGATTTTGATGTGAACGTTAAAAATGGAGCGATTACAGTTTATCGTTCGTGAAATAAATAAATTACTGAATGAAACGCACAACTTACTGACTTTCGATGCATTAGCCCCTGGTCACCTTCTACGAGTTGTCGGTAAAGTTTTGCATGCGTTAAACGTGGAAGTTAAGGTAAGGAATTAATACGGTGGTAAGAACATCTAGTAATTGATTTTTATACAGATAGATAATCGAGATCCGTCCAAAACCGCGGTTGCAGTATTGTCCGCCTTACAATCCATTAAGTACACACCGGTGGAATCAGTCAATGTCAACGATTTCTGTGATGGCTTTGCCTCGGTAAGTCCCTATTTGTATTCTTAAGCTCTATAACTTTGAGCATTATTTAGAGCAACAAAGATATCATCTATCCCGTGCTCGAATGGCTCTTAAGGAATCAAACTAAAATAAGAAAGCGTGCCTACCTAGCAAGGTAAGTTATTCATCCCAGATTACTTCACGGCTTTCAATATCTTATTGTCCATCTCAGGTATGTCGATAAGATAACGATTCCGCCGGAGGCGGCGGATGATCCGGAAGTTATGCAAGTGTACAGGAATTACGAGAGACTCATCGAGGAGTTCTGGAGTGCCTATAAAGAAGATTCGTATGTGAGAAAAGAATCGATACAAGTCGGCGAATTACAAACTGACATAAAGAAGATGAATCAAGACATGGGAAATTTGAACCAGAGGAATCAAGCACAATGGGGGAAATTGAGCAGCGTCCCGAATAAGGAGAATTTGATCTACATCGGGAAAGCTTATCGTACTTGTTGCTTAGAAGCTCACAGCTTAGGAAACCAGGTTTTCAACAACATTGTATTTTTTATAACTATCTTACGTACATGCGTTATTTGCGAATAGGTTAAAGAAAATGTCGAGTTGGTGAACAACTTGGAGTTTCAAGTTAAGAACCTCGAAGATCGGTGGTTAAGTCGAGGCCGGTATCCTCTAGTAGACACCAATATGCTTCAGATGGTACAGGAAGAACTCCGTGTTAATAAAATATTTTATGAGACTCAGCTTCCAAAAGAGTCCGAAATCGAAAGGAATTTGATAGTTGCACTTGAAGAGACCATCGAGACCGATTCTGGAAATCGCGAAAGTTTACTTAGAGCTGTAAGCATTTTCTTTTATACAAATATCTAGTCATTAAGAAAAATTGTTTTGTAGGTGAATAAATGTAAAAATGAAGTGCAGCAACTAACTAGCGAAAAATTAAATTTATATGCAAGTACGGAAGACAAGCTTGGTCCTTTCAGAAAGCAAGCTGGTACCATAGCTCAGAAGAAGGTGGAACTATCCGACGATGTCAAAGAAATTAAAATGCAGACGGCTCAGATCGATCAGAGCATTAGGGAGAAGGAGATCTCCCTCTTCAACGTCGTTGGAGGCGAGATATTACATGGGGAGGAATTGAAACAGTTCGTGGCTGCGTTACGTGAAAAGAGTACTGTATATAAGCAGCTACGTGGACAGCTTCAGAGCGTATCAACAGAGCAAGGAATAGAGAGTCGAACCTTGGATGTACTTAAGACTCTGGACCCTACTATCGAGAATGCGTACCTTAACGCCAGCGCTACTCCGAAGGAAGAACATCGCAGTGAATATTTCGTTAATATCTCCGACGCGAAGCAGATCTGCAAGCAACTTATGCAAGTCATCGAGTCGTTGAAAGCTAACATAACGGAAACGCAGGAACGGTTAACTTCGGGTAGAAAGGAAAACGAAAATATCAATAAAACTATGGATGAAGTAGACGACGTAAGTTGATAAAACTTATAATCACTTCGTGTCAAATCATACCTATTTTGTACCGTGAAAGAGTAAGAAAATTCGAAGAAGACGGTCTTTTAGCAGTACAGCCGCTGCGGTTGTTTAGCCGGTTGAATACAACAGGCACGTTCGGTTGTTTTACCGCAGGATTTAAAAGATCGAATGCGGTTGTCGCTGTTCCTATAAAAGGCTTACTTCTTCGACAAATTTCATATTTGTTCAAAAGTTACGAGACGAATGTTGGTATTACGTACATACAGATTAGTTATAAACTGCTACTGCTGCCGAGGATCTTCAGTTCTTACCTAGGGTCGGACTGAAAACCTTAAATCCTTTTATCTCACAGAAAGATGTACAATGCCTGCGCTGTAGACCATGATAGAAATATAGTAGGTATGCTCGTGCGCATCTAGCGATGATGCGTTTTGGGAAATTCTAATATAGTTATAGCAGTCAATACAGTAGCGAAATAGGCAACCAACAATGCAACATCTAGAACTAAAGGCAAGTGATGACGCGCATTGGTAAATGCGCAAGGAAAACCTATTTCGGTAAACTTATGAGCATACCTAATTTCTATCATGCTGCAGACTACATTGCATATGCTAATACAGTGGAACCTCGATTTTCCGTATCCCCATTGTCCGTGTTTCTCGCTAATCCGTGCGTCATACGTATTTCGCTTGTCCAAAGCTTGTACAAAGCGTCTAATTCGGATTCAATTATCCGGCTATTCATTTCGCTTATGCGCAGTTCACTTGTGAAAGTTGGGGAATTCCCGAATATCAAATTTAGTTTGTGTGAGATAGGTGTTTTGTATGTTGCATATCGAATTGTGTTATTATTACCCATTACATCTGCGATTGTTATAGGTGAGTTAATGAATATTTAAGTGTATTACCCATGAATTTTATAGTGCATTTATATTACAGGAAGAAACTATATACGTACAAAGAACATGGACTCGAAACGTAGAAAAACAGTTTTGTCTATTCAAGATAAGTTGAAAAAGCATGAGAAACGGGAAAGTTATATCAACCTTAACAAAGTCGTACAACATCGGTTTACGTGATATTTTACGGCAGAAGGATAAACTTTTGAAGTTTTCCTCAAGGTCAGACTCTTTTGTAGCAATGACGTCCATAAAAACTACAAAATCGTCTACATTTGATAAAGATGCGTCGGCAGCAGCAAAAGCATTGGTTAATTATCTGGATCAACAAAATGATGTTGACAGCGTTGATGTACTGAACTTACTGTGCGTATGTCTCAAATTGCATAATACTACAAAGCAAACACAAATTACAGACTTTTGTCTGGGATAGACACTTTGCTTCTATCTTTCTTCTTTCATTAGCTCTTTGTTGCTCGTACACACACACACGTTGCGTGCCTCTCCCCCTCCTCCCATCAGATGGCGCTCTTATTATTCGGACTCGAATTTACTTCAAATTCAACTTCAACTTATTTACCATCAGTTTCGAAATGAAATACTTTTTCTTACGGTATATATATGATGCTTTTATATGTAATGGTTTTCGTTTCCGTTTCGAAGGCGTAATGTACGAGGGCGATTCGTAAAGTAAGTTTCGTTTCCGCCTAGTGAGCTGAGGAGTGAGGATATCAGCGCGATCATAGCGTTGCGGTGTAGTCTGGTTCAACATGAGTCTGGCAGTGCTAATTAGAAAATCGTTAGGACATTCTTTCGTGTTATTTTAGTTGTTTAAAATGGCTGCTGCAATTGAAAATCTCGTCGACTGTGAACAGTGTGCTGTTATCTGATTTCTGAGTTTAAAGAACATAGAGGCTGCTCAGATTCATCGTGAACTTTGTTCTGTTTATGGTGAAAATGTCATGGATGATAGTGTGATTAGAAGATGGCGTATGTTTCGATAAGGACGAATCGCAGAACTGAATGCCTTTTTCCCCCAAATTTCACGTACAGTTTTGTACGATGTTGTTAGTGAACAATTAGGTTACCACAAATGTTGTGGACTAGTGATGGAAAAAGTCGTTATTTTAAAATAACAGTTTCGAACGTTATTGGACCCATGACGGTTATAAAATAACAGCTAGTTAAATAACGACCCATCTTTAGTTCGGGCATCGCTTTTCTTTATGACACGGAGAGCCTATTGGACCGTTTTAAGTGGGAAGTGTTTCAGCATCCCCCCTCTACATCACTGATTTGACTCCTAGCGACTACCATCTCTTCCCTAACATGAAGAACTGGCTTGGATCACAACGGTTTGAGAGCGATGAAGAGCTGCAGGAGAGTGTTACAGCATGGTTTAATTGACAGGCGGATTCTCGCCTACCAATTCATTTGTTTGGGAAAATGTTACTAAGATAATTACGAATAGTTACAAAATACTGTGGCGGTGCACCATCGTGCTGGAACCATAAGGCGCTATCCGAAAAAGGCGATGTTATGCATTTGGATGTAGAGCAACAATTGCGGGTATTATGTTTCCCTGCAGTAATAGCAAATAATTTTCACCATTTAATGCACCTTCAATAAAATACCTTACTACAACATCTTAATTGTTTTTCTTCTGAAATTGCCGTGCGACCCTTTGTAAAGTTTTCTTTTACCTGACACAAATCCCCAAATTTGCGTTCTATCTTACTTACTGTTGATCGCGTAACAAGCCGATCAGGGTACTTATTATTGAACAGTTCACAAACTCCTTGTGTCCGGGACTTATCTCCGAAACCAATCATCATTAAAATATCTATTCTTTGGGTATCGCTTAAACGTGCCATTTTGATAAGAACCGTGAGTAATTTAGCGATAAAATTTTCATATCTAATTTTAGGTATTTGAAAACGCCACACGCGGATTAGCAGAGGAAGTATGGCAATGGAAAGAAAGGAATCGTGAAACTCAAAACAATATAGACATTCTAGAGAAAACGTGGAAAACCACCACGCAAAGTCTCGATAAGTCCGAGTATATCTTCAATCGGTTATTGGATGAAATGATTGACGATACAGAGGGAGCTACATCATCGAAGGATTCTTACTTAACGATGTTGACCAAGAAAAAGGAAGAATGTCAAAAGCTCATTCAACGAACTCAGGATGTTATAAAGATGGAGGAAGAAGCCGAGGTATGGATGAATGTTTACTCTGTTCCACATTGAGTTGACAGTATATGACTTATGGAAGACGTAATAACGAAGGCTAGGATGGAAAAGCAGTTTTTACGTAATTTATACGGACTAAAGTAACAGGTCAATAACTCATAAGAGCGTATACTATCAACTCATTGTGGAACACGCTTTAAGTATATATCGGTGTTTCTCAATTTTTTTGTACTTCCTCTTTCTTGTACGTACCTCCCCATGGGATTAAGAATCACTAGTATATCAGGTGACCCATGACATGGCTGCCATAGGTTAAGGATGTTACTGAATAAATTTCAACTAATGTTTAATGAATATATGGCCAAAACTCTGTGGTGACTGAAGTATTTGAAGTATTAGTATCACTGCTGATTTCATTGTTATTAAAATGTCGGGGTGACCGTGATCCATCATTTATTATTCATTGTGACAGTAAACGTCAATTAAGTTAATGTGGCATGTTGATTTTTTCGAATGAAGGCTACGCCGATATTCACTTCGTTTATGAATTGTGTAATGAAAATTGACGAGCGACAATTGATGAATATCGTCGGTGATTTCCTCCTCGTAGAGTCCCTTGTTGAACTGTCTTTAGCAATGTCCAGCGATGTTTGTTGCAGCTACTTCTGCATGTCCCGTGCAACAAGAACTTGCTCAAGAAGAAGCAATGCTTTATATGGTTGACGCTCAACCTTCTACTAGTGTCCGAAAAATATCATAACTTAGGCCCCATGAGAGTATGGAGAACTTTACACCATTTCAGTTTGTACCCGCACCATATCTTACGTGTACAAGCTTTAAAATCTGAGGATTACGCATCAAGAATTTACTCGTTGGTTATCGAAACGGCATCAATAACACCAGGAATTAACATTGTTAGGCAGTTGAAAATCTAGGGAAAACTAGGGAATCCCATTTTCAAGATTTTCAGTGAATGGTGTGGTATTATTGACGGACGTCTCATTGGTCCGTTTATAATCGTTTGCTGGAAAATGATCCTTCCAGCATTACTAGATGATCTTGCTTTTAATGTAAGACGGCGAATATGGGTACCGCACGATGGCGCACCTCCACACTTTAGTAGACAAGTAACAGATTTTCTTAAACCGGTGGATCGAAAGATGTTCAAATTGGCCAGCAAGGTCACCTAACTTAAATCCCCTTGATTATTTTTTATGGAGAAGGCTGAAAAAATTATGCAGGAAAACCTGAAAAACAGAGAACAAATTGCTGCTATGATTATGGATGCGTGATTTTTATTTATAATTAAATTAGATACTTTAACATTTGGAATTACTTGTATCATAATTAATTTAGTATAAAATACATTATTTCTGCTATAAAATAATTATTGAAAAACATTATTTTGAATTACCGGCAAAACAAGTGTGACGTATGAGTATTTATTTACATTTCGATGTTTTTAGTTTCCATGGTTACTTACAGTTAGTCTGACAGTTAGAAAAAAATTTCATATTCCAATTACATGTTAATAATAGCAGTATGTCTATTAAATTATTACATATTTAACTAATTTTACTTGCGATTCAGCTGTAACTCCTCTAATTTCGGCGACGTTGAAACAATCGTTTGGGAGAATGAACTCCCTCAACATAAGGAGGTTAATATTCAGTAAATTATCACTTTGCTCCTTTACAAATGCCTTCTCGGTAATTTCAGCCATTCTAAAGGTTCAAATGAGAACTTAAGCACTTGTCAAACTACTCCACATCAATATTTATTAACGAAGACATGTGTTTTTAATACAACTAAGTGCAGTGTAGGGTTTGTTTCCTTAGAGAAGATTACGTCATGAAAATATGCGCGAAATGTAACGTTTCATTGACTTTCGCTAGTCGGTTGCCATGGTAACTGCGCCGCTGGCGGATGTGCTCCTCTCTAAGGAAATAAACCCTGACACTGAACTAATGTATGTAAATAAATACAGTGACGTCACTCAACTCGTCGGACGCACTCGGAAAGACTCTGGTGTTGGTCGGAGATATTCTAATAATTTGAATTTTAATGAAGATTTATAAAATGTTGCTTGCCTGAATAAATGTTATTATATAATAAATAGGCACCTAATTATATAATTGTTTCAATAAAAATATATTTCTGTGTAAAGCTCAACCGTGCGTTTACCCTAAGAAGTGTTGTAGGAAGTGCTAGACTATGTATGCAGAAATCGGTTGGACATTTTGAACGACTAATTCAATAAAGCGACTTCTTTTTAAATGATTTCCAATTGGGGTTTTTGCAGCGGTGTGTAATACCTGCGTTAGTAGGGCTATGTAAAACTTCAAATGCTTGTAGCTCAGTTACGATAGGGTTTTGGGTATATGTTTATTAGACATTTTCAACGTGAAATTGCCTCAGTAACATTTCGTTCAGCTGTGGTGCTCAAGTTGCGACACATCCTGTATATGATTTACTCGATTGATGGGAATGCTTTCCTTTTTCTAGCAACAAGAACAGGAGGTCTTGGAATTTTTCAAGTACGTCGAGTATCTGGTTTCACAAAAATAAAGGAGGACGAGCAATAAATTGGTACTGTATATTTCTTTTGTTAGTGCAGTTTATGTTGATTTAGGGATGTTAAATGTATGTAGTTAGAAATACGTTTACGCACTTACCTATTTGCCTGTAAACCAAGAAAATGTGGATAATTGATAAGATATGCGATTATACATAAAAGAATGTTTATTTTGAAAATACGTAATTACAGGTATTAAATAATATTTTCAAATTTAGAAGAAATATATCAATTTAATAAAAATAGATCACTTTAAAGTTTAATTCAAAGCGACGATCATTAGTTTAGAGACTACCAAGTCAAGTTGTAAAAATCTATAGAAGAGTATCGTTATAATTGAAACTCCGTTTCAGCTTAAAGTTGACGGATAAAATTATTTGCTAAACGTACGTAAATGATAATTTTGATTGAATCGAATTAGCTATATTAGCCTAAGTGTAGTTTTAGACTAGGTTTATAGTACAATACATTAAAGATACCACTTCATTAATAGTGGATGAAGATATTTTTGGATTTTGTTTTTTTTTTTTTGGTTTTTTGATTACGTTCGAAATCAGTAAATACGTCGACTGCCGTAAACCTTTCGCGTATTGAAAATCGCCAATTTCCAAATATTTACGCATACGAAGTTGAACATTTTTACTTGTATGTTCGTAATTATTTGAAGATTTTGCCGCGCGACGTACGAAATCGTGTAATCGACAATCGTATTTCGATCTACTTGTTTCGACGATCGCTATTGAATTCAAGGAACAGGAAATAGTAGTGGTAGCAGTAATAGTAGTAAATCTCGTTTCCGCTAAACATTGAACTACTAGGGTTAAAGAATAACAGATATGATATATAACAGCAGTTTATCAAATAAACACAAATTGACATTTTTATAATATTTATATAAAACATAAAAAGTCTGATGTCTAACAAAATATTTAAATATGAGAAACTTCCCAGATGTAAAAATTGACCAAATACAAACCATCACTAACAAACATATAAAAGTGTAGAAAACAATATAAAAACAATATTCATATTATAATTTTCTAAATTATTAGATAAATAAAAAATATAAATCTACTTTGGTGCTAGTCAAAAATGCCACGGCTACGACGCCACGCCCTCGTGCCTTACGCGACTGACGCCGCAGCAACGTCAGTCGAACGTGGGGACGTAGCCTGGCTAACAACAAAGGTCTAGGACCAGATTCCGTAACTTTTTCGATAACTAAACGACGCCATCTTATCGTCAGGATCCACCGCCGGCCGTTTCGTTCGAAAATGCAAACGATACAAATTCGAAAGATACATCTTACGTACTTATTGCGACACATTGTGTATTAAGACTAGACTCAGGTAAATGCACATATGTAATACTCCTGTATGGCCAACGGTCTATTCAAAGCCCGTGAGAGGGACGGTCACGATCAGAGTGCGCATGCGTTCACGCGTTTCTGGTTCGTGCAGCTGCGCAGATAGGATGCGCGTCCACCTCTATGCGAGGGAGAAACGATTGTCAGCACTCTGATGTTTTCGCCGAACCTCTCCCTCTGCTGGCCATACGGGAGTATTACTTATATGGGTAAATGTATGTACTTATTGATCTACGCGCGCACTACGCTACAATAGGCACGCGCTAAGACGAATAAAGAAATAATAGGAGCAAAAAAGTCCATCTGATAGTCCATATACCGGGTGTATCAGCAGGTGTATGTACACATAGATATATCCCTAGCATTATATAATAACTAATACTTTACTCGAAGCGTTCCAATTCAATAAATCTAAAGAAATCTAACGTAACATCTGTAAGAAAATAGTCATAATAATAATAATAATATTAATAATAATAGTAATAATAATAAAATAATAACATTACGTTACAAACTCGCTATAAATTGGTAACCGCGGTCGTTCAAACGCTAGAGTCCGAAGATGACTCAGATGGCATCCGTCCACATCGAAACAATTCAGAGTTAGAGAATCTAAAAAGGGGGCAGAAACAATTGACTATTCCTAAGCTGGGCCGCCGAGACCCGATATTGCACTAATTGGTAACTATGGCAGCGCTATTGGCTCTGCCAATATCCACATATAAATATTAATAAAAACTAAAAGCTTATAGATCGAAAGATTTATAAAAAGTAAAAAATATACAACTTGAAATTTTTTTTTCCAATAAATACAATAGCTTATAATTACATATTAAAAATATTAATAACCAGACGATCAGTTTAGAAACAATCTGTCTGCGCACACTTTTAAATCTGAAAAAACGGATAAAAAGTTATACAATCGTTAGATAAAAATGACGTCATCCTACAGAATTATGATACAAATTGTCTCCATCTCGGACTGCTCGTCAATTCCCATTTACGGGCGAGCAAATATACAAACAGTAGAAAAAGGAGTGTATATCTTTACAAATCATATCGTTACATATTTGTACCATGTTGTAGATGGTTCGCATAAATCGCATAATCAGAATTACGCTATTTTACATTCATCGTATTCGTCGATTACTCAACTCATTGCCTAGGAAACACCGTTTCGATTCATTTGTTTAGTTTTTGCTTTTGCTTTGCTTTGCTTTTTCATATACGGCTAAGATAAAATTCTACGACGCCGCGCCTGGCCGAGCGCGACACTTTTATTGCACACATCAAACTTTTACTAATCACCATTTATAACAGTTTAGTATAAAAATTCAAATTTAAAAAATACAAGTCTTAGAATAGCTGATACTATTATATATAATATACTATACATATCCGTGCAATTTTTAGTTTTTTACCATTTTTTTTAAATACATTTAAGACGTCTATAGTATCACACATTAAATAATAAAGTAAGGGTAAAAAAGGAGGAATTACGTGCGGACACAAGCTGAAGGAAGCGGCTGTAGTTAGAGTGGGGCGGGCCGGTCAGGTACTTGGGGCTAAGTGATTATTTTTTATATATTTTTTTCATTTTTTTATTTTCGCCGCCAACAAATGCTCCTCTGGCCTGCAGCGGCTCGTAAATTAGACTAGTATTTACAATACCCTGAAAGTTGCTGACTGTACCGCGCGTGGTTCGCGCGGTCTGTGCAGTGCCCGTCTGCCCGAAATGCCCACCACGTGCGCACGTGTGCCGTGTTGGCTTGGGGTGTTCTGTCGGTTCCGTGCGGCCAAAGAGGAGACACTTCACATCGATAGAGCTCCGATGAGCGACATCTAGTAGCCAAGACGACAATTATATACGTCCAAATCGAGCCTACCTTCGGTGAAAAAGAAAGGAAACGAAAACGGCAAAAGAGGATGAGAATATGTGTATGTACTGCGCATAACCGATCGATTTAAACATTTTTAATTTTGCGGCGCTATCCTGAATTACACGACAGACTAAAATTTACCCTGTATTACAAGCTGAAATGTACGAGGACTATACAGAATCTAACTTACCGGCGCCAACTTGATATCTGGGCGTTCCCTCACTCAATGCGCATCCAGCTGCGGTAGCGTGAAATTCGTGTCGTTTGTGGTTAGTGAATCGTGCATTTTTAAAATGAGTTACAAGCTGAAATGTACGAGGGCTATCCAGAATCTAATTCTTACGTTTTGGGCTGACGTGGCAAGGAACGGAGCTACCGGCGCCAACTTAATGTCTGGGCGTTCCCTCACTCAATACGCACCCAGCTGCGGTAGCGTGAAATTCGTGTTGTTTGTGGTTAGTGAATCGTGCATTTTTAAAATGAGTGGTTGCAATAAAAATATCGGAGAAGCGGCCGACCAAGCAATCACTATTTTTTTTTGTACGAGACAAAGATTTTTGGCTCCGTACAAAGATTTTTCTCCCATCTTTGTACATCTACAAAGAGGCTCGTGCAAAAAAGAAACAATGCAAGCAATATGACTAGAGTTTGTGGTACGCAGCGTACTAGAGTCAGGTGATTGGAGAATAGGTAGGAGGGCGGCTATGTCGGTTACCAAATTCGCGCTAGACGCTGCGTTCACCGACATACGCCCTTGCCCGCTACCACCTTTTAATAAACCCTAATTACGAGTGACGAACTGGTGTCAAGAGTGAATGAGAAAATTCATGAGAAACGCCGTTATACAATTTCGGAGCTCTCGTTTGAGTTTCCTCAAATTAAGTTAGGCTACCATAAATTTTATGTCAGATGGGTATCAAAATTCTTATCGGAAGACCACAAAAAACCAGCGCATGGCGGCATCGTTGACATTTCTAGAGGCCTGTTCTAGAGGCCTGTTCTAGAGGCCTGTTCTAGAGGCATGGTGACTCACTTCTTGATCGTGTCGTACCTGGGGATGAGACTTACAAGGAGACACCGCGTAATGTCCATCACGGATTTCGATCCTATCACGTGTGGGACCTCACGAAAAGAAAAACCCTCCGAGCATTTATCCAATTGGAGCTTCGTTTTGGAGATATTAAATTCCGAAAAATGAAGGGCGTAAATCAGACGAGTAAGTACCGAATCGCGTGAATAGAGTTGCACAGGCCGCTATGGCCTAATGGACAAGGTGACGTACTGGAATTGTGGAGGTTCTGGTTTCGGTTCTGATGTTTGGGATGAGGAAAACATTATTTTTTGGCCTTTCTATCCTTGAATGAAAGTTATGAAGCGCAGCAAAACTTATTTTGGATTGTTTTTAATTAGTGAATTCATATCAATTGTGAGACTGGTTGTCCCAGGAAAACAACGGAAATGTTTGCAGACACTCCAGGCAAGAGAAAAAGCATGGGGGCCGATTTTCGGGACGGGAAAAGTGTGCTTCTTGTCGATTTTCTCGAACGTGGTTCAAGGTATTGTTAAACATTAAAAAATATGAGAGGAGCGGTCCAAAACGAGCGTCGGGGAATGCTGAGCTTTTTCACGACAATGTACGCCCTCGACCAATTAAGCTCGAGAGCTTTTGGATGATTTTGGTTGGATAGTGTTCCATCACACTCCGCATAGTCCAGATCTGGCGCTAAGCGACTACCACTTCTTTGCAGAGATGAAGACCTGGCTCGCAAAGCGGCGTTTTCACGACGATGGGGAACTGCAGAAAGGCATGAACGAGTGGTTAAAGTCTCAGGAGGCCAAATTTTATGACGATTGGTACATCGCTACGATAAGTTCCTCAATTTGCACGGGGATCATTGGCGTAGCGAGGCTGGTGTGGGCAATTCCCACCCTTGCCTCTCGCTAGGTACGCCCATGACGGGAATTATGTTGAAAAGTAGCCTAAGAGTTAGGGTATTATGTGAATATAATAAAGAAAATGTTTCCTATCACTTTAGTTTGTTTCTGTTCCACAATGTAAGTTAGTTTCTGAATAGGCCGCGTGGTGGCGTTATTTTAAAATTCCATAAAAGAAGATGAGAAACGGTAGGGAAAAATCTAAACGGATCGATTATGCGCGGACTTAACGGTTCAAAAAATTCTCTACTGGGCGTTTAATTGCGGACGTATATAGGCTTGCCATCGCCTTAGTCACCTATCGATCGCGAGGAAAGATAACTGATTACATATATTTATATATTTTAAATATGTATAATTGCTACTAGATAATTATGCCTATGCAATGGACAGCCAAACCGCCGGTGGTAATATGCTAGATCAGGCGGTCGCTGTACTAAGCGCTCCAGCGTTAACACCAACGAAATGGTACAGCTCTTGGTCTATCTGCACCTTCTTTTACTAACGGTTTGTGGAACTCTCGACCGGGTCTCGAATGAATTGTTGCCCAACAATGTTCGCAATAGTACTGAAACCCGAAAATCGTTCGGTTATTAATTTGACGATTCCTTCAACGTCCCGATCCCACTTACCTGTAAACAAGTTACGTTAGCGCAGAAGAACGGGGCGAACTTTCCTCCGCAGCGCTGTCCTTGACATTCGTCGCACATTTGATCATCGAGTACATACGGCTTGACCTCAACCCTTTTATCTATGTCGCCGTGTTGTAATTGCACGAATCGGGCACTGATGGCCGCTATGTAGCTCTGTTGATTACTGAACGCAACCCTTCCGGCTCCTTTGGGATACTTCAGTTCTGGATCCGTATCGATACCGGCGTAGCAAACGCCTCCGTACAAACGATCCATTATCATAGCCAATTCCACTGAAAACCGCATTTCCGCCGTCAAAAATCGGAGTTAAAAGTTAGAATCTTAAAAAGCCAAGCCTACCTGCTTTAAGTGGGCGCGGCACGCCTCCGACGAAGACCGTTTTTCTGGGATCCAGGGGCATGGAAGCGTCCAATACGAAATCAGCATCTGACAGTCTCCACGGCCTAATTTGAACTGGTTTATCTTTGATAGTCGGAGACGAAACGCACAGGTACAGCTTATCATCGTCGGTAATACACGCATCTATCAGACTTTGTACAGAATTTTCGTCCTAAAACAACAAGCGCTTCGATTATGCAACGTACGATGATTTAACAAGGGGAGACCACAACAAACTTTGTACACTCTTAGTAGTCCACCAGGACAACATATTGTGCAAATAGTAAGGCGAACTTTCCAAGCGTTATCAAGAAATTGATAAAAGAAGCTTCATCGTGGTATATATACCGGTGCGATGCAATCATTAGTAAGAAGCGACGGTGCCCGAGGGTTAGCGTTCAGGCCTCGTAAACGCTGGATCGCTCGTCTCTTTTTCAACACTCGTCATATTTATTACATTTCAAGGGGAATCTAATGGGAAAAATACGTGAATTGTAATAAATATGACGAGTGTTGAAAAAAGAGACGAGCGGGACTCGATCCAGCGTTTACGGGGCCTGAACGCTAACCCCTCGGGCACCGTAGCTTCTTACTAATGATGGCATCGCACCGGTCTATATACGACGATAAAACTTCTTTATCAATTTCTTGATAACGCTTGGAAAGTAAGCCTTACTATTTGCACAATATGTTGTCCTGGTGGACTACTAAGAGTGTACAAAGTTTGAAGAGAATCCGTGTTCCCAACGTTGTGGCCTCTCCTTGTAAGACGAAATCGCCCACCTGAAATAACAAAAATGCATATCCTTTCGGCGGAAAATAAGATTTGCTCTCGGCTTTGTGGGGCCAATCGACGACTAGAGGCCCGAAACGGCGAAAGCTATTGGTAATCTCGTCTTCGTCGATGTCCGGTGGTAAACCGCCGACGAAAACTTTGCGTGAAAATCTCTCACCACCCTCCGATCCTTGCGAGTGCGGAGAAGATCTCGAAGGAGAACTAAGCGGTTGAGCCCCTAAAGAAGTGTCAACTAAATGACCGGGTTCTTCAAGAAGAACAGGACCAGCCTGATCGTCGAGTGCAGAAAAATAGGGTGACTTGCCTAAAAAAAACAAAGCAAACTTAAGTCGTCTTTCCTCAATGGCAAGATCCGAGCATAGATAACCTAACTAAAGATTGATGGAAAAAGTCTTATTTACGTAAGTGAAATCAAAATGGCGGCATAGTTCTCCCAACGCGGCAGGTGATACTATATTCACTTATTAATATCGTTATATCACCGCCTGACTTATCGGCATAGCAGTATATTACACAGGCCCACAAAAAGAAATTTTGCTGCATTAAAAAGCTAAGTTTAAATATTTCAAGAACTCTGATTCCAAAATACCATTCTATTTCTTGTATCAGCTCTAGTTGTTGGGATAGACAAAAATTAAATATTTTATATATTTTCATTCATATTGCTACAATGAACCTTCTAAACAGACCTTTTGAATTCTAGGCGTTTATTACAGTTGTTTTTACTTCCCTAAACTAAGTTTTTCTTTACCTCCATTGGCAGTACAATCTGTTCTTGTAAAAGGACAATAAATACATTATTGTGACAATAATTGTTAGCATGGAGGATTTTAACCCAATGGTCGAGATCCTATATTATTGGTAAGTAAATAAGTGTGACATTAACTATAAGCTAACAGGGATTCTCTTCAAAATTTGTACACCTTTAGTAGTCCACTAGGACAACATAATGTGCAAATAGTAAGGCGTAATATTCAAGCGTTCAAGAGAAGTTTTATCGTCGTATATATACCGGTGTGTTGCAATCATTAGGAAGAAGCGACGATGGCCGATGGGTTAGCGTTCAGGCTTTGTAAACGCTGGATCGCTGGATCGAGTCCCACTGGTCTTTTTTAATTTTTTATTTTTCAACACTCGTCAGAGTTTTTCATATTTATTACAATTCAAGGGTAATATAATGGGAAACATACGTGTATTCGCAAGTATGACGAGCGTTGAAATAAAAATAAAAAAGACCAACGGGACTCGATCCAGCAATCCAGCGTTTACGAAGCCTGAACGCTAACCCATCAGCCATCGTCGCTTCTTCCTAATGATTGCAACGCACCGGTATATATACGACGATAAAACTTCTCTTATCAATTTCTTGATAACGCTGAAGTAGTACGCCTTACTATTTGCACATTATGTTAGTGGACTACTACATGTTTACAAATTTTGAACAGAATCCGTGTTCCAAACGTTGTGGCTTCCCTTGCAAGTGGCACTTTAAGCTGTCTGACGGACGGCATTTTTAAGTGACTTCTCTTGTTTTCTGTTGTTCTGTTGTTTTGCCAATGTTTTCGGATCTTCGAATTTTTATCTTAGTACTGCTATACATTCAGTTTTAAGGTTTTTGGCTGTTTATGAGCAATTTTGTGTTATTTTTGTTTTGTTTTATCAGTATTTATTACCGGTTGATGAATTTACGTAGTTCTAGGTAAGTAGATTTATTTAAATTAATATTGAACTGCTTTTGCTTATCTTATTTTATCACAGAACTATCTTGCATATGTGAACCAAAAGTTTCAATGAAAATCAGAAATATTGTTTTAGTTACTAATGGTGAAAATGGGAAAAGCTGGTTGTTAGGTGCAGAACTCCATCCCGAATAAGAATAGTGGAAGATACAGGTTCCCCAAACCTGAAAAATATCGTGCCTCGTTTAGAGGTTGGTTACAAAAGTGTGGTAATAAATATATTGAAAATTTGGCCCCGGAGTATATCTATTCGTATTGCCGGATTTGTTGGATGTTTTGGACAAAATGAAGAATGTACATCCAACTCGCTCAGTGGCTGAGTGGTGAAATTCGTGCTTCACAGTGCAAAGGTCCGGCGTTCAAACCCCGGTCGCGGCAGAGCGTAACAGTTTAAAATCCTAAAATGGATCTGTTACCTCTAATAAGCTGCGAATTTCATGGAGCTTTACAATGCGATGTTCCTTATAAACGTCTATAAACGGCTAGAGTCTGCATAGAATCTGAATCTGTCTTTAGAAATGTGGTAGCACGTAACGTTTTTGAGTAATTTAGATTTGTTTTTTTCATTCTTTCGCTATCCTCTTTTATTTATAATTTTGTAATATGCAGGGTGAGTCACCAACTATTGCCACCTGGAACCACACCGAATGTATGATAGTAGAAAAGTTTTTGAAACAAAAGTTGCATGGGGACAACGGGAGTTATCATATGATGTTAGTTTGTTGTTGCTAGGTGGAGTCTCTGCAGAGATTTGAAGGTCAACTATTTTGGTACTTATTTTCTGATAGCGGCTATCGAGGCGAATCCAATTATGTACAACATTAAGGTCTTTGAAGGTGAACGAAGGTCAAAGAGGTGAAATGAACTTAGACTACAGAAGGTGTTCGAAGTGATGACAATTGGTATCAATACACTGTTGCAATCTCCTTATCACGGATTGAGTGGTATTCCTTATCACTTCGGCACTTATCAAAGTACCTGATTTGACAATTCTCTCTCGCATATCTTCAGGCGTAGTTGGAACTTCTTTATAAACAATGTTTTTTTAAGAATCCCCATAAGAAAAATCCTGAGGCGTCAAGTCTGTGGAACGAGCTGGTCACGATACATATCCTCCGCGTCCAATCCAACGAATTGGAAATCTTTGCAACTTATTTCTAGCCATCAGCGAAAAATGTGCCGGACACCCATCATGTTGATACCACATTCTGTTCCTTGTTTCTAAAGGTATTTCTTCCAATAACGGACTTAATGTTTCTTGCAGGAATGTGGCGTGCTTCCTACCATTAAGACTTCCTTCGATGAAATAGGGGCCTATAATTCTGTCCTCAATAGTCCCACACCACACATTCACCGACCAGTGTAGGGTTTGTTTCCTTAGAGAAGAGCACCTTACGTTAGCGGTGCAATGAACCAAATTTGGTGTTCTGTATACGTTACCATGGCAACCGACTAACGAAAGTCAATGAAATGTCACATTTCGCCCATATTTTCATGACGTAATGTGCTCTTCTCTAAGGAAACAAACCTTAAGTTCGTTCACTGTAAGCTCATTTCACCTTTTGACCTTCGTTGACTGTCAAAGACCTTAATGTTGCACATCATTGGATTCGACTCGATAGCTGCTATCAGAAAATAAGTACCAAAATATAGCATCCTATCTAAAAAAAAAAACAAAGTTGACCTTCAAATCTCTGAAGTGACCCCACTTACCACGAAAAAACTATCATCATATAATAACCAGTGGTGTTCCCACAGGGTATACTACATATACGCGGTATACTCTCAAGTATTTTTAGGGATATTGCATATACTCTCAATCAATCCGTACAGCCGCCGCCATTGGATACGCCAAAAGCAGGTTGCTCTTTTATTACGAACTAAAAATTTCAGAAATCTTGTTGCTTCTTGCCCCCATCCCCTCCAATAAGAAAAATCAGGCATATAATGGATTACTGGTAGTATACTCGCAAGAAAATGGATGGGAACATCACTGATAATAGCCCCTGTTGTCACATGCAACTGTTGTTTCAAAAACTTTTCCACTACTATTATACTTTCGGAGCTATTCTAGGTGGCAATAGCTGATGACTCACCCTGTATAATAATAATAATAATAATAGAGAAAAACTTTTTCCCTTGAAATCTCAAATTTAGTTATAATCACCATATTTCAAATCAGATACAGAGAAAAAAAATTGAAATTGGTATAATAGTGTTAATATTTTTAATTAATTATATATGTATATATCCTGACTATTTTTAATGCCATTGTTACTATTACTGTTGTTAGTATTTTATTATTAATTTTATTACTCTTAATATTATTGAACAAATAATAATAAGGAGACTGTGGCTAAAATAATATACAAAATAAATAAAATTACCCTTACCACGCCTTTCGGAAAAATCCAGGTACGTATTTCGGCAAGTAAGTTGCCATCCAATCCCGCTAATGCCCAAGACGAACACTGTACAACACTAAAACGCGGCACAATGAACACCACACATTGAACGCGCAAAACAGTGTGTTACTGTATTGCTGTACAGTGTTCGTTGTGTAGTGTCCGTCCAGTTTTGCACTGAAGATGGCAACTTAGTTGCCGAAATACGTATCTGGTTTTTTTCCCGAAAGGTGTGGTAAGGGTAATTTCATTTATTTAATATATTATTGAAGAAGATCAATAAAGATACCTCCAAATGATGTCTTTTTGTTTTTAAATGATTTCTGTTGGATGTCTTTCGAGGATACCTCATCGAAGACCATCAATTTCTTAAGGCAATATTTATTAGTTTTAGATGTTGAAAATTTATTTATTATTTTAAAATTTTCGCAGTAACACTTCTCGCGAACCTGCAGGTGGTACTATTTACCCAATTTCAATTTATTATAAGAGACATTTTATTCGATCTGTAGTTAAGTTTTCTATGGATCCGAGTAAGAACGGGAAAAACGGAAAGCAGATTAAATATTTAATTTGCGGCAGTCGATAGGGAACCTAGAGTTTGCGCAGTAAATATCCGAAACTACCCCAATTTCAAGGCACGTGTCCTAAGAGCAACGACCCGCAGCCACACACATGCATGTGTTTTCGGTCAAATATTGATACAAACAGTCTCGCGCCTTCCGCCAATACCCGATAACGTCTCTAAACGAAGGGAGCGCGTAAGGGCGCACATACGTACAAAAAAATTGATATTAATTAGATGATCAAATAGGCATAATTCGATTTGTATTATTAAATGCATCTACATACGTAAGTACAAGTTTCTTCTGACCTTGAGATTTACGCGATAATGACATGTATAAACCCACGAGTCGTCTCCGATAATCGCACTTGGTGTACGGTAACCTTATTCAATCTCAAATATTACGAAATTTTGTTTACGTAATAGGCTAACAAGTTTGCTTTCTACAATCGAATTTTGCATTCCGAAATCGGTGTTAATCACCGAATCGCCGGAGGAAAAAGTAATTTAGCAATACCTAAGCGTATTGGGTAATCGACGACGATTAACAATGACCACGTCGACCCGCGATGACAAATTCTTTTGTATTTTCCCCCTTTTTTTACGTATGCATATACATATTTATATAAATTGCTTACCGTGCAGTTGTGATAATGGAGGATATGCATTAGTGTTGCAGTTGATGAATCCTGCAAAAGAAGAACGATCTGTTACATTTAGCATTTGCAAACATGTCTTTAAAAAACAATATACAGGGTTAGTTAGGCTCATCTGTGATATGTGCTGAGATTGTAGCGCCACTTGCTTCATTCTTGTTTGGAATGGACTATAGAAACTGTTAACTAAATACAAATTTTTACTACAAAATTAACTTCTTTAATATAGTGATAAATGTAAAATGTACACCCCAAACAGTAGTAGGTTTAAGAATATGTTTAATAAATTTACCGACGATTTGTTGTCGTTAATATTCATTTTAGGGAATTATATTCAAAAGTTTTTAAATAAATTTCTATTTGTCCGCGTATTTTTTTAAATGGGAACTTGTTAATTTTACTCTATCACTCTATAGAGATTTTTTCTCTTCACAATAGTATTTTTTAAAATTTATTTAATAACGTTTTTACAAGAAAACATCGGTTCAAGTATTTAATAAATGTTATCTACATCTAATAAGAAAAAGATAAGGTAATCGTTTTTTTTTTGCAATTTTTATATTTATGGTACGTGTAGTTTAGACCTTGAATAAGAATATTTCGGAGTAGTTCGACGCATCGTAAATTACCGAGATAATCGATTTTGAAGTTTCACCCGCCAGCTAAATCCACTACATGTGATACATTTTTCAACTAGACGCGTCGCCTAGTCGGTAGCGTTCTAGTCCGGTACTCACGAGATCGCTGTTTCGAGTCTCGTCGCGCGACATTCTTTTTCTCTCTTCAAACTTAGTTATTAATTTGTTTTTAATGATTATAACCGATAACTTTATTGCAAATAATTTTGTCTATCTTAGATGTACCTAACATTGATTAAATACTTGAACCGATGTTTTCTCGTAAAAATGTTATGAATTAAATTCAAAAAATGCTATTGTAAAGAGAAAAAATCACGCGGACAGGCGTAACTCAAAAATAATTGAAGAAAAAGAAATTGAAGCGTTCTAAAATGTAGATCGGGATTTCATTAAAAACTTCTGTATTGAATATAATTTCCTAAAATGAATATTAACGACAATAAATCGCCGTCTCCATACTTTTCACTAACCCTGTATATCAATGCACACCCGTACATATCATGTTCTTAATTAATTGCTCAACCTGGCCTAATAAACGTCGCCAATTTCAGGTCAAGCTAAATGATATTTTCGTGTCGATTATCGATTAGCTAAAATAATAGCTCTGAAAGCGCAGGGTAAACGTTAAGTCAAAAAATACTGAAGAATTGAATAAAGGTAATAATTAACGACAATAGACGGTTTCGACCGTGTGTTATAAGTTATAACATTACATATACATTTTAATGAAGCATTGTTTTTGTAACCGCATTTAATTAATGCTACGTAGCGCACAAACTTACTAATGTAACACGTTTGACCCTGACCAGAAATAAGTGTTCTTACGAGACGATGTAAGCCTGACGTTTCTTATCTAGAAAATACGTTGGCTAACCATTCGTTATAAATAATAAAAAATAATCGAGATCTTTTTTATATAATCAAATAACGCGTGGTATGCATTGTAACATTGTACTTTTAGTTATTTGTGCTGAAATAATATAAGAAAAATACGATAAAGAACGAGGAAGAGACTAGACGTTGGCTAACCATTCGTTATAAATAATAAAAAATAATCGAGATTTTTTTAATATAATCATATAACGTGGTATGCAATGTGACATTGTACTTTTAATTGTTTTTGCTGAAATAATATAAGAAAAATACGATAAAGAACGAGGAAGAGACTAGGACGTTGGCTAACCATTCGTTATAAATAATAAAAAATAATCGAGATTTTTTTAATATAATCATATAACGTGGTATGCAATGTGACATTGTACTTTTAATTGTTTTTGCTGAAATAATATAAGAAAAATACGATAAAGAACGAGGAAGAGACTAGGACGTTGGCTAACCATTCGTTATAAATAATAAAAAATAATCGAGATTCTTTTTTAATCTAATCATATAACGTGGAGTGCATTGTAACATTGTACTTTTAGTTGTTTGTGCTGAAATAATAAGAAAAATACGATGAAGAACGAGGAAGAGACTAGATGTTGGCTAACCATTCGTCATAAATAATAAAAATAATCGAGATTTTTTTAATATAATCATATAACGTGGTATGCAATGTGACATTGTACTTTTAATTGTTTTTGCTGAAATAATATAAGAAAAATACGATAAAGAACGAGGAAGAGACTAGACGTTGGCTAACCATTCGTTATAAATAATAAAAAATAATCGAAATTTTTTTAATATAATCATATAACGTGGTATGCAATGTGACATTGTACTTTTAATTGTTTTTGCTGAAATAATATAAGAAAAATACGATAAAGAACGAGGAAGAGACTAGGACGTTGGCTAACCATTCGTTATAAATAATAAAAAATAATCGAGATTTTTTTAATATAATCATATAACGTGGTATGCAATGTGACATTGTACTTTTAATTGTTTTTGCTGAAATAATATAAGAAAAATACGATAAAGAACGAGGAAGAGACTAGGACGTTGGCTAACCATTCGTTATAAATAATAAAAAATAATCGAGATTTTTTTAATATAATCATATAACGTGGTATGCAATGTGACATTGTACTTTTAATTGTTTTTGCTGAAATAATATAAGAAAAATACGATAAAGAACGAGGAAGAGACTAGGACGTTGGCTACCCATTCGTTATAAATAATAAAAAATAATCGAGATTTTTTCTATAATCATATGACGCGTGATATGCATTGTAACATTGTACTTTTAGTTGTTTGTGCTGAAATAATAAGAAGAAGACGATAAAGAACGAGGAAGAGACTATGCCAGGGCTTTAAATCTCGGATAGAAGAGAAACATATGTTAAACCAGCTGCGACAGCGCACTGATTATGGTATACCCTTTCAAATCCTGTAAAACAGCTTGCCGAAAGGTGAAGTTTTCCAATTTCAACGATTCGATGAAACGAAGGATTTTACGGATTTAAATTTATGCCGGGGAATCTAGTTTTAGTGGTACTCGAAGAGGGGCAAAAGTAGGGAAACGGGGTCGAAATAAAAGATTCCCTATCTCGAGAGAGCGAGGAAGAGAGAGGGATGTACATTTCAAAAGCATTCATTGTTGCTATCGATCGCGCGAAGATAACCAATACGCATGCTTGAGCAATGTCAAATCTAAACGTCGGAACTCTACATATATTTATACATCTGTGTGTATGTTAAAGAACATCACAAACAATACCCCTACACGGGAAGTTAAAGGCGGAACTAGTTAGTTTATAACAAATTGACTGGTTCGAATTAATTAACGGCGTTGTACAAGTACAAAAGAAATGGTAATACATCGCGCTTCGACTTAATCAACCGGTTCATTCATTTATTCCTACTAGAAAAAAGAGAATCGTTGAAATCACGCGCGCGCCCTCCACAAAAAGGAGCAAAAATGATAATCGCTAGTATTTCGAAAGGGAAAGCTTTCATTCGTGCTCTGTGCAGATTATGCATCGTTGTCGGGTGTAATAATTGTTTTTTGGATAGCTTGTTAATAAATAGATCCAACCTTTGGTGATAGTGTTGAATTTTGCGATTCCCCATGTCGTCGGTACCTCGGGCGGATTCGTGTCTACGGGGAGGTTCCATATGCCCGAAACATATCAAATCGCGCACACACGACGCGCGATTGCGTACAGGAAATACCACCTTCGCCGCGGCGCGATCCGACACGGACTGAACACGAAATACTTAATTGGCAGGGCTCTGCGCAAAGAGGAGAACGAACGAAGCCGACGACGTTCGGCCGCTTCCGTATCCCATCCTCGTGTCGCAATTGCGCATGGATAACCTGCGCCTGTGACGTAACGATATTTGCAACGTTGCACTGACGGCGCAAATCTCCACGTTTCTCTCTATCCTTTTATCGGTCCACGGGGTCGGTTACCGGGTACGGGACTACCGGTTGCAGGTTACGGGTACGGGGTATCAAACGTCACGTCGTCGTTATTTGTTCGTATTATAAATATAGACTTGGCTGAGGTTGAGATTTATAAATATTCCACTCAAATAGACGTAGTTTCACCGTCTTCGACTCTCGAAAGATATGATAGACGCGTCGTAACACCCGCAACGTGCGGCGTAAATGGACCATTACGTTCAATCGATGTTAAATTGAACAATTGTCCTTCGACCATCCGACGAGCACGCACGACACACGATCCGTTCGCGCATATCTACTTACATATGTACGTACGCATGTAACTTGAAAATATTAAAACAAATCCGTAACGAATACGACGCTTGTTTGTTTTCGTCCGAATAAATACATAACATGTACGCGTATCAATCTGCGCGTTCCTTATCGCCTTATCGCATTATACATATGTATGTACACTCATCGAAACTCTAAATGTCCGCCTCCTGAGGGTATACACCGCGATTGTCACAATCTAAACGCCCGTCACATAACCGTATACCTGCGAGGTTACTATCGGATGATCCGTACGAAACAGTTGTTTAAAGTAGAAAATATTATTTAAATTTTGTTATAAAAAGAGTTTGTTAATTGTTAAAAGAAGTAGTAGTACTAGTAGCAGTGAATTAATGGGTGACTCATTCTTCGTATTATTGGCTCATATTTGCGATTTCTCTAGAATGTACATTCTATAAATAAATACACATAATGTGTTAGTAATTAAAATTACGTTTCAGTAACTGAATGAAATATTTTTTTACCATAGAAGTCGTATCTATACCTCATTCCAAATAAGAGAGGAGCATTATTAAAGATAGGGTTTAAAATTAAACGCGCGTGATTGGCTAAAATCTATTGCACGTTTACACACAAAAATGTAAATACGTATGGTATTTGTGAAAATAGCATAAATGTCAGAAAAGTTAGACTGTGGTTATATTCACGTGGGTGTTGTTAGTTTTCTATTGCGATTGTTGTCTTCTTAACTTATCATACAAAATAGTTCTTTTTAGAGCTACTGAATTGTAATATTCATTTTTCGAAGGTATTATTTAACTGTTTTCTCCGCCCACAGGCCAAAAATCAAAAATCCGGCTACGTTAGGATTTGGCCTAGGCGTTTTACTATATGCATGCCAATTTTCAGCGTTCTAGCCCATCAGTGGGCTTCCGAAAAGCTCTGGATGGACAAAAAGAGAGGAACACACAAATAAGGAAATTACATACATACTAGCTGTTAAGCCTGTCCTTGCCAGGCAGGAAGAAAAAGAAAATATAAGCTGAAATGTTAAAAAATTGAATTTTGCCACGCCCCTATATCGTCTTAATTCTCCGCCCACAGGCCAAAAATCAAAAATCCGGCTACGTTAGGATTTGGCCTAGGCGTTTTACTATATGCATGCCAATTTTCAGCTTTCTATCCCATCGGTGGGCTTCAAAAAGCTCTGGATAGACAAAAAAGAGGAACACACAAATAAGGAAATTATATATATAGATGGACGAGGCTGCTTTCATAGGTCCTTCCAAAAACTCTAGGGGCAAGCCACTGTTTTTTTGTACGAGCCTCTGTACATGTACAAAGATCGGAAATAAATCTTTGTACGAGGGATTTTTAGTTTGTACAACATAATAATGGTAACTGAACTACCCAAAAAAAAGATTTTTGTACGCAGCCAAAAATCTTTGTCTCGTACTTTGTACGAGACAAAGAAAACAGTGGGGCAGGCATGTAAAAAGTGGACAAAACACATAAAAATAATCACTCTAAAACAGCTGCTGTTCACCGAGCAGGGAATGAAGTTGGGATTAGCAAAAATACACTATTTAACATCATCAGAGATATGGAGTCAACTGGAAATGTACATAACCCAGCCAAACAAAAATGATAAATTGGACGAAGCCCAAAAGAGTGCATCCTTTCTTTTTGAGAAACGAGTTACCAAACTGTACCAAAATATTCGAGGTACAGTTCAATCGTCGATATTTGTGCTGTCCTAACTTCGTTTTTCTAGGCGATTCGTGCGAAAACGAACTTCACTTTGGAGGTTCGAGCTAGCGAAGCACGTTTCACCGATTTTATTATAAACAATTGTGTGGTGAGGAGTTTACCGATGTGATATTTGTGACAGTAATGTCTGGTTATAAGGAACTTGAACGAACAGACGAAAACAGTTCGGTTTAACCGGAGTTCGCTTTAAGCGAAATCTTATAAAGAAAAACATGACTACCTGATCTAATTTTTTTATCTTATTTTTCTCGTTTATTATTTTATTAAAATATCAGAATACGTATGTGGTACAAGTACAAATAAACATAATACAAAATACATATACAGGGTTAGTTAAAAGTATGGGGACGGCGATTTATTGGCGTTAATATTCATTTTAGGAAATTATGTTCAATACAAAAGTTTTTTATGAAATTTCTATCTACGTTTTAGAACGCTTCAACTTGTTAATTTTATTCTACCACTCGATAGAGATTCTTTTTCTCTTGACAATAGTATTTTTTTAAATTTATTGAATAACATTTTTACAAGAAAACATTGGTTCAAGTATTTAATAAATGTTATGTACATCTAATAAGAAGAAGGTAAGGTAATTGTTTTTTTTTAATTTTTTATATTTATGGTACGTGTAGTTTGGACCCTGAAAAAGAATATTTCGGAGTAGTTCGACGCATCGTAAATTACCGAGATAATCGATTTTGAAATTTCACCCGCCAGCTAAATCCACTAGATATGATACTACTAGACGTGTGGCCTAGTCGGTAGCGTTCTAGTCCGGTACTGACGAGATCGCTGTTTCGAGTCTCGTCGCGCGACATTTTTACTCCCTTCAAAACGCACCATATGTTTTTTCATTCTTCTCATCTCAAAAATTATGAACAAACGAAATGTTACAATAACTATATGCAGGAACATTCTTCAAGTACTTCATTAAAATCGATTGATAGACAATATTCATCCAAGTAGGCACATCTTTGATAGACAAAAGGAAAGCGATAAACAAACTGGAGCCAGGTAACTTTATCAGTGGGTATTGTTTACGTCAAACACAATTGTACAATTTATTGCTGTTAATATTAGCAATGGCGAGTTCAAGTGAGCGTGAAAGAATTCAAATACTTATGATGCTGGGTTATGGAGACAGACGCAGAAGTTTACAAGACGTTTGTAATTTATTTAATAATACGTATCCAAATAGAAATCCAACTTCTAAATCCGTTGTTGGTAAAACTTTAGAACCTTTTGAATAAACGGGTAGCGTTAAAGATTTGCCAAGGAGTGGTAGACCTAGAACAGCGAAAACCGATCATAAGAAACTGGATGTTCTATTGGAGATGAAGATGATAATGAAGATCCCCATTTATCAACCAACCAATTAGAGCCCAATCAGAATATTTCACAGTCATCGGTCGTTTCAATTTTAAAAAGTGAAAAGTATAAACCTTATAAGGGGTACAATTTTTGCACGAGTTGACGGAAGATGATTTTGATAGGAGACTTCAATTTTGTGAGGAAATGTCAAATATAATCAATAATAATGAAAATTTGGGCAACAATAATCTTTCCTCTGATGAAGCTGTTTTTTGCCTTACCGGGGTGCAGTAAACAGATATAACTGCTGGTCATCTGAAAATCCTTTTTGGTTTATGGAGCACCATACGCAGTATCCCCAAAAAGTTAATGTTTGGGTTGGCATTCTAGGGGGTAATATGACCGGTACCTTTTTCATCAATGGTAATTTAATTTCGGCACTGTGTATTTGCAGTTATTGTAAAATGAAATTATACCTGCTTGTGCTACGCTCTATCCACATGAACGAACACCTTCCCAATAACAGTGGTTTCAGCACGATGGCGTCCCACCGTATTATGTGTTCGTCAATATCTGGATAACGTTTTTTTCCAAACAGATGGATTGGGAGACGAGGAAACATTGAGTGGCCAGCCCGTTCCCCTAATTTAAGCCCTTTAGACTGTTTTCTTTAGGGATATGTAAAAAACAAAGTTTACAAAGATAAGCCCAACGACATCGAGCATTTCAAAATCCGAGTTACCAGTACGATACAAGAAATTTCCCGTGAACTTTTAGAGAATTCTCTTCAAGGTTTTGTAAATCGATTGGGTTATTGCCAAATTACAAATTCGGGACAATTTGAACACCTAATTTAATTCACTTAGTTATTAATTTGTTTTTAAAGAATAGGTTGTAATCTATAACTTTATTGCAAATAATTTTGTCTATCTTAGATGTACCTAACATTTATTAAAGCTTGAACCCATGTTTTCTCGTAAAAATGTTATTAAATAAACATTAACATTAACGATAATAAATCGCCGTCTCCATACTTTTCACTGACCCTGTATGTATATACGAATTTAAATTCGTTCAATTTCGATGCCTGTTGCGGACTCGGGCACGTATTTAACAGCTTAATAGATTATTGCGCACAAACTCGGCTGTGAACAGAAATATTCAAGCCGGCAATCAACGGGGGCTTCCAGGCAACAATGTACAACGCAAAAAAAATAATTAATAGCGATAGAACTTCAAGGAATCAAGCAGAACTTTGCGAAAAATAAATCGATACTCGCGCATGTGCGCTGAATACAAACAATAACGTCATCAAAGGTGATAACAGAAAATCCTTCGCTGACCGTTTTGCAAGTCCTATGGCCCCCTTATTAATCTAAAATTCGAAAATATCCGCTTTTTGCATTTAAAGCCCTTTACTAACGTGTAATCATAATTTCGAGGTATTGTATTTTCCTCCAATCCCGGATTGAGCCCTTTAGCCGCCTCTTGACAAAATTCAAATTGGGACCCCGTTTGCACAGGTTGGGACAAAATCAATAAAACCTGTAAATAGTGAAAATGCATGCTTTTCTCCTTAATTACTTGGCCAATGCGGTGTTGATATTTTGCACCGGATTGAGACGACCTAATCGAATCGAACATGTAGCTCTTTGTTATTCTAAAAATACAGTGTGGACATATAGGTTGGAATAAAATCAATAAAATCTGAAAATAGTGCAAAAAAGGACGATGAGACACGTCGACCTTGATTTTTAAATGCGCACATTTTTACAAAAGCCGTATTTTGTGACGTCATTGTCGTGAATAGACGTCATCTCTTTTTCTTTTAAATGGTAACTTCAATTTTCGACAGCGCCATTTCGAGGAGAAGGTTGTCCTGTACACAGAACAATGATTTCTGAGATAGGTTACATAACAAGATTTTTGAAATTTTAAAAGGAAGTCCAAGAAATATTTCTTAAAAAATCGGCTTTTGCTTGTTTTTTTTTTTTAATTGAAGCTGCGTTAAATGGTGAAAATTATTTTCTATTACTGCAGCGAAGCAGAATACCCGCAATTGTTGTTCTCTATCCAAATGCATAACACCGTTTTTACCACCGTTTTTACCGGGTAGCGTCTTATGGTTCCCGAACGATGGTGAACCGCCACATTATTCTCTAACTGTTCGTTGTTATCTTAGTACCACTCCCCCAAACAAATGGATTGGTAGGCGACGAACAATGGATGGCCAGCAAATCCAGCAATCTCAAATCCAAAGTATATCCAAATCGCCCTAATAGTAATGAAGATGAGAATAACCGAAGAAATCAGGCTAGTATTAAATAGGGTCATAAACGAATTTGAACATCGCTTGCTGATTGTCAAATCGTAAATGGTATGTAGTTTGAACATCTAATTCTAATAATTTTGAATTTGTTTACAAGTTTTGACTTTTTAGTTAAACTTTGTTAAATTGAATAATATACACAACATTTTTATTCTCAAAAATCTCAGAAATCATCGTTTTGTATGCTGAAAAACGTTCTCCTCAAAAATTGGGGTTACCATTTAAAAGAAAAGAAGGTGGCGTCATATCTGCGACAATAATGACGTCACAGAATACGTTCTTTCGTAACAATTTGTCCATTTAAAAATTTAGGTTGCCTTTCTTCCACTATTTACAGATTTCATTGATTTTGTTCCAACGTATACGTCAACACCGTATAAGTTACTAATGTCTAAAGGAAACACAAATAATGTAACTTAAAATTTATATTAATAATACAGAATACCAACACCGTATTGTACTGTAATCCGTCCTTTCCGAATTACGGGTCCTAGACCATGGACGTAGCTAGGGATTTTTCTAGGAGGGGGCAGCCGGCCAGCTGATTATACATATATATATATATATATATATATACGCCAGAGGGTTTTTCTAGGTGGGACAACAAATTTTACAATGCGCCCCCTTGCCCCTCGGCTAGCTACGCCCATGCCTTAGACGTTTGCTATTCGTCTGTTGGCTCAATTCAAGGCTGCGAAGGTCGTATTCGCGTCCTATTCTTATTGCGGCAGAAACTTGATTTCATTTTTTTCTGGTCTTAATCCTTATGCCTAATGGGCGTCGAATAGGAACTTATGGGGTAACACCAGCGTAAATTTTGCAGAAAAACGATTTTTTATTTGCTTAATAGATGCTTTGAACCTTCTAGAATATGGAGAAAAAAGTTTATTACCTGAAAAAAATGTTTTCTTTGAAATTTCGAGATCTTCCTCAAGCGCGTCGGACATCTCCGAAACGACTACCTGCGTCAAATAAATACCTGCTGAAAAAGTCTTACTTTTTGATTTATAACTCCTCCAATATCCTAACAGATATCGTTAGAAAGTGTTTATGTTCAGTTAGAAGCATTTCCGTGTTTAGTTCAGAAGTGAAAACTACGTTAGTGTAGCGTCACTATATATACAAAAAGGACATAATTTCCTCGCTTGAAATCACGGTATTTGTGTTTAGTGCTGATTTTTAACAGTTTATTTCTAATCTCTTATCAAGTTACAATGAGTGACGCAAAAGTGTACCCGCGTCGGGAAGGTACGGATTCCTTGGACACCATCCGCCGTTTTCTGATGAAATTTTTGAAGCCATCAAACCTATGAGTTGCGAAACTGTTGCCTGAGAGGCCACACCCAAGATACCAACGAAAGTTTCGATGCTGCTCTTTGGAAGTTGTCTCCAAAATCTTACTCAAAGAAGTATTAAATATCACGATTGATATTGCTGTGTGAAATTTTAATGATGGTCTGACAAATATGCTATGAACCGTAAAAGCTTTTTTTTTCTAATACAATTTTTGTCTTGAAGCGGATGAAGCACGCCGATTTGTCCTTGATAGATGCGGCAAAAGACGCACGCTCTAGCATAGGAGGAGGAAAGAGAATAAAAGGAAGAATATTTGAACATGGAAGGACAGCGTTATTGTGGGGATAGCAGATTAAATAACAAAAAAATTATATGTGTAGTTTACACCCGGTAGAAGTGAAACCTTCAGAAAAGTAAAATGCGAGAAAATGAGACGAATGCAGTATCAGGCAGTATTGGTACCAAAGCTTCCTAATGCCCAGGCGCACAAACACGTACTAACACACTCACAGAGCCCTTTTATCAAAGCGAGTAGTGATGGGAAAAATCGTTATTTTAAATAAATTTTATTCATCGTTATTTCGTATTCAATAGGTTCGTTCCAACACAGCACAAAACCAGTTTGCGCATCGTCGGGTACATGCGCAGAGCAAATTTCGCGTTCAAAAATTGCGTTGCGCATGTGCTCGACCATTCACAAACTGGTTTTGTGGTGTGTTGGAACGAACCTGACAGTTCTACGCCATAACAACATTGCCGTTTCTGAAGATTAATTCATATTATAGGCTGAGTTTTATTTTTATTTATTTATTTATATTAGAATTATGTTATTTTGTTCCATATTATAATAACGGCTTTCTTCTAGTTTTTATAAATAATTTTTTTATACAACATTGTTCTTTTCTTTTAATTTAAATTTGATAATTTCAATGCATATAATTATTTAGAAAATATTTCTATAATAAACATCCAATTCGATGTTAGCTAGCGCCATAATTACCGTTCGAAAGTTATTTTTCTACGGGAGTTACAATTTTCTCTACTCTACTGTACTATACTCACTTTCGGTTCGACTCGACAATACGCAGGCGCACACAAGCACACATATATACAACGCTTGGTAGAGAAGAGTGGGGAGGCTTTTCTATCCCATTCTCTCCCAGGGTAAATCCGCTAGATGTATATGTTTGTTTCTGTTTAGTGTCGCCTTTTTCGTTTCATCGAGTTTCAAATCACTCACAACGGTGCTAAACAAGTTTTCACTTCAAAAAATTTTAAACAATCGATTTTTTTATGTTCCAGATGTCAAAAATTTTGAACGCGTTTTTCTCGAAATGCGGTTTTCCAAAATGGCACGCAGCATAACTGCAACAATTTTTATTCTATTCCCTCGATTTTTTCACCAGATCTTTGCAATAACATTTTGAAGTAAAATACTTACGGGATTTTCGATAAATTAATTTAAACATGATTTATTAACAATTTGCCGAAAATTTAATGTTTTACTTCAAATACTCACCAATCACACAAGAATCTATATTTCTAAAATCCCCTACGTATTTCACTAGCTATAACTATGTAGATTAAGTGACTTTTCAAATTTACACCAGCCTGAAATTTAACATGCCTCGCGAGAATGGCTCCAGCGTCATTTTATAATATTTATCGATGATCATTTTTTCTTCTATACTTAAATGTATGCTTAATAACTTCCTCGAATATTATTATCCTATCACATTTTCTTCCATCCAAAAGAAATTGACAAAAAAACGCTTTTTAGGATGTTACAGTCATGGACGTAGCTAGCGAGCGGTAAGGGTGCCCACCCTAGAAAATTTGTTGCCCCACCTAGTAAAGTCCTCTGACGTATATATATATCTATATAATCAGCTGGCCAGCTACTCCCTCCCCCCCTCGCGTAGAAATTAATCCCTAGCTACGCCCATGGTTACAGTGGTGTTCCCCTTAACAGGGAGCTTCTGTAAAGAGTTATTTAAAGATTTTCACGGTCTTGTAAATCATCGAAAATAATGTCATCAAGTTGGTTGAAGACGTGAGCAACGCGTTAGTTTAAGACGCATGTAGGTTAAACAAATTAATAATTTATCGGCGTTATAAATATTATTTCGTCACAAAGTACATACGTGCAGAGTACAATGCCGAGAGATAGGTTGTATTTATCAAACTCGCGCTTTAGATTAGATAAAACGTATTAATAGCACTCGTACGGTTTAAGCGAGTCGCATTTCAACTTTGAGGCACACGTATGCGCGCTATTATTACGTTTTCTAGGCACACATGTTTAATATATTTTCGCTAATTAAATTCGCGACATTTCGAATGTATGTTTTGATCAATAGGACTGTCTCGTCTGGGTGTTGTTCGTTTCCTTTTTCCTTTTCTCAATAATTACTTGATCCTCTCTTGCGTAATGCCGCATCCTTAAAGTCGAAGATACTTTCTGTAGGTGTTTCGCAACTCACGTGGCACGTGCTTGAAACCCATTGCTTTATGTAATCATAATCAATAAAGAATGCGCATGCGTTCCTATTGACTACCTACCGCCAGTTCGCACTCTTTCTTCTAGTACGTATCAAATTTTAAATACGATGTAAATTATTGTCGTTTATGGCAGCAACAGGGAATCGGGGACAACAATTTTCGCCTGTTACTTTTCGACTGACAACTTCATCGTTTAGCTGTACGCAATGATTGAAACCACCGATATCGGTTACCAATCGTCATTGTTACTAAGTGTTGTTATGACACTTGTGACTTACGACCGCTACTTGGCCTCGTTATGAGCGTTACAAATAAAATCGTTGTTAGCATACGATACCTGTGCTAACCACAATCGATTGCGTGCTTCAATCCATGAGTTGACCATTATTATCATTAATAATAATATTATGATTATGATGATTAGGCCCGTATGCGTATCAAGTGGAGAACTGCCAGTGGCGGCTCCTGACATTTCAAGCTGGATGGTCCGCACGAACCACAACCAGTTTAAAGTAATAATAATAATAATAATAATAATCCGATTATAAAAATATATATAATATTTATAACCAAAAACTAAAAGTAATATGGAAAATTTTAAAAAGCAATTGAACGTACCCTATTTCATTTTCTTAAACTGGAGTTCAATACGGCGGTCTTCTTTTGGAGGCAAACTTTTTAAAAACTCGCATATCAACGATCTGCGCGCGAATTCGAATCTGGGAAATTAATATTATCGTTGTGGGAATTTGGAAGTGACGCTTCCCCAATTTAGCTGTTCGAACTAATCCGCCAGGTTGTACATTGTGGGTTTCCCTCTATTAGAGCTGAGTCTTTCGTTTTGTTAGTATCATATACATCATTATGCCAGAAAAGAATGGCCAGCTGAAACCAATTTAGATCCAGGAAGTAAAAATATAGTCCTAAAGAATTTAGTACCACCTTAAAAAGTTCTATTCTTCCCTTTACACATAAAACTTCGTCTTGTGAAACAATTCGTAAAGGCTTTACATGAACAAGGCAATGGATTTAAGTATTTCCAAGGAGCATTACCATCTTTGTCCGAAGGTAAGCTAAAGGAAGCCATTTTTATTGAACCTGGTATAAGAAAACTGGCAGCATGAGTATCGTTAAAAGAAGTAATTAGAAACTTCTTTTCTATCAAGAAATAATAAATGATACGCTCCAAAATTTCCAAGCCTCAAGCTTCGCTTCCTTCATTCTCATTTAAGCTAGGTTCCTGATAACTTAGGAGCTATAAGGGAAGAGCAAGGTGAAAGATTTCACGAAGATATAAAGGAAATGGAGCGTTGGTATCAGGGCAAAAGTGTAATACAAGCATAATGGGCGACTATTGGTGGATGCTAAAGCCCGATGATCCAAACGAGTCTCACAAAAGAAAATCGCTCAACAGAAGCTTCAAAGGAAAAGAGAAAAGGCTCCACAAACCTCTGCAATATTTTAAACTTCTTACTCAGTTTTTCTTTTTATTATGATTTTCTTTCACTTGAGTACCCGCATTTTGATGTGATTTTGATGTGATTAAATTAATAATTAATGATTCGTTAACCCCGATAATCAGCAATCAAATCCGAGAAAGGAAAAAGAGCTTCCAATTTGCAGACCTGTGTCATTATCCTTGAATTTCGAATTTCATAACAGATTACTTTCTTTTCCCAGCTTCCAAGTTTTGGATGAAAAAGTCCCTTTTGCAGCATATAAAGGATTCTGAGAAGTTAATAATATCGTTGTGCGAATTTGGAAGTTACGCTTCCCCAATTTTGTTGTTCGAACTAATCATTAATAATCAAGCATGGGAATCGTTACAAGAAGTAATTAGAAACTTCTATCTATCGAGAAATAATAAACGATATGCTCCAAAATTTCCAAGCCTCAAGCCTCACTTCCTTCATTCGCATTTAAGCTACGTTCCTGATAACTTCGGAGCTATAAGTGAAGAGCAAGGTGAAATTTTTCACGAAGATATCAAGGAAATGGAGCGTTGGTATCAGGGCAAGTGTAATACAAGCATAATGACCGACTACTGGGGGATGCTAAAGCTTGATGATCCAAACGAGTCTCACAAAAGAAAATCGCTCAACAGAAGCTTTGAATAAACCTCTGCAATTATGATTTTTTTCACTTGAGTACCCCAATTTTGGTGTGATTTTGACCGTATTTTAATGTGATTAATTCGTAAACCCCGATAATCAACAATCCAATCCGAGCAAAGGAAAACGCTACTAATTTGCAGACTGTTATTATCCTTGGATTTCGGATTTCATAACAGATTACGTTATTTTCCCAGCATCCAAGTTTTAGATCAACAAAGTCCCTCTTGCAGCAAAATCAATTATACTTGCTAATCTCGATTTGCCTTCGTAATTGTCTGGAGTCTAGATGCGTTCCTATCAGTTCTACATATTTATTATCGCACACGTGCCCGATTTTTCTAAACTTGATAAGTAGAATTGGTATATGTGGGTAAAGGTTACCTGGAGAATTGATTTGTTCATTTACGGCCATTTTCATTGTTAGGTTGAGGTGTAGAAAAACGCTTATTATATTAGTACTAACGGATCGATGCCACTCACAGAAACGTGTGCGTTCGCCTTTAAACAGCTTTCGTGTCCCCTATATTTTATTAAGCATTCTATTCAAAATTAATCGATTTAATCGACACGCAGAGATAAAATTTTGGTCGCGCACTATGCGCGTTACATACGGTTCGTCGAGCGATCATATTATACCCCATTTATTGAGCTTTACAATCCACTGAACGAATTAGTACTATGTACTACCTAGATAGTGCTTTGAAACAGGTCAAGGGTGGAAACGTTATTGGTCCCCGTTATTATCCCGGATATTATAAACGATTTTCAAAATATTTTTTTAGAAATCGTTCCAGCTTTCTCCTTTGGTGGTTGTATATATGAGAATTCAATTAAGAGAAGTTCCCCCAATATGTACTGAAATGCGCATTTTGCAGCTATTTAATTCGACAGAAGTGGACAATTAACTACTTCTCACAAAGTCGCACTGATGAGCGGTATAACCGCGAAACTCGTCTGCGAATGGTGAAATTAGTTTTCTAATTACACATTTTGCCACGCTGGGTTAGCCGAGTAGCGCGACTGCAGCTACTGCAGGAGTCTGTGGCAACTTAGTTGTCTACTTCTGTTGAATTAAATAGCTGCGAAAAATGCGCATTTAAATACATATTGGGGGAGTTTTTTAATTAAATTCTCATAGGTACAAACATCAAACGTATGTACTAGCATATATAGTGGTTATCTGGAAGTGAAAACTACTTCCCACAAAGTCGCACTGACGAGCGGTATAACCGCGAAGCGCGTCTGCGCCTGGTGAAAGTAGTTTTCTAATTGCACATTTCTCCTTTGGTATTTAAAAAGAAAATGCCATTGTGACCTAAATATTTGATGTAAATTATTTCGAAATAGAACATCTCGCGGATGTGATAGGTGCTCTCCTTCTAGGAACCTGTATATCTTCATATTCCATTAGTTAGAGAAAAGTCGCACTATGAGCTTCTATCATATACATACATAGGAAATGTAAAAGTAATGAAATCTCCCTTCAACGGACATCGTCGGGACCGTCAAGAAGTGTCTGTTTACAGAAATTAACATTTACAACATTTACAGAACAAAATCAATAAAAACTGCAAATAGTGAGAAAAAGAACACGATGGGACCAGTCAACCTCATTTTTGAATGCGCAAAGTTTTACATAGAACGTATTTTGTGACGTCATTATTGTCGCAGATATGACGTCACATCGTTTTCTTTTAAACAGTAATCCCAATTTTTGATAGCGCCATTTCTTCTGCGTACAGAACGATGATTGCTGAAAAAAGTTGCGTAACAAGATTTTTGAGGGAAAAAATATTTTGTGTATTATTCAATTTAACAATCACAAACACCATAAAACATCTAATTAACGTGCGTGTACGTGACGTAATTTCTAAATATACACGAAAAGGCAAGCTGGAAACAAAAAAGGACTTAGTATGAGTTACAATTGCGCTTAAATAAACTTTAGATTTTAATTTACATGTAAATACCGCTATCTAAATTCACGATGTGACGATTCGTTGATTTTTTGTATTTAATTTTAGTCTGATGATTCTGAAAATTTTTTTGCTTATTTCTTAATTAATTAATTACACACGGGACAAGAAAATGATCTAGTTCCAGTCTAGTGTTGTTCTAGTCCAGTCTAGTTCTAGCCTAGTCTAGCTCTTGTATAGCTCTAGTCTAGCTCTAGTCTAGCTCTAGTCTAGTTCTAGTCTAGCTCTAGTCTAGTTCTAGTCTAGTTCTAGTCTAGTCTACTTCTAGTCTTGTCTACTTGTAGTCTAGTCTAGTTCTGGTATGATCTAGCTCTAGTCTAATCTAGGTATAGTCTAGTCTAGTTCTAGATCTAGTCTACTTTTAGTCTAGTCTAGTTCTAGATCTAGTCTACTTTTAGTCTAGTCTAGTTCTAGCCTAATATAATTTTAGTCTGATGATTCTGAAGAATTTTGTTGTTTGTTTGTTAATTAATTAATTACACACCGGACAAGAAAATGATCTAGTTCTAATCTAGTCTAGTTCCAGTCTAGTGTTGTTCTAGTCTAGTCTAGCTCTAGCCTAGTCTAGCTCTTGTCTAGTTCTAGTCTAGTCTAACGCTAGTCTCGTTCTAGTCCAGCTCTAGTCTAGTTCAAGTCTGGCTCTAGTCTAGTTCTAGTCTAGTCTACTTCTAGTCTTGTCTACTTCTAGTCTAGTCTAGTCTAGTTCTGGTCTGATCTAGTTCTAGATCTAGTCTATTTTTAGTCTAGTCTCTTTTTAGTCTAGTCTATTTTTAGTCTAGTCTATTTTTAGTCTAGTCTAGTTCTAGCCTAGTATAATTTTAGTCTGATGATTCTGAAGAATTTTGTTGTTTATTTCTTAATTAATTAATTGCACACCGGACAAGAAAATGATCTAGTTCTAGTCTAGTCTAGTTCCAGTCTAGTGTTGTTCCAGTCTAGTCTAGCTCTAGTATAGTTCTAGTCTAGCTCTAGTCTAGTTCTAGTCTAGCTCTAGTCTAGTTCTAGTCTAGCTCTAGTCTAGTTCTAGTCTAGCTCTAGTCTAGTTCTAGTCTAGCTCTAGTCTAGTTCTAGTCTAGCTCTAGTCTAGTTCTAGTCTAGCTCTAGTCTAGTTCTAGTCTAGCTCTAGTCTAGTTCTAGTCTAGCTCTAGTCTAGTTCTAGTCTAGCTATTTTCTAGTTCTAATCTAGTCTAGTTCTAGTCTAGCTCAAGGCTAGTTCTAATCTAGCTCTAGGCTAGTTCTAGTCTAGTTCTAGTCTAGTCTAGCTGTAGTCTAGTTCTAGTCTAGCTCTAGGCTAGTTCTAGTCTAGTCTGGCTCTAGTCTAGTTCCAGCCTGGTCTAGTTGTAGTCTAGTCTAGTTCTAGCCTAGTATAATTTTAGTCTGATGATTCTGAAGAATTTTGTTGTTTGTTTCTTAATTACTTAATTACACACCGGACAAGAAAGTGATCTAGTTCTAGTCTAGTCTAGTTCCAGTCTAGTATTGTTCCAGTCTAGTCTAGTTCTAGTCTAGTCTAGCTCTAGCCTAGTTCTAGTCTAGTCTAGCTCTAGTCTAATCTAGGTCTAGTCTAGCTCTAGTCTAGTTCTAGTCTAGTTCTAGTCTAGCTCTAGTCTAGTTCTAGTGTAGTCTAGTTCTAGCCTAGCTCAAGGCTACTTCTAGTCTAGTTCTAGTCTAGTATAGCTGTAGTCTAGTTCTAGTCTAGCTCTAGGCTAGTTCTAGGCTAGTTCTAGTCTAGTTCTAGTCTAGTCTGGCTCTAGTCTAGTTCTAGCCTGGTCTAGTTGTAGTCTAGTCTAGTTCTAGCCTAGTATAATTTTAGTCTGATGATTCTGAAGAATTTTGTTGTTTATTTCTTAATTAATTAATTACACATCGGACAAGAAAATGATCTAGTTCTAGTCTAGTCTAGTTCCAGTCTAGTCTCGCTGTACTCTAGTCTAGCTCTAGTCCAGTCTAGTCTAGTTCTACTGTAGTCTAGCTCTAGTATAGTTCGAGTCTAGTCTAGTTCTAGTCTAGCTCTAAACTAGCTCTAGTCTAGTTCTAGTCTAGTCTAGCTCTAGTCTAGTTCTAGCCTGGTCTAGTTGTAGTCTACTCTAGTTCTAGCCTAGTATAATTTTGATCTGATGATTCCGAACAAACTTTTTGTTTATTCCTTAATTAATTACACACCGGACAAGAAAATGATCTAGTTCTAGTCTAATCTAGTTCCAGTCTAGTCTAGTTCTAGTTTAGTCTAGCTCTAGTTCTAGTCTAGTTTTAGTATAGTCTAGTCTAGTATGAAGCGATACACATACGTAGAAATACAAATGTTTTAAATAAAGATAGAGGCCCCATCCAGCGCTCCGCGCATTTCAGCCAATTACAAGTAGGCAATATCTTCTTCTAAAATTAAACAGAAAATATCAACGAATCGTCCCAATACTTCCAAAATCCATTGTAGATAGCAGTAAGTTTATTTAAGCAAGAGTGAAACCCGTAGCATATACTTTTTTTTTCTTATAATTGTGCCTCTTCCTGTTTATTGAGAATTTATACACAATTATTTACGGGGGTTTGCCCAACACGGGTGTCCATCCCTCGAAATATTTTGGTCTGATAATCGCGAAGGAATTCTTAATTAATCAATGACACACCGGACAAGAAACTGATCTAGTTCTAGTCTAATTATATCATATAATTCAGACAACGGTACACAAACAGGTGCGTTTTTTGTTATTTTTTTCTTTTACCTGTTTTTATTGAGAAATCACATCCGGTGATTAGACACGGATGTCAAGCAGACGTTTTATTTACGGGGGTTTGCTCAACGTGGATGTCCATCCCTCGAAATATTTTAGTCTGATAATCCCGAAGGAATTTTTTGTTTATTTCTTAATTAACCAATTACACACCAGGCAAGAAACTGATCTAGTTCTAGTCTAATTATATCACATAATTCAGACAACGGTACACGAACAGGTGCTTTTTTTGTTATTTTTTTTTGCTTTTACCTGTTTTTATTGAGAAATCACATCCGGTGATTAGACACGGATGTCAAGCAGACGTTTTATTTACGGGGGTTTGCTCAACGTGGGCATCCATCCTGCGAAATATTTCCACCTCGCCGTTAGAAACGCAGGACAGTGAGGCTGGCGATATTTAGTTTGCATGATTAAGTTTTAAGAAATTTACGTTCCATTCAGTAATTGACGGTTGTGAAGATGCTTATCTCGTTCTATTCTCGTTTCTAATTCGAGAAAGAAGAACGTAATCGATTATTTGGTTGTTATAATCGATTTTCTTAATAACAATAATCGATTTCTAATCTACGCTACAGATGAAAAAAAAATGAAATGGTACTGAATTTTCTTCACTCAAAGTCACATCCCACACAACTGAACAGTATGGAGACACAGTCTGTGACTCCATATGCTTTGTTGGTGTGCGTTCTACACAGCGACAACAACGAACGACTGTTGAGTGCCGACACACCGTCGATTAGAATTTTAGGGTAAGGGGCAAGGGAGGGTCAGATCAAAAAACTAATAATGCCAATCGAAAGAGCGCAAAAAAGTACGCTTAGAATCGTTCGAAAGGTAATCGTTCAAAAAACGCTCATACATTTTCACCTTCTCGCTCTAACGACTCTCACCTGCGTTCCACTGCACGTATCGCGATGAAAGATCCATTCGACAAATCTGCATTGTAATACGAAAACAACGATATATGTATCATCGCGATACGTGGAGGGAACACTCTAAAATACGTACGAGATGAGAACCCACTGCGTATTAATATATAGATAATTGCGTAGTGATGGACTTTACCGATGTGATATAACGTTACAACATAGTCTTTGCAATCATCATCGATATATTTTGTATTATTTTACCTGAGCTTTGCGGAAAGGGAACAGCCCTTGAATATATCCTTCGGTAAATAATTTCGCGTTATATTCGGAAATAAGAGGGAAATTTCCTCACACCGTTTGTAAAAGCGACGAATCAAAATCCGTTGTGCGCGTTCGTTGAAGTGAAGTAAACGTGTATGAAATTCTCGTAAAGAAAATTCTGGATCGGTAAATTCTATTCGAAGGAGTTGTCCGCTTATAGGAGTCCGTTACGGGAGACTTCGAAGAATTTGCTTAGAGGAATGTACTGGATTTGAGTTCGCTCTTGCGACTTCTTACGATTAAAAAGAATGCATAGACCAAGGCTTTTTAGTTTATAACAGGCATGAGAAACCCCCGACCCGCGGGACACATGCGGTTCTCGAGTAAGATTTGTCCGGCTTACCATTGAGTTCTTTTTATAAGCAGTCCACAGCAAGTTTGACTTGCTTAATTAGTATCAATTGTTTTTTTTTTTGGCCCGTGGTCCATCCTAATTTTTTTTTATTTGCCCCCTTTCAAAAAGAAGGTTGCCCATGCCTGGTTTATAACATAACAAGATGCCCATAGTAGTAAAATCGGTTCAATCACAACTTTTCAAACAATGTACATGAAAGTAACCATTTCCTTTTCGCGACAGGGAATAAGTTTTTTACATACGAGAATCATTGTGGATTAAACAAACGCGTTACATTGTTTATTGTACGCCGACTGAAACCCCTACCACGAGCGAGCTTTATTTTATCGTAGTGCAAAAATAAAAGTTGATAATGCGAGCTCTCTCTAACTACCGGAGAATAAGCAGCGAGAAAAGAAGAAGGAATTTTTATCTCCTGGCTATGACGACGACATTTGACGGATTTTCAAACGCCGCCATCATCATCGGTAGTTAGGGAGAGCTCGCATTATCAATTTTTACTTTTTCTATTACGATAACATAAAGCTGAAGCACGTAATTCGAGAGCTTTACTATTTTTTAGCTTTATTTTGGATTCCCACTGTATAGCTTAAAACGTGTGATACGATCAATATCTTAGGAGGCGTCTGCGGTACCGGCGAATTTTTTCCTCACAACTTCACGTCGACGATCCTCGCTCTGAAACGAATAGAGCACGGCTTATCTGCTATTATTATTTACTAAACGATGAGTGATGGGCTATCTTATCTATTCCGTCTCAGCTTCTCGTTCGGTGAATTCGTACGATGTTTGTGAATTTGACGAATTTCGTTCGTATAACAAGGGAAAAATTGGATTCCGATATTCGTACTCGAACTACCCAAATTATCAGCGCCTGAGCAAGTTTAATGTCTTTATCGAAAGTATTTAGATGTTATAAATACGATGACCGAAGAAAATCGAAGCTATTACAACGCATTTTACAGATTTGAACATTCTCGAGAATTAATTCCTACATAAATCAATTTGCATTAAACATATTGACACTTTCGTTTGGTGAAAACGTCAAAAATGTGAACATCGTTTGTCCAAAGACGTTACATTGCGAAGCCGCATAATTCCATTGTCGGTTAGAGAGAGATCGCGTTATTAGCTTTTATCATTAGAGTAGTTCGTTTACAGCGACCATTTAAAACGTGAAAGATTTCAATCCTATTACGTGTGAGTGTTCTTTGAATCCTCATGAAAAACCCTACGAGCGTCCATCCGATTGGGCTATCGTTTTGGAGATATTAAATTCCGAAGGATAAAGTGCGCACATCATACGAGTAAGTACCGACTCGCGTAAGTGGAGCTGCACACGCCGCGATGGTCGAACGGACAAGGTGACGTACTGGAACCGTGGCGGTTCTGGTTTCGAATCTTATTGACTTCAATTTTTTTTCTTTTTTTTTTCAATCGAAAAATCTTTTGGTTCGTTTTATAAACTTTCATTTAAGGATAGAAAGGCAAAAATGAATGTTTCCCTCATTACACGCATCAATGGTTCGACTTCAATAGTCAAAAACAATTTAAGTGATCTTTACATTGATATCAATCAATGATAACGAGGAAATTATCATCTTTCACGTATGGTTTAATGGTCGTATGCAAAAGTACCTTATTTTGCCTTTGTATCCTTGCATGGAAGTTTGTGACACATAGCAAAAATTGTTTTCATTTGTTTTTAATTATTGAACTACATAGCACTGATGTTTGCAATGAGAAAAAAGAAAGAAAAAAAATTGAAGTCAATAAGATTCGAAACCAGAACCGCCGCCGTTCCAATACGTCACCTTGTCCGTTCGACCATCGCGGCCTGTGCAACTGTATTCACGCGATTCGATACTTACTCGTGTGATTTACGCACTTCATTCTTCGGAATTTAATCTCCAAAACAAAGCCCCAATCGGATTTCGCGCAATTTGACCGAAACTCAACTGGTGTTAGTTGGTATCACAATCCGTATACACCATCATAACAGATGACAAAACTTGGATATATTCGTATGAACCGGAAACTATAAGGAACAATCAATTTGGGGGTTCCAAAATCGATCGTTCACGAAGCAGCTTAAGCCGTAAAGGATGTTTTGAGCAAATCAATCGAGTGTTTGGCGACGACGAAGTCGTGTTTGTAAGCAACCAGAAGGTGGTGGCAGAATGATATTCAACATCGTCGACTTTCCTTTTATGAGCCAAAAAACGGGCATTACCGGAAAATGTATGTCTTATTTGGGATATGATTGAACAGGACCGAATACCCCATACAATTCTAGAGATTGGTGTGAAAGCAAGTAAAAAATATTGGTAATCATCGGACGTGTTAGTGTAGGACGCAACTTTAAGGATTGGTGAATTTTCGAACTCCTACGCCAGAAACGGCCATTACCAAAAAAAATATTGGTCTTTTTCGGACCACGATTGAAGAAGACCGACATGTTACTGTAAGGATTTAAGCAACTTTAAAGATTGGTGTGAAAGCAAGTAACACCAATTTGCACAAGCATTCGAAGGTACGTAAGCTTTGTTCATGGTTGAACGATTTTAACCCAGCTCAGAAAGAAGACAGTGTGAAATGGTGCAGATCTACACTAGATCACTTTCACGATGAGTCATCCTTTACAGGTGATGAAACACTGGGCAAACAATAGGCAGTTTTGGTCTCCAACGAAGATTACCCGTGAAAAAGGCCGAAACAAAGTTTAGAAGAATTACTAATTTGTTTGAATGCTGAACTCTTCGCTAGAATTTGTTTTCCTGCGGTTTTCTAAAATGTCCGCGAAAAGCGCCCAAGATGGTGAGGTCATTTTGCATTTTGATAACGCTCGAACTCCCGTTGCATTTGAATGTCTAAAACGTTGAAGTAATGGGTCACTGGCCAGACTAGTAGCAATCTGGGATCTGATGATACACGTTTAAGGGATGTAAAGTTGCGGGACTTTTCATCAGCGGTGGACGCATTTGAAACTGAAGTAAACAACCTAACGCGGAAAAATTGGAAAAAGACTTTGTGGAAATTGGTTTTTACGGATGCAAATAATCCATTGACTGTGATGATTTTGGCAATTTATTGTGTATTATTCTCCTAAGTTCCACGGAAAAAGAACAGCCCTCTCATTTACACATCAACAATTATCGCTATCTGCGTCGATTCTACTGTTCGTAACGGAAACAAACTGGGCGCTAATTATGGGCTTTTATTATTTATAATTAGCTGATGTGTGGAACTTGAGGTTTCGGTTATTTTGAAATGAACGTTTTCGCTTCCATTTCTATACAATTGATTTTTCGTTTTAACTTTGAAAATTTATATCCTATCCTGCTTTGAAGGCAATTTATCGGAGATAATTGGAGTTTCGAAAGCTTCGATCGGATCCGATTAGTGAGGATGCCTTTTACGACACAATTACTATTAAAACAACTTCTCTTGTGTTGGGGAAAATTGAATTATTAATACGTCGAATATGCTAGCTAACTTAATTAGTCTGCGATAACATGTAAAAGCACTTTCTGCGTAGGATCATTAAAGAAGGCCACTGACCGAATTAAATGCATCCACAAATACAGCGAATACAAAATTGCGTCTTAATCGTGAGTGGATAGTTTGTCAGAGACGTAATCGTTTTCAACTATATTCGCATTAAATTTAGTTGGGGACAACCAAGTCCAAGATGTACAACAAAGCATATATGTACAGTGTGGACGTATAGGTTGGAACAAAATCAATAAAACCTGTAAATAGTGGGGAAAAACGATCCAACACTTCAATCTTAATTTTTAAATACCCAACTTTTTACAAAAAAAAAACATTTTGCGACGTCAGTATTGCCGCGGATATGACGTCACGTTGATTGTCAAACGTGACAGCACAACGTTGGACAAACGTTATTTATCGTTTGATTAATTGATGTAAAATTTAAAATGGCAGTTCAGATGAATTTTGTTACATAATGATGGCCCTATGTAATATGAATCTGGAATTTTCAAGACGCATAATTTGCTCCGAAGAAGCTACATCTTCCTAAACGGGTCTGTCAATAGGCAAAACTGTAGATACTGGGCAAACTGGACGATGGAAGGACACACACAATTCCGACAAAAAATCAACGTTTGTGAGTAGGGATTGTGGGTTATGCATAGGCCCGTTTTTATTGAAGGTGCATTAAATGGTGAAAATTATCTGCTACTACTGCAGCGAAACTGCCCGATAGCGCCTTATGGTTCCAGTACGATGGTGCACCGCCACATTATTCTCTAACTGTTTCTAATTATTGGAGTCCCATTTTCCCAAACAAATGAATTGGTAGGCGAGAAGCAATGCAATGGCCAGCAAGATTATCCCGATCTAACTACACTCGATTTCTTCTGGTGGGATTATCTCAGATTCAAAGTGTATCTAAACCGATCTAAGAATATTGGTGGTTTGAAGATTAGAACAACCGAGGAAATCAGGTTTATACCTTCCCAATTTTTGCTCGTTCTCTTTTGTCACAATCCCATCGTATTTAAATTTTCTTTTTAAAAACAAAAACGTAATAAATTTCAACGTAAAATATATCGTTGATTCTGTGCTGTCAGTTTTGACGAACGTCATTTAACTTTTGATTAATTGACATAAAACTAAAAATGGCTGGTTTAAGTGAAACACAAAGAATGGAAATTTTAACAATAATTTGGTTTCAGCACGATGGTGCACCGCCACATTATTCTCTAACTGTTTCTAATTATTGGAGTCCCATTTTCCCAAACAAATGAATTGGTAGGCGAGACGCAATGGAATGGCCAGCAAGATTATCCCGATCTAACTACACTCGATTTCTTCTGGTGGGATTATCTCAGATTCAAAGTGTATCTAAACCGATCTAAGAATATTGGAGGTTTGAAGATTAGAATAACCGAAGAAATCAGGTTTATACCTTCCCAATTTTTGCTCGTTCTCTTTGTCACAATCCCATCGTATTTGTCGTATTTAAATTTTCTTTTTAAAAACAAAAAAGTAATAAATTTCAACGTAAAATATATCGTTGATTCTGTGCTGTCAGTTTTGACGAACGTCATTTAACTTTTGATTAATTGACATAAAACTAAAAATGGCTGGTTTAAGTGAAACCCAAAGAATGGAAATTTTAACAATAATTTGGTTTCAGCACGATGGTGCACCGCCACATTATTCTCTAACTGTTTCTAATTATTGGAGTCCCATTTTCCCAAACAAATGAATTGGTAGGCGAGAAGCAATGGAATGGCCAGCAAGATTATCCCGATCTAACTACACTCGATTTCTTCTGGTGGGATTATCTCAGATTCAAAGTGTATCTAAACCGATCTAAGAATATTGGAGGTTTGAAGATTAGAACAACCGAGGAAATCAGGTTTATACCTTCCCAATTTTTGCTCGTTCTCTTTTGTCACAATCCCATCGTATTTGTCGTATTTAAATTTTCTTTTTAAAAACAAAAAGGTAATAAATTTCAACGTAAAATATATCGTTGATTCTGTGCTGTCAGTTTTGACGAACGTCATTTAACTTTTGATTAATTGACATAAAACTAAAAATGGCTGGTTTAAGTGAAACCCAAAGAATGGAAATTTTAACAATAATTTGGTTTCAGCACGATGGTGCACCGCCACATTATTCTCTAACTGTTTCTAATTATTGGAGTCCCATTTTCCCAAACAAATGAATTGGTAGGCGAGAAGCAATGGAATGGCCAGCAAGATTATCCCGATCTAACTACACTCGATTTCTTCTGGTGGGATTATCTCAGATTCAAAGTGTATCTAAACCGATCTAAGAATATTGGAGGTTTGAAGATTAGAACAACCGAGGAAATCAGGTTTATACCTTCCCAATTTTTGCTCGTTCTCTTTTGTCACAATCCCATCGTATTTGTCGTATTTAAATTTTCTTTTTAAAAACAAAAAAGTAATAAATTTCAACGTAAAATATATCGTTGATTCTGTGCTGTCAGTTTTGACGAACGTCATTTAACTTTTGATTAATTGACATAAAACTAAAAATGGCTGGTTTAAGTGAAACCCAAAGAATGGAAATTTTAACAATAATTTGGTTTCAGCACGATGGTGCACCGCCACATTATTCTCTAACTGTTTCTAATTATTGGAGTCCCATTTTCCCAAACAAATGAATTGGTAGGCGAGAAGCAATGGAATGGCCAGCAAGATTATCCCGATCTAACTACACTCGATTTCTTCTGGTGGGATTATCTCAGATTCAAAGTGTATCTAAACCGATCTAAGAATATTGGAGGTTTGAAGATTAGAACAACCGAAGAAATCAGGTTTATACCTTCCCAATTTTTGCTCGTTCTCTTTTGTCACAATCCCATCGTATTTGTCGTATTTAAATTTTCTTTTAAAAACAAAAGTAATAAATTTCAACGTAAAATATATCGTTGATTCTGTGCTGTCAGTTTTGACGAACGTCATTTAACTTTTGATTAATTGACATAAAACTAAAAATGGCTGGTTTAAGTGAAACCCAAAGAATGGAAATTTTAACAATAATTTGGTTTCAGCACCATGGTGCACCGCCACATTATTCTCTAACTGTTTCTAATTATTGGAGTCCCATTTTCACAAACAAATGAATTGGTAGGCGAGAAGCAATGGAATGGCCAGCAAGATTATCCCGATCTAACTACACTCGATTTCTTCTGGTGGGATTATCTCAGATTCAAAGTGTATCTAAACCGATCTAAGAATATTGGAGGTTTGAAGATTAGAATAACCGAAGAAATCAGGTTTATACCTTCCCAATTTTTGCTCGTTCTCTTTTGTCACAATCCCATCGTATTTGTCGTATTTAAATTTTCTTTTTAAAAACAAAAAGGTAATAAATTTCAACGTAAAATATATCGTTGATTCTGTGCTGTCAGGTTTGACGAACATAATTTGCCTTTTGATTAATTGACATAAAACTAAAAATGGCTGGTTTAAGTGAAACCCAAAGAATGGAAATTTTAACAATAATTTGGTTTCAGCACGATGGTGCACCGCCACATTATTCTCTAGCTGTTCGTAATTATCGGAGTACCATTTTCCCAAACAAATGAATTGGTAGGTTGTACATGTACAAAGATCGGGAAAAATCTTTGTATGAGAGATTTTTAGTTGGTATAATATAATAATGGTAACCGAACTACCCAAAGAGAAATCTTTGTACAATGTACAAAGACGCTAAAAAAATCTTTGTACGGAGCCAAAAATCTTTGTCTTGTACAAAAAAAAGTTCTCAAAAATTTTGTTGTGTAATTTATCTCATTCTCCTCCGAATGGCAGGGTTATCATTTAAAAGAAAAGGAGGTAATGACGTCAGAAAATAGTTCTTTTTGTAGAAATTTGCGCATTTAAAAACTAAGGTTGCCGTTCGTTCCGATCGTTTTCTATTTTTTTACTATTTACAGATTTTATTGATTTTGTTCCAAACTATTCGCCCATTCTGTATTTTTAGAATAACGAAAAGCTTCATGTTCGACTCGTTTGGGTCGTTTCAATCCGATAAAAAATATCAACACCGCATTCGCCAAATAATTAAGGAAAAAAGCATGTATGTAGTAAAATTGTAGGTCGTCCTCTCATATTCGTTCGCGTCGAAGTTTATTTTCGTACGATCGCACCGGTTTAAATTTAAATTTCGCTTTACGTGCCTTCGCGTTTTGTAAACTTGTGCGATTTCTTCGCCATTAAACAGATGTTTCGGTTTTTTTACGTACCTTTAAGCTCTGTGGAATCTGTGGGTTGTCTCATGAAATCGTTCAGGTAGTGCTCTAAACCTCTCATTGTGTCCAGAGGACTATTTCCATTTCCATTGACAACACCACAACGATCCTTGAAAAAGAAACAAAGAAAAACACCGATATTATTAATGTCGCCTCGTTCTCGTCCTAACACTGGGTATAGGCGGAAAAAGACAAGATCGTTTCCGTCGGTTTGGGTACACTGTTTTTTTGTCGTACGAGCCCCGAGATCGGAAAAAGATTTTTAGTTTGTACAACATAATCATGTTAACTGAACCACCCAAAAGATCTTTCTACACGACGGAGCCAAAAATCTTTGTCTCGTACAAAAAGAGCCCAGTGTTTTGGGTATATTCGATTTTGAAATTTAAATCTCATTTTCGAAACGATCTGAACGAAGGCGGCGAAGCCGCCTTTACCTGTCCCCCCAGTTTATTTTCGAATATCGACCGAAAATGCGTGTCCCTTGTCCTTTTCGAAACCTATACGCAGCAACGCGAATTGAAGAGACGTGGAATTCGGAAACTTTGGAAAATTTTGCGTTTCTGCAAACGTAGAATTTTCCAACGCATCATCTTCTAAAAGATACGTATGGGACTAAATGCTATATAGGTAAAAGCGAAGCCGAAAACATAAAACGTATTAGTCAACAAACAACATTAACATTAGCCAAAAACACTCAACTCGCATTCGCCACACAACATGAAAATGTATCTAATCTAAAATTGTAAATTGTATGTTGTCGTTAATTCGATCGATCTGTACGTGTTCGTGTAATAATTATAGTTCGTTAAAACGGTGGATGACGCGGTGTCGTTGAGTGATGTAAATCGGACTGACGCTGACAGCTGTCAGCGTCAGTCCGATTTACAGTACTCAAAAATAGCGCGTCATCCACCTTTTAACAAACGCTGAGTAATAATGCATATGTGCGATGTGGTAATATGCGTGCGGTGTAATTTTTATCGCCATTTCGATATGGCGAAGAAGCATTTGAGTTTAATTGCTCGCGAGTCGCTCGATCTAAATTTAGAACGCGCCGTGTAAATTCTACGTAATTTTTCTAGGGCGCGGATGGCTCGATATATTCCCGATCGTCCGTTCAATGTTAAGTGCGCCACGTTAATTATCGATGACCTATCTCCAGGTGATTCGACGCGAAAATGCTTTTTTCGAAATTTCCCCATGGAAGCTGGAAGCGAGAGAATTTACATAAAGCCCATCGCTTACTACGCGGCATATTTATATATAGACATGAGGATGTCTATTTTCGGGGTTACGCCGCCTCACCTGCCGTCTCATTTTATTCTACGATACAAAAACATGGACGCGCGTCGCGTGCCCCGTCGCATTTAATTGTTCGATTTGAAAAAGGTCGGAAAGTAGGTCGGTAAATATTAGAAATACAAAGCGAGAATCGCATCCGGAGGCGAAAAAATCGGTAATCGAACGGTCAAAAGATGGTTAATAAGTAAATACGTGGGCCGCAAGCACGTTAATGCAACGCAATCGATATTATGACAAGGGGGAACATCGCTCTTTTCTATCCAGCAAATTGACCTAGATTTCCCGAGGCAATTATGTAACATTGAAAAACGGCGAATCGTTTCGTTACGTGCGAAATGTATGCATGTATGTATATATGTGATGTATAATGGATGTACGCATAAGTATGTGTGCAATGTGCAAAGAAAACATAACACAAAACATAATACTTAAGAGTTTATTAATATTACGTATATATGTATAAATAAATATCACAGATAGAACAGAGACTATTCTAAAAAATACAACAAGCAGCGTCTGTAGTAACAGCATCGGGAGCGGCAATGGGCATAAACATTCGGTTTGTGATGCGAGTCTTGGGGTGGTGTGCAAGGGATACCCGAGTACACACGTTACCTGGTAGGAAAGGAGCTCCCTTGCTTCGTCCATGTTGGTGATTTCTAGCGTAGGCGGCTGCGGAAAGTGGCCTTTTCCAGGGTAGGAGGTGCTGCGACGAAACTTAACCGGGAGATAACTTGTTGATGGTTGAACGTGGGACTGGGCTTCCGACCGGCTACCCCCATTTGTTGCAAGGGGGTCAGGTTCGGGACGCTGCGACCGCGATTCCATGCCGAACTTCCCGACCAGCTCTGGCTGACGCTCGTCCATGGCCCGTAACTTTTGTACAGCGGATGACTCGGCTGTTGCCTTCCGACATTGTGTGGAAAATTGTGTGTGGCCGTTATCGCACGACGTCCTTGATTTTGCCCGACGCTGTTCCCGAACAGTTGTGGCTGCGTGGGCGACGGGAAGTTCTGGAATCCTAAGCCGCCGTTCACGTTCGGGAGATTGGGGATATAGCCGTCTTCGATGGCCGTGGACCACAGATTGCCGGATGGAGTATTCGGCTCGCTCGCATGGAATAGCTGCAGGCCCGCCGTTCCACTTTTCGTATTTTGAGCCACCTGTTCAATGTTCAATTTATCCGATAGATCGCCCGTATTCGAATTAGAATCGCATTCTGCGGATTTATCTATGGCGGTCACTCCCACTTCGTCCGTATTTGCTCCGCTGACAGCTGTTTTGTCAACGAGCTCATCTTGCATTGCTGAACGAGATTGCGCCTGATGAACACTCGTGTCGGTCGGGGACGTAGGTGTGGTATAGAATATCGTATTCGGATTATTTTTAGAAGGATTCACCGAGATGTCTACGCCACTTAAACCGATGCTAGCGTTGCTACTTAAACTAAATTCCCCCATTAGTAAAGTCTCACTCGATAAATAAGTCGCTCGCTATGTCATACCCCGCAAAACACTTCACCTAACCACTACTTTCCCGTCACTATTACCAACTATTACGCGAGCAAAACCTGCCCAACGATGCATCGGACGCGTTTGCGCGGTTCGGCTCATTGCAGCTGATTACGACTACGACGCAGTTTCGCGGTTCCACGCCAGATTCCGCCATACGCCCCCGCCTTGCCTTTTACGCGAATTCTGTAAACACGAAACCTTCACGAAAAGAATGCTAGAAATGCTCTCGAAACCACCGAAAACTTTCTTACGCAAAAAAGATACACGTCACGATCCGCTCGATAGGAAATTTCTAAATGGGTTCCGTTTTTTACTGGGGCAACGTTCTACTCGTAACGTTGACTACGCTACGACGATAAATACAATTCTCCTATCGCTATCGATTTAGCCGCTTATCAAATCGTTTCCTTCGCAACAATTATTGATGCCCCACTTTAGCCACCGAGGGTGCCAATTAGATTTTCTTTTAATGGAAACAACCGACCGACCACTCTAAACCCGGGCGTATAAACCGCCGCCCTATCGACTAGCAACTGAACAAAATTTCAATTTGCTATTTTTAAATCGTGCATCTTTACTGTATCGTGAGAAATTTGAGCTATGTATAATTGATAAATGTATCCCATTTTTTTGTATGTACTCGTTCGTACCTTCAACCTTGAGGGGTCGCGAATTTGCCTGCCCGGTTGCCTAACTGGCGTATACAGTACCTGGTAATTGAATTGGACCCGCTTAACACGTAAGGGGTTAGGCCATCCTCAGGGGCTCACTGTTAACAAGTTTAACAAGTGTGTTCGGGAATTTAGCGCTCCCGAGGTACCCGAGCTAAAACCCAAACTAAGGTGTAAGGTAACGTGCCGAAAGTTGCGTGGCCGCAGGGGTGTGCGGTATTTAACGTTCCCCTGGGGGCATCAGGCGAAACCCCTTGTAATTAGCCTTACCTGATCAAGCGGGGCTCTGATCGGGCGGACAGATACTTCCCTAGCTACTCTTCGTACAGCTACGCTATCTAGAATTTCCAAGGCTAAAGTTCGAAAGCTTGTGAAACAGGGCCAAGGTTACATACAGGCTAAAAGAGCCATAATCAAGGCCAACCTCACTAGGCGTGCACAAAGGAGCAAGGTTTAGTCTAGACAAGGAAGTTAGGCCTTAAAACAGACGGCGTCAGGAAAGGACGGAAGTCCAAAAGGCGAGGTGGGAGGGCAGTACTCCCGCAGGTCTTCCGAAAGGCAAGGGGCCAGAAGGTTTAACCTTCAAGGAGGCTGCTTTGGAGAGGTTCGCGGTAGTATGCAACGACTATCCAGCCGCCCACATGGAACCGGCAAAGCTTAAGGCAGTCCAGGACTCTATTATGGAGGCATATCGCAGCATTACGGAGCAAGGGCTAATATTTGGTATATTTGGTAAGAAGGTTTAACCTTCAAAGAGGTTGCTGTGGAGAGGATCGCGGTAGTATGCCACGACTATCCAGCCAGCCAGGCGGAGCCAGCAAAGCTTAAGGCAGTCCAGGACTCTATTATGGAGGCATATAACAGCATTATGGAGCAAGCGTTTCAAGTCCACTTTAAAAATACACATACATATATGCGGAAGAACCGCTCTCAGGGCTGATGAGTCTAATTAAAGGAATAAAGCTGGAGAACATATTCTAAGTACGCATGAGGACCATAATAGATCTGGAAAGGTCGCAGTGGAACAGGCATCAGTGCCACCTCAAGTAATCTAATCTAATCTACTCTAATGTAATCTAAGGGGTTAGGCCACTCTAGAGGCCGAAGAAATAGGGCCACAGAAAATATAGTCAACAAAGTCAAGAAATGGAGAGTCCTGACTACCACACCTATTATGAGATCGAGCGAAGCATGAATCGATATAGAAAGCAAAGGGGGCTTAGCCGGCTACTTGATAAGGAACGCTTTGAGGCAGGACTGAGGGACATATTCGAAAATAAAGTAAAAAAAAAAAAATAAGTAAACTAAATAGTGACTGTACCATATTTATCCCAAAAATCAAAGAGGTATGCCACTATGGTTGAACATTGAGATAGAGAATAAGAGGAGAGAGTGCCATAGGATCCGACGCACAAAAACAAGAAGTAACCGCAGTCAGGATGGTACACTCACAATATCAAATAACTTGACTTAACTGAAACACTTGATTATTATGCCAAGAGGAACCACTGGAAACAGCTACTGGAAGATCTGGAGGATGATATATGGGGTGACGGGTACAGGTTGGTGATGCGCCGACTTTCTCCTCCTTTCAATCTGTCTACGGCTCAAAGGAAATATATAACTACAGAACTTTTTCGACTGAAAGCAACAAGCTGGAAGTAGGCACTAGTAGGATTGAGAAGCGCCTCTCTTTACAGTGGAGGAACTCCAAAGCAGAGAGAGCATTGAAAGGCAGATGAAGGGTGGCACATTGCAAATGTAACTGACAATAGAAATGACTCTTTGTGCAATCCGAAGTATGCCCAGCAGGCGGTTCCAGATGCACAAAAGCGAAGAAAGGAGGTGCTTTAGGGCTTGCACTTACTGCGCAGGAGTCCCATACAACCACAACGCGATAGACCCTAAGCGTTTGGCGTCCATAAAGGATTTCACCTCGGAAAAAGAAACTTAAAGGCCTCCTATCGGGGCCATGTTTGGAAGAAGTGGCAGGAAAGGGAGAAGGAACGATTCATAAACACGCTAATGACGATGGGGACAGACTGACAAACATGAGTTTCCTATTGACCAAATTCGAACATCCAAGAAGGCACAAGGTCACATGGCGACACCCATCAGGAGGACTGGAAAATGATAGGGGCCACATAATAGCAGCAAAGGAAATAAGGGAACAACAAACTCAAGAACATTACATACAGACCGTTATCTGCTGGTGGCAATAATACAAGGCATAAACAGGAAGTATCAATACTGGGGAAATAGGAGCACAAAGAGATTGGAGGTGGATCTATTAGAAAAGGAAGAAACAAGGCAAGAAATAGGAGAAACAATGACCAACGGTCTACAAAGTGCAACAATAGGCATACAGGAAATAGAACAGGCATTTCCTTACTGTCCGCCGCTTATTAGAGGTAACAGATCCATTTTTTAGGATTTTAAACTGTTACGCTCTGCCGCGGCCGGGTTTTGAACGCCGGACCTTTACACTGTGAAGCGCGAGTTTCACCACTTAGCCACTGAGCGAGTTAAATAAGTGTTAATTTGATTTAATAGATGGCTAGTAGAAGTCGTGGGCGGAATCAAGAAAGGATTTGTTGGTTCGGGGCTATTTTTATGGCCTCCATGAGTTTGAGGAGTCGATGACTCAATTTTTATAGATTGATTTGTGTTTGTGCATGTGTATTGCATACAGGGTCGTTCATAAAGTTTCAAGACCGGTCTCAGAACAGAGAATTTATTAAACATTTTTGCACAGCAAACTAAAAGTCTTCGAAATATGACGCGTGGGCATCAACGCATGGCTGCCAGCGTTTTTCCCATTGTTCCTAGGCTCCTTGGAAAGAGATCTCATCCAAGCTCTCTGGACCGCTGGATTCGTATCGAATCGCTTCCTTTTCAGGCCTTCTTTTTTGATTCGGGGGAACAAAAGAAGATGATCAAATTTGGATTTGTACTAAACTGATCCAACTTTTACTATTATTATTATTTATTTAAAGTATACATAAATAATACAAAAATGGGTAGAAAAGAAAAATGTATAATACCGTTATGGAAATAAATACAATAAGCTGGTTTTAACTATTCTATTTGCAAAGAAAGATTAAATACGTTTAGGCCCCGGTGCTGAACCGACCTAAAAGATTTTACCCCCAATCCCAGAGGTTGGTTCCATAGTTTGAGTGTTCCGTTGCGCAATTTTGGCAGCCATCATGGCATTTTCCGCGGCTACCTTGGTCTTTTTCATAATCGGCTTTGGTCATTTCCAATTCGCGTAACAATCTAGCGTATTTCCTCTTGGCTTCGTTGTGCATGGCGGTTTGCAATTGGAATTGCCAATCCGTCTCGAAGGCGGCTTTGCTGCTTTGGATGAGGGAACCTTGCAAACTGTTCAAGGCAAAATCAACGATCTTAGGTGGTCGTGTGCTCGCACTGATAAGTCTTGGACGACGTTAGTTCTTCTTTTAATTTCTTCTAGACGTTTCACTTTCGCCGCCAGGTCTTCTTTGGCGCGGAGGATTTCTTCTTTAAGCTTATCAACGGTGATTTGTTTCAAGGTTACGATGTCCTGTGGTTCCTGAGCCTTGTATAGATATATTGTGTATATATGTACAGTGAGTCAAACATAGGAACGCGCTTCAAGGTGAGTTGTTGTGAATATCGCGTACAGCAACTGTACTTAATGTTCGGACGATCACAACCACTAGGTAAATGAGGTGCGCTGTGGAAACTTTTGTTTTGCCAGCGCATGCCTGACCTTGAAGCACGTTCCTGCATTGGACTCACTGTACATATTAATCTTAGGTGTGTGATGCTTACCCCTAAATTATCCGGTTTAGGTGTAGTAACGTTAAGCTCCACGATGTTCGTTTCTTCCGTTTTGGAGTCCGTTTCCGTTCTAGCTGTCGTAGTGTTAGTTTCGGTGACGTTAGATTGTACTGGATTCTCGGTAGTTTTGTTCCCATCGTCCGCTGTTAATTCACTCGCCATGGGTTTAACTTCGGTTATAATAACGGTGATATTCTCGATTTTCGTATCCGCATTATTTTGGGGCGTTTTCTTCTCTTTCGCTTCCTCGCTCGCGATTCGAGGGAACATCAACAGGATTACTAAAGAAAGTAAAACTACATTTAACGGTTACGCGAGACAGCTTAGAACGACCTGGTATTCGTAATAACAGGCATGAGGAAGTTTCGTGCACTTACATAGGCAAACGAGGATAGTGATTGTACGATGCATTTTTTGCGGAATAAAACCTCGAAAGCAATTCTCCTTCTTCCCATCTGCGAAAAGGTGTCTTTGTTGCGTTTTTAAAATAAATATGTGTGTAAATCTAAATGTAATTAGCGAAATAGGAGATTAAGAACAATAAACTTACGTAATGATATGCTTTGAGGAACGATGGCTCAGTTTGCACTAGAAATCGCGCAGATTGTAATCTATTGCAGAGTTTGATACATTTTACCATTGCGTTTCTTTCATTATGGAGAGGGAACTAATCCGGGGTGCAGTGTCGCGGTACATTTCTCAACATTCCGTTCATTCGCTTTTTATGCTTAATTTCGTGAGACTTTCGCTGCATAAGATAATTGCGCATATTTCGTAGCAACTCGAACAAATGCAATCTGTATCCAAAATAATAAATAAATGTAGAAATTGTAAAACGCCTGTAGCACTCATTTAATTTTACATATTTAGAATATTTTGGATTTTTTCCACATATTTCGAATATTTCAACAATTTTGGAGATCGCGTTATTTTTATAAGAAATATAATAGACGATTTTCTGGGAAATTTACATTGTACGATAACCGATCTGTCGTTAAATATAATCAAATAAATATTACTTAAATAGGGATTAATGATTTTTCCAAGCAATTTATGTTCCTACATTTTTTTAAGAAATTGTTAATTGCTTTTAAACTCCCAAACGAAATGTCATGTTCAATACCGAAGAGCAAAGATTATTTTCTTACGGTTTCTAACAATAAGAATAAAAATCGGAAATTAAACGAGTAAAGGTGGGTTCTGATTGGTTAAAAATAATTAGGTAAGGGGTGTATACGTTACAGCATTTATCATTTGAAAATTTTCAAAGCGAATTGTTACCGAGTGTTATCCAATGCCAAAAGTGAAAAGCGCTTTAGTGGCCTCCTGCATCAAGTCCGTTGTAGAATGACTTTTGAACGAAGAAAAAGTACTATGTTTTTTGTATATCGATAACTATCAACGATACAATCGAACGCTTTAAGATCTACACGAATTAGGGTTAAATAAAAGCGTTTAGCACTAATTTAATTTTACATATTTAGAATATTTTGCCTTTCTTCCACATATTTCTAATATTTTACACATTTTTCCGCTTGAAAATCGCGTTATTTTTATAAAAATATAGTAGACGATTTTCTGGGAAATTTACATTGTACGATAACCGGTCTTTCGTGAAATATAATAAAATAAATATTATTTAAATAGGGATTAATGCTTTTTCCAAACAATTTATGTTCCTACGTTTGTTTAAGAAATTGTTAATTGCTTTTAAACTCCCAAACGAAATATCATGTTCAATACCGAAGAGCAGAGATTATTTTCTTGCGGTTTCTAAGAATAAAAATCGGAATTTAAACGAATAAAGGTGAGTTCTGATTGGTTAAAAATAATTAGGTAAGGGGTGTATACGTTTCAGCGTTTATCATTTGAAAATTTTCAAAGTGAATTGTTCCCGAGTGTTATCAAATGCCAAAAGTGAAAAGCGATTTAGTAGCCTCCTCGATCAAGACCGTTCCAGAATTATTTTTGAACGAAGAAAAAGTATTCTGTAAAGCGTGTGGACCGTGTGGTAAAATGGTGAGTTGATAATTTTCCAAAACAATTTTATTTTATTTATTTAATTCAAATTCCATCTAGTCTGCCATACAATTGGTTCAAAAACTTGCTTTGGATTGCTGAATAAAAATATTTTTTTTAACATTAACTAAAATTATAAGGAGTTGCTTCTATTAAAACATTAGGGACAATAAATAGTAATTGCAAGTATACAAGGTGTAAATTTAGCGATGACTCTAATTTCAGGGGGGATTCCTCGTCATTTTTTACTAGAAAAAGTTCATATAAACATGTGTCCTAACTTGCGCCATTTTCGAGAAACGTGGCGTCAAAAATTTAACAAAAATCGTTCTTTTTTAAATTAATTACTCAAAAGTCTTTTCGACCATTTCGATGAAACTTGATGTGTCTATTAGCAATAACAAGGGACTTCTTCTGATGTAATTATGTTTAAAATAATAGTTCCAGTGGCGTCGCAGACGGTTATCTCAGTGATTTTTATTGTAGTAATCATCACATGCCACTCTTTCCGCCCTAGTTTGATATTCTTATCAGATTAAACATTTTTTTACGAGAAAAAGTTCATATAAACATGTGTCCTAACTAATGGTGTCAAAGATTTAACAAAAAATCGTTTTTTTAAATTAATTACTGGAAAGTCTTTTCGACTCCTCGAATTGGAATCCCTGGGTCAACTTGTCATGTCATCAAGAACGAAATAACCTTTCAGAGATTTTTGTAATGTTTCTAGGTGTTCGCAGATATTTCTTTTATAACAGTTGGGAGATTTTGTACTCCATCCTTGTCAAGCAACTCCTCCAACCAAAGTTCGCAATAATGTCGTCCTGTCCTCTATTCTTCCATGCGGACAACTAAGCCACGAATGCTTGTAATATTTCAGTAGCATCCATAATAGTAACTTTATATCCTTGAAGGTAAAGACTTATATTACTCAAGTGATCAAACATATCTGCCAGGTAAAAAATTCTTCCTTTCAAAGCGTCAAGATAAACTTCCGCCCCTAGTTTATACTGGTGCTTGCCTTCAGTGCCTTGCCTTGCTTCTGGTAAAGTTGACAATTTTGTGGTTGTCAAAAACCTCGTTTCAGGGTTTTTGGAGGAGTCGATTTTGGTCGATCTTCACGCAGTTCATCACTGACACACGACCAGAAGGAAAATCTGAAAACGAACTTTTATCTGTAGGACCATTTCCTTCCATTTGATGTCAACCTCCTTACATTGCCTAAGGACCATGTAAGGAGGTTACCAATTATTTTCGACAAGTTATAGAGAAGGCTGACTGGCTTGTCGTTTCGGAGATAAAGGTAAACATTTGCCAGGTTGGGAAAGGTTGATGACCCCATAGTGCCTCCAAAGCAAGAAGGAAGATGCTGGGCCCAGAATACCGTGTCGATGATTTCACGAAGATACTCTGTTCAAAGTCAGGTTGGCCATACAATCCGACTCCGAGGACTTGTTACTATTCCGGGTTGTAATCGAAGCTTGGATTTCATCGGAAGTAAAATGCTTTATCGCTACAGCGAAACAAAAACTCCAATGCCATCTAGAAAGCTCTATTTGGCGATAGATGGCGCACGAAGACAAGACGTAGGGGGGATGGTGACGTCAACAACAAAAATTCTTGCCGGAAAGTGGTCCCTTTGAAGAAAATTTTGGGACCCACTGCCCTGGGTGAAGCGTTTGATCGATTTTGCGAACGTTTATAGTCAACGCCTGACCGGCTAATTGCGCTGTACAGTGAATATGTCGTTACCCATGCGATCACACGCTCCTCATGAACCGTTCACTCACAATCAGTAGTGGCAATAATATTCAGAAACTAAGAAAAACTGATTTCAATCAATTTCTTTTAAATTAAAATCTACAAATCCGTCCGTGTACGGAGGTCGTTGTTTCGTAATATCGACCCGTTCTAAGCCCAACCCAATGACGCATTATGGGCTGCAATGGGAACTATCACACAGTTCAATAAATACAAAATTGTCGCTTTGGTGCCTGAAATGTTATATATATCTGCGGATTGGTCGTATATAATATTGTTAACATATTGAGTGACCAGATTCTTAGCATTCCACGTCTAATATACAACACCATTACATGAAACGAGTATACGAGGTTATAAATAAAGTAATAACACCGGGTTTTTTTTCTTCACTTGTTTTATTCCAATAACATTACAATTCAACATTGTGCCCTTCAAAGTAACTGCTTTGGGAAGCCACACAGCGCTGCAGACAGTTTTTCAACTCGCACGATGGCGCACCGCCACATCATACGCTTCTTGTTCGTAACTTTCTAGACACCCGAAGGGGTCTATTTCATTTCATTTACATTTTCCTACCTTCAGTCGAAGTCGTAGTTCTGGATCTTCTACTACGTGTTTTCTTTCTAACACTTTCATCGGTCTTAAATACCTTCACGCCATAATCAACTGTTTTTCTTGGTTCCTTCAGTTCCATCGAAATCTGGTGATTACTTTTACCACTGTAGAGCGCATTTCAATTCTGACACATTCATACAAAATTCTTAACCTTCCTATACTCACGCATACGGTCTGTGAGACCGACTTATATAGTATAGTATACGTCTTTCATTTTGACGTGAGTATAGGAAGGTTAAACAAGGTCACCTCGCAGGCAGCGTAAATTTTAAGTAATGTTGTCTTCGCAGAAGCTAAAAATAAACAAAAAATTCGGCACGTTCCTAACTAAAGTGCAATATCGTTGATCCTGATAATCAAAAAGTACTAAGAGATTAGGTTATCTACCTTCGGGAAATCTCATCCGAAAGCGATGTACATAACTTTGGCATTAGGCAATTCTGCGCCCTTATTCCGAAAAATTCACTAAATTTTATGACCACAGCTGGAGATTTTCTTTATAGACAGACTTGGCGCATCAATTAAAATCATTTTACAGAATAAATACGTTAGATCCAAAAAAATCTGTTACGGCCAATATGTCACAGCGTTCCGGTTTGATACTTTTGGCCTCTCGCTTCAACTTCTAATGTGTAGATGGCGCCCCGCTTCGGTAGTTTTGATACAACTAGCGCCATTTGGATACACGCGTTAGACATTTGGTTGATCAGGTTTTTCGCTTTAAAAACTCGCTTGTCGAGAATCTGCACGCGAATTCGACGCTGCGAAATTGAATACTATCGTTCTGTGAATCTGGTAGTTACGCCTCCCCAATTTTACTGTTCGAACTAGCGACCACGTTGTGGGTTTGCTTTTCCCTCTATTGGAGGTGAGTTTTTCTTTCTATTAATTTTGTTAATTACGAAGCCGTCATTTTCTCTTTCACGTTGTTGTAGGATGCTAGGAGGACCTAGAATATGCTAGGTTCAGCTAAGATTATCTGAGAACATCTAAGAATTATCGTAGAAGCTAGAAGGAGGTTGGTCTCGGTTCACCTAATACCGACCCGTAGTCTTAAATTTGCTGTCTGGCTGGATTTCCGACTTTTCGACACCGAGTACGAGGAAGCTGCCATCTTTGACAGCTTCCGTCTCGCCAGCGACTACAACGCCGTACGAGTGTTGACAAAAGGAACCACGGTACGCAACATGTAAGTCCCGTCTTTATTTTATTTTGTCTCGTTGAGTTTTGGGAAAAATTCCCTGTAATTATTTAATTAATTTAAATTTAGTAAGTCGGGAATTTGTTTTCAATTAAAAACGGTTTTCTTACTTTCGCTATCTTACCGTTAACAGTTTAGTTTGATATTTGTTGAACGAGTCTTAAGGGGGATCACTTTAATTGCTACTTGCACATATTTTTCCGATTACGTTCTGCTAAAGCTGTAATGTGCATGCGAAGCCCCTGGAATTTCAACGATTACCGACAGTTTTCTAAGCATTATTTAAGTACGATACGAACCCAATTTATTTGAATTTTATTAAGATCCTATATACCTCAAGACTGCTGTCAGTGACATAAAATACTGTTAAATGTCATTCTCTCGCCTCAATTTCTTTTATGTTCGTTTTAAATAGAGTTTTCGAGTAACTTTGCTGGTCGCTTCACAACCGAATAAAAGAATCAGTAACGTAGACGGTTCGGATAACCTCGTCTCACTTACCAACGAAGCCGGAGGGTCTCTCTGTCTCTAGAAACTTAGATGCGATCCAGTTTTATAATAGGAGAGTGGCGCCTTGTTGCTAATAAATTCTCGAACTTGAACCTAAGCCGTTTCCATTGAGCTAGTAAGGCCTGGATCTCCATCTTTATAACCAACTAAGTGGGTTATTCGAATTGCAACGACTAACTCCCGTATCTCTCTCTCTCTTTTGCACCAAGCCAGTAACAAATCTGGGTAGGCAAACACTTTTGAGTGGTAGTGCATGTATATTATTATTGAAAATAAAACAATAATTCTTTAAACACATTTATTTTATATATGTATGTATATTTACATATACATATATACATTTTAAAAAATATAAAGTAGACATAATTTCCCAACTATACATACCTTAAATTGTTAACGTGAACACAGAGAAAATAATGTAAAAAAAAAACATTTGAGAAACAATTAGGCTAGTGATAAACAACAATTAGAGTAGGCGAAAAAATCGAATATATCAATTAAATTTTCAAAACGATTAGTAAAATATCCTCTCGCTATCACAACTTTATATCGAGACAATTGAAATGTAAATTTTAGTATCACATGCATGCCTAGTACACAAAGAAGAATCGAAAATTTATCTGTCCAAACGAGCTGCAATGTTTCGAATACCGTTTTCGCACATCCACATAGCAAATTTGATTTTGTGTCGACAGAAAGTAACTGGTAAATGTAGGAAAGAACCTTACATTACATATTAGGCTTAGAACATACAATTATTAAAAATAGAAATAGATGTTTAGAACGTAAAAGAATAACAGCTAACGATTCATAATTGGAGTTTGTTAAAAAGGTGGATGACGTGTTCACTGACGATGCCGCTTTATTATTCAATGATATAATATAATTATCATTGATAGGTTATCTTGTATATATAAAAATGGATCGTAGTTTGTTCGGATGCTTAAAACTTGAAAACGACTGGACCAAATTGGATAGTTCCTTCTAGCGGGTTTGTTCGTAATTGCTACGTGAAGGTTTAGGACAAAAATAAGTTTGCCGGGTCACCTAGTCTATATACATAAAAATGGATCGTGGTTTATTCGGACGCCATGAATTTCCATACGTGTAATACTGATCCTACGATAGGTGGCGCGCGCGTGTCGAATATTGTTGGCATAGTATATATATCCGACCATAGATGGCGCGCGCGCGTCGAATATTTTGGTTTACTACATATATCCTACGATAGATGGCGCGCGTGTGTACAAACAAATTCAATTCAATTGACTGTAAATAATGACCTATGATAGGTTTCAATAAAAATGACACAATCTAAATTGAATGTTATCATAACCAGTTTCCTTTAATTTCGAATGCGCGGCGAATAAGCTAGTTGAATAATAAAATTGGCATCGTCAGTTAACACGTCGTCCACCTTTTTTAAGAAACTCTATTCATGATTAATTGTGGAAGGTCCTCAAATGTAAGTTAGCGATTACACTCGAGTATTCATTGTAAATCGAGATGGTAAAATGGAAAATTTAAGGAATTTAACATTTCAAGATATATGTTAACGTACCATACTCGATCTAAATTAAAAATACAATCTTATTTTGAGCGAATCGAATTGAACGGTTCCATACAGTCATGTACACTAAAATCGTCCGAGAAAAACTTGACGTAACGTACTATTTTAATCGCGAGAATTTCGTCCAGCACGGTTTTTAAACGTCATCATCACTGCTCGATGTTTCCTGCATGGAAGTAAACCAATTTTCTCGATTTGAGTTTGTTACCACAGCCCTGGAACCAATATAATCTCATTTATCGAAAACAAAATAGTCGTTTAACGTAACAACCTAGACTTTCTGGTATTTGTTGGCAGTGTAAGGGACGCACGGTAGTAGGGTACTTCTTCGCTGGTCTCTAAAGGCCTACGTTGTAAAGTCATCGTTTCGTTCAGTACGTCAGCTTCTTCATCATCCGGTCTAGTAAACCCTGACGACTTACAATTCTCACATTCACTCCTACCAAAAGATTTAGCGTCAAACGCACTGGTTTCGTCGGTTTCAAGGTCGGACGCATCCGATGATGCTAATTCCGACCGAGAAATCGATGAATCTCAAAATGAAACCTACCTATAATCGTCTTCATCTTGTGATGACGATAGGCATTGATATGATATTAGACTAAGCTGTTCCTCGTCTTCGTTGTTTCGATTCGTTTCGTAGTTCGGCGAGGCAAAGCTGGGCGGCGCAGGCGGCAGCAACGAAATATCGTTACTCGTGTCCTGTACGGCTTGAGATTCGGCGTCTGCGACGCCATTCTGGGATTTAGACGGGCCATCATTCGCCAAAAGAATGTCGTACGCGCTGGCGTGAGATCTCCTAATCGAGTTATCCTCAGTTTTAGACGTTTCGTTTATCAGTTGCTCGGCGTTAGCTAACAATTCGCGTAAATTCTTCGGTAAAGTCCGATGTAAAGGCATCTCTTTTGGGTTACACGGTTTACTTAAAGTCCTAGCGTTTCTTTCGATTCTGTTGGCTAACTTGTATCTATGCGGTTCGTGACTCGACGATCTCGAATGCGACTCCCCGGAGTGCGAGCTTTTCGCTAAAGACAGATCGTAATTTGCAGGTGCTTGAGGGTGACGCGAATTGAGATAAGATGACGTCGTACTCGGTTTACTCACATTATCTACATCCCTCGATTTCTCGTTTTTTCGTACATTCGTACTCTCCACTTTATTCGTTTCTACGATCACATCGTACCTGCTGATCTTAATAGTAGGCTTTTCCACAACATTGGTGTATTCGTGAACGTCCGTTTTTGATGTTTATACCCCGAACTGGTCGTCGGTCTATCTTTCTTGACGTTGCTACATTTGGTACTTAATGGTATATTTTCGTAAGCCCTCTCGTGATTGGAATTGTCGTTTTTATGTGCTACCCCAGGATGAGTTCGAACTTTACCGTTTGTTCTATGTTTTAGGTTGTCCGATTTTGACGAATCGTTCGCAGCGTTATGCACGGTAACGTCTTGTACGACCAGGTTAGCGTGCTGTCGCGAGCAATTCGGATTAGTGCCGTTGGTAGCGTTGCTCGCGCGGTCGTGTCTACAGGAGCCGTTGACCTGCGCGTTATTTTCGTGCGACCCCTGAGGCCCTGGAAGGTTCAACGTATTAGCGAGCGAGTTCGCCAAACGAATTTGGGAATTTATAATATCGTTCTCTAACTGGGCAGCCCTGACGGCTTCCTCGTACGGGGGCGGAGCTTCGCCCCGTGGAAAGTAATTTCCCGGCGGTTTCCAAAGCGAATATTGCGAGCTCGCATCTTCATAATGGAATTCTATATCGTGGGTGTTACCAGAACCTAAATACCTAAAACATATTCAACGCTATTTTGTGACGATAATTAGTCTTGACAAACAGCGGTAACAGCGCACAATTACGAAATAAGTTACGACAGCTACGCCGACTTTTAATAATTATTTGCTCCTACGAAAAATGCCACAGCTGTACAATCATGCAATCGCAAGCGTAACGCACTCATGATTTGCGAGAAAGTCGTCTCTGCAGCGCAGCTCTTTGTAACACACGAAGTAAATAGAGCACAGCCGGCGGTCTTTGGCACAAGGGCGCGAGAACGTCGAGACGAGCTGCATTTTCGGCTAGCAGTGGTCAGTGGGAGTCGGTAGATGTTAATGTACGCATCGCAATTACGTGTCTTAATAAGACACTTAGTGAACACCTTAAGAATGCAACGGTTTTCAAAGGCATCTCAAAAATGATACAAAATGAGATTTTAGATTGCATGCTGGAAGTGTATCGTGAGGAAATTCTTTACGAAATAAATAAAGCCCCGTTTTTATCAGTGATGGCTGATGAAACTACAGACGTTTCCTATAAATTACAAATGGTCATTGTTCTTCGTTACGTTACCAAGGAGGGAGACCCAGCAGAAAGGTTCTGGACTTCTTTGCTTCCCGATAATCATAATGCTGTGTCATTAGTTTTAATGTTATTGTCCCCATTTTAAAAAAATGATAAAAAAGATCATTGCCCAAAGCTATGGAGGGGCAGCTGTAATGAGCGGAATACTTGGCGGGGTTCAGGCAATAATCAAACGTAACCAAGGAAGGAAACCTGGTAGAAATTTTCAGTGCAGGACGTACTGGCCTCCAGTTTAAAAAAGTGAAATATGGTACGTTCAATTAACTTTGAAATTTTTCATATTACTTTTGTTACTGATATTTTTTGTTTTTGGTTATACATATTACATATATTTTTATTATCGGGTTATTATTATCATTACCACTTTAAACTGGTTCTGGTTCGTGCAGGCCATCCACTTAAGAAATGTCAGGAGCCTGCACTGTCTTTAATTGAAATATTAATATAATATTTGCAGAGAATAGGTAGCACATAGAGAGTAATTTTGTTGGTATTAAGTTCACTACAAATTAGTTGTTGCAGATTACAAGTAACATTGCGATTTTTGGTCGCAGGAGAAAGTGTTTAAAGTGTATAAGTACACAATATTATTACAAAATTAGTGAAGGTGATTGCAAGGATTGTGGTGTATTTACTGACAATATCAATACAAAATCCACACATGAAATAACAAGCAAATAAAATTAAAACAATACCAAAATTATAACCCGTTATCTTATACAGAGTTAGTTAAAAGTATAGAGAGGGCGATTTATTGTCGTCAATATTCATTTTCAAATTTCTATCTACATTTTGGAACGCTTCAATTTTTTCTAAGTTCTGTGTATATGCAGGCTGTCGTAACTTATTTCGTAATCACCGCTGTTTGCCCAGACTAATGATAATAGTTAGATAAAATCGCTCAGCTCCAATGTTAATTTCCTTCAATTTATTATAGGTTCGTGCGCATAGAACTTACCCAATATTTTCCGGCAAATACCCTAAACTGCCAGCAATGTAGCCAATGCTGTTTAAACTCCTTTGGTCATCGCCTAACTGCTGATTCTGGTGGACTAGGACTTTCCTTCGTTTCAATCGGTGAAATAAGAAGAAGAGCAATGATAAGGATAACACTGCGGTGACGGCGCTGGCGATGAATCTCAATGCTACGTCGTAGGTATCATCATGGACAGTTAAGATGTCATCCAAGCACTTAAATTCGCAACATAACGTACCGACTTGAAAGGATTTACAATTCTGGAAGTTAATCTTTGTTAGGTTTTATTTTGTTTCGATCTCGAGGAAGAACGTCGCGTACTTGTGGAGGTGCACATAAAACTGATTTACACCACTTCGGTCCTCCTTTGTCACAAACACAGAGGGTGCATGGATTGGTTCCTGGGATGTAATGTAACCCCTGTGATACTACGTGCTGGTGTATGTCTTTGCAATGGATTTGGGCATCTAAAAGGGAACGAACACATTATAACCTAATTAGTGGTAAACTCTAGGTGAACGTTACTTACTGTACTGTTCCATCAGGGTTGTTATGAAAACGAACAGGAAACTCTTACGCATATTGACATTTTAAACGGAATTTTTACTACATAACTAATAGTACACAACAAACAATTTAGGTTCTCGATTTATCGATCATCTTAAAGCTCGGCAACTTGTTTGATAGCGCCATTTCTATCTTTGCGCAGTAACACGAGCAGCCCGGCAGTCAATAAAACGCGCTTGTCAAAGCCAAAAGCTTTAGAGGCCCTATGCCCTATGAGATGCGTGAAGTACCGGTAGGTACAAAAGTTTGACACGACGATAACTTGCAACTAATGCTGTAAAATAATTATAATCGATCTTATCGCAATCATTCCGACTATTTCCACCTCATATTGCAAACGAGGTCCTTCCCGTTTCATTCATTAATACTGCCATAATCGTTAATAGTAAGTGAACGTAAAATATACGGGGGCGAGCGAAAGTTTCGTACAAACAGTACGACCCCATCCATTCACGAATGAACCTGTTGAAACTTAATCCCGCATTCAATAAGTAGAAAAGAGTGTTATCGATGACGATCAGTGATTAAACATTGTGCTCAGAGCATTTTTTCCTTATTTCAACCAGTTACAACGAATCTTAAACGATTGTGCACTGAAATAGCAGTACCACACAGTACTCAATCCTATGCCTTAATTGGGGAGAAACGCCAAAGATGTCGCGATGTTCGTCGGTACCATTGAATTATAGATATATCTGGAAGCGCAGGCTCTTAAGCCCGTCTGACACGGTCAATTTTCTTGTACATTTTTCTGTCAATTTTCTGTTGGAAAGTATCAGACAAAAAGATCGTCGCTGTTTAGTTCAATTATTATCTACATTAGAAAGTAGGAAATCGGCTATTTCTTCGTCAATTTTCTGCGCACAAATCTAATGCGTTTCCAACTTGAAATTAGGAACGCCTCACAGAACAATATACAGAGTTAGGTAAAGTATGGGGACGGCAATTTATTGGCGTTAATATTCATTTTAGGAAATTATATTCAATACGAAAGTCTTTTATGAAATATCTATCTGCATTTTAGAACGCTTCAATTTTTTGTTACGCCTGCCCACGTAATTTTTTAAATGGGAACTTGTTAACGAGGGCGTAGCTAGCGAGGGGCAAGGGTGGGCATTGCCCACCCTAGAAAAGTCCTCTGACGTGTATATATATATGTATATATATATATATACATATATATACATAAATATACATAAATATACATAAATATACATAAATATACATAAATATACATATAATCAGCTGTCCGCATGTTATTAAATAAATTAAGTGATAAATAACGATATACATACGTGGGATCAGAGAGAATGTGGGTGTACAAATACTTTTGAGTGGTAGTGTATCTGCGGAATTAGTTTGTTCGAATTTGGCGCGTTAATAGAATAGTTGGAGATAAATTCTATAGATGGCTCATTTAAGGATCGACCTTTTCAGTAAGATGTGCAAGTTGCTTGAAGTTTATCTCTGAAAACCTGAAAATGATGATCGTGTTGTGTAGTGTGAAGGTGGCTTACGGACATATCCGTACACGACAGAATGGATTTTGCGGGGGTGTTGGAGATGAAGTTTTACGCATAGTTTTACGGTAAACGTCAGGGAACGAACTGTTGTGGGTGATATGTTCCAAGTGCTATGATTCGTTCGGGACTACTCGAAAATCGGTTAGCGGTTTTATCGCGCCAGCTAACGACGTCTATTTGGACGTAAACATATCATTGTAAGACTAAAATAACGCTCGTTCTGCCCGTGTTCCATATGACAGCCTACTGTTTATTTACTATACGATGCTGTATATGAAGAATCCATTCATTGTTAGGAGCACGAGTTTGGTAAAAAAGCCATGAATATGTTCTGAGCGTAAGAGAACGATAACGTTTGTGTCCCAGATCATCTATTTCGAGAATAATTAATTGATTTCGACGAAAAAATAATGAACTTGCACGTTCTATATTCTGCATCGACAGTTCCATTCCGATTCTTAGTATTTTATCTTTATAAGCGCTGTATGCTTATATTCTATGATGACATTCGCACGTAGCTAACGCATAATTTCTTCGCCGCACGAAAATCCTTCAGGAGGTATTTCGCGAGATGTCTAATATGGAAATGGTCATACGTACTTTGCCCAAGAAAAGAAAATTCATACCCACCGAAATCGAAGAAACCGAAACTAATCCCGTCTGTACGCCCGTCTCCGTAGTATGTATGCCTCAAGTGATGGATTGGAGAATCAACAAGAGTGAGGAGGAAATCCCCAAGAAGCAGACATCTATCGACTTAAGCGAATGGTGTGGTCATCGGGTTCTAGCCAAGCAAGGCGATTGGTATTATCCCGGTGTTATATTACACGCCCGAGGCTCAGACGTAAGTTGCTTTTTTAAACGTAATCTTAAGACAGGTTCATATAGAAACATAACTCCAGTACGAGTTATAAATAATTAACTGAACACCTTCACCGAAGGTAGATGCACAGATGCATACTGTTATGCAAGCTTAATAGTTGCTCGGCACTCCATTAGTGGCAATCATCACTACAGCTTGGTATACCCCCTTTTGTTGAAGAGTAAAAGACGTACGCACGTAATTGTCATTAACTCTTTTTGTTTCAATTGTAAATAAAATCCTCGGACAACTGCGTCCAAGCTGTCCCAAAAACTCAAAGACCGATAATTCTTTTATAGATAATCATAGAATTCTTTTGGTTGTAAATAAAATCCTCTCACAACTTCATCTAAGTTGTCCCAAAATCTGAAGCAGCGATAATTCTTTTATAGATAATTGTACAACTTCTTGGGAAACGAGATCGGCCACTTGAATTGACTGATGTCCTCTTATCAAGCATATAATTGTCATTAACTCTCTTTTCTTTTGGTTGTAAATAAAATTCTCTCACAACTCCATCTAAGCTGTGCCAAAATCTCAAGCAGCGATAATTCTTTTATAGATATTTGTAGAACTTGATGGGAACCGAGATGAGCCAGTTGAATTAACTGATGTCTTCTCATCAAACACATAATTGTCATTAAGTCGTTTTTCTTTTGATTGTAAATAAAATCCTTCGACAAGTCATTGTAAGCTGTCCCAAAATCTCAAGCAACGGATAATTCTTTTATAGATAATCGTAGAACTTTATGGGAAACGAAATGGGCCAGTTGAATTGAGAGATGTCCTCTTATCAAATACATAATTGTCACTAACCCTCTTTTCTTTCGGTTGTAAATAAAATCCTCCCATAACTCCATCTAAGCAGTCCCAAAATCTCAAGCAGCGATAATTCCTTTATAGATAATCGTGGAACTTGATGGGAAACGAGATGAGCCAGTTGAATTAACTGATGTTCTCGCGACCGAATGTTACGACATCATTGGAGACGCGGCGCCTTCAGTCAATCAATTAACTTTAGGCACCAGGGTCTGCGTGAGGCACGATCAGTCCAAATTCGTTGAAGGCGTCGTTTGTTCCATTGTCGAAGGCAAACAGGTACGGTTTAACGTGGCCGTACTGGGCGAAAGTCCTCGCGAGATAACCGTGAATAGACCCGACCTTCGTCTCCTACGACCGCCTTGGTATGAAGAATTGGAACACGTCGAGCAATCTTTTCAAACGCACGAAAACCCCGGTCAACCCCCGAACGACTTCTTTCACGCCTCGTCTCCGACTCAACTTAATACTCCCGTATCCGTCTGTACACCCCAATCCAACGGGAGGCATTACGACGACTTGGGTGAGAGCGACGATGAGCTCAGGAGGGAAGACATCATGTTTCCCACAGAAAACGAGAAATTATCCGGAAGTAGTAAAAGGAGTAGTATGCAAAGTAGAGGGAGCTCGTCCAGCAGCATAACGAATAGATCTCAGCCCACTACGCCAAGAAGCCAAGCCGCTACACCTCACAAGTATAAGAAAGGCGATATCGTAGTTAATCCTAATGGCGTTAGAAAAAAATTTAACGGGAAACAGTGGAGGAGGCTCTGTTCCAAAGATCCCTGCAAGAAAGAAAGTCAAAGGAGAGGATATTGCTCGCGCCATTTGAATTTGGAAGGCAATAATTTAAGGAGAGAATCTAATTTTCCTCGGTCAAGCAGTAAGGGTGATGGAGAGGATACTTCCAGAGATTCCGAAATATCTCCCAATTGCGGCGATAGGAGAATCACTTCCAAGTTCGACCAGGACGAGAGAGATGCCGCTACGATGCTGGTAGCCATGGGAAGTTCAAGGTCCACTCCGGCATTTTCTCCGAACGGTCACGGTTCATCTCCGCTCAATATGCAATCGCCGATTACTATTGGACCAAGGCAGAACGTGTTTATGCCAATTACGACGCCGTCTCTTTTAACCAAGAGAAATTCTCCAAACTTGGGGACGAATTACATGTCGAACAATTATAATCATCAACCTGTGATAAGGTACCTTTTCGATTTTATCATCCGATGTGCTCTATCAAGCTTTCGTTTCGTTTTAGACCGGAACTTGTTAGGCCTGTTCAACCCAACACCAGCGTTATACGACTGTCACCGGGTCCGAGACCGTGGACGCCCGTAGCTGCTGAGCAACAGAGCGTTATTCTTCAACACGCGTTGACAGGCGTTCCGAACCAAACGGTTAGCGAACACGAAAACAGTCAACAGCTGCCAGGTAGTAAATACGTAACCGTTTCTGTAATTAGAAAACTACTTTCACCACCCGCAGACGGGTTTCGCGGTTATACCGCTCGTCAGTGCGACTTTGTGAGAAGTAGGTTTCATTTCTAGATAAGCACCATATATGCTTCTACGATTGATGTTTGTACATATGAGAATTCAATTAAGAAATTCCCCCAATACAGGGTGGACAAGTAAGTTGCCATAGATTCCTGCAGTAGTTGCTACGGCGCTATTCGGCTAACCCACCGTGGGAAAATGTGTAATTAGAAAACTACTTCCACCACTCGCAGAATTTCTCATATGTACGAACTTCACACATAACCGTTTCTCTAAAATATAATTTAACATTGCCCTTTTCTATATCGCTAGGAACCCTATACTGTCTTCTACCGCAACCGCAAGAAAAGAACGTCATGATAATTAAAAATGATATTCATAATAGCGACAAAACTAAAGATATACAGCGGCAAGTGATACACAATGACCATCACATGCAGCACACACCGACGATTAGAGTGGCTTCAAGTAATAACAATATCAAGAATTTAGGTACAAACTTACCTACGGGGGCCATCTTCTACCAGTAATCGTGAAGCCCACCCAACTCGTGCCGGTGCTTCCCGCAGCTAATCAATCGGTTGTAAAAAGAACCGGACCTCCCTCGACATCCATTGCAACTATAATTCCGCAACCATCTCAGCCGATCATCGTGAAACAGCAAGGTATTTAACTATTCCGATTTAAAATTCGTTTTAATTTGTTTTTTGTTTTCATTTTCTTTAGTAATATCCAATCCCGCAACTTTGTGTAATAACGAAACCATGCAAGTTCAGCCGCAACCTTCGCAAATCCTCCCTTGCCCGAACCAAAATTTAAATATGCTTCAACCGTTACCTTCTCCACAAGCCCAACCGTCCTCGTCCATTCATTCGAAGGTTCTATCCCAAGCTAGTCAGTCCTATTACATCCCTTGGCATTCCATCGTGCCTATTTTACCAGCTTCCATAGGACCGATATCACCCCCGATTCAGAACTATCACCCCTCTATCCGCACCGCCGATCCCAAACGTTACGTCGCAGGTTCCGGCTCCTGTCTTGGATATTGTCGATGATGAAGGCGATCCGGAACCTATGGCGGGTCTTACTGAAGATGATGACGATGTATTCGAAACGGAGCCGGCCGAGACCTCGAATAGCAGCGCTAGCGATGTTAATAATGGCAATAAACGGCGAAGTCAATCGCTAAGTTCCCTACAGACGGCAAAGGAAGCAACAATTAAGGTACAGGCGATCGAATTTAAGATTGCAGCGCCACTGCGGCTACAAGTATAACCAGTTATAGACACATTCCATTATTGTTTATAGTACGTCATGTACATGTTGCGATAGTTTTATTTGAGCTTTTCCGTTTATATCGTGTTGTAAGGGCTGATAAAAACCACTAAAAGACCATTTTTTAATTTTAGTGTAATTAAATTTACATAGATGATGTATAGATATTAATATACACATTTATTTAAAGCTAATATGCAGAAAATCTTATAAGATTTTTGAATAGAAATTTATGATCGATAACCAGAGACCGGACTATATGTTTTTGCACATATTGGCACATATTTTGCCTTTTTTTCCACATATTTCGAATATTTTAGCAATATTTAAAATTATTCGACATATTTTTCCGTTTGAATTTACATCGTGCGATTGCCGACGTTTGGTTAAATATAATAAAAATAAATATTACTTAAATAGGGATTAATGCTCTTTTCAAGAAATTTATGTTTCTACATTTTCCTAAGAAATTCTTAATTGGTTTTAAACTTCCAAACGAAATATCATGTTCGATACCGAAGAGCAAAGATGATTATTTGTAATGAAACATCGGTAATCGTGATAATTTCCCAGAAAATCGTCTATTATATTTTTTATAAAAACAACGCGATTTCCAAAATATGTTCGAAAATACCATTCTGTTTCTTTTATCAGCTCTAGTTGTTGAGATGGACAAAAATGAAATATTTCATATATTTTCATTCATATTGCTATAATAAACCTTCTGAACACATCTTTTCAATTCTAGTTGTTTATTACATTTATTAAAATTATTCACTTCGATACAACTATTTAGTGCATTATCAGTAGTTAATCTGTCACATAATGCACATATTTTTGGTTATTTTATATGATAGTTTTCTACCACAATTAGGTTAATTAAACAAGAATGATTGAAATATGTAGTTACATTCTGAGAACGTTTAGAAACGTTTTCGAAACACCTTCATCAGTGAAAATATCACTAATAGATAAATGTATAAACGAACATTTGTTTTTTTTTTTATTCGGGAACTAGCAACAAAATAACTAATCTTTCCAAATTTTATTAGAAAGAGCATGAATATCGGGTTTGAAATTGATTCAATGAAACATAAGTTGAACAAAATTAAATCCGAATTTTGTAAAAAGACATTAACCTTATCAATAAATGAATATTATATTACGATTAAAATTTTAGAGAATGACATTTCTTTCTTCGGTGTGATGAAGCTCTGTTTATTTAATGGTTACTTCTTTTAAAACTCTTTGAGTTTAAATATAGTTGAAACTTCTATTTCAATCCACCTTTAACGTAGTAAAATCGATGCTTTTTATAATGATTGATAATTTTATTTCTAGTTACATTTTTTTCTCCCATTAAACGCCTCTGGCTGGACTTAAAAGGTGGCATGCGTGGTATCGGAAAAGTATAAATAGAACCCAAAACTAAACCGAATGTCATTTGAACATGAACATCCAAAGCCCAAACATTTACTGTGAATTTTGATATATTGAATGGCAATTAATGGTAGATTATTTAATGGCAATTAACCATATGAATATTAATATACTACAATATTCAATATACTACTATTACACTTACTTTCGTTACTTATCTCTATAAAAATAATCACTTTCTGTAAAGTAAAGAGAACATACTCTCATGAATTTAGTAACTGGTTTTCCAATTTTTAATAACAAAATCCATGCTTTTCACATATCAAAGTTATCAATTGTAAATATAAATACGTTGTTTCCCAGCCTCAGGGAGCAAATGAAAGGTCAATTCTGGATTCCTTTTCGTCCAGGATATACAATGTGGTACGGAACAGTATCGATTCATATTAAAAAACTTATTAAAATGTTGATAAATACAACAGATCCAAGCGGCAGTGTGTCTATAATTAGTTATTAGATTTGTCACCAGATGGCGTATCGCTTATGTTCAATGGTAGCAATGTGTGTATAACTAGTTTGCATATTTGCCACCAGATAGCGTATCGCTTATGTTCAATTGCGAGAATGTTTCTATAATTAGTTAGCGGATTTGGCACCAGATAGCGTATTGCTTATGTTCAATTGCGTCAATGTGTCTATAACTAGTTAGCATATTTGCCACTAGATAGCGTATCGCTTATGTTCAATTGCGAATTAAAATGACAAAATCATCCGGAACGTATACCTTAAGTTAACTTAGTTTCAGAACAAAGAAAGGATAAGGCGGCCGATGAACGCGTTTATGATATTCTCGAAAAGACACAGGGCCGTCGTCCATAAACAGCACCCTAATCAAGATAACAGGACCGTATCGAAGATTTTAGGAGGATGGTGGTACGCTTTGCGTCCGGAAGAAAAGAAGAAATACCACGAATTAGCGTCCGAAGTGAAGGAGGCTCATTTCAAAGCCCATCCGGATTGGAAATGGTAAGAAACAATGATATCGATCTAATTTCAGGAAACTGAAAAACTGTGCGCAGGTGCAGCAAAGACCGCAGGAAGTCGTCCACGGGTTCCGGAAGGAGCAAGTTGAGTTCTACCGGGGATATTGAGGAAGTAGCGGAGGTTCCAATCAGTCCGCATACACCTCATTCACCTCAACCGACACAAGATCCTTTGCGAATTACTGTTACCGAACAAGAGGTAGCTGACGTTTCCGACGATGACCAGATGGTAATCTGCGAAGAACCTCCCCCACCGGAAATTGACCTAAAGTGCAAGGAGAAGGTGACAGATTCAGACTCCGAATCTCATAGTGACCTAGATAATAATCTAGATAGGTCGGCTTTCCAACAACAATGCTTCAATTCGTCCGAGGTGACTTGTCGGCCTAAACCGATTAAAGCAAAACTGACAAACGATAACGGTCCCAAATTTAGTCCTGTATCAGCGCCATCTGTTCTTAATTACCCTTACCATACTCCGATGAATCCCCAAGGTATCAGCGAGTTTAAACCTACTGGTGGTGCTTTCAAAACGATGCCTGCCTCGCCGAAGGTGATAAAAACTGAAATTAAAAGCGAAAGCTCCGAGAATCCTCATAACTGGAACAGTGGATCGTTCGTTATTAATTCTAAAGTCGAAAACTTGACGAGTCCAGCGTTTAGTGTGAATAATGACGGTACGAGCTGGATTAATACGGCAATGAAAAGCGGCGTAGTTACTACGAAAAATGCTCCTACTTTAGCCATATTAAATCCTCAGATGAAACACACCGGAATTATTCAAATGGGCGATTTGCCGAATCAATTTCAAGGACAACCAGTCACCCTTGCAATATTAAATCCTAATTTGGGCAGCCAATCCACCACATTACGTCTATCTAGCGAAAGCGAGAGATCGCATCCCGTGGTCGTTGTGCCTTCGTCAACTTCCGACCATCCCGTTCAATACGTTTACATGCCGCAATCGTCGTTTCAAATACCGGTTTCAGATACGAATGGCAGAGGCGTCGCCATACAACCGTTGCAGTTAGTACAAAAATCCGCCACCCAATCGGTTATAGTCAGTCAAGCCCAGAATAGGAGTAATCATACGCAGAATGAACACACTCCGACTCATAATAGTAACTCCAATATATCCTACAATACAGGTAATATTGGTTTTGTAGTCTGGGCAAACAGCGGTAATTACGAAATAAGTTACGACAGCCTACATATACACAGAGCTACTCGCATACAGGATCGATTTAGTACTGACTATAAGGTCATTCCAAACCAAGTGGTCTAAAATTTTGTTTAAATTTTAACCGTAGCACCAGTAAGGTGTTAAACTAAGTTTCCCGAAATTTGAGGTCTCTAGCTGCAATAGTTGCTGATCTAGACCCCCTTATCTGAAGGATAGTCAGTCCACGTGCGCGCGACATTTAACAAAATGCCATTTTTGGGGCTTAATCAAATTAAAACTAATTGATCAGAATGGCTAGTAAGTTGAGACCCTGTACAGTTTTTTCTGCTCATTCCAATGAAATTAATTTTAACATCATGAATGCAAAATTCAGTCGAACAAGTTGACACAAAGAATGCATCAAAATTCGCCGATAAGGATGGAATGGTCATTAGGTGCTGCTCTCGACCAATCAGAATTTATTGTAAAAGTGGTGTACTTAGAAATTCGTCTCCATACTTCTGAATCAAGGTATAGATTGGGGAGTCGGTGACGTAACTTACTTCGTAATTGTACGCAGTTTGTCCAGGCTATTGGTTTGGGTCAAATATTTACGTTCCTTACTGACACTTATCTTGCTTTCCTTAGGGAGTCTCCTGAAAATCGATAATAAAGATAAAATGAATACCAAAGTAATACAGTCACCATCGGAAGTGCCATCGTCCCCTCACGCGAATAATTTAGATTCTTCTTCATCCGCGGAGATCAAGAGAGAGTTTAAGCTGGCTCCGACTCCAGCCCAATTGGGAAAAGCTCCGTTGCAAAGACGTCAGTCGATGGGTACGGTTGCGATCTTTAATTCCCGAGGGAATCACTAATTTCCGAGAGAATCACTCATTCTCGAGGGAATCACTAATTCCCGAGGGAATCACTATTACTAATAATATTACGAATTTCTATCTTTGCTTTTAGCTATAGCAATGTCGAATAATCAACAGACGGGCGATGGTAGCACCGTTTCAATCGTCGAAGAACAACAATCCGAAACGCTAGCATCGCCGATGCATAGGAAAAGCGTTTTTAAGAAAAATCAAGATAAGGATGGAATGGATAGGTGAGATCGAAATAGTGATAGTTTGTGGAAATTACAACGAACGGACATTTTGCAGGGTATTGGTGCAAGTTAATTTCGAAAAGAAATTCTCCTCTTTGCCTCAGTTCAAACCCGAAGATGGGCAATCGCCCAGCGCAATTTCAGTACCGTCTAGTCCAAGATTTTCAAATTACCACAAAAACGTTCGAATGCGCATAGGTCTTCTTTCGATGATGAATCCGAGCTAGAAACACCACAGTCCGGCACGTCAAAGATCGGAGATAAGGCGATTGTTGGAAACTCGTTCTTTGGTCCCGATTTTAATATAGACGTGGCGAAAGGTACGTAATGGTTGAAAAATAAACGAAGCAAAATCTATAAAATCTGTAAATAGTGAAAAAGCGATCGGGCACGTCAACCTTGATTTTTAAACGCGCAAATTCTCACGAAAAACGTATTTTGTGACGTCACTATTGTCGCAGATATGACGTCACCTCGTTTCTTCTAAATGGTAACATCAATTTTCCAGAACAATGATTTCTGAGATTTTTTTAGAAGAAATATATATATATTGTATTATTCAATTTAACAATCAAAGTGTAATTAAAAATTCAAAAGTTGCAAACAAATTTAAAATCATGCAAAATGTTCGAACTGCTTACCATTTACGTGTGTTGACAATGAGCAAGGCGATGTTCAAATTCGTTTATGACATTATTTAACCTGATTCCCTCGGTTCAGTTGAACAGGTCGTTTTCCGCTAATAAGTTATTCCGTTTTCGCTTTAAAAATCTCGTTTTGTCGAGGATATACACGGAAATTCGACACGGGGAAGTTCAACATTATCCTCGTGCGAATCTGGAAGTGTGCTTCCCCAATTTTGCTGTTAGAACTACCGTACACGTTCCCTCAATTGGAGGTGAGTGTTTGTTATTAGCAGTAGAGTGCTAATATACGACTAGTAGAGCGCTAGGATTTATTTTTGAAAACATCTGATAATTATCGTAGAAGCTAGAAACTAAAACTATCGTAGTGTGCGGCTGGATTTTCGACATTTTTTACATTGAGTGCGAGAAAACCCGCCATCTTGGACAGCTTCCGTCCCGATACCGATTACCACGCCGTACGAAAGTTGACAACCGACATATCCTATCATTCCTTTTTCACTATTTACAGATTTTATTTATTTTGTTCCAACATTGTACGTCTACTCTGTATGAGTTAATAATTCGTAAATGTAATTGGATTTCACGTTTAGATATGACCGAAATGGATGAAGCGAGCTCTCCTCGAACTCCGAAGACGCCTAGCACGGGCAGAGACTCCGAGAAAGGGCACAGGAAACTTTTAGAAGAACGCAGACAGTTAGTCCTGCAACTTTTCCGCGAACAGGAAACGTGTTTCCCGACCAACGAGGCGACGACCACTTTCCAGGCTCAACATTCTGATATATTCCCTAGTAGACAGACGTTACAACTAAAAATACGCGAAGTTAGGCAAAAACTCATGGCGAATAGTCCCTTGCCTCATACGGAACAGTCTAGAGTGTTTAATAGTTAGCTACTTATGTGCAATAGTGTTATGTCTTCCCTGCCTTTAGTTCGGGTAACGGATGTTGGAACAGCGGAAAGATAAGGAAAAGGAATATATTATATTTCGTAATACACATCAGTAACCCATCATAAATGATTTCGCATAGGATATTCAACTTACCCTAACCAAATCTACGAGTTTTAATTGTATCATATTGATCGCTTTAGTAATTCTCTTTTACCCATATTTATACATATTATATTATTATTAATTGAGTAATTTTAAGCGTCGCACCGCAGGAATATACAATTTTGCGACAAATAAAACGTGGTTGTGATATGTCTGATATATTTCGAATGGAATCAAATAAACCACATTTTACACCAAACAATTAGGATCACGCTTAACTGTTGTTCTTAAATTAATTGAGGTGGTATCGATTCGTCCCATGATTTGGTTAGAGTTCGTTAGTACTAAATGCTGATGGATTACTGTTGACTCGATGCGAGTGAAACGTCGGCAGATTTTATTATTATTTTTTTTAATATCAAAATAATTCGTATTTTATGTTCTTGGCAATATTGAGTGTATGTATATGTACATATGTGTGCGTGTGAAACTTAGTTCTAGCGTATTTCGTCCCGTTTGGGACTACGGAAGGTCGATTTAGCGCCCCGACCTTGATGACGAATGAGAATCAGTAAACATCCTAACTTCAACAAATTCGCACCGTAACATACCTCGAGTGAATGGCAACGTCGCACCAATTCGTTCCGATTGTGGTTGATTTTTATAAATCTCCCAACATAATTTGATTCTTTATTTTGTATCGTTAAATTATCTTGGGAGATTTGAAGTTTTTGATATTCATTTCAACACTTTTAAAAAAGCGATGAAATTAAACAATAACTACGATTTTAAAAAATGATTTTTGCAGGCCTTAAACGTCAAGCGCAATAAATGCCGTATATTTTTACAGCGCTGTTGTTAATTCACTTGCACTGTATCGTTTGGGTATGTTCTGGTGGTAACTTGTTGATCCGATATGTGCTGTATAGTCTGTCCCGAATCGGCGCATTAATAAGTAAAAAAAAATCTTTAAACTCCTAACTTGAAATTCCAGGTCGTGGGGTTCAGCCCTGCCTGAATATAAAACTAATTTATGCTATGTTCTATTTTTAAAAAATAATTAACTATATCGCGGAAAATAAAAATAATAATAATTTGTAAGCTCTAATAAAATACATCTACCGTGGTAGATACGACAAAATATTATTTAAAAAGAAATGTTCGTAAAGGAAAACTGGGTAGTAATACAAAAATTTCACCTCTGCCCACTTCGATATTTTATTCATTATTTATTTCATTTTTAATGGCGTACCTTTCAAGTTGAAGATCTCGAAAAATTCCGTTAATAAAACTGGTTTAGAATAATAAATTATGCAAGATCGACCGATTTTCGTTCGTTTAACCTTCCTATACTTCACGCATACGGTCTGTGAGACCGACTTATATAGTATAGTATACGTCTTTCATTTTGACGTGAGTATAGGAAGGTTAATAGACACGTATAACGTAGTCTTGCGACAGAAATTAATCACACAAGGCTTTTTTAACACTGCAAACGAATTCGAACGCAAAAATCGCGTGGCACGACAGATTTTCGAGTAATTTAACCTGTAAGAAATTCGGAGTCACGGAACCGTATGCGTATGTATACGGTACCGCTCCTGGTCCGGTCAATCCTTTACTACTCTTTAAACAATTAAAAATTTCTTCTTTCACCTTATCCTTCTGCCCATCTAGGGCGTCGGATTTGATTAAAAACGTGTCATAATTTTTTTGAAATATTTGGACAAATTTCAACGGATAGTATTTTCATTAGAGCGCCATCCACTCCACAAATGGGGGATTCCGCCGATAAGGATAAGTGCAATAATCTTACGTTGGATCCCTCTACGAATCCACAAAATTACAATTTTTATTGGGGAATCCGAGATGCCGGTGCTTCCCTTGTAACCGAGATTTAACCTAAAATTAATGGTCAAAATTTACGAATTGATTGTGAGGGGACGGATCTTTGCGAAAACGGCATCGTATAGTACTAGTCTCTACCAGCTTTAAAATACGATTTCAAAATAATATCAACATAAAGTAATGTCGATAGTCATTTATCCGTGTTTTTTACTTCGTTGTATTTTATTATCTTTTTGCTTGTTTAACGTTCTGATTTTTGTAATCATATTTCTTACAATTACTGCAATTTCTAGTAAGTGATTAAAAGTAAGTCGATCTCGTTGAAATTCTGCATACATACTCACATAATTTTTATTACGGACAACTTCAATTAGCGAAATCTATTTTTATTAAACAAAAACATAAAATTTATGAACTTATTGTGAAGGAACGGATTTCTTTTTGAAGTGAATACTTCTTAAAGGACACTGAACCAGCTCGAGTGTACATGTTTCATATTTTGACGTGAGTATAGGAAGGTTAATAAAAAATAGGAAGGTATTTGATTTCAATGCTTGCCAAAACCAGACGATTTGACAGATCGATTTAACATTTGCAGTCAATTGATATGATTGAGTTGCCAACAACGAGTACTTGGAAAAATAGCAACCCCCTAGCTGCGATTTCGGAAACTTCTTGATCACCCCCGTAATTTCTTTTAGAGATTTAGTTTTTTGTGATATGGAATATGAAATTAGTTTTTATCCGTGCAGGGGTGAACCTCACAAGCTGAGATTGTTGATCCTAAATGAAAGGAATTTTTTATCAATTCACGCGTGCATCCGAGGACAGACTGCATGTTTCGTGGCGCCACCCGAATGTCCGTACGGACGAGATCAACAGTAAGTGAATGTATTTGGCAGGCCTGATTAATTTGGTCTATGCGTCATGTCTCAGTGATCTTTAATTTGCGACAGACAAGTCGGAAAGTTCAGGCTAACCAATGACATTCAGTCAATTCAGCCGATCGCTCTGTGTAAGTCAGGCATGGGCAACCTTTTTTGTAGAAGTTTTATGCTGTGAGTAATCTTGAAAAATATACATTTTTGTAGTATCCTTATGATTCATTATGATTTAAGTTTAGACGGGCCGTGCTAATATGCAACGAAAAATTCACTAGCGGGCCGGAGGTTGCCCATACCTGGTGTAAGTGAACAATTTAAAAAATTAGGCGTGAGATTTATTATAGTATTTAAGCAGTGCGATAAAGGCGGAGCAAATGCGGAAATATGTCAAAAAGCAATAGTCTGTGAATGCGTTTAGAGTAAATTTTTCGGCTTCGACGGGGTCACCGCGCAACTCCACTTTATTAACTCCCGTAGCGTCTTATCCTGAACATCCCCACTTCTAGATGCACGCATGCGTATTAAGTAAAACAGCAAGCTATCTCGGTCATCCTTACATCGTTTTTGTTCCACTTGAAAAAATCGTATTCCCGAATTATTTTGGACAATACTGGCCAAATTATTTGGAACATTAACTATTGTACACTACCGACTATAAATTTTGGGCGCACGGTTTTATAGAACCAATTCAAATAAAAAGAAAGAATCGGATATTAACCGTCAAGCTATTTAAAGTTCTTGTTCTTCGTCTGCTGCATATGCACTAATGGATGTTTGCGATTACATTTGTTCATTCTTCTCTATCCCCTACTCCGTGTATCAGCTCCCCCTCCCCCTTCCCTCCGCAATCCCCATTGTTGTCCATTGTTATCTAATGTTACTGTATATTATAAAATGATTATAAGATTTGCACAATATTTGGTAACACCACGCGAAACATCAGGGATACCTGTAACCTTGCGAAGGCATTCACATCCAATTGCCTTGTACCAAATCCATTCGGTGGAATGTTTGGCTACAAAAACACGGGGAAAATTATCCGCCGTCCTAAAGGTTCCCTGACACGCCCACAGCTTCGCCTGTTCCCTTTCACGACGTGCGGACAAAACTGGATGTATTTGCGCGTGAAAACTTTGGAACGAGCATGGCACGAAGAAAATCCGAGTAAACTCGATTTTCACCGTGTGACGTCACAGCGGTCGGGCGAGTTCGAATAGAAACCGAACGTGTAATCGTGTTGCCCGGTTCATCAACTACGCGCTTATCTGAGAGGTATCTAGGGTTTGTTTCGTTAGAGAAGTGCACATTACGTCATGAAAATATGCGCGAAATGTGACGTTTCATTGATTTTCGCTAGTCGGTTTGTAACGTATACAGAACACCAAATTTGGTCCATTGCGTTGCTGACGTAATGTGCTCTTCTCTAAGGAAACAAACCCTACAACTGGATTAAATCTCTCGGTTCGGGTTAAATCGTTCGTTTTGAAAAGGATACCGGTGAAATTGGAACGGGTCATCAGCGTGTCAGTGGCCTTTAACAGTTGTGAAGTACAGTCGATTTGTATGTCACTCAACGTTCGGAGATGCGTTTGTACAGGTAGTAGTCGTTTTTACATACGACAATCACAATACTAGTACAAAATTACTTCCAATTAAATGTACTGTTTTGTGGTGAATCAATTAAGAGAGAGTGTGATCTTATATGTACCAAATTATCAATCACCAATGTATGTTCGTGAACATGTACCGTTGAAACTTGGTCCTCCGGTTGGAATATAACACCACATTTATAATATATAATAATATATGTACAATGTTTTTCATAATGTATGTGTCAAATTAAAACAGCAGAAAGTTCGATCGAAATAAAACCAAATTTGTAAGAGAAACAAACTCACTACTAAGACAGGAAAGCCGTAATAAACTTTTTACATATTAAAGTTATATACGAAGAACTTTGGGTACCACTGATTATACCTTTAACTAGGATATCGTACACGTAGAAAAGTACACACTTGGGCAATAATAATATTACTATAACGCAGAGCGTTCATTCAATTTCGAGTCGTTAAATAACTCCAAATATTGTCCGTTTAGACGGACGAACGTACACGTAAAAATCGGGTCACATGTTTAGCAGGCTCGGACTCGAATCGTTTGGACGATCTATAACGACGTTCTCGAAACATTCCATCAGGCGTCGATTTCACGCACACAGTGTTAATAGTAGATTAAAGTAAATTAAGTAGAATCGGCGATGCATTTTTTTTTTTTACATTTATTGACTTATTTTTACCTCATATTATCTATTATAAATGAATTTTACGCATTTCTTGTGAAAAATCCTGGTCGTTTTCACAACATATGCTTCTAATCATAACGTTAAAAGAAAAAGTCATGACAAATAAAACAAAATTTGTAAGAGGAAATATTTTTCTACTATCACTCGAAAGCCGAAAAGAATTTGTAAAGTTGCGAAAAAAGTAATTATTTTCACATGCACGTAGAGTAAAATAAACGCGTATGTTTATCGGCATTCGGTGATTTAACTTTTATATTCGCTATTCGACTTCGTTCTTGTGACTCGTTCAGTCCACGCTTTTCGATTAGGCGTATGTTGACTGTTTTTAAACAAAGAAATATAAACCACTTGTAAAATTAGGTCAATATGTCAATTAGATGTTTGAATATGACGTGTTTGAATGCAAAGTTTATTTACTTCTACGAGAAACGGGTCTACCGTCGTGTGCATATAGGGATATAATACGACAGCGGTCTCAAAACAATGTTTATTTCCCATTTTTTTATTCTTATTTTATTTTGCAGTGACTACAGTGAGAGAGAAAATATAAGAACGCGCTTGAACCTGCCCCAAACTGTTTGTGTGTGTGAGAGAGAGAGAGAGAGAGGCATGCGACAAAGACGGACTATCTACTTCTCCGGTACAAGGTACGATTACTATACTCCATGTTCAGACGATCACAATCACTAAGTAAATGAGGTGCGCCGTGGAAACTTACATTTTACACTTGACCTTGAAGTGCGTTCTTATATTTGACTCGCTGTAACTTGCTTTTACCTCAGACAATCTTGTAAATAAATTTGACACATTAGTTACGACAAACCCTGTATATAGGGTGATTCATAATATGTGCGAAAAACCCTTAAGAGTTTCTGACACAAAAATAATGGAAAAACTTCATATCAACATATGCTCGGCAATGCGTAATTTTGCACTTACCATGCTTTTAGCGATTCTTATCGAAATATTAACTCAAAAAGGAAACAAGCTTGATGATAACTGTTGAACGTGAAGACTGCAAACTGACATGCTAGCAGGCATTGTACCAACTAACATGTTGACATGCTGGCAGACATTCTGACAACTGACATGCTGCCATTCTGCCAACTAACATGCTGACAGGATTCTGTCAACTGACAGGCTGATAGACATTCTGTCAACTGGCATGCTGATAGACATTCTGTCAAAGCTTTTTTCCGTTGCATTTTGTAAATCACATTGCCAAACTGCTCACCATACCCTCACTTCTAGGAGTGGAACACATTTCGGACACGTTTGTAGAAATGACGTCCGGAGATTAGACACGAATGTCGAGTGGACGTTTTATTTACGTGTAGGGTCGTTTCCGAAATATGTTCCACCCCTAAAAATACGGTGGGAGGGGGGCGGAGGAAGTTATTGAATTTCGCATGATTAAAGTTTTAAGAAATTTTTCAATCCATTCGGTAATAGGCGGTTATGAAGATGCTTGCTTGGTGCCTAGCGAAACACGTGTCACCAGATTTAATTAATTAATTGTGTGGCGAGAAGATTATCGATGTGATATAGCGTCACTAAATACACCACAGTCCTTGCAATTGTTATGAACAGTTTGTAAAAACAAATCCTAATTTCACATTCAATGCCGCCGCAGTTTATAGGACTATCTACGTCACCATTTTGTAAATCACCTTGCTAAATTTTCCGCCACACCCTCGCTTGTGGGGTGGAACATATTTCGGAACCGACCCCTTCACATGTTTGTAAAAATGACGTTCGGAGATAAGACACGCATGTTGAGTGGACGTTTTATTTACGAGGGTTATTACTAGAGTTTGTTAAAAGGTGGATGACGTGTTAACTGACGATACCACTTTTATTATTCAATGATAATTATCGTAATTCGTTAAAGTGGCCTCGTCAGTTAACACGTCATCCACCTTTATAACAAACTTAAGTTACTACGTGTGGGGTCGCCTCCGAAATATGTTCTATCGCCGAAAGTGCGCGCGAGGGGGGCGAATTTTTCAATCTATTCGCCAATAGAGGGTTGCGGTTTTAAAACTATTTTGGATCTCCTAACATGCGCACTGCCGCTATTTATAAATCTGCCAGTAAATCTAACCTTATTTTTTGCTAGGCATACCTATGACTAGATTCGGAGTCAGATTTCTTATCTTTTTATATTTAATTCCTTTTTTATTAACTTCATAAACACAAAGAGCGTAAGTAAAGATAAAAGAAACACAAATCAGTAAAGGTTACGTTCCTTTTTTTTTTATGCTTACTATTTTGAAACGTTGGTTTACCTCTAAATGTCAACATCAACACAATTGTGAACTGCCTTAACGTTTACCATTACCGTTAACACCTGAACATCAACATTAACATTGCTGTGACAGTAAAATGACAGTAAAAGCGTTAAGTACCTGTAACTTGGTAACTACGCGTTTCCGGACATATGTTGACATAAACTTTTTTCGTGCTTTTGTGTCTGGAACGCGCACTTAATTTTTGGCACATACTATGAATCACCCTGTATATGGAATTTCTACAAGAACATGTCTCCATTAATTCCGACGTATACTATTCCAATTATATGCTTATTTTTTTATTTCTGATTCGTGAAATGATTACTGATAGGTTTGGGAGAGGGGAAGGGTGGGGGGTAGGGGAGTGTTAGATTTTCCTTTTTTCATCACGCGTAGGAAATTACGGGCGTGAATTCGCCATCAAAGTAACAAAGATGAGTTTTAAACTTGGTGATTTTTAACGAGTATAGATTTAATAAATTATTATAATAAAGAGTGTTTAAACAAGGTGCTATCGTAAATATACAGTTGAAGGTATATCATTTCGTTTTTTTACTGCGTTTCCGGGGAAACGATCGGAATAAAAGTGAAATATATATTCCAGTGTTCTCGTGCATATAAATACATTTTAGGCTCAGACAATCTTGATTGCTTCTTTTATTGCGTCTGGGATATTTGTAGTAAATTTGTGATTTTAGGTTTATTAATTAATGTTATAATTTACGTCCTGTTTATTTTCTTCAATCTCTTATCGTAATAGTTTTATTAATGGATCAAATTATTAATCGCATAGAAACCATTGTAAAATTAAAGATAAGTATATTTGTTGTATAGTGGTTAATTCTACAGTCTGAATTATTTTTCCACCGCCATACAGTGAAGGTCTAATTTCTATTTACCGTGGACATTGCTGGGCTACTTACATCGTTTTATATACATATATATTATTTTATTTCAATTCCGTTTTTACCTTTTTATATCCGTAAAGGAATCCACATCAACCTGTAATATCGGGATATTTTTGTATTAATTGAAATATTTTCAACAGCATCCAATGTAGTATTAATTAACTGAGAATGAACGTAGAAAGAATGTAAACAGTTAGTGTTTAATAATTGTTACAAGGTGTTAAATATTTTGTCATTAGGAAAATGATCTCGTTACTTTTAACATTAGTAAAATATTATCACTAATTATTAATCGTCGATATAGTTTAATTACTGTATGAAATACATCTAACGGATAGGCATAATAGGAAAGTAAGCAAAGATGATGCAATCTTAAGTAGCGGAATAAATTTGAGATACACGAGTAAATTTTCAAAAAAAAAAAAATAACGAACCATAAGCACTTCTTGGTATCTTCTACAATTCTGAATGCTGTCACGTCTATGTTATACACACATAAAATTCATATTTATAGGTATATATGTAACTACTTATTTTAGGTAATGTTTATATCATGCTATTTTATTTAAAAATAAAAATTTATTATCACGAGCAATCATATGTATTATATAAGAAGTTCCAAATGAATCGCTAGAATTAACATGACATACAACATTAATGATAAACTAAAAACTATCGATCCTGTTTATGATTTCGTTAATATCTAAAATACATGCTATATTTTTGCGTTCGCGTTCCTTTTCTTTTTTTCTTTTTTAAATAAATGGCATTTACGAAAATATTCATAAGAGAAATTTATACGGGAAAAGAAAAAGCGATGCGGACACAAAAAATCATATAGTTTTAGATTCAAGTGAAACATACATACATATTTTAAATTTGCGTTAAATAAAGAGGTAAAACAGTTGTATCTCTGTTTTTTCCGTCCCCCCTCCCTCCTCCCTCCACAAACCGTACCCTAAAACCGCTAGAGTGAAATAATGCCGAACGTAATTTAGCCGTAACATTTTCGTCAAAATCGCCTTAAAAGGGGGTGAGTGATATAGGCACCTAACAAAAACACGTAATTTCCTAATTTTACGAATTTTAGGAAAAAAGGACAGTTACCTACACGTAGTACACTGAGTACACATATTAATTAAATTATTACGCAGTAAAATCGTATTTTTGAATGACTTTTTTGTCTTGTCATTTCTGGTTCTCAACCAAACATACCCTCATTTTTTTTTTCTTTCGGAAACCAGGACTACACTACATTATTTCTCCGTTGTCCAAATAACTAGTTGTTTACTATTTACCATGGAAAAATACTTCATTATGGCGTAACGTTGTCAGAGATCTATATTGTTGATGCCCAGGTGTACTTGATTTTTATATCCAGTGGTTATTAGGAATTCCTGTGATGTGAAAGTGTTGAATGTGTGTGTTTAAATGGTTGTTACATTACTTTCTATCTTTTCATCGATGCTTTTTATAATAATTGGTAATTTTATTTCTAGTTACATTTTTTCTCCCATTAAACGTCTCTGACTGGACTTAAAAAAGAAGCTAACACCGCAGGGTAATAAAATGCTTAAAAAGTAGGGTGCGTGGCATCGAAAAACCCCAATATTTACTGTGAATTTAAATATATTGAATTGTAATTAATGATATATTATTTAATGGCAATTAACCATGTGAATATTAATATACTACTTAAAATTTAAGGCATGAAAAATATATTTAGAAATCTGTAGGAATCGGATCAAAAATAAAATAAGACCAAGTCTTTTACGCCTTTTTGCCTTTTTTAAATTTCCATGCTTATTTAGAGCTTTTTTCTGAATTTTTGGCGCGTTTTTTCCTCCACAATTTATTTCATTGCGCATTTGTTTCGTAAATGAATTTCTACTTTGTAATTCCCCGTTGTACCATTTGACGTGGGATTCCCCGCGTTTACTGTAATTTGATTTTCATAGAGTCGAATTTATACTTTGTAAATCCCCGATATTATCGTCTGACGATGATGCCCCGTGTTTACAGCGATTTACCATGGCAACCGACTAGCGAAAGTCAATGAAACGTCACATTTCGCGCATATTTTCATGACGTAATGTGCTCTTCTCTAAGGAAACAAACCCTACAGGCTATGCAGTGTGTGGCATCAACTTCCGCCTATATTGAATAATTAAAATTTAATTTTAATGTTTGCAAAGCTTCGATAAAAGCAAATGTACGCATTGATAAATTGAAAAACGACTATTTCAAAACGTTTTTAGAAACATATTGCGCAATGCATATTCCTGACGAAAGCCATCTCGGTAAAATTGATATTAACTCGGTGTATAAAGAAGTTATTCAGGAAAATAAGAAACTTTGCTGAAACGTATACACCCCCTACCTAATTATTTTTAACCAATCAGAACTCACCTTTATTCGTTCGAAGTTTTGCTCTTCGGTATTGAACATGATATTTCGTTTGGAAGTAGAAAAATGTAGAAACATAAATTTCTTGGAAAAACCATTAATCCCTATTTAAGTATTATTTATTTTATTATATTTAACGAAACATCGGTAATGGTACAACGTAAATTTCCCAGCAAATCGTCTAGTATATTTTTTATAAAAATAACGTGATTTTCAAACGGAAAATAATTTCAAATATGTTAAAATATCAGGAATGTGCGGAAAGAGCCAAAATATTCTAAATATGTGAAATTAAATTAGTACTAAACGCTTTTATTTACCCAAATTAATATATAATCCGGTCTCTGATTATAAGCAACGTCATTGATATTTTAAATTTGGCGCCTTTCCGGTAAACTTAACAAAACTGAAGTTGTTAATATCACGTTTTTTAATGTAATATATCGCATATTCAGATATGAATGTAATTATAACATAATACGAGATCGACTTCAGCTTATCTTTATTAATTAACGGTTAATTAAATAGCACTTCCTTCTTTACGAATTTCGCAATCGAATTTATTTATAAGGTGATCGCCGTGAGCGCAAACGTCAAGGCATTGAACCAATTGGTCAATATTGTGCAGACAGTGGTAGTTGTCAGTTGAAGTAAATGATTTAGTTATTTCACGATAATTATGGCATCGAACGAAGAAAAGGCCGCAAAATTGGTGCTCGACGCAGAAAAGAAGTTAGCTTCTTCCAAAGGATTCTTCGCTTCATTGTTCGGGTAAGTCGATAACAGTTTGATTCTTATCAAGTCAGTGTGTCATCGTCCCCTTGTTAATTATTTGTAGGGGTACGGACAAAGTTGAAGATGCTATCGAATGTTATCAACGGGCTGCTAATATGTATAAAATGGCGAGGAATTGGGACGAGGCCGGTAGCGCCTTTTGTAAGGCCGCCCTGCTCCATAACAAAGCAGGCTCCCGTCATGATGCAGCAACAAATTATGTAGACGCAGCAAATTGCTACAAGAAAATCAACGCGGACGGTATAACATTAACAGTTAAATGCGCACAAAATCTCATTTTAATTTCAAATTTTTAGAAGCGCAGAATTGTCTGGTAAAAGCCATCGAGATCTACACCGACATGGGACGGTTTACTATGGCTGCGAAACATCATCAAACTATAGCGGAGATCTACGAAAATGATCCTGCCAATTATGAGAAGGTGGTGCAGCATTACGAGCAGGCAGCCCATTACTACAGAGGCGAAGAGAGCAACTCGTCCGCTAATAAATGCTTGCTGAAAGTAGCTCAATATGCTGCTGAATTGGAGAATTATGAGAAAGCAATAAGTATATACCAGGAAGTAGCTTCCTCTTCTTTAGAAAGTTCACTGTTAAAATATAGTGCTAAGGAATACCTGTTTCGCGCCGCCCTTTGTCACTTATGCGTAGACGTCTTGAATGCCCAGCATGCGTTGGAAAGGTACATCCAGATGTATCCCGCCTTCCAAGATTCCAGGGATTATAAATTGATTTGCACGCTGATAGAACATATGGAGGAACAGAATGTGGATGGATTTACAGAAGCGGTGAAGGATTACGATTCTATATCCAGGCTTGATCAGTGGTATACTATGATACTGTTACGCATTAAAAAACAACTCAATGATAATCCTGATTTACGCTAAGGTAACAGTACGTCTAAATCTCATAGTGTTGGTATTTATTAACATCTTGTATTTATATAGATTTTTTAAGCCTATTACATATTTTTTTTATTATATGTTATCTGTATATTTATATCAAAGTTACTTTTGAATATTTTAGGTTTGGGATGTATATATAATTTTTTAATTCAATTACTTATATGTACATTTTGTTATTATAATTTAAGGTAACAGCGTTGCTTTTGTTTGAATCACGTCCAGTCCGTGCAGCGTATTGTTTATAAAAATATATCTGTACACACAAATTAACCCTTTATATTGGCTCATGATTTTGTAGAAATGGATAGAGATAAATCGATAAAACTTTTCATGCCAATTTAATTAAAATTGTTGTCGATGGACTAAAATAAGTTATCCCATCTTTGATTCAATTAGGTTACTGTTTATTTCCTCTCTTATATTACAGTTTAACATGTATTTTACACAATCTGGGGCCGCACGATATATCAATAGTTGTACAAACATTTCTACTCTGTCGACTCTCCTACCTCGTGTGTCCCGATGAGTGTTTGAGGTAAACTTAAGCGTAATCTAACAAAAAAATCTTTATCGATGCATCTTTATTCATAGGAAATAAGCAGCCAGTATGATAATATAACCAAAACAATATACAAGCTACAATTTAGTGTATGCAATGGTGTTCCTTTTACTTTCTTCCACACATGTATAATTGGTTAAACAATTCATTTATGATAAGCATATTTTAAGCGAGTAAATTTCTACAACACTCGTATTAGCAGCATTCCAATTGAAAAGATTGTACATTAGATTCCGCGGTTAATATGTCGCTCATGGCATTAAATATAAACGTTAAGTATATATTTAGAAATGTAAGATTCAGACTTGTGATACTTGGTTCGCAAATTGTTTTTAAGTCACCTATACTTAAATGTGTCAACAGGACAACCGAAATCTTGCCGCGGTAAAACTCCTACGTACGTAACATCGACGTAATTACCAGTATTTAAGTATGATGACTTAATCCTCTTCTGTATCATTCGTAAACACAATAAATTGCATTACATCGAGAAATAATTCTGTTCTTGTCACGATCGAATATTGTGCAATATTAACTGCCGTATATGTCTATATGAACGTACTAAAAATATAAACTAACAATTTCAAAATCCTATAATATTTTATAAATACATAACCCAAGTAAATTAAACGTGAAGATTAAAAATATGAATAATGTAAAAGTGTGATGATTAGAGAGGGAATTCCGCCGTCTAAATATGTAGCTCAGCACTAAGGTAAATACAGTAGAGCGTCGATTATCCGAACCAATCTTGTCAGGGTTGGTTGGTATAATCACAATGCTCAAAATAGCCATTAACCGTGGACTTCACCTCGTCATTGTTGACAAATATTTGACTATCGATCCATTTCTTCAAGTTCGGGAAGAGAAATAATCCGAGGGACCTAACTCTGGCGAATAGGGTGGGTGAGGAACGTTACCCTACAAAGATATCTATACTTCGAATTCGGATCTAAACATCGAGGACCATATTCTCCCAGTGCTAAACTAATTTCCTAAGTAAAAGAGGGTCAAAAAATGTCTAATTACATGACTTTCCCTCCTTAAGGAATTTCACAACTACTTAAGCAATCTACGTAACACTACTTAATGATAACACGTCATCCACTCTTTTATCAAACCTTACTTATCATGCACTCGTTTGTTGAACCCAATGAAATAAAGAAAGTAATGGAAGGCGCACGGTAATGCGCCTACGCAACGAAAAACGTGCCTCTTTGTTGGAAGAGTGCAGGTATATACGGATGGGGTTTATATCTTTCTCTCACTCGTAGACTGTTATGTGTTGTTTCAGATTATCACGCCAGGTGCCTTCGCTACCTTGCATATGTTTGAGTGAGTACATCAAGGATAGCCATCTCCCCCTCCCACTATGTTAATTCTTTTCTAGCAGCAGTGTCTCGTTTTCTCAGTGCAGCGTTAAAAAGGTGGATGACGTGTTATCGTTAAGTAGTGTAAATCGGATTGACGCTGTCACCCCTCCGAATTTTCATTGAATAAAATGCACTGATGATCGGTATAACCGTGAAACGCGAATCGTGAGAACAGTTTTCCAATTGCATTTTCCCACGGTGGGTTAACCGAAAAGCGCGACTGCGGCTACTGCAGGAGTTTGTGGTAGCTTAGTTATCCACTTCTGTAGAAGTAAATAGCTGCAAAAATGCGCGCTTAAGTACATATTGTGGGAGTTTCTTAATCGAATTCTCATATGTACAAACATCAAACGTACTAGCATAGCATATATGGTGCTTATCTGGAAAGGAAAACTACTTCTCATAAAGTCGCACTGACGAGCGGTATAACCGCCAAACCCGTTTGCGAATGGTGGAAATAGTTTTCTAATTACACATTTTCCAACGGTGGGTTAACCGAAAAACGCGACTGCAGGTACTGCAGGAGTCTGTGGCAACTTAATCGTCCACTTCTGTAGAAGTAAATGGCTGCAAAAATGCGCGCTTAAGTACATATTGGGGGAATTGCTTAATTGAATTCTCACATGTACAAACATTAAAATATTCACTATTTAAAAATTACTGAATTTATTGATAAAGCGTCACAGTAAGGAACTATAAGATAAAAGTTGGATATAAATTATCTTGGCAGAAGTGGAGGGTTGCTGACTTTACCAGCAAAAACGATGCCTTTGGTGTTCTTATCATAAATGATATAAGCAAACGGCTTATTTGCTAGAAATCTAGCTGGTGGCGATTTGAATTCCAACGATGCTCCAGCTGCGGCGCTCGCGACAGTTCCCTCTTCGTTCACTTGTATTTCGGCCCTTTGAAGCACCCTGGATACGTGCAGATAATTATTGAACATCCCTAACAGATTCGCACGATCGGCGTTTAACAGATCCTGAATTCCCATTTGATTCAGAATTAAATTGATGGCCAAATTTGATGTAATGGAGAATTTCGGCAGGTAAATATGGACGGGATCCTCTCCGAAATCGATTAAGGATTTTTCAAGGGCGCCGATTACATTCGAAAATGGAACTTGCGCCAGCATATCTAGGACCCACTGTAAGGCGACGTTGTTTTTCGGTAGCACCACGACCATGGACATATTTCCCTGTAATATAAACGTGTTCGGTTAAGTTTTACATTTGTGCGATCATTAAAGAAGAAAAATCTAGTTCACTCATACGAGGGCGATTCGTAAAGTAAGTTCTGTTTCCACCTAGTGAGTTGAGGAGTGGGGATATCAGGGCGAACACAGAGCTGCGGTGTAGTCTGGTTCAATGTGAGTCTGGCAGTGCTCGCGAGAGAATCGTTTGGATATTTTTTCGTGCTATTTTGGTAACCAAACGGAGCTACTTCGATGTCATTGAAATCGACAACATGAACATCAAAGCTGCCGACACACCTTGCGCTTCTACTTATTCTGTGGCTATGGCTTACCTTATAAGCTAATTCTATGGCGACGGCTCTGTTATTTAATATCAGAGTGAAGGGGCATTGCGCGAAGTCGTACATCATGGCAACTTGGCCAATTTCATTTCCCTTTTCGTCGTAGAACGGTTGATTGGTGGTAGCCGTTTCGTTAAATTTATTAATCCAAGTCCCTTTGAAGAATAGGACGCTAGTGAGGAATACATCGGCGTTTTCAAGATCATCTAAGGTGAACAGAAATTCGTGTAAGGATTTGATGATGCTTCCTTCCCAGTAAACATTTTTCAATTTCGCGGAAAGTTTAAGTCGGTAGTTCCCGCAATAGTGCATAACATATTCGCATGCATTGTGCTTAAAAATTTAAGAAATGTTTACTGGGTTAAACTTTTCGATATTTACCTTCCTTTACGAAATTTGGGATGCGTCCTCGAGTGGCGGCGTTTATTCGATTATTAATTAAATTGGCGGCTTGGCTGGCGCGCGTAAAATCGATCGGGGTCACCTCGGAATTATAATAAGTTTGCACTACTCGAAGGTAATCCGGTTTTAAAGTTTGGTCCGCTGCTGTATATATCGAATTTGTCGTCTCTAAAGTCACCTCGGTAGGGTTCGTTTTCTGAAATAAGAGCATGAGCGTTTTAAAAAATATAAAATACAGTGGACTCCACCTATAATGAACTCCCACCTAAGGGAAAATGTTATATCCATCTTGGGCGTTAGTCGGATATCGCTGGTGATACTTAATTCCCCCAGTACTTTCTAGGTACATTGTTTTACATGCTGGCAATCTGGAGGGATTTATTGCTAGTGCATCGTTGGTATTTTAATCAACCACACATAATCCCGATTACCATGGAGAGATGATCCATGAGAAATTTGTTAATTGGTTTGAAACTGAATTGCTAATTAATCTACGATTGTTATGGACAATGCACCTTATCATTCTAAATTAGAAATCAAAATTTCTACTGCTAATTGGAGGAAAGAAGATATTCAGACTTGGTTGAGAAATAATAATATTTTTCTGAGGCAAATATGTTGAAACCACAGTTTCTTCAATTGGTCTCATTGTAAGTATACCACCAATGTATATTATAAAGATTTATAAATTTATCGTACGTTTTAGGAACAAACCCGAAAAGGATTATATTATTGACCAACTTGCAGAATCTTACGGTCATAAAGTTTTACGGCTTCCGCCATATCATTCCATATTCAATTCCATTGAAAATAGGCACGTAGAGTATGTTTCCTTAGAGAAGAGCACATTTCGTCAGCGCCGCAATGAACCAAATTTGGTGTTTGGTATAGGTTACCATGACAACCGACTAGCGAAAATATTTTTATGACGTAATGTGCTCTTCTCTAAGGAAACAAACTCTAGGTCGAGATGGACATGGGGTTGATAAATGTGTTAATATGTGGAAGGAAGCCTTAACACACAATTAACAAGACCACATGGCAGAATAACATTGCTCATACTGAGAAGGAAATTATGAAATGATGGAATCGAGAAGCAGGGTTTGATGCAGAAGATATTAGTCCAGTAATAATTAATCTAGGCGAGAGTGATAGTGGTAGTGATACCGAAGATGAAGAAAATATATAAACCTGCTGTTTAGATGCAAGTTTTGTCAATATATTTGCAATAAATATCTTCTACAAAAAAATGTTTAAAAACGATTTCTTTATATGTGCAATCTTATTCACTTTTAAAAGAAAATAATTACGTGCAGATAGGCAACTTGTTTAACATGCAAGAATAGTCGGAATTTACGTGTGAATTGCTATAAAAATAAAACTACCGAAATCCTAATGTTGATATTTATACGTTTAGAGATTACAAATCTAACAATAAATATTGTAGTTTATAGACAATATGCAACTTAAAAAATCGGTAGTAATTGCAAGTGCTATTCAAATTTTTTAATTCTTCATAATAGCAATAGGTGGCGCTGTTTTAATGTTATGATTTCAATTAAATTTGACAATTAAGTCTATGACGTCACTTGCAATGAATGACGTGCAATGGAACTTAGAAAATCTCTGATAGGGTTTGTTTCCTTAGAGAAGAGCACATACGTCATGAAAATATGCGCGAAATGTGACGTTTCATTGACTTTCGCTACTCGGTTGCCATGGTAACGTATCAGAACACCAAATTTGGTCCAGTGCGCCGCTGACGTAATGTGCTCCTCTCTAAGGAAACAAACCTTACAAGCAGAGATTTCCGTTCACGTCATCTACACGTTTTATGACGTCATGTTACCAACCGTACAATATGAATTCAAAATGCCACAAAATGATTGATAACCACCTGCATAAAGTATTACTCATAATGTTTAACCTATATTTTATATGTATTCATATTTAATGTGTGCAGCGCCTTATTTTAAAATACGGATAGATTAAGTAAATCATAATTTCTTTTTGCAAAGTTTTCTTATTCGCGCGCTTAGTTACAGTCAAATCTTATTTATGTCTGCTTATCATTCGTGTGTTCTGTTTATATTGTTATTCTTCGCTTTCTTACTTATTAATCCTCTTGCTGTATTAAAATCAGTTTTTTTAGGAACTAACGAGAGATTGTTACGTCATTACGTGCAATTTGTCAAAAATGCTGAAAGCTCTGTGGGAGCAGGCAAGGGAAATGGTTGCTTCGCTGATGACAAGACAATTACCGGCTTCACAGAAAACCCCATTAATTCCTTTTGAGGCTGTAAGAAAGGTAATACTTGTTTTTCGTTAATATACATAAGAGATATAAGTTCTTCAATTGTAGCGTGTTGCCACAGCTTTAAAAATGAATATATCGACAGTCAGCACAGTTTCTCAAGCCGTTGCTAAGAATGAACCACTGGGAAGTCCGAAAAAACCAGAATTAGGATGAGACCTGTATGTCAAATTGATAATGCTGCACGATGGTCCATCAGAAATGTTATATATGAAAGTGAGGAAATTCAATGTGAGGTTTACTTTATAATTTATTACTACAATATTTACTACTTTTAGAACAACATGTTACACAAAAAACTGTTTTGGAGCTATCAAAAGCTAGAGGTATTTTTAATGGAAGTCTTTCATCTCTTGGGATTGTCTTGAGAGGAATCGGTTTCCAATGGAAAACGGATGATTTCTTTATATGTGTAACACACTGTTCTTTTTTTTTTTTGTACCAGACAAAGATTTTTGGCTCCGTACAAAGATTTCTTTAGCGTCGAAATAGTCGCAATTTATGTGTGAACTGCTATTAAAATAAAACTACCGAAGTCCTAATGTTGATATTAATACGTTTAAAGATTACACATCTAACAATAAATATTGTAGTTCATACACGATGCAACTTAAAAAATCGGTAGTAATTGCAAGTGCTATTCAAATTTTTAATTCTTAATAACAGCGTATTTGTACATTGTACAACGATTTTTTTGGGTAGGTCAGTTACCATTATTGTCATGTTATGTGTATAAACTAAAAATCCCTCGTACAAAGACTTTTTCCGATCTTTGTACATGTACGAAGAAGGCTCGCAAAAAGAAAAACGGTGGGCCTGTAATATTAATTCTTAAAAGATAATAGTTACGTGTAAATAGGCAACTTGTTTAACGCGCAAGAATAGTCGGAATTTATGCGTGAATTGTTATTAAAATAAAACTACCGAAGTCCTAATGTTGATATTTATACGTTTGAAGATTACAAATCTAACAATAAATATTGTAGTTTATGAACGATATGCAACTTAAAAAATTGGTAGTAATTGCAAGTGGTATACAATTTTTTTAATTCTTAATAACAGCAATAGGTGGCGGTGTTCTAATGTTATGATTTCAATTAAATTTGACAAGTATAAGTCTATGACGTTACTTGCAATGAATGACGTACAACGGAACTTAGAAAATCTCTAGTGTACAAGCAGAGATTTCCGTTGCACGTCATCTATTACGTTTTATGACGTCATGCTACCAACCCTACAATATGAATTCAAAATGCCACAAAATGATTGATAAGCACCTGTATAAAGTATTACTCATAATGTCTCACCTATATTTTATATATATTCATATTTAATGTGTGCAGCGCCTTAGTAATTGCAAGTGCTATTCAATTTTTTAATTCTTAATAACAGCAATAGGCGGCGGTGTTCTAATGTTATGATTTCATTTAAATTTGACAAGATATAAGTCTATGACGTCACTTGCAATGAATGACGTGCAAATCTCTAGATAGTATTGGTACTATTTTTTATCAATAATAGTATTTAATAAAATGCTTTGTTTAACCAACAGAGATGAATACTCAGTTACAACGGATTATTCAACTTCATCCCCTTTAGTGCATTATAAACGGATTCCACTGTATATACAATACAAAATTTCATCCGCGCATTCCATTCCGATTATGTTATTGTTCTGCTTAAAAAATTTTTGGGTGACTAATTCATTACTAAGTCGTCGGTCATCGCTTACTCGGCGGAATTTTTTAACGAATGGTTGAAGAAATGTGCAAAAATAGAATGAAGGGGGCAGATTATTTTCCTCGGTTTTATACTTACAGTCAACGAATTGCCTAGCATTTGATAAGCCCGTCGATAGGAATCTTTGTTTTGATATGCACTTAATCCCAATGTCTTTTCCAATTCTGCCGCCGTATTCTCCAGCGCTCCTTCCCAAAGGATATTTAACAAGCTCCATATCGTAAAAGGCGATAACGCAAGGTTTAAAGAATCGCCGACTTGTTGAGATGTTTTCTTTAATAAATAGGACAATTATAAGCACGATCAATAAGAGAAGTACTTGCGTGTACTTACCGCCAAAAAATTCAGAGCAAACTGGTCTAGAGACGCACCAAGATCTTCAACTCCAACAGTCTGTGCATGAATACAAACGCGTGAAAGCGCGAGAAGACCAAGAAGAACGCAAGTTAGGTGAGCTGTAATTTTAAACGAACGAAGTTCGGTTATGGGCAATTAAACAATTTACGATCACTTACTAAGTTTCCCGTACATGTTTATCGGAACCGTTGACCTTACGATGGATGAAGGATATATCTGGCGATTATTTAACGCTCGCAACGTGCGGACTACGCGTATGTACGTTACAATCTCTACTAAACTATTTGTTACAAGGATATGCTATTAGTATATATGTTTTGTGCAGGTATTACATGCAATGTTCTTTGGAATTTCACTGATAATCCAAATAGTTCGGTCATATGGAGGTATGACAAAATGAAAACAATCCCGATAATAGCGGATATCCAAGACAAACACAACGCGTTCAATTCATAAACCGATTTCTACTGGAATTCCCGTCACTTTCAAGAACTGTTAGCGCGCCAGTAACGTAAGCTTCGACGAATTGCGCTTATACTTACCGTTCATATCGTGAGTGTATTTTTGTTCTACACCAGTGTTATCGTCGTATTCATACACATTTATGCAATCGAATTAGATGCGAGCGTACGATTAGCTCCGCCGGGTATAAGAAATTTACAAGAAATATCAGGAGTTTCCTCTTTTTGCGGTCGTCTCAAATATTTGGGATATTGTTTCAGATCCTGGATCCGATGATGATGTCAAATCCTTGAGTGGTTTTTTCTCACAATAATAGTGAAAGATGCGCTTCAATTTTCATCAGCACAAAACGTACAATTAAATGTATATATTATATATACATATACAGTGTTGGAGACGGCGTTTTAGGAAATTATGTTCAATTATGAAATTTCTATCCACATTTTAGAACGCTTCAATTTCTTTTTTCTTCAATTATTATTGAGTTGCGCCTGTCCGCGTATTTTTTTAAATGGGGACTTGTTAATTTTACTCACCCATTCGATAGCGAATTTTTTCCTCTCTACAATCGTATTTTTTTAAATTTATTTTTACGAGAAAACATCGGTTCAAGAATTTAATAAATCTTAGGTACATCTAAGATGAACAAAATTATTTGCAATAAAGCTATCGGTTACAATCCAATCATTTCAAACAAAATAATAACTAAGTAAATTAAGTTAAGTGTTCAAATTGTCCCTCGTTTGGAATTTGACAATGACCCAATCGATTTGCAAAACCCCCACGACAATTCTCTAAAAGTTCACGGGGAATTTCTTGTACCGTCCTGGTAATTCGGATTTTTAAATGCTCGATGTCATTGGGCTTATCTTTGTAAACTTTATTTGTTACATATCCCCAAAAGAGAAAAATCTAAAGGGCTTAAATCAAGCGAACGAGCTGGCCACTCAACGTTTCCTCGTCTCCCAATCCATCTGTTTGGAAAAACGCTATCCAGATATTGACGAACATTTAAACCATAATGCGGTGGGGCGCCATCGTGCTGAAACCAGATACTGTTATTGGGAAGGTGTTCGTTGTTTTCATGTGGATAGAGCGTAGCACAAGCAGGTACAATTTCACTTTGTAATAACTGCAAATTCACAATGCCGAAGTTAAATTGCCAGTGATGAAAGAGGGACCGATAATATTACCCCCTAGAATGCCAATCCAAACATTAACTTTTTGGGGAAACTGTGTATGGTGCTCCATAAACCAAAAAGGATTTACAGATGGATTTACGGATGACCAGAGCAGTTATGTCTGTTTTCTGCACCGGTAATGGCAAAACCTAGCTTCATCAGAGAAAAGAATATTGTTGATGAAATTTTCATTATTATTGAAAATCACACAATTGAAGTATCCTATCAAAATCTTGTATGACCAAAGAACCGGAAGCGACAGTAAAACAACTAAACTGATTTCAGAATTTTTTGCACCAGTCAATTCTGCAGACCAAAGTGTAATAAAAAATGGCCGGGGTCGAGATGCATATATACTTATTTAGGCCAAAGATCGTCAAAATCGTGTATGACCAACAAGACGGATCGACAATAAAAAGCCGCATAGCTCCTAAACTACTAAACCAATTTCAGAATTTCTTGCACCAATCAATTCTGCCGATTGAAATGTATTAAATATGGTCGGGGTCCAGATGGAAATATACTTATTTACGCCAAAAATCGTCAAAATCATGTGTGACCAACGAAACGGAAACGACAGCAATAGCCGCATAGCTCCTTAATTATTGAACCGATTTCAGAATTTCTTGCACCAGTCAATTCTACAGATCGAAATGTATTAAAAATGGCCGTGGTCGAGATGCTAATATAGTTATTAAAGTCAAAAATCGTCAAAATCCTGTAAGACCAACGAACCGGAAGCGACAGCAATAGCCGCATAGCTCCTAAACTATTGAACCGATTTCAAAATTTCTTGCACCAGTCAATTCTACAGATCCAAATGTATTAAAAAATGGCCGGAGTCAAGATACAAATACACTTATTAAGGTCAAAAATCGTCAAAATCATGTATGACCAACGAACAGGAAGCGACAGTAAAAGCCGCATAGCTCCTAAACCACTAAACCGATTTCAGAATTTCTTGCACCACTCAATTCTACAGATGTATTAAAAATTTACCACACCTTTCATTTTATGACCGTTATGTGGCACCCGTTTCTTAATTAATTCCACCTTTGTGCTACCTTGAAACATTTTGGATTGACGTTGGCTTTGTTCTGCTGCAATACCATAATCAATATAATCTTTTAAGGCGAAATTTGTTTCCCTTAGTAATCGTTTCTGTAGACCCACGAATCAATTCTACTTGTAGCGTACTAACTCCACAAGATGATGCTTTATTTTTTAACTCTGTAAGAAATGAATCGAATGTTTCCCCTTCTCTTTGCAGGACATTATTCAAGTTAAGCGTTCCACACTAATATTTTTAATAGGCGTGCAATATTCATCGGATTTCTTTCCCACTGCTTGGAAATTTGTTTTATGTTCAGGGCTAGACTATGTGAAATTATTCGTTAATTCCTGTCCATCTTTGCCTATTAAATTAATTAATAAGACAATTTTCCCTTTGTCTTCTACAGCATCCAATCCCCACGGAAAGTTTTGCAAGGATGATTTAAGTACGATTCGAAGCTAGGTTATTTGAATTTTATTGAGCCCCTATATACCCTAAGGGTGCTCTAAGTGATATCATTCTCTCGCACCAATTTAATTTTAATTCTTTTATTTTCTTTTTAAATAGAGTTTTCGAGTAACCTTGCTGGTCGCTTCACAACCGAATAAAAGAATTAGTAACGTAGGCGGTTCGAACGGAACGAACTGGAGGGTCTCTCTGACTCCAGAAACTTAGATGCGATCCAGTTTTATAATAGGAGAGTGGTGCCTTGTTACTAATGAATTCTCGAACTTAAACCTGCGCCGTTGCAATTGAGCTAGTACGGCCTGAATCTCCATCTTTATAACCAACTAAGTGGGTTATTGGAGTTGCAACGACTAACTCCCGTATCGTTTCTCCCCTAAGGGGAGTTTTGAAGCCAGTAACAAGAGGGTGTCAATTGATAAATAAAACTACAACGCAAATCTGTGTATATTGTTATATTCTAATACTTGGAATAAATACTAATATTACTTATAATAATTATAATAAGCAGTTAAATAGGAACTTAGCTAAATGATAATAAAATAAAAGAAAAACGTCTGTATTTATTGCTTCGGTAAGCTGTATTTTCCCATAAATACGATAGATTCGGTTTCCTTATCATATATGAAGTACAAGAAAGGCTTATTTACTTTAATGCTTGTCGCTGGTATCCGGTTTTCGATTTCACCAATTGCAACGGCAGATGCGACCGTTCCCTCTTCGTCGACGTCGATTTCCGCTTTGTGGATGACACGAGAAAGGAACATAGGGTCCGGCGAAATTCCCGAGAGGTCAGCCACGGAGGAATGGAACACATCTTTGATCCCCATCTCATGAAGGACGTAGTTCAAGTTGAGATCCGAGGTGATTTTAAATTTTGGCATATACACTTTGACGGGATCGTTTCCGAAGATCAAACCGGAAGCTTTTAGCGAGTTCAATACGGATGCGAATGACTTCCTCGCTAACGTATCCGCGATTGTTTGTAAAGGAGTCGATAGGGGCAATATTATGAACATCGACATTTTTCCTCCCTAAAATAATAGAAAAAGAAGGACGCCGTGAATTTCGACAAACTCTAATCTTCATTATTTTACCTGGTAAGGTAACTCGACTGCAAACGCTTTGTCATCCAATACTTTAGTTAGGGGGAACAGACCTTTATTGAACATCATTGAAACGTTACCGATCACTTCCTGTCGTTCATTAAAAAATGGTTCCGTCTTAGTTTGCGAAGTGTTGAATTTCAAATCCCAGAAGCCTTTGAAAAATAAAGCGCTGGTAATGAAAATTTGCGCGTCGGTTAGGTCACCTGGATACAAAGAAACGCCAATTCATTTACCGAAACTCGATCAAATATGTAATTAAGCAAATTTCGTCGATAAAACAACTACTACCCGTACAAATACACCGTCGATTGTCAAATTAAATACATATCCAGAATTATGCGATCACATAATTCATTATAAGTACCAATCGTCTGTGCTTAATCGATTAAAGACCGTATCACACTAACGGTTGCCGTTGAGCAGCGGACCAATGGGAGTTCAGCAGGCGCCGGTTGACGGTTCGGTTGCCAGTTTGGCCGTGCGTCTATTTCCAACCGACAGGGCCACAACCGTAGCCAATAGCGAGCTGCGTAGAGAGATCACGTGATCAAGTGTATGTAAATAATATTGCCTGTGTTTTTTCTGACTTTTTGAACACGTTTTAAATCTTTTAAACGTTTTTCTTCAACCGGCGGCTGCTGAGTTCCCATTGGTCCTTTGCTCAACGGCAATCGGCAACCGTTAGTGTGATACGGTCTTAAGGGCGGAAATGGCATTGATAATGGAGCAAGCAACGATTTCGAACCGGCTTCGATCTCGGCGAAGTGGTTCCAAAATATTCCGCTAGGAGAAACAAGAAATAATTATCCGGTAGGGTAAGTCGGCTTAATTTGGGGTAGTCACGTTTCTCAAGTCGAAGATATGCCATCACCTAGCGGTATGTCCAGGAATTAACTATACTCTCAGCCACTCCCCATAAATTTATACCAATGAGCGCACAGACAGTTGAACATGCTACAAATTAGGAAAAGCGCGGCAAATTTCAAATAAGGATGTGATATTTGAAATTCTTCATTATTTATTAACTAGACGCTGCAACTGTCAAAACCTCGAAACGAAATGGTCTTTGATGTGGACCAGTTCGTCACCGCAGAAGGGTACACGTTGGTGTGGTACGGGTTTTTGAACGTACCTCCAATAGAAACATCTTATTCAAATATTGGGCGCTTTTGTAGGAAAATTCCTGTTTCTCTGACGTACTCTTTAATCGCCTCACACACGATTTTAATTTCAGTATGTGGGCAGAAGTTTTTTTAGTGGTTCCCAAACGATAAGCATTGATAAGCTTCTAGTGTAGTAACGAGTAGCTTTCATTCCCATTCGCTTGCTCTGTTTCCAAAAAGAAAAAAGGAATTACAGGTTACATTTTAACGCGCGGCGAGTCCTAATTGGGGGTAGTGGCTGGTGGCCCAAACAACTTTGGAGCGTTATGTGAAAATAGCCATGAACGAAGACGGATCTACACCTAGGTCGATTGGTAGGCAGCCAACACTGGCCAAAGATATTGAAGAAGACCGAGCCAATTACTGCATAGTTATGGAAAATAAGTTTTATGGACCATGTGCCATGGCCTTTAAATTAGCTACACTTAACGTGATTAAACTTGAAAGTGGTTAAAAGTTTCTTTTTCGTAGAAGCCCGAAACTTTCAGTGAAGGAACCTCAGGGACTATTTTCTGCTTGGGCTAATGGATTCAACCCCGAAGAGGTCTCACAAATTTTTTGAATTCTAGTCAAAAAAAAAAAAAAAAATAATAACAACATCAACACGTCCTCTTAATGGTGAGGAAACAGGAGTATCCATTGTGCAACGCAAGCACACTAAAGCGGTACCAATGAAGGGTAACCGCCGGGTAGCATCGTTGCAAAAGATTGGAACTGATGAAAAAATTGGGGGAAAATAAAAATGGAGACCCTGTTAAGCAAATTATGTCAAAAAACAGAAGACTGCAGTACAAAAGAATGATGTAGGGAAGAAAGTTGTTGGAAAGAAGAATTGATTAAAGATGACTCATCAGAAGATGAAGGTAGTCCAATCCCATACGCTGATGACTTTTGCGCCAGAAATTAAAGAAAAACTTTTAAAAAGTAAAATGAAAAATACTAAGCTGTGTAAATAAATAAATAAATAACTCCCAAGTCGTATTAAAATTCAAATATGTACGAGGGTAGATTGACGAGTTTCGGGAATCGCCGATAGGGGGTTACTATTTTTCCAAATATTTTATGTCGTTGTGTTGACCACCGTTTCATATCAATTGACCGCAAATGTTAAAACGATCTGTCAAATAGTCTGGTTTTGACAGGGATTCAAGTCAAGTAGTGCGTTGGCAATTATGGATAAAAAGTTCGAGCGCTCATCAAATTTGGAAGGTAAAATCGCAACAGAAATCAAATCAAAGTTAAGCTGACGTTCTTCATCGCCTTCATTTTCCACCGAGAGTTTTCGGGTTTCCGAATTCAAGCGTACCCGGACGCATACAAGGGGTGAAAAAATCTATGATATGGTGTTGACAAATCGCCGAATAGAAGTGAGAAAAATTGAGGAAACCGTGGGCATCTCTCATGAACGAGTAGTTCGTATTTTACATAATGAATTGGGTTTAAAAAAGCTATCTACAAAATGGGTGCCGCATTTGCTCAATTCGAGGCAAAAGTGCATGCGAGCTCGACTCTTAGCCGATTGTTTGGAAGTGTTTACGACGAATCCGACGGAATTCAAGAGACGATTCGTGACCATGAATGAGACCTGGATTCATCGCCACACACCAACAAACAAGAATGCAATCAAAATAGTCGATTGCACACGGTAAATCGGTTTTTTTTGAACGCAAAAGGAATTTTGCTTATCTTGGAAAAGGCAAAACTAACAGTTTTGGACAAATTGAAACCAGCAATTCAAGGAAAACGTCCGGAAATGGTTCAGTAAAAAGTGTTGCTTCACCACGACAATGCGCCCGCTCATTCTAGTGCAATCGTTCAGCAAAAATTGACAGAATTGAAGTTTGAAATCCTCCCGTATTCGCGTGATTGGGCTCCATCAGACTTCCACCTGTTCCCGATAGTCAAGACATTTCTGGGGGGTAAGATATTTTAGACGAATGAGGAACTGATAGAGGTTGTAGACGATTATTTTGGGAACCTCGAAGAAAGTCACTTCCGGGAGGGAATCCAGAAGCTTGAGAAACGTAATTCCGGAAACTTATCGATCGACCCTCGTAGAATTCTTCCGCCCATTTACCAGTCCTTAGTAATAAATCATGGGATTCACGTGTGTCACATGAACTTTGCTCGAGAAGCACGCAAAGAACACGTAGCCGAACTGAATTCTGCTGCAAAACAGGTGTGTGCGGTGCGCAGTAACCACAATCCATGGGAAACCCGCGAGCCTCTAGCGAAGCTAGAGAAATGTTGGGGTAAGTGTGTTGAGCTTCGAGGGGTTTATACTGAAAAATAGAATATAACCTGAATCCGTTTTCATTGTCATTCCGGAAACTTATCGATCTACCCTCGTAGAATTCTTCCGCCCATTTACCAGTCCTTAGTAATAAATCATGGGATTCACGTGTGTCACATGAACTTTGCTCGAGAAGCACGCAAAGAACACGTAGCCGAACTGAATCCTGCTGCAAAGCAGGTGCTTGCGGTGCGCAGTGTCAGTTGCGCAGTAACCAGAATCCACGGGAAACCCGCGAGCCTCTAGCGAAGCTAGAGAAATGTTGTGGTAAGTGTGTTGAGTTTCCAGGGGATTATACTGAAAAATAAAATTTAACCTGAATCCGTTTTCACTGTCATTCCGGAAACTTCTCAATCTACCCTCATATTCAAAATTTTCCAACTTGGAAAATCAATAATAAAAGTCTATTTTGACTTATTTTACATAATATTCTGTTTATTTGAGGCACTACCCCAAATTAGACTTACCTGTTCCTAAATTGGGGTGTATGTCGCTTTCTGGTTTTTCAAATAGTATGATATATATATAAAAATTCACTCCGATTTGGGGGTGGTTTCCTTTGAATGCCCATCACTTTTTTTTATTTTATAGTTTCTTGGGGTACCAACATATATACAGTCTGTCCCCGAATTGACTGCGCTGTAGGTATAATTGACCCAAAAATTTTAGAATTTTATTTGTTATGTTTTGGAATGGCGCCCTGCGTGGTCCGAAAAGAATTTGAAGTACATTCTTACTCCTTTTTTAAATTAAGGCCGTCACGACAATTGAGGAAATAGCATTTTCTGCTGGCACTAAAGTTCGATCAATAATGCGGCAAAATGTTATTGGGTAAAGTCGTTAAAAATTTGAAATTATGACTTTATGCAAAATTTCACAAATATCATTTTGACCAAATCAGTATTTCTTTCGTATCGTTGCATTGTAACTAAAAAAAAAAAAAAAAAAACAAGTATTCTGTAGAAGTTGTCAGAAAAAAAAAGAAAATTAATGTATAAAGTTATTTTCTTTTATTGTGAATGAAATACTTATATTAATTTCTTTTTTTGACAACTTACACAGAATGCTTGTTTAAAAGAAAAAAATTAATGTAAGTTTCTAATAAAATATTTTATTAGAAGCAAAAAAAATACTTCCATTATTTTTTTTTTTACTTTGAATAAATCAGTATTTATTTCGTATTGTTGCATTGTAACTACAAAAAAAAAAAAAAACAAGTATTCTGTAGAAGTTATCAGAAAAAAAAGAGAAAATTAATGTATAAGTTATTTTCTTTTTTGTGAATAAAATACTTACATTAGTTTTTCTTTTGACAACTTCAAAAAAAAAATAATGTTTCTGAAAAATTATTTTATTAAAAAAAAAAAAGGGAAGATAGCGGATTAATTTTTCTTTCCCTGATTTAATCAAAGTGATCCGATGTTTTCTAAATTTTGTACAAAATCATAATTCCATATTCAGACCAAGTTTCCTCAATATCATTTTGCTGTGTCATTGACCGAAATGGCACTTTACTTCAACAGCAATTTTTTTCTCAATTGTCATGACGCCCTTGATTTTTAAAAAGGTAAAGATGTGCTTGAAATTCTTTTCAGACCAAGCAGGGCTGTATCCCGAAACGTTAAAAGGAAATTCAAAACGTTTTGATCAATTATACCTATGTATAGTGAAGTCGTCAATCCGGGGACACACCATAAAATAAAAGAAAGTGATGGGCAAAGAAAACCACCCCCAATTTAGCCCAATCATTACACAGGGCGAAGCACATTCGATCTGTATATAATTTAAAGATAGGCTAGTAGTTGTTTTACTTGATTAAAACGAAAATGACCAACTTTCTCCAACGATGTTATTGATCCTCCCTCTCGTGGCGTTAGATAATTTATCATTTATAAACTGCGTAGAACTTTTAGCGTCGTTGAAATTTAAAGAGGCCACGTCCACATTGTACACCTTCTTGATCATATGTTGATAGCCGGGGTTTAATTTCTTCTCGATTCTCGTGAAGATGGCGTTGAGAACCTGGAGGTTAACACCCTCGGTGCTTTTCTGGAATTAAAAAAAAAAAAGAATTGTTAGGGGCGGAACACGCGATGAGGGAGGAAGTTATATTACCATGATGTTCTTAATGAGTGATTGTTGGAGGTTTTGGAATTGCTCCCTAACGCTTCCAACTGGGGGATTCCTAGGGTTTTTCTAATTGAAGTTCGGTGTTTTGATGCGCCCCTTCGTTAATTATAGCCATGACGTTCCAGACTGTATATGGACTTAAAGCCAAATTGACTTTTTCGCCTGCTTGGCGACATGTTTCCTGTTTTAAGATAGTCATTACGTAACATAATGGTGATGAGTAGAGACCGGATTATGTTTTTGCATATCGATAACTATTGAATAACAATTGAACGCTTTAAGATCTACACGAAGCGTTTGGCACTAATTTAATTTTATTTACCCTAATTCGTGTTCAATTGTACCGTTGATGACTATCACTATCGATATGCAAGAAACTATATAATCCGGTCTCTGGTGATGAGTTATAGTAATCATCGCTGTTATGATGATGATGATGTTTTTATTTATTTGCATCTTAAATCCTGTGTATACGATCATCGGAATTTCCAAATCTTTGTGGTATAAAAGCGAGAATGTAAAGCGGATCATCGCGTCGAGTGCGATTCGTTATAATAAAAGTACGGAATTACCGGACAGTAACCTGTCCTGACCGAAAATACCGGTTTACGTATCATTTGTTGAGTATCGGTCTCTTCTTTTGCTTTCGCTTAGATACCATTCTAGACGAATATTCCGAGGATTTTAAAGCGATTTCAATGGTTGAAAGTGCATTTATGTAAATAAATGTATGACTTACTGCAAGGAAATTTACGGCAAATTGATTCAAAGCCGTGCTCACGGTGTTGGGATCCGCTCGTGCGAAGCAAAATAGGAAAACACTGACGAGGGTATAAACTAAAATAGAAAAATAATCCGTAAGAAGCACATTAACCGTTAAATATTAACGTTAACACGTACACCGTATCATTTCGAAGAAATAATTTTATACTCTGCGTATGAAGAAGAACGCGTATTTGGATTTTTCTTGATTTTTCTTTTTATGGAATTGAACGTTTCTTGCGCGTGGCAAGCATATTACTGAAGTCGGAACGAAACAGGTCCTATATTCATATGGTGCATTTATGTATGTGTTGGGTTATTCGTCGTTTGATGCGGAAAAACCCACCAAAAAAAAAAGCAGCTTTTATCAACTGGTTTGGCTCAAAGACAAGAGTTTAATCTTCCGAACGTACCTACGTCTACTTATCCGATGAGTCAGAATTTATTGAATTGATTTGTTTCATTTCGGATTTTGTCTCTATGTAACTAATGCACGTAATAGTTTTATGTTCGAAAATACATTAAAACTGTTAACCTTGTCACCTTTCGAATTTCCAGTTTACCTTGACAATTTCTAGAATAGGAACAACAATGGAAATAGTTTTTCGTATCTTTACTATAAACGGTCGATTGCAACGAATTATCGGGTCTCGTTTCGTTCTTGTATTGTAGTTTAACAACACAATCGTTTTTATCTGCGGTTTCATGGATGACTCTATCTCAACCGTGTCGTGGCGTGCATCAATGATAAAAATTTCTAGACCGTGACTGTTGATTAATTGTACGTTTCCACTTTCGAAACGACTTGAATTAAAAACTTTTCCCCTATGGGGTTTGGGAGGAAGTTTCCGCCCTTCCTTCTTTATTAAAAAACATATTTTACAACAATTTGGGCAATTATAACAACGAATCAATCAACTATGTATTCTCCGTCATTGTTCACAACTTGCCCCCATCTATATACAAGCTTGGCCATATATCTGAAGCACCCACTTAAATACACCCCTTACCTGAATCTTGATAAAGCAATATTATTTGGCCATTACTAATGTGTATATAATGAAAATTTACTAAGAAATTCTTGAAATTTATGCAATTATTGGGTAGTTTTAAGGTATGCTCGTGTTAGTTTCTCTTTAATCCTTATTGAGTGAACAGTATCCAAAGCGGTCTCGTGTAGTAAACTTTATTAAACAAGTTTCATCGAATATTGTGTTGTTATATTGTGTCGTGTATTGTGAAAAATGCCTAGAAAACGAGAGTTAGATGTAGTAGAGCGAAATAAAGCTGTTTTAATGCATTCCCAAGGACAATCGCAGACACAAATCGAGAAAACAATGAAGCGATCGCGGTATGCAATACAAATGGCAATAAAATGTTTTAAGGAGACAGGGTCATATGAAGATCGCCCGAAAAGTGGACGAAAACGAATAACAACGCATAGAGAGGATCGATTTTTAACGCGATTATCTCTCAAAAATCGTATGAAATCATCAAAAGATTTTTGTGGAGAATTAAACGAGCGATAAGGAACTTCTGTATCGGCCAGAAGTGGAAGAAGACGACTAGTAGAGGCAAATTTACATGGTCGTAAAGCTCGCCGCAAACCTTTATTGACGGAGCAACAGAAAAGACAACGATTTTTGTGGGCGAAAAAAGATAAAAATTGGACAGTGTAGGATTGGTCCAAAATCATATGGTCCGACGAATCCAATATGAATAAATAATAAATAAATTATATTTTCCGGGACTTTAGTACAAAGTATGGAAATTTTCAAAAAAAAAAAGTACTATAACAAGCAATAATTAAAGGAACTACAGACAAAATGAATGTGTTAAAACAAGCAACAGTACTACAACAGTTTTTACTACATTTATTTGTTCATCCCTTAGTAAGTGTATAAGGAATGGCATACGTCACAATGTGTCTACTATATATCTTACAGGTTGTCATTTAAAAATTCATTTAATGAGTAGTAACATCTTTGCAGCAACAATTGTTTTATGGCTTGCTTAAATTCTCGCACACCCAATAGTTTAATCGTATATTCAATTTGTTATAGACCTTGATCGCCAGATAATGTGGATTTTTCTCATATAAAGATAGTCTGTGTTTCGGAACTTCTAGTTCGAAATTATTTCGTGTAGCATACGAATGGTAGGAGTGCAACCTTGTTAAGCCATCTAAGTTACTCCGCGCATACTCCAATAATTACATGATAAAAATGCATGGTGGGCTCCTCACTCCCATAGAAACAAATAATGGTTTTGTATTTGTTCTGGAATTTACTTCGCACATAGCTCGTATTACCCATTTTTGTAACTTAAAAATCCTGCCCATGTCAGAGGAAGAGCCCCAGGCCATTAAGCCGTAAGATAACAGCGAATGGAAATTTGCAAAAAGTCCTAAGTATGTACTGACTAACTTCTGATTTTAGTCGGCTGATAACGTGACACATTGGAGCAAGTCTTTTACTCAATATACCTATGTGTTCTTTCCAACTTATTTTGCTGTCTATGGTCAATCCCAAAAATTTTGTACTGTCCACTTGAGAGATAGAAATACCGCCATGCTTAGTTAGGATCGAGTGGTCTCTTATGTGACTGTTTGCTTTAAATTCAACAAATACAGTTCTTTTGCTATTATCAAGTTGTTTTGGAGCATATAATTTCCTACGCCATGAATTTTGCTGTTTGCTGTAGCAATCAGATCGGTATCGCTTTCACCACTTAAAAATAGCGACGTATCATCCGCAAACCTAACGGCACCGTCCGTCGGCATGTCATTTACGTAGACAAGATATAACAACGGGCCAAGGATACTACCCTGAGGGACTCCCTCATCACAAACCAGTCCCTCGGAAGAGAACCCATTCACTTGAACATAATTGACTCTGGCATCAAGATAGCTCCGAAACCACTCCAAAATGCTTCCCCTAATAGAGGTATGATTAATTAATGCGTTTTTTACTTCGTTATTACGGAAATACAATTCAATTGTAAATGTAAATGTTACTTTGCAATTTTTGAAAAAGCTAACAATTTTTTATATCGTATTCAGATTTTGCCAACGTCTGGGGCACAATTTGTCCGGCGAAGAAAGGGGGAAGCATTTCAGCCAGAGTGTCTTGTGCCTACAGTAGAGTACGGCGGGGGTAGCGTCATGATTTGGGGGTACATGACCGTTAACGGTGCAATGTTGGTCGTGTCGATAAACAAATGCCTTTATCACCTTATGTAGGGGCTTATACGTCAAATGAAAGCCTCTAATTCCTTCGACATGAATTGGAACTGTCAAAATCGAATGACATCTGTCAAACTTCTATTTCCTAACGAAAATGCGGCTCCAAAAAGTTGTCAAACTGTTGCAATGTCGGCTGTATCGATAAACAAATGCCTTTATCGTCTTATACGTCAAATGAAAGCCTCTAATTCCTTTGACATGGAATTGGAACTGTCAAAATCGAATGATATCTGTCAAGGTTTTATTTCCTAACGAAAATGCGGCTCCAAGAAGTTGTCAAACTGTTGCAATGTCGGCTGTATCGATAAACAAATGCCTTTATCGTCTTATACGTCAAATGAAAGCCTCTAATTCCCTTGACATGGAATTGGAACTGTCAAAATCGAATGACATCTGTCAAACTTCTATTTCCTAACGAAAATGCGGCTCCAAAAAGTTTTCAAACTGTTGCAATGTCGGCTGTATCGATAAACAAATGCCTTTATCGTCTTATACGTCAAATGAAAGCCTCTAATTCCTTTGATATGGAATTGGAACTGTCAAAATCGAATGGTATCTGTCAAGCTTCCATTTCCTAACGAAAATACGGCTCCAAGAAGTTGTCAAACTGTTGCGATGTCGGCTGTATCGATAAACAAATGCCTTTATCGTCTTATACGTCAAATGAAAGCCTCTACTTCCTTTGACATGGAATTGGAACTGTCAAAATCGAATGACATCTGTCAAGCTTCTATTTCCTAACGAAAATGCGGCTCCAAAAAGTTTTCAAACTATTGCAATGTCAGTCGTGTCGATAAACAAATGCCTTTATCACCTTATATAGGGGTTATACGTCAAATAAAAGCCTCTAATTCCTTTGATATGGAATTGGAACTGTCAAAATCGAATGACATCTGTCAAGTTTCTATTTCCTAACGAAAATGCGGTTAAAAGAGCTGTCAAACTGTTGCAATATCGGTTGTATCGATGAACAAACGCCTTATTCACTTATCGCCTTATATATATTTATATATATTATTATATAGCGGCTTTTACGTTAAGTGAAAGGCTCAAATTCTTTTGACATGGAATTGGAACTGTCAAAATCGTAAGATATATGTCAAACTGTCAAAGTTTAAAGGAAGAATCTGAGACAAAAACTGTCAGATAGCTGATTGGTGATTTAACAGCTCAAAAGCGACTTTTAGTTAATTCGCTAGGATATTTTATTCTTATTTTAACTTTACAATATTCTCGTCTCTCATTCATTCAAATATTTGCATACTAATATCATCGTTAAAATCTTTTAATGATGGACTTGTTGCTTACATTCTACGCGAATGATTCTGTATCTACTATCAAACAAAGTGCAAGATCAAATGAAACTATTAAATATTAGGACATATTGATGTTATGAGGAAAGGCATGGTTTTCCTCGTTAACCAATAAGGGACCAGGACAAGTCATTAACAGGTTACCAAGCAATCGGTATTGGCAAATTCCATGGAAAGTCATTAACGAATTACGAGCGCGCGCTGGTGCAGTTTGACTATCATAAATCGAAATTTAAAACTTACCTGTGTTTGTCATTAAGCGGCGCAGTTTGACTGTAGCCAAAGTTTTATTAAATAATTATCCTTCCAATACAACTCACGAACTTCAGTCGCTTCACAAGGTTGTATTTCGGTCGTTTGTATATCACTGGAACGAACAACTAATGTTGTTTTGGCCTAATCATAGTGAGAGAACAATGACAGAACATATTACCATTTTATTTTCAGCAATAATTTTGCATCTTGCTCTAATTTAAAGTTACAGGCCATTTTGGGTGCATAGGTAATCCAATATGGCCTAAATCTTGTTTCTTCGTCCTTCTTGAATATCAATTTCCTACACCGGTATATGTGACACAATACGTGTATTTTTTGTTTAATGATAATAATTCATGTCTATATGAATACATTTCGTATTTCTTTGAAACGTTATCGAAATAATTAGTAGTTCAAAGTATTTTATATTTAAAACGACACCTATTTATGTACATCAATCAATGATAACTGAAACGTTATTAGCATTTGTTTTAATACCTTCACTATTAGCTAAATTTGTTATTCAGCACCGTTTTCTACGTGAAACCGACTTTTTTGTAATAAATAATGACAACAAAAACTATTTAAAAAAGGGTGGGGGTAGGAAGCGCCCGGTAGCCCGTCGTTTAATTTTTTCGAAAATAATTTGCGCCATCCTTGAGACTATGTAATATACTTGAAGCTATATTCTAAAAAAGGAAGATATCTGTGATAGTTTCCGATAGTTTCGTGCAAATTTTTAAAGGGGACTGTACCCCGAAATGTGCCGAAGTGCTAATCTCCAATACAGTGATATATTTTTTGATAACTTTAATGACTCGGTGTAGCGTTATATTATTTGAAATTTTTCTTTATATATGCAATTTTATTTACTTTTACTTTTATGTTCTGTAATTTGAGTTAAACTGTTGGACATTAAACATTATTATTACTCCTTTACATAATGCGCAGCTGAAAGGATTACGTAACGTCTATTTATAAAGTAGCACGGAGTAATCGATATTATTTATCGATACTAACATTTGCGGGAAACGAAAATCGTTCCTTATCATTTGGGAATGGTTTCTTCGTAATAAAACACAAGCATTAAATAAAACTGTAATTAATGTATTGCATGCTGCGCCAGATTACTGTATAAAAACGATCACAGTTCGTGTTACTAAAAGATTCAGACATTGCTCTCAAATGAAGAATACTAAATACGAAAATTGAACGATAAACAATGACATAAACAAATAATAAAAAAAAACGAGTAAGCACATGTCGGCCAAAAAGAATTCGAGGTCGAATGTTACTGCAGCAAATAATCTTTGTAGTTTCTGAGGGTCTTCATCTGTTTCTTCAGCTGCTTGATCAAGTCCAATGGTTGGACTAAGATAGATATATCTCGGCCGACCGAGTTTAAACGGTCGCGGATCTGGTTCTCTTTAAAGTACAAGTTTAAAGGGCGGCCGTTGATCTCGGTTAATACCCAATTCGTAAACGATTGGCCGTCGCAAGTCTTGGTTTTCGCCGTTAAACCGTGACGGGCCACCAAACTATTCGCTTGTACGTTCAGTATCACAGCTGTGTTGCCGTCTTGCACGATGCCCAATGGTTGGCCTTCAACGTCGCGATGTATGATGAATACTTCGCCGAAAGGTACTCTTCTGATGATTGCGTTGATCTATAATAGGAATCAAATAAGAATAAGGAGACTGTGGCTAAAATAATATATAAAATAAATAAAATTACCCTTACCACACTTTTCTGAAAAATCCAGGTACGTATTTCGGCAACTAGGTTATCATCCTCAGTGGAAAACTGGGGAATTCACTATCATTAGCGAATCCCGCTAATGCCCAAGACGCACACCACACAACGAACACTGTACCACATCAAAACAATGCACAATGAACATGCGAAACACACCAAAACACTGTTGACACTGAACTCCCATTAAGGGGAGCGTGTATTAATACTACGTCTAACCTAAATTTCATGCTCTATGGAACGTGTCAATACGGTTGAAGAATCTAAAACTTAATTCAACAGCTTGTACAAGTTGGAATTTGGAATAGGTCCTCCATCTGCATTAATAATTCTCTCTCTATTCTTATAAATATATATGCTTTCGTAATTATCTGTTGTTTTCTACTGCCTTAATTAATTTTGCCAAGGATAAATTTAAAATTCATCAAAAATCAGGTATCTACGATATCGGTTGTCAGGAATGTGGCATAAAATGCATTAGACAAACTAGGCGATCAATCCTAATACGGTACAAGGAGCACATTGCTTATTTTCGATTCAACAGGCCCAAAAAATCAAGTGTGGCCCGACATATTTTGGACAAACAACACGCTATGCCAATTGAAAGTTTAAAATTAATTAAGGCGGTAGAAAACAACAGGGAACTGGAGAGCTACGAAAGCATATATATTTATAAGAATAGAGAGAGAATTATGAATACAGATGGAGGACCTATTCCAAATTCCACATTGTACGAGCTATTGAATTAAATTTTAGATTCTTTCAACCGTATTGACACGCTTCATAGAGCATGAAATTTAGGTTAGAAGTAGTATTAGTAGACGCTCCCTTAATGGGAGTTGAATGTCAACAGTGTTTAGGTGTGTTTCGAGCGTTCATTGTGTGATGTTCATTTTGCAGTATTTTGGTGTTGTACAGTGTTCGTTGTTTGGTGTTCGTCTTGGGCATTAGCCGGATTCGCTAGTGATAGTGGCGACTTAGTTGCCGAAATACGTATCTGGCTTTCTTAGAAAGGTGTGGTAAGGGTAAGTTTATTTATTTTATATATAATAGGAATAAAATTAAAAGATATAATAGTCACCCAACTTATACTACATTCATGTTAGGAATACAGTAGGTGGTGCTATAAACTTAAAATTAAAATTAAGATTTCATGTGTTATATTTCGTTATACAAAACCGGCAAATATGTTGAGCCTTGATGGTAACTCGGCGTCATTATTGATTAGGTTCGATAAACGAGTGCACGATAAGTAGAGTTGCTCACTAGCGCCAACGAGCAATAGCGGGGTTAGTAAGTAAGTATATCGCATGTGTCCCCACCACTTGCGCCCCCAAAGATGTCATTAAACTCGCCCAAAATCGTTGTACATGCCATATTCTTTGATATAGAGCTGAAATAGACAGAGGCGGCTGGTACGTGGGAGCACGAGAGCACGTAAACTCCCTTGCACGCTGGGTAATCATTGTATTGAAATTTTAAAAGTATATTGCATGTTCCCCCACCACCTGTGCCCCCAAAGATGGCATTAAACTCGCCCAAAATCGTTGTACATGCCATATTCTTTGATATAGAGTTGAAATAGACAGAGGCGGCTGGTACGTGGGAACACGAGAGCACGTAAACTCCCTTGCACGCTGGGTAATCATTGCATTGAAATTTTAAAAGTACATCGCATGTTCCCCCACCACCTGTGCCCCCAAAGATGTCATTAAACTCGCCCAAAATCGTTGTACACGCCATATTCTTTGATATAGAGTTGAAATAGACAGAGGCGGCTGGTACGTGGGAGCACGAGAGCACGTAAACTCCCTTGCACGCTGGGTAATCATTGTATTGAAACTTTAAAAGTATATTGCATGTTCCCCACCACCTGTGCCCCCAAAGATGGCATTAAACTCGCCCAAAATCGTTGTACATGCCATATTCTTTGATATAGAGTTGAAATAGACAGAGGCGGCTGGTACGTGGGAGCACGAAAGCACGTAAATTCCCTTGCACGCTGGGTAATCATTGTATTGAAATTTTAAAAGTATATCGTATGTCCCCCACCACCTGCGCCCCTCGGAGATGTCATTAAACTCGCCCAAAATCATTGTACATGCCATATAGAGGAATGAATACTCAGAGGCGGCTGGTACATGAGAGCACAATGTAATGTATTACAGAGAACAAAGGACAGATGACTCATCATACCGCATATTTGCCCAGATTATTCATGACGTACGGACAATACTCGACGTGTATACTTCATACTATACATTGAAACTGATTGTATAGTATGACGCCATCTGCATTCGTATAGCGCAATGTTATTATTCTAGTACACTCGTTTCAGATAGTTGTAGTACTATTGGCGCAAATTGAGCAACTCTAATGATTACTGAGGGACACGCTCGTGTCTCGTTCTATTTATTATACATTTTGTACATCATGAAACGGTGTGAAATTGAACTGAGACACGAACGTGTCGGGAGCCCTCTCGAGAGTGGTAAATTTAGATTTTCGCCTTTCACCAGTTATTACTGCGTCAAAGGAAGGGAGTAGTTGCTCCCCTTTCAACCTAAATTTTCCAGTCTCTAATTATTACTTACGTATAACGAAGAACTACTACGTAATATTTTATGTGCGTCACTAGCAGATTTGACTGCGATGCCCTCGATACTTAGAAGTTGGTCTCCTATATGTAAAACGTTATACAACATCGGGTGTTCTTTTTGTTTCCAGCCGCAAATCCTAGTGTTTAAAATAACAGCTACAACTTTGTACATACATATCGTGAAGATCATACCATACAGCGCTCATGGCATCTACAAGAGCTATAGAATTGACGCAATCTTTTCTTCTTAGCTGCAATTTAACACCGGTGGGATGTTTCATTTCTTTTTGAAGCTGCAAAACCTGCTGCTCTCTTAACGTACGATACGTTTGAGGTGGAGGTTGTAAAAGAGTGGGGGACTCAATAATTGGTTAGGGTGTGATGAGTTCGATGGGCCTAAAATGGAGTTTAAAAATCAACAGTGAAGGATTCGTAATTTACGCAATTACCAGCCATTTGTCCCCCTAAGAATAACCTATCGTAATTGTTCCTACTGGCAAATTGAGCACTATTAACTATAAGGACGGAATTTGGAGATTCAAAGTTAAAAATGTGTGAGTGGTCCGAGGACGAATAAGTTCTTCCATCTTCTGGTAAAGATAAACCCCTTTGTAAAACCGGGTGGTTCCTAAAAAGTAAACGATTAAAACAAACTGGTAATGGGTGAAATACTTCGATACCTCGGTCGATATATATCTGAAATATCACTTCCTCGACTATTCGTAGGTTCCACGCCCGGAACAAATGCTGGAGGGATTGCTGGTGGTGGTGGTAATGGCGACGTGGGATCCCTTGTGGGTAGTAAAGAGAATCCTTTGTTTTCCGGTAATTTAGTATACAAATTCTCTTTAGGACTTAATATTCTTAATTCTTCCAATTTACTTTTCAAACTTTCAACCCAATCTAACATTTGTTCCCATGTTGGAGCTGCCAAACGTACAATTTCACTAGTTAAGGTAACAACAAATTCATATTCCTGTTCGTGAGGGCATATGGTCGATGATATGTGATTTGTATGTTGCAAAGAGATAAACCATTCCGGTTTGTGTGCTATTGATGCCTTGCAATCTGTGTAAGTTTCAAGAAACGCCTCGTTGTCATCGTGTACGCAAAATACTACCCATACTCTCTCCTTTTTCTAAATCGCATTCAATTAAAACAGGGAATAAGGGATAATTAGTAATATGCGATATATATATATATATATTAATACCTTCTTGGGGTCGGAAGAAACTTTCGTCAGCCAAGAATTTTTGTGAATTTCCCGAAAGAGAGGACTCGCGAAGGTATTTCTGGTGAGCAACTCGGTTTGTTCAGCCATTTCATCAGTAACCACCAGAGAATTTTACGGTTACATTTATAGGTTTGCATCAACATCTTCTGGGAAATTCATACCTTTTACCTCGAAAATCATAGCTTTTACTGTATGTCTTATTAAGTTAGGTTTCCCAATGTTTACCAGTACCTAAGTCAGTTGCTAATGAAATAAAGATAAATTCAATTTCTAATTAGAAGCTATTATTGATGTGCAGAAAAAGATAAGTTACATAAGGTCTGTTTCGTGAAATGTTACAATAAACTATTACCTACATATTACCTACATTAGTAAAGATAGAAAATACAACAAAAACAAAGTTATTCATATGTCAATCTGATTGATCCTAAAATGGTTAACACAACCGATTGTAGAGGTCGCTGTTACTATTACAAGGTACAACAACGGGATGGAAACGCTTACGGCCAAGGTCGACCACTAGTAATGTTTTTGACTAAGAACACGGGCGGCGCCACTAAATTTATCAATCGGTAAAGACGGTTTCAAACGTGTTGTCAGAGCCTTGTTTATATATCTTACTAGGTGACCTGGCAAACTTCGTTATGCCCAAAATTTTTTCTACTAATCTTTTTCCTAAACCTTCGCGTAGCAATTACGAACAAACCCGCAGAAGGAAATATCCAATTTGGTCCAGTCGTTTTCAAGTTTTAAGCATCCGAACAAACCACAAGCCATTTTTATATATACAGAGAGTTATTCAATGCAGGCTGCTACTGGGAAATGAGGGATAGATGACGTAGTATTTATAACGCCTTCATTCATAATTTTGAACGTAGTATTTTGTATTTTACTACGACAATTAAATTCAAATTCATTGCTTCTTCCGTTGGCCGTAGTGGATTGTCGAATTTTTAATTATGCATGCCTAGAATGAAATTATTGCAATCTTGCTTTACATAGGGCGTCCAACACACATTAAAACAAAACTTAAATAATTAAACTATTTATTCCTCCATTTTTATATTTCCCGCCACTACTCACTTTCTCTCTCTCTTAACCTAATAACTCTAAAATAACTGTTGGTACTTATACAGTGCTACCAACCTTTGTCAATATCTTACATTATATATGGCATTAGGCATGATAAGTCTGTCTTTTTCTAGCGTTTTCTATCTCTATTCACTTCCGTTTGGTTTGCTTATTGTCTTTCCTCTTGGATTAGTTTTAATTGTATTCTTTATTTTAAACTATTTATTTACATTTAACTTTGCATTTATTATTTTCGCCCTATACTCACCCCTATTTCACTCGTTTTGCCTTAAAATTCGGATGGCGTTTTCTCAAAAACTATGCTTCCACGTCCGAACCGATATGTTCTACCCCAGTAAACATTTTTTAAATTTCGCGGATGGTTTAAGTTGGCAGTTCCGGCACTAGTGGACATACTGGCCAATTTCAAAGCACAATGCATGCGAAATGTTCACTATCGCCGCACCTGCCAACTTAAACTACCCGCGAAATTTAAAAATGTTTACTGTGTGGTCAATTTGAAAAAGCGCGCGTCAGGTTTGCCAACCTATGCGGATTGGCGGGAGAGTAGAGTGAGAATGATATGGGAATAGTGCTGTAGAACGTTAAATAAAAAGTTAGTTTTGAACGGAAACGTGTATTATTAAGAAAAGGAGTGATAGGAATCCGACTACAACTGGGACGTAATTACCGGTCCAAATATGTATATTCTGGACGCAATATAACTTCGAAATTCGAACATGAATATTTCACAGAATGACCAAAATTTCGTTAAAAATCCAAATTTTCTTTGTGTGCCAAATTTCAAATGGCCATTGCTGCTTGATTTATGGCTCGATCGCGATCATATAGACCTTTCTATAACCAGATTTTGCCTAGGAATCAAATGGAACAAGAACGATCGAGCTATCTGTAATAGTTTTCACGCTAGAGCGAAATTATGCTAATTTTAGGTAAGAAATTTTTTCAAACTTCAAAGTACCATATCTCCGGAACTATAAGACCTAGGGACCTGGGGTTTGTTTCGTTTTAATTAGCCCATCGAGTACTTCAAGCCTACCAATGACCAAAATTCGCCCTATATACACCCTTAAGTTTAGGCATTTTACCCCAACTTCTGATGGCGTTTCTTCGAAATCTATGGGTTTCACGTCCGAACCGATATGTTCTACGTAATTACCGGTATATTTAGAGGCTAAATAACTTTGAAATTCGAACATGAATTTTTCGTCGAATGACCAATATTCTGTTCAAAATCTAGATTTTCGTTAAGTGACAAATTTCAAATCGCTCTCACTACTTTATTTATGGCCCAATCTCGATCGAATAGACCTTCCTAGAAGCAGATTTTTCTTAGGATTCGAATGGAATAAGAACGAACGCGCTATCTGTAATAGTTTTCGCGGTAGAACGAAATTATGGTAGTTTTAAGGAAGAAATTTTTCAAGCTTCAAAGTAACATATCTCCGGAACGGTAAGACTTAGGGACCTCCGGTTTGTTTTATTTTAATCACCTCCTCGAGTACTACAAGCCAACCGAGTTTGAACTAGCTAGCGGTACCGGAAATATCCGATAGATTTTGGCGCGTAGAATTCAAATATTCCTTTCCGGATGCTGTACCTCTATGTTACAATAGCTGAACTAAAGGCTTGACAGCATCCATATTAGAAGATTTCTATCCTTAATTGCGATGCGTTGGCTCATAAGGAATTTTGAAGGTAAACGTCAACGAATGTTTACGATCGCTGGTTCGAGCGCAAATTGTTGCTGTTTGTATATGTTATTATCTTTATATTTTAAGTACTTAATGCAATAACTTCATTCACACGAATTTATCTACACAGGTGAGGTAAAACTTCAGTAGGTATATACACAGCGTGCAAATATTTGGCCACGGGAAATATAACCTACTGACATTTCCGTTAAAATTATCAAAAACAAACTGGCAATTCTCATGTACATATCGGACATGTTCTTGATTTAGACATGCCTCTCTTCTGGGACGACCGTGAACAATTCGATGCTAAGAAATAAGGAGGAAATTTTACCTTTCCGGTGTAGCGGCGATTAAATGTTTGAAAGCAAAATGGGTGAGATCGGGTCTTCAAGTTTGCTTCACATGGGTGATATAGTATCTCTCCATGCCGAAGGAAATGTTACTGGATTCTTAAGCACCTTGGGGTAAGACTAATATATACTCATAACCTATAGGGATTCAATTTTATATTCGCATACTGCCCTTTTTAGCTTAGTAGATGACAGGTGTGTTGTATGTCCGGATGCTGGTGATTTAAATAATCCTCCCAAAAAGTTTCGAGGTAAGTCAATTTTTCGGATATATACCCAAGATAACAGGGACATTCTTATAGATTGCCTTTTTAAAATATGTCCCTCAAATCGATACTCTGCTCAAAAGCAATTTTGGAAGGCCGCGAAACAGAGCATGGGTTCAAATACGGATGCGAATCTCCTAAAACGGTTGCACGTAAGTGTTCTCCCTTGTCTTATTCATTTGTATCTGTGACTGATTTATGTTCAGCACGCTGCCGAGATTGAAAAGAAGCAAAACGACACGGAAAATAGAAAAATGCTAGGTACAAATGTGCAATATGGTACTGGTGTGCAATTATTACATTTAAAATCAAACAAGTACTTAACTGTAAACAAGAGGTTACCGGCGTTGCTAGAGAAGAATGCCATGCGTGTATATTTAGATGGAAATGGTAACGAGGGTTCGTGGTTTTACATTTTACCCTTTTACAAGCTACGTGCTATCGGCGATAACATCGTTGTTGGTGACAAAGTGATTTTAAATCCCGTCAACGCCGGACAGCAATTCCTGCACGTCGCCGCCAATTACGAGTTGCCCGATAATCCAGGTTGTAAAGAGGTGAATGTGGTGAATGGAAGCACGTCTTGGAAAATCACCCTTTTCCTAGAACATCGTGAGAATGCCGACGACGTCTTGAAAGGTGGCGATGTTGTGCGCCTGTTTCACGCCGAACAGGAGAAGTTCCTGACGATGGATGAATATAAAAGAAGTCAACACGTTTTCCTGCGGACCACCGGCAGGACTAGTGCGACGGCCGCTACCAGCAGTAAAGCCTTATGGGAAGTCGAAGTCGTACAACATGATCCTTGCAGAGGCGGAGCCGGGCATTGGAATTCGCTTTTTAGATTTAAACATCTGGCCACGGGACAATATCTCGCTGCTGATGTCGACAATGTTGATAACAGTTCGTGCGGTGACGCGTCGTCGTTGGCTGGGAAGGAGGCCAACTTTCATCTAATTTCGATCGCTTTATCGAGCGAAATTAGTACTTTGTTCGAACTCGACCCGACCACCTTGACGAGGGCCGATTCCCTAGTGCCCCAATCTAGTTATGTCAGATTGCATCACTTATATACCAACACCTGGGTCCATTCCACCAGTGTACCGATCGATAAGGACGAGGAGAAGCCGGTTATGTCGAAAGTGGGCTGTGCCATAGTTAAGGAAGATAAAGAAGCATTCGCTCTTATCCCCGTATCGCCTGTTGAAGTCCGTGACTTGGATTTCGCCAATGATGCCTGCAAGGTTTTGATGTCGCTTTCAGTAAAGTTGGAGAAAGGCACCATATCGCATAACGAAAGGAGGTACGTATCAAATTCTATAAAATATTCACGTTAAGAATGCAGTAGGCGATCCCTTGGGTGGAGCCAGAATTAAAAAGACATTCTAACCACCATCAATTTATGTTAGAAGTTTACTCCAACGATTTTACATAAGTTCTGCCCTTACATTTTTCTATGCTTCAGTTGCAAAAAGATATCTGCATCTTCAGAATGCAACTTGACCGCTTCAATCACATCTTGGTCCGTGGATATATTTATTTATATATTCCTAATGTGAACGGAGATGACTGTTTTAATTTGATTTTTACTCCTTTAAGAGCCGTCACGAATTTGTTACAAGATATCGTCTATTTCGTCGCCGAATTAGAGAACGAACAGAACAAAACCGAGGCTTTGGATCTAGTCGTGATGAATCCCAACAGGGATCGTCAAAAATTGTTAAGAGAGCAAGCCATACTGAAGCAGTTGTTTAGAATATTGCAGGTGTGCGAATTTGAATTTATCACTGGTTGTTTTTCTCTGTACGATCTTAAATCGGTTCAAGGGCCCATTTATGGAGAGTGACGGCGAGCAACCGTTTTTGAAATTGGACGAGCTGAACGATCCCAGGCACGCCCCGTACAAGTATATTTTTCGTCTGTGTTACCGGATTCTCCGACTAAGTCAGCAGGATTATCGCAAAAATCAAGTAACGTTGAGAGTAGCACCTCGCACGTAGGTCGATTTGGCCGATTTAGGCGACCAAAAATTATTTTATAGTATATTATGATTTGGTTGCTGGTTTTCATTGAAAATACATAGATATTTATATTATGTTATTAAAAAAATTAAAAAAATCGTGTCATCATAAAAAATGGCCAATTTTGTAAAATATTGCGGGTGAAGTATACGATTAAAACAGCAAAGGCTATGCTAAGAAAATCAGACTTATCTTAAAACCGAAAAAACAATAAAATACTATACAAATAACTTCTACATCGTTCATATTCCTCATTGGGCTGTGCGGGTATAAAAGGATCAGGTATTTGCGTCTCCCCCACCAGATAGCGCTCTTATTATTCGGACTCGAATTTACTTCAAAATCAACTTCAACTTATTTACCATCGGTTTCGAATTGAATTATTTTTTCTTCATACATTGTTTATTCAATTATAGAATTTTACCTTGTATTCAAAGAAGCACGAAATGCGTAAAGAGCTTCGTTCTTGTCGGATGTCCCACGACACCTCTCCTCTTTTTTGTATTGGTAATTTATAGGCCAAATGAAGAATACTTTCAAATATCCGGATTCGTGCGAGGAGCACTGAAATCCCAAACTCTAGACTTTGTGAGGTGTCATATTAACGTTTTCTCAAATTGGCTTCTACAAACATTAAACGCGCTTGTGCCTTGACCCCCCAAGGGAGCAGCATTTTCTTTTGTTTCGGACAGATTTTTTTTTCACATTCACTTGCACTTGCTGGAGAATTTGCTATATCGTTTAGGACTTCTGAAGCATTCCTTTTTCCACTCGTTGTTAAAATCAGTTGAGCAACATGGATTATCTTCTTCCACGACAGAACGAACTTCTTCCGTCTTCCTCCTCTCACTTCTCACTTAATTCATTAAATAATTTGCAGGTGCCGACCTGGGCGATTTTGCGTCGATATTTCAAAAACTAGCTTAGTGGCTGAGTGGTGAAAATCACGCTCCACAATGCAAAGGTCCGGGGTTCGGAACCCGGCTGCGGCGGAGCGTAGCAGTTTAAAAGAAAGTCCCAAAATTATTTAAAAATTTATTTATTTTAAATTAGGAGAATTTATGCTACAACATCTGTTTACACTCTTCTGTCTAAGGAGATTATTATCTAAAGCTTCGAGTTTTTCAAAGATCGATGGGAGATTTTGTTTATCCAACTGCACAAATGTTTGCGAGTGACTACTTTTACACCCGATCAGCCTAGAATAAATAAAGTCGATGGTTGAAAAAATTATTATAATTTTTTTATTGTCAGGAAATTTTATAAGTCAATGATTTCGGAAATTGGTGCCAACTGGTGATATTAGCTAAAGGCTTGAATTAATTAACTATATTACAACTATGATTGGGATGAACAGGGATATACAAATTACAAGTTTTATAAAAAAATTAATCATCGTTTAGTGTTTACCTGTAGCCAGGGGCGTAGCCAAGAGGGATTTTGGGGGTGTCCACAAAGATAAAATTCATAAAAGATGAGAGGGGTTAGATATTATTCTTAACTGTCTGCTAGGACACGTTATAACTTGCTTATCCGGTACAGTTTTGCACGATCACTTTTGGCAGGCCTAAATCGGCCAAATCGACCTATGTGCGCCGTTTCGAGTTAAACATTCGGCTTTTATTTATGTTTTTTTAGGAATACATAGCGAAACACTTCGGATTTATGCAGAAACAAATAGGTTACGATATCCTTGCCGAAGATACTATCACGGCCCTATTACACAATAACCGGAAATTATTAGAAAAGCACATTACCGCCGCCGAAATCGAAACTTTCGTCGGTTTAGTGCGTAAAAACATGCATAACTGGGAATCTCGTTTTCTCGATTACCTCTCCGACCTCTGTATCTCGAATAAGAAAGCAATAGCCGTTACTCAGGAGTTAATATGTAAAAGCGTACTAAGCGTTAAGAATTCGGATATTCTCATCGAAACGCGAATGATGAGGACGCAGGTGGAGGTGCAGGAACTTCAAGACGATAACATTTCGGAACAGGAGGAAGTCGAATCGGTCGTAACGATGATCGTCGAGGAATGCCAAGTCTTACTTTTATGGAACAGTAGACAGAAATCGACGTCTCTCGGCGAGCTTTGTAGGGATGCCAAAAACGGCAATCGAGATTATCAGGCAATACTCGATTATTATCGCCATCAATTGGATCTCTTCTCGAATATGTGCCTGAATAGGCAGTACCTGGCTTTAAATAATTTATCGCCTCATCTCGGCATAGATCTGATATTGAAGTGCATGTCGGACGAGAACGTCAGTTACGACCTGCGCGCTTCTTTTTGCCGTTTAATGTTGCATTTACACGTCGACAGAGACCCCCAAGAACCGGTCACCCCCGTTAAATACGCACGTCTCTGGTCCGAAATTCCGTCAAAAATGTCGATACAGGAGTAAGTTAGTTAGTTAGTTAAAACGGGGTTACTTCGACAAGTTTTTGGCATATTTGTTGCTCTGCAAAGGAACCTTGGCTCATGTACCATCGTAACAATTGAAGCCTTGGTTCCTTTTACTGAAAAAAATATTTTTCCTCCATCCCCTCCTCACATTTTTTTTTGGTTTCTTTTTGTTGTCGAAGTTACTCCGGGTTGGGAATAACTTCGACACCACGCATAATTAAGCATAAAGTTAAAATTAAACTGCTCCAGGTTAACTTCGACACCAAAGAAAGTAAAAATTATTACAAATATCAATCAGAAATGTAAGACAAGGGGACACCGCGTAATGTCCCTCACGGATTTGGATCCTATTACGAGTGAGACCTCACGAACAGAATCCTCCGAGCGTTTATCCGACCGGGGCTTCGTTTTCGAGATATTAAATTCCGAAGAATGAAGTGCGCAAACCACACGAGTAAGTAGCAAATCGCGTGAACAGAGTCGCACAGGCTGCGATGGCCGAACGAACAAGGTGACGTTCTGGAACGCTGGAGGTTCTGGGTTCAATTCTTACTGGCTTCATTTTTTTTTATTTTTTTTTCTCATTGCAAACATCAGTGGTATTGAATTCAATAATTAAAAACAATCGAAAACAATTTTTGCTACGTTTCATGCCTGCAAACTTTTTTTTTCCTTTGGTTTTCGCGTGGTGGGAGTTGTCTCAACATGAGGAATTTGCGTTTGTTGGCCTGGTCTTGCTATTTCTTCCCCTCTTTTACAAGACGATGCCTGTTCATTAGAATTCTCTCTAGACTCTCCTAGAAAATCTAGTAAACTTGAATCTAGCACGCTCTCAGAAGTCGATTCGTTGCTAGGAGATTTTGTCAAAATTCTTTCTGGACCAAGGGGCTTAGCTCTGTTGCCCTAGATTGTAGGTTTGTGTCAACCATGGGCGTAGCTAGCGGTGGGCAAGTATGGTGCTTGCAAATTGTGTACTGTGAGCAGGTGAACAAATTGAATGATTCACTCAAACAGAAAAGGTCAGAATTGATCAATAGAAAAAGTGTAGTGTTCCACCAAAATAATGCGAGATCTCATGCAAGTTTGGTAACTCGCCAAAAGCTTTTAAAGGTTGGATGGGATGTACTGCCACGCCCACCATATTCGCCAGATCTGGCACCTTCTGATTATTACTTGTTCCGGTCTCCATAAAAGTTTTTAGACGGTAAAATCTGTACCTCAAATCGGGAGGTCAAAAATCACCTCGATCAGTTTTGGCCAGCAAAGAACAAAAACTTTATGAGCGTGGGATCATGCCGCTGCCAGAGAGATGGCAAAAGGTATTTGAACAGAATGGACAATATATAATTGAATAAAATAAAAATTATTTTCCGAACAATCCAATATAAGAAACTAGTATGGGAATATTGGATGGATAACCAAAAACACTAAAAGGTCTATTTTTGTGCAAAAATCGTGCTTCATAATATGCATGTCGAAGTAACCCCGTATCTATTGCAATATCTAACAGTTTGTCCCCCTCCCCCTCCTCTTCCCCCATCCTTTTTTTTCATGTACTACTTGCAGCTACGATAGCAATAAGGCCCCCGACCAGAATAAAGAAGCAGTTAGGGCGAGATTCTGCGCGACTATCGAATTCGTCGAAAACTATCTGTGCAACGTCGTAGCTAAGATGTGGTCCTTTTCCGATCAGGAGCAAAATAAGCTGACCTTCGAGGTCGTCAAACTGGCGAGGGAATTGATATATTTCGGCTTCTACAGTTTCTCGGATCTATTGAGATTAACGAAGACCCTGCTTAGCATATTGGACTGCGTCTCCGAAAACGATTATATGGACGGCAGGCTTCCAACCGGTGACGTTGAATGTAAGTGTTACATACGTAAATTTCCATTTCCGTTCATTCTTCTGGCTTAAACGAAACCGATAAGTAAACGTTTTTGTGTTTATACAGCAGAAGACACGACGATTACCGAAGATCGAGGTAGTATGCATGAATTAGCTTACACCCCTTTTGCCACCTACCCGTTATTGAACGTTTGCGTCTCATTTTCCACTACGATTGTATTTTATTTGTTTAACTAGAATAGAGCATAACTGCTAGTTAGCCCGCACGCATCGAAACTACTTTATACTAAAAACTATGTTTACGTTATCGTTATTGCTAGTCCGGGCACACAGCGGTAACAGCGTACAATTACGAAATAAACTACGACAGCATTGCCGACTCCCCAGGCTAGTCAGTACTAAATCGATGGTGTATGCGAGTAGTTATATGTATATGTAGGTTGTCGTAACTTATTTCGTAATTACCGCTGTTTGCTCAGACTAGTTTATGCAACGAGGTCACGATTTCGTTTGTAGCTCACGCGGAATGGAAGACGCCTGGATGCGCGAAACGAATGACGTCACGTGTCACGTGTTAAAGTGCAACTTCAAAACATCGAACGCCCTGTACAATCTTTTTGCAAGCGGGATACGTTCAGATATAGCAAATATTCGAATGATATTTTGTGAAGTATTTTTATTATTACGCATATGATAATGAAGTAAAATATATTTTAATAACAACAACCCGTATGGACAAGGGGATTGAACAACGGGGTGTCAATCACTTGATTGATATAACATTTCATAGGATCACAATTTTCCAACCTTGGTGATATCAGTGCACGGAGTAAACCGATTTTCCTAGTAAAACCAGCATTGTCGGACATAGTTTTCAGGATTTTTCACAATTCTTCAGCGGTTTTTGCTTCTTTGTCACGGACAAATAGCGGTGAACCAACTTTCACTTCGCTTTTGCTATTTTATCCGTGTCGGTCTCGGTACCGTCTATGCATTTAGAGTAGCCTTCCAACACTAGGAAATTTTCTACCGCACAATGCCCAGTCGTCGTAGTTCTCTCTTCCTAATAACTTAGGATATACTCTATACTCTATACTTTTTGTATTTAGAGAACTAATAAACTAGATAGATAGATAGATAGATAGATAGATAGATAGATAGATAGATAGGAAGACTTGAGATGTAATCCACCGACACTTTTAAACTCAAAAACTATGAAAATGCTGCGTTAAATTATTTACCACACGTGGAATCTGGGCCCATAACCTCTTAGGCAGGGATGAAAAAACAGGCGCGTCCGTTGAGTTTACACGAACGACTAACGACTTATATTGCCTCGACATAGTACATGAATAACAGATGGCGACACTAGTCTGAAGAAGTTCAAATAAATTTTTAAAACTTTTGCCTATTTCCAACACAACTTCGGAATGAATTCCAAAAAATCGGGAAGAACGATGAAAAATGATGAAGACAGTAAAAATGTAAACAAAAAATTAATATGGCGATTGATGCAGTCGATATTCACAGAACGATCTATAGTATCTCTATCTCACTTATATTATTATATTATCCGGTGTCTTCGCATTCCGCGTGAGCTATACCACTGGATACTTTTATCTCGATTTTTCGCTTTCTTGTCGTTCCTTTTTTCTCTCTCTTATTTTTTAGCCGAAGGCGGCGTTCTGAGAACGATAGGCGATATGGGCGCCGTTATGACGTCATTCGCTTTGGGTCCGGTAGGCCGTTCCGTGGTGTCCTCGAACGCCAACCAGCATGCGAAAAACACGGCTTATCTGAAGGAGTATCCGTTGGTGATGGATACGAAGTTGAAGATTATCGAAATCCTCCAAGTAAGCCCTTCAAATTTCACGTATGACCGAACTAACCCGATTGGTTTCAGTTTATATTGGATGTGCGCCTCGATTTCAGGATAAGTTGCTTGCTAAGCATATTCAAACAGGAATTCGACGAATCGGAACGAAACGCCGGTGATTTTTTCACGAACAAAAACATCGATTTGGAGTGGATCGGCAGTCAGGCCGAGGGAATATTCGGTAGTAGCGAGGAGTGCACGGTTCTGGATCTAGACGGTCACGGAGGTCGAACGTTCCTGCGCGTTTTATTGCATCTAACTATGCACGACTACCCCCTCTAGTGTCGGGCGCCCTACAACTCCTTTTAGGCATTTCAGTCAGCGCCAGGAGGTATTACAAGCGTTCAGGCAGGTCCAACTTTTGGTATCCGACAGCGACGTGGAATCCTATAAGCAAATTAAAATCGATTTGGACGTTTTACGGCAGTCGGTTGAGAAGTCCGAATTGTGGGTTTACAAGTCGAAATGCGTCGAAGATCACGCATCGCCGGAAACGAAAAAGAGCAGCAAGGAGGAAGATGAAGAAACGGCCGCGCCGAGGAGGTCTCCGCCCACTCTCAGTTCGATCGAAAAGAAAGGATCGGCCATCAATTTAGACGTTGGACCGCCGATACATCCGGAACAAGCCGACGAATACAAAAAGATACAGCAGATTCTTATACGGATGAACAAGTTGTGCGCGCAAGGCGGAGGTATAGGCGGCGTTAGGCCGAGGAAGCACGAACAACGGCTTCTCAGAAACGTAGGCGTTCATACGGTGGTTCTCGATCTTCTTCAAATACCTTACGACGAAAAGGAGGACGTCAGGATGAACGAGCTGATGCGATTGGCGCACGAATTTCTTCAAAATTTCTGCCTCGGTAATCAACAGAATCAAGTACTGTTGTATAAGCATCTGGACTTATTCTTGAATCCGGGGGTACGTATCTACTTTTTTATATACAGCGTGGACGTATACGTTGGAACAAAATCAATAAAATCTTGATTATAGCATGCAGCACTGTTAGGACAGAGTAATGTAAACTTCTTAAGCTAATTTCTAAGTGCCATTAAAATGTTGTAAATTTGAATTATTATTTGATGATGTTATTGTAACGTATAGGGAAGGGTTTAAAGGAAAAAAGGTGACTTGCGGATTTAAAAATTAAGGTCTTTTTACTATTTACAAAATTTATTGATTTTGGTTCACACTGTATACATATACAGTATACAGTATGATTGTGACGGTGGCTGTACGGTAGTTCATAAGCAGCAGCCTACGGGCTCTTCAAAATTAAGTAACAATTGTTCGAGAAGATACCTGGACACTCGACAAGGGTATAAGAGGGTAAAAGAGACGAAGAGTGCGAAATAGGACCTGAACATTTTAGAATTTCTTGTAAACGAGTTGAATGCATTTCTTTGCCCTTAATCCCTACTGTGTCATTCAGAGTCTCAAAAATACAAGGTGATCAGGAATCAAGTGCTTATTAGTTCATTTCCTTGTCGGTTGTTAAAACAAAAACCGGCGTCACTGGTTCAGTAACTAACAAGGGAACCTTCCCATGCGTCAGTCCACAATAAAATTCGATTTTTTCACATTTGTTTATTGATGCTGATAGGCCAATTTTTAATTGATTTTTTTAGAAATGTTATGGTATTACGAGGGTAGATTGAAAAGTTTCTGGAATAACAATGAAAACAAAACAATACGGATTAAAGTCCTATTTTATTTTTCTATATAATCCCCTCGAAGCTCAACGCACTTGGTCCAACGTTCCTCTAACTTCTCGATTCCCTCCCCAAAGTAACTTTCTTCGAGGTTTCCAGAATAATCGTTTAGAGCCTCTATCAGTTCTTCAATCGCCCAAAATCTCTTTCCACCCAGAAATGTTTTAAGTTTCGGGAGCAGATGGAAATCTGACGGAGACAAAACCGAACTTCAATTCTGTCAACGTGTCCAAAAGTGTTGTGTAATATTGGTCAGTAATAGATTTGCCTTTTTCAAGATAACTAATTAGCAAAATTCCTTTTTCGTCCCAAAAAGCGGATGCCATTACCTTTCTAGCCGGGTGAATACTCGTTGCCTTCTTCAGAACCGAATCACCGCGTGCAATCCACTGTTTTAATTGCATACACGTTCCTGGTCTGTAGTGATGAATCCAGATCTCATCCGTTGTTACGAATTGTTTCTTGAAATCCTCGTAAACAATTCCAAACAATTGGCTGAGGTGGGAGCTCGAATGCGTTTTTGCTCCGAATTGAGCAAATGCGGCACCCATCTCCCAGAAAGCTTTTTAAACCCAATTCATTATGCAAAATACGAACTACCCGTTTATAAGAGGTGCCCACGGCTTCCTCAATTTCACGCACTTTGATTCGGCGATCTGCCAAAACCATATCTTTGATTTTTTCCACAATTTCTGGCGTGGTAGCCGTTTTCGAATGTTCTGAACGTGGTTCCTCAATTGTATGCGTGCGGCCCGCTTGAATTCCGAAACTCAAAAACTGACGGTGGAAAATGAAGGTTATGAATCGTCAGGGACGGCCACATTGATTTGATTTCCGTTGCTTGTCAAAATGACATGATATGAAAGAGTTGCCAACACAACGACGTAAAGTATTTGGAAAAATAGCAACCCCCGAGCAGGGATTCCGGGAACTTGTCAATCTGCCCTCGTATTAATAGTACTGTAGTATCTTTGATTTCGCGTTATTTTCTGTTCAGATTCGCGAAGCGCAAACCGTTTGTTCCATGTTCCAAGACAACTTGACCTTATGCAATGAAGTGAACGAAAAAGTCATACAACATTTCGTGCATTGCATTGAAAGCCACGGTAGGCACGTCCAATATCTCAAGTTCCTCCAGACGATCGTGAAAGCCGAGAACCAATTCATACGGAAGTGTCAAGACAAGGTCATGCAAGAGGTAAGCATTTTCTATACTCTATCCATTCAACAGATATAGTTAAGACACTCCCTATAAAAGGGCGCGGTATTTAAATCGAAATGTTTCTATTGGTCGTATGTCTAAAAAAGCTGTATCGGAGCAACGTGGCCAAGGTCAAAGGGCATTTCGTTTCGAGATTTTGACATTGCTTCCCCGTTGATTCCCATTCATTTCATGAGTGAAAATATCTGTATAATTATCTTACTTTCGCGATTAAAACGGTAGCAGTAATGAATGAAATATGTACTTTTTAGAAAAATATTTTTTACTGTGACAATTTGTATATTCTTTATACTAATTTTTGTTGTTATTTTTTTAACCGAATTGGTATTATTCGAATTTCATATCTTTATTTCAAATTTGCCGCGCTTTTACTAGTTTGTCTACCTTGTTTCTAAAATGGAGGCACAAATTTCTGAACGGACCCGAAGTCCAAATTACACTCTATAAAATCTGTAGGGAGAAGTGGTATATGCTTAGACCATATAGTACATGGACTGCTCGTCAGCCTTTGGGCACCATCGCAACGAAGACGGCCAAAGATTGTGACGTAACATGGTGCAATCGGGAAACATCGGCTTTTTTCGATGTTCACCGATGCTTCCCGATTGCGTGTTGACATCTTATCATATAAGTATGTACATAGTTTCTAACCTCAATATTCAGTCGGTCAGTTTTTCGTGACAGTTGCACTCCCGTTGCGTGCGATCGGAAAACATCGGGTTTCGTCGTCTCCTTATTACGTCACGATCATTGCTCCTATGTGGCCGGAAAATGGCGGTCTATGAGCAGTCCATGTAATATATGGTCCAAGGGTATATGTTTATACTTCGAAAGAGGCAGAGGAAAGTTGTTTAAAATAAAACCTCCTGGTTAACACGTTCAGTGCTAACTAAACCCACCGGAACAGCAAATGGTAACACAATGACGCGCAAGCGCGTCAATGTGCAGTCAACGTGTTAATTAAGTTCTGTTTCAATTTAAAGTACCGAGTAACACGACGACAATTGTATTATTTATATTTACACTACGTTGCTAAGGTGTTCAAACACATTACTTGATTATACATGTAGGACCTAGCAAGTCCAATAAGGAAACATAAAAATATGATAAACACTACAATAAAATAAAAGTGGTGTGTTCAGAAATTCGTCTCTCTATTTTTGAAACAAGGTATAGCGCGTCTGTTGCGCTTATTGGTATAAATTTATGGGGAGTGGCTTAACTATTTCTGTTGGATAAACAGAGTATAGTGATCGAGCTTATAAAAATTTCAGTTAATAAACGCGGGTGAGGACGTTCTGGTCTTCTACAACGATAAGGCCTCCTTCAACCACTTCATCGAAATTATGAGATCGGAAAGACACAGCATGGACGAAGGGAGCCCCTTGCGTTATCATGTGGAACTAGTGAAGCTTCTAGCTTGCTGTACTATGGGTAAAAACGTATATACGGAGATAAAATGTCATAGTCTGCTGCCATTGGATGATATCGTAACGATGGTGACTCATCCGGATTGTATACCGGAAGTTAAGGAAGCGTACGTCGGCTTCTTGAATCATTGTTACATCGATACGGAGGTGGAAATGAAAGAGATCTACACGTCCAATCATATGTGGTGTTTGTTTGAGAAATCGTTCCTAGTCGATATAGCAGATATAGCCACGGCCCCGACGGACAGGAAGCATCCGGATAAAGCGCTAGAAAACTATGTTACTAATGGAGTAATGAATATCATTTCCACTTTTTTAGCAGCCCCTTTTCCGATCAGAGCACAACGTTACAGGTATTTTATGGAACGCGCATTATCGACGCCTTACTTTACGTATATTCATTTATTACCCGCTTTGTTTATTTACGGGTTCGTGTTAATCACTCACGACTCGAGCGCATGCGCTTGGTATATGTGTCAGCATGTTTGTGTATGTGGTGTTGTTTTGTTTCGTTTGCATCTTCACCGGCTATCCCTTTCTATCTAGATTCGTAACAATCCCATCTGTAGTTATAGTTTAATAGGGGAATAGTAACGATTAAATTGCCTAAATCGTATTATTCCGTCTATTGAGCGAGCTATCGGTGCAATTCTTTTAATTCTAATTACATTCGGTGCTGGTTAGAAACATCTGCTTGAAGCTAGGGTGTTTTGGAGCGATTCCACCGTAGACGAATACGACCCGTTTTCGGTAAACCAACCCTTAAAATATACTCCTTATCCGAACAGCGTAAGTACCATTATTATTCTATCGTTTTTTATTTTTTCTAACGCTACCAAATACTCGTCTAACCACTATTAACTTTGGTATACCCTCCCCAAACCCTAAACCCGAGAATTGGGATAAATTAGTAACTAACGAGGATCGCCCCGTTTTCCAGACGAGACAGCCTATATTCGTCCAGTTGTTACAATCGGCGTTTAGGGTGTCTCAGTGCTCGTGGCTAACGGCTTCGCAACGCTTCAACGTCGAGAATTGTATACGCACATTATCCGAAGTAGGTTAGTCGAAATACAGGAAATCGATAGTGCATCCAGAAAGCGTCTAATTTACTTTTTGGAATTTTAGCTAAGAACCGAGCTATACCGATCCCTTCGGATCTGGAAGGTCAAGTGGTGGCATTGTTTAATAAAGCGCAAATATTGCAACGGCAAAGTACCAGTAAGTGGCTTCACGCCTCGAAAACGTCCAAGATCGAACGATCGCAATCGCAGGTAGTTTTTAATTTGTTGGGTGTCACTCTCAGTACTGTCTATGATTTTCTTTAATACCTTCAGCTGATGCGGTTAGATAGGAGCATTATCGAGGGACTACAGGATATAGTATCGTTATTGGAGGAGCAATTGAAACCGTTGGTGCAGTCCGAGTTATCGTTGCTAGTCGACGTATTGTATAGACCAGAATTGCTTTTTCCACCAGGGACAGAATCTCGGAAAAAATGTGAAAGCGGCGGATTCATATGCAGGTATGGGGTGAATGTGTAGCTTTTATTTAAAATGAAAATAATAAAAGGAAATAACAAACGGAAAATGACCGACGTGGCTGATGTAATAGAAATAGTAACAAGGCGCCACTCTCCAATTATAAAACTCGATCACCTCTAAATGACTGCAATCGGAGAGACCCTCCGTTATAGGTGGTACGAGGTTATCCGAACTGTCTGTAAAAAGTACTTGAAAACTATTTAAAAATAACCTAAGCAAAATAAAAAAAATTAAATTAATAGAGGGCGAGAGATTGACGTTTAACAGCTTTCTTTGCACTCGAAGTGTATCTAATAAAATCGAATTCAATTAAGCTCCAGCTTTTTCCACGCTCTTGGTAGTCGGTGGAATTCCAGCGGCCTTACAGCCACCTCCAGCTTTAGCTGAACGTAAATTAAAAACGAGCATGTATTCAAGTGGCAAGTACTTGTAATTCCCCCTTAAACTACTAAAAGAGTTAAATATAGTACTAATTAGCAAACGTAACCCTCTTTACTCGAAAACAAATCTAAATTCCCCTCCCCTCCTTCCCCCAAGTACTAAAATAATTGAATGTTCACAATAATAATGGAATCCCCCGTATACTCGTCTGCAAATTAAAACTAATTACCAGATTCTAGGGATTTTTTTACAAAAATATAAATAAAACAAATAAAAGCGGAACTCAGCGTGATGTAGTTTTTTGTTGTCAATTTTCGCACGGCGTGGCATTCGGTATCGGACGGAAGTTGTCCAAGATGGCCGATTTTCTCGCACGTGAGGGAAAGATGTCGGGAAATAACAAGCTTCTGGCTCCTACGATAGTTCTATACTCGTATATACTTGTTAATACTAGCTTACATATTGTACTGAGAATTTAGATAAATATATTAACAAGATTGCACTGGCTTAACTCTTAATTAGCGATATCATAATAAGCATAAATTATAACAAATTGTATTTAGAAGATTTTAGAAATATTTGACATAAATTGAAAATAGTTACCTATTGTGTTGTGTGTGTGTCGGTATGTAATTTCTTCTATTGGATGAGTTTCTTGCCCCTTTGGGTTTAAATATAATTGAAATTTCTACTTCAATCCACGTTCAACGTAGTAAAATCGTACTTCGATGACTTTTCGTGTTGTTATTTCCGGTCGTCAACCAAACATACCTTAATTTTTTCCGAAATCAGGACGTTTCCCCATCCAAAATTTACTACATTATCTCTCCGTTGTCCAAATGACTAGATGTTTATTATTTGCAGAGGTCTATATTGTTGATGCCCAGGTGTCCTTGATTTCTTATATCTAGTGGTAATTAGGAATTCTTGTGATGTGAAAGTGTTGAATGTGTGTGTTTAAATGGTTACATTGCTTTCTATCTTTTAATCTATGCTTTTATAATGATTGATAATTTTATTTCTAGTTACATTTTTTTCTCCCATTAAACGTCTCTGGCTGGACTGGAAAAAGAAGCCAACACCCGTAGGGTAATTAACTGCTTAAAAGGTAGCGTGCATGGTATCGGAAAAGTATAAATAGAACCCAAAACTAAACCGAATGTCACTTGAACATGAACATCCAAATTTTGTAGCTTTGTCTAACATCCGTTAAAACAAACGTAGAACTACAAAGTAGTATTTACGGCAGCGTATATGTAAGACGTCAATTTAGAAGATTTTTATTTTCAACAAAGTGGATGTTCAGCACATTTACTAGAGTGGAGAGTCGGCAAAGCTGTCGTAACTTATTTCGTAATTGTAGGCTGTTTCCGCCGTTTGGCTACTTATCATTGAAGTTCCATAAACGACTGCATGATACGTTTTGTAAACCGGACTAACGCTGTTGTTGACTATTTTTAAGTATTGAATTCGAACCGCTGTGTTTGTGATAAGGGAAACATACTTTTTTGCCTTTCTATCTTTGAATGAAAGTTTATGAAACGAAGCAAAAATTGTTTTCGATTGTTTTTAATTATTGAATTCAACATCACTGATGTTTGCAATGAGAAAAAAAAAGAAAAAAGATTGAAGTCATTAAGAATCGAAACCAGAACCTGCACCGTTCCAGTACGTCACCTTACCCGCTCGGACATCGCGGCTTGTGCAACTCTATTCACGCGATTCGGTACTTACTCGTGTGCTTGGCGCACTTCATTCTTCGAAACAAAGCCCCAATCGCAGTGTTTTTCGTGAGGTCTCAAAGAACACTCATCTTCACTCACAACACCTCGATTTGTTCGATTGACCTGAAAGTGGTGGAGGAGCGGATATTAAATAAAAACTACGGCTTATCGACTTTATCTTCAGTGCTCAAGGTCACTGTGGCGCAAGCTAGCTCCTTTCTTTTTTATCTATCACTCCATTGCTCGTTCAACCTGAGAATTTTATGTGCACGCCTATGATGAGGGCGCTGATCATCGAAACGAATCACAATTGAACTATCAATTTTCTCTTGGAAAGTAATATAACGACAATACAGTTGTCATGTGACCGTCAATCATTCTGGATCACTGTGTATATGCGTAAATTTTTACTTACAGGCTCATAAAACACACAGAGAAGTTATTGGAAGAGAAGGAAGAAAAATTGTGCGTTAAAGTGCTCAAAACGCTGAGGGAGATGATGGCCATCGATCCGGATTATGGCGAGAAGGTAACGACTTACACTAAGAAAAAACAATTTTTTTAATCGCCCTATTTTAAACGCTTACGTAAGAATGGAGAAAAACCGGCGAGAAACGAAGCGGTAATCTGCTCTTAATTAATTAACAATCTTCCCTTATCACATCGCAAAACTAACTAAAATTACTTCCAATTTTCTACAGGGAGAAGTTTTAAGGAACAGCCTCCTAACGAGATATTTTGGTAAATCGTTCATTCAAAAGCACGAAACGCCTGACGTCAGCGCTCATAAATTCTCCCTAAGCGTGCATGGACCCGGCGCTAAAATTTTGAGCAGGGCTGGGAGGAGCCTTCACGAGGTTCAGACACATTTGGACAAGGAGGGCGCATCGAATCTGGTCGTCGAATTAGTTATAAAATCGGTACATTCATCGTCGATATTCGAAGAAGCCATATTACTCGGAACCGCCCTTTTAGAGGGCGGTAATCCCATCATACAAAATAGCATGTACAATAAATTGATGGGCGGTGACCTTAGCCAATCGTTCTTTAAGGTAATTTTATCCAAAAAAGTCTACACGTCCGAATTTAATCCCCCCCTTTTTTTTTTTCATCCACAGGTGTTCTATGAGAAGATGCGCGATGCTCAACAGGAAATCAAGTCGACGGTGACGGTAAACACGTCGGATATGGCGGCGAAGGTGCACGAGGACAAGCAGGACGGTAAAGAAATTGACAAGCTTTCGAGGAAGCACGGCGCGATTAACGGAATGTTGATAAGCGACGAATTGAGGGCTGAATTAAATCGGGCTGCCGAATCGACTTGTTATAGTTACGGCCATATTAGAAGTCTCGCTTCCGGCGAGGAAAACGGAACTGCCCTTTCATCGGGTGCCGTTTCCACCTTCGAAGATATGTTGGCGGAGAAATTGGAAAGGCACCGCGAGCAGGACGAACAAAACGTGTTATCGGGAAAAGTCTTGATTATGCAGCCGATATTGCGTTTCCTGCAATTGTTGTGCGAAAATCATAATTCCCACTTGCAGAATTTGCTGCGAAATCAGAATAATAAGACCAACTACAATTTAGTATCGGAAACGCTTCTGTTTTTGGATTGCATTTGCGGGTCGACTACCGGCGGATTGGGTTTGTTGGGTTTATACATCAACGAGAATAACGTGGCTTTGATAAACCAGACGTTGGAAACCCTAACCGAATATTGCCAGGGACCCTGTCACGAGAACCAGAACTGCATCGCCACACAAGAATCAAACGGATTGGATATTATAACCGCTCTGATTTTGAACGACATAAATCCCTTGGGGAAGTCCCGCATGGATCTTATTCTCGAATTAAAAAACAACGCGTCGAAATTGCTGTTGGCCATCATGGAAAGTCGCGGTGATAGCAGCGAAAACGCAGAGCGCATTTTATACAATATGAATCCGAAACAGTTAGTTGAGGTAGCCTGCAAAGCTTTCCACCAGGAGGCGCTGGATGACGACGATGATGACGGTGACGAGGACGAGGACGACGACGGTAGCAGTGATGAGGGAGTTTCTCCGAGAGATGTCGGTCACAACATATACATCTTGTTCTACCAATTGGCCCAGCACAATAAAGAATTGGCCACGCATTTAAAACCCGATTCGAACACCGATCCCAAGACGTCACAGGCGCTGCAGTATTACGCCTCGCACACCGCTCAAATCGAAATCGTTAGACAGGATCGTACCTTAGAACGTATCGTTTTTCCCATTCCCGAAATATGCGAATACTTAACGAGCGATACGAAGTTGAAGGTGTTCAATACAGTCGAGGTAGACGATCAGGGCTCGAAAGTGGCCGAGTTTTTCGACAGGACCGACGCGATGTTTAACGAGATGAAATGGCAGAAGAAACTTAGGAGTCAACGTTTGCTGTATTCCGTCAGCAATCACATGTCCGATTGGAGTAACATATTGTTTAATTGTGCCGTACTTATAAATTTAATAATGGCGTTCTTCTATCCGTTTGAAAGTCCGATACCACGTAAGTAAATGCGAGGGCTCTTCCCTTCCCGTCGAGCCTAGTCAAGTGATGCAATATGCAAAGCGCTCACGACTAGCGTGTCGCAAAGTAATAATTAGAGCGAGGTTCTGCAGCGAGAGTTAACTGGGAAAAAGTGAGACGCTTGAAATCGTCAAATAGACGCTTTCTTCCTCCATTAGTTCTTTCTCTCTCACACACACACACACATACGCATCGAAGGAGCAAAATGTGCCGTATTTGCGTCTCCCTCATCAGGTGGCGCTCCCTTTATTCGGACTCGAACTTACTTCAAATTCAACTTTTTCTTTATACATTATTTGTTTTTACTCGATTTTAGAATTTTTTCTTTCATTGCAATAAGCACCAAATGCCTAATTCTTTCATTTGTTCTTTGTCTCTCTCACACACGCGTACTTATCGCATCCTATTTGCGTCTCCCCATCAGATCGGACTCGAACTTACTTCAAATTCAACTTTAACTTATATACCATCGGTTTCGAAATGAAATACTATTTCTTTATACATTGTTTATTTTTACTCGATTTTAGAATTTTATCTTTTATTCAAATAAGCACCAAATGCTGAATTCTTCCATTCTTTTCTTTCATTTGTTCTTTCCCTCACACACACACACGCATACTTATCGCATCCAATGTGCGCCCCCCCTCCCCCATTCAGATGGTGCTCCCTTTATTCGGACTCGAATTTACTTCAAATTCAACTTCAAATTATTTTCCATACAGTCGTTTATATAGTCGTTTTCGGAACACTTTCATCGTTGCATCCATGAAAATCAATCTCCAAAGATTTTTTCTATCTTGCAGTTTAGAAACTCGATGGAAAGAGAGCATCCCTCGTATAGCAAAAATAATATTAAAGCGTCTCGGAGACATTTGTGTCTGGTTCGGATTTTACCTGTTCAGTTTCAGGATTTACGGAGAAAATTGAATGCGAATATTCATTTATTGGCACGAACAAAATGCGAGTACATTTGGTTTTTGACGTATGACCTCACATCATTCGGATAAACTCTAGTCAAAACCGGACGCGTATTTGCACGATCGTATTGGTTGCTGTGTGAACCATGTGCTTGTAAAGATGTTTATTGATGACGTCAATCTCCGATCTATACTCTGTTCATTCAACACTCCACTCCACGAAAATATATCTTAGAATATACTAGTTATCCCAGTCTACACTAGCTCACACTAGTTTACTAGCCTATACTAATTCCCTACAACAACGTGAAAGATACGATAACGACATTGTAATTAACAAAAAGAACGACGTGAATGATTAATTTGAACAGCAAAAATTGGGGAAGCGAAACTTCTAAATCGATACTATACTATACACTTCCCAGCGTCGAATTTCCGTGTATATCCTCGAAAAACGAGACTGAAAAGCGAAAACGGAAGGGAATGTGTTCCCCCACTCGCCCCGCGTATCCAACCGGCGCAAGCGATATCAGAAACTTACGAAAGCGGGGCGCCATCTACGGCAAAAGTAGGAGCGGGAGACCAAAAGTAATGATACAGAAAACTGTAATAAACAAGAAAAATAAAAATAAATTTTTATCTAACGTTTCCTATCTCCACATAAAAACGTGTAATTCTCAATAACAACGTTTGCTATGGGCTTTGTTTAGAACTCGCAGCCATGTTAGGTCGGAGATTGACGTCATCACTAAACTCCTCGACAAGCACATGGTTCATACACCAACCAATACGATCGTGCAAATACGCGTTCGGTTTTTACTCGAGTTTACCCGAACGGTGTGACGTTTAGTTTAGTAACTAGGTTCGGGTGAAACTGAAAGCAGGCACTGGTGTGTCGGGGACTTTTTGGTGATGATTTGAGATGAATACCATCGTTTTTCAGCGCTTGGATCGACGATGTCGGCGATAATTTGGTCTACGATGATCATTTCCGGTTGCATCGTCGTCAATTATCGGCGAGAATCGGGAATACGAACGTTAGTGGCGTCGACGATATTGAGGTTGATATTCTCGCTAGGTCCAGAGCCGACCTTAATCATTTTAGGTACTCTAACCGTATTCCTAAAATGCGTTCACCTAGTCAGTATCATGGGTAATCACGGAACGTTGACGAAAACGTACCGACAAATCGTGACCGATGCCGAGTTGCTCTACCATTTGGGATACCTAATATTTTGCTTTCTGGGTATTATAATAAATCCGTTCTTTTATTCGGTGTTGGTAAGTTGAAATAAATTAGAATTCACGCGTTAGTTACTTCCACCGGCATTTCCAGCTTTTCGACGTTGTGTATCGGGAGGAGACATTGTTGAATGTTATCCGATCCGTTACTAGGAATGGCCGATCTATCGTTCTAACCGGTGTCTTAGCTTTAATCCTCGTCTACATATTTTCTATCATTGGTTATATGTTCTTCAAGGATGATTTCCTTATAAACGTGGACGAAGATCGTAAGTAATAATTAGTCTGGGCAAACAGCGGTAATTAGGAAATAAGTTACGACAGCCTGCATATACACAGAACTACTCGCATACAGCATCGATTTAGTACTGACTAGAGTGGGGAGTCGGCGGTACTGTCGTAACTTATTTCGTAAGTGTACGTTGTTACCGCTGCTTGCCCAGGCTAGTAATAATTTCCCGTCTCTTACCTTGTCTAATTTATTTAATTTAACAGCTAGCGGGAATCAAGTTTGCTACGATGATCAGTGCAAGACCGAACCCAAGGAGAGGGCGTGCGACTCTTTAAGGATGTGCATTTTAACCACCTTGAATCAAGGCTTGAGGAACGGAGGGGGCATTGGCGATATCCTGCGAGCACCTAGCAGTACGGTACGGTATATTCACCATCGCTCTATTATTAAGGTTGTTCAGTACTTATTTTTTCTTTCAGTTTTTTTTTACGTTGCGACATGTGTCATGTTGCGCACAACAAGGGGCTTACCCTTATTTATAAGTTGTTATCTCTTTTTTTCTTTTTTAGAAAAAGGTCAATAATAACACGAAATTTGACGTTTTTGTGGCCAAGCTTACAGACAAACGAGTAAACGAAAGAATTTTTTAAAATGATAATTGAAAGATGTATTCGAGAACTGGAGCGTACCGATCTCGAATTTTTCTAAGGAAACTCAATTTAGCCACAAATTAGATTTTAAATACGTCTTTTCTTAAATACTTTTAATTACGAAAATCTTGATTTCTACGATCGGTATGCCCTAGGTATTAAGAATGTCTACATATATAGAGGATAAAAAGAATCAAAAATTATTTTGAACTAGGGTAAAACTAATGCCGAAAGTAATTTGGCACCGCCCCTCAGTGAATCCCACCTATGAATTAATATTCAAGCAATAAGGATCATTTTTGATGCCTTTACCTGGCAATAAACGTGACTGTTTGTTGTTAGCATCATGAAAGAGTATCTGTTCAGGAAAATTTTACCCGTAGTAGTAATTGCAATTTAATATCCCAATTTATTTTATAACCGTAAGTTCAACAAGTTTCAATCTACCGAATTTTTATTAAAGCTTTGGGAACGAGTTTCGACGATTACGAAATTAAACGAAATCGAAAAATCGACGATAGGACAACATAACAACCAGTTGTGGCGGGAAATCAGACAAAATTATTTGACTGCATCCATCTTTGGAGCAGTCATTAAAAGAAGAACTTGCCAGAAGAAGTTTCCTACCCGCACACGCCGATTTCGGGTGAAAAACGCCCCTAAAAATTGGCCTGCTTTTCAATTACCTCGGAATTGGTAACCCTTATTCTGAAAAATATCCTCCCCCCTCTCCGCTTCCCATTCTCTGATCTGCGGAAATACCAATTTCGTTTAAACTTGGCAATTATGTAGGGCTGGTTGAACAACATGAAACATGTCGCACTATAGCAAAACTTAAAAAAAAACGTTTTTTATCCGCTATTACCTATTACTAGTAAAATCAAAGTAGATAAAAGCCATCGAATAAAGTTAATTCTTTTCAAAAGTTCTCTTTTAGGACAATTCCGAATTGACTGGTTATTTACAGAGAATTAGTCATCCTGAACGTTCGGTTGTAAGTAAACGACCAATAGAAAAAGGGTGGGCGGTGCTCGAAATATTAAGCGTAAATCTGAACTACTAGCGACGCGTAGCGGATTTACCTTGTCCCTATAAAGTACTTGAATAACCTTAATCAATCGATTTCTAACTTTCTTTTTTGTTTTGCAGGAAACTTTATTCGTGGCGCGCGTCATCTATGATCTTCTATTCTACTTCATTGTGATTATTATCGTACTTAATCTTATATTCGGTGTCATCATCGATACGTTTGCCGATTTGAGATCTGAGAAGCAACATAAGGAGTTTGGATTGAAGAACACGTGCTTCATTTGCGGTAATGATTTTGTTTATGCAAGATGGCGCAAAAATCTTCGTTCGATCTGCTAAGACAGTAAATTAGTCTCCTTTCCATTCGGGCTCGGGTTTCACTTCTCGTTTAGAGCCATCAAAATCTCTGCCTGGTTTCTATAGACCCATGACTTCAAAGAAAAAGGCCCAAAAAGTAGTCTGGAACTGTCAAAATCATGCGTGAAGAGAAATCCTTCACTTGTTGGATATTCTCGTTTAGGGCCACCAAGATCTCTGGCTTCTTTCTATAGACCCGTGACTTTAAGAAACCTCCAAAATAGTAGTCTGGAACTGTCAACATCCGATGTGGAGATAAATCCTCCACTTGTCCGATGTTCTCCTTTAGAGCCACCAAGATCTCTGGCTTGTTCCCATAGACCCGTGACTTCAAAAAACCCCAAAAAAGTAGTCTGGAACTATCAAAATCAGGCGTGGCGATAAATCCCCCACTTGTCCGATGTTCTCGGTTAGGGCCCACCAAGATCTCTGACTTGTTCGTATAGACTCGTGACTTCCAGAGTCTGGAACGGTCAAATCAGGTGATCTTGCGGACCAGTACGAATCGCCAAACCCGAGAGATTAAGCGGACGGGAAACGCTTGTCGCAGTATGTCTGTTCTTGGTTGTGCGGTTGCACCATCGTGCTTGAACCACGTGCTGGCTAAACTCAATTCGTCAATTTGTGGCGGCAAGAAGTCGTTGATCATGTTTCTGTAGTACTAACCAGTCGCAGTAACAGTGTTATCGACCCCCTCCCCGCATAAATATGGGCCAATCACGTTTCCTCCCAAAAAAACGCCGCGTCGAACAGTGACCTCGAGCGGATGTAATGTCTCTTCGTGAATTACACGTTGATTTTCAGATAATTTTGCTTATTCGCGTATATATGCGGAAATGCGCCTCGTTCCTCGTGATAATTTTCATTGGAAAATCGTGGTTTAGGAGGGCGTGGCTGTAATTTATACGCGATTGGCGGTCTGCGGGCAATAGTTGGTGTACTATTTGCACCTTATACGGGAACAATTTCAAGTCTGTCAGCCAAATTCGCTGTAAAAACCGTTTACTGATGCCCAATTGCGTTGGTCATCGTCTGGTTGATGCTTAAGAGACCTCTTGGACCGCCACAGCAGCAAAATTCTCGGCCGAACGGCTGCTCCGTGATCGGTGTTGAGCCGGTCTCCTCGGCGCAAATGGCTAAATACCGCAGTTTTGCTCAGTTGGTGCCACCAAACCAGGGAATTGGTGACGATATTTCCCTTGAGCCACAGCACAATTATTCCGTGTTCGTCAAGAGTGAATTCTGCTTCTGTCTACTTGCATGAATGTCAAAGTCGCGATAACATACAACGCCATTTGCAAATATGAGAGCTTTTCCAGATAGGACGATGACTTTTGCGCCACCTAGTGTTTATTTTTCGTCAAATTTCGATAAATGTCATGGACTAGACTTGGGGCGAATTTCCTCCGATCGTGTTGAAATTAGGTTACCGCGTCAATATTGATCTACTGCATTCGGATTGAACTGGATTTCAACATTTCCTCTATTATTCGACGCCATCGACGCTTTACGGTACAATTTTTTAAAACCGCTGCGACGAACTGCAATTAGAAAGCTACTCTCACCTTCGGTATACGGGTTTCACGGTTATACCGATCAACAGTACGGCTTTGTGAGATGTAGCTTTCGTTTCCATACCAGCATTATAAACGCAAGAATGATTGATGTTTGTACATATGAGATAATCCAATTAATATTTCGCCCATTGTGTACCTAAATACGCATTTTTCGCAGCTATTTGCTTGTATAGAAGTGGACAACTAAGTTGCCACAGACTCCTGTAGTAGCCGCAGTCGCGCTTCTCGGCTAACTCGCCGTGGGAAAATTGTAATTTGAAAACTTTTGCCACTCGCCATCCGTATACGCGTTTCATAGTTATACCGATCATCAGTACGGCTTTGTGAAATGTAGCCTTCGTTTCCATATCACGATTATATATGCAAGGATGATTGTCGTTTGTATATATGAGAAAATCCAATTAAGAATACTCCCATATGTATAAACATCGAAACGAAAGTTACGTCTCACAAATCCGTACTGATGATCGGTGTAACCGGTGGTGAGAAGTACCTTCCTAATTGCAATTTTCCCACGCTAGTTTAGCCGAGAAGTGCGTGTTTAGGTACATAATGATAGAATGAATGATAACTTCTAGGCTTGCAAAGATCTTCGTTCGATAACAAAACGGTCAGTTTCGAAGAACATATCAAGCACGAACATAATATGTGGCATTACCTTCACTTCATCGTGCTCATCAAGGTGAAAGATCCTACGGAGTTCACAGGACCGGAAAGTTACGTGTCTTCGATGGTGAAAGCGTCGAATCTGGAATGGTTCCCTAGGAAACGGGCGATGTCCTTAAACACCATTGAAGGGGACGGCGAACAAATCGAATATCGCAGTTTGCAATCGCAATTGGAAACGACGCAAATATTGGTGAAGAATCTCTCGCAACAATTGATGGAGCTCAAAGATCAAATGGCCGAACAGCGCAAACAGAAACATAGGATAGGCATACTGAATTCGGCGTCGGCGTTCTTGCATACTCCTAACATACCTTAGTTTACTTAAAAGTACGTTAGAGATGCACCCGTGCATGCATTGTTACTTACATACACACATATGTACTTTTGTAGCCGCGTAATCGATCGGAATTTGTCAACTAGTCGATAGTAGTACAGAGCAGAGACGTAGGACTACTGCATAAATTTATATAAATATTACATATTAATTACGTTCGATCGATGTACGTAGATATACTCGAAAAGGTAGAGAGTGCAGATCTATATGTCTACTTCAAACTACTTTTCTTCAGAACTCTCAATTTTTATCGATATTAATCCGCCGTTGCGACATGTACAAGAAACTGTTTCAGGTTACTGGATTTATATTTTTATTTATTATAAATGTTTATTCGAATTTGTTAAAATGTTAATGTATCAGAATTATATGTATAAACGTAAGCATTAATCGCTCTTTTCGATTTATCCCTCAGTAATAAATTGCGCATTTAGAAGTGACGTGTTCCAAATTCTAGGAATAATAACAACAAAGCTGAATTAGTATTAAATAATATATTTATCAGGCAACATAAACTTTATTTAAAAAATTACATCCGATAATATAAAAATCAATACCAATTAATTCATATAAAAATGATTAGACTTATAATTAATAAAAGAAACGAAACTATATAAATTCACCCTTCAACAAGCTAAGCAGAAACAATACCCTAGTTAAATGAATATTCCAGTAATATATAATAATGTATGTATGTATGTGGCTGACAATCTTTAACATAATATAATCGATAAAGCGATGCCCTACGATAACGAAAAGTTAAGTAATTATAGCGGCAACATTGACGTTTGTTGCTATTGTTTATTGTTGCTATGTCCTAAGCCGTATCTTTCGCTCTACTAGAACTAAATTGGAACAAAAGTATGCATACGAAATACATACCGCGCAATGTATGCAGCTAAATCCTTAAATATTAGTAAATCGTAGTCAGATGACTTGAGTATAAAAACATCGAACCACCTAGAAATGGTTATAAAAGAGGACACGTTCGGCTAATACGCACATATATATCTACATATATTTATGTATATATGTACGTGTGTATGTATATATATATATATACAAGGATCAATTAATTACAAAAATACTATTAAAAACGTTCGCTTATCATTAACGTATGTGAAAAATTACAATTAATTTTTCCTCATAGGGTAGCCACTGGGTGATTTTTTCTATAAGGCCACAAGTTATTCAAAAACCAGGGCTGCCGATGCATAGCTCACTGACGAATCGTTCATATTACGACATTGACTTGATTGCGCATATTTCAAAAACTTTAAACTGGCCGCTTGCGTGCGATCATTCCTTAACAGTTCCTGAATCGCCTGAAACGATAATTTAAGTATCTATTTCCGAAATGGCGAGAAACACCTACTTGCAATAATATTCCGATGGGGTGCCTACCACAAATCGTATTACCGTACTTTTTAAGTAATTGGTGAACTCCGTAGGATTTAATTTCTCTATAATGCTCATCCCCTGAAAAGAATGGATCAAACATTTAGAATTATTCGGGGAGGACAAAGGGACTTACAGCATACTTACCGCCTTATCAAGGCCCTCGATCGATTGATAAATACTACCGTAGGAGCGATCGTAGTAGGTGTAACGAAACCGTTGCCCCCAATGGCAAAAATCCGAAGATATCACGAAAAGATTTTGAGGGTCTGCTAAGTAACTAGATAAAATTCTACCGTAGCAAGCCTCCCTCTCCGAACTTAAAGAACCTACTAGTATAGGTACTATTGTAAATTGGTGCCTGTAGCTGTAAACGAATGGGTGTGTTTCAGAGTTTCGATATAAGTAATCGGGTGCTGTCTTACTTTTCCATCACTTTAGCTATGTAGGGCAAGTGCATTTCTATACTATGTTCGTTTTCGTCAGTATCCAAATCCATCCATTCGAATTGTCCTGACATCTCCAGTTCCGCGTTGACTGTAAGAAAAGACGCTTTAATAGGATATCAGGATATGATGGAATATCTGCCGATTACAAACGTCTTACCCTGAGTATCTACGTGAAGATCGTATAAGGGGTACGATATTTCTGTGCACTAGACAAGGCACAACTTGATAATCGCACGTGATGTGACGGACCCAAAATAAATACTCTTCTAACAACAACGGGACTTACCTGTCGATACGCGTGCCCGCCGCAAGCCCCGCAGTACTGATAACCGGCGTGCCTGTCGAAAACGTTCACGTAGATTATTAACTAAAACGTCGGATGAACTTACGGGGCGATTATTGCTCTAGCGGGCCCGTGACTTAAATCGGCTTGATTTAACCAGTAATCTAACTGCCTCGATAAATCCGCTCCTAAGGATGATAAAAACAATAAACGATTAACGCGCCGTAACGGTAACGGGTAATGCTACGATATTAAACAAATTGAAGTCATCTTTTTAATTATTCTTCTACATAACTTAATTCTAAAGCGAGCTTTAGAACACGAACGATTTTAAGTTCACCTGAGTCTGTGTACCAACTTCCGGCATGAACTGCTCTTCTGACCGGCATTTCCGCTAGACGATTAAAGGAAACGGATATGCCCTAATTAATAAAATTGTTTATTCGGAATAAAGTATTTAAAACCAAAATACACAATTTCTATTAATCAGAGATATTACCGTGCGATATTAGATTCTGGTGACCCGAAACGCGCAAGCTTAGGCAATTTTGCGATTTGCCAACTTGACAGCTGTCAGATGGTCGCTTTCAAGCCCATCTTTCCTATTTGCAAAAATTAATCAGACGACTCATTTCTTTTAATACTAATTTCCATGACCTTCACCATCAAATTTTATCGATTCATTCGTCTTCGTGACTCTGGATACTAAACAGAATTTTACTTCCATTAGAGAACTGACCGATGTTGGTCAGACTGGTTATCTACACGGTTGCTACCATCCTCAGAAATTGCCTAAAATCATATGATCCAGCAAATTTTTACGTTGGTAGACCTGACTTTCACTTCACAACACGAATTACTCGATACACTGAACAACTGAAGGCGAGAAAAGGGACAGAAGATCTCTCTCTTAGTGCATGAAGAGACGTGCGCAAACTTGAATATTTCTTTGTATCTGAAATAAGAAAACTTCTTATATTTACGTCAATTTTAAAATGGCAGGTAAGCATAAACGAATCTCAGATACACCAAACGAAGCTTTAACGTGTATATCAGCAAAGAGTAATGTGAAGTACACGTTATTGCTACTTTGGTAGCAGCCGACTTTCGTACCACAACAATTTTAATCAAACAAAAAATTTAGTATGCAAAATTTAGTGACATTCGCTTTTATATGTTTTTATAATTTTCAATGTTGCAACATCCTCTAAAAGCGCTTTTGACATTAGAAGTTATTGTTATGGTTGGTTACGTTTTGATAAACTTTTAAATTAATTATTAAATTCAGACATTGGAGGTTTATATTTTCAACTAAGAAATTATCAGATAAAGATATAAAACCTATACGTATTATCCATAACCTTCGATACAATTTTAATTATTAAACAAGCGATTTGGCATCAATGCTTGAATGAAACGTCATAACTATGAATGACGAAAGTCGGCTGCCTACTTGAAAACCCTATATATGAGTTATTCGGTGTTATTTCACCTTCAACACAAATCGTTAAGGTAGAAATCTATATTTCACTTAAGTTGGTAGCATTTCAGTTACAGTTCGTCCAATGGATCTTTTAATACGTCACTTTTGAATGACATAAGCAAAGATCGCCGGTTAATCTAACTATCCTTATTTATCGGTATCGAATACATACATACGTCTGACACAGAAGTTATATGTAAACTACTACGCTAGTCAATGGACTGTCAGAGAAGTGCAGATTATTTCAAAGCATTATATATATAGTGCTTAACTTGAACTACTAGTACCGGTTTGATTCGTACGGATGATATTAGATGACGTGTAAAAGATCTATTAGACGAACTGTATATTTAATAACTTAGTTGGCCATTCAACGATCCGGGTTTATTAAAAGGTGGTACCGCCAGTAGCGCACCGTACACAAGCAGATACGTAATACACAAATTGAAAGTGAAAAATATAATTGTTACCTGCGTAGAATTGCAACGCTTGCATTGTCGATTTATTCAGCCGTTGATGGTGTTGGAAATACGTTGTCGTATACTTCGAAAATTATTGTTCGACAATCCAGTGAAGTAAGATCTGCAAATGTCAGATATTCCTGTTCCTCATCTGTGCACTCTTGATTTGTAGTTAGATCCACCATCGGATACTTCTTTCGAATGGTTTCTGCTACGAGGTGACATGCGTGTATGAGGCATGTTATGTGAAGAAGAGTCGGAAAGCATATTTTCTTATTTCCCAACTCGTCTTTTATACATTCCTTTACTGCATCTTGAACCCGTGGAAAATTGTATCGCAATTGCATTGATGGTTGGAATTTCCATCAGCCACTTAGCCTAAAATAGACGAAAGTGTTCATTAGATACTAGATGTGGTGGGATGTTGCACACACTTGACATAAAAATAAAATCATATATAAATTGCCAGTATGGAATACTGTCACTTAAATTCAATATGTGACGTTTACTTGTACAATGTTTTCTATATTCAAACTTATCGCGACTTACCAATCCGCTATTGCATATTGTGCAATAAATATACTGACTTCTATATTCTAATCCAAATGCCTGAGATATTTATTCACGTTCGAAGGAAGCGTTACACCCTTTGGGTGTCCCATCTCCGCGTACGTATTTAGGGTGCAGCGTGCAACGTACTGTCGCTTTGAACTCTCGCGGTAGTTGAAAATTACCCCTACCCACGCCTCTATCGATACGCTACTGCCATCCGGTACCACCTTTTTAAAAGCCCTCATGATTGAAAGGGATGTTATGTGTCCATTTTTGGTTTAAGTTGGTACTGCACGGTTTGACTCCGAACATATGATCATATCAATATACATGGGCGTATCATATGGTACTCGTAATTAACAAAACCCTCAATTTGATATTATATATTACAGTGAAACCTATATAAACCGGAATCGTAAGGTAGTGCACAAATTTTCCGGCTTGAACAGTGGTAAAATTAATACAGAATTTGATATGTATTTATTTAATAATTAAGGTTCGACAAACGAATGCATGATAAGTTATCATCGTTATCATTAAGTAGTGTAAGCCGGACTGACCCTGTCATTCCACCGCTTGTCCCCACTTACGTGCAAGACGCGTCAGTCCGGTTTTCACAACTTATCATGCACTCGTTTGTCGAACCTAAGTAATAATGGCATATGATAACTTGTAACGTATATAGAAACAAACGATTATTTAGTGCACATATCTGGTAAGGTGAGTTGTTTTTTACTCTTATTTCATACTTAAGATGATTCCATTGTTCTTCTTAATCCGGAATTCTTCTACCTTTCGGTGTCGAGTCCTTTGATACTGTCTTCCACATTTCCCCCACCTTCCTCTTATTTTTTGGTCATTTTCTCTGCCGCTAAGCGTACTTCTTCCGTCTACGTCTTTCTTCCAGTTTCCTTCGCTTCAGGATAATTAGCTTATCCTCGTCCCTTATTACGTGCCCGAGCCATATAAATTGCCCTTGTTCTGTAGTAATTTCGACAGGATTTATTTTCAGTTTGTTTTGCGCGCTTGTTATTCTACTTTTATGTCAACTTTTCCATCTTGGGCAACTTCCGTCCCGAGACCGAATACCACGCCGTACGGACGTCGATAACAGGAAATAACGTCCCGCTAAATCCCCCTTTTGACTGCTGTTCCTCCTTTGTTGGACCCCAATCCTCGTATCCTTTTTTATTGCCAGGGTCAGCTTTGCTTGTTGATTTTCCTTACTTTCCTGTTTTTCCCCAGTTTTCTGGGTTAGTGGTCGTGGTATTTCTTTTTATGCTGTTTCAGTTTTTCTCTCTCAGAGTTCCATATGCATTCCTTCCCTTCAATAATAATTTTCCGGTACTTTATCCTTCATCCTTTTTCCAGTTCTTCCTCTCGTTCTCCGCTAATTGTTTCAGCTTCTTTTGAGTTTCGAGTTCTTCCTTTGTTAATTCGTTATTTATATTGGCTCTTTCTTCTAGGTCTTTCAGTCTGTTTTTATTTTTCATAACAGCTTCTTTATCTTGTATATTTTCTAATTCGATTTTGTAAATCGTTTTCCCTATTTTTCTCACATCTTTGGCCTTGGTTTTTGTATTATTATGCTATCCCATAAAACTTTTCATTCCTATTTTCAGATCTAATTTTCTGTTTAGATTTCTACTTCCGATATCACAATGTTGTCCATATGCATTCCATATTTCTCATGTTCTCTTTCATTTTCCCATTCTCCTCTTTCAGTGCTTCATTTTCTCTTCTTAATTCCTTCAATTCCTGGTGGTGTGACGTCTGATCCTGATTTCTTGATTGAATTTATGTCATCGTTGTAAGTTTCCTTTGGCTTCCCACCACGCATCTGCTCGTCTTTAATTTTGTTTTTATTTTTTCAAAATTCATACACTTTAGTTTTTCCGCACTTAAATTGAATAACCAGTTGCTTCTGATTAAGCTCTTTTTCTTCACTACACTTAAGTTGCTTCGGAGTAAGTTTTTCTTCACTGCACTTAGTTAAATAAATTTTACATTTTAGCAATAACGTATTCGTTTTTCGGTTTGCCATTTTGAAATGCTTGCGCGTTCACAGATAAACTCGAATTAATTTTGTTTTTATTCGTGAATATATCGAAATATGTATGAGCTAAATGAGAGACGTTATTTTTTATTGTTGATATGTAGTTCTAGAAATCGAAAGTACTTTAATAAATATAAATTTACTAACCTTCCCATTCTCCTAAATTTTCTTCAGTAATATATACTAATATGCACAGCAACTGTAGTCACTTCGACGGGCAAAAATAAGGAAGTAATGGCGCACTAAATGAACGATGTCTTGGTAGGTCTGCTGAAATATGCGCATGCGTCACATAGTAGTAGCAACAATTCCTTTTTCTTACTGAAACTCATAGGAAATAATGAGTCACGTAAGATCTAAAAAGCAGTTCAAGAAAGGTTGCATTTATAAAAGTAGGCCTAAAATGCCTTTCGTACGAACACATTTCACACAACAGCACGGTTCCATAATGGCCGACGAATTTACGATTGGAAATCCGAGTAATTTGTATTTTAAACCATATAACTGAAGGATATGGGAATTGCGAAGCAAAAGAATACTCTAATAAATATAAATTTACTAACCTTCCCATTCTCCTAAATTTTCTTCAGTAATATATACTAATATGCACAGCAACTGTAGTCACTTCGACGGGTAAAAATAAGGAAGTAATGGCGTATTAAATGAACGATGTCTGTATGCACGACAGGTCTGCCGAAATATGCGCATGCGTCACGCAGTAGTAGCAAAATTTCGTTTTTCTTATTGAAACTCATAGGAAATAATGAGTAACGTAAGATCTAACAAGTAGTTAAAGAAAGGTTGCATTTATAAAAGTAGGCCTAAAATGCCTTTCGTACGAACACATTTCACACAACAGTATGGTTCCATAATGGGCGACGAATTTACGATTGGAAATCCGAGTAATTTGTATTTTAAACCATACAACTGCAAGAAATGGGAATTGCGAAGGATACTTTAATAAATATAAATTTATAACCTTCCCATTCTCCTAAATCTGCTTCAGTAATATACAGGGTTAGTCAATAGTATGGAGACGGCGATTTATTGACGTTAATATTTATTTCGTTAAAATCGTATAAAATTGCTGTCATTTCAATAAAATAATGCTGTAGTGATCTTGGACAAATGGTGCCTTTGCATATATCTGTAATGGATTACCAGAATCTGTAATTAGTAAAGATCGTGCTACTAATACTCCCCATATACCTCCTATTACTTCTACTACCCTGATACCACGAGTAAAAATTTACGTTAAAATCGTTTAAAACCGCCATCATTTTAATAATTTATCGATTTTAACCGATTTTAACGAAAATTCTTACTCCTGGTATCAGGGTAGTAGAAGTAATAGGAGGTATATCTCGAGTATTAGGACCACGATTTTTCCCAATTACAGATTCCTGTAATTCATCACAGATAACTGTAAGGCACCATTTGTCCAAGAACACTAGGGCCGTATTTTATTAAGATCACAGCGACTTTACACGATTTTAACAAACATTCTTACTCCTGGTGTCAGGGTAGCAGAAGTAATAGGAGGTATATCTCGAGTATTAGGAGCACGATCTTTACCGACTACAGATTTCTGTAATTCATCGCAGATATCTGTAAAGGCACACTGTGTAAAGCACACGAGAGCAATATTTTATTAAATGAAGGCAATCTAAATCGATTTTAACCAAAATTTTTACTCCTGATATCAGAGTAGCAGAAGTGATAGGAGGTATATCTCGAGTATTAGAGGCACGATTTTTACCGACTACAGATTCCTGTAATTCATGCAGATATCTGTAAAGCACACGAGAGTAATATTTTATTAAATAAAGGCAAATTTAAGCGATTTTAACGAAAATTTTTACTCCTGGTATCAGGGTAGCAGAAGTAATAGGAGGTATATCTCGAGTATTAGGAGCACGATCTTTACCGACTACAGATTCCTGTAATTAATCGCAGATACCTGTAACGGAACACTGTGTAAAGCACACGAGAGCAATATTTTATTAAATGAAGGCAATTTTAAGTGATTTTAACGAAAATTTTTACTCCTGGTATCAGGGTAGCAGAAGTAATTGGAGGTATATGTCGAGTATTAGGAGCACGATATTTACTAATTACAGATTCCTGTAATCCATCGCAGATAACTGTAAAGGCACACGTTGTAAAGCACACGAGAGCAATATTTTATTAAATGAAGGCAATTTTAAGCGATTTTAACGAAAATTTTTACCCCTGGTATCAGGATAGCAGAAGTAATAGGAGGTATGTCTCGAGTATTAGCAGCATGATCTTCACAGACTACAGATTCCTGTAATTCATCGCAGATATCTGTAAGGGCACACTGTGTAAAGCACACGAGAGCACTATTTTATTAAATGTAGGCAATTTTAAGCGATCTTAACGAAAACTTTTACTCCTGGTATCAGGGTAGCAGAAGTAATAGGAGGTATATCTCGAGTATTAGGAGCACGATTTTTACCGACTACAGATTCCTGTAATTCATGCAGATATCTGTAAAGGCACAATTTGTAAAGCAGGAGTAAAAATTTTCGTCAAAATCGCTTAAATTTGCCTTTATTTAATAAAATATTACTCTCGTGTGCTTTACAAATTGTGCCTTTACAGATATCTGCATGAATTACAGGAATCTGTAGTCGGTAAAAATCGTGCTCCTAATACTCGAGATATACCTCCTATTACTTCTGCTACCCTGATACCAGGAGTAAAAATTTTCGTTAAAATCGCTTAAAATCGCTGTCATTTTAATAAAATATCGCGCTATTATTCCTCGGAGAAAGGTGCCGTTACAGTTATCTGTAATGGATTACAGGAATCTGTAATTAGTAAAAATCGTGCTCCTAATACTCGACATATACCTCCTATTACTTCTGCTACCCTGATACCAGGAGTAAAAATTTTCGTCAAAATCGTTTAAAATCGCTGTCATTTTAATAAAATATCGCTCTATTATTCCTCGGAGACAGGTGCGTTACAGTTATCTGTAATGGATTACAGGAATCTGTAATTAGTAAAAATCGTGCTCCTAATACTCGACATATACCTCCTATTACTTCTGCTACCCTGATACCAGGAGTAAAAATTTTCGTCAAAATCGTTTAAAATCGCTGTCATTTTAATAAAATATCGCGCTATTATTCCTCGGAGAAAGGTGCGTTACAGTTATCTGTAATGGATTACAGGAATCTGTAATTAGTAAAAATCGTGCTCCTAATACTCGACATATACCTCCTATTACTTCTGCTACCCTGATACCAGGAGTAAAAATTTTCGTCAAAATCGTTTAAAATCGCTGTCATTTTAATAAAATATCGCTCTATTATTCCTCGGAGAAAGGTGCGTTACAGTTATCTGTAATGGATTACAGGAATCTGTAATTAGTAAAAATCGTGCTCCTAATACTCGACATATACCTCCTATTACTTCTGCTACCCTGATACCAGGAGTAAAAATTTTCGTCAAAATCGTTTAAAATCGCTGTAATTTTAATAAAATATCGCGCTATTATTCCTCGGAGAAAGGTGCGTTACAGTTATCTGTAATGGATTACAGGAATCTGTAATTAGTAAAAATCGTGCTCCTAATACTCGACATATACCTCCTATTACTTCTGCTACCCTGATACCAGGAGTAAAAATTTTCGTCAAAATCGTTTAAAATCGCTGTCATTTTAATAAAATATCGCGCTATTATTCCTCGGAGAAAGGTGCCGTTACAGTTATCTGTAATGGATTACAGGAATCTGTAATTAGTAAAAATCGTGCTCCTAATACTCGACATATACCTCCTATTACTTCTGCTACCCTGATACCAGGAGTAAAAATTTTCGTCAAAATCGTTTAAAATCGCTGTAATTTTAATAAAATATCGCGCTATTATTCCTCGGAGAAAGGTGCGTTACAGTTATCTGTAATGGATTACAGGAATCTGTAATTAGTAAAAATCGTGCTCCTAATACTCGACATATACCTCCTATTACTTCTGCTACCCTGATACCAGGAGTAAAAATTTTCGTTAAAATCGCTTAAATTTGCTTTATTTAATAAAATATTACTCTCGTGTGCTTTACAAATTGTGCCTTTACAGATATCTGCATGAATTACAGGAATCTGTAGTCGGTAAAAATCGTGCTCCTAATACTCGAGATATACCTCCTATTACTTCTGCTACCCTGATACCAGGAGTAAAAATTTTCGTCAAAATCGCTTAAAATCGCTGTAATTTTAATAAAATATCGCGCTATTCCTCGTGTGCTTTACAAAGGTGCCTTTACAGATATCTGTAATGAATTACAGGAATCTGTAATTAGTAAAAATCGTGCTCCTAATACTCGACATATACCTCCTATTACTTCTGCTACCCTGATACCAGGAGTAAAAATTTTCGTTAAAATCGCTTAAATTTGCTGTCATTTTAATAAAATATTACTCTATTATTCCTCGGACAAATTGTGCCTTTACAGATATCTGCATGAATTACAGGAATCTGTAATTAGTAAAAATCGTGCTCCTAATACTCGACATATACCTCCTATTACTTCTGCTACCCTGATACCAGGAGTAAAAATTTTCGTTAAAATCGCTTAAATTTGCCTTTATTTAATAAAATATTACTCTCGTGTGCTTTACAAATTGTGCCTTTACAGATATCTGCATGAATTACAGGAATCTGTAGTCGGTAAAAATCGTGCTCCTAATACTCGAGATATACCTCCTATTACTTCTGCTACCCTGATACCAGGAGTAAAAATTTTCGTTAAAATCGCTTAAATTTGCCTTTATTTAATAAAATATTACTCTCGTGTGCTTTACAAATTGTGCCTTTACAGATATCTGCATGAATTACAGGAATCTGTAGTCGGTAAAAATCGTGCTCCTAATACTCGAGATATACCTCCTATTACTTCTGCTACCCTGATACCAGGAGTAAAAATTTTCGTTAAAATCGCTTAAATTTGCCTTTACTTAATAAAATATTACTCTCGTGTGCTTTACAAATTGTGCCTTTACAGATATCTGCATGAATTACAGGAATCTGTAGTCGGTAAAAATCGTGCTCCTAATACTCGAGATATACCTCCTATTACTTCTGCTACCCTGATACCAGGAGTAAAAATTTTCGTTAAAATCGCTTAAATTTGCCTTTATTTAATAAAATATTACTCTCGTGTGCTTTACAAATTGTGCCTTTACAGATATCTGCATGAATTACAGGAATCTGTAGTCGGTAAAAATCGTGCTCCTAATACTCGAGATATACCTCCTATTACTTCTGCTACCCTGATACCAGGAGTAAAAATTTTCGTTAAAATCGCTTAAATTTGCCTTTATTTAATAAAATATTACTCTCGTGTGCTTTACAAATTGTGCCTTTACAGATATCTGCATGAATTACAGGAATCTGTAGTCGGTAAAAATCGTGCTCCTAATACTCGAGATATACCTCCTATTACTTCTGCTACCCTGATACCAGGAGTAAAAATTTTCGTTAAAATCGCTTAAATTTGCCTTTATTTAATAAAATATTACTCTCGTGTGCTTTACAAATTGTGCCTTTACAGATATCTGCATGAATTACAGGAATCTGTAGTCGGTAAAAATCGTGCTCCTAATACTCGAGATATACCTCCTATTACTTCTGCTACCCTGATACCAGGAGTAAAAATTTTCGTTAAAATCGCTTAAATTTGCCTTTATTTAATAAAATATTACTCTCGTGTGCTTTACAAATTGTGCCTTTACAGATATCTGCATGAATTACAGGAATCTGTAGTCGGTAAAAATCGTGCTCCTAATACTCGAGATATACCTCCTATTACTTCTGCTACCCTGATACCAGGAGTAAAAATTTTCGTTAAAATCGCTTAAATTTGCCTTTATTTAATAAAATATTACTCTCGTGTGCTTTACAAATTGTGCCTTTACAGATATCTGCATGAATTACAGGAATCTGTAGTCGGTAAAAATCGTGATCCTAATACTCGAGATATACCTCCTATTACTTCTGCTACCCTGATACCAGGAGTAAAAATTTTCGTTAAAATTGTTTAAAATCGCTGTCATTTTAATAAAATATTGTTCTAGAGTTCTTGGTCGAATGGTGCCCTTCTGACGCCGGAAATAGGGAGAGCAGGTCGATATTTGCGTGCTGCCGTGATTTCGGGTGGATCGGACGAAATTCGGTTTTTCGGACCAAATTTTCCCTGGATTTTATGTTATTAATTTTGGTAACTTCCTAGCGACGGTATTTGATATTTTGTCACAGCCCGTCGAGGAATTCCCGATGGTTTTCTCGTTCCTGAGCATGAATAAATCTAATTTTTACAGGTGTTAACTGTCGGAAACAGCAGTCTCGTACGAAAGGAACTTAAAACACCATTCCACGAGACAACTATTCGAGGGCAAAAGTGGCCCCCTTCAGTGGAGGATAAGGGAGCTTAGGTATCATTATTTATGGTTATGTTCAACCTTCGATGGGTAATCGGCAAATGATTGCTTAGCTTATTATTTTGCAGACCACAAATAGTGATGAAGGCCATTACCAGTTATAATGTGACTATTACATTGGAGAAGGCGGTGTTGTGTAAATGTGGTAGCCTATCAGAAATAGTGCTGCTTTGAGTCTAGAAAAATAAGTTTAATTTGATTTAATTCAGTTTTCAAATTTGGCCTTCTCTTATAGAGCTCTTGCGCATCGGATTTTCCAATAATGAGCACACATATACGACACAACGATGACATTGCTTCTGTTGAAGTAATTCCTATCCTTTAAATGATTACACCTTGTTTCAGAAATGGAGAGACGAATTTTTGAACAAGCCACTTTTATACTAAATTCTGATTGGTCGAAAGCAGCACCAAATTACACTGCACCAGTCCTGCTGTAATCTTATAGTGTACCTAATTCTGTCAAATGTATTGACATTTGTTTATTCCCGCTAGTTATTGTGGTGTTGTTTCTGTTTTTACTGCCTCTCTCGAAGTATCGCTTTAATTTGCCGCGTAAAATTTATTCCAAGTTTTATAGTGTGTAATTTGGGCTTGGGGTTCGTTTAGAAATTCTCTCTATTTCTGAAAGAGAGTATAGGGCGTTCGGTTTTCGATTCAGTCGCGACCTTATCGTACTTCCTTCCCAGTAAACATTTTTGAATTTCGCGGACAGTTTAAGTTGGTATTTCCGGCAATAGTGAACATATTCGCATGCATTCTGCTTAGAAATTGGGGAGTATGTTCACTATTGTCGGAACTACCAACTTAAGCTGTCCGCGAAATTTAAAAATGTTTACTGGGTCTGATTGTAAGCAGTAAGAAGGAACGGTTCTTTTTTAATAGCGCGATAGGGTTGAATCAAATTTTAGAAATGAAAAGATGACAAATCCTTTGATCTCGCTCAGTTGTTTCCTTTTGTTTTTATTTCTCTTTATTAAAATGCCAATCATTGCCTTGCAGAGTTGAGATAATGATGAGAGCAGTTGTTTGCTCTAATTTAACTACTACGTTGGAGAGGGAGCGACGACCAAATTTGCATTTCTTAACAGAGATGGCGCTGCGTAGATCCAACTGAAAAAGTTTAATCTCACTCAATTTTTTTTATATTCTCAAAATACACCAAATGCCTTTTTAGACTGAATCTTGAAAAATGAACTTCTTGATTCTTCTTGGTCTTGCGATTAGAATTTTCTTAACTTTGCCTGCTTCTGTTGCTTCCGGGGAACGAAACTTCAGCAAATTAGAAATTATCAAGAAATATTTAAGAAATAATATGTCTCAAGATGGACTTTCAGATATGGCCGTCATTTCTATTGAATCAGAAATTCCGGAAACAATTGAGCTCACACTAAATATCGATGAATTTGCATCGACCAAAGCTAGAAAAGTCATATCATGGAAATATGTTGCAGTATTATGATAGTATGTAGTAATATTATATATAATATTTAGAAAATGTTATTTTCAGATGGAAGCTCTTTCAGGGAGGTTCTACGGCGTTCTACTGGGACAAAATGAGACGCTTGAATTCGTCAGATAGACGCTTTTCTTCTACCTTTCTTCTTTCAGTAGTTCTTTCTTCCTCGCACGCACACACACACGTTTGTGCCCCCCACTCGATGGCGCTCTTATTTTTCGTACTCGAAATTATTCAGATTCGACTTCAACTTATTTACCATCGGTTTCGAATTGAAATACTTTTTCTTTATACATTGTTTATTCAATATTAGAATTTTTTATGTAATACATCATAGTTTTATATTTCAATTATCACATCGATCAAACATATAAATTTAAAAATAAATTATTTATTAATTTAAAATAGGGGCGGCTTTTCATTTGAGACGAAGGTCACCTAGAATCGAGCTGACTGTACCAGAATAGTAACATTGCGCTATACGCCTACAGATGGCTTCATACTGTATACTAAGTTTCAATGTTGAGTACGAGGCCATCTGTATTCGTACAGCGCAATGTTACCATTCTAACAGAGTCGTTCAAGATGGCGGTTGGGAATATTGGTGCAAATTGAGCAACTCTAGTGATGAAAGCGGTGCACAGGGAATGATAGAATTTTAACGCGAATAGCGATCCGTCGATCTTAGAAGAAAATGAAATGGGTCCATTATAATTTGACTACTGCATTGGAGAGGGCTCTGCAGAAGGAAATGAAATACCTGCGTTATAGTTTGCCCATTACATTGGAGAGGGCTCTATAAACGAAAATGATATGCGTCCATTACAAATTGATTACTGCATTGGAGAGGGCTTTGTAGAAGAAAATGAAATGTGGCCGTTATAGTTCGAGTATTACATTTGAGAGGATTCTGTAGAACGAGATGAAATGCGTCCGTATAGTGTGACTATTGCGTTGAAGAGGGCTCTGTAGAAGAAAATGAAATTCGTTCGTTATAGCTCGACTACTACATTGTAGATGGCTCTGTAGAAGAAAACGAAAGGGGTCTGTATAGTTTGACTACTACATTGGAGAGGGCTCTGTAGAAAAATAATGGAATGCACCCGTTAGAATTTAACCACTGCATGGGAGAGGGCTCTGTAGATCCAAGTGAAATGCGTCAGTTATATTTTGATTGTTACATTGGAGATGGCTCTGTAGAAGGAAAGGAAATACGTCCGTTATAGCTTGAGTATTACATTTGGGAGGGCTCTGTAGAAGGAAATGCGCCTGCTACAGCTTGATTACTACATTGAATAGGGGTCTGCAGAAGAAAATGAATTGCGTCCATTATAATTTGACTAGTGCATTGGAGAGGGCTCTGTAGAAAGGAAGGAAATACGTCCGTTATAGCTTGAGTATTACATTTGGGAGGGCTCTGTAGAAGGAAATGCGCCTGCTACAGTTTGATTAGTACATTGAATAGGGGTTGTAGAAGAAAATACATTGCGTCCGTTATAATTTCACTAGTGCATTCGAGAGGGCTCTGTAAAAGGAAATTGATACGTCCGTATAGGTTGAGTATTACATTTCGGAGGGCTCTGTAGAAGGAAATGCGCCTGCTACAGTTTGATTACTACATTGAATAGGGGTTGTAGAAGAAAATACATTGCGTCCGTTATAATTTGACTAGTGCATTCGAGAGGGCTCTGTAGAAGGAAGTAGATACGTCCGTTATAGTTCGACTACTACATTCTAGGGGGCTCTGTTAATTAGTTCTGGTTTCCTGTCAGAGATGGTGCTGCCTAGCCCCGAGAGAAACTGAACTTTAATCTCATCTAAGTTATGTTGCAATTTTGGATTCCTCTTATAGAACTGTAGCAGAGCGGATTTCCCTATAATAACCACACATATAGAACACAGCGATAGGGTTGCTTCTGCTCAAGTAATCCCTATCCATTAAATTATTAGCACAGTCGGTTTTTGATTTAGTCGCAACCTTTGTGGGAATTGCTTTTAAAGTTTGAATAATTAATGAGACTTTATGGACTAATAACCGGCAGTAGACGGCGAAAATGAACTAATACGATGTCGGGCGTTTTAAATCGAAACGTAAATGTCAACCGTTTCTTTCCTGTTTAAATCCGCAAGTTGCTCTGAAAAGGAACGAAACGATTTTGGCGTTTCCCGCGGGACCTTTTAAAAATACATACTTTTTCAATTCGCATAAATTGAACGTAATAAAAGACGACGGCGACGTTGACACTTGACAATTTGTACCGGTTCTCCCTTTGCGGTGGAAACCGAGAAAAGAGGCTGCCAATTTTAATTTGACTTTCGACGTCTTTTCTTTTCGGATCAGATCCGGATATGTAAAAATTGGAAGTTTACATCTATTTTCGTCTCCAAAATACCGATCGTACGGCGTAATTTATGGATGTTTTTCTTTCTACAACGGGTAAGATATCAAGATTAAAGTCGTTGAGGTCGAATGTCAATAGTCCACATGATTTCGTATTAATGAAAACAGCATTATGTCAGTAAGTGTACGCGTGGAAGCAATCGAACGACGGCTAACAATAATATTAATCAAGAACGATTCGTGAACGATAACAAATACGTATAAATACCGATCAGCAAGCAAATACGTATGTAGATACCGTAAGTTAACGCGGCGTAGTCTTCCTTTATGCAAGCTCGTTCAATCTCTAATATTAATTGACCTTTTATTGACATTAATAAACATGTCTAATTCTAAAGCGTCCAAGACCGTATTACAGATGCGGCTGGCGCCGTGCGTCGCGTTGTACGAAGGCCAATAGCTCGTACACACGGAGATGCAAAAGGAAGAAGGCGAAAAGCATTAAACGTTCATAGGTTTAGATACATTTTGAATTTGAGATAACCCCGCGATTCAATTGCTCCTCGTCTACCAATCCATTTGTTTCGGAAAACGGTACTAAGATAATTGCGAACAGTTAGAGAATAATGTGGCGGTGCACCATCGTGCTGGAACCATAAGGCGCTATCCGGCAAAAGACGATGTTATGCATTTCAATGGAGAGCAACAATTGCGAGTAATAGCAAATAATTTTCACGATTTAGTGCACCTTCAATAAAAAACGGGGCTATTACTCAATTACCGACAATTCCCGCCCATATGTTGATTTTTGGTCGGAATTGGGTGTCCCTCCATCATCCAGTATGGATTTTTACGTGTCCAGCATCTACACTTTTGCCTATTGACGGGCCCGTTTAGGCTTCGTTTAAACTTCCAGATTGTCATTACATCAGTTCGTTGTTATGTCACAAAATTCAAGTCTCCTCGTGAAGTTTTGAACCAAACCCATCCGTACCAAATAAAATTTGGTACGGATGGCTTGTTAAAACGGTAGAGTGTCTAACTGCCTGTTACAATGAGACTTCATTGCTTGATTTGTGTTTCTCTTAAACGTTAGTTGTTTTTCTTCTGACATTGCCGGAAAATCTTTTGTGAAGTTGTGTCTTGCGTGAACCAAGTCCCAAAAATTTGCGCTCTATTTTACTTACTGTCAATTGCGTAATAAGCCGATCAGGGTACTTATTATCGAACCATTCACAAACTTGTTGTGTCCGGGACTTGTCTCCGAAATTAATCATCATTAAAATTTCTATAGTTTAGGTTGCACTTAAACGTGCCGTTTCTAGTTTTATGTGAATTAATCAAAAGGCATATAAAGTTTGTCAAATTTGACAACACAGAATCGACAATACATTTTACGTTGAAATTTATCATTTTTTTGTTTTAAAAAGAAAATTTAATTAGGACAAACACGATAATATTAACGTTAAAATTTTTTTATTTTAAAAATTCAATTATGACGAAACGAGCAAGAACTTTTTAATGAACGGTTCTTGGACCTTATTCGAAATAAACTTCCTTTCTTAAAATAGTAGATTTTAAAACACAAAATTACAACTGAACGTGAATATAAATGTTAAAAAATTTTTGTTTAAAAATTTAATTTCGACGAAACGATCGGATTGTGACGAGAAAACGAGCAAGAACTGAATTTTTAATCAACAATTCTTGGACCTTATTCGATATAAACTTCCTTTCTTAAAATTGTAGACTTTAAAACACAAAATTACAACTGAACATAAATATAAATGTTAAAAAATTTTTGTTTTAAAAATTTAATTTCGACGAAACGATCGGATTGTGACGAAAAAACGAGCAAGAACTGAATTTTTAATCAACCATTCTTGGACCTTATTCGATATAAACTTCCTTTCTTAAAATTCTAGATTTTAAAACACAAAATTACAACTGAACATGAATAAAAATGTTAAAAAATTTTGTTTTAAAAATTTAATTTCGACGAAACGATCAGATTGTGACGAAAAAACGAGCAAGAACTGAATTTTTAATCAACAATTCTTGGACCTTATTCGATATAAACTTCCTTTCTTAAAATTGTAGATTTTAAAACACAAAATTACAACTGAACGTGAATAAAAATGTTAAAAAATTTTGTTTTAAAAATTTAATTTCGACGAAACGATCGGATTGTGACTAAGAAACGAGCAAGAACTGAATTTTTAATCAACAATTCTTGGACCCTATTCGAAATAAACTTCCTTTCTTAAAATAGTAGATTTTAAAACACAAAATTACAACTGAACTTGAATAAAAATGTTAAAAAATTTTTGTTTTAAAAATTTAATTTCGACGAAACGATCGGATCGTGACGAAAAAACGAGCAAGAACTGAATTTTTAATCAACCATTCTTGGACCTTATTGGAAAAGAACTTCATTAAAACACAAAATTTCAACGCCACCGTTGACGCATATCGCAGCCAACATGTTTTAAAAAAGGTGGAATTACCTAACACAAAATATTTTTTCTCTCAAAAATCTCGTTATGTGACCTATCTCCGATATCATCGTTCTGTATGCAGAAAAACGTTCTCCTCCAAATGGCGCTATCGAAAATTGGGGTTACCATTTAAGAGAAGCATGTCAAGCCTGCGGGCCACTGAGCATTCTCCTGCGGCCCGAATCAATTTTGAAAACGACCAGATCATGCGGCCCGCGAGCGTGTTAAAAATCGTATTTGAAAACGCACGACGATCGATTCGGTCTATGTCGGCTGTGATCGGCCGTACTCGTCTCCCACGACCGCCGCGCCGTCTGCCGCTGCCCAATCACTTTATCGTCCTTGCGCTTTACGTACGTACGTCAGTTTTCTTCTGGTTTGTTCCAGAAAGATCTATCGCGCGAAAACACAGCTGACGCTATCCGCATATTCTAGAGAGGAACTGTCAAGAAATCACATTTTAAATTTGTCAAAACTGTGACAACTCCGTTACAACAGACGGAGCTCCTACCATGACTGCAGTAAATAATGGCTTCATTAAAGTATGACAGACAAAAATCAACCCAGATCTTCATCATGTGCATTGTATAATCCGCAAGAGAAGTTTTATGATCAAAAGTGATCAAGTTGGAAAGCGTTTGAAAATCAGCGAAAAAACTTCATAAGGGCACGTGACTTGAACCACCGACAGTTTTCTTTTTGCGTTTTTACGTGATTTGGTGAGTACACTGGTTTACCTTGTTATGTAGAGGTGCGATGGCTTTCGTGTTCGGTTTGGAAACTTAAAGCTTTTTCGTGGAAGTGAAAGGACAAGATGTCGGCTTATTATCCAACGTACCTCTTTTACAAGATCTTTCATTTGTAGTAGATATCACACTAAAACACTTGTCGGACTTAAATACGAAATTGCAAGGACCACGACAAGTTATAACCGGTATGGATGATCATGTGGAAGCTTTCAAGTGTCAGATGCTGGTGTGGGAAAAACAGTTAGTCGCATTTTTCCGAGTTGTAAGGCGTACCAGGAAAGTACGAGTGTCCCAATATCATGCAAAATGTATACAGAGGAAATGGGGAGTCTCCTGAAAGAATTTGAAAAGCGCTTTCAAGGTACCAAGAAAACAATTTTTCGTTAATTTACTGGTCCTTTCACTGTCGATATTGATAGAGTGAGGTGGAACACTTGCAGATGGAAGTAATTGAGATTCAGTGTCAGACCCATTTAAAACATTGGTACATTCGAATTTTATAAGTACTTGCCTGTTCAATGCTAAGAAATAAGAAAATTTGGCTGTAATATCCTGCCGATGTTTGTAAGTACCTAGAAGTGTGAACAATGATTTTCTTCGATGAAAGGAAATACATCTCGATTGACGGACGCACACTTGGACGCAGTTATTTCCGCCGATAAATTCACGCCACAAATAAACAACTTAATTAAAGACCAAAGATGTCAAATATCTGTCAAACGAAGTTAATGTTTGTGTTTCTTTTGTAACGTCCTTTTTATTGAAAATTTAATGAATATACTTGCCTTATAAAAGTACTTTTTCTCGTTACGATTTTCAGTAGTTTGTTTTTTTAAGATTAGGTCTCGAGGCCCACCAGTAACTTTGAGTTTGACATTTTCGACGTCATATCTACGACTATAATGACGTTACAAAATATGCGCGTATTTAAAAATCAAGGTTGGCGTATCCGATCGCCCTTTTTTCGCTATTAACAGATTTTATCAATTTTGTTCCAAGCAATACGTCCACACTGTATAATGCTCGATATAATAGTCATGCAGGTAATGTCCTAAATAAACCGTGAGAAATCTCCTATAAAGGTGATCTGGACCATTTGTTAATTCAAAAGTGACAAATTCCTTTTGAGTAAACACCGTTCGTAAAGAAAGACCATTAGCAAAAACCATTAGCACAGAGATGCATGTATGCATTGAGGAACGCGTTAGAGTTCCCCCGTAGATTTTCAAAAACAACCGTTATTTTAGAAAATTGACTATTCGCATTTGCCGTTTGCGAGTAGTACGAATGGTAAGATTATTAAAGAAAGTCGCGTTTAATGTAGTAGAATATCTAAAATTCCCCGCAACTTCTCCTCGTACGAGCCGCAATTTAACAAAAGGGACTGTCGAAGTCGCATTTCGATATATATATATATATATACATATATATGTAGGTGCGCGTCCTTTGTAAAGGGGAACGAATTTTATCTAAGATTTCTCCATTTTAAAAAAGGAAAAAGACAAGGAGAAAGGGACGACGTGTGTATCGAACGTTTCCCGCCGAGCCACCTTTTGAATTGTAAACAAGACAAAAATGAAAAACTGTCAATCACGGAGCGTATCCTTTTGTATGAAAGAGGTCAAATGTTAGTCAGATAAAAAGTTCATTTCCTTTTTTTAAACATGTCTGTCGGTTATTCATTTACACACAGAACCATTCTTACAATTGCGTGCGCCGAATCGACGTCGCGCGACGCTGTATTACGAACTTCAAATAGTTCGACAATGCTAATACAGTAAAACCTCGTTACAACGCCCCCGTTTATAACGAATTCCCGGCTATAACGCCTTCTATCCTTGGTCCCGGTCCCAGCGACTAATTTTCTGTAGTACTTTCATTCGTTATAACCCCCCATTGAAGGATATTTTTTAACGTACATGCATACCTCAATTATTAATTTTTTAACTTTAATTTGTAAACACTCGAAAGGGATATGATTAACTTAAAATAAATGTTTAGAAAGCAGACGGAAACGGTCTAGATATTTCTGGGAAGTGATCATCATCACGATTTCTATGAAATACTAGTATCAACAAATCCCACCAAGACGCTCCACGAATCTTGGCTTGATAATTTTCCGAGAATCTCACTTATTCATTGGGCGGTTGCGTAATCAAGGTTTCCTTTCAGTCTTTTACTTTTTACGCTGCTGGCCACATGTCGCGGAAATCGTTTTCGTTAAAAAAGTAATCTTATTAAAGACTTCGATAAATCTAATTTGAATCAAAAAGATTTTGCGCCGCCAAAAAGACATCAACGCCTCAACTTTACGTACAATTTTAAAGAAGCGGTGTATGAGGGAACCAGTCGTAAAAAAATACGATCCGCGAAATACGAGGAACTAGAAACGATTCTGAAAAGTTGGTTCGTGCACGCCAGGAACCCAATTTTACAAGAAACGGCCCTCCAAGTAGCCGACGGTCTTGGAATAACAGACTTAACCCCTTCAACTGCATGGCTCGATAGATTTAAAAAACAGACATTCTATAGTGTACAAACAAAGTTGTGGTGAGTCAAATTCAGTACTTCTGACGTAAGATTCGACTGGAAAAGTCAAATGTCGACCCTCACCTCTGGCTACGATCCCTCAGAAATTTATAGTGCGGATGAATTCGGGTTGCTTTTTTAAAGTGATGCCTGATAAATCTTTAGTTTTAAAAAATTAAAGATGCCATGGAGGGAAATTAAGGAGTGAACGCCTAACGATCCTTGTATGCGCGAATTGCACAGGCACAGACAAGAAAAACTGCTCGTAATTGGAAAATACGCTAAGCCAAGTTGCTTTAAGAATGTGGAAACACTTCCCTACATTTATTCTTCTCAATCTCATGCACGGATTCACTGGGGATAGATTTGTGCAATGACTTAATGTGTGGGACATCGAATTGGAAGACCGAAAAATAGTATTGCTTGTCGACAATGGCGCTGAGCATCCAAAACATGTAAATCTCAAAAACATCAACTTGATTTTCCTACCACCTAACACCACAAGTGAGCTTCAACTACTTGATCAAGGCATCATGAAAGTTCTGAAGCAAGGTTACAGGAAAAGGATGGTCCAAGGATATCTGTCGATTATCGACAGCTCAAATTCGACTTCTCCAACAATTTCTGTTTTTGATGCTATCCACTGTTTATACGCTGCATGGATGGACATTCCGAAAAACCGCTAGTCATTGGAAAATACGTCGAGCCACGTTGCTTTAAGAATGTGGAAACACTTCCCTGGATTTATTCTTCTCAATCTCGTGCACGGATTCACTGGGGATAGATTTGTGCAATGACTTAATGAGTAGTACATCGAATTGGAAGACCGAAAAATACTGTTGCTTGTCGACAATGGCGTTGCGCATCCGAAACATGTAAATCTCAAAAACATCAACTTGATTTTCCTACCACCTAACACGACAAGTGAGCTTCAACCACCTGATCAAGGCATCATGAAAGTTCCGAAGCAAGGTTACAGGAAAAGGATGGTCCAACGATATCTACCGATTATCGACAGCTCAAATTCGACTTCTCCAACAATTTCTGTTTTTGATGCTATCCACTGTTTATACGCTGCATGGATGGACATTCCGAAAAACCGCTAGTCATTGGAAAATACGCTGAGCCACGTTACTTTAAGAATGTGGAAACACTTCCCTGCATTTATTCTTCTCAATCTCCTGCACGGATTCACTGGGGATAGATTTGTGCAATGACTTAATGAGTAGTACATCGAATTGGAAGACCGAAAAATACTGTTGTTTGTCGACAATGGCGTTGCGCATCCGAAACATGTAAATCTCAAAAACATCAACTTGATTTTCCTACCACCTAACACCACAAGTGAGCTTCAACCACCTGATCAAGGCATCATGAAAGTTCCGAAGCAAGGTTACAGGAAAAGGATGGTCCAACGATATCTATTGATTATCGACAGCTCAAATTCGACTTCTCCAACAATTTCTGTTTTTGATGCTATCCACTGTTTATACGCTGCATGGATGGACATTCCGAGAAACCGCTAGTCATTGGAAAATACGCTGGGCCACATTGCTTTAAGAATGTGGAAACCCTTCCCTGCATTTATTCTTCTCAATCTCGTGCGTGGATGACTGGAGATAGATTTGTGCAATGACTTAATGAGTGGGACATCGAATTGGAAGACCGAAAAATAGTATTGCTTGTCGACAATGGCGCTGAGCATCCAAAACATGTAAATCTCAAAAACATCAACTTGATTTTCCTACCACCTAACACCACAAGTGAGCTTCAACTACTTGATCAAGGCATCATGAAAGTTCTGAAGCAAGGTTACAGGAAAAGGATGGTCCAACGATATCTACCGATTATCGACAGCTCAAATTCGACTTCTCCAACAATTTCTGTTTTTGATGCTATCCACTGTTTATACGCTGCATGGATGGACATTCCGAGAAACCGCTAGTCATTGGAAAATACGCTGGGCCACATTGCTTTAAGAATGTGGAAACCCTTCCCTGCATTTATTCTTCTCAATCTCGTGCGTGGATGACTGGAGATAGATTTGTGCAATGACTTAATGAGTAGTACATCGAATTGGAAGACCGAAAAATACTGTTGCTTGTCGACAATGGCGCTGCGCATCCAAAACATGTAAATCTCAAAAACATCAACTTGATTTTCCTACCACCTAACACCACAAGTGAGCTTCAACTACTTGATCAAGGCATCATGAAAGTTCTGAAGCAAGGTTACAGGAAAACGATGGTCCAACGATATCTATTGATTATCGACAGCTCAAATTCGACTTCTCCAACAATTTCTGTTTTTGATGCTATCCACTGTTTATACGCTGCATGGATGGACATTCCGAGAAACCGCTAGTCATTGGAAAATACGCTGGGCCACATTGCTTTAAGAATGTGGAAACCCTTCCCTGCATTTATTTTCTCAATCTCGTGCGTGGGTGACTGGAGATAGATTTGTGCAGTGGCTTAATGATTGGGACATCGAAGTGAAAGACTTTTGCTTGTCGACAATGGCGCTGCGCATCCGAAACATGTAAATCTCAAAAACATCAACTTGATTTTCCTACCACCTAACGCCACAAGTGAGCTTCAACTACTTGATCAAGGCATCATGAAAGTTCTGAAGCAAGGTTACAGGAAAAGGATGGTCCAACGATATCTACCGATTATCGACAGCTCAAATTCGACTTCTCCAACAATTTCTGTTTTTGATACGCTGCATGGATGGACATTATGAAAGAGACCATTTTTAATTGTTTCAAAAAGCAGGTGTTGGTAACGTTACAAAGGAAGATGAAACCGAAGAGGTGGAAATTGATGAAGGCTGGCGAGACCCTTTACAAATGGAAGAAACATCGACTGAATTGAAAAGTTTTGATGACTTCGACAATGGGCTAGTGACCAATGAAGTTTTAAGCCTTGAGACACTAATCGCCGATTACAATGCACCATCAGAAGTGGAAAATGAAGAGGATGAAGGTTCAACAGAAATAATTACGCCAAAAATAAACGGCGTTTTGGAGGCCTTGAAAAGAATCAGAGCTTCTTTTTTCTTGTACGGAGGTAGAAGAGGAAACCTTCAAAAATATCAATAAACCAGAAAACGCAGTTTTTAAAAAAACCATCGATCTAAAAAATAAAATTTGTAGGAATGTATACATAATTTGTTTTATATTTCTTTTTTAACGTACAAGTTTTATATAATACAGATTTTGTTAGCTTTTACTTTATTTAAAAGAAGTGAAATATATGTAGTAGTACATATGTACATATACAGTAGTAGTATTTATTGAAATTCGACCTTCCGGCCTTGAAATGGAAGCGTACGTATATATAAGGACGTTTTAAAATAAATTTTGTTCATTTTTAGCCGTTTATTTCCCGGTAAAAGCGCTCATTTTCTGGGGCCCTAGGACAGCGGTATAACGAAGTTTTACTGTAAATAGGCATTTTGGCGACGTATGCATACTTCGACCGGAATTCGATCTGTTCGGTGCAAAGAAACGGGAACAAAGAAAGGCGAGTAATTAAGCTTTTGTAAATGATTTTTTTAATTGACAATCTTGGCCGTGCCTCTTTTAAAAAGCCGGTTTGTAGATTACCTTTACACCCTTCTCAGGTGAGCAATCATTTATAAATAATGACGGCTTTTGACAAGACACCAAATTAAAAAAATTAGGAACATTATGGCCTTTTGAGTTTATATTTTACCTTCATTATACGGGGGTCCTCGTTTTACACTTTACGAAATAATCCATTGGCGAAAGTGGAAAATGATTGATTTTCCGCTCGGAGCGCGAGATGTGAATCTTGGCGGCGGCGGCGGCGGCGGTTTCGATTAAAAGAACGGACCTTTGAATTTCCCTCGCTTCTTCCATTCTTCTTCCCGGAAAATCTAATAGCGTTCGGGTATAAACTTTAGAATTTCTTAGACAAAAGACGGTTCCCATGGAAACTTGCTGACCTGCTCGGATTGGTCACTGGAAAAGTGTCAATAGATACCCGCCCACGAATGTGTCAAGATCCCCTCCTTCTATCCGAAGATTGATTTGTAAGACAAGAATTTCAAAATAGTCCCGGAGATGATAGGGAAAGTCACGGATCGCCTTAATGGAAACCTCTCCGTTAAAACGCTGCGACAAGACAAAAATCAGAAGTGCACGCGACGAACGACTTACCTTCCAGCAGCAAGTTTTTCCCCAAAACTTTAAAACGTTCGACATTAAGCGAGGAATCTGCGGTAGGAACTTCACCGCGAACGGCGAATTTTAATTGTCGGAGGGGGAATTGAAGAAATTGAGAATAAGATGAACAGAAGGTGATTAATTAAACTATTCGGAAGGGAATATTTTACGATAATTGCGGACCACAAAGTGTTTATTATTTTGAAACTTCGCACTTAAAAGTCAGTCGGCTGCAGATGGAAGCCCAAAAGTTGTTAAGTGCTCGTCATTAGTATTACGCTCCTACGGACTAAACACCTGGGGCACAATCTGGCGAAGGGTTGCTTGCTCCACCATTGTCCCCGCGACCGACACGTTTAGCTCGATTAACTATTATGTATTTAACCATGTTTCTTTAGAAAAATCCCATGCGCTTACATACAGAGTGGACGTAAAGGTAGGGACAAAGAATACGCAATTTTCTACGAAAAAACGTATTGCAGATCACTGTACAAAGATTTTTAGCGTCTTTGTACATTGTACAAAGATTTTTTCCCGATCTTTGTACATATACAAAAAGGCTTGTATAAGAAAAAAAACAGTGTTGCAGATACGACGCTACCACCTTATCCTTTAACACAATAACTGCCATGGTTATCATATTTAATAGCCAGTGATGTCTCCGTTGAGGCAATGTATTCACATGTCAGGCCATAGCTCTCAAAAAATTATCACTTATTTATCACCGTGGACATCACGGGTTTCGACCCTATTACGTGCGAATCTTTGAGACCTCACGAAAAAACCCCCGAGCGTTTATCCGATTGGGGCTTCGTCTTCGAGGTACTAAATTCCGAAGAATGAAGCGCGCACGTCACACGAGTTAGTACCGAATCGCGTAAGTAGAGTTGCTGAAGCCGCAATAGCCGAACGAACAAGGTGATCGACTGGAATGCTGGAGGTACTGGGTTCGAATCTTATACACTTCATTTTTTTCTCATTGCAAACATAAGTGGTATTGGATGCAATCAATTCAAAACTATCGAAAACAATTTTTGCTTCGTTTCATAAGCTTATTATATATTATTTTTAATTTCGATGGGATTACTTTTATCGTGCAAGTTACTTCCTCAACACACTTCATCGTAAAACGTTGTATCTATTTGATCTCCTCCTGAATCCGTGATAAGGAGGAAATTATCATCTTTCACGTATGGTTTAATCGTCGTATCCAAAAATATCTTATTTTGGCTTTCTATCCTTGAATCAAAGTTTATGTAACGTAGCAAAAATTGTTTCCGATTGTTTTTAATTATTGAATTCAACACCACTGATGTTTGCAATGAGAAAGAAAACAGAAAAAAAATTGAAGTCAATAAGAATCGAAACCAGAACCTCCACCGTGCCAGTACGTCACCTTGTCCGCTCGACCATCGCGGCCCATGCAACTCTAGTCACGCGATTCGGTACATACTCGTGTTGTTTCCTACACTTCATTCTTCGGAATTTAATATCTCCAAAACGAAGCCCCTCTCGGAGGGTTTTTTTCTCGTGAGGCCTCAAAGAACAAGTTACACGTAATAGGATCGAAATTCGTGATGCACATTAGGCGGTGTCCCCTTGTTAGTAGTACATTACAGAAAGACATTTACATCAACTTCGAAAAACCTTTATTGCACTAATCGCTAATAACTAATTTTGGGTTATAATGTTACTTATGCAGCATTTCTGTAAATTTCTTTCCTATAATTATTCAATTTTTCTTGAAGAATTTTGACTGCTCCCGCCTCACCCCCCTCCTGCTCTCCCTCCGCGCGATAGGATAGCCATGATCCGTGCTGAAAAACTTGTGTTTAAGTTTCACGGTGAGCCGCGGCCAGATTAGAGAAAAATGTTGGTATTACATATTGCAAAAAATAATTATGGTTACCAGCCCCCTCACCCCCACTGTTTTTTTTTTGTACGAGACAAAGATTTTTGGCTCTGTACAAAGATTTTTTTAACGTCATTGTACATTGTACAAAGAGGCTCGTGAGGACTCCCCCTCTCCCTCCCTTCCCGGTGAACATTAGCAAAATTAGTTGGTCAGTCAATGTGTTAAAGAGTAACCTCAACTTTCAATAGCGCCATTTGGAGGAGGGAACGATGATTTCTGAGATAGGTTACACAGTACCAACAAACAAATATTTCGAGTACTCTTAACATTTTTATTTACGTTCAGTTGCAATTTTTTGTTGAAAATTTATCATTTTAGAAAAAGGAAGTTCATTTCGAATAATATCCAAGGATTGTTCATTAAATTTCAATTCTTGTGCGTTTTTCATTACAATCTGATCGTTTCGTCGTAAGTAATACATTTCCACGTAAACGATATTTACGAAAAAAAAAATCAACGTAAGAGCGGGGATTGTGGGTAACTCAAAATGGTGAAAATTATTTGCTATTACTGCAATTGTTGCTCTCCACCCAAATGCAGAACACCCGTTCTTGCTAGATAATGCATTATGGTTCCAGCACGATGGTGCACCACCACATTATTTCCTGTTTCGTAATTATCTTAGTACCATTTTCCCAAACGAATGGATTGGTAGGCCAGGAACAATTGAATACTCAGCGAGACCACTCGATCTAACTCCACTCGATTTTTCTCGTGGGTTTATCTCAAATCCAAAGTGTATCTAAACCGACCTAGTTATATATTGCGGATTTGAGATTTAGAATAATCGAGGAAATCGGGTTAATAACTCCCCAAGTATTAAATAATGTCATAAACGAATTCGAACATCGCCCTTGTTCGTTGGCAACACGTAAAGAACAACATAAAAATAAGAAATTGGAATGAATTTAAGGATTCGATATTCATAGCGGCACATCCAGAGTAACTAACAAAATTTTGAAGACAACAGATTGGTGAACAACAGACGTACAAAGGGCTATCAAGGAAAAGAAGAATCCGTGGAAAAGATATCTCAGCTGACAAAGCAAATCCATCAATTATTGGAGAAAGTGAAAATCCACGTTGCCTTAAAGGAGCTGTTCAATCAAGTTGTTGCGTCGATGACAACGATTATGACGTCGTGGCTACGAAAATTCCACGAGAAAATATTGGACAGAACAGATGTGGTTTATACACGATGGTGCTCCTCCACATTTCCGCACTATCACATATTGGGGTTACCATTTTAAAAGAAAGGGGGTGACATAGTCGCGACAATAATGATGTTTTTGCAAAAATTTGCGCATTTACAAATTACGGTTGACGCATCCGATCGTTTTTCTTCCAGAATTTACAGATTTTCATTATTTACAGGTTTTATTGATTTTATTCCAAGCTCCCAAGCCCCAGAAAGTTTAAGTTGGTAGTTCCGGCAATATTGGACACACTCGCCAATTTTTAAGCACAATACATGCGAATACGTTCACTATTGCCGGAACTACCAACTTAAACTATCCGCGAAATTTCAAAAATGTTTACGGGGCTATGTACAAGTAACTGTAATTTCACTCACCTGTTTTATCGTTAAAGATGTCTTCTTGCGACGAAGGATTGGGGAAATTGGAAGGATATTTCAATAACGAAACGTACTATCTTATAAATACAGTCACTTTATTTATTCGTATGCTCATTATTATTTACAAATGTTCGGAGATACTTAAAAAGTAATCCATAGCGATCGCTTTTTCATAACAGGAATTGGAACTGGCCTACTTCACCGAAACCATCCGGTTCTTGTTTGTTTCTTTAGTTTCTAGTGGACAAGGGAGGATAATGCGAGGGATGTGAGACGGGAGCCCGCGAATTTGAGATTTAAAAATCGTCCATTCGGAAATAAATCATAAAATTTCGTACAAAACGTTTATTGGCGCAACCTAAAAAATCGTACCCGTGCATTACAGACGAAGTACGTCAAACTAAGTCAAAACACTACAACTCCTTATTTATTATAGGTAATTTCATTATTTGATTATAAGTACGCGATCACAAAAGAAATGTTACAATGGTAAAACATGGCAGAAGGGTTATGGTGTCAAAACAGCGACGAAGTCGTCTGGGTTTATGGGGTACAGTCCAAAAGTGTGGATGGCGATTACGACTTACGATGATTCTCTATTTACACGGGAGTACCACAGGGTGCCGTGGCGATTATAGGAGATTGTGGTTTAAATGAAATAATAAAATAATTCTTACAACATCTAATTACATGGGAAAGAAGAAACTTTGACTGAACACCAGGCACAGAACATTGAACGCAATGACTCTAGGTCATCGGAGGCTTGCGTCATCCCATAAACCATCCGCTCGGTACTGATCATTGATTGACCGTGTTTACGGTTCTAATTAGCTATGCAATGGTTAGTGGTCATTGTGCGGTGTTCATTGTCAAACCTTCGGTGTGTAACATGGGTTCCCACTATCGAGATTAGGTGTAGTAAAGGCTACGTTATTATCACAAGGTCGTCTCGAAAATTCGATTTGTGTAGGCCGCGTATCAACAGGAAAATAACAAATTAAACTATCAACGAATTATATCAACAATTAACTTTAAAATGAACACCGGTAAATTAAACGTCGGATACAGTTAGACTGCTACACGAAATTGCAAAACGCCGATGGTTCTTTTAACAACATCCCTTTCTTTCAAGGACCGCACCTTTCTCGTTTATACAGCGGTATATACAAAATTTACAGTATTACCGATACTAACTAAACTCGCTAGACATATATTTATTTATATAGGTATTTTGTATACTTACAGTTAGTTACCAAGAAAAAGAAGATCCCTTTTCTTTATCCGTACGGTTCGTGTTTATACAAAAAAAAGGAACGTCGGGTTACGATTCTAGAATCGTCTATGTGTATATCATTGTTTCTCGTTCGAATAAAATCTAAACACGTGATATGTTAGGTACTTACATAGTTACTCGATACTTGTCCAATATAAATTGTATTTTTTGGTAAGGTGAACAATGGAGGTATTTAGTACCTAAGCCGGTTATAGTAAATACCTCGATCGCAATAAGTATTTGTCCCATGCGAGATCTCACCGGATCAGGGTAAAATGTCGCCCTTCGTTATGCGTAGTATTTTTTATACAGCCCAAATTGTGAATAACACATACATTATATGACTAGTACACCTAGTATATCTTCAAGTATCACATGTATGGCCAGGAGAACGAACTTCCGGACAGAAGCATGTCCCTAATGAGCGTTTCGATAGGTGTCTTGCCAACTAACCGTACGAAAAATAATTGTTCTATCACCGCCGAACTAACGGTCCTTAAACTCGGCAATCGGAGCAGCAACTTACCAAATCTGGTCGGTTGGTTCGGATATTGCGAACGACAGTACTCTTCCAATGCGCACTGAGACTTTTCCTGAATAGACTCGATGTGAGCGACGTCGCTCAGACCGCAAGCATCTGCAACAGAATGTTTCATATTGCTACAACTGTAGTTTTAGACGTCATACACATCATTCAATGATGGGGGCCCTATTCACATGTGTCATTACCAGAGACCGGATTATATATATTTTGCATATCGATAACTATCAAGATCTACACAAATTAGGGTAAATAAAAGCGTTTAGCACTAATCTACTTCTACATATTTAAAATATTTTGGCCTTTCTTCTACATATCTCCAATATTCTAGCATATTTGAAATCATTCGCCATATTTTTCCGATCGGAAATCGCGTTATTTTTATAAAACATATAGGAGACGATTTCCTGGGAAATTTACATCGTACGATTACCGACGTTTCGTTAAATATAATAATTACTTAAATAGGGATTAATGCCTTTTCCAAGAAATTTATGTCCTTACATTTTTCTAAGTAATTGTTAATTGCTTTGAAACTTCCAAACGAAATTCCACGTTCGATACCGAAGAGCAAAGACTATTTTGTTGCGGTTTCTAAGAATAAAAATCGGAAATTAAACGAATAAAGGTGGTCAAATAAATATGCCATTTCCAAGGATTTTTCCCTTTCACGGTGCCACCTTCACAGACCTCTCTGTGTTTATTCTATTATTGCTGTAAATTAATGTGTATACAAGTGCATCAACTTATTTATTTCACCTACTAATACGAGGGGCGCCTTTTCAGTTGTTACAAAAACTAGAAAAAAAAAAAGTGTTGTTGGAACAAACTGCTTAATTGCTTTTCGAAATATTCGCCCTTGAGCTTTATACAATTTTGCACGCGTTCAAACCAGTTTTTGAAACACTTGTTTCAATCTGAAGTTGGTATCTCAAAAACATGGTTTTTGAAAGCTTCGACAGCTTCTTGGCGTGTTGAAAATCGTTGCCTATACATTTTTGTTTGGCATTCGGGAACAGAAAGAAATCGTTGCGTAATAAATCAGGCGAATACGGGTAATGAGCCATTAATTCGAAGATTAGAATGAGAATAGTTATCTCGTGGCAATTCTAAATAAATATTGCACGTTCTTTCCTATTTTGATTTTGCTTCAATTTGATATACATATCCGTTTGCTACTATCCGTGGATACCAAGTCCGCACTAACGTAATGTAAATAAATATATACGACTAACACTGAACACACACAGAATCAAATTATATAAACATCATGTTCAATACCGAAGAGCAAAGCAATTTTCTTTCTCTCTTACTTCCTTGTAAGAAATTAAAAGGTGCCCTTTCTGGTAGTAATAGTAATAACATTGGGGGAGCAGAAAATTTGTGTCACGAGGTTTTTAAGTTGATGATAATAAGGTGATTCAAGACTCTCGATTACGAAAATGATATCAGTTTTGCCAAATCATTTCCAGCACCTCAACGAGCTGTCGAAACCTTCGAAAACGATGTTTTTTGAGATACTAACTTCAGAGTGAAGAAAATGTTTTGAGAATTGATTTGAACGCATGCAAAAGTGTATAAATCATAAAAAAGGCAAATGTTATGAAAAGCAGTAAAACAGTTTGTTAAAAAAGAACAAGTGTTTTTCCTACTTTCTTGTAAGAAGGTGATTCCTGATTACAGGAATGATATCAGTTTGACCGTATTGACTCTAGTTCGTCAATATTGAAAATAAAATGACCTAAAAATATTGAATATGTTCCAAAAGCTTTATTTTCGAATGATTTATCGCCAAACGGTTTCTTTCTGTTCAAGAACGTCAAATCAAAAATGCGTGGGGCAGCGATTTTCAGCACCCCAAGAAGCTGTCGTAGCCTTCGAAAACGATGTTTTTAAGATACCAAGTTCAGAGTGAAAGAAATGTTTTGAAAATTGATTGGGGGAGCAGCAAATTTGTGGCACGAGGTTTTTCAATTGGTGATAATGAGGTAATTCGAGACTCCTGATGACAAAAATGATACCAGTTTTGCCGCGTTGACTCTAGCTTGTCAATATTGAAAATAAAATGATACAAAAATATTGAATATGTTCCAAAAAGATTTATTTTCGAATGATTTATCGCCAAACGGTTTCTTTCTGTTCAAGAATGTCAAATCAAAAAATCGTGGCGCAGCGATTTTCAGCACCCCAAGAAGCTGTCGTAGCCTTCGAAAACGATGTTTTTAAGATACCAACTTCAGAGTGAATAAAATGTTTCGAAAATTGATTGGGGGAACAGCAAATTTGTGTCAGGAGGTTTTTCAATCGGTGATGATGAGGTAATTCGAGGCTCCCGATTACGAAAATGATATCACTTTTGCCGTATTGACTCCAATTTGTCAATATTGAAAATAAAATGACATAAAGATATTGAATATGTTCCAAAAAAGATTTATTTTCGAATGATTTATCGCCAAACGGTTTCTTTCTGTTCAAGAACGTCAAATCAAAAATGCGTGGGGCAGCGATTTTCAGCACCTCAAAAAGCTGTCGTAGCCTTCGAAAACGATGTTTTTAAGATACCAAGTTCAGAGTGAAAGAAATGTTTTGAAAATTGATTGGGGGAGCAGCAAATTTGTGTCAGGAGGTTTTTCAATCGGTGATAATGAGGTCATACGAGGCTCCTGATTACGAAAATGATATCAGATTTGCCGTATTAACCCTAGTCTGTCAATATTGAAAATAAAATGACATAAAGATATTGAATATGTTCCAAAAAAGATTTATTTTCGAATGATTTATCGCCAAACGGTTTCTTTCTGTTCAAGAACGTCAAATCAAAAAATCGTGGGGCAGCGATTTTCAGCACCTCAAGAGTTGTCGATGCCTTCAAAAACCAGGCTTAGGAGATACCAATTTCGCAGGGGACAAAATGTTTCGGGAATTGATTTAAACGTATGCAAAACTGAATGTTTTGAAGATCAATAGAGCAGATTAGTTCCAAACAAAATTTTTCTTTCATAGTTCCTTTTAACAACTCAAGAGGTTCCCCGCGTCAATAATAGAACCGGTCTTCGGGACCTTCATCGTTCATCTACCTATAAGTACATTTTTCTCTTTTTTTGTTATTCACCGTAATGACGTTTCATTTGCGTTGTCCTACGTGATTGCATAGCATTAACCCCCTGCCGTTGTATAAATGAGATAATTTATCACCAAACAACCCCATAATCGATGCCCGCAGCTTCGGAATCGTCTCGGTATCCAAGTATTATGCGTACGTAGTAAACTTGGATTATTAAATTCGGCGACTATTTGATCATTCCGCACGAAATTATGCAAATTTGTAGATTTTTGATGGAGATAGATGCGATTAAAACACAAAACTAGCATAAATGCTCCGGAGAACTTTACGCCGTAAAATGTAATCCCAACCGCTTTTCCGGTCTTTCTGGCTTTGTTAAAATCGATCTCATCGATCGTGGTGCATAACGGCACTTAAGACGACATTTATCCGAGCGGCGAAATAGAAGCGGATTCTACATGGGTGAGGTTTATTTTTAGGTCTCCTTAATGACCGGCCGGCCTTAATGGACGATTACGTAATTTCGCGGTTTTATTCGTTATTTGTTACACAGCTGCTCTTCTTTTAACAATTAAAGTTTGCTACGTTAGCAATTAGAAGATGTACTGTAAGTAACACTTGCTTCTAATCGTTCTCGTCTTCTCCTACGCTGCCTCCCTATCTCCTTCTTCCTTTATCTCGATGCCCACATATTCGTCGAAAAGGGGGAGAAGCGGGGCCGATATCAACGTTTTAATCATCGAAATTTAAGTAGGATTCTTTTTACGTATCATCGTGTAACGAGGAAAAAATCAGGAGATCGTACGTACGAGACCGGATCATTGGCTTTACGGTAGGTTCGAAATGTAGTATAAGAAAAAGTTTAATCGGGACGTATATTAGTATATATGTAGTACGTATGTATGTAGTTACGGAGGATCCGGGTGTCACTGTCAACGCTTTAGATTATTCACCCTTCCACGATGCACTTGCTTAGGGCGACGTCCCTAAAAATTAAAAGCCACAGATTTGCCGTACGCTGTTACAACAAAACCATCGAACCACCCCAACCCACAACCCTAGTTTTGCGATAAACCGCAAGCGGTAAAGAAACGACGAGCAGACGAAACAAAAATCGATATTCATACTACCATTGGGCGAACGGGGCGTGCTTTTTTCCCGAATTACTCGATTTTCGAAAATATCATTCAGGGGTAACACCACTGTAAATTTTTCAGAAAATCGCCAAATAGATGCTTTGAACCTTCTAGAATATGGTGCGCAAAATTCATTACCCGGACGAAAGTTTTTCCCTTGAAACTTCGAGCTCTTCCCGAAGCGCGTCGGATGGGACGGTGTTACTTTGTGATTTGTAACTCCTCTAAACACTAATAGAAGTCATTAGAAAGTATATATATACACATTTAATTCTATAGTTAGGATTTACATCACTAACTCTCCAGTGCTTCGGAATGAGGTAATGAGGTTTCGAAAACGCTATTTGGACGTTAGTGTTCAGTCTAACAAGCTTACCTCTGCTCTTTCACTTCCAACAAGCAATGACATATACTTAATGCTTCTTCCTCGTAAGGGAAAGTCTCCCTGCTCAACAAAATCCATTAATTCTAAATTAAACTATCATATAAGAAAAGTCTTAAATATAGCAACTGATATGCTGTGTGCAATTTTAATGATGGTCTGACAAATATTCTAGGAATCACGAATGTATTGGAGATGGATATTGGCGATGCCCAATCATACAATTTTTGGGTTGAAGCCGATGCTAAGTGTGTCAAGCACACCGGGCTATCATTGAAAGATGCGGCTCTAGCACAGAATCTTCGAGGAAAGAGAATGAGGAAAAATATTTGAACATGGAAGGGCACCTTCATGGTCCTGGGATATCAGATTAGTGGTAAAAAATTGTGCGCAGTCAATACTTAAATATATGCTTAATAACTTCCTAAAATATTATTACCTTTTCTTCCATCCAAAATAAATGGTCAAAGAAGCGTCTTTTTTAGGCTGTTTGTGTTGCCCCTTAACACAGATTAACAATGCAGAAGAAACGGAAGTGCGAATTCTGATCTAAAAATATCGATTTAAACATCAGCCTAATTTACACTTTAACTTATGCGGTAAATGCGATGCAATCGAGAATATATTTATAGGAGGCATAAATCAGCGAAAATCACCGTCGAAGAATTTTCACCGGGTCTATTTTCGCGTGCGGTATGTCGTGTCGAGAATGTCATTCGTTTAAGGTCTAAGGATTCTGATTCTCGGCTTAACAATGGCAAACGTGCAGATTCGCAACTTTCTTCCGTAAATAGAACTAATTACACTCGCGTCTCGAATTATCGTATAAAACTCCACAATAATAGTAGCAGCAAGTATGAGATTTTCGATCGCAGGATGGATAAAAATGTAACTACGTTCTCTTTTAGCGAATTCAGATTACAGTCCCACGTTGCAAAACAAAGGGACATATCCTCCCTAAAATTGATACTTTGCCTTTCCACCATTGCTTATGTGCTCTCGATGGACTCCGAGGCCTGGAGCAGAGAAAACACTGATCCGGGGAGAAGGCAACCAGCAAATTCAGATTTCGATGAAACCGAGCAGGAAAGTTTTAACGTTTCATCCCCTAGGTCCTTTTGGAGTTTCCGCCCTCTGATTTGATTCTGGGGAATTTTACTAAGATCTTCATACGCAGAGCCCTACCTGCCCACAGAAGGCTATATACACACGGCGATGGAGGGGGAGGAGCAGTGGGGGAGTAGATTTTTGTGGAGCATGGGGTGCGCCCGGTTCCACGCGGCAGTTACCCCCAAATCCAGATTTCGATGAAACTGAAGAAACTGAAAGAGTACCTTGGCATAAGCACAAGCGAGACAAGACAGGGGACGAAAAATTGAGGGAAGAAGATAACCATAAGACAAGTCAAGAGGAAATGCAGGTTCCAATATGAATAGTAAATTGTTCTATAAAAAAACAGTGAGAAAAATAAGTTATATGAAGGAAAAGTTGTTGGAGTAAAAAACAAAGATGGAGGAATGGTATCAAGTGATAAGGACAATAACGAAGTATGGGCAAATTCCAGGTTGCTTGAAAAGCTTTGAAAGCGACGTCTATTAACCAGTAGAGCAATCAAAATCTATACGCCATTTTAATACTTCATCTTCCATTTGAACACACACAAAAGTTCATTTCGATCTGTCAATTCATTCTTTGTTTCCAAGCCATTTGAAATGGACGTGTCAGTCTATTCCGTTAGAATGGAAAAAAAAAAAAACCGAAAATCGTGCGGTGACAAAATTCTTGTTCTTGAAAGGTATATCAGCAGGCAGAAATTCATATAAAAACGGTGAAGGTGTTAAAGGAATCTGCTCCTTCATTTCCAACTGTGCATTGATGGGTTTTAGAGTTTAAACGTGGTCGTACAAGCGTTGAAGATGAACCACGTAGTGGACGTCCAAAAAGTGCAAGAACACCAGAAATCGTTGAGCAAGTCTATGATGCCAGGTTGACTAGGCGTGAAATTTCTGACACCATGGGCATGTCGGACGAATCGAGTACTCAATATTTTACACGAAGAATTACATGTGAAAAAGCTATTCGGAAAGTTAGTGCCACATTCGTTAATAATTCAACAAAAACTGAATCAAGAACAAATTGCTCAACGTAATTTGAAGGGTTTAAGCAGAATAAAACCGAGTTTGTGCGTCGTTTTATAACTATGGAGGAGACTTGGATCTGCCATCATGATCCTAAACTGAAACAAGAACGTTCACAGTGGACTGAAGCTGGTTGTTCAGCTCCAAAACAAGTCAAGTCAGAACGATCGACAAAAAAGGTTATGGCATCGGTTTCTTGAGATGCAAAAGCGGTTTTGTTGATTTATTATCTTCAAAAAGGTAAAACAAGTAACTCTGAATATTATTGCAACCTTTTGGAGCAGTTGGATAAAAAATTGTAAACAAAAAATAATTTTTCACCAAGTCCTTTATCTCGATCTCGCCACCTCCAAACATCTACTTCTTGGGCATCCTTTTCTCTTCTTTCCACCTTCCTCAGCCTCCAGTAACCTCTTCACGATTCTCTGTTCTGGCATTCGAATGATGTCTCCCATCCATCTTAATCTTTGAGTCCGAATCTAGTTTTCCGAACACATTCATTGCCTCAGCATTTGTTCTTCTCCTCCATTCGCCCTCAGCTGTTTTCACTTCACCAATTATCTTTCTCAGGACCTTCCTTTCCCAAGCATCCAGTTTGCTCTCTTCTTGCTTTCGCTCGCACATAGTACAGAAAGTCTTATTACCGTTTCATATGCTCGGAGAAAGAAATTCGACCGGGAGAAAAGGAAACACTTAAACACAGAGTCCGGAACAATAGGGGAAGAAATATCAGAGGAATGCAGAGAAATAGATAAGGAAGAGGTAGAGAAAACCTTGCGGAGTATGAAAATAAGAGAAGCCGGAGGAGAAGATGAAATAACACCAGACATGATCAAAGAAGAGAATGGTTGTAGTTTATACCTAAAGAGGCTTGGACATCCGAGAGGATTCCTCACAGTTGGCAGAAAAATCTGATAGAAAAGAGGGAACAAGAAGAACGTGCCAACTATAGAACAATCTTGCTACTTTTCTTTTATTGAAAAAAAAAATTTTTTCTCTCGTATCAGCCTTTGAGATCATTATGGCAGCAAAGCCCAGAAGACTGGATATCGTTTTATAAGCAGTTTGTGCACTTCTGACGGTTTTTGTTTGGTGTAAAAGTGAAAATAACATTAAAAATACTCTAGGTACAGCATTATGGAATATAAAAAAAAACATACACGTTAGTCGCGCTATTTTCTCATCCATTTTTCACTCGATGCAAAATTTGAACGAAATTTTTTGGGCTCCGCCCTGGATCCACGTACAGTACCAACCCTGGACATACGCGAGTAAAAACTGGACGATAAACAAAAAACAAGGGATAAAGATCCATGCGTAGGAGATGAAACATATTAGAAAAATGGCAGAAGTAACCAAACTGGACAGAATAAGAAACGATGATGTTAGGGAAAGAGTAAACCAGAAACCAATACTAGAAAAGATCAAAACAAAGCAACAAAGTGAGGATGAACACAGACAGACTGGCACAGAAAATATTTGATATGGGAGGACTGGGAAAAAGAAGAAAAGGAAATGGATGGACCAGATCAGAGAGTATGGGAAGGAAAAAGGAAAACAAACCTTAGAGGGCCTAAAAGGACTAGCAGGAGACAGGATAGGGTGGAAGAAATGGACAAGGGAAGAATCGGAACCCAAATCCGATGCCCAAAAGGGCACTAACGATCTGATAAAGGAGAAGAATTATTTTTTGACTGATTCGATAGTACGTACATAGAAACGTACGGCATGTGCATGTTGCTTCATACAGAAAATAATTAGCCGCAATTGAAACATCGCGTATCCGCGCAGCATCTGTAGAACAATAAATAATTGAATATATTAAGGATTCGTTCGTCTTAGTGACGCGTTTAATTGTAGAAATAGCAACTGGCAAGCAGGCTAGCGGGCCAGTACGACATACGACACCAATTTAACTAATTTATAAATTACCGACAGCATGAACTTTTAATTGGTACAAGAAAGCAATCCACACCAGCCGGACGGATTGGACTGGTTCGTATGTACAACGTACACTACCCGTCATGTATATGGGAACGATAGAAGAAAATGTGATAAAATCAACGTATAGGGAAAGAATAATCCCAATGATTTAGTGATATTTATCTAAGGAATAATTGCCTACAATAGACTCTTAAAAACTTATTATCTATACCAGGGGTCCCCAAACTTTTCAGCCTTGGGGCCATACTGATTACTTTCTGCGTATTATACTTGTCACTAAACTTTACCTAGCAAGTAAATAAATCCGAGTTATTATCATTCTGTGTTCTTTTATCCAACTTATCACAACAACAATAAGCTATTACCTGTCGCGGGCCGGATTGATGACACTGGCGGGCCGGATTTGGCCCGCGGGCCGTAGTTTGGAGACCCCTGATCTACACCAAAACTAATGTCTTTTTCCCATATAAGAACTTAGTAATCCTGGAAGTATTGCCCGCCAAGCTTCTTTGCAGGCTTCCCCACAAGTCATTTGCCATCACTGGATTCATAGATTTTACCTTATGACCAAGGTCTTCAGCCTTCCCTTACAAAAAACAATACAAATAAACGTTTGAAAACACCAGAAAACAAAGATCTACGACAGGGAGTTACATCCTTTTCAAATCTTCGATGTAAGAGCACTGACATCAGCAGAGATAGAAAGTGATCACAAAATGGTATTATGCAAACTTCGACTGAAAACGCGCATATGTACTAGAATTAAAAGGGCGCAATGCAGCACAAAGATTAAAGTCGAAACCTTGCAATACAACTCAACAAGATACTTATACCAAAAGAGAATAACAGAAACAGACAAAAACACGCACATACTGGATGGACTGATGGAGTCGAAGAAAGCTGGACAAGAATTAAATGAAATATCCTAGACTGCTAGTCCGGTAGCTACACCCGGCCTTGTATGTGCGAAATTTGCTTGATACTAAAACCGATACAATAACAGGAGCACAGGCTGTACCGCAAAAGACCGGACATAACCAAAGTCCGTGATGGTACATAATCCCATAAAATGTAATTAATTTGTTAACGATTGCTTATGGATATTGGGAAGAAATCATAAATCCAAATGTTAAAGAACAAAAACTGCATGATGCTATAGAAGATATAATAGACAGGAGTGTGCAAGACAGTTCCTTTGAGTTCCAGACAAATTATGGGTTGGAATTTTTCGACGAATATCGCCCAATTGCTGCTGATGTCGTGATGGACGATGAGCCACCTTCATGAGAAGACTTAAAAGATGTAATACAAGAGGAATTGGAAGAAACTAGCATTTTCCTTGTTTATTGTTCTAAAAGAAGCAGGAGGGCAGTTTGGCCCCAGAGTAAGGAAAAACTTATTCCAGATAATATCCAGGTAAGCATCAAACGTAAAAGTTGAAGCTTCTACTTCAGGAAAATTAACTACGAACCTGTCTACTGATTGGTTTACAACCATATATTTGCAAAATACTGGTGCACGAAGTCTTCTGCTCTTGGATTCTTGGACCGTACATTGCCCGGCTTCTCTGAAAACATGTACACCCACGGATTTTGGTTATGTCCGGTCTTTTGCGGTACAGCCTGTGCTCCTGTTATTGTATCGGTTTCAGCGTCAAGCAAATTTCGCACAGACAAGGCTGGGTATATATGCGAAATTTGCTTGACGCTGAAACCGATACAATAACAGGAGTGCAGGCTGTACCTCAAAGGACCGGACATAACCAAAGTCCGTGGGTGTACATGTTTTCAGAGAAGCCGGGCAATGTACGGTCTAAGAATCCAAGAGCAGAAGACTTCGTACACCAGTATTTTGCAAATATATGGTTGTAAACCAATCAGTAGCAATAACAGGAGCACAGGCTGTACCTCAAAAGACCGGACATAACCAAGGTCCGTGATGGTACCTACTCACAAAGAAGTGTATGAGTTTCGGATATGGAAAACGTATGTTGTGAATTCGAACTATTCATGTTTGTGATGAGGAAAACATTCGTTCTTTGTCTTTCTATCCTTGAGTGAGAGTTTATGAAACGTAGCAAAAACTGTTTTCGATCGTTTTTAATTATTAAATTCAATACCACAGATGTTTGCGATGAGAAAAAAAAAGACAGAAAAATTGAAGTCAATGAGAATCGAAACCAGAACCTCCACCGTTCCAGTACGCCAGCTTCTCAGTTCGGCTATCGCGGCCTGTGCAACTCTGTTCACGCGATTCGGTACTTACTCGGGTGGTTTGCGCACTTCATTCTTCGTAATCTAATATCTCGGAAACGAAGCCGCAACCGGATAAACGCTCGGAGGGTTTTTTTTTCGTGAAGTCCCAAAGAATACTCACACGTAATAGGATCGCAATCCGTGATGGACATTACATTGTCCGCTTGTACAGAAAGACATTTACAAGAACTTCGAGAGACCTTTATTGCACTAATCCCCATGTAGTCGCAATAACCAATAACTAATTTTGGTTTATAATGTTACTTATGCAGCATTTCTGTAAATTTAATGCTTTTCCTATAATTATTCAATTTTGCCAGACTTAATTTCATAAAAGCTACCTAGTATAAATAGTTTTATAATATATGGGTGCCCAAGTACTTATGAAGGGTAGTGTATATTCGGGCTGGCGATTTTGGTTTCCACGTTCGCGGCTTAACCCTCGTGAATTTTCAATTCCGACACAATCTTTTAAACTAACGAAATCATCTTTATAAAGCTCAAAGGGAATGTTATTTTTAACCGGGAAGGGGTTAGTCAAACAGGGTCCAAAGTGTTTGGGGTAGCCGTCTCTAAATTTCTTCCTCGATGAAAACTTGTTTGTTTTCTCGGTGTCGTTTTTAAAATCTAAAATCGGCCTTTCGGAAACATGGAAGTGACGATGACGTGCTCCTAAACGATAAATCCGTTTTAAGCTCTCGAACACGAACGATCGCTCGAGAAAGAAAAGCGTTGTTCATCTCGTCGGATCATCGATTATCTTATAGCCGATATTTGATCCGGTAATCATAACCTCGAGCCAAGACGCGTACACGTATACAAGTATCCGGCGATTCTGCGACAGGGAAAAGGCGTTGCGTTAAATTTCCAATGTGTAATACCCCCATTGTATTCGGTAGCTATTAAACGCAATTTATTGCGTTGCTAACACGCGCCCGATTTTCTAACGTCTCGTCGCCCGTACGGGACCCGAAATTTCGAATTTGTCTCCGCATCCAAATCACCTCCTATCTAGGCGGAACGAATTCGGGGGATTTTTCGTTTTTAATTCTTCGTGCCTCCAGAAATTTCCCCGTTCGGGACACGGGAGATAGGTGATAAAACATTATTGACCAATTATCCGTTACGATTTGAAATCCACAGGCAACGTCGCTTAGGAATGTCAACAATTCGCGCCGGCATTTAACACCGCCAATATCGGTGCCATAAGCTTTCGGATAATTAATCTTTTCAACAACGAACATTATTGCCCAGTCGAACGCATGCGATATGTGGTGTGACCGTTACTAATTGCATCTCCCTCTTTGCCACGTCGTCTTCGAATCCTCTTCGACGAAGCGACCGACGGTTTGACCTCGAGCTTTTATATCTTTCGCAGGTCCGACGTCTAAAATAATGGCTGATTGATTCAGCGTCGTTTTTTCTATTCTTTTAGCCGAGTGCAGATAAATCACAATGAAATAGTACGCTCGCTTGCTGCTGGGGTGCATAACAAAGTAGCCCCGATTTTTTTTTGCCCCGCAAGCGACGTGTGAGTGTGATCTGATTTTGGCGAAAAGATTTGTTGGCTACGTTAACAGCTCTAAGTTTAACTATTTTTTCAACCGTTCGACGTTGCCAGGATTAAAAAGCGATTTATTCCCGACCGGCTTTTACTCTACTTTACGCGAGTCTGACATTCTCGTACGAAAATTTCGCCTATTAGGGACGACAAAACGTATAACGTAGCGACGTTAAGAAGACAGTTTGACCTATAAAAAGGTCAAATTTTACTGCATATTAGGGGATAAGCTGTCCCTTTCGTGCAGTAATTTCGAACAATTAATCCCGCTCAACCTTTCGTACCCCACAAGGTAAAAAGTCAACAATGTCCTATTTAAAATGCCAATCAGTACTGTAATACGCAAAGTTGCGAGTTTACCAGGTAGTCAGTAATCGGATATCGGTTGGCCACGAGGAACGCCCACTGTAAATTTTTACAAATAAAACGGACAGATGTGGGAATTGTAACGCTAATTCGTGTTAAATTTCGAAGTTATAAACGCATTTCGATAGGCGTACACCCGACGACTACATTACAATGACGCTCGGGGGTAATATATTTTCTAACATCTTTCGGCCGAAATAGCATTCAATAATGTCGCCGGTTGCGTTTTCTTGTTTGATTGCGTACAAACCACCCCGATGCCCACACGTATACACAATGAAATTACGCTATTGCAATACGACGCTCCCTTCGCACTAAAAAGCCACGGGTTCCGCATATACGATAAGGGTGCATCATATCCTATGAACTAATCTCGATAACTTGTCAGCGGGGGTGAATGGAGATGTACGAAAAATATGAAACAATACGATACTGTCGCTGTTTGAATTATGTTGCGTTGATTGTTAACGGCTTCTCGCTTCCTTTTCTTGTTTTTCTTTTTCACCCGTTTTTCCATTTCGCGATTCACCATCGTCAAAAAAGAGAACAATACCCAAAAACTGATTCATATCCTTCTAATCTACGGTCGAAATATATTTCCCACAAAAAATTGGGAACACGGTTTTACTCTAATACGATCGGAAATTTGGGGAAGCCCTCGTATAATATCGTATATCTACTATTTAATATATACAGGACTAGACAAACATTTCCGAACGGCCCCATCAGAATCTGGTGTAATTTCGTTATATTAATAATAATAATACACATAATTTAATGATGGGGGCCTTATTCACATGTGTCATTACCAGAGACCGGATTATATGCTTTTTGCATATCGATAAATATCAACGGTACAATTGAACGCTTTAAGATCTACATGACTTAGTGTATATAAAAGCGTTTGGCACTAACGTAATTTTACATATTTAGAATATTTTGGCCTTTTTCCACATATTTCGAATATTCTAACATATTTGAAATGATCCGACATATTTTTCCGTTTGAAAATCGCGTTATTTTCATAGAAAATATAGTTGACGATTTTCTGCGAAATTTACATTGTACGATTAACGATGTTTCGTTAAATATAATAAAATAAATATTACTTAAATAGGGATTAAAGTTTTTCCAAGAAATTTATGTTTCTAAATTTTTCTTAGAAATTGTTAATTGCCTTCGAATTTCCAAACGAAATATCATGTTCGATACCGAAGAGCAAAGATTATTTTGTTACGGTATCTAAGCAAAAAAATCGGAAATTAAACGAATAAAGGTGAGTTCGTGGCGGTCAAACAAATATGTCATTTCCAAGGAAGTTTTTCTATTTTACGGTGCCAACTTCATCATCATCGCTTCTTTTTCCTTGTTTTTCTTTTTCACCCGTTTTTCCATTTCGCGATTCACCATCGTCAAAAAAGAGAACAATACCCAAAAACTGATTCATATCCTTCCAATCTACGGTCGAAATATATTTCCCACAAAAAATTGGGAACACGGTTTTACTCTAATACGATCGGAAATTTGGGAAGCCCTCGTATAATATCGTATTTCTACTATTTAATATATACAGGACTAGACAAACATTTCCGAACGGCCCCATCAGAATCTGGTGTAATTTCGTTATATTAATAACAATAATACACATAATTTAATGATGGGGGCCTTATTCACATGTGTCATTACCAGAGACCGGATTATATGCTTTTTGCATATCGATAAATATCAACGGTACAATTGAACGCTTTAAGATCTACATGACTTAGTGTATATAAAAGCGTTTGGCACTAACGTAATTTTACATATTTAGAATATTTTGGCCTTTTTCCACATATTTCGAATATTCTAACATATTTGAAATGATCCGACATATTTTTCCGTTTGAAAATCGCGTTATTTTCATAGAAAATATAGTTGACGATTTTCTGCGAAATTTACATTGTACGATTACCGATGTTTCGTTAAATATAATAAAATAAATATTACTTAAATAGGGATTAAAGTTTTTCCAAGAAATTTATGTTTCTACATTTTTCTTAGAAATTGTTAATTGCCTTCGAATTTCCAAACGAAATATCATGTTCGATACCGAAGAGCAAAGATTATTTTGTTACGGTATCTAAGCAAAAAAATCGGAAATTAAACGAATAAAGGTGAGTTCGTGGCGGTCAAACAAATATGTCATTTCCAAGGAAGTTTTTCTATTTTACGGTGCCAACTTCATCATCATCGCTTCTTTTCCTTGTTTTTCTTTTTCACCCGTTTTTCCATTTCGCGATTCACCATCGTCAAAAAAGAGAACAATACCCAAAACTGATTCATATCCTTCCAATCTACGGTCGAAATATATTTCCCACAAAAAATTGGGAACACGGTTTTACTCTCTAATACCATCGGAAATTTGGGGAAGCCCTCGTATAATATCGTATTTCTACTATTTAATATATACAGGACTAGACAAACATTTCCTGAACGGCCCCATCAGAATCTGGTGTAATTTCGTTATATTAATAATAATAATACACATAATTTAATGATGGGGGCCTTATTCACATGTGTCATTACCAGAGACCTGATTATATGTTTTTTGCATATCGATAAATATCAACGGTACAATTGAATGCTTTAAGATCGACACGAATTAGTGTATATAAAAGCGTTTGGCACTAACATAATTTTACATATTTAGAATATTTTGGCCTTTTTCCACATATTTCGAATATTCTAACATATTTGAAATGATCCGACATATTTTTCCGTTTGAAAACGCGTTATTTTTATAAAAATATAGTTGACGATTTTCTGCGAAATTTACATTGTACGCTTACCGATGTTTCGTTAAATATAATAAAATAAACATTACTTAAATAGGGATCAAAGTTTTTCCAAGAAATTTATGTTTCTACATTTTTCTTAGAAATTGTTAATTGCCTTCGAATTTCCAAACGAAATATCATGTTCGATACCGAAGAGCAAAGATTATTTTGTTACGGTCTCTAAGAATAAAAATCGGAAATTAAACGAATAAAGGTGAGTTCGTGGTGGTCAAACAAATATGTCATTTCCAAGGAAGTTTCTCTATTTTACGGTGCCAACTTCATCATCATCGCCTCCTTTCCTTGTTTTTCTTTTTCACCCGTTTTTCCATTTCGCGATTCACCATCGTTAAAAAAGAGAACGATACCCAAAACTGATTCATATCCTTCTAATCTACGGTCGGAATATATTTCCCACAAAAAATTGGGAAAATGGTTTTACTCTAATACGACCGAAAATTTGTGGGAGACCCTCGTATAATATCATATATCTAATATTTAATGTATACATGGCTGGACAAACATCTCCGAACGGCCTCATCAGAATCTGGCGGAATTTAGTATCGACTTCAGGTTTACCAAATATTACTTAGGAAACTTTCTTACTACGATTTCTAATAACATTTTCTGTCATAACGATTTTTACTTGTCAAATTGCGTCGTAAAAACTTAGTTTAATGATAATTCTGACATATCTACATCTTATAAGTTCATCGCTTCCTTTCCTTGTTTTCCTTTTTCACCCGTTTTTCCATTTCGTGATGCATCATCGTCAAAGAAAGGGAACAATACCCAAAAACTGATTCATATCCTTCCAATCCAAAAAATTGGGAACACGGTTTTACTCTAATACTATCGAAAATTTGTGGGAACCTTCGTATAATATCGTATTCCTACTATTTAATGTATACAGGATTGGACACACATATAGGGAACGGCCCCATCAGAATCTGGTGGAATTTCGTTGCAATAATAATAATAATACTAATATGTTTTTTGCAAATCGATTACTATCAACGGTACAATTGAACGCTTTAAGATCAACACGAATTAGTGTATATAAAAGCGTTTGGCACTAACGTAATTTTACATATTTAGAATATTTTGGCCTTTTTCCACAAATTTCGAATATTCTAACATATTTGAAAATATGCGACATATTTTTCCGTTTGAAAATCGCGTTATTTTTATAAAAATATAGTTGACGATTTTCTGCGAAATTTACATTGTACGATTACCGATGTTTCGTTAAATATAATAAAATAAATATTACTTAAATAGAGATTAAAGTTTTTCGAAGAAATTTAAGCCTCTACATTTTTCTAAGAAATTGTTAATTGCCTTCAAACTCCCAAACGAAATATCATGTTCGATACCGAAGAGCAAAGATTATTTTGTTACGGTCTCTAAGAATAAAATCGGAAATTAAACGAATAAAGGTGAGTTCGTGGTGGTCAAACAAATATGTCATTTCCAAGAATGTTTTTCTATTTTACGGTGCCAACTTCACAGACCCATCTGTTGTTTATTTTATTATTGTTGTAAATATAATGTGTATATATTTATCAACTTATTTCATATACTAATACGAGGGGTGCCTTTTCAGTTGTTACAAAAACTAGGAAAGAAAAATGTTGTTGGAACAAACTGCTCCATTGCTTTTCGAAATATTCGCCTTTTGAGCTTCACACAATTTTGCACGCGTTCAAACCAATTTTTCAAACGTTTCTTTCACTATGAAGTTGGTATCTTAAGAACATGGTTTTGAATGCCAACATCGAACATATGTTTGCGTTTCCGCCGGAAACAAAACTATCGTCTGTACCATGCACTCTTTCATTTCATTTCATTTCATTTATTTACATCAATATTATACACAATAATAACTGATTTTAGTCAAGTAAAAGAAGGAAAATTTAAACAAAATAAATAAATAAAATTAGAACATAAAGTTGAAAGTGTAAAAGACGTTACATAATTTTAAACAAGACGATAAACAGGATCACTATGGGCACTTTCGTTTTGACTATTTTTGATCGCTGAGGTACTCGTCTATAGTATAATAAACCTCAGACCGCAGAATCGTTAGGACGACTTATTTAAATCTTTTTTCGTTGGGAACAATTCGAAGAAATAGACTTCGGAATTGTAAACTGCCCACAGAAGCACCAATGAAGAAAGAAGAACGTGGTTCAAGTCACGAATATATGATAACAGTGATGGAGTTGACAACTTCAGTTGATTGGAACCTAATCTCCTCCTTCGCTGGAACTCATCCTGAGGTATTGGTGAAAAGATATGATAGGAAACAACTCAAAATATGAAATGATATGAAATGCCCCAATATAATTCAACAATGCAATCGTCATAGGCGCGGTGTGGGTCTGCTAGATAGCCTAATGGGGCTATATAAAATTTCGATGAAAAGCAGAAAATGGTATACAGTAAAACGTCGTTATAACGCTCTTCTAGGGCCTTAGAAAAAGAGCGCTATAACCGGGAAAGCGCTATTACCGAGAAATCTTAGAAACGGCTAAAAATGAACAAAATTTATTATGAAACGTCCTTATATATACGTACACTTCCAATTCAAGGCCGGAAGGTCGAATTTCAATAAATACTACTACTATATATGTACTGCTACATATATTTTACTTCTTTTAAATAAAGTGAACGTTAACAAAATCTTTTTTTATATAAAACTTGTACGTTAAAAAAGAAATATAAAACAAACTATGTATATATTCCTTTTTCCTTATTTTTTCGACAGATGGATTTTTTAAAAACTGCATTTTCTGATTTATTGATATTTTTGAAGGTTTCCTCTTCTAGCTCCGTACAAGAAAAAAATGCTCTGATTGTTTCCAGGGCCTCCAAAACGTCGTTTATTTTTGGCGTAATTATTTCTGATGGATCGTCATCCTCTTCATTTTCCACTTCTGGTGGTGCATTGTAATCGGCGATTAGTGTCTCAAGGTCTAAAACTTCATTGGTCACTAGCCCATTGTCGAAGTCATCAAAACTTTCCAATTCAGTCGATGTTTCTTCCATTTGTAAAGGGTCTCGCCAGCCTTGATCAATTCCTACCTCTTCGGTTTCCTGTTCCCTTGGAAAGTTACCAACACCTGCTTTTTTGAAACAATTAAAAATGGTCTCTTTCGGAATGTCCATCGATGCAGCGTATCAAAAACAGACATTGTTGGAGAAGTTGAATTTGAGCTGTCGATAATCGATAGATATCGTTGGACCATCCTTTTCCTGTAACCTTGCTTCAGAACTTTCAGGATGCCTTGATCAAGTGGTTGAAGCTCACTTGTGGTGTTAGGTGGTAGGAAAATCAAGTTGATGTTTTTGAGATTTACCTGTTTCGGATGCGCAGCGCAATTGTCGACAAGCAACAGTATTTTTCGGTCTTCCAATTCGATGTCCTACTCATTAAGTCATTGCACAAATCAATCTCCAGTAATCCATGCACGAGATTGAGAAGAATACATGTAGGGAAGAATTTCCACATTCTTAAAGCAACGTGGCTAAGCGAATTTTCCAATTACGAGCGGTTTGTTCTTGTCTGTGCCTGTGCAATTCGTGCATACGAGGACCGTTAGGCGTTCTTTCCTTAATTTTCCTCCGTGGCATTTTTCATTTTTGAAAACTAAGGATTTATCAGGCATCACTTTAAAAAAACAACTCGAATTCATCCACATTATAAATTTGTGAGGGATCGTAGCCAGAGGTGAGGGTCGACATTTGACTTTTCCAGTCGAATGTTACATCAGGATCTACTGAATTTGACTCATCATAAATTTGTTTGTACACGATAGAATGTCTGTTTTTTAAATCTATCGAGCCATCCAGTTGAAGCGGTTAAGTCTGGTATTCCAAGACCGTCGCCCACTTGGAGGGCCGTTCAGGATTTACTGAATTTGACTCATCATAAATTTGTTTGTACACGATAGAATGTCTGTTTTTTAAATCTATCGAGCCATCCAGTTGAAGCGGTTAAGTCTGTTATTCCAAGACCGTCGGGCAATTGGAGGGCCTTTTCCTCCGAAATTGAACCAACTTTTCAGAATCGTTACTAGCTCTTCATATTTCGCGGATTGTGTTTTTACGACCGGTTCCCTCATGCACCGAAACAAATTCCCACCGCTTCTTTAGAATTGTACGTAAAGTTGAGGCGTTGCTGTTTTTTGGCGCCGCAAAATCTTTTTGATTTAAATTGGATTTATTTATTAAGTCCTTTATAAGATCACTTTTTTAACGAAAACGAATTTCGCGACATATCGCCAGCAGCGTAAAAGTAAAAGACCTGAAAGGAAACCTTGATTACGCACCCGCCGAATAAATAAGTCAGATTCTCGGAAAAATTGTCTAGCCAAGATTCGTGGAACATCTTGGTGGGATTTGTTGATACTAGTATTTCATAGAAATTGCAATGACGTTCACTTCCCAGAAATATGTGGATCATTTCCGTCTGCTTTTTAAACATTTACTTTAATTTAATCATATCCCTTTCTAGTGTTTGTTAAAGTTAAAAAATTAATAATTGAAGTATGTATGTACGTTAAAAGATATCCTTCAATGGGGTGTTATAACGAATGAGAGTACTACAGAAAATTAGTCGCTGGGACCGGCACCGAGGAAAAAGCATTACAGCCGGGAAATCGTTAGAAACGGGAGCGTTATAGCGAAGTTTTACTGTATGCGAATTTTTTAACACACAATGGCCAATGCATGATTGAGTTATAAAGAGTGCTTGAACAGCAAAACGAAATTTTGGACCAAATGCATTTCCGTGTAGAGGTAGCCCAATGTGTGAGTAAAATCGACATCGCGCTGAAACGTGGGAGAACTAATACTATTGAGCCTGCCATCCAGGCGGAAAAACAATTGTTTTAAAGACTTTCATTTGAATTGAAATTCTTTACCTTCTTACCTTCCTTACGAATAAATGACAATTTTGAGTTAAATAATTTTTCTATTATTTTATTATGACTTTGTGAACAGTAAAGTGTGCTTATAAGTAAAAGTTGTTCAAAAAAGGAAGTCATGCATTTACGGGTTAAGGAGGGAAAAGTTGATACGACCACCTCGTTTCTGTTTTCCAATGCGATTTAAACGGCGATGTTTTTCAATCGATTTGCAGAGTTAATTGGTTAGGAAAAGTGCGATTACAGAAGGCGATAGATTATTCCCGATTAAATAACAACTAGTCGGGTAGTTTTTCGGGGAATACGAGTACAGATTCGCAGATTAACAGCGGTAAATATCGCTGACAGGGACATTTCCAATAACCCGATATTCGGAGATGATTCCCGATAATCCATGCATAAAATCCCATTCTCGTCGGAATCAGACCTTTGAAGTGCGTTAATATCCATTTATCCTAATGCGTAATTACCAAATTCGCACGATTACATCGTATCGGGGAAAGGCGGAGTTTCGGTTTTACAAAACTGGAAGCGCCCGTAGATTCGTACGCACCTCAACGTTGCATTTTACTCGAACGTTAAAATAGCAGTCCGCGTTAAGTCGAGCGCGTGATTTAGTTTCGCGGGAGGCTAACGAATTTGCGGATGGTCTACAACGGCGTTCACGGTGTGGGCGCACGTGAAACAGACCGGTCAAAACGCAAACACTTATTTGAATATACGAGATCCCTATTCCGACGTAATCATAATTCGAGAGAAGTGAGACGCGTCACCTTGAATTTATCGCTTTATATACGCCGTGCAGATTTTTCTATTAATATTCAACGATAGGGCAGTTCGCGATGTAATATTCCTCTTCGTCGGGAAAAATTTAGGGCGAAAAAATGCGATCGTAATTCGAGCGTTCGGCTGCAATATGTCATATTGTGACTAACAAGGGGCGATTCGACCGAAGAAACGCGCCCGTCCTTAATTTCCATCCCGATAACGATTTCCAATTATAAAACGCGATTTTACGAGCGATAATTATAGTTCTAATATCGCGACGCGATACCGGTGCCCTCTCGGCCCCGTCTATTGATATTCGAGTTGACCTCTACCTGCGCGAAGTCATCAACTTACCTTTGGTCGCGAGGAAGTCCGCCACTGTACCGCTAAAGAACGAAAGGAAAAAAACGAAAAAGTTACCGAGAGCAGAGGGTCAAGCAGGTTTTGAATTTTATACTCCGCGAGTTAGCGTCGTTCTTCGAGATTCGTCGATGTTAGAAATTAGTAAATAGACGATTTTCTAATTGCGACCGCGCACTTCCGGTGATCCCTCCTCGCAAAATATGCACGCTTCCATTTCATTTTTTACAAAGACGATGGAAGCAAGAAAGTAAGCCGCCAAGTCTCGAGATAAATACGTAGCTTGCATAATTTGCCAGCCCGTATGTACCGTCACTTTATTCCATACTATGCTACTCTAAGCACATTAAACTTTCTATTAAGCCGTAGGCAACGTTTGTTCGGTCAAAAAGAGAATGTAGCACCGTCTCCCTCTGAAATCACGAAAAGAAAGCCTTCTACGCAAACGGAGTCGTTCTTTTTTATATACATATTTTTTATAATTTAGGAACAGCCGATTTCGGGTTTGGAATCGACTAAAATAGGTATCTACTACGTAACCGTTCTAGAGGAAGGCGTTATCGCCATAAACCGTTCTCTATGTCGCACAAACTAAAACGTAACAGTAGATTAGAGTTAGCCCTTTCGAAACGGAAAGGTCGCGACCTCGTAGATAAGGTTTCAATTTAAATTATATACAGACACTTTATGCTCCCTGCTACGAGCTGCTATCGAGAGCGGTCGCCGACAAAACTCTGTCGTGTTGCCCCGATCACAGTTTGGATTTGTTGCCGTTGAGTTAATCTCCCGAAATATTTCGACATTCGCAAATGAATAATATCAAAGCGCTTTGAGCTAACTACCGAAACGACAACAAAAACATCACAAACACAGGAAAAAAACATTGGGAATTTCAACTACGTATATCGAAAACCAATTCGATTCGAAAACGTGTGGGGAACATGGGAAAAAAACATGAAGATTCCCAAAAAAACTGATACGACATTAGCAAACACGAGTAGTAGAGTCACAATGGAGGGATAACTTCTCAGACCAGTTCGTAAGAATTCTAAGACAAGGTGAACCCGCTGGCGACCGATTTATTTAACTTGGTTTTAGAAGCAATCATCAGAGGAGCAAAATTCAAAGAAACGGACCCATCTTCCATTATAAAAAGCAATGCGTCGCATACGCAGATGGCGTTGCCTTTTGAACTAGATTTAGGCGGGAGTTAGAAAGACCATTTCAACATTTCGAGGAAGAAGCAAGGAAGCATGGTTTGAGGGCGAACGAAAGAAAAACAATATGACAAATGAAAATAAGATCGTCAGATTTAAAGCAGGACAAAAGGAATACAACATCCAAAAAGTGGAGGAATTTACTTACCTTGGAGTACCAGTGACAAGCAAGGCTCAAGAAGAAACGGATATAGATAAAAGGATTTTAAAGGGAAATAGAGCACTGGGGTCCCTAACAACGATTCTAAAATCAAGGAATGTTTCAAGAACTGCAAAGCTGCGAGCATATGAAACAGTAATAAGACCTGCTGTACAATATGCGAGCGAAACTTGGGTAATGACCAAGAAAGAAGACAACAAACTGGAAGCTTGGGAAAGAAAAGTCCTGAGAAAGATCTATAGAAGATAATCATAAAAATCAGGGGATAAGGAACTTCTACCAGGAAATTAATATGACAAGAGAAAATACTAACACTAAAACAAATTATTGCAGAAACAAAGAAGGATTGCTTATTGGAAATATGGCAGATAGAGCAATAAAATGGGCGGAATATTTCGGGAAGTTTTTGAATGAGGAAGAGGAAGGCCAACCACAAGCCGCAGAACAAGAAACACGGGATGAACCTGCAAATGACCATGAACAAATAATTGAAGATCCAACAAACTAAGAAGTAACCGAAATAATAAGAGAATTGGAAAATAATAAGAGTGTCGGGGGAAATAGAATCCTAGCAGAAAAGCTTATTGAAGGGCTACAACACCTGGTGCTTACAATATGGCGAGAAGAGGAAATGCCAAAGTGTTGGAATGAGGCTATTATTTACCCATTTTTTAAAATATAACACACACTGTGAAAATTACTGGATGTAGCCTACAAGATCCTGACAAAGATCATACGTAGAAGATTGAAGAGATGTGAGACTCAAGTATTCTGGGGATTTAGGTCAGGAAGGTACACCATAGACCAGATCTCCATACTAAAAATGGTAGAAAATAAGAGCTACGATCAAAATCTGGGTCTGCATATCCCTTTGATTGACTTTAAACAGGCGTATGATTCGATAAATCGCAGTAAGCAATGAGTAATTTGAGGATACCAAAAAAACTGATACGGCTGATCAAAATGACCTTAACAAACACGAGTAATAGAATCACAATTGAGGGGTAACTTCTCAGACCAGTTCGTAATTAAAAGAATTCTAAGACAAGGCGAACCCGCTGGCGACCGATTTATTTAACTTGGTTTTAGAAGCAATCATCAGAGGAAGCAAAATTCAAAGAAACGGACCCATCTTCCATTATAAAAAGCAATGCATCGCATACGCAGATGGCGTCGCCTTTTGAACTAGATCTAGGCGGGAGTTAGAAAGACCATTTCAACATTTCGAGGAAGAAGCAAGGAAGCATGGTTTGAGGGCGAACGAAAGAAAAACAATATGACAAATGAAAATAAGATCGTCAGATTTAAAGCAGGACAAAAGGAATACAACATCCAAAAAGTGGAGGAATTTACTTACCTTGGAGTACCAGTGACAAGCAAGGCTCAAGAAGAAACGGATATAGATAAAAGGATTTTAAAGGGAAATAGAGCACTGGGGTCCCTAACAACGATTCTAAAATCAAGGAATGTTTCAAGAACTGCAAAGCTGCGAGCATATGAAACAGTAATAAGACCTGCTGTACAATATGCGAGCGAAACTTGGGTAATGACCAAGAAAGAAGACAACAAACTGGAAGCTTGGGAAAGAAAAGTCCTGAGAAAGATCTATAGAAGATAATCATAAAAATCAGGGGATAAGGAACTTCTACCAGGAAATTAATATGACAAGAGAAAATACTAACACTAAAACAAATTATTGCAGAAACAAAGAAGGATTGCTTATTGGAAATATGGCAGATAGAGCAATAAAATGGGCGGAATATTTCGGGAAGTTTTTGAATGAGGAAGAGGAAGGCCAACCACAAGCCGCAGAACAAGAAACACGGGATGAACCTGCAAATGACGATGAACAAATAATTGAAGATCCAACAAACTAAGAAGTAACCGAAATAATAAGAGAATTGGAAAATAATAAGAGTGCCGGGAAATAGAATCCTAGCAGAAAAGCTTATTGAAGGGCTACAACACCTGGTGCTTACAATATGGCGAGAAGAGTAAATGCCAAAGTGTTGGAATGAGGCTATTATTTACCCATTTTTTAAAATATAACACACACTGTGAAAATTACTGGATGTAGCCTACAAGATCCTGACAAAGATCATACGTAGAAGATTGAAGAGATGTGAGACTCAAGTATTCTGGGGATTTAGGTCAGGAAGGTACACCATAGACCAGATCTCCATACTAAAAATGGTAGAAAATAAGAGCTACGATCAAAATCTGGGTCTGCATATCCCTTTGATTGACTTTAAACAGGCATATGATTCGATAAATCGCAGTAAGCAATGAGTAATTTGAGGATACCAAAAAAACTGATACGGCTGATCAAAATGACCCTAACAAACACGAGTAATAGAATCACAATGGAGGGGTAACTTCTCAGACCAGTTCGTAATTAAAAGAATTCTAAGACAAGGCGAACCCGCTGGCGACCGATTTATTTAACTTGGTTTTAGAAGCAATCATCAGAGGAAGCAAAATTCAAAGAAACGGACCCATCTTCCATTATAAAAAGCAATGCGTCGCATACGCAGATGGCGTCGCCTTTTGAACTAGATCTAGGCGGGAGTTAGAAAGAGCATTTCAATATTTCGAGGAAGAAGCAAGGAAGTATGGTTTGAGGGCGAACGAAAGAAAAACAATATGACCAATGAAAATAAGATTGTCAGATTTAAAGCAGAACAAAAGGAATACAACATCCAAAAAGTGGAGGAATTTACATACCTTGGAGTAACAATGACAAGCAAGGCTCAAGAAGAAACGGATATAGATAAAAGGATTTTCAAGGGAAGTAGAGCACTGGGGTCCCTAACAACGATTCTAAAATCAAGGAATGTTTCAAGAACTGCAAAGCTGCGAGCATATGAAACAGTAATAAGACCTGCTGTACAATATGCGAGCGAAACTTGGGTAATAACCAAGAAAGAAGACAACAAACTGGAAGCTTGGGAAAGAAAAGTCCTGAGAAATATCTATAGAAGATAATCATAAAAATCAGGGGATGAGGAACTTCTACCAGGAAATTAAAATGACAAGAGAAAATACTAACACTAAAACAAATTATTGCAGAAACAAAGAAGGATTGTTTATTGGAAATATGGCAGATACAGTAATAAAGTGGGCGGAATATTTCGGGGAGTTTTTGAATGAGGAAGAGGAAGGTCAGCCGCAGCGGGAGAACAAGAAACACGGGATAAACCTGAAAATGACGATGAGCAAATAATTGAAGATGTACTCACTCCACGAAAGAGGTAGGATCACCCTGGATTTTGATGACGCTCGAATTTACACACATTTGAGTATTTCAATGCCCAAAACTATGAAATAATGGGCAATGCATTATCCATGTGGTTCAAAACTGACACTTCATGATTTCTTCATATTTCCACGCGTAATGGATAAGTTACGGGGTGTACGTTGTGCATCAGCCAAGGAAGCGGTGGACGAATTTAAAAATGAAATAAAAAAGAATCCGGAGAAGATGGGAGAAATGTTTCAAAGACTGGTTTTAGCTGATGTAGAAGTGAATTTAGCGTAAAGGGAGATGTTAAAACTTATAAAAATTATAGATCAAAGTGTTTTGTCAAAATAATATGTTTACTAGGTTTAGCGCAAAGACAGCCGGCTCCGAATTTACCTTACGGGAACTATATAAAATAAATAAAATTACCCTTACCACACATTTCTGTAAAAATCCCGATACGTATTTCGGCAACTAAGTTGCCATCCTCAGTGGAAAACTATTCACTATCACGAGCGATTCCGGCTTATGCTCAAAACGAACACCGTCCAACAACAAAACACTGCACAATGAACATCACACAATGAACGCGCGAAACATACCAAAACACTGTTGACACTCAGTTGGGGTTTCTTCCGCAGTGTGTAATCAGATCAAGAAAGTACCAGGATAGCACAGTAACCCAACCTGAGAAGGAAGCCATGAGAAACACTTCCAACTCCAGAGAAATCGAGAAATTGCACCTTTTATTCTATTAGAGCAATGCTTTCCAAAGTGGGTCCTACAGCTCTTTGGAGCCACTAAGGGGGTTCGCGGTAAATTAAAATTATTTCGGGGGTGCCTGGACAGCATCACAGCGAAAGGTTTAATAAAAACTAAAATAACTGTGCAGGAGCTGGTGATTGCTTTCCCGTCATCCCGTTTAGTAGAACGTCGAATCAGTTGAGTTGCGAGCCCATGAAAAAACAAAATCCACTGCAAATTAGTGCTCCGATGAATGCTATTCGCAAACATCGAGCCAAACATAAATACGACAGGCGCCTCTTTTTGCTTTAACACACGACCACTTAGTGGCGTTATTGAAATGTGCCATTACTATTCGTGTCATTCGTAAAATTTTACATTTGCTATTGTGAAAATAGTGGCAGCATGGATATTGACCAAGTAGTTTGTTTACAGCGAACGTTTCAAGAAAGTAATTTTGTGAAAGAATGGAAATTTGTCTATGAAAATGCTGAAAAAATTCCACAGAGGAACTGCAAAATCCACATGAAACATCATAACAGGCGACGAAACTCGGATAGATTCGTATAAACCGGAAACTAAGTAACAATGCACCGGTTGGGTGTTCCAAGATGAACTGAAGTTGTCCAAGAAAATCAGTGCTGGTTTCTTCGGTATCGCAACAGTTCCTTTATAGGATCGAAGACCAGTTACTGCGGATATAGCACAATTTGTTTGCCAGAAGTCATCGCCGAAATCAAGAAAAGCAACCGGAAACGTGGATCCATTCTGCATCATCACAATGAGAGCTCTCACACAGCTTGTCAAGCAATTGATTAGTTAGGGGTCAAAAACGCCGGATTAATGTCTCAATGCCCGCATTCACATGATTTATCGTCAAATAACTTCTGTCTGTTTCCGAATGTCAAACGAAAATTTCGTGGACAGCGATTTTGAGCACCTCAAGAAGCTGTCTAGGCCTTGAAAAGCAATAAAAAGAGGACGCAGATGGACTTTTTCTGGGGACCCACCAGGGACTGACTGACGGTACTTTTTGTTTCGGGAACGAGATGTCTTCTTGATGGTCATTGTTTTCTTACATAATGATTTTGTTCATCTCTGCTGTACCATTGGCACAAGAAACAGGAAAATTTGATACATGAATGATACATGATTGATAGATGAAGACTAAGTACAAGAGCGATGACTTCCAAATCTCCGCAAAAAGTGCCAAGCATGCCTTTCATACTAAACCATCCGTAATGGTTGAGGAGCAAAGGCACACCAGCAACAATGGAAAATGCAATTGAGTAAAACTGGTGCCTGATGGACGATATTTGGCCACGGATTCAAAATACATAGGAAGCGATATTCGGCGTCCAAGAAACAAAAATTTTGTTCGCGATGTGTCCCGGTTTGAGAAGAAAAATTATGGGAAGCCATGGGACATGTCTGGGATATGATGGGTCGAGGGATAAGTATGCTTCCTAACCCTTTAATGATTTGACAACAGCTACATGATGCCCTATAAGTTGCTTGGAATTAACTTCCAGAGGAGTCAATAGATTATCTTAAAAAGCAAGCCCAGACGAGTGACGGAATTTATTCGTTTACGTGGAACAGCAATTCATTATTAAATTTTCTCTATAGAGGATGTGAATTTTACAATAAAATGTAATTATTTATTATTATCAACGCACTGATTGACGCTGATATTAAATAGTTCCAGAGCGCTGATTCCAAAATACCCTTCTTAATTCAAATTCCTATAAACTGCCCCCCCGCGCCAAAAGAAAATGAGAAAAACCTTAACATTCTCTCCTCGGACAATTTCCCGAATTCAAACTAACGATACGATATTCCCTAAGGGGCGATAAAAGAAATTAGCACGGCCCACGTTGGGCGCCAAACTTCTTGTTACGTCGTGTATTGGCGCCACCGTTTCTAATACTAAAGAGTGAATTTCCCGAAAAGCTCACCAATTTCGAATAAGTTCGCTATCACTCAGGGTGCCAGCCAGCTAGTCGCCGAGGGAGTGGGTGAAATAAACTTTAAGAACTATATATTAGGGCGCCACCTGTTTGACACTTATCCAGTCAAGCCCTGAATAAACAGCAATCCTTGTAGTTGGTCAAATCTCCCGGGTTAAAAGTGGTTTGGGGTATTAAAAAAGGGAAAAATTGAAACAAACAAGCGACCATAAGAGTTGATGAGTTTTTAATAATAATTTAGTCGAAGGCAAAAAATAAAAAAAAAAAAAAAAGCAAGTGCAAAGGGAAAAAGAAAATATTTCCAGGTTCTCTATGTATTCTATGTATTCTATGTATTCAATTTAACCAGTTACCGGAACCAACCGATCACTTTGGCCAACGTTATCGTTTACAGTGGTTTTCAATTAAAATTCAAATAATGAATTGACTTATTTAAGATGGGTGATACTTTAAATATTGACTCGAAAATTACAGTGGTTGTTATTATAATAAAATAGAAAAAGAAAACTAAACAAAAGTTGTGGAAAGGGCGCGACTTAGCTGTATGTTCCCTCGGAGATGTGCGGCGAGGTGGGATCGTAACCTAGCAGTCGGCCAGATGACAGCGTTCTTCCAATATTAAATCATCAAAAATTAAACGGTCCAGACGGAAAATTAAACGGCTCAGACGAAAACCAGCCAGGATTAAAACAGCCAAGACTAAAACGGCCCAGACTAAAGCGGCCAAGACTAGAACAGCTAAGACTAAAAAACCCTGTTAGAACAGGGTGAAACACATGAAATGGCCACGGATGTCACACGTGCTCCAACTAATCGAAATTAATCAGTTTATACGATCCTCAATCAATAGCTTACGCCGGTTCGGCGATCAAAACTAATAATAAGGAAACGGAACTAAAATCCACCAAAGTGCCGAGATTTCAAATGATCAAATCTCTTGAAGAAGATCACTTCTCGAAACAACGTGTGTACTCTACCAAGGTCTACGATAATCTAACCTAACCCCCGACTAATACGTCAAGCGGAAAACGTATAGTCATTTCCCCCAAAACAGGCATGTAGGTTCCTCTATCTGTGAAAATCGATAAGCTATCGATAACGTATGGTGGATTGTTGAACAAAGATTAATTAAAAGCAACAACTGTAACGACAGAAATCAGGGTACGCGCGAAGAAAGAAAAAATCGTAACAAACCTTCTGAATAGACCTTTCATTTCAATTCTAGTTGTTTGTTACATTTTTTACTTCCTAATCTTTCTAGGTAAAAAACTATTTATTATCATCTTAAATTCCCTAATTACCCCCAATGGTTTCCAAGAATATGTGTTTATGCAAGTTTATACAGTTTTGAAGAATGTACGTCATAATAATATGAAAATAGCGGTATAATTGGTATTTAAGGTTTACTTTCCAATAATATCTGCATAAATAACGATAAAGATATCTATGTGTCAATCCTTGATTCAGTTGAAACTTTTCCTGCGAATGTGTTTGTTCGAGAAGTGTTATTAGAATCATGGCTTCTACAAGCAGACGTAATTATCATCTAGACGTTTTTTGCTATATATGTGGCGAATACATGTTAAGAGAGAATATAAATAAAAATTTGTGAGTTTGTGAAAAAGCATACATGGCTTACTTTGATGTCCATCTAGGAGATCAAGATAAAACTTGGACGCCATATGTTGCCTGCAAATCATGTGTTGAGAACCTTCGCCAGTGAACGAAAGGAGAAAGAAAGTGTCTGAAATTTGGGATTCCAATGGTATGGAGGGAACTATGAAACCATGTTGACGATTGTTGCTTTTATCTGGTGAATATGAAGGGTATTAATCGGAATAATCGACATAACTGGAGATACCCCAATTTGGATTCTGCGGGAAGACCTATTCAACATTCAGAAGAAATACCAGGTCCAGTATTTAGTAACCTACATCTATTACCAGAGGATGATGATGAAATGTCTTCTTGTGAACTTTGAAGGAGACTCAACATGTCCAGAAAGGTTTACCCAGGAAGAATTAAATGGCCTTATTAGAGATTTAAACCTTTCAAAGGAGTCTTCGGACTTGCTTGCTTCCAGACTTAGTGAAAAAAAAATCATCATTTTTCGGGAAACAAAAACTACGTATTGCCGTAACAACGAAAAGATCTTCTGCCATTTTATTCTCAGGAAGATAACGTGGTATTTTGCAAACGACATAAAAGGACTGTTACATTAAATGGGTATATCAGAGTATACATCAATTGATTGCTGACTTTTTATAGATGGTTCCATAAGAAGTCTGAAGGATGAAAGAGGGTTATAAAACAATATCTCTACCTACGAAAAAAATTAACTACTACACAATTGGGAGGATGATGTATGTTGATCTAAAAATCGCCAATTTCCTTTTAGGACAGTAATGTGGATGTACAACATATCCTTGTTTCTTGTGTCTTTGGGACAGCAGAGTGAAAGATTAACACTGGATAGAAAGAAATTAGCCTAACAGAGACGCTGTAGGAGGGGGAAAAGCCAATGTTATTAATGAAGCATAACGAAAAGAAATAATTTGACCTCCCTTGCACATTAAACTAAAGCTAACGAAACAATTTGTGAAAGCTCTAGATCAAAATTGTCCCCATTTTCAATACTTGGCAAATCAATTCCCTGCAATCAGTAATGAAAAAGAAGCAGGAATACTCGATGGACCTCAGATAAGGCAACTTATAAAAGACCCACAATTCACAGAATCAATGACTGAAATTGAGTCCGATGCATGGTCTTCTTTTGTTAAAGTTGTGCAAAATTTTCTTGGTAGTTATAAGTCTGAAAATTACGAACGAATAGTGGAAGATATGCTTAATAACTTTCAAATTTTAGGTTGCCATATGACCAGTGAGACCCATTGCCTCCACAGTCATTTAGAGAGATTTCCTGCAAATCTTGGCGACTTTAGTGAGGAGCAGGGCGAACGATTCCACCGGGATATCAGAATAGTGGAAGAAGGGTACCAGGGTAGATGGGACACACATAATGATGGGTGATTACTGGTGGAGTATTAAAAGAGACAAATCATTTCAGACATACGCGAGAAAAGCGCTGAAAAGAAAGTTTTTAAATTAGTTACCAAGGACTGTAAATATTTTTTGGGTAATAACATTTAGAATAAACTTATTTTCTTTTTATTTGTGCGTTTTTATAGGTTGTATCGGAACTAATATTTATATGGAGGAATATGACTAGTTAAAGATAAGTACGTGCTCACATCTTTTGAAGACGAGCTCATGGTATTTTTGGATTCCGCGCACCAAAATTAGTTAAGAATCGGGAGTCACCTACACGGGACATTTTAACTAAAAATAGACTATTTCATAGTCTAAATGGTGACTAATAGATCTGATTCCGATTGAGCTTTTTTTTGGGGAAAAATTCGCCGCCAAATGAGCCGATTTGTTTCGGTATCGGCTATAATGTTTTCAGGACGAAACCCGTAGCAAGCATCACTTTTGTGATCACATTGATGAAACAAATATTTAAATGACATATTACTATGTCGTTCATCGTTTGTAAATTCCTGGTAAATGCGTCATTATCCGCTGAATTTTTCACTACTTGTATTATGAACGGTAGTGTATATTTCTACAGACTCGTATACAAACGTTAATGCGCAGCGCCGTTAAAACAAAAGACGTTTAAAACTTCGTACAATTACACATCTCAATTATTTCAAACGTTAATTACTAAATAATAGGTAAAATGTGAAAATATTTCCGTATTTCATCTCCGAGCGAGATGAAAAAGAAAAATATAAACATAACACGGTAGATGTTTCTGAATGCTTCGTACCTTTGTAAATCTTACTTTGTGTGTGTGAACTTGTGAGCAGGTTAGGTTACAAAAGGTCGTGACTTGCTTGATCATGGCAACCGCTAGGGCTATGCCCGGAGCAGAAGACAAGGTATTCGATCTTGCACTATTACTATCCGTGCCATATAACACTATATTTGTACGTACGTATAATATACAGATATGTGTACGTCTCACTATTTATTACGTTCACGTTTGCAAAGTAGATTCGTTATCGTCTGGGATTACGAAAAATTATATGCATATTATATACTACCACGACGCTTTTTACTTCATAGATAGACTCGCCAAAAATTTCAATAATACGACGATAGTTAAACTCGGCGCTGAACCGGGTTGCAAATCGGTTGCTTATAAATGTGGCGAATTGTAATCACATGCTGAAATATAAATATACAGTGTGTAAATAAAATAAGAAATAATAATCATGTTTTTTTCTCTCACTGTTTGGAAGAAATGCTCGGACGCCTCAATTTTATTTTTTCCTTCGGATTTTATGTTAATTTCAATTTTTCAGTTTACTACTCTAAGAGCTACGACGTCATCAATTTTTAATGGATCCCTGTTATTTATCTAGCAATAACTAAAAATAGCCTTTTTTGTCGACATACGTGAACATTTCTAACATTTTCCATATCTACAATGGCACATCTGTCAGAAACGTAAAGGATTGAGACATTAATGATGATTGGATATGGTGATTAGATGACCGGAACAGGTTGACCAGAAATTTTCTGATCGTTCAATAACTTAATCTTGTGTCAGAAAGATCAGGCGAAAAGTTTGATGAATATGGTAACATTGGTGATGTTCAATGTAAAGACAGACTTACTGTGGATTGTCATTAAAGAAACATGATATTTTATTAGAAAATGAAGATAATCCGAGCAATTCAAGAAGAGGAAAATCGGTAAATCACAACGTATGTTGTGTCAGCTGATTTTATTAAAATTGGCATTGTCGACATACTCTCAATCAGTGAACATTTCTAACATTTTCCATATCTACAATGGCGCGTCTGTCAGAAACGCAAAGGATTGAGATATTAATGATGATTGGATATGGTGATTAGATCACAAGAAGAAGTTGACGAGAAATATTCTAACCGTTCAATAACTTAATCTTGTGTCAGAAAAATCAGGCCAAAAGTTGGACGAATATGGTAACGTTCGTGATGTTCAACGTAAAGACAGACTTACTGTGGATTGTCATTAAAACATGACATTTTATTAGAAAATGAAGATAATCCCAACAATTCAAGAAGAGGAACATCGGCAAGTCACAAGGTATGTTGTGTCAACTGATTTTATTAAAATTGGCATTGTCGACATACTTTCAATCAGTGAACATTTCCAACTTTTTCCATATCTACAATGGCACATCTGTCAGAAACGTAAAGGATTGAGATATTAATGATGATTGGATATGGTGATTAGATCACAAGAAGAAGTTGACGAGAAATATTCTAACCGTTCAATAACTTAATCTTGTGTCAGAAAAATCAGGCCAAAAGTTCGATGAATATGGTAACATTCGTGATGTTCAACGTAAAGACAGACTTACTGTGGATTGTCATTAAAAAAAAACATGATATTTTATTAGAAAATGAAGATAATCCCAACAATTCAAGAAGAGGAAAATCGGTAAATCACAACGTATGTTGTGTCAGCTGATTTTATTAAAATTGGCATTGTCGACATACTCTCAATCAGTGAACATTTCTAACATTTTCCATATCTACAATGGCGCGTCTGTCAGAAACGCAAAGGATTGAGATATTAATGATGATTGGATATGGTGATTAGATCACAAGAAGAAGTTGACGAGAAATATTCTAACCGTTCAATAAATTAATCTTGTGTCAGAAAAATCAGGCCAAAAGTTCGATGAATATGGTAACATTCGTGATGTTCAACGTAAAGACAGACTTACTGTGGATTGTCATTAAAAAAACATGACATTTTATTAGAAAATGAAGATAATCCCAACAATTCAAGAAGAGGAAAATCGGCAAGTCACAAGGTATGTTGTGTCAACTGATTTTATTAAAATTGGCATTGTCGACATACTTTCAATCAGTGAACATTTCCAACTTTTTCCATATCTACAATGGCACATCTGTCAGAAACGTAAAGGATTGAGATATTAATGATGATTGGATATGGTGATTAGATCACAAGAAGAAGTTGACGAGAAATATTCTAACCGTTCAATAACTTAATCTTGTGTCAGAAAAATCAGGCCAAAAGTTGGACGAATATGGTAACGTTCGTGATGTTCAACGTAAAGACAGACTTACTGTGGATTGTCATTAAAAAAACATGACATTTTATTAGAAAATGAAGATAATCCCAACAATTCAAGAAGAGGAAAATCGGCAAGTCACAAGGTATGTTGTGTCAACTGATTTTATTAAAATTGGCATTGTCGACATACTTTCAATCAGTGAACATTTCCAACTTTTTCCATATCTACAATGGCACATCTGTCAGAAACGTAAAGGATTGAGATATTAATGATGATTGGATATGGTGATTAGATCACAAGAAGAAGTTGACGAGAAATATTCTAACCGTTCAATAACTTAATCTTGTGTCAGAAAAATCAGGCCAAAAGTTGGACGAATATGGTAACGTTCGTGATGTTCAACGTAAAGACAGACTTACTGTGGATTGTCATTAAAAAACATGACATTTTATTAGAAAATGAAGATAATCCCAACAATTCAAGAAGAGGAAAATCGGCAAGTCACAAGGTATGTTGTGTCAACTGATTTTATTAAAATTGGCATTGTCGACATACTTTCAATCAGTGAACATTTCCAACTTTTTCCATATCTACAATGGCACATCTGTCAGAAACGTAAAGGATTGAGATATTAATGATGATTGGATATGGTGATTAGATCACAAGAAGAAGTTGACGAGAAATATTCTAACCGTTCAATAACTTAATCTTGTGTCAGAAAAATCAGGCCAAAAGTTGGACGAATATGGTAACGTTCGTGATGTTCAACGTAAAGACAGACTTACTGTGGATTGTCATTAAAAAAACATGACATTTTATTAGAAAATGAAGATAATCCCAACAATTCAAGAAGAGGAAAATCGGTAAGTCACAAGGTATGTTGTGTCAACTGATTTTATTAAAATTGGCATTGTCGACATACTTTCAATCAGTGAACATTTCCAACTTTTTCCATATCTACAATGGCACATCTGTCAGAAACGTAAAGGATTGAGATATTAATGATGATTGGTTATGGTGATTAGATCATCAGAAGAAGTTGACGAGAAATATTCTAACCGTTCAATAACTTAATCTTGTGTCAGAAAAATCAGGCCAAAAGTTCGATGAATATGGTAACATTCGTGATGTTCAACGTAAAGACAGACTTATTGTGGATTGTCATTAAAAAAACATGATATTTTATTAGAAAATGAAGATAATCCCAACAATTCAAGAAGAGGAAAATCGGCAAGTCACAACGTATGTTGTGTCAACTGATTTTATTAAAATTGGCATTGTCGACATACTCTCAATCAGTGAACATTTCCAACTTTTTCCATATCTACAATGGCACATCTGTCAGAAACGTAAAGGATTGAGATATTAATGATGATTGGATATGGTGATTAGATGACAGGAAGAAGTTGACGAGAAATATTCTAATCGTTCAATAACTTAATCTTTAGTCAGAAAAATCAGGCCAAAAGTTCGATGAACATGGTAACGTTCGTGATGTTTAACGTAAAGACAGACTTACTGTGAATTGTCATAAAAAATCATGATATTTTAGTAGAAAATTAAGATAATCTGAACAATTCAAGAAGACGAATATCGGGAAATCACAACATTTATCACCGAAATGTTTTCAATGTTTTACAAAAAAGTGACGTAACTTCATGGAATAAACGAAGACGATTGTGTTCGTCGACTTGAATTTTGTGAAGTGATGAGTGACAAACTCAGTGATCAAACAGATTTTCTTCATTACCTTTAGTGATAAACTTAAATTTAAAGATGGAAAAACTATTGAACACAGATTTACCTAGTTTGAATGTCTGGTACCAACACGATGGTGCACCACCACATTATTCACTTCGTGTTAGAGAATACCTAGATGAAGTCTTTCCAATGGAATGTCCGACTAGATTTCCTGATCTCACCCCACTTGATTCATTTTTTCTGGGGAATTTAAAATCATGTGTATATCCCTCAAAACCTCAAGATATTGAAGAACGGAGAGAAAGAGTAAGGGTAGAGTGCAACAATGTCGACCAGGAAATATTTTGGAAGAATTTCAACTCCGACTTTATCAAATGCGTGGCAATTTGAACGTTTATGCAATTAAAATTAATTTTGAAGGTGAATGAAGGTGCTGACATTAGGTTATTGGAAAATGGAAAAGTTGATCCCATCGGAGCTTCTATTTGCAGATGATATGGCAATAATAACAGACTCTGAAGAAAATCTACAGCATTAAAGAACATCAATATGAAGATAAATGTAAAGAAAAAAATTATGAGTGCAATTCATACGCGGTAGAAGTGAAACCTTTAAAAAGGAAACTGCGAAAGAATGAGACGAATGCAGTATCGGGAGTGGGATAATTATAGGGTTTATTTATTATAATATTGGTACCAAAGCTTCGTATTACGTAGGTGCCCACACACGTACTAACACACATACAAACATACACGCAAAACGCTTTGACCAAAGCAATCGTTATTTTAAATAAATTTTATTTATTTAAAATAACAGTTTCGACCAATATTGTTGTTTTTGACATAACGATTGCAAACTAACAGGTTATCGTTATTTCGCATTCTACACGAAAACAACATTGTCGTTTCTGAAGATTAATTCACATTATAGGCTAGGGTTTATTTTTATTTATTTATTTATATCAGAATTATGTTGTTTTGTTCCATATTATATAACGAGTTTTTCTAGTTTTTGTAAATATTTCTTTTAATACAACATTGTTCTTTTCTTTTATTTTACATTTGAGGATTTCAATGCATACAATTATTTAGAAAATATTTCTATAATAAACGCCCGATTCGGTGTTAGCTAGCGCCATAATAACCGTCCGAAAGTTATTTTTCTACGGGAGTTGTAACTGTGGTCTCGACCAGAAAGTCGTAACTTAAGCAAGTTTTAGGCATTGAAATATCGCCAATACACAGCCGCACACAAGCACACATATATATAACACTTGGTAGACAATAGTGGGGAGGCTATTCTATCTCATTGTCTCGCAGAATAAATCTTAAAAGTGTAGATGTTTGTTTCTTTTTAGTGTCGCTTTTTCGTTTCATCGAGTTTCAAATCACTCACAACGGTGCTAAAGAAGTTTTCACTTAAAAAAACGGGTGATGAGGGGGTGGAGAAAAATTTTGTTTTCAGTAAAAAGAACCGACGCTTCAATTGTTACGATGGCACATGACCCAAGGCTTTCAAGCGAATAGTTTCTGTTGCAGATCAACAAATATGCCAAAAAACCTGTCGGAGTAACCCTTTTTTACGGTACCTATCGATTTGTTACATATCGAAATTTTGGGCGAGCCTTTTTTACTTTATTTATACACACTGTATATCGGCTTCTATTATATTACAAATACATTTGGTGCGCAGGGTGCACACACACACCACACAAATACCCTTATGATCATCTTACGCGTTCGCCCGAGAAGCAGGACGCGTTAAAGGAAAAACGGAGAACGAGGGGGGTTATGTTTCCTCGAAATGCCCTGATAGTGCCCAGTCAAATAATGTCTAAATATTAACGTAGACGGTCAGGTTTCACTACATAGGTAAAGGGCCGGCAAAATTCTGTATAGGACCGGCGTACACATATAGGCAGTGTTGCTATCTAAACAATACCCTATCGCCTGCTGCCATCTTTGTTCACTTTAAACAATACTGGCGCATTGTATCTACGAACTAAGTTTTACGGGGTAGACAGGTTGTACGGCGTAGGTACATTTATCGGGGTAATAAAAACGATGTGACAAGGGAAACGGTTTTTAGCGAATTAGAAACAAAAGCCGGCGTATTTTTTCCCCTTAATTCTAAATAATTCGGCACGACGAAGTCTAGATTAACCCTTCGCCGTTCCCGGAGATCTTCCGCCTTCCCCTCCCTGATCATCCCCGTTCCCGGTTCCGCGATAAAAGCCTATGGTGGTAAGAGAAAGGAACGTAGTTGGATGCGGCAACTTACCTGTCGTAAACAGGACTATGGCTTTCAAGCAGGAATATTCAGCGGAGTCCACGTGCAGAGCTTTTAACTTCTCTACTTGTTCCTGGAACAATACGGTATGGGCTTAGAGATCTTGAAAGTGCAAGGTTGGACGTGTCTGAAAAGCACGAATGTCGCACTTTACTCTTATTACCTGAAATATCCTGATGTGATCCATAAATTGTACTACCCTATCTGCACACATCGGAGATGCATGTAGACCGGCGGCTGCTATCAGGGGCGCCACGTGAAGAAGGCATTGAACACTGGCTCGCATTTAACACGAAGAGCTCGGACCAAACTAATCGTAGAAGAGCAACCTGCGACAATAAAAAAGGAAAAATCGATTGGTAAAGAGGGAGTTGACGAAAAAGGCTTACTTGATCGGTAACTTGGAGATCGGGAAAAAACGGTATATTCCTGGCCCATTCGACGGCCGAAAATAGTAATCTAGCCGCCAGTTCGCATATGTTATCTATCCCCATTATGTTGTTGGCCTGTATACACTGGCCGTATCTGCTGGTAGGGTACGGTTCGGCTCTCAGCAACAACGAGATATAACTGCTGAGGTAAGTGTGGTTGCTCAAAGACGTGGTGACCGAATCCGCCGAGTTCAGAAACTGATTGGAAAGGCCGGGAATGGCCGGCTGCGACGGCGGGACTCTTCCTCGTTGCACGGCTAAACGAGAAACAACAATTTAAAGTCCATTTCATTTTCCTTTTTCCATCAATCTTTCTCGTTTATTGTTTGCCGTTCAAAACGCGATATTCGTCGTCCGGGCAGCGTACGGCGCGCGAAAGTCGACTGTATTATGACTTGAAGTATGTCAAAACGTAAAACTGCATTCCACCGCCGTAGACATTTATAATTTGCAGTCAGAACCTGTTTTTCAATTTGATTTCGTATCTTTTTAACTGCAAGTGAACAGCGGATTAGCTGTAAAACACAAATACTCGCAGCGTTCTTTTTTTTGAGGGGGATACCTACGCGACGTATTTACGCGTTATTACGCGCGCGTATATTCACGGCGCGCACCCCAGAAAGAAAAATCGAGTATCAGAAAGCGAAGAACGAAATGGGAAATACGGAATACAGTAAAACTTCGTTATAACGCTCCCGTTGATAACGATATCCCGGCTATAACGCTTTTTTCCTCGGTCCCGGTCCCAGCAACTAATTTTCTGTAGTACTTTTATTCGTTATAACACCCCATTGAAGGATATCTTCTAATCTGCATACATACTTCAATTATTATTTCTTTAACTTATTTTGCAAACACTTGAAAGGGATATGATTAAATTAAAATAAATGTTTAAAAAGCAAACGGAAATGGTCTACATATTTCTGGGAAGTGAACCTCATTACGATTCCTATGAAATATTAGTATCAACAAATCCCACCAAGACGCTCCACGAATCTTGGCTGGACAATTTTCCGAGAATCTCACTGATTCATTGGGCGGTTGCGTAATCGAGGTTTCCTTTCAGTCTCTTACTTTTTACGCTGCTGGCTGTCGCGAAAATCGTATTCGTTAAAAGAAAAAGGTGATCTTATAAAAAACTTTGATAAATCCAATTTAAATCAAAAGATTTTGCGGCCCAAAAAAAAAAACATCAACGCTTCAACTTTACGTACAATTTTAATGAAGCGGTGCATGAGGGAACCAGTCGTAAAAAAATACGATCCGCGAAATACGAGGAGCTAGAAACGACTCTGAAAAGTTGGTTCGTCCACGTCAGGAACCCAATTTTACTAGCAACGGCCCTCCAAGTGGCCGACGGTCTTGGAATAACAGACTTTACCGCTTCAACTGGATGGCTCGATAGATTTAAAAAACAGACATTCTATCGTGTAGAAACAAAGTTGTGGTGAGTCAAATTCAGTAGTCCTGACGTAAGATTCGACTGGAAAAGTCAAATGTCGACCCACACCTCTGGCTACGATCCCTCAGAAATTTATAATGCGGATGAATCCGGGTTGTTTTTTTAAGTGATGCCTGATAAATCTTTAGTTTTAAAAAATGAAAAATGCCACGGAGGAAAATTAAGGAAAGAACGCCTAACGGTCCTCGTATGCACGAATTGCACAGGCACAGACAAGAAAAACCGCTCGTAATTGGCTAAATACGCTAAGCCACGTTGCTTCAAGAATGTGAAAACTCTTCCCTTCATTTATTCTTCTCAATCTCGTGCCTGGGTGACTGGAGAGAGATTTGTGCAATGGCTTAATGAGTGGGACATCGAATTGGAAGACCAAAAATACTGTTGCTTGTCGATAATTGCGCTGCACATCCGAAACAGGTAAATCTCATAAACATCAACTTGATTTTCCCATCACCTAACACCACAAGTGAGCTTCACCTACTTGATCAAGGCATCATGAAAGTTCTGAAGCAAGCTAACAGGAAAAGGATGGTCCAAAGATATCTATGGATTATGGATAGCTCAAATTCGACTTCTCCAACAATTTCTGCTTTTGATACGCTGCATGGATGGACATTCCGAAAGAGACCATTTTTAATTGCTTGAAAAACGCAGGTCTTGGTAACTTTACAAGAGAAAATGAAACCGAAGAGGGAGAAATTGATGAAGGCTGGCGAGACCCTTTACAAATGGAAGAAACATCGACTGAATTGGAAAGTTTTGATGACTTCGACAATGGGCTAGGGACCAATGAAGTTTTAAGCCTTGAGACACTAATCGCCGATTACAATGCACCATTAGAAGTGGAAAATGAAGAGGATGACGATCCATCAGAAATTGCTTGTCGATAATTGCGCTGCGCATCCGAAACAGGTAAATCTCATAAACATCAACTTGATTTTCCCATCACCTAACACCACAAGTGAGCTTCACCTACTTGATCAAGGCATCATGAAAGTTCTGAAGCAAGCTAACAGGAAAAGGATGGTCCAAAGATATCTATGGATTATGGACAGCTCAAATTCGATTTCTCCAACAATTTCTGTTTTTGATACGCTGCATGGATGGACATTCCGAAAGAAACCATTTTTAATTGCTTGAAAAAAAAGCAGGTCTTGGTAACTTTACAAGAGAAAATGAAACCGAAGAGGGAGAAATTGATGAAGGCTGGCGAGACCCTTTACAAATAGAAGAAACATCGACTGAATTGGAAAGTTTTGATGACTTCGACAATGGGCTGGTGACCAATGAAGTTTTAAGCCTTGAGACACTAATCGCCGATTACAATGCACCATCAGAAGTGGAAAATGAAGAGGATGAAGATTCATCAGAAATAATTACGCAAAAAATAAACGACGTTTTGGAGGCCCTGAAAACAATCAGAACCTTTTTTTTCTTGTACGGAGGTAGAAGAGGAAACCTTCAAACAAATCAATAAATTAGAAAATGCAGTTTTTAAAAAAACCATCTGTCTAAAAAATAAAATTTGTAGGAATGTATAAATAGTTTGTTTTATATTTCTTTGTTTAACGTACAAGTTTTATATAAATTTGGTTTTGTTAACTTTTACTTTATTTAAAAGATGTAAAATATATGTAGTAGTACATATATGTATAGTGGTAGTATTTATTGAAATTCGACTTTCCGGCCTTGAATTGGAAGTGTACGTATATCTAAGGACGTTTTAAAATAAATTTTGTTCATTTTTAGCCGTTTTTAGGATTGCCCGGTAATAGCGCTTTCCCGGGTATAGCGCTCTTCTTTCTAGGGTCCTAGACGAGCGTTTTAACGAAGTTTTACTGTATACGCGACACGATTAATTGGAAATTTATGCGTGCATAACGTGCGATCAAACGGGCGTTTACGCCTGTGAAGAACCAGTTTAACTCATCGATTTCATTCATCCCGGCTCGATACAGATTGGCGTAAAAATATACGATGCGAAACTGAACTTGCCGATTTGTGTATTTTCCTTTTTGTTTCGCTTCGTGAAAGAAGTGTTACGCGCCCAGTCCATCTTAGCACGACGTACGGCATCGGAAAAGGTATAATAGACCATTAATCAATAGCTATGCCTGTCTAAAATCATTTATACCAGTTCTGACATTTGAATTAACATTGATTGCTGTCAGGTTTTTTTCTTCCCTTTTCCTAGTCTCCTACGTACCGGTGTACACAACCGTTGATTTACATTTAAATAAAGGTATCCCCCCATGCGAAAATGCACTTCGATATTAATTTGGTTTCTTTTTTCTGTGATTTTCTACGAAAATATTGTAAACGCAGAGACGTGGACGCTTAAAGAATGCACGAAACTCGGATTAGAGTGTACGGAGCATAAGGCAACTATGCTACGGCTATCGTGAGAAATGACCTTAGCTGACCCTGACCTCAAACCAAGACCAACCGTGCACTAGAGATGGGGCCACAGTCAAATACCATGAAGAATGAAATCATCGCCGATGCTGCTTTTATAAATCTTACCACTAAACTATTTCTACGAACGTTAGAAAATCTAAAGAATATCGCGAGTAAATTGTTATTATTATAATTTCCAACGAATGATTCTCTTTTATACGTACATACCTTTGCTAATAACGACTGTACTGTAATGAGCAAAAGTATCCGGATCCATAGCATATTTTGTTGCATTACCTTTAAATTAAAAAGAAACAAAGGGTGTACACAGGCTTATAATATTTAAAACGATTTATATAATGATACCCTCCAAAGATTACAGGACGAAGCACACACAGATGGAATTTCAAAGGAACGATCCATCAGTAGCGGTTTCACCGTAGGTCAATTGACCTATGAACGCGAAGAAGGTCAATGATCCATTGACCTACGGGAAAAACCGCCCTGGCCATTCATTCTGTATAGATTAAAGAATGCTATCAAGCAGAATTATAACTAGAGAGCGGGTGGATTATGGGATGGCCCGGCCGCCTAGACAAAGCGCCTGATCTTTCAAATCTTCAGTTGCGACGCGTTGTTTAGGCGACTGGGAAGGCTTTCGTCATCCCTATAAACCACCCGCGTTCTAATGATCACGCTGGACCACATATCGGCTTGGTCGGTTGGCAAAAATAATCGTAACTTAAGACAGTGAATGTGTTATTATACCCAGCGCATTCGCCAGATCTCATATTATCAGATTATCATCGTTTTGGTACTTTTTAATGTTGTTGTGGAATGGTCCAACTCTCGCCCTCGTTTTCCGAAACGAGAAATTGAAGAAAGGGCATTGTCGAGTGCAGAATCACCAACTCGGCAGGATCGGAGTAAAAAAATTGAATTTACTTGAAGGCGATAGAAACTACAGCAAAGATATGACAAAGAAAAATGATTTGATATAAATAAATCGATTTTTTCAAGTTTTCGTGTGTTCGCCAAACTTGCACCTGTTTCATCCGAAGATACAACCCCTACGGATCTGTTTTCCTAAACTTACGAAATACCATAGAATATATCGTCGTACGTCATAAGGAACAGCCAGCCATTATAAGAATTCTCAGAATGGCCGTAATAATTGAATTAATGTACTGCACTAGACTGGTCTGCGGCAAGAGAAACAAGTCTATTATTTTTCCAACGTATCGGGGAAGAAATGTGACGATTTCCAGGAAATTGTAGGAGCGAAATATGTTATATGTAATGTTACTTTTTCTCCTTCTTGCTTTCAACGTCGTCGTTATTTTTATTATTACGTTTTCTATACGTATATACACACCACGGTCGTTAGCGAAAGAAGACGGCGTGATTTGTAATAGATTGTACAACCGGAACGAATGATACACGATACCACGAATAATTTTTCCCACGAAGTCTCAAAAGGACCCTCTCTCATTTAAATAAATCCCTTAAAGCTGCAGTTACCTGTTTTGCATAATATTTACTGGACACTGGTCACCGTTTCACCCCTATATAAGGTGTCACTGCTAACCCCCTGATCGTGTAAGAATCTCGTTTACTATTCTAGCATTCCTCGGCAGTATTACTATTATTATTGTTATCATCCTTTGCTTTGTTGTTTTATTCAGTGATTAATGGCAATGACAATGATAATTTCATTTAAATAAGGAAAAGTATTTCATATATGTCGCAAAACGCGTTGGGTGGAGTTAAAGTATGTTTATTATTATTATTCCTATTATTATTATTATTATTGTCGTTATTATCAAGAAAATCGCGCTTTTAGTTTCTCCTCAAGTTGGAAAACGGATGGAAAAAATTATTATTATTGTCCCGATTACAAGAAAACCTGAGCTTTTAGTTTCTTTTCAAATTGGGTGGAGTTTCACCCTACAAAACGGGCGGGAAAAAATTGTTATTATTATTATTATCGTAATTATCAAGAAAACCGCCCTTTTAGTTTCTTATTGAGTTAAGTGGAGTTGCACCCTATTAAACGGACGGGAAAAAGTATAATTATTTTTATTATTATTGCCGTTATTATCGAGAAAACCGAGATTTGAGTTTTTTTTTCAAGTTGGGTGGAGGAAACCTTAGAAGAGGGACGGGAAAAAATGTAATTATTATTATTATTGTCGTTGTTATCAAGAAAATCGCGCTTTTAGTTTCTCCTCAAGTTGGAAAACGGATGGAAAAAATTATTATTATTGTCCCGATTACAAGAAAACCTGAGCTTCTAGTTTCTTTTCAAATTGGGTGGAGTTCCACCCTACAAAACGGATGGGAAAAACATTGTTATTATTATTATTATCGTAATTATCAATAAAACCGCCCTTTTAGTTTCTTATTGAGTTAAGTGGAGTTGCACCCTATTAAACGGACGGGAAAAAAGTATAATTATTTTTATTATTATTGCCGTTATTATCGAGAAAACCGAGATTTGAGTTTTTTTTCAAGTTGGGTGGAGGAAACCTTAGAAGAGGGACGGGAAAAATGTAATTATTATTATTATTGTCGTTGTTATCAAGAAAATCGCGCTTTTAGTTTCTCCTCAAGTTGGAAAACGGATGGAAAAAATTATTATTATTGTCCCGATTACAAGAAAACCTGAGCTTCTAGTTTCTTTTCAAATTGGGTGGAGTTCCACCCTACAAAACGGATGGGAAAACATTGTTATTATTATTATTATCGTAATTATCAATAAAACCGCCCTTTTAGTTTCTTATTGAGTTAAGTGGAGTTGCACCCTATAAAACGGACGGGAAGAGAGTATAGTTATTATTATTATCATCGTTATTGTCAAGAAAACCGTGCTTTTGGTTTCTTTTCAAATTCGGTGGAGTTACACCCTACAAAACGGACAGAAGAAAGTATAATTATTGTTATTATTATTGCCGTTATTATCGAGAAAACCGAGCTTTGAGTTTGTTTTCAAGTTGGGTGGAGGAAACCTTAGAAGAGGGACGGGAAAAATGTAATTATTATTATTATTGTCGTTGTTATCAAGAAAATCGCGCTTTTAGTTTCTCCTCAAGTTGGAAAACGGATGGAAAAAATTATTATTATTGTCCCGATTACAAGAAAACCTGAGCTTCTAGTTTCTTTTCAAATTAGGTGGAGTTCCACCCTACAAAACGGACGGGAAAAATTGTTATTATTATTATTATCGTAATTATCAAGAAAACCGCCCTTTTAGTTTCTTATTGAGTTAAGTGGAGTTGCACTCTATTAAACGGACGGGAAAGAAGTATAGTTATTATTATTATTATCGTTATTGTCAAGAAAACCGTGCTTTTGGTTTCTTTTCAAGTTCGGTGGAGTTACACCCTACAAAACGGACAGAAAAAGTATAATTATTGTTATTATTATTGCCGTTATTATCGAGAAAACCGAGCTTTGAGTTTGCTTTCAAGTTGGGTGGAGTTAAACCTTAGAAAAGGGACGGGAAAAACTGTAATTATTATTATTATTGTCGTTGTTATCATGAAAACCGCGCTTCGAGTTTGTTTTCAAGTCGGGTGGAGTTAAACCCTGCAAAACGGGTGGAAGAAAGTATTATTATTATTGTCGTTATCATCAAAAAAGCCGCGCTTTTAATTTCTTATCAAATTGGATAGAGTTTAACCCTACAAAACGGACGGGAAAAAGTATTATTATTATTATTATCATCGTTATTATCAAGAAAACCGCAGTTTTAGTTTCTCTCCAAGTTGAGTTGAGTTAAGCCCTACCAAACGGACAGAAAAAGGTATTGTTATTGTTATTATTATTATTATTATCATCATTACTATTATTATTACTGTGGTTACTATTAAGAAAACCGCGCTTTTAGTTCCTTTCAAGTTGGGTGAGGTTTAATCCTGCAAAGCGGACGAGAAAAAAAGTATTAGTATTATTGTTATTATTAGGAAAGCCGCGCTTTTAGTTTCTTAGCAAGTTGGGTGGAGTTTAAGCCGACAAAACGGACAAGAACAAGTCTTATTATTATGATTACTATAGTCGTTATTATCAAGAAAACCGCGGTTTAGTTTCTTTTCAAGTTGGGTGGAGTTTAACCCTGCAAAATGGACCGGAAAAAGTTTGATTGTTATTATTGTTATTATTATTATTATCGTTATTATCAAGAAAACCGCGCTTTTAGTTTCTTTCCAAATTGGATTGACGGGAAAAAATTATTACTATTATTATTGTCGTAACTATGAAGAAAACCGCCCTTTTAGTTTCTTATTAAGTTAGGTGGAGTTGCACCCTATAACACGGACGGGAAAAGAGTGTAGTTATTATTATTATTGTCGTTATTATCAAGAAAACCGTGCATTTGGTTTCTTTTCAAGTTGGGTTCAGTTAAGCCCCACAAAACGGACACAAAAAGAAATTGTTACTATTATTATTATTATTATTATTACTCTGGTTATTATCAAGAAAACCGCGCTTTTGGTTTGTTTTCAAGTTGGGTGGAGTTAAACCTTACAAACCGGATGGGAAAATTATTATTATTATTATCAAGAAAATCGTGGTTCTAGTTTCCTTTCAAGTTCTATCATTGTTATTGCTATTATTATTATTATTATATATTTACAGTTTTAGAGATACATTTTGCAATATTTTATTAATTTATTAGTATTATTATTTATTATATATATATATATATATATATATATATAATGCTAGTGATCGATTTGTGTATACATGTATATACCTGGTAAGTGCACTATCAAAAGGACTTTTTTGCTCGTATCCTTTATTTGGTCGTAGCGCGTGCCTAGTGTATCAAACAAGAGTTCTCTTTTAGAGTTTTTTGGTCCTTGCCCGTTACCTGAGTAAGATGCAGACGCGTTAAACACGCGTCGAATGACGAGGTGCGTTCATCTCCAGAAATATGAAACGACCCCTAACGTGTCAGAGGCGCAACAAACATTTTTAACGCCCTAACTTCCTTTCCGGTCGAATCCTTATTTTTATACAAAGATGAATTAATTTCGCTTATGGGTTGAAAGGAAGGGAGAAGTGTACGCAGGGTTTGCGTGTATTTACGGAAAATTGAAAAATATCCCTAAGCCAACCGGCCATCTACGCCGCATACGTGGAGATTGAGATTGTCTTGTATGAAAATATTCGAGTCCTAAATGTATATCCAGGCCCGTTCTATTGTAGTCCATTCTTGCGGATGATTGATCGTTTTAATATACAAATAGTTGACCGTGAGGGCCAACAAAGCCCTTTTCCAGGTCCTAAAAGATCGTTTACCGCATGCATACATTAACACAAGCACTGCTTAAGATTAATGGTCGATCGACGGTCAGTGGATATGGGAAAGTTTTCCAAATAATTTTTTCAACGTCAAACGCATACGAAACAAATATTGCATTTCCAAAACGCCGCGCACCTTCGTATGCGTTTTTAAAAGTAGAAATTTTCGATTTGGATGAGGATCGATATCCCAATTTGCTATTACCTGTTCTTTTCAAGTAACGGGAAAAAGAAACAAATGTAAGTTAATAATTTGGTTATTTTAAACCCCTATTGTAGCCCCAAATCATAATCGATAACGTCAAATATACGAAAATATCAACAACTTTAACGCCTAGTCAGACAATTAACCTCAGTTTGGACCTTGGCCGTGCGTCGGACCATGACTGTTAATATCTAACGCACTTCCAAATTTGGAAATGTCAAAGGCTTAGGTTATATAACACTAGATTGCATAGGTGAATCTCTCCGATAAGTTCATGATGTCTTAATAAGACAACATCGTAGGGAATGCCCGTTGTTTAGAATCTGACCCTTACAATACCGAATTTGGGAAACGCCAAAATACACATTTCGACAACCAAGTCATCATCCTCAGAGCAGCAAATACAAAGCGAAGCAAGCCTCACTCGTGAACTTTGTTTTTATTCTCCATCTCTGGGGAGTTATCTTGCCTACCCCCCTCCCTACAGCATGCGCCACGACCACTCGAAAACAAATCGAAGTTATCACGACCGTCCCGACCGAAATTCTAACACGGGATCTTCCGTATCAAGCGATGATCAAATTTGCTTGTCGAAATGCGTATTTGGAGTTCCCCAAATTCGATGTGGAAATTGACGCGAACTCTTTTCCTTTAGTGCTTACCATTTAAGATGACCACCTGATGGTCAAAATATGTCTTTGGAGTTCCCAAAATTCAATGTGGAAATCGACACGCGCTTTTTCCTTTTCGCGTTCCCCTCTGAAGATTACCACGTGATGGTCGAAATGTGTCTTTGGAGTTCCCCAAATTCGACGTGGAAATAGAGACGCGCTTTCTTCTATTTGCGCTCCCCGTGAAAACAACCACCTGGTGGTTAAAATATGTCCTTGCAATTTCCCAAGCTCGATGTGAAAATTGACACGCGATTTTTCCTTTTGTGTTCATCACCTGATCATCGAAATATATATTTTGAGTTTCCAAAATTCGATGTGGAATTCAACTAGCGCTTTTTCCTTTTCAGTTTCCCAAATTCCTTGTGGAAATCGACACGCGCTTTTTCCCTTTGTGCTCCCCACTGAGAATGGTCACCTGATGGTCGAAATATGTATTTGGAGTTTCCCAACTTCGGTGTGAAAATCGATATGCACTTTCCTTTTGTGCTCTCCAGTGAAGACGACCGCCTAATGGTCGTAATCTGTCTTTGGAGTTTCCCAAATTCGGTGTGGAAATCGACACGCGCTTTCTTCTTGTGCTCCTCAGTGAAGACGACCATTAGGCAATGGTCGAAATGTCTGAAGTTTCCCCAAAATTGATGTGGAACTTGACGCGCGATTTTTCCTTTGTGCTCCCCAGTGAAGACGACCGCCTAGTGGTCGAAATCTGTCTTTGGAGCTTCCCAAATTCGATGCAGAAATCGGCGCGTGCTTCCCAGTGAAGATTACCAATTAATGGTCGAAATATATATTTGGCGATTCCCAAATTTGATGTGGAAATTGACGCGCGCTTTTTCCTTTTGTGCTCCCCAGTGAAGATGAACGCCTAATCGTCGAAATATCTGAAGTTTCCCAAAATCGATGTGGAACTCGACGCGCGCTTTTTTCTTTTGTGCTCCCCATTTAAGATAACCATCTAATGGTCGAAATATGTATTTGGTGATTCCCAAATTTGATGTGGAAATCGACGCGCGCTTTTTCCTTTTGTGCTCCCCACTGAGAATGACCACCTGATAATCGAAATATGTATTTGGAGTTTCACAAATTCGATCTAGAAACCGACGCGTGCTTTTTCCTTTTGTGCTCCTCACTGAAGACGACCACCTAATGGTCGAAATGTCTCAAAATTGATGGGAAACTTGACGCGCACTTTTTCGTTTTATTCCCCTCATTGAAGACGACTGCCTGGTGGTCAAAATCTGTCTTTGGAGTTTCCCAAATTCGGTGTGAAAATCGATAAGCACTTTTTCCTTTTAGGCTCCCCAGTGAAGACGACCGCCTGATGGTCGCAATCTGTCTTTGGAGTTTCCCAAAATTCTATGCGGAAATCGACGCGTGCTTTTTCCTTTGGTGCTTCCCACCGGAGGGTTAAAATTGTATTTGGAGTTTTGCGAAATCAATATGGTAGGGGTGGCAGTTCTAAACCACGGGCATTCTTACTTTTTATGGTGAGGAGTTACCAATGCGGTTTAGTCTAGTTTACACTACACAAAACACTTTATAATTATCGTCAAGCAGTAATTTAGGAACCAAAAACAGTTTCAATTTGACTAACCTTCCCTTCTCATCCCCATCTTCATGCATTTCTTCAAACGACAGTACTGGCATTGATTCCTATGATGTTGGTCTATCGGACAATTCCTGCTACCTCTGCAGGAATATGTGAGGTTCCTTCTGACGCTTCGTTTGAAGAAAGACTTGCAACCTGAAAAGGAAATTTACTTATAATTTCAAACGTAACAAACACATAAATATGAGGAAAGATCGATTTAATACACGCCTACTGCATACTTCTTTGAAATCCGCTCACAACACAATCTTAAGATGATATATGACCCGGTCGTGAGATTTTTATAGTTTTATAGCCGAAATGTTTTTATAAAACGTCATTTTTCTTAGGAACTCCCCGAAGGGCCGTCAAATTCTACTCCGAGGGGTTCCGCCACTTTACTAACGACGTCTACATTTATTTTCGAATACTTTTTTCCTGTCCCCGTCACGACGATTATGTCGTTTGTTTATCTGCTAATTTGAAATTCGCGATAAAATGACGATTAACGTCGAGGGAAGCCTTAGCCTTGTTAAGATTGTAATTTTTGCGACGGTTGGGTTTTTAACTTCTAGGATTCTAATCCGATAATAGGCTCGTAAGTCTTCGAAAGGGAATTATATTTCTAATCCGGAAACACGGAAGTCGATTTTATCAAAATTTACGATTATTTCAGATTTAGGGTGCAAATTCTTTCCGATATCCGATTCCAGGTGCGAAGTTTTACGGGTCGCTCAAGCGTCCGTTTCCGACAACCTCAGAAAATCACGCGTAATTACAATTAAAATGTTCCAGTATGGTGAATATTATTATTAAACAACATCGTTACAGTGCGACTCAGAGGTAATTGTCGAGCCGGAATCGGAATACGTTGCATTATAATGTGTATTGCCATTCTAATTCTCTCCGGCGCAATGTAATTGTTCTTAAAAATAATAATAATAAAGAGGTGCGTATTTCGACCACTAACTCGTCATCTTCATGTCAAACCTTGCTAATTTTTCACTGACGACAACGTCTAAACGACGATAACTAGCAACTTTATGGATTTTTTAGGACGATGATGCATTTACCTCGCGTATTGCGTATTTACCGAAAACGGAATGGTCGCCCGAAACTTTCTAAAATATTTTCTAGTAGTACACGTTTTCGTTGGGTAGAAACGCGGGCACCAAAGTTGCAAATTTTAAAAATTTGCATATTGAATATTTATGAGATATCAGCGTTTTCTGCCATTGAAAATTATACCTGGCAGTTAATGGTGAAAAACAAAAAAATCGTTAATTTTAAGGAAAAGGGAAATCCCCGAATATTTAGAAATTGTTAAGGGTCACTGTTCTTTTTTTTTTTTGTACGAGCCTCTTTGTACATGTACAAAAATCGGAACAAAAATCTAGGTACGAGAGATTTTTAGTTTGTGCAACATAATAATGGTAACTACCCAAAAAATTTTTTGTACGATGTACAAAGACGCTAAAAATCTTTGTACGGGGGCAAAAATCTTTGTGTCGTACAAACAAAGAAAAAACCACTGGGGTAGATAATTTGTAACGATATACATCGAGCGCGGAAAAAAATTAAATATTCTTTTTCCTCGTTTTGGGCAGAGAAATATACTGCGGTCGAATCTAAAGGAGAAATTTGCCAAATTTAGAAAGTTTCACTTATATCTTGTCTTATCGAATACTTCGACAGATGTGCTAGTTTTGCATATATACTTAATAAAGATTTTGAGATGGTGCCTAAATATGCTTGCACAATCCATGATGAATTATTACGCATCAATTGAAAATGGTGAAATACACAGTTGTCCCGAGGAATTCGGAGAAGACGGTCGATGACCGGTCCTCGAAATTTCGAACGCTCCCCACCCCCTCGCAAAAAAAAACGATACTTCAAACTCGATTTTAGGGTTTTTTGACCAAAACGAGAATGGTAAAGTAACTGCACCAGAAACTCTTAAGAACTTGGTCTGGTTCCGTTGCAAAATCACCGTCCGCGAGATGCATTTACCTTACCAAAACAGAAAATCGAGGTAGTCTTTTTTTTTGACAATTCTTTATGGTTTACCTTCGCACGTAAACTGTCCATAATGTTTTCCAGAACTTTTATCACCACAAACGACGCACTCGATGTTCTGGTTCTTGTCCGTATTGTTACTATTGCCACTATTCTGCGAATTTTGCGACGGCGTCTGTCGATTGTTGATGTTGAGAGATAAGTCCGGGTTGTCCAATGTGATGGGATTCAAATTCGACGGTAACGGGTTCAAATTTGTCGCGGGCAGCGGATTCAGAGCGTTGGGCAATGCATTCAAACTAGTCGGAATTGGATTCACTAACGAGGGTTCACGCCAGGACGGTGCCACCAGAGCCATAGTAAAACAGCTCTTAGCAGCAGAGAAAGATTGTCTTTTTACTTTTTCTTTTTCCTAAGAAAACGTGTACACTTCTAACACATCATTGTTTTACCAAGCATGTTACGCACTGTGGTGTCTCCCAAAAAGCACTTTTTTCCGTGGAAGATCGCGAAATTTTTCGCCGTCGTTTCTATGTACGAATATTTGTTCTTTTTTTTTTTCTTAATATTTGACACAATTTTTTAGTATATCTCCAAGTCGGAGAGTTGGAATATTCGGCACGGAGCACGTATCAGAGCAATCGAGGTGATAGGTCATCCCCTCAGCACTCTCTAGCCTCTACTAGTGACCTTTCGGTCTTAGGCCCGACACTGACTTGGCCTGGGCGGGCCGGGGAGGTCCGCAGTTCATAGCCGGGTCACTATAGGCCATGGGGCGTGTACGAAACTTTTGGTGGGGATGCTAGGGTTTCGACACTGGAAACAAGGTCTTTACGGATTCTACGTGAAATAGGTATAGCGCCTTTCACGGTATTACAGACGTATTCCAGTTACTTGTTACTTGTGACCACGTGCTTTTCGTAATAATCCAAACGTGTTTTTGTCATTCATTATCTGTCCGTAATAGTGCCATTTTATATTCAAATAACTCTCGTTCTGTGGCGCAAGTGCAATTATTATTCGGAATGGCATTCCGATATCCGACGCCTTCTATTCCGTTTTGTTTACATATTCGATATTTGATGGTAAACGTACATATGTAGATTTCGACACGCTCCGTTATTTTATTATTTCAGAAATGAAATTGTTTATTTTGACATTTCTGATACGGGATACCACTATGTAGGTGTTTTTGTCTTTTGTTTTAACCTCTTCAAGCACAAATTTATTTGTGAAAAGAAAATCGCTCACAAAAAGAAACGTTTATTTAAGCACAAAATTCCAAATAGTTTTGAAAGAAGAAAATGGCATACACATATGTTGCCAATGCGCATAGTGTTCATGTCATGAAATGCGTCTAACCATTAAGCACAAACACCTCCTTCACCCACATACCTTGTAAGTTTTGTGCAATTTTTTACATGGCAACTTGGAGCATTCCCGAAATCCATCTTTTTTGGGATAGAGTCCCAGTCCATCAGTGCCGATTTCGGCCACTGCTTTATTTCAACCCCTCTTCCTTTTTCTGGGGTATTTTCTTTCGCTTTCCTCGTTTCCTATCATTTCCCATCACTTCCACAAAGTTGCATCGTCGTTGTAGCAACTGAGGCTTTGCATTCTAATAAAGGCATTGTAGATGTGTTAACTTTCCTATATAATAACCAAGCAATTTTTTTCATGGCAACGTGGAGGATTCCCGAAATCCATTTTTTTGGGGGATAGTGTCCCAGTCCATCAGTGCGGATATCGGGTACGGCTTTATTCCAAGCCCTCTTCCTTTTTGTGGGGTATTTTCTTACGCTTTCCTCGTTTCCTATCACTTCCTCAGAGTTGCACCGTAGTTGTAGCAACTGAGGCTGTGAATTCTAATCATGGCATTGTAGAAATTTTTAACTTTTATATATAATAACCAAGCAATTTTGTTCGATGGCAACGTGGAGCATTTCTGAAATCCACTTTTTTTGGATAATACCCCGATTCACCAGTGCGGATTTCGGGCACGGCTTTATTCCAAGCCCTCTTCCTTTTTCTGGGGTATTTTCTTTCGCTGTCCTCTGTTCCTATCATTTCCTATCATTTCCCCAGAGTTGCATCGTAGTTGTAGCAACTAAGGCTTTGAATTCTAACAATGGCATTGTAGATATTTTAACTTTTCTATATAATAACCCAACAATTTTTTCATGGCAACGTGTAGCATTCCTGAAATCCATTTCATTTTGGGGATAGTGACCCAGTCCATCAGTGTGGATTTCGGTCACGGCTTTATTCCAAGCCCTCTTCCTTTTTCTGGGGTATTTTCTTTCGCTTTCCTCGTTTCCTATCACTTCCTCAGAGTTGCACGGTAGTTGTAGTAACTGAGGCTTTGAATTTTAATAATGGCATTGTAGATGTGTTAACTTTTCTATATAATAACCAAGTAATTCTTTGTCATGGCAATGTGGAGCATTCCCGAAATCAATTTTTTTTTGAGGGGATAGAGTCCCAGTCCATCAGTGCGGATTTCGGGCACGGCTTTAATCCAAGATCTCTTCCTTTTTCTGGGGTATTTTCCTTCGCTTTCCTCGTTTCCTATCATTTCCTATCACTTCCACAGAGTTGCATCGCAGTTGTAGTAACTGAGGCTTTGAATTATAATAATGGCATTGTAGGTGTTTTCATTCTTCTATATAATAACCAAGCATTTATCATTGAAACATTCATGAAATGAAATGCTATTCTCGTATGAGATTTCTTCTTCTTGATAGCATGAGGATAGTGTGCAACCAATCGGTCACCAATTTATTACATTGAATTATAGCTTGTGATCTTGAAATGCGCACATATATTTTTGATTTTTCTATCCCATCTACGCACGATATCTTGTGGATCCTTACCAGTAAAACTTGAAATCATGTGAACAATTTTATTACCTGTCCATCTAACTATTGATATATTGTCAGAAGACGTCGTGATTGAACAACATCAATTGAGCTTTCTATTAGCTCTAACAGTGCCTACCACATGAACATCTCGTGTGGTGAAGTGTCTGATCGTTGGCGGAAATTCTGACAACAGTATCACCAACCACACCTAATAAAGTCTTTTCTTGGTTAGGAGTCGACTGGTATATTTCAAATTTGGATATATAACCATCAGCAGATTCCCTCACCCAAGACTTGAACCGTCACTTCTTTGGCTTGGATTCTATATATTATTTACTTCTGTTCTTTGAAAGGTATTATCACTTCGTCAATGGCCACAAACTCGGTTGACTTAACAGCGACAGCATATGACCTTGAAGGAATGTCCAACTTTGCAGTTTGATGAAGGAATATGTATTATGTTGTGATATGTAATCATTATTGATAAAATGCAGGTATCGTTTTATTTCCTGACATCATCTCAGAAGCATAGCATTGGAAATAAGACCCAAATTCAGACCAAGAATCGATGACCAATACATTCGGAAAGCTGGGTATGTAATTGATATATGTGGAAATTATGTTGATAGCAAAAAATATTTTGATTTCGAATCTCGTCCACTTTGAACTGCAAAACGGATAGTTTCCAGTGTTATGACCTCAAAGAGGTCTTCTGGAAACAGTTGTATGAAAAAAGAGTGAATGAGTATTTCATGCGAACCAAGGAACATTGTTTTTTCTTTTTCTAGAATACCACACATTCGATTCTGTAACAGTTGGTGAAGCATTTTTGCTGCCTTCGGTATCTTCGGTAGCTTCCTCATCGCTACCTTCACTCTCATCAGAAATATCTTGGTCTTCAAGCTGAGTCGGTTATAGAAAGTCCATATCTCCATCGGAATCATCGTCACTGGATCCTGTAATATCCTCCAAGTCTGAATTATTTGGATTCTTTATACATCCCAAAATTCGTGTCTTCTTCTTGTTTCCTACCATAAAAGCTAGTAGTAGGTATTTCGCCAATCATGAAATCTGTGATAGGATGTATAACATAGGAATTTGAGAAATAAATCTTTAAATGTACACTGTCCACATACGTGTAAGCATTTTTGACACAACATACCAGCTATCTTATGGATGCAATTATATTTTCGAGAACATCCCATTGTATAGCTTACCCTTTTTCAAATATTGAAATTGTCACTTTCGTTCAGGAAGAAAGAGCTCTTTTATTGATTCATATAACCTCAGATGTCCACGTGCGCAAAAAGAAAGCATAAACAAACACCCCAGCGCGATTCTGGGTTCTGTTGGTGTGAAATCAGCGAGGGACACACAAACAGTTGGGAACGATATTGTTTTGTGGTAAAAGTCGCTATTTATGAAATGTCCACATCTGTGTCAATGTGCTTGAAGAGGTTAAATATGTACCCCGCCGATGGTCATATGTTACAGGGGTACTCAAAATTTTGTGGTCAAAACTTTTGCATCTTCTTTACCCTTCATTGACCAGTTTCTCACTCGCTCACTAAAAAGAAGATAACATGTTCTTAGATCCCCTTAGCATCTCCTCCAGCATCAAGGAGCTTATCTCAAAGCTTCCTTCCACAGAGAATTTTTGTGTATAGTTGAAGTAACTGTACAGAAAAATGATGATGATTCCTCTGGATTAAAGGTACCTAACTTGTTAGCTCGGAATTCAGTTATCACTGCCGGGGGTGAGGGTGGTACAATGATGATTTGATGTCCTTTCAATAGCATATTTTAGATTGGTTTCATGATATCGTAAATCCGCCCAAACTTATGATCAGGTAGTTTATACATGGCCACAGAGATAAACCAAAACCAGAATAAAAAAGTACCCCGCGCTGCTCTCAACTGTAAGAGATAGATACACTTTAACACACCTGATGCTCAAACACATAAAGGGTAAAGTCGCACGTCACCAGGTAGCTATTAAGATGGGGTTTAAATAAAACACAATACAACATATCCCTTTATCGCAATACCACCACCAAAAGGGTGGCTAAACGGTCGATAATACATAACCATGGACCATAATATTTATACATCAGATTGAGACGTTCACGTTGCCCCCGAATCGACCTTCGTGACACCATACCACTTTAAGTAGCTCGATTTAATCGACTTTTTAATTCCTTATTTTAATAAAATTAACATAAACTTCCGGCGAGTGAGAAAATTTTAAGGGACAGCCTTCGGTCTTCCTTCGATTGTTTCGGTCGAAATTTGAATGCGACGTTATTTGTCGGCCATTGTTGTTCGTTATCAAAACGTATACGTCAAGCTACGTATCTCGAAGGCGATGTCAAAGGTCAAATTAGTAACGATAAAGGCAAGGCAAGAAATACGAAGCGTCAGCTACTACAAAATAAAGAAATATGCACACGAATATTTATTCGTATTTCTCCTTGTTGGAAACGATCGAAATTAGCGAAAATTGCTCAGTAAATGGAAAATTCGATGTTATTTTTTTTTAACCGAAGTTTGCAGGTAAACCTCTATAAGCTAATACAAATTCAATCAGCTCATTCGTAATGTACCATTGAAGATGGGAACCTGGTTGCAGAAACCTGTGTTTGGAGATATCCAAATCCTAAGATACATTTTAGTTGAAATTGCAAATGATCTTACCAAAAATTGTAAATTAATCCAATGAAATAGAATCACCTCAGCTTAGAAAAACTCAACTTCGGCAACTAGGTTGTCATCTTCAGTCGATTCAGGTGTTCCACACCAATCCTGGCTGAACACCATACTTCGCACATTACGCGGTGTTGAACTGATCCAGTGGCGTGTGAGTGTGGGCAAGACGTGGATGAGCAAGAAACTGTTATCATTGTGCGGTGATCTACGCGCGATGTGCAATGCGGTGTTCGGCCAAGATCTTTGTGAAATACGATCTTTTCCACTGAAGATGACTGCTTAGTGGATACGTTACGTAAGTAAGAGTTATTGTTATTAGTCTCCTACAATTGCTCCAGTACAAAGAGCAAAGTTTTCGAGCAATTTGTTAATACCAGAGACGACTTTTAAGTTGTTACTAAAACTAGGGAAGAAATGCTTCTATTGCCTTTCAACATATTCATCTTTAAGATTTATATACTTTTGCACGCGTCCAAATCAATTCTCAAAACAATTTCTCCACTCTCAAGTTGGTATCTCAAGAAACGTGGATTTTGAAGGCTTCGGGAGCTTCCTAAGGTGCTGAATATCGCGGTCCAAAAATTTTTCGTTTGAGATTCGAGAACTGGAAGAAATCGTTAGGTGATAAATTAGGTGAATACGAGACATTAATTCGATGTTTCTCTCACCCGAATAATTGTTTGACATGCTGGAATCGTCATGATATAGAATGATGCGAAGTTGTCCATGATTTTTCCTGATTTCATCGACGACTTCTGACAACCAAATTGTGGTGCACCATTCAGTACCAACTGGTCTACGATCCTCCAAAGAAGTGGTTGCCACAACCGAAGAACCAAGCGAACATTTTCTTTTAGGAAGAAACTGTTCTACTGTCTTTCAAAATATTCCTCTTTAAGGTTTATGCATTTTTGCACGCGTCCAAATCAATTCTCAAAACAATTTCTTCACTCTCAAGTTGGTATCTCAAGAAACGTGGATTTTGAAGGCTTCGGGAGCTTCTTGAGGCCCTGAATATCGCGGTCCATAAATTTTTCGTTTGATGATGTAAAATGCTGCGACTTTATCAATAATTTTCCTGATTTTATCGATGACTTCTGGCAACCAAATTGTTGTACACCATTCAGCACCAATTGGTCTACGATCCTCCAAAGGAGTGGTTGCCACAGCCGAAATAACAAACGAACATTTTCTTGGAAGTGGTTCGTGAAAGAACAACTTTTGTGTGACTCTGGAACACCCAAGGAGTGGATTGTTGCTTACTTTCCAGTTCCAACAAATACATCCAAGCCTAGTCACCTGTTGTATACGGAATTTATAGTTCCTCAGTAGAATTTGTTGGGTATTTCCTTACACCAATTAACACGAACCTCCTTTTGAGTTTCAGTCAAATTCTGCGGAATCCATCGGGAACAGATCGCTTCAACAGCTAAACCCTCACCCAAAATCGAACATATTGCAGTCTTCGAAGAATGCCTCTCTCTCTCTCTCTCACTGTAAGTCACATATCGATCTTGATCAATCATCTTGGGCACAGCATCAATGTTCTTTTTGGAATACCAACCAATTTTAGTAGACTGTCACGACGAATTTCGGCAAACCAATTGTAAACAATTTTTTTCATGGCACTTCATTACCAAAACTTGAACGAAGCAATCGTATGCATTGTTGCTGAGTTAGGTCTTTACTAAAACCGTAAAAAATCATGCAAGGATAGCATTCACCTGAAACTTCCATTCTCTCACACAATTGCTTTTCTTAAGGTTCACTGTAAACAAAGGACTAGGTCAACTGTAGATTGCCACTGTTTTCCAATAACAAATGTCAACTATTACGAAGGTACTAATGATACATCTCGAATAACGCCACTTAGTGGTTGTTTGTGAAAGCGTAAAAGGCGTCCCTCGTACTATCGTCTATAATGAAGATATCGGATTCTATCACACAGAAATGCAACACTCGATAAAGATCGTAGCTCTCAGATGTCACACTCGGGAAAAATGAAACTCTATGCGTAAGAAGACGGCCGTCAAAGATAGCTAAGAAACAATTTAAGAAGGCTAAAAACGGAAAAGTTCGAAACTAAACTATCATCAATTACATCACGGAGAAAGCAGCTATAAATGTCACAGCTCCAATTAAACGTTACAACCGTTATAATAGGAACACGTATAGGTTACTAGAGACTGCTGGATCAAGCGAGTGGGTGTTGGTTGTAGATAAATGACGATCGCGAAGATAACGTCAAAACAAAAATTTACACGAACGTTGTTCACTCCTCTGAAGTTGGCGCCCGAATTTTCAAAGAAAAAAAGATCCAATTCTTAGAGTTCTGAGATAAATAGGTATAGTTCTGGAGTTCTTGCATACAATTTTCAATAGTTTTGCAAAATTACCCCCAAAAAAGCAACCATCATGTTTCAGGGCTAGTGCCGTAATTTATTCGTTGGAGAGTTCTGATCCTTTCTTTTCAGCTTACAGGTAAGAATTCTGCAGTTCTTTATTGTTTTCGGGAACGGTTCAGCAATTTTTATTTGCAATTGCAATTTTTGCTACCCACTATACTGACAAAACACATTTACTTATAATATGTCGAAGTATCTGCCTCTATAATCAATGCATCTTTGCATTCGTGAAAACCAATCTCCAAAACATTCGGTTGTTTATTTAATTTTTAAATACGTCCACCACTTTTTCGGCCAATGCAAAATCCTGTAACTTTATGTTACTTATGTTACTTAACGTTTTGTGCATTCAAATACTCAACCATTGGGTATCAGCCAGGGCGCTAGATGATTCCACCTTGGGCGCTTTGGTTTTTTGGGGAAGTTAAAGTAAACCAATTGTAGCGAAGAATTAAGCATTAATACTCTGCAGGTTCTTCTCTGGTATAGTGGCAACGTGTCCAGTAATTCCAGAAAATGCAACAACCATCATTCTGTTTTGGCCTTTTTTCACGAATGCACTTTTTTGAAGCCGATTCATTCTGAAAGAGCTAAACTGCTGAATGTTGCCTTTCTTCAGGCTCAAACCTGTATGGCCATGTTTCATATGCACCAGATGAGACGACCCATTGTAAAAGCGACCTAGTGTAGATCTGCACCATCTTTCTTCTTTCTGAATAGGAGTCAAATTGTGAGGAATCCAACGGAAACAATGTTTACGCACCTTCCACTGCTTGTCCAAAATTGTGTTAGTTGCTTTCACACTAATCTTCATAGTTACCTGAATGCTCTTGGAGTAACATGTCGGGCCTCTTCAATTATGTTCCAAATAAACCCAATACTTTCCTCCACAATGGCCGTTTTTGGGTCAGGAAGATTGTCATTTAAGACAAGTCAATCACGTTGAAATTTATTGTATCATGGCTTTCCGGTAACTACAGACGCGACTCGATTGGTTTGCTCAAATAATGCTTCACGACTTAGGCCGTGTTTGAAACTGTAAAAATCATCTCTCGACAACGTTCTTTGTTCAACTCCATGATTTCTCATCTAAGGGATCACCTACAACTTCTGCATTTTAAAAATATTCAATTGTGTTTGTCAACCTCTGCATTCATTATTATCATAATCATGATTTATACTGATTTCAGTAGTTCGTTTGACGTAACTGATCATGGAACCTTGTTGAATAAATTATTGGCGGTCTTCCTTTTCGTTGCTAATAAAATCTTATTTGACAAGTATATCTAGCTATGATTTTTCTCTTCAGTTAATGGTGTTCCACAAGGCTCGCATTTGGGAACTCTTCTATTCATTATTTTTCTACATGACTTATTAATTTCTTTACTTTGCCCTGTGCGCAGATTATTTAAACATTTATTGGTCCATTGGAACATGGGATGAGGTGCTTCAATTACAACATCATCTGAATGTGGTTGCACATTAGTGGTCCACTTACACAGTAAAATTAAGTATTAAAAAATGCTGTTGCGTCTCTTCCACAAAGAGACTTCATTGAATCCAGTTATATCCTACATAACCCAGTTTTAACCAAACTCGATAATGTATATTGTTTGATTCTCGGTTTGCTCCCCACATTAGCGTTTGCATTTCTGCATCTAGAACACTGGGCTTTGTCTTGGGCACCTGCAAATCCATCAATTCTTAATCTCTGCTAAGAACCATGTTCCCTGTCAGCTCGTCTAATTATTTTTATCTTCAACTATCCATCGATCAAATACAACATTGCTTGCTGAAATATTTATCTTTTAAAATGGATTTTTGGTTATTTCCAAACATAACCTCATATTGTTACACTACCACCTCCGTGTTTTACTCGAGGACCTAAACACTCCTCCAACATTTTTTGATGCGGGCGTCATCGAACATAAATGCCCCTTCGAGAAACGAATATGACTTCAACTCATCTTTGTATTCTTTTGCCCTTTCTAACCCCTTTTCCTTATTTTGCTTCCGCAACAATGGCTTCTTCACTGCCACACGTCCAACAAGTCCGGCTTCCTTTAGTCGACGACGAACGGTAGTAACCGAAAGTGATCTTTGTCCACCTGTATTTACGGTTTGCCTTATTTCCGGAGCAATTAATCGACGGTTTCTTTTATTGGTAACTGCAATGTCCTTATCTTCTCTCTTAGGTACGATTCGTTCTCGTCTTCCACGTTTACAACTCGCTAATTTTCCGCCGAAGAGTATCATACACTTCATATTTGGACATATAGAAACAGCCTCGAGATTTGAAGAATGGAATCGGCGTCTTCGCGTAAAGTGCGTACCGCAGCGCGTTATTCTATTAGTATTTCCCGAATTTTCCCGATTTAGAAGCAAACTGAAGGGAAAGAAAATCATCTGGCATTTATAATACATTTCCAATACTTGTATTACGTCTATTTCCAAGAATTCTAAATCCTCAACGATAATAGTTCCAGCTTAAAAATTGCATTGCGAACCCTTTCTTACCTGATTTTACCGCAATAAACAACCCCTTTGTAATAGGCGATAAAACCTTAATCCCATTACAATAAGGAAATGTCTTGCAAAACTGGTGGAACCAAGCACACATTTGAAATACACAAATATTTTGTGATAATTATTCCTATAAATATTAACTACATTCTTTCTGATAAGTATCACTCCTTTTATAATGCTAGCTGTCGTTCCCCGGCAGTGTGCGTGTTTTGTTTAAGTTGTCCGGTAATTGATATACAACCGTTGGATAATAAAGTTATTATTATTATTGGACATGTACCCAAACAGCAGCTTTTACTAAATTTATTCTACACTTTAGGCGCGCACTGTATAATATACAACGACATGCAAATGTTATATAATCACATCCGAAGCATTCGTGAGAGAGATGGGACTACGTACAAACAGGTTCGAACATCTCCCACACTTACTTCAATCATTTTTGAAAATTTGATTTCGCTTTTACTCAATTTATTCCATACTTTAGACGCGCACTGTATAATATACAGGGAATCTTATATAATCACTACAGACCGAATTATATGTTCGAGGTTTGACTAAAATACGTACATACATATGTCTTAAATATGAGCAAAATATATTGAAAATATTCCTAAAGTGTCTAGAATATGTAAAATATGTTTCAAAAATATTTTCAGAAGAAGAAGGAATCCGAAAGCGGTATCCATCTTTCACGTTCATATATACAAGTATCGAAAAACAGCCTTATCAAATTTCGAGCGAAAATTCTTACTTATGTGTACATAGCATCTTAATTCCAAAAATTATTAGAGGACCAAGTTTGCCCATCAACTGATCATACCACAATTCACATTGAACTTTATCCTGAACCGAAGATTTCCTCAGCGCGATTCGAGGTATATGTTGTAGTACGTATTGCCGGTCTCTACCCATAATCATTTTTGATAGTTTGCTTAGATTCAGCATGGAATGTGCTGTTTCCACAATGGTTCGAATATTCTCATCCTCAATCTGGTGGTACCATAGATGTCAGTCCCCTCCTTGTCTCAGCCCCCTTTTGACTTCGAATTCACTGGTCTCGTGACCCTCTATTCTGACCGGGCTTATCGTTTGTTCTAAGGTCATCTGTACTAATTTAATTAACTTTCTAGGTATGCCCAATCTGTCCAATACTTTAAACATTTCCGTTCTGTCTATTGAATCATACGCTGCCTTAAAATCGATAAAGACCATATGTGTTGGCATATCACACTCGTACCTTTGGTTTTAAATTTACTTTAGCAGAAAAATCTGGTCTATCGTAGATCTCCCTTTTCTAAATCCGCACTGATATTCTCCCGTTGCACTCTCTGGGAATTTGTCTAACCTCTTTTTAAGTATTATGGCAATTATTTTATGTTACGTCCAAGAGCGCGATTCCCCGGTAGTTGCTGCATTCCGAGATACAGCTTTTCTCCAATTTCCCGGCATTCTTTCTTGTTCCCATATATTTCTTATAAAGTTTAACAGTTCTCTTTTTACCGTTTGTCCTCCGTATTTGATATTTTCGGCCATTATTTGATTTCTGCCAGGGCTTTTGTTGTCCTGCAGGCTTTCTATTATTTCATTTATTTCTTCTTCTGTAGGCGTATCTTCTTCCATTTGTCCTTGTTCCTCGGATTCCCCTTCGTTCAGTAGTTTTTCTAAATATTGCTTCCATCTTTGTAATATTTCTTCTCTGCTGCCGATTATGTTGCCCCCTGCGTCTTTGGTAAATATTCGCTTCGGCTGGTAGCCTTTCTTTATTTCTTTGTAGAAGTTTCTTATATTTTTTGTTTTGTAGTTCATTTCTATTTCCTGAATTTTTTCTTTTTGTAGTTTTCCTTTGTTCTCCCGGCAGATCTTTTTTGAGCATCTGTTCTCTCAGAACTCACTTTTAGGCGTTTCATTTCCGATTTTTATTCTTAGAAACCGTAACAAAATAATATTTACTCTTCGGTATTGAACATGATATTTCGTTTGGGAGTTTAAAAGCAATTAACAATTTCCTAGAAAAAACTAGAAACATAAATTTCTTGGAAAAAGCGTTAATCCCTATTTAAGTAATATCTATTTTATTATATTTAAGGAAACATCAGTAATCGTACAATGTAGATTTCCCAGAAGATCGTTTACTATATTTTTTATAAAAATAATGCGATTCTCGAACGGAAAAATATGTCGAATAATTTCAAATATGTTAAAGTATTCGAACTAGGTGGAATAAAGCCAAAATGTTCTAAATATGTAAAATTAAATTAGTGCTAAACGCTTTTCTTTGCCCTAATTCGCGTAGAGCTTAAAGCGTTCAATTGTACCGTTGATGGTTATCGATATGCAAAAAACATATAATTCGGTCTCTGGTTATAAATAAGTGTGTAATATCTATGTTTGTGAACGTAGGGTTATAGATGGTCGAAATAAGGGTCGACTTTAAAATTTTACGCCGGCTAAGGAAATGTTATTAAACGTCTAGGACGTTATGTCCAAGGGTCAGGTCATAACTTGCGGTCTCGAATCCCTATTATATATTTATTCTCACGGTCAACATTTTAGACATATACCTATTTTATGCATACGGATAGGGATTTCAGGAAGGCTAGAAATTTAAATTTCGGATCGTTTGCGAGTGCCGCAGCCCTAAATAAATTATAGCATTTACAAGGAAACGATACGGCGAATTCGAGTTCCGAATTAGAAAATTTCTATAGTAATAAATGACCCATACAATTCTTGATTTGCGCCTACAGATGAATTTACATAAATATCCGAGCGGAACGAATTTTAAAAGTGAAAGCCGGCAGCTAGCTCCTCGATTTGCTACGATGTAAAGACGGACGCATTGTCTGTTTTCGCGGTTTCTGATGAAGTATCCAAAATACAATAGAGGAGATAAGCCGAAGATTCTATAGAAGCTCCCGCTTTAGAAGGATGAAGTAAGGTAGAATACTTAATTAACTTTGACAATATTTACGCTTAGAATCGATTTAATGCTTAATTAGATTTTTAGTTGCTAAATGTACGTATCTACAATTTGATACTGGAAATATGATCGCGCATGCTTGCGAGTTGCCAGGAGGCGGAGGAGGAGGAACGGGCTAAAAATAGGCGATTAGTAATTTGCTGAAAATTGTTTTAGGACGCGTAGATCCATCAGAATGTCCCTTAATTATTCATAAACCTCAGGACGAGTCGTCCCGCTAAAATGACGAACTGAGAGCGTAAGTCGTATCGTAGCTATTAAACGGCTACAGCCCTAGCTGTTGTCGAATTGTCACTTTAATACAATCAAGAATCGCCGCGGCTGCTACCCGCATAATATCTCTGTACGCGACATTAATCTTTACGATATGATGATATGAAAAATTCGTGAGTAATTTCGTTTGACGATCTTATTCGAACAATCGATTTTATTTGATTCGATGCTAGTTGGAATGAAATAAGATCCGAACGGTGCGTAAGTTTTGGACGGCACTGTATGCCACCGTACATACAATATAGGGAAAAAATCGTCGGATTCATTACGTCCAAGTACCCTTTTTAATTCCATTGTCTCTGTCAATCTAAAACATCAAATGGCATATCGAATAGAGTGCCGCATTGTACCTCAAACAACCACAATACTTATTGTTCGTCCTCTAATCTATTCTTGTGCTAGAATTCATGGGGATAAATTACTCCTCAATCAGGACGGCGATAGTGTGCGAAGTATTGCATCTTTCTTTATGCGTTTTCATCCAGACAATCGCCCGTTCCTATACGGCTAGCGTGTGCTTCATTTGCAAATAAAGTGCATTTAAACGCATTTACCGTACATTTGATAAGGATAAGTTGACGTTGGCGGAACTTCACCGGCAAGTATAGTAGTTAGCATAACCACCTTCGGCGCTAAATCAGATTAATTCGTTTTTTTTTCATTTCAACAAATTCGGAACCAAACTCGAATGTTTGGAACGATTTCGAAGGAACGTTGTAAGTAAACCATCGCCGGCGATAAAAATATCAACCTTAAGAAAATATCGAATTTCAGATTTACGACCCCAACTTCTGGCGCAGGTCCTAGACCAAGGACGTGGATGCCTTTCGGAATTAATAAGTCGCAAAAAATCTCGGAACGACGAATTAATAATCAGAGATCGGATTATATGTTTTTATTGCATATCGATAACTATCAACGATACAATTGAACGCTTTAAGATCTACACGAATTAGGATCAATAAAAGCGTTTAGCACTAATTTAATTTTACATATTTAGAATATTTTGGCTTCTTCGATATATCTCGAATATTTTAGTATATTTGACATTATTCGACATATTTTTCCGTTTGGAAATCGCATTATTTTTATAAAAATATAGTAGACGATTTTCTGGGAAACTGACATTGTACGATAACGGATGTTTCGTTAAAGATAATCCAATAAATATTACTTAAATAGAGATTAACGCTTTTTCCAAGAAATTTGTCTTTCTACATTTTCCTAGGAAATTGTTAATTGGCTTTAAACTTCCAAACGAACTATCATGTTCAATACCGAAGCGCATAGATTATTTTGTTACGGTTTCTAAGAATAAAAATCGGAAATTAAACGAATAAAGGTGAGTTCTGATTGGTTAAAAGTTATTAGGTAGGGGGTGTATACGTTTCAACATTTATCATTTAAAAATTTTCATCATTTACAAAAGACCGAATAAAGTGTAGTGCTGCCGAGTGTTATCCAAAAACGCCAAAAGTGAAAAGCGATTTAGTAGCCTCCTGGATCGAGACCGTTCCAGAATTACTTTCCAACCAAGGAAAAGTATTGCGCAAAGCGTGGGGTAAGATGATAAGCTGATAATACTACAAAACAATTTTACTTTATTTATTTAATTCAAATTACATGTTTATTTTGCACATTCTAGTCTGCTATATAATTGGTTCAAAAACTTGCTTTGGATTCCTGATTAAAATTATTGTCATTAATAAAAATATTTTCCCTCAATTCCGAAATCATTTTCTTATCTTATGTCTAAAAGGGTGTATACATTTTCTACTATAATTCTTGTCTTTTATAGATTCCATGTGAGAAAAAATCCCAAATTACTCAACATCTCTCGACTGACCGAACGTAAGTGAAAGCGTAAAAATGAGACAATCAAAATTAGTGCAAATGTGTAGGTCAGTCACTAGCAGATTCATCTTCATCTCCAAAAAATCAAAGTATTTAATTCGGAATTAACCAAAGCTTTGCTTTCTGCTAATATCCCACTTTATAAGTTACAAAACCTAAATTTTTGGGTACTTGGATATATGAACGAGAGAGATGGATACCGCCTTCTGAAAATATTTCTGAAACATATTTTACATAATTCTAGACATTTTAGGAATATTTTCAACATATTTTGCTCATATTTAACACATAAATAGGTACATATTTAAGTCAAATGTCCAGCATGTTATCCGTTCTCTAGTGATTATGTCAGAATCGCTGTATATTATACAGTGCGCGCCTAAAGTATGGAATAAATTCAGTAAAAGCGAAATCAAATCTTGTTGGGAAAAATCCTTAAACAGGTCGATTTCATTTGGTAAAAATGCAGTCGATTGTCAATCTAGAACCTTTATCGACCTCAATAAAAATCAATTTAGAATCCGAGTAAGTGTGTAAGGTGTAGTGAATAGCAGTGTTTGCAAATTGTGCAAAAAATCGGCTGGGATTCCACACCGCATTTCAAACGAGTGCTGCTAATTGTACAACTTAAGGGACTGACATCTATGATACCACCAGATTGAGGATGAGAATATTCGAACCGTTGTGAGGACAGCACATTCCATGCTGAATCCAAGTAAACTATCAAAAAGGATTATGGGTAGAGACCGGTAATAGGTACTGCAACATATACCTTGAATCGCACTGAGGAAACCTTCGGTTCAGGATAAAGTTCAATGTGAATAGTGGTATGATCAATCGATGGGCAAACTTGGCCATCTAATAATTTTTGGAATGTAAATATAAGTAAGAATTTTCGCTCGAAATTTGATAAGGCTGTATTTACCCACTTGGATATATGTATGAACGAGAGAAATGGATACCGCCTTCGGATTTCTTCTTCTTCTGAAAATATTTCTGAAACATATTTTACATAATTCTAGACATTTTAGGAATATTTTCAACATATTTTGCTCATATTTAACACATAAATAGGTACATATTTAAGTCAAATGTCCAGCATGTTATCCGTTCTCTAGTGATTATGTCAGAATCCCTGTATATTATACAGTGCGCGCCTAAAGTATGGAATAAGTTCAGTAAAAGCGAAATCAAATTTTGTTGGCAAAATCCTGGAACAGGTCATACATATTTTACATATTCTAGACATTTTAGGAATATTTTCAACATATTTCGCTCATATTTAGAACATGTATATGTACGTATTTTAGTCAAATCTCGAACATAGAATCCGGTCTCTGTTAATAATGAACTCGAATTTTCAAAGCACTGAAAGTGGAAATTTCTTCCTCGAAATAAAAGCGTGTTCCTATGTTCTAAAGTTCCCGCTACGATTCGCAACCGAAATTCTCCAGAGAAGCGAACTTTGTTTAAAATAAACAGATTATGAGGAAAGTAAACGGTGCGGCGATATATATTTACACGTCTTAAATTAACACGCAATCTAAGACGGTATTACCTTGCTTGAAGGATCGCAATATCTGTGCAAATGTCCACAGGGAGCCCCGGGACGCCACCCTATATCGTATAGCACATTAGTTACCCGCGGTAATCATTCCGGCGGTCCAATTAGCACTGCCTTACTGTCGTCTCCTATTCAATGTCGACTCGACCGAAAAAGCTCGGCCGAAACACGATATCAATTATGGTCGGCATTATCTGCGGTGTAATTATAATATTAGCTGCGGTTTGTACTTCATAACTTTTCTTTCCTTTTCGAAAGGACCTTTATTAAAAAGTTAATATTACGTCGGATCTTAATGCGCTCCGTTCTCGTGCCCGTTCCCATTCAAAACGACCCACTCGAATATTCGAGCGAATCTTCGTAAACCGACGTGTATATTCACTAAAGCTCTAATGGAATATCGGCTCTAATAGCGACACCCCCTTTATTGAAGTTGATGGTTTTAAATACTAGATTAGCGTATTAACATTTATGCTAGATATGTTTTGAATGTGTGCAATCGTATACGGAGTAAGTATGGCATATATCTCTTCTGTATGGACGCGTCACGCTGTAACAATTACTCATACGCTCTGGTAAATACCACGATAGCCAGCGGTTCTCAACATTTCCCCTCGTTATTAAATATGCTATCGCTTCCATGCCAAATATACAGCGATCGCAACTAAATTCATACCAATGTAATAATAATAATAATAATAATAATAATAATAATAATAATAATAAATAATTTGTAGTTTGATTGACCTGACAGTGGTAGAGGAGAAAATATTTCATAGACAAGTACAGTTGGAAAATGGAAATCCTGGTGTTCCGCTTGTTAGCGACGAATACACAATTGTAAATGCTTGGCACGAACGGATGAGCTGAGCATACAATTATTTTACTCACTTGCAATGTATTGAGACGCCAACTTAATCCACTTAATCTGCTTTTGTGCAATCAATGTTATGCCATACAATTTTTGTCCGTTTCTCGAACGTATTTACTATAATAATATGTCATTACTTGACGTGGTTGACGTATATTACGTTGCCTGTATCATTCTGATTACAGATGGCTTGATATCTGCCACTTAAGCTCATTTACAATATGTTACAGACTCTCACCTGCGTTCCACTGCACGTATCGCGATGAAACACACATTCGACAAATCTGCATTGTAATACGAAAACAACGATATATGTACCATCGCGATACATGGAGGGAGCACTCTAAAATATGTACGAGAAGACGCCCCACTGCGTGTTAATATATAGATATGCATTGCTGGGTTTGGTAAGGAGACATAGTCTGGGAAGAGGTATGCAATCGATGAACTAATAAAAGTGCATGGCCATGGTGTGTTCAGGCTACCGCCATACCATTGCGAGTTTAATGCTATTGAACTAATTTAGGCTTCAGAGAAAGGTTATTATAATAAACATATTGGCAGGGATGGTTATCGAGATGCAAATGTTCTCAGTATGTGGAGCGAAGCATTAGAACTTTGTAGCCAAAGTACTTGGGAAAATTGTGTAAGGCATATAAATAATCTAATTAAGAATTGGTATGAACGGGAAGAGCATTTGCCGGATATGGAAATTGACCCCGTCATTATTAATCCAAGGGAATCTTCAACTTCGGAGGAAGAACTGGAGAGCGATTAGTTCATAATTGAAGGATTTTTATTCATTATCTATTATTATATCATTTCTAATATTAATCTTTCTGTACCTCCTTTTATTTAGTTTATACAATTATCCATAAAAGCCATGAGTGAATAAAAATTAAAAAATTGTCTAGTGCCTGCAACAACTAATATTTGAAATTTACATGTACTAATTGTGAGATATCAATTGGTTTCGATCAGGTAAATAAATTAATACATTAAAAATTAATAATAATCTTCCTGTTTATAGATTTTAAAATACAGAATTTAGTTTGATATATTTCTTACACCATAGCATTTTTTAGATTATTCACGTTCAAATAGCAGAATCATAACCCATTATGTGAATTGTCAGAGATGTGTAAATTATTTCAATGGATTATGCATATAGTGAACAGCTGGAGCAGTCAATCATTGATGAATGTGTGCCTGTATGTATTGTCAGTTTCTGACAATAAGCGCATACGTTTGCGTAAAACTACAATATCACTACTATCACTAGAATTATTTTCTTCATCATCTTGTGAAATAATTTCTGTAGTCTCCTGTGTTGATAATTCAGTAGTTTTTAGAAGGAAATCCGTCATTAGAGATTGTGTATAGTTTCGTGATAAACCGTTCCCTGTAAGATGCCATTAGTGATTTCAGTTCACGTTGAAATTTTGCAGCTCGGTCCTCACAGGATCATCTTGTCAAAATGATTATACCTAATTTCCTGGCAAGATCAAGACCTTCTTTAATTAGAGGTGCTGACACAAATATCACATCGGTAAACTCCTCACCACACAATTGTTTATAATAAAATCGGTGACATGTGTTTCGCTAGCTCGAGGCAAGCGTCTTCAGGTGCATCTAGAGGTGCATTTGAAATGGGAGGATTTTCTTCGTCATTATCCCTATGTTCTCTGTCATGATGAGTCTAAAGGGTGTGGTCTATAATTTCAGTTTCACTCAAGCTTTTATCAACTAATAATTCCTCTATATCACCAAATGATAGATCATCAAATCCATCCCCACCAATTAACCCAACTTGATTAATGAAGTCAATACTAGAAAAAATTTCCACACATCAAGTTAAATCCTCATTATGGCCTAGTTTGTCTAGGACGTATTGGCACGAACGTTTTATGCAGTACGTTTTAAAAGTAGCAATTATCCCTTGGTCTAGCGATTGTATTAAGGACGTAGTGTTAGGCGGAGGAAAAGAAAATTGCACATTTGGGTGCTCCAAAAGCGAATGGCCCCGTGCGTTGTCTAGAATTGAAAGGACTTTAAATTTTAACTAGGGCCATAATAACCGTCTGAAAGTTATTTTTCTACGGGAGTTGTAACTGTGGTCTCGATCCGACAGTCGTAACTTCAGCAAGTATTTGGCAGTGAAATATAGCTACTATACTCAGTATACGACGCCTTTTTTCTCGGTTCGGCTCGACAGTACGCAGGCGCACACAAGCACACATATATACAACGCTTGGTAGACAAGAGTGGGGAGACTATTCTATCTCATTCTCTCGCGCGCTAAATCCTATAGATGTATATGTTTATTATTTCTTTTAGTGTCGCTTTTTCGTTTCATCGAGTTTCAAATCACTCACAACGGCGCTAAAGAAGGTTTCACTTAAAAATCGTGTAAAAAGAGACGCGCATGACAACTTAAGCACGTTCCAACATGTTTGACTCGTACATGAGCGGGCGTTTGATAGTTTTGCGCGGTATCGAACCGCGGATACGGGGGTACTACTGTATTCCGATTCAAAAGCATTAAAATCTATAATAATCATGTATACTAATAAGACGGAGAAAAAGCTTGATTTTGCAGAGCACTGTAATTGTCGGGTCAAGTAAAATCCCATGTTGCTTGAAAATCTAATTGGAAGATACAATACGACTAAAACGTCGTATTAATACCTCTCCGCGATAGATTCTTCAGGTCTAAATACTCTAAATCCTCTTATCGTCGCCATAAAATGGCAACATTTACGAGATATTAACGCAGCGTCATTTCTTCGGACATAAATAAAAGCTATTACGCGGCTGTGGCCCGTGACATAGATGTATGTATTTATAACGTCACGTATGACAGATCACTTCGAGCGTCTGGGGATCAAAAGATACTTTCGTCTGGGGAATCTGGTTATAGTTACACTTTGTTTCCCCCAAAACTATACCGAGTAACATCCCAGATATCGCCGTAATTTTATCGAATCGTAAAGGCGGGGTATATTATCGAGCTTTTTGCAACGGTGAAGCGATTAAAATCCATTCGCCGGCTTAACAATGTACAAGTTCTAATCAGAAATTGGGAGTAGCCTGCCGGATTATCTCCAAATCTCTACTAATGCACCAATAGAGCTTGAAATTTGATTAAGTTTACTTCCGCGCCCCTCAAAATTCACGCACGTCAGGATAAGAATTCAGTATTGCGCGAACGGTACGTCCCTCCCGATTTCTACGGTCGGGAGACAAAAGCGACTGGCTATGTTATTGCGAAACGGGCATCGTTCACTAGGATACTCCGTCCACTCGAATATGTATACTATATGACATGAAAATTGCAACAAAAAGAAGGGGTACTAATTTTTTGACCAAACTTGGTAGAAATGTTAGCCTATTCAAAGATGATAATTGATTTAAATTTTGTTACGATGGATCATGTGGTCATATCTGACACTCAATGCAGTTTTTCTAGCATTATTGTCAGTTGTATTTCTTGCGATTTTAGAAGTGAAAACTTCTTTATCACCGTTGTGAGTGATTTGAAACTGGATGAAACGAAAAAGCGACACTAAAAAGAAACAAACATATACATCTAGAGGATTTATCCTGCGAGATAAGAAATAAGTGTATGCATTGAAATTATCAAATGTAAAATAAAAGAAAAGGACAATGTTTTATAAAAAAATATATTTATACAAACTGGAAAAAACCGTTATATAATATACAAATAACATAATTCTAATATATATAAATAAGTATAAATGAAACTCAGCTTATAATATGAATTAATCTTCAGAAATGACAATGTTGTTATCATGTAGAACTGTTGAATACGAAATAACGATAACCTGTTATTGTGCAACCATTATTTCAAAATAACAATAACGGTCGAAACTGTTATTTTAAATAAATAAAATTTATTTAAAATAACGTTTTTTCCCGTCACTACTTGCGCTTTGGTCAAAGCGTTCTGTGTGTATGTGCGCCTGCGTATTACGAAGCTTTGGTACCAATATTATAATAAATAAACCCTATAATTATGCCACTCCTGATACTGCATTCGTCTCATTCTCTCGCAGTTTACTTTTCTGAACGTTCCACTTCTACCGCGTGTGAACTGCACACATATACTTATTCTTTTTAATTTTACATATTTCACACTTAAAAATTGCTTTTGGCGCAACCTACAAACCACGAGCACTGAATTGTAAATTCCCTTTTGGACTGTGTTGAGAACACTATTACAACCATCTTGCTTGAATATGATAGAATCTTGCTTTGTGGGGGTTTAACATAGGTTCCTTGAAGGCCCATGACTAACACAAAAGTTACTTGCTTGATCTCTTCGAGCCACTGGGTTTCAAGCAGTTAAACGATCAGCCAACTAGAATTACGTTGAATACTGCTATTCTAGTTGATTCCTTGTTTGTCACTAACGATGATCTGCAGCTTCTCTGATCATGATTTTGTTATTTTCATCATCTGTGTTAACTGTACTAGGTCTTCTCCAACTTTTCACTTGTACAGAAACCTTAGGTCAATCACGACTTTGACTCAGATTTAGTATCCCTTCCTTTACAACGTTAATTTTTCATGCCCAATATCGATGATGAAATCGGTTACTTTACTTCCAGTGTTTTATCGTTGTTGGATAAACATGCTCCACTTATCTCTTGCAGGATCACCAGAAAACGTGTCCGTCCCTTGGTTCACTCACAATTTAAAATTACTAATGTCATTAAGAGATAAGAGCCAAAAGTCCAAATTCCGTAGAACGAGAAATCCCATATTATATAACTAGTTTTTATAAATAATTTTTTTTATAGAACATTGTTTTCTTTCTTTTACATTTGATAATTTCAATGCATACAATTATTTAGAAAACATTTCTATAATAAACGTCCGATTCGATGTTAACTAGCGCCATACTTACCGCCCGAAAGTTATTTATCTACGAGAGTTGTAACGGTGGTATCGATCAGACAGTCGTAACTTAAGGCAGTGAAATATGGCTACTATACTCACTATACTCACGCAGGCGCATACAAGGACACATATACACAACGTTTGATAGACAAGAGTGGGGAGGCTATTCTATCTCATTCTCTCGCGCGATAAATCGTATAGATGTATATGTTTGTTTCTTTAGTGTCGCTTTTTCGTTTCATCGAGTTTCAAATCACTCACAACGGTGCTAAAGAAGTTTTTACTTCAATAAATTATTACATTTGGATAGGTAAACGTTTCTACCAAGTTTGGTCAAAAAATTCACACCACTTCTTGTTGCATCTTCGATGTTATGCAGTATATTTATCCGCGATCGAAGCGTCTGCGTATTTTTGGTAATTTAAACTTTAACTAGATAGACTACTACCTGGTTTCGCACCAGTACGGTTAATCTCAACAATGTAATCTAGTTTTATTTTATCTTGCCTTTAACTCTTAAGCCACGAGTTCTTTGTGCCCACGTATTGTACAACTTTGCATCTAGACAATAAGTTCCTGCCTTTCATGGTACTTAACATATCCAGGCTATTCCTCAAGAATGTTACGGCGAACGAGTCCTCGTGCCTTACTAGCTACGTGGCCGCGTGAAAATTCTCAATGCTCGACCATGGCGATAACATTGATAATTTGAACGTTCTCGCAGTTTCAATGGTCTAAAACTTATTTCGAAGAAGGAGAAAAATATCGAAGGAGAAACTAAAGTATGGAACGTTTCGCATAAAACAATTGTCGTAATCCTCTTAAAACGTAGCAGCGGCACCATTTCATGCGCTCTTTGTCCTTTTTGGGCGCAGATTTAGAACACAGCTCTCTCGAAAATTATATGCCCATATATACATTCGGAAGATAACGCGCTATTGTGCTGCTATCTACTGGCAATATGTCTTACCGCCGAGATAACATCTTCCCAAGTTACAACATAACCGAATCTTCCGAACGGCACCGGGTACAGGGCCCGGAGAGTCTTATCGTTACCTTGACTGGTTCGAAATTTATTCTAAAATTGCGAATTTTATTTTACACCACATTCGCGAAGAGGGAAATTTCCCAGTTGTTTTTACAGCGCGGCGGCGGTTAATTCGCGTATTATATTTTGGGCCCAGATGTTCCCCCTGTCATAAGCAAATACGGACCATTGGTCAACATGACAGACGATATATTAAGCGCAAGATAATTAACTTATTAGCGAATAGCGTGGCCGAAGGGGTGTATTGACTTTTCTGTCGTTTACCTTAAATACGTACTTCAAAGTCCACGGACGTCCGTAACGCGCCGATGACGTTTCTGAAGACCGCAAATCGGAAACTTGATGCTTCAACCCCCTAACATTCGATCGCTGGTTGCATGTTCTTCTAAAACGACCTCCCTCCCCCAAAAGCAATGACCATTGTATTTCCACAATACGCGTTCCGTGATTATTAAAATATGACGTCAGTGGTTAATTATAGAAAATGGGACACCTGCTACCCTATACTTTTATTTCTCTGCCGTTCCTAATGCAATTAACTCGGCACCGTTGTATAGAGGATCCGTGTGCGATGATAAAATTGTCGAGGAAGGGCCATAACTAGATTTTGTGACAGATAGATAGACCCGGGTTTCCATATGTGGGTTGGCGTCGCTTTCGTATACGCAATTAGCAAATTATGCAATACGCGCGATAAGGTAAAAATGGTAATTAATATCTCAACGTCCGGAGTTTAGCGTAAGCAAACCACCTCTTCCTCCTTCTCCCCCTCCTCCACACGACCAACGTCTGAAACTTACCCCGGGTATTCAAGTCGACGAAATGCTAAGGGCTATAGAGACATGGAGACATTTGTATCCTAAATTTAATTACGCGAATAGTTCGGATTCCTCGGGCAACGGTCATTTATATTCGTAAACGAGAATATCAGGAGGAATTATCAACGGATAGCCTTATTTGTTAATTATAATGTATATATACGAGGGCGGTTTGACGGAAGAATGACTCTTCAAAGGTTGGCAACACTTTCGCTACGGTGATTATATTGTTGGCTTTCGCCATGTTTCTGATGTCTACTGTCAAAATTTCAGGCAATTCTGACGGATAGGTTATGTTTTATACTCATTTAAAGATTAAATTTTTTTCTTTTTTCCTAAACCTTCGCGTAGCAATTACGAACAAACCCGCAGAAAGAAGTATCCAATTTGGTCCATTCGTTTTCAAGTTTTAAGCATCCGAACAAACCACGATCCATTTCTATATATACAGATGGAAGAACAAAGAATTTCGAGTGTTAATTAAACATGATTTTTCACAAATAAGAATAAGGAGACTGTGGCTAAAATAATATAAAATAAAATTACCCTTAGAAGGATTTAGAAATTTACACGTAAAACCCGAAAAGTTTGGTAGTAAATAATTCCTCAGAATTCATTGAGAAAAATTGTAAATTAAAAGAAGGTGAGGTTTTGGTATCTTTGGATATTACTTCATTATTTCCATCAGTACCTATTCCTGACACTTATAAAATATTTGGAAAACTTACTCCATAGAAATCATTTGAGCATGGCACAAATAAAAGAATATATGAAATTAACAACTCTTTGCATGTCCCAAAACTGTCCAAATTGAGGGCAAAGATTTTGAACAAAAACACGGTACTTCGATGGGCAATAGCTTATCACCATTTATGGCAGATTCGTTTATGAGCAGTTTTGCGATTAAATTTTAAAAAGATGCTAGGTATTTCCCGAGTGTTTGGATTAGATACGTCGACGACATATTTGCCATTCTTGGCATTAAGAAATATAAATTACAGGACGTTTTGGATGAAGTAAATTCTAAATTCAACACCCTAAAATTTACAATGGAAAAAGAGGAAAATAACGAACTGCCATTTCTAGATACCTTAGTAATTAGGAGTAACACCAACTTGGAGATAGACATACATATATCGCAAAGAAACCAATGTCAACAGGTTTATAACTGAAGATTCTAACCATAGTTTTCAGCAAAAGATCGCATCTCTTAATTTCCTAGTACATCCCCTCACAAGATAGAAAGATATCAAAGAGAACTTAAATACATAAGAAACATAGCCGAATACAATGGCTTCGAAGCAAAATTGACTGATAACTTAATCAGGAAACAAAACCTTAATTAGGGAATCTACGAGCCTAACTTTGGATAAATCAGAAGAAGAAATTCGTTAAATCATCGTTCCGTCATAACACTAAGGCCCTTCCCAATGTTTTCAAACAGTTTAATTTACAGGTCACATTTAAGTCAGCTAATTCGTTAGGTAATTATAAACATAATAATTAGGAAATGCCAAGGATAAAATTGAAGTTAATCAAAAATCAGGTATCTACGAAATCGGTTGTCAGGAATGTGGCACAAAATACATTGGACAAACCAGGCGATCAATCCTAACACTATACAAGGAGCACATTGCTCATTTTCAGTTCAACAGGACCGAGAAATCAAGTGTGGCCCAACATATTTTGGACAAAAAACACGCCATGCCAATTGAAAGTTTAAAATTAATTAAGGCGGTAGAAAAACGGTAGTAAAACATATACAAGGTACGTCCAGAAAGTAAGTTCCGTTTCCATTTAACTCCGCTGCAGCGCTGCGATCGCAGTCCCGCACATGCGCGGTAGACGCTCTGTATCAAGGAGAAGAAACGTGCGCCATTTTGAGATCGCTGTCAGCCACGTACGCTTTGTTGTGCTTGTTTACAATGTCGGTGTTGATTGAAAATCCCGCCGCTTGTGAAATCAGATCTGTCATTCGTTTTCTGAATGCTAGAAAAGTGAAACCAATTGAAATTTATCGGCAAATTTGCGAAGGTTACGGACAAAATGCGATGAGTGATTCAATGGTGAGAAGATGGGTCCGACAGTTCAATGAAGGACGTAGTGAAGTGCACGATGAAGAACGAAGTGGGCGTCCAACTTTGGTTACAGAAGAACTGGTTCACGCGATTGATGACAAGATCCAGGAAAACCGCGAGTTTACAATTAGTGCTCTCGCTATGGAATTTCCCCAAATCTCACGATCACTAATTCATGAAATTGTTAGCGAAAAACTGAAATTTCGTAAACTTTGCTCACGTTGGGTACCAAAGATTCTTACTGAGCAACACAAAACAAAACGGATGAGTAGTGCACTTCAGTTTTTGACCCGTTATGATGAAGGCGGCGAAGAATTTCTGACACAGACAGTCACAGGAGATGAAACTTGGGTTTCTTACGACACCCCTGAAAGTAAGCGGCAATCAATGGAATGGAGGCACACTTCATCCCCAGCAAAGGATAAGCCGAAACAAATCTTGACACCTCGAAAAATGATGTGCACAGTGTTCTGGGACTGGAAAGGCATCTTACACATTGATTTCTTACCGCGTGGTCAAACAATCAAAGCAGAGACACTTAGGAAATTGCGCCGCGCAATACAGAATAAGCGCCGAGGATTGCTGTTAAAAGGTGTTGTTTTTCTTCACGACAACGCACGACCACACACTGTAAATGTGACGAAAAACCTCCTACAGGGATTTGGCGACTTTCATCTGTTCTTACATCTCTAGTCTTTCCTTGGCGGTCAACACTTCAACAATGACGAAGAGCTGAAAGAAAATGTTTCCAACTGGTTGAAGACACAGGCGGCAAACTTCTATGAAGAAGGTACATATACAAAAACTTGTGCCACGCTATGACAAATGCCTGCAAACTTTCGGCAGTTATGTGGAAAAGTAGTTTAAGAGTTGTAGAATTTTGTGCAATAAATAATTTTTCTGTATCTGTACACAATTTAATTTTATTACCAAACGGAACTTACTTTCTGGACGTACCTCGTATATTCTGTCTACCCGCTTGATCAACTAATCCGGTAATTACATTAATTTTATGTAATTTAGACGTTCCTGAAAATATTGCTATTAACTATCTGTTTATTGTTTGATTGACCTGAAAGTGATACAGGAGACGATATTTAAAAGTTAATTATAATGTTAGAGATAATCAATTACGGAAATTTGTACCCTCGGAAACTTTGGCGGTCTTTTTCTAAAATTTAAATCGTGTCGAAAAAGGGTGTAAAAACCCACTAAAAAACTTGTTGAACGAAGCAACGGTCCCGAGATTAAAACGTCATCATAGAGGAGTTTCCGATAAGTCGGACAATAAAAGCGTAATTAGGACCCGCTGTCGAGAGCACATTTTAGCGGTCAACTCAATTTATCCTTTTCGGTTCTTTCGAACGATCCTCTTCTTCCGAGGGGTTCCATTTTTTCCGTCGATTAAAAGTTAGTTTCGAGACGACAGCGCGAAAATGCGAATTGTCAAGTCGAAGCTCAAACAACGTCTGGTGCAAACCGCGTACGCGTATACGGTATTCGCTCTTTTCTATATGAAAGGCAATAAAATATATGAGCCGTAAAAATGGTTAAATTTATGCCACCGAAAGCGGTGTTTCCTAGTAAACTACCCCGAATTTATAATATGTAAAATAAATAAATTTCATCGGAGGCGCGGTCCGGGGCGGTGCGGGGCGCGGATTCGATTTGTAACGATGTTATCCAAGTGGTGATTTGCAAGGGTCTCTACCCTTATTGCATTGTTCTCACTTTTGAATCTGGGGGTGGTCTAGTGTAGATAACACAAAGCCAATATCACATTGCAAACCAAATTCGTGCGATTCGTTCGGTCCTCGCGAAAGGGACTTTTTTGCTGTACAATCTATGCGAGAACGGACGATCTAATTAGCGCCCACGTTGGGCAAAAATTAATCGGAAGAAGTGAATTTCGTTTTGCCTTATTGTTAATAGCATTTTTTTCCTACAAATAGTCCCGGTTAGAATTGTCGAGAGTTGTAATTCGACCCTACAAAGGGTAACTAATATGGTTTTTGCGGTCCCTCCGCCACTATTCAAATAGATAAGGGTAGATTCAAAGCTCCTTCTAATTATATTATATCAGCGGAGTTGTATATCAGAGGAAAACCTCCGAGTTAACCGCGTTTAACACTACTAACATCGAATCTTTAAGATCGCCAAATCTTTCCCTCGGCAAGGTTTTAAAAATACGATAATGACATCCCTCTTTTACGTTTTATAATTAGTCTCTTTCTTCGAATAGACGCCTCGCCGAGAGAAGTGTAATAATAAATCGAGGGATTTAGATTATCGAAAACGAAAATAAAAATCTCCTCTTCGGACGTATCGGGGATATTTAGGAAAGTATCGCCCTTCCTTGCGTGGAATATATTATCCAAACATTTATATTCCAAAAGACCGCGCGGTAAATATGAATTGTACTTTTTTGGAAGTCCTCTGCCCGGAATATCGGGGTGGTGTACATACACATATATAAGCCGGTGGTAAGTATTGATTTTTTCTCCTTTTGCAAAAATGTCCATATTAAGGAGACGAATATTCGTAAGTCTCATTTCGACCTACCATTCGATGGCGAGTTATTAATTTAGAATGACTGTAGTCATCATGGGTGGCGGTGTAATTACGGGGAAGCCACCAAGGTCACCTAATCTCGCAAACCCTTAGGGACAAACGCTGATTGAATGCTGCCCACCCCTACTAATACAGCCCCGTGGCATGTCTGTAACGTCGACTTCTTTATTTATATCACCGCAAAAGCAGATCATCGTAGTCTCCAATTTATTTATTCATTTTTGATTTGCTGCCTATATTTTTATCAACAACTGCGCAGTAGTAACTACTAATTAAAAAATAACTCCCTTGTATTGTACGTATGTACACGACTACATGCAGTTACGAGGATGATCTTTTAGGATTGCATATAGCCATAAGCAATAAACAGTAATGTTGCGGGTCTACTACGACTTGTGCAGAGTTTGTAAAAATAAACGACTTTGTGACTTTACACTTTTATTACTTAATTTCTTAAAACCAATTATAAAACTATACATATATTTTAACCGTTTAAGTGTTGCCTATTTGACTGTACCCGATTGTTGTATGTGAGTGATGTGAATAGAGGTAAGGCCAATATTTCTCCTGCTCGGTAGATGGGGTCATTATTATCAATCTCAACGAGATATCGACGTATCACCTGGAAATTTTTAGTGTGTCACTTGCAGAACGATATACTCGATAAAGCAGTTGCGTTTTGCGATCGACATAGTTGGCATATGCAAATTGTGCTTACTTTGTAAGCTTGTGCACGGTTACTTGTTAACTGCCCATTAACGAACCTAATCCTATTATTAGGTCGTTTATAGAGAGTCCTCTACATTTTATTTTATTAAAATTTCGGCTCTCGAAAATAGTTCCCTATTGTCATTTCTGAAGATTAATTCAGGCTAGGGTTTATTTTATTTATTTATTTAGAATTATGTTTTTTTACGTTTTTTTCCTAGTTTTTATAAATAATTTCTTTATATAACATTGTTCTTTTCTTTTATTTTACATTTGATAATTTCAATGCATACAATTATTTATAAAATATTTCTATAAAAACGTCCGATTCGATGTTAACTAGCGCCATAATAACCTTCCGAAAGTTATTTTTCTGCGGGAGTTGTAATTGTGATCAGACAGTCGTAACTTAAGCAAGTATTATGCAGTGAAATATAGCTACTAGACTCACTATATGACGCCCTTTCTCTCGGTTCGGCTCGACAATACGCAGGCGCACACAAGCACACATATATACAACGTTTGGTAGACAAGAGTGGGGAGGCTATTCTATCTCATTCTTTCGCAGGATAAATCCTACAGATGCATATGTTTGTTTCTTTTCTGTGTCGCTTTTATCGTTTCATCGAGTTTCAAATCACTCACAACGGTGCTGAAGGAGTTTCCACTTCAATAAATAGATAGAACCTTCAACGACAAGTAAGTTAATGTGATCGGTGGGTCTACTGATCGCTACATAGTTTTTCAAAACGCGGGATAAGGTCTGACAATGCCACTCTCATTTCTCGCTCCACATCAATGTATGATGCTTTTTATTACAGCTACAGATGAAAATACAGCTTCGTAAAAAATCCTTACAGCTTTTGGACTCAGATGATATCCAAAACTCCACTAAATCGGAAGAAGCAAATTTTGTTTTCAGGCTGTTGTTGCAAGAGCGTTCAACTACACTATCCTCCGCCTATGAAGTGAATTCTGGTGGAGCTTGAGCACGGAAAGGATCTTGGATCTACGCAAATTCCTCAAACTATTTTGCAAATCAGTCGGTGAGCTTTGAGAGGTGTTCCTCTAAAACGGACTGCAAGTCTTGTGAAGCTACGACTATATTACAGGCTACGTATTTGGGGAATTCAGGGAAACAGTGTTGACCGCCATCCTCATTGATTTTTCTTTTTCCACAAGTGCAGCTTTTTTTAAACGCTGCACCCTTCCCCAAAAGTTTCAAAATAGCATGTTATTGCCTTGCAGAGAGAAAATGAAGGCTTGCCAAATATATCACACAAATATGCTGGTTTCAGCAAAGTACTTGGGGTGTTCCCGACTTTCCCCTTGTAAAAAAGGGGTGAATTTCTTGACGTAGCTCGAATACACGGGATAAGACGTTGCCACGTGAAAGCCATCGTAAACTGCGGTAGGTAGTATAGCACAGCCGTTTTTAGCTGCCATAGTTTTTTGAAAAGTTTGGCCTTATGCAGTTTACTAAGTCTTCGAAACAATCTAATACCAAATTCAATTGAGAGGTCATCGACTTTGATGACAGTACTTCTCACGAGATAAGGCGTTGCCACGTGAAAGCCATCGTGAACTGCAGTAGTATAGCAGGGCCGTATTTTCAGTTCTGATAGTTTCTTGAAAAATCTGACTTTCAGGGCCCCAGTTTTTATGTAGTTTACTACATCTACGACACATTCTAATACCAAGTTCAATTGAGAGGTCATCGACTTTGATGCCAGTGCTTCCCTATGGATGATGCAATGGGTGCTTTGCTGCAAATAAGCGCCCGAAATGCTCCTTAGCGACTAGAAATTAACCAAGCACCATCAGTACACATACCGATGCACTTTTCCCAATCCAAATCATTTTAGGCTATAAACTTGTCAACCATCTCAAATAAGTCTTGAGTCTTTGCGCTACCAATGAAGCTTATATTCATATATATATATAATATCATCATCCAGGAAGCGTACATAACAAATGTTACTGTCAGTAGCCCTCATCAAATTCCGTGCCTTTCATTTTCTCTATTAATTGATCAATGGGATCCCCAGCTGTATGATGGATTCTTCGACTAATAGTGTTTTTGGACAAAGGTATCAATTTTTGAAATTAATTTTTCCGCCGATTCTCCCACCATGATATTAACTATGTCAAGAGCAGCCGGTAGAATAAGCTTTTGCAGTGGCCTGAGGTCTTTTGTACTTCGCTACTAGCAGTGCGTTGCTTGTATTAGTAGTAAACACACTTTTTTCCTTTTGTAAAGCTTACAAAGTTCCCACTAAAAATATGCGAGATTTCTCAACCATGTTAGAGTCATTCGTTTCGAGATGTCACACACTGCAGCATCTGTTCGTTGTCTACTTCTACTGAATTAAAGGCAAAATCCAAATAGTTATCATCGTATTCACGATATTTCCGTTTCTTTGCTGGTGCACCACTTGTTGATGCTTGATCATTCTCACTTGAACTGTCGACTTGTTTATTTAATTTATTATTATTGGAATTGTTTATTATTATTTATTTATTTATGTTTTCCTCCGCATGGAGAAGCTTGCCCAGCATTTTTTCCAACTCTTCCCTCTTTAGCGTCTCACCAAGAAAATTCTTATTTGGCCCAAAGGACTCCATGGTGAAAATGACAGCTGTCCTTGCTAATTTAGTAGCGCCTTCATTGCTTTGTACTCAGACCATTGCAGCGACACTTTGTTGCGCTTACCCAGAGCATTTGATTTTTCGCGTGTTTCACAAACCAATCTTGAATTGATGGCCCGTGAATTCAGTGCCCGACCAATAGTTACTTGATTATCAGTACAAATGACAATTCCCATATTCCTACAGCGTGAACTTTCCATTGGGATAATTCATTCCCATTGCTTTCGAGTATTTTGTCCGAGGTCAATATTGTATTGAGAATTTAGATAATTATATTAACAAGATTGCACCGGTTTATCTCTTAATTAACGATACCATAAAAAGCATGAATTATAACAAATTGTATTTACAAGATTTTAGAAATACTTGACATAAATTGAAAATAATTACCTATTGTGTTGTGTGTGTCAGGATCCCCTCTTAAATTCTTTCTTGGGTGCAGCTCTATTTTCTATAGATTCCCTCTCTTAAATTCTTTCTTCTTCGGTGTGGTGAAGCTCTTTTATTTAATGCTTATTTCCTTTAAAACCCTTTTGGTCCAAATACAGTTGAAACTTCTATTTCAATCCACCTTCAACGCAGTAAAATCGTACTTCAATGACTTTCTATCTTGTCACTTTCGGTCGTCAACCAAACATACCCTCATTTTTTTCCGGAAACCAGGACTACACTACATTTTTTCTCTGTTGTCCTAATAACTATCTGTTTACTATTTACCATGGATAACACTTCATCATGGCGTGACGTTGTTATTGAGATCTATATTGTTGATGCCCAGGTATCCTTGGTTTTTATATCCAGTGGTTATTAGGAATTCTTGTGATGTGACAGTGTTGAATGTGTGTGTTTAAATGGTTACAATGCTTTATATCTTCTAATCGATTCTTTTTATAATAATTGATATTCTTATTTCTAGTTACATTACTGGCTGGACTTAAAAAAGAAGCTGTCACCCGCAGGGTAATTAAATGCTTAAAAGGTGGCGTGCGTGGTATCGAAAAAGTATAAATAGATCCCAAAACTAAACCGAATGTCATTTGAACATGAACATCCAAGTCCCCAACATTTACTGTTAATTTTGATATATTGAATTGTAATTAATGATATATTATTTAATGGCAATAACCATGTGAATATTAATATACTACAATATACTCCCCCGTTGTTCCTTAAGCAAATTTAGATCCATCTGTGTACCATTTCGGTTGTGGTGTCATTAGGTTTTCAGTGGAATCATCCCACCAGTTCCTCTCTTCACTGAATTGGATAAGGAAATTATACTCAAAGCTGTACTTCCGAGTACTCGACCTCTAGACACTGTAAGGCGGTTCGGACCAAACAGACAGGACGCTAACTCAACCGGAATGAAGTTCAGTCTTGTCTTGCCTCACGGGCAACTATCGTGGATACTGCTTGCAATTCGGTAAGGGGGCTAACATGACCTCCATTGCCCCAGTTGAACAACTCTTCATTGCCCCAATCATACAAGTGCATGTTAATCTTTGTAGATCTCTTTTGGCCGACTTCGTGTTGTCCTGATTCGGATGGTGTCTAATCCCACAGTGGTTTCGGCCGGCCTTGTTTGAGTATTTGCCCAAACCAATTGGGCATGGTGTCACTAACTCCTCCTTTTGAGTCTTTTCTGGATAGTATTCATCACGTGGTCTACCCGTTCTATATGCAAATTGACGAAGTTTTTTTATCCAGGGTGATTCCATCATATCTGACATCTTGCTTCCATTCAATGTCTGCCTTCTCAGGTCATTGCACGCTGTGAACGCCCTAAACCAATTAAATCATTCATCCAACACTCAGAATGTTAAATATCGGTTGTACGGTGCTCAGTGTATGATGTTTACTTGTTTTGTCAAAGTTCATATGGGACAGGTGGTCTTCGAGGTTTTTAAGATTCATTATGATTGTTTCAAGCTAAGACTAAAGTGTCTAAAAAACGTGAGGTCATTATTATTTTCTTTTCTTTCACAATCGTAAATATATCGTCTTTGTTTCTTTGTTTTAAAAGGATCGCAACGAAAGAACACATACTTACGCACGATTTTTATCAAGGCGATATTTATAGAGGACGTGGGGCCGTATTAAAAGCATTTTATGGTATTTAAATGTGGGTTTAGATATGTCTCCAACTGCGATTTAGACGAAGATATCGGCAAATACGAGGTGGCAGCTAGCTGCGCGAGCTGCTTATTCAATCATATTCCTTTCGGCATACTCGCCCAGGGGAAACGGCCGACAATAACATTATGCAAATAGTCGTTTTAAACGAAAATCCCACAAAAATGTTTCGTTTATAGAACATACTCGATATAATCGAATTACCATAAATTTTTTATTTAAACGCCACGCTACCGCTCTCTGGGCATTTATTCATATGCTAATTGCCTTTTCTAACATTCAGGTGCTCCGCTGTATTATGGGAATGGGCATTTTGTACGTTTGGAGTGATAGGATAGTATATTAATCGGAATATATGCGCCTGCAATGCTTATGGATTCAACTATATCTATGGCACGTTGAAACCGGAAACCCTTGGTTTATATCAAGCGTACTCTCGATCAATTATCGCATATGTGAATGTATATTTATACTGTATCGGTTGAGAATCGATTTTCACCGCGATAATAAAGTAACACGATCTATTAGAGCAGATGTTGCCTATGTCCACTCCTCAAAGATATCGAATATCGCGTTATAATCCAATTCGCCCGATTCTAATCGTTAATTTGGCAGATTTTTGCGTTAAACTTAGGGAAGTAGGATGCAAATTTTAACTCCTCAATTTTTACATTATCAACAAAGAAGTGCAAAAATTCTAATTGGGTACACAATTAAAATGGTAATTTCAGGCGACAGTAAACATAACGCCGCGTCGTAATTTCTTTGGAGTTCGGAAGCGCCGAAAAAGAATGATGTAAAACCGGAGACCGTCGTATAAATCAAACTTAATTTTTTCAAGGGAGTATTAACAAATAAATTACTTTTTAATTATATAAAACGGAGGGACTATTTGCGGTTGGTTCCCCGGGCCTGAAAGGAAGTAACACGTGCTCGCTTCGTAGGAAGATTTTGTACGTTTTCGTGGGGATGTTTTCTTTCAGGTGTTCAAGGTCGCACTTCCTTCCTGGATAAATGACCCTGCCAGACGGTTGTAAGGGTACGTGTACGTGCCTACGTCTATCTCCTAAACTTAAAATTATTTCATTCTTTTTATCTAATCGCTTCGTTAAGTTATTATTGTCGTAGTTCTACGTAGTAGGTACGGTAATTTCGCTTTGTTTTTTACAGGGATGAAACCCCATGAAATTTACAGCGTTTGCTGTTTGTCTCCGGTTCGAAATGGGCGCGATGATTTATATTTTGCATTCGGCGGTGTAGTTAATTAAACACGACGGCGGTTCTGGACCCTAAGATATTAATTAAATAAGACTATAACTCGTAGGAAGATAATGCGAGCATAGGTATCTCGTTACTTTACACCAAATCACGTAAAAATTAATTCAAACATTAATTAAGTAGGTGTGGGACACGTTCGAACCTATTTGTACCGAGTCCCACCTCTCCCGCGAATATTTCCGATGTGATTATATATATTTGACATTTTGACAATATTTTTGAAACATATTTTACATATTCTAGACATTTTAAGGCATGTCTTCAACATATCTTGCTCATATTTAAGATATATATATATGTACGTATTTCAGTCAAATCTCGAACATATAATCCGGTCTCTAGTGATTATATAAGAATCCCTGTATATTATACAGTGCGCGTCTAAAGTATGCATAATGGTTTTCGGCCCCAAACCCTCAAAGGCGTATTCCTGCTCGGAATATTATTCGGTGACCATTGCATAAAGTTAACTTGCCACTCGACAAACAAATTGAAGATCCTCTAGCGTCAATAAAGCTCTACTTGGAAGACGAAATGTTGCCGTTGCAAAAATTTAGGAATTTGTATGCAGTAAGTGCAAAACACCTCAGCTAGCTTCCATCAAATGTAATAGAAATAAGAGCCTTTATTGGACTTCTAATTTTGGCAAGGACAAAAAAGGAGTAAAACACAGAGATTGCTGAGTTTTGGTCTTCGCGATATGGTTGCCAATTTTTTCGCGCTACTAAGAGTCGAGATCGCTTTACGAAAATTTCAAGAAATTTGCGCTTTGACGATAAAAGTACTAGGACCATTCGACAGCAAAAAGATAAACTGGCGCCTATAATGGATTTTTGTGGAATCATCAACAAAAATCTTAAAAAGTTTCATAGTCCTGGTGACAACATAACTGTCGATGACCAGGTAGTTCCTTTGCGTGTTCTTTTCGGCAATATATGCCTAGTAAACCAGATAAGTATGGACTAAAAATTTCGTGGCAATGTGACAGCAAAACGAGATATCCATTCCCTATTTAGGCAAAATAAATAACCAGAGAGGTTTTGGTTTGGGCCAAAGAGGAATAAATTGAGGATAAAAGCAATGCAAACAGAACGAGCAGAAGATAGGGAAGCGTACAAAAAGCAGAGAGCAAGTGTGAAAAGGCTGAACAGATAAAAGAAGAGAGCTTTTAATGGAAAAAGGTGACAAAAATAGAAGATCATTACAAGAGGAAGGGAATTACAAACTTTTACAGAGAAGCAAGGCTAGGCAAAAAGACCAACCAAAACGTGTTCATAATAGATAAGGAGGGAAATTTAATTGGAGAAGACGAACAAATGAAAGGAAGGTGGAAGGAGTACTTTAGCGAATCATTAAACGGAAAAGCAGAAGAAGAAAGAAAGCAATAGGTGAGAGAGGGCGATAAAAAATAGCGGAACCAACGCGGGAAAAAATAGTACATAATTGTTGGCCTTAGAACTTTTTGACTACTTCTTTTCGGCAATATATGCCTAGTAAACCAGATAAGTATGGACTAAAAATTTGGTGGCAATGTGACAGCAAAACGAGATATCCATTCCTTATTTAGGCAAAATAAATAACCAGGGAGGTTTCGGTTTGGGCCAAAGAGTTGTGTGAGGTTTGACACTAACGGGCACTCTTGAAAAAAGAAGCTTTGTGTTCCTTCATCATTTTTGCCAAACAGGAAAAGGCAAGCGGAAACAAATTTGTTTGGTTTGACCAGAAACATGACTTACGTTGCAAAACCAAACAGAGCCGTTCTTTTACTGTCTTCCATGCATTATGACACTCACTGCGACTTACAAAACAGGAACAAATCAGAGGTAAATTTACATTATAATCGGACTAAAGGAGCAGTTGACACTTTGGATCAACTTACTCATAGCCATGGCCATTTACGTTCTTTTGCAATTTAATTGATGTTTGTGGAATCGCAGGGTATGTTGTTTGGGAAAATTTGAATCCTTCTTGGAAAGCACAGCAAGCCAAAAAAAGCTCGAAAACGCTTTCTACGCTTTCTTACTTCACAGATCCGTCAAAGATCAAGAAATAAATTACAATGGCCTATAATTCAATGCATGCAAGAAGTTCTTCAAGAAGTAAATGCGCCAAATATAATCACAAGTACAACAAATAAGCGCAATTCTAAAGTAAGTCGTATCATAACGAAATCCTGTCAAAAATGTAATAATAATGTCTCTAATGAGCATGCTATAAAAGTTTTTGTTTGTAAAGAGTGTACTTAATAAAAAAATTTCAAAGTTCAAAGTTTCAAATATTTATTATCGGTAAAAAACCACGACAATATTGTTTCGCTATACTATAGCTTTATTTGGTGGATGAATGATGACTCAAAATGTAAAGTTTTTACATTTATACAAAATTTTACAAGTTTAGATTTAGGAGGGGAGAGTTGTTCCCATCTAGTTGGTCGTTTAATGCTATTCTTAATTTTTTGTATCTATTAATTTCTTAATTCCCTAATAAATTAAGTTTCCTGCCTTTGTCTTGAATATGTAAGATTTTAAAGTTAGTGTTGAATTTATGGTTATATTCTAAACAATTGTTTGCAAAAGTTGAATCTGTTTTCTTATATCTGTAGCCTCTATCGTGTTCTTTCATGCGATTTTTGAAAGTTCTTCCTGTTTGACCGACGGTAACGTTACTACACTCACACTTCAACAAATAAACTCCGGAGCTAGCATCTTTGTCCGTTTTGTCTTTATCGTTTTGGATGTGATTTTTCAACGAGCAATTCGTTTTAAATGATATTTTTCCCTATAGCTTTTTAATAAATTCACTTATTTTACTTCAAAAGTATTTCTGGAACGGTGTTGATCCAGGAGACTAAGTCGCGTTTCATTTTTGGAATATTTGGATAACACTCGATAACACTTCACTTTATTCGCTGTTTGTAAATGATAAATGCTGAAACGTATACAGCCTCCTACCTCATTATTTTTAACCAATCAGAACTCACCTTTATTCGTTTAATTTCCGATTTTTATTCTTAGAAACCGTAACAAAATACTCGTTGCTCTTCGGTATTGAACATGATAATGATATTTCGTTTGGAAGTTTAAAAGCAATTAACAATTTCTTAGAAAAATGTCGAAACATAAATTTCTTGGAAAAAGCATTAATCCCTATTTAAGTAATGTTTATTTTATTATATTTAACGTAACAACGCTAATCGTACAATGTAAATTTCCCAGAATAACGCGATTTTCAAACGGAAAAATATGTTTAATAATTAACAAATATGTTGAAATATACGAAATATGTGGAAGAAAGCCAAAATATTCTAAATATGTAAAATTAAATTAGTGCTAAACGCTATTTACCCTAATTGTACCGTTGATAGTTATCGATATGCAAGAAAACATATAATCCGGTCTCTGGTGATCGCTTCGAATAAACCATATTGATTATTTTAAAAAATGTCAAATTTTACGACTGTGATATTTAGAATGTCTAACGAATTAGAGTTGTCCTAAAACGAGTTAATGAAAGATTCTGTTATATCTTGAGCGAGTAATTATATCTCGTACTGTGGTGAATTTTAGAAGGACAGAGAATACGCATATATAGTTAAGTAATTAATCATCGATTTCGAACTTTATTTACCGTGGCAAGCGATGCGTCTTAATTTCTAAGATAAATACCTATATTAATTAGATTTTGCCAACAGGGAAGATCGAATAATTACTTAGCACAGGTCTGTTTTCATTCTTAATACTTTATCGGGTAAAAGCAGCCTCTCGATTTGCATAAATATGCCATAAAGAAGCTCGAAATTATTTTCGTATATCTCGGAAGCGTCTTGAAGCCTCAAGTCCGCCGGTGTAATAATAAACTTTGAAACGATTGCGACTTAATTCGTCGACTAATTTTGAATGCGAAAAAGAAGAAAGAAAAAGAAACGAACGTAACATAAACTCCCAACTATTGTATTATTCAACGCATGAACGAAGCCTTTAAGGTTATAGTCCGGATTTTATATTCATACGCCCCTTTTATCTAGAGATCTACTTGATTTCCGGGCATACGTTTTTAGTATACTTAAATCTCCTCCGGGGATAGAAACTCAAACGTTTATGATGAATGTTAGTTTCACAAACTGACCGGGATTTCCACAATGTCTCTGGATTACGCCAACCCATACTTCCGCTTTTCCTTCATTTTTCTGAAGTAAAATCGTCTCCGCGATTTATATATCCCGAATAGTATCGGCATATTTCCATATTCCGTACAGGTGTTAAAAATATTCAGTTGACGGATGTTTCAGGATATATGCACGTGACAAGAAATAGACGTAGTTACGTCTCAAATATAAATTTAGGAGTGATTTTCGCAATACGTGAGAAGCAGGAAGCTTAAAATTTAAGTGCCTTCCGACAGTGAATGCTGCAGCGGCGATATTGAAAGCCGAAAATGCTGTTTTTATATATCATCGACGTGTCTCTGCGTGGGAATCTTTACTCCGATAGGAAACGAGCTAGACACGTCTGAACAACTCGACATCCGGGATTCCCCAACATACCCAGCATGTGGTATGTCATACGTGTTTAGGTTCGCAGTTCGTCTAAAAGGTTGTAGATTTCAAGGACGATGCCATCCAAGTATGTAGAATCCTAATTTTTAAACGAAAAAAGTTGTGACGGCTAAACTTTAAGACACCATCTTCGTGTTTTTGTATGAAAACACCCGAACAGACAGCGGTGTTACGGATAGGTACGACGACGCCGCGATGCGCCGGCAGCATCATATTTGAGGAAACTCTAGACCGCAAGTTAATGAGACGGATGGTTAAACATGTTTTTGAATGCGGCAAAGCTCCAATGGAGTTCATTTCAAAAGCCCGACTTTCAATAGGAAAGCTCGTTTGATGTTAATACGTGACGCAGTTGGCCAGATTAAAGTTTGATTCAAACTCCTAATAATATCCATAAAACTGGTCTACTATCCCTGGTAGTAAATCGAGCTTTAGTAAGAATTATTCTTACAATCACAATAGTAATAATTTTTTTATTATTGTTACTAATATCGGCATTTTTACCATTTAAGAAGATTGGCAGAGAATAATAATCTAATGACAATACCAGGGGCGCCTTTTATAGTTTTACAAAACGACCACTAGGTGGCGCTATTGAGACGTATCAGCATTATTCTTTTAAAATTTGGCATTTGTTATTATGAAACCAGTGGCAGCTTAGAAATTCACTGATTGATGTTGTGAAACAACCAAAATTTCAAGTGAAGGCTTTCGTTCGATGACCTTCTACAATTTTAGTAAATGCCTATCTCAACAACATCGCTTCCTTCAACTTCTGATAACAAAGCACCATCAAACTGTTCACAATTGGTTTCCAGGATTTCGTCGTGGTCATGCGTTCGTCAGCGATGAATTGCGCGAAGATTGACCAAATTCGGTTGTTGTTTCAAACAACATGGATGCTGTGCGCGAAACACGTCTGAAGAAGATCGACATAACTTACAGTGAGATAGAGACATTCCCAAGCATATCCAAGCATGACCAAGTCATGGCGGGACGAAAGAGTGTAGGATAGAAACCGAAAAGAGGAATAAATTGAGGATAAAAGCAATGCAAACAGAAAAAGCAGAAGATAGGGAAGCGTACAAAAAGCAGAGAGCTTTTAATGAACAAGAAGTGACAAAAATAGAAGATCATTACAAGAGGAAGGAAATTAGAAACTTTTACAGAGAAGCAAGGCGAGGCAAAAAAGGTATAACCAAAACGTGTTCGTAAAAGATAAGCAGGGAAATTTAATTGGAGAAGACGAACAAATGAAAGGAAGGTGGAAGGAGTACTTTAACGAATTATTAAACGGAGAAGCAGAAGAAGAAAGAAAGCAATAGGTGAGAGAGGGTGATAAAAAAACCAACGGAACCAACGCGGGAAAAAGTAGTACATAATTGTTGGCCTTAGAACTTTCTTGACTACTTCCGTTTTAACTTTTCCAGGTATTTCCCTCTTCCCAAGAAAATGTCGTGTTCATCATATTGAGCATCATTGCTGCTTTTCCTATTGTGTCGTTAATTTCTATTTCAATGCTTCCATTATTCTCAATTATGGATCCTAAATATCTAAAACTCTCCACTTGTTATATTTGCTCTCCCTGCAGCCTTATGGTAAGAATATGTTTCTCCTTTGACACCATCATGCTTTTTGTCTTCCCAAGTTCTTCTATCACTTCTATAATAAGCCTATAAGCTCTTCTCTGAATCCGCTACGATAACTACGTCATCCGCAGGCAATAATTCGCTGATTTCTACTTGTTCCATTTTTCAATGTCGCAGTGTTACAGTTTTACTGTCTTCACTTCATGTCTTTGGTTCTTTTATTGCCTCATCCAACACTTCTGTAAATTGAAGGGAGTCCAGGACACATCCTTGTTTAACGCCTATTTTTGTTTCAAATTTTCTTGATTCTTATTTGTACCGTTGGGTGTTAAGGTTAAGCTTAATTACATAACAAGTTCATATGTACTAACTATATAACATCCTCGCCCATTTCGTCTTACCTTTTGCTAGTATTCTTCCTCCACTCCAGCTCAAACTCCTTTCTCGGAGGTTATTCACTATTTCTTTGTCCCTCGTCCTCCTTGGTCTTCCTCTGTTTAACGCCTGTTTTGGTTTCAAATTTTCTTGATTCTTATTCGTTCCGTTGGGTGTTAAGGTTAAGCTTAATTATATAACAAGTTCATTTGTACTAACTATATTACGTTCTCGTTCACTTCTTCTTATCTTTTGCTGGTGTTGTTCCTTCATTCCAATTCCAACCCCTTTCTCGGAGGTTATCCACTATTTCTTTGTCCCTCGTCCTCCTTGGTCTTCCTGTGTGTAACGCCTGTTTTGGTTTCAAATTTTCTTGATACTTATTTGTACCGTTGGGTGTTAAGATTAAGCTTAATTACATAACAAGTTCATTTGTACTAACTATATAACATCCTCGCCGATTTCGTCTTATCTTTTGCTAGTGTTCTTCCTCCACTCCAGCTCAAACCCCTTTCTCGGAGGTTATCCACTATTTCTTTGTCCCACGTCTTCCTTGGTCTTCCTCTGTTTAACGCCTGTTTTGGTTTCAAATTTTCTTGATTCCTATTTGTACCGTTGGGTGTTAAGGTTAAGCTTATTTATATAACAAGTTTATTTGTACCAACTATATAACATCCTCGCCCATTTCTTCTTATCTTTTGCTAGTGTTCTTCCTTCATTCCAGTTCCAACCCCTTTCTCGGAGGTTATCCACTATTTCTTTGTCCCTCGTCCTCCTTAGTCTTCCTGTGTTTAACGCCTGTTTTGGTTTCAAATTTTCTTGATTCTTATTCGTTCCGTTGAGTGTTAAGGTTAAGCTTAATTATATAACAAGTTCATTTGTACTAACTATATTACGTTCTCGTTAACTTCTTCTTATCTTTCGTGGGTGTTGTTCCTTCATTCCAATTCCAACCCCTTTCTCGGAGGTTATCCACTACTTCTTTGTCCCTCGTCCCCCTTGGTCTTCCTCTGTGTAACGCCTGTTTTGGTTTCAAATTTTCTTGATACTGATTTGTACCGTTGGGTGTTAAGGTTAAGGTTAATTATATAACAAGTTCATTTGTACTAACTATATTACGTTCTCGTTCATTTCGTCTTATCTTTTGCTGGTGTTCTTCCTTTTGTTCCAGCTCAAACCCCTTTCTCGGAGGTTATCCATTATTTCTTTGTCCATCGTCCTCCTTGGTCTTCCTCTGTGTAACGCCTGTTTTGGTTTCAAATTTTCTTGATTCTTATTCGTACCGTTGGGTGTTTAGGTTAATCTTAATTATATAACAAGTTCATATGTACTAACTATATTACGTTCTCGTTCACTTTCGTCTTATCTTTTGCTGGTGTTCTTCCTTCCACTCCAGCTCAAACCCCTTTCTCGGAGGTTATCCACTATTTCTTTGTCCCACGTCTTCCTCAGGCGTCCTCTCTCTCTTTTCTGCCATGATTTTGTCTGCCATATTTTATTCGGTGTTCTTCCCTCGTCCATCCTTACTAGGTGTCCAAACCATTTCAATTGCTGTCGTTTGATTGAGTTCACTACGGGCTCCACGTCTAACTCTTCCCTAACTCTGTCAGTCCTAAATCTGTCTAGTATCGTTATCCCCCTTACCCCTCTCAAATATTTCATCTCAATTGCTTGTATTTTATTTGCCACTTGTCTTGTTACTAGCCATCTTTCACATCCATACGTTAGAATTTGTTTGGAGATTGCTTTTCCGAGATATTTCTTTTTCCTAATAAATGTATTGTTCAAGGAGTAATATAGGTTTTTCACTTATTTCTGCATCAATTTCCCCGGTTTCTTGTATCTTCACTACTAAATATTTACATGTATCCACTTGTTCGACATTTTCCTCATATATTGTTATAGATGTGTTTATGTCATGCTTTCCTATCACCATCACTTTTGTCTTTTTAACATACACTTTTAAATTTCTGTCTATTAAAGCTTTTGACCATAAATCAATATTATTCTGCATCTCCTTGCTCATTTTTTGCATAAATCACCAGATCATCTGCAAATGCACTTTCCGCTATCTCTACTGATCTCAAGCTTCTGTATCCCACTCTTAGCTTCTTAGTTTTTCCTTTTATTTCCTTCATTACATCGTTTACGACTACGTTGAACAATGCTGGACTAAGCACCCCTCCTTGTCTTAAACCCTCTTTAGTAGTAAAGTCCTCCGACTGTGAATTACCAGTTGGCATATAATTTCTGATACTTGTATACAACAACATGCTCTTAATACAGCTTCGTAATTTATTGCCAATTCCTCTTTTTTTCAGGCTGTCAGAAAGCTTTTTGTAAGTGGATGAAGGCCACTAATATCTTTTCACTGGTATATATATTGTCTTGTACCCCTCTTCCTTTCCTGAACCCACATTGCATTTCCGTTGTTTTCTCCAATCTTCTTTCTACTATCCTTTCATATATCTTCGCTAATATGCAGGTCATTCCTCTGCAGTTTGTGCAATTCCTTCCATCTCCTTTTTTGTACACTGGCATCAGTATCCCTAGCTCCCAGTCTTTTGGTATTTTTTCATCTTTCCATTCCTTATTGAGCAGTTCTGTTACTACTTCTAATCCATCACTTCCCAGATTCTTGACCATTTCAGTACTTATACCATCATGTCCCGCAGCTTCTCCTCTTTTTAACCTTTTCACAGCCTCAGCTACTTCCTCTATTTTAATAGTAACTTTTCCGTTGATGTCTACGACTTCTTCTATACATAGCCTCTATTATTTCAATAATCCTCTTTTCTTTACATTCTTTTCCAGGGCCCCCATATATCTTCTCTCTTTGTTCTATAGATTGGTATTCATAGATGTAAAACGGGGAATACGTTAAAAAGTTACAAATAAATGTGTTTCGTTAATATATTGTGTATTACTTTACTAAACTCAGTGGTAAGAGAAAATCCTTCATACATATGTATTTTCAGATAAGATAGTAAATAGTACTCGAAACGATTACGTTTATACTGTTCCTAGCCAAAATCGTCTGCGAATTCGACGTACCACAGTAGCCGATTAGAACCGTGTTAATCCGGTTTAATGTGCCGTACGTTGTTACAAAAGAGGTATACGGAAGCTACGACAGGGTAGATCCGTTCACGAGGACCATATTCTAATTACTCAGTGCTGTAATTGATTTGGATACTGCATCCTGCGGGAAAGGAGTCTGGGATGGATCGGTCCCGTGGGATACGATGACATTCGTTATGCTGATATCGTCTCCACTTCCATATTTGTTCTGTACGTAGCGTCGGCGGCACTTACTTCACTTCGCTCTAAATATATTTATTACCGAGGATAAATAAATGTCATACGCGAAGCCACTTTGATCTAGCTAAGTGATAATTAAAAATAAAATAGTAGCGTGGTTAAAGAACAAAGACTAAAGGGAGAAAAAAAAGGCCGAAAAGTGTAATCCTTTTAGGAACCGTAACTAAAGAATCTTCCTAGAGGAGTAGTTGTCACGTTCTGGATGTCAGGGACGGTCCATTCGCTAAATGAAATTGGACAAAGTAAAAAAGCACTAAAGTAATACGGTTCGAACGTCGGCGGTTGCTGTGTAACACTAGGAGGGCTCTACATCTTAGCCTCGAATTTCATTCGTTCCGTACTTTCCGGCTGTTTCCTTTAAAAGTAAGGTTTACGATATGTTTGCACCACGATTAGTGATAAAATCTAAATCAAATATAAATAACTCCGAACACATAAAAATAAAACAATTCGTTTAGTTACTTCGTGAACATGGAGTTTCACCAGGTATACTAACGGTTAAGGGTATTTGCCCACCCATATTTTTTTAGATCTTACGTATTTAAAGGCAGATTTATTCTGTATCAATATTTATTTAATTGATAATCCAAGTCTGTCTATAATTTTTGTAGCTGTGGTCATCAAATTTACGGGATTTCCCGAAATAAGGGTGCACAAGTACCTAATACAAAAACCATGTACCGCTTTAGTATGGGATTTGCCGAAGTAAATATCCTAATCTCGATTTTTTATTATCAGAAAATGATACTGCACTTTAGTTAGGAATGCATCGAATGTTTAGTTTATCTTTAGCTTATGCGGAGAAAAGATTATCTGCGACGTCTTGGATTTGCTAGCTGCTATATGTATAATCAATATGTTTAAACACCTTAGCAACGTAGTGTAAATATAAATAACATAATAGTCGTCGTACTTGTCATAGTTTTGTCGGTGTTACTTTCTACTTTAAATTAAAAACGGAACTTAATTAACCAGGAGATTTTATTTCAAACAAGAGGTTATGGGCCCAGTATGACCCAGAACACTACAATTCCTGGATTGTTAGGGTTTTAGTGCGTGTTACCGTATACGTTTTTTCGTGTCAAATTTTTCGTCGTAGATTAGCGTAAATTTGTATCGGTATCGGTCGTTGTATAGTTACAACATGGAAGGACTTAAGTTTAACGTGGATAAACTGGAAGGTGCAAGTAACTGGACAGATTGGAAATTTCAAGTAAGAATTGTGATCCAATCGGTAGGTTGCGTGGGTGCAGTTGAAGGAACCCTCAAATATCCTACAGCCCTTGCAGATGGCAACGAGTGCGAGTGCGATTTTAGAACATAACAAAGCTCTGAATGTAGTACAAAAGACCGAGTATGATGCTCAAGCCATCATTGTTGGCAGTTTATCACCACAGGTAAGACAGCTTGTTAACATGTATAAAGAGGCAAAGGAAATGTGGGATAACTTGCACAGTATCTTTGAACAACATTCTTCCAACATTATTTTCGAGATCACCTTTGAATTTTTCGCGTATTCTCCGCACAGCACTCTTGCTTAGTTTTAATAGTTGTGCAATTTTCTGGCACAATTTCCTTCTTTCACCTTATCTAGGCAAAGATTTCGTAAATGGTTTCAGTTTCGAAAGTTTTTGGATTTTATCGAATAAAACGATTCATGATTGATATTTTACTTTATACAAGTATTATAGAATCTGAATTCAAAGGAAGGAACCAGCTTTAACTTAGTATTATATTGAAACCTGCTTCGTTTACTGATCGTTGCAAAACTGTCCCAATGCAATGTTATCTCCCTTCCACGAACTTCGTAGATGACCTGTGCGAATTTCTATTATTGTAACACTGGTTAGGTATGAGGTCACGACAGTTGTAGTCCGTAATAGGCCAAAACGAAAATTATGTTACTTTTCGAAATAACTACATATTGCTTGGGAGGGTTTTGAACCTCACTGTATATGAAACATAAAAGATACATACACACACAATAATTTTGAGTCGGTTTTGACATTAAACTCGGGAATTTCTAGACATAGTCGACCAGTTAAATCTTCTATATGGCTGTGATGAGGTCGCGTCAACTCCTTTTGCCACAACTATACATATATAGTTGGGTTGTACTTGAATAGAAGAAGAAAGGAAATATCGAACGCCCAAATTTTAAATTGGCAAGGACATACTTGAAAAGCAGAAGTGCTATCTGTAATTCCCCCGAAAGCTCCTTTGCATTTTCATTATCTTTCCCCTAAATTACTCGTGACCGCTAACAAACCTATATGGGATGTAGTGCGAACCAACACTGCGGTTATGGACCATCTCTCCGACCCTAACCCCGTTTAAGAGCCGCCCTTATTAGCCGTCAATCGACATGTCAGAAGGGCTTTATTTAATCGAAAACTCGAAATATTTTTGGTTTTCGATTTAGTTACGTCTTTCGGGTCGATCGTCTCCAGGATATTTATCGTCGCATCCTGCGGCAAACGCGTCCCCCTACGACAAAAGTCGAAAAAGCGAGCCACCCCATCGGAACGGGGCAAGAAATATAAAATAATGACGTTTTTGTAGCGGTATTATTTTGAAATATGCTCTAAAAACACAAAAATACATTTACTTTAAAAGTATTATTCGTCCCGCGTCATTTAGCTTAAGAAATAGCCTCGTTTTTTCCGGCAAGCGTTTCTTTTAAAAACATGTGTCTCTCCCTCCTTTGTAAAGGGGAGGAAACGATATAAAATTAATGTAAATTCCTCGAACCGCTGAGTTAATATGATTTTAAAACGTCTAAAGAAAGGCATGTGTCGTTGGAGGTACTTCAAAACACCTCTAAGCTCTATTTATACATACGTAGTGGGTAGGAGCTTCGGTATGCATAAACGGTGAAATTCTTTGATCTAGTTAACAAAGACCGATGTTTGCAAATGTAGACGTGTGAGGTATAATTATATGATTCGCTCGAATCACTCAAAGGATTCTCTAGTTGAAAAGCTCCGCCTACAGGATTTCGAACCACTCCCTGTCTGCTTGGAGGAGCTTTTAACGTTTATTATTTCGGAACGTTCTGGAAATAAGGATACAGGCACGCGGTGTAACTCTTTTCACGTTTCACGTTGGCGTAGCTTTTCAACTCGTTGGAGGAACTAGACACATCCGATTTAAAAGATAGACCACGTTACTATAGTTGTTAAAGATATTCAACCAATTTGACAGAATTGCAAAATAACATTTATTTCCCCGCAAGACTGCAACGTAAAAACGGGGTAATACCCACGATGTCGTTAGTATACGTGTCATACCGATAATTTATCGGTTAATGTATCATTTTGCCAGGCAAATAAATCAATTTTGCTGAATCGATAGGTGTTCTGGGAATCGACATAAGACTTTAAGCCATTACAGCTTGTTCGGTATTCACATTCATAGATGCTCCTTAATCGCCGGATTTAAATTGTAACAGATTGTTAGTTACCACCAACTCGAATTAAGCCCTTACCCTCAACGTAGCCCCTCTCAAGCGCGTTGTGTGTAGAGGCGAAGAGATTTTTTCCTCTCCATTGTGTCGGATCGCGGGACGATCCCAACTCGTAAACTTTTTAAATTGTTTTATTATATATCCCTGTCGTTAGGTTTGATTTTTGGTAAAAAATGACACCATATATAACTTCCACTCCATTTGCTCCTCGTAAATACCATTTTGTTGTTTCTGGAATTGTTTCGGAATGGCATCGATTCGGGCACATCACCAGTTATTTATTAATTATCGATTTTTCGAATGTCTCCTCGTCCTCTGTCGCACAAGAAATAATGATAACAATACTAATTACACAGGCCTGCAAATTAGAAGCTTTTTCTTTTTCTCGTATTTTATTGCTGATTATCGAGGTTTTGGGACCTCCTAATTACGAACCTGAAATCCGTTTGTTTCTATTACCTCAGGATTTTTCACAATACATTGTGAAAAATCCTGTCAAAATCACACAAAAATTGGGGTACTGAAGTGACATTTTTTAAAGTTAAGATTACAGAGGCTTGTGGAACCTTTTCCTTTTTCTCTTCCAAGTTTCTGTTGAGTAATTTACATTTATGATCACGCTTCAGCATCCAGTAGCAGCTGGTCATCATGCTTGTAATCCACTTGCCCTGATACCCACGCCCCATTTCCTTTATATCCTGATGAAATCTTTCACCTTGCTCTTCACTTACAGCTCCTAAGGTATCAAGAAAGTTGCTTAAATGAGAATGATGGAAGTCAAGTTTGTGGTTCATGAGGTAACCCAATTTATGGAAATTTTGGAGTATATCATTTATTATTTCTTGATAACTTTGGCTCTTATGGTTTCCTAAGAAGTTTCTAATTATTTCTTTCAACGATACCCATGAAGTTTTCATCTTTCATCAATTCTCTTATATCAGGTCCAATAAAAGCGCAATCCTCTAGCTAAGCTTCGGATAAAGATGGGAATACTCATTGTAAACACTTAAATCCATCGCCTTCACCAATTCTTTCATGAGACCAAGTTTTATGTGCAAACTTTTATAGATTCTGTAAAACTAATTTTTTACTTCCTGGATCTAAATTAGTTCTAGCTGGCCATACTTTTCTTGTATGATGTTGTACCCTGTTCCTCGGATAAAAGGCATGGATATTTTGTAGAGCCACTTTGTTATCCTAATAACATCGAGAGCATTTTTAAATCTCCACGCACGATGCATCCATTTAATTCGTAGTTGATTTTACTCAAAATACTCTTTTGAATGTACAAAATGGGGAATTGGCAAGGAATAGTGTTTGTTCCTAGTATGAAGTAGAACTGCTTATAAGCTTCTCTTTGAAGAATCGATGAAAATGCTCCAGTCATTACCATCGTATTCAACGTCGTACATCTTCACCAATCCAGGAATGTAGTTGCAATAAATGAGATCTGCGCCCTCATCAAAAAATTGTAGGAAATCCTTCTCTCTGTTACAGTAACAGAAAAGTGAAGTTCCAGGAGAAAGTAAGTTTTTCTCTTGTAAACTCGAACCAAGAAGTTCCGCCGCATCTTTAGGTAGTCCTAAATCTCTTGTCAAATCATTCAATTCTGACTGGATACCCGGTTGAGTATTCAAAATCAGGATCTAGATTTACTTGATCATCTAAACTAGGACTTACAGTTAAGTCGCTGGAAAGGATTGTATCCAAAAATGAAGGTATTGGCTGATCTTCATTTGATTCTCGAAACACTCCAAAGCCTGACGTGATTTTTTCAGTGTTTTTCCCGTAATCAGCACACAAAAATCTATAATAACCGTTTCTCTAACCTTAAAAAGCTAATTCATTGTAGGCCTATGTTATTAGTAATATAATCGTAATAATTTAACACTTCGGGCCCATCCCACTCACATATTTTGCTAATTTTCATGCTGTGGTGACATATGGAATAATTTTTTTGGGGAACGTCTTCTGATGTCCCAGAACTTTTCTTCTGCAAAGGAAGATATACGAGTTCTTGGTGGTCTGGCGGCAAAATAATCGTGTATAGAAAAATTTATTAAACCAAAAATAGAGGCTCACTTAAAACACGGTGTCTTATACATAAAACAAAAGCTGCACAGAATACAGCAGACTTTTGTGGTGCGATATTGTATAATAAACTTCCCGCAAATAAATCGTATCAGATTTAAATACTCAGTAAAGAACTTAAATTAAGAAGGCTCCGAAAATGAACCTACATTTATGGACGATTAGTCACATTGTATGTAACGTCTGTTGTAAGTCTGTGAAGTTGGCACCGCGAAATAGAAAAAATCCTTGGAAATGACATATTTGTTTGACCACAAAATAGTTTTCTTTGATCACCGTTCATTATCGAGGAAAGAACGTTTTTCGAAAAATTATTTTTGAAACTTCAATAATCGATGATAAACTATCCCTCGCGTGTAACAAATCATTTAACCACGTTTGACCACTGCTTAGAATTTTGATAAAGCTCAATCAACATTATTTATTCATAAAAATTGTTTGGGAAAACGGAGATTTTCATATTGGTAGTCAAAACCGTTTAGACACTCATTTGAGCATGTTTGACCATCTCATGAATTTTTAGTTAGTTTAAATATAATATCACGGTTGCCTACACTGAGGATGCCCTTAATCTGAGGGCGAAAATTCTGTAGCAGCAATAAACGATATTAGCAAAATTTAGGTCTTTTCGCCTTGATCCCCTCTAGAGAATCTATCACGTTGTTACTCCTGAAGTTTTAAATGTAATAAAATAAATATTACTTAAATAGGGATGAAAGCCCTTTTTCTGGGAAATTTACATTGTACGATTACCGATGTTTCGTCAAATATAATAAAACAAACATTACTTAGATAGGGATTAATGCTAATTCCTAAGAAATTATTAGCTGATTTTAACTTCTAAAAGAAATATCATGTTCAATACCGAAGAGCAAAGATTATTTTGTTACGGTTTCTAAGAATAAAAATCGGAAATTAAACGAATAAAGGTGAGTTCTGATTTGGTTAAAAATAATTAGGTAGGCGGTGTATACGTTTCAGCATTTATCACTTAAAAATTTTCATCATTTTCAAAGACCGAATAAAGTGAAGTGTTACCGAGTATTATCCAAAAGTGTCAACAGTGAAAAGCGATTTAATAGCTTCCTGGATCAAGACCGTTCCAGAATAATTTTTGAACGAAGAGAAAGTATTCGGCAAAGCGTGCGATAAAACGGTAAGTTGATAATTTTACAATATTACAATAAAATTGTACTCATGCTTTCCAATGCTGCGTCATACATGGTCAAAGCTGGTCAACAACTTATAGTTTTGTATTCCAATTTAGTGACGTGTTAGTGGCGGAAAATAAGAATCCCTATATATTATACAGTGCGCCTCTAAAGTATGGAATAAACTCAGTAAAAGCGAAATCAAACTTTCAGAAAGTAATGAAATAAGTACGGGAGATGTTCGAACCTATTTGTACGTAGTCCTAACTCTCTCACGAATACTTCCGATGTGATTACATAACAATTGCATGCCCCTGTATATTATACAGTGCGCGTCTAAAGTATGGGATAAATACAATTTCACTATCGAAAAGTATTGAAAAAAATTTGATTATGAATTGTTTTTACAGTAGGGAATGCAATGTTTAATGTAGAAATGTAAGTGATAGGTATCTGTTTAATAAAACCTGTTTAAATGTTTTTAGTGTTAGTTTCTTGTCCTTGTTAGTTCGAAATATATTCGACATTCTGACAATATTCTTGAAACATAGTTTGCTCATATGTAAGACATATATATGTACATATTTTAGTCAAATCTCGAACATATAATCCGGTTGATAGATACATAGATAGATATCTTTATTCCATTGTGCAGGGCGTGGAACATGCCAATTACAAATTTAAAATATACCAATAAAAACATTATGTACATATGTATATATACAACAATAAAAAATGGTGACCATTACAATGTATATAATAGATATAACGGACAGCATTAACCAGTCAATGTAATATTTCTTGAAAAAAAAATCATCAACATTGTATAGTGCTTCTTTTATTAAGAATTTTTTTAATATTAATTTATATTTGTCAAAATTAAGATTTCTTATTGCAGGAGGTATGTGATTAAATATCTTAATACATTGATATACTAGATTTTTGTAGTTTTGTCGAATACAATTTTGGTAGGACTAATGTACAATTTATGAATCCTCTGGTTTCATGAGTATGTTTAATTTCATATTTTTTGAAGAAGTCTTGATATGAGTGTTTCGCAAATAGTGCGCATTCTAATACAAAAATTGACGGCAAGGTAAGTATATTATTATTCACAAACATTGTCTTACACGAGTCTCTGGGGTTCAAATGGAACAATGTTCTTATACAGGCCTTTTTTGTTGAATACAGACTCTCTGTACATCTACAGCATTCCCCCAAAATAACACACCGTATCTGAGTGATGAGTGTACGTACGCGTAATAAGCACTCAATGCTGCCGATACACTGACACTACGAATAATCATCCTCAACGCGTAATTATATCTACACAATTTACCAACCAAGTCCTCAATATGCGGCTTCCAAGATAAGAGGGAATCGATCTTCGTTCCCAAGAAGACTGCTACCTGCGAACTGGTGAGTATCTGTCCATCACAGTTTATACTGTAATCGTTAATCCGATCACCAAACACAAGCAAGGTGGATTTGTCCACATTTAATTGCAGATTGTGATCGGTCAACCGGGAAATCAGTTTTTTTACGATTGTCCTAAATCCTAGCTATAACGGACTGGATATTGGCTTCACTGACCACTCATGACGTGTCATCTGCATATAAGATAGGAACAACAATGGTCCAAGTACAGATCCCTGCGGAACACCCATAGTCACTCTTTCCCACTGCGATTTTATTTCTTTTCCATCGTCAACATGCAGTAAAACACACTGCTGCCTTCCCGTAATATATGCACAGAAAAACTAGTACATACTTTGTTTTTATATCATTTATTTAATGAGACATAAATACGTATGAGCAAAATAGAATTTATTTTACCCTATTTTGCTCACTTATTTAATGAGGCACAACGTGACTATAGTTTCGACATGGAACATGTCATTATCAAACCATAAATACCTATGAGCAAAATAGAATTTATTTTACTCCATTTTGCTCATATGTATTTATCGTTTGATGATGACATGTTCCATTTCGAAACTATAGTCACATTGTGATATAAAAACAAAGTAGTAGTTTTTCTGTGTATTGTAGTATATTAAAAGTAACTAAATATAAAATTATTTATTTTATAAAAAGCATATATTAATGGATAATAAACACATTGTCAAGATTCAAACACATTACATACAACATTTATACATTACTAGAATTCATATTTTACTGGAAATAACCTAGGATACATCGACGTACAGTACATGTTTCTATAACAGCAATATCCCTAATCAAATTTAAAAATTAGGTATATTAAAGGTATACCTACAATTGTAAGTTCTTTAAACTAAGTAGCTCCAACGGTACTCCTATTACACTTGATGTTTACTACCAGAATGCCCGTGGTCTGAGAACAAAAACTCATTCATTTTTTAAGGCTGTTTGTGAGTCTCATTATGATATAATTGTTATTACCGAAAGTTGGCTTGATCATTCGATTTCCAATTCTGAATTGTTACCTCCTTCTTATACTGTTGTCCGATGTGACAGACAATTTGATGTAATTAATCGATCTACGGGTGGTGGTGTTTTTGTTGCCCTCTCAGATGAAGTATCATTTGAAATTATTGATACTAGTTTAATTTCTTCTCTTGTTCCTTTAATTGATTTAGTTATTTGTAATTGTAAATTTAATTCAATTTCCTTTTATCTTGTAGCTGTGTATATTCCACCTAATATTCCCCACCAGGATTTCGATCTATTTTTTGATATTTTGGAAACTATTTTGCTTGATAAACGAGTGCTTTTAATTGGCGATTTCAATTTGCCAAAGTTTGAAATCAATCCCTTGTCCTGCACTAAATGTTGCACCTTTAAATATTTTTGTGGTCTTCTTAATTTAATACAATTTAATAATATTACTAATTGTAACAATCGAGTTCTTGACCTTGTTACTGGAAATTTCAATTCTGATATTGTTGTTTCACTTGAAAATTTTCCACTTGTTCCTGCTGATATGTATCATCCTCCATTATCTATTTCCTTGCCGTTTTCTGTGTCTTTTAACAATCCAACTGTGTTTCCTTCTAACATAAACATTCGGTATAATTTTCGCAAAGCAAATTTTCATCAGCTCTATAATGATCTTTTAAATGCTGATTGGTCTTTCTTGGAAACTTTTACTGATGTCAATTGTGCTCTTGAGAAGTTTTATAATTTTCTTTATAATATTTTGGATAAATCCGTTCCTAAATTTTCATCCACCTCCAGAAAGTCTAAATATCCAGTGTGGTTTTCTAATAATATAATTACCAACTTGAAATTGAAGGAATACTATAGGCGTAAATGGAAATCTACACATAATAATTACTTTTATAATGAATTTAGAAGAGTTAGAAGTATTTGCAAAACTGATATTGCTTTGGCCTACTCCACTTATCTCGCACAGGTTGAGGAATCTATAAAAATCGACCCAAAAAATGTATTTCAATATATTCATGCCAAGCAAGGGACTACACGCATTCCTAAAGTTTTATTTCGTAATGGTACCCGTCTGGAATCACCCCAAGGCATTGTTGATGCATTTGCCAATGTGTTCTCGTCTATACATATTATCAGCACTGATTCTTGTTTTAATAATGAACATTCCAATCATGTTCCTTTTACATTATTACCTGTTACGGAGGAGGAGGTGGTCAAGTTAATGGCCGGGTTTCCACAGAGACATATTTCCGGCGATGATTTGATTCCGAGCTTTCGTTTGCACGATGCAAGGATTGCATTTGGAAGACCATTGACTTTCATTATAAACTTAGCAATTAAAACTTCTACTTTTCCGACCGCTTGGAAGCGTGCAAGAATAAGCCCCGTATTTAAAAAAGGCGATAATACACATGTGGATAATTATAGACCTATATCTATATTGTCTAACTTTGCTAAAATTTTTGAAAGTATCATATACTCATGTGTATGTTACAACACTAAATCATACATCTCACATTATCAGCACGGCTTTGTTCCCGGGAGATCTACAGTTACGAACCTTGTGTCGATTTGTCAACATATTGGCGAGGTACTTGATGCTCGTGGCCAAGTCGACGTCATTTACACGGACTTTAGTAGTGCCTTTGATATTATCGACCACGGAATTCTACTTGCCAAATTATCGTCTTTAGGCTTGAGCACTTCCTTATTATTGCTTATAAAATGTTATTTAAGCAACAGATCTCAGTATGTTTTTTATAATGGATTTAAATCATTCGAATTTCTGCCCACATCAGGAGTTCCGCAGGGATCACATTTGGGACCTCTCTTATTCATATTATTTATTAACGATTTGTTAACATCTATAACTTGTCCGGTACTGGCTTATGCGGATGACCTGAAAATATATCTGCCTATTGCAACTTGGGATGATGTCAATCGCCTGCAACATGATTTGGATTTGATTGCTCGGTGGTGTTCTACACATAAATTAAAATTGAATGTCAATAAGTGCTGCTTTGTTTCGTTTACAAGAAAGAATAATTTCATTAATTCTACTTATAATATTAATAACTCCATTCTTAACCTTCCTATACTCACGCATACGGTCTGTGAGACCGATTTATATAGTATAGTATACGTCTTTCATTTTGACGTGAGTATAGGAAGGTTAAAAAAGTTGATATTGTTAAAGATCTTGGCGTCTTCTTTGATTCCCGCTTAACCTTTGCTACTCATATTAATAACATTTGCATTTCTGCGTCAAAGGCTTTGGGATTTGTTTTACGCACCTGCAAGTTCTTTCGTAATACATCTTTACTTAAGACTATGTTCTTCGCTTTTGTTGTGACAAAGTTGGAATATGCTTCGCCTGTCTGGTCGCCACACTATATTTACCTGCAATTATCCTTAGAGAAGATACAAAGGCGATTCTTGAAACACTTATCCTTTAAAATGGATGGGATTTACCCGGAGCGTGGTATGGATTATGGACTGCTTTTGCAAAGACATGGTGTCCGGTCCTTGGGACAGCGCAGAGAAATTCATAGTGCCAGATTTATGTGGAGACTTGTTCACGGCTTAATTGACTCCCCGATTTACTTTCCCGTATTAATTTCCTTGTACCTCGTATTTCCTCTCGTTCCTCGCTTACATTTGCATTACCCTTCCCTAGAACGAATTTGTTACTCCATTCATCTCCTATCACATCAATGGGTCGTATTGCAGATTTGTTATATTCTGATATTTTCTACAACACAATTAATCAATTTTATTAGTTTTACTTTTTCTTTTTGAATTATATTTCATTTCATTTCTACGCACATAGTAATATTTGTAATTATGAATCTTTAATAATGTATGTATGTTGTTCTATATATAATTTGTCCTGTAAATGGTTAGCCGTTGGACAATAAAGCTATTATTATTATTATTATTATTATTATCCCTCGATGAACTGAAGTCAAGGTGAATTAAAGTTTTCGTTTCGTGGACAACGGAGAAAGACAGCAGTGTAGTCCTGGTTTCAAGAAGAGAAAAAAAGGTTGTTTGGTTAACGACGTATTAATTGACACGACGGATAAGTCTATAAATATATTTCGAATAAAAGGGTTTTAAGAAGAAGTATTAGTGAATAAAAGAACCTAACCGTACAGAAGAAGAAAGAATTTATAAAGGGGAAGAATCCATAAGGCTGCATCGAGAAAAGAAGTGAAGAGAGGAACCGTCAACGGAAAAGAAATTAGACTTACACACACCCACACACTTAGTTCGATATTTCCCAAAATTTATAAATGTAATTTGTTATAATTTATGCTTTTTGGATCGGTGCAATTTACTTTAAAAAATTAACTAAATTCTCAGTACAGTATCAATTAATTAACTATCACGAAGTAACGGATTCCACAATCAATATAATCCGGTCTTTAGGAAGTACGTTAGGGCTATTTGATCAAACGTCTCCAAAATTTAATTATGTGTTACTATTTTTGTTAATGGAAGAAATTCCAACATCTTCGAGGGTATGCAACTTTGTGTGGTAGTATAACAATAGTAAAAGTTTGAAAAAGCAGTGTTAATTAAATCTGTTCTCCGGTACCTAGTCGTGCTTAAAAACAAATCGGAGTAATCATGCGAACGTTGATATCGTCACGCTTATTTCCACTAGTTAGTTTAAATAATGTTTCAACCGCTGGTTAAAAGGAAGCAACACAATGCGAGAGCATTCTTCCGTAACCGCGGAGGGTTTAAATATGGCGAAAGCATTTTCCAACCGTACTAATATCAAAATTCTCAATAGACGGGAATGCACACGCAATTCGGAACACCTGCCCTTAGACAAAACGCCGGACGTCAAACGCCACCTCAAACGTCAAAAGGAACGGGGGATTTACGCAGTGATTGCTTTTTGATTTTATCGCATTATTTGGATTCGCTATTAACCGGATAGGAAGAACACCTGTTATAAGGTAGTTACCCAGCCCTCCTGTAGGAAAATCACGGCGATATAATAGAAGCTAAGTTAAAATTCCCTCGCTTAAGTCGCATATGGAGAAACGCTACCTACGTAAACTTTGTCGGTGTTAAAATTCGATTTGCCGCCAAAGAACTCGGCGTCGACTCGGCTACGTGTTTCAAAACTTCAGTTCTGTCTCTCCATCGGCATAATGGCGGTGCATTGAAAAATTTTCACATATGCACTCGTGCCTAGAATACATTTCGCCGGCAGTCTAACTCAATAGTCCGTAACATACTTAAGATATCGATACTCGCTGCGGAAAGGGCTTGTAAGGGTGTCGCCATGGCGAGGAAAAGTGAAAAAACTATTTTAGTCCTCTGTTCGCTTACGAGTCTTAATTTGAGAGGAATAACTGCTACTTATTATGTTCCGACATTATAGAGCACGAGGAGGGAGGACGCGTACACCCTCGTCTTGACAAGAATTTCGATCCCTCGGTTTATTTAAAAAACATACTTACACGTTCCAACTGTCGTTTGTCTCGTTGGAAAGAATGAATACATCTCCCTGAAAATTCAACGGTTTATCGAATATAATTTCGTGGAAATAACGTAAAATCTAATATCCGCAAAGCAACCCCGATATATCGCACGGTACGGTGAGGGGATTGAGGATAAAACGTATGCGTATCGACGCGGATTCCTCATACTCGAATGATTTTTGACCGACAATCTTGCACATTTCTCCGTTGTCGATATACAAAATTCGAGCTTCGGCGTTGGATACGAGAAAACATTCGAATCTCGATCCGGTATCGAACTAATCGCAAGATAGGATTTAAGTAAGCCCCAGCGCCGAAAATAAGTGCATTAACGGCCGGTGAATTCCGTCAAATAAAAGATTTATACGAAATCGAGCGTCGAGCTCCGAGCTCCCGATGTAACCACGAAGTGGTTGCCGATTTAAAAGCGTTGCGAATTCAATTTTAAGCTTGCACAATAGACAATCCTAAAGCGCGGATCCACTCGGGGATGACACCCCTCGTTCGCTACTTCGACCGCTCTTTCGCCAAACACGACGAGTTATTATCCGGACATCGAGCCATACGTAGAAATTTCATTATGTTCGAGTTAATTACGAGTAAAAGAGGCGTCCGCTATGAAAAAGCTCTGTCGAAATATAGATTCGAGGCGTGTTATCGCGACTTAAACCAGACGTAGCTGAACGAAGTTCTTAAAAGGCACGAGCCTGTTGTTGTCACTGATTACTAATTGCCTCTAATAGAGGCAGCATGTGCGCATTATGACAGTTTAGAACTCACTTCTAGACTGTAAGTACTAGGAGCTTCTATCTAGCAGATACCTCCCTTTTGAAATGAAATCGCCCGACACGGTTTTATCGAATTTAATTAAGGATGGTACGCAGACGTCTCCGCTTTTCGAAAAACGGGACCAGCTTGTTTTATGGCAGAGAAGAGTTACAAGATCGAATGCAGTTCGAAACTTGGCGACTTTACATATACGACGCCTAATCTCGAGAAAACCCGTAAAATATAGAACGTCTATCTGTCAATACCGTTATCGACAACGAGTGGCCAAGAAAGAAGTCGGCATTCTCGAGGGAGTATTCACTTTTATCTCCTATGTTTTATGTTTCAGTTGACAGAAGATAAAATATTACGCTTGACGGATAGTGCAGCTATTGCAAGGGACCCCGGCCACTCTTATTCCCAAACCATCTTTTTAATAAACAAGCGTTCGTTATTTTTATTTACCCCCTATTGCGTTCGGATTCGTAACGTTTCTTACTTCATAAAAATATAGTCGACCTAAGTATTCAAATAGATCGACTGATCAATTTGTTCGGTAATGATCACAATCTCATCGCTACACAATCACTGATTAATTTCGAGACACGTGCTTCGCCGACAACCGGGACAATAATTTCAAAGTTGTCGGAACCAATCAACGATTTTGTGATGAGGAATTTACCGATGATATTTATTTATTCCTCAGTGTAATAAGTTGTACAGAGTTGTTACAGTTACAATATTTTTAAAAGGGAAACAAAATATTTATACACTACCGGCCATAAGTATTTAGCCACATATGTTTTTCTTAATTCTTCCATATAAATTATCTAATGCAAATAATGACACTAGATACGAAGAATCCTGGTATGTAGATGCATTTGTACCAAATTTCATTCATATACATCATTAGCGAATTCATGGACATATGAAATGGGTTTCGGTACACCTGAGCGGTAACAGTCAATGGGCTTTTTCTTGGAATTTTGGTGCAATATAATTTAGTTTTCAATTATATTTTGTAATAGAGGATTCCTTATACCATATCAGTGTAATTTACATTAGTTGAAAATTTACTGTTGTTGTGAAAACACATAAAATCGAGTTGTGATTTGTGCATTCTCTTTTTAGTGTTATTCGTGTTAACGTGCCGAAAACAAAAGAGTTGTCTGCAGAAGTGGGTGCTTTAATTGTTGCCTATCACAAAACTGGAAAAAGCAACCGCGAAATTGCACGCGAATTGAATATTAGTAGGCAAACAGTGGACTACAATGTCAACAAATTTGCCAGTAGCGGCAGTTTAATAAACAAAAAGAGGAGTGGACGACCAAGAATAACGATGCCAGCAGAGGATCGTCGAATCGTAAGAATAAGTAAACGAAATCGACGAAATAGAGCATCGGAAATAGCAGCGGAAGTGAACAAGGGACGCACGAAACCGAATAGTGTGACTACAGTGAAACGGCGCTTACGCAAAGCTGGACTCTACGGACCAATAGCGGAAAAAACCCTTAGTACGAAAACAAAACAAGCAGAAGCGCTATCAGTGAGCACTAGCACACCAGAATTGGACCATCGAAGATTGGAATAAGTGCTGTGGAGTGACGAGTCCAAGTTCGAAATTTATGGCTCACGCAGACGTGTTTTTGTTCGGACGTCGCTGGGAGAAAGGGTGTCTAATCAATGCATTGTGCCGACCGTCAAACACGGAGGAGGTTCGGTGATGATTTGGGGATGCTTTGCAGGTGCTACTGTCGGAGACCTAGTAAATATAGACGGCATTCTTGGAAGGGAGCGGTATAAGGCTATTTTAGAAAATAATGTGGTGTCATCAGGATTGCGCTTATTCGGATAAAATTTCACATTTCAGCAGGATAATGATCCGAAGCATAAAGCTAGAATATGCCAGGATTATTTACAACAAAAAGAAGAGGAGGGCACCATCACAGTAATGGAATGACCCCCCAATCACCCGACTTGAATCAAATTGAATTATTATGGGAAGAATTGGATAGGAGAGTTAAAGAAAACGCTCCAACATCTTCCCCCGCATTATGGACACTTCTCCAAGATCATTGGAATAATTTATCGTTTGTATTCTGGCAAAATTAATTGCTAGAATGCCGCGACTATGCGCTGCAGTGATAAATGCGAAAGGCGGCTATATTGACAAATCTAATATTTGACATGCAATTTATATAATATGTTAGTATGAATGTTTTTATGGACGTATTAATACGTAAATAATTAGTATATATCATTAAATCATTTATCCACTATTCAAATGCGATTTTATTTCAGGATTCTAAGAAAGAACGTATGTGGCTAAATACTTATGGCCAGTAGTGTATATCACACAGTATCTTAGCACGTCTATGGACAAGAGGACTCAGGTGACTGTGCCAAGACTTTGCCATTCGACACCATTGATCATGGTATACTGCTGAACACACTGAGCTCTATTGGTTTTTCATTTGCTCTTACTGAATTAATTGCTTCCTATCTTGAGAATAGATCGAGTTACGTGCATTGTAATGGTTTCAGTTCTAACATCTTTACGATTTCCTCGGGAGTGCCCCAGGGATCCAACCTTGGCCCTTTACTGTTCAATATATACATCAATGGTCTCCTAAATAAACTAGATTGTAGGGTTCTTGCATATGCTGATGATATGAAAGTATTCTCGAGGATTACCAACCTTTCCGATTGCCACCAATTGCAACGAAATCTGACAATTATTAACAACTGGTGTCAGGAAAACAAAATTAAGCTCGGTATTAATAAATGCGCAGTTGTAACTTTTTCAAGATGTAGTAAACCGATCTTATATGACTACTGTCTGGATTCAGTACTAATATCAAGAAACAATACCATTAAAGATCTAGGTGTATTATTTGACTCTCGTTTGGAATTTACCGGCCACATACAATCTATTTGTTCTTCCTCATAACGCACACTGAGCTTTTTCATAAGGTCATGTACAGGCTTTTCTAATTTGACGACGTTTACGACCATGTTTTACACACTAGTTCATCCAAAACTTGAGTACGCATCGATAATATGGTATCCTTACTACGTTTACCAGCAACTAGAATTGGAAAGAGTACAGAGTGGTGTTCATCCTCCGTGGAACTGACTATCAAACACTTTTGAATCGGCATAATTTCATAAGCTTGACTTCACGGCGGGAGATGGCTAGTGCAAGATACCTAATGAAACTAATCAATAATGAAATTGACTCACCCTATCTTCTATCTGCCATAGATTTTTTGGTCCCGACCTATGCTACGCGTTCTACTGATACTTTCCTAGTTGCCAGACCAAGAACAAATATTTTGTTTAAAGCACCAAAAACTCATATGACCAGAAACGCCAATGCTCACTTTCATGACCATTTTCAGAGATAATTTCATTCTTGCCGTCATGCCTCTACAATTTTTATTTTTATTTTTTATTACATATTTATATTGTAATGTTACAATAGGTACATTATATTCGATATCTATATTTAGTTTCTTTGTTTTTCCTTTTTAATTTACACTGATTAATAAATACCTTGTTCTCTTAATTTAGATAATATTAACTTTTGCACTGTACTGTAATGTCTATATTGTTTTGTCCTGTAAATGGATTCTGTCTGTTGGACAATAAAGATTATTATCATTATTATTATTATTATTATTATTACTATTATTATTATTATATACAAAAAAACAGTTGTATGAAACGCGTAACAGACAAACAAACACTAAACATATAAAATATAAATAAAATCAAATACATGTATGTACTTATGTACATACATTGTACATATACACACAGATATATATATACAGGCTGACATAGAATAAACTGCAATGCATAGCACCACGCGATAGAGAACCAAAAAATAATAAACAAACCCGTAAACACTCAAGTCCGAGCGCTTTTTGTTTTCAAGCTACAGGGTGTTAAGTTTTTATTAATTGAAAAGGCTTTTATTCAATACAACAACATTAAAAATGTAAGGTATTTAGCTCTACATAAGGTGTTCAATTTGGTGCCCTTGTTCTTGAATACACATTTCCAAATCTTCGTATTAATGATTGACGGCACCTTTGAAATATGTACGGATTATTACGAAATGTATCAGCAGACTCCACAATTCCGTTCCATAATTGCTCTTTTTATTCGTTTCTACGGCATACACTTCAATACAATGAAGAATCGAGAGGATTAAGATCGGGACTACGAGCTAGCCATGGTATAGGTCCGCCATGACCAATCTACCTATCTCCAAATCTTCGTTGAAGAAAGTCTCTTGCTCTTCGAGAATAGTGAGCTGGCGCACCGTCATGCACGTAGTACATTCTTCTTATAATATCCAATGGGAGATCTTCTAATAAAGTGTTCAGTTCATTTTCCAAAAGATTTTGGTAGAGTTCGCCTGCCAATCGTCTGGGCAATCGAACTGGACCAATTAGATAACTGTCGATTATATCTGCCCACACACTAATGGAAAACCCATACTGGTGATTCCGTATACGGTATGATGAGGGTTTTCATCGGTCCAACAATGCATATCATGCATGTTCAAAACATAATCGCGACTAAAACAGCCTGTAACGTGAAAACAAAAAGCGACCGGACATTAGTGTATAGGAATTTTCTTATTATTTTTTGGTCCTTTATCGCGTGGTGCTATGCATTGCAGTTGATTCTATGTCACCCGGTATATAAATAAAAGATCACTCATCAAAAACGAAGTATCGTCTGCGTATAAACATCCTCCATCTGCTGATAGGTTGTGCATTAAATCATTTACGTAGGTGATGAAAAGTATGGGCCCTAATACTGAGCCTTGTGGGACGCCTTGTGTAATAGATCTGCTCTCAGACGTAGATCCCTGCCAATATACAAGCTGATTTCTGCCAGTTAAGTATGAGGTCAGAAGCTTTAATCGCGTTTCTTAACAGTATTATATCTTCTAAGACACTCAATATTTCTGTTGTTGTAGACCTATTTTGTCTATATCCGTGTTGGAACCTGGCAAAAATGTCTCTTTCCTCGAAGAACTAATCTCGTTTTAATAAGTTTTTCAAAAACTTTCGAAACTACAAGCGATAAAGATATAGGTCGATAATTTTCAGGTATATCCCTATTACCTTTCTTGTGCATCGGTATCACGTTTGCTAGTTCACTTCACGGGATTCATAGATCATACTTTGAGACAATGAAATACTTATTTTGACTAATTAATACATCCGGTTGTCATTTATGTTGTTCGACGTTTTATTTCTATACAAAATATATATTTTTCTTCAGACAATTATTTCAAAAAGTCTTAAATATCTGTGATAGAAATTGAAATTAATAACATAACCTAAAACGATGGAATTCGATTGTAAATATTTCTCGTTTGTTATTTCTCAAGCCACGAACGTTTTGTTTTGATTAGAATGCACCGGAAATATGTCTCTGATATGACCCAGAAGTACTGATTTAATTCAGACGATGGTTTATTGATGACGTAGGGGTCATCTTTTATGATTCCGAGTGATGCTTTGAAATAATCTGCACTTCTCTGGCGGTCCATTGACTAATGTAGTAGTTTACATATAACTTCTGTGTCAGATATACGTACTTGAATTTACCGATAAATAAGGATAGTTAGATTAACCGGCGATCTTTGCTTGTGTCATTCAACAGTGACGTGTGTAAAAAGATCCATTAGACGAACTGTACGTGTTCACATCTTTTGAAGACGAGCTGATACAGAAAATCTGATGGTATTTTCGGATATAGCGCACCAAAAATTAGTTAAGAACAGTTAAAGAAAAGTCCAGCAGCAAAATATGTGTTGACCAGTGTTATCAAAGCTCAACAGAGAATATATTATTTTCTCGATATCTCCGCCGAGAATTACACTTTAGATATCAAAATGCCATAAGCGATAAAATGAAAATCATAAACCGTTAATAACGTTAGTGTCTGGCTGATACAACGTCCTTTTATTATAGATATATGACGTCTTATCATTAAGTAGTGTAAACCGCACTGACGCCCTCTATATATATATATATATATATCAGCACTAACAGGCCTTAAAGGCCCAGGACTTGTTCGGAGCTACCGAGCCGTATACATATGTGTATACCGTACCGCTCCTGGCCCGCCTATTGGCGCATTTCCCTACTTTCCACAGCATATTGGAGGTAGCAGATCCATTTTAGGATTTTAAACTAGTAACGCTCCGCCGTGACCGGGCTTCGAACCCAGACCCTCTCGTTGTGAAACGTGATTTTCACCACTGAGCCAATAAGGGGTTAACTGACGCCCTTACTTCTCCGAATTTTAATGTCGTGCCTTGCACGTAAGTGGAGATAAAGACCGGTTTACACTACTTAATGATAACACGTCATCCACTGTTTAATCAAACCTTAGTAATAATTAGAGTTTGTTCAAAAGGTAGATGACGGTTATCATTAAGTAGTGTAAATCGGACTGACGCTGTCACTCCGCCGAATTTTATTATTTAATGATAAGTTGTCATTGATAATAAAATTCGGAGGAGTGACAGCGTCAATCTTTGCTTGTGTCATTCAACAGTGACGTATGTAGAAAGATCCAATAGACGATCTGTACGTGCTCACATCTTTTGAAGACGAGCTGATACAGAAAATTTGGTATTTTTGGATACAGCGCACTAAAAATTAGTTAAGAGCAGTAAAAAGAAAGTCCAGCAGCAAAATATGTGTTGACCAGTGTTATCAAAGCTCAACAGAGCATATATTATTTTCTCGATTTCTCCGCCGAGAAGGACACTTTAGATATCAAAATGCCATAAGCGATAAAATGAATATCATAAGCCGTTAATAACGTTAGTGTCTGGCTGATACAACGTCCTTTTATTATAGATATATCCCACCAGACAATCGACACAAATGCGATAACGATTTTGCGATAACAGGTATAAACAAAGAAGAGTCTCATGTACAAAATTGTAAGAACATATTTTCCGCTTTAACCGTTACTAGATCGAGTCTTCACTTCGGCGAGTAGGTAGTAAAAGTCAGACATAAAGGGGATTTACTTCCCAATTGGGTCGGTTAGGATCGGGATTTCTAGGGTTCGCATTAGAAATCCGCATACAATCAGATATGCAGATTCCTCGGCGTTATCAGTGTCAGGAAACAAATGGCCTTACCAGCAGGAAAAACCTCTCAGGAGCAGTTAGGGATTTACCAGTCATTTTCGGGTAGAAGGCACTAACTCGCGAATTTACATCGACACTAAAAACGTTATACGCCTAAAACTACATTTTTAACACCAACGCGAAATATTTTAACCGCTTTTTCTCGGTTTTTGAGAAATTTCTTTCTTGCGATAATTCGAACTGTTTCAACTGTCAACCAATCAAACCACTGATAGCGCCATCTACGAAACGTTCACCACACTCTAGATGTGCTGATCAGTCGATAAACTAGAGTTTGTTCTCGTTTCAGATATATCAATAACCTAAATTACAAACATGGATATTTAACATTAATTAAAATGAGCTTTTATAGAAAATAATTATAAATAAAATAAAAGCTCACGATGGTAACATCTACAGGCGTAGCTTGCATCGTATTCGCTACATATATTTCCATTTCTTACTGGATTTTTAACAAAGTGTACGGCACAGTTCACAAAGTCATAGATGAAGAATTCCACATATCACAAGGATTGGCCTATTGTAATTTCAATTTTACTTGGGTGAGTAGTCCCATATAAAGTGTTCGATGAATAAAAGTACCTGCTTACAGTGGCACCCCAAGATAACCACTCTTCCCGGTCTCTACATCCTATCTACCATATTATTGGGGCCCCTAGGTTTATGTACTACCTACTGGTTGAGATTCCTCAATTTCCTCGCAGGAATCGTCAACATGTACTCCTTCGCCGTTTTATTTGGTGGTTTCGATAAGAATGTAAGTCACCACTAAGCAACAACATACTGATACTAAACATGGTTTTCCTTAGGTTAACGAAGGCCAGAAGATACGGGCATTGTTCTCCAGCTTCAATTTAGCAATATTACCTCCTTTGTATTTTTCACGAACTTATATTACACAGATATAGTGTCTGTAATGTTCATTACATTATTACTACTTTTTAACAGGAGTGATAAGCATGTTATAGCATCAATTTTCGGTAAGTCCCCATTAACATATCATCACAAATAAGTAAGGTTCGACAAACGAATGCATGATAAGTAAAGTTTGTTATCATTAACCTTCCTATACTCACGTCAAAATGAAAGACGTATACTATACTATATAAGTCGGTCTCACAGACCGAATGCGTGAGTATAGGAAGGTTAAGTAGTGTAAATCGGACTGATGCTATCAGTCCCCCAAATTTTATTATTCAATGATAACTTATTCTGATGTAGTAAACCCTTTGACTACTAACAGACACCTAGTCTTTCTTAACACGTTGAGTGCCATGTGCACCGCCTGCGGTACACACTTAACTTTGATTAGAGTGCCACGTGTACCGCCGGCTGTCACACGTATGATACAAAAAACTCGCATATACAAAAAACGATTTTCACAAATTAATTTTTTATCACAAAAATTTTAATTGTGAACTGTTATTATATATTGGCACCCTACAAATATATTTTTATTTTGTATGATGGCACTCAATGTGTTAAATATAAGTACTTTATTTCTTTACAAACAGAAAATACATATAAATTATTACAACGTCAAGTATTTCATACTCTATTGCTAAGTTACATACATTACACTTATCATTGAATAATAAAATTCGGAGGAGGAGAACTGAAATATGTATCGGAATAGATTTCTCGATATATAATTAAAAGCCATTGAGCTGGGCTGCAGATACAGGCCAACGACCTCCCCTTAAAAGTGAACGTAACGCCTTATCCAAATTTCCACTTGACCTTGCTAAACCAGCTAACTGCAGAATTTATTTGCGTAAATAAAATTAAGCGATGACGAGTATATACGTCAAACGCAATATAAATGGTTCCGTACGAAATTTTACGAAAAAAAGGAAAGTAAAACGGTAAGGATTAGCCTTTCATTGGATAAAAAATTAACCATTTATTGTTGAAAAAGGTATCTATATTGAAGGTATTGAAAACTGCTAAAGGACAGGTACGTCAATTTATTTTGTAGAGTGCAATACATTGTACGGGAAGTAACATCTATACCAAAGAATTAACCCTGTTTTTTAAAATTTATAGCAGGTTTACTGGTAATATAAAGGAGGCATACTAGTAAATGACATTTATATTACAGCTTACTGAAATTTTGAGTATCTATATCGAATGGTAATGTTTTATTTTAGACGACGTGTATACACGTCGCCCGCATCAAAATAACGATTAGGTTTGACGTGGATGCACGTCGAACTGAACTGGTTAACATATTGACCTAATTTTACTGGCGTTTACATTTCTACGATTAACCTATAAACATTCGCCCTTATTTTTCAATCACATATTCGAGTTTCTTTCTGCAACTGTGATGATTTATCGCCGGTTTCGATCGGATTCGAAGGAGCCGAAAGAAATAACACAAACACGGCCCTGTTTACTTTGCTAAACATATGTTCCGAATTTTACTAGCATTTACGTTTCTATGTCTAAATAATGAACAACCTAGTTGACTGCATACGACGGTCGAAGGTACTCGAAATGTTCCTCGCAAAACTTTAATATTTTTCAGATGTACCCTCATAGATAAGATGAAAAAACATTTTCATACATACAGGCGGTTTCAAAAGTAACTGGACGTCTGGACATTTCAGGTAAGATTTTTTCCATAAGGTCAAGGTCATTCTTTAAGTATTTTTCGAAGGGGAATCATGTTAATTTCGAATTTGCCCATAGCAATGACCTCCAAACTCATTTGAACGGCTTTTGTGTTTAAAAATCGATAGAGCGAAAAATGTTAAGTCTAGGTTAAGAGATTTGGTGAAGGTCAGAGGTCAAATACGACGTCAAAATCTGAAATTTCAACCAGAAACGAGCAAAATCAATCATATTTTGGAATTGTGATGACTAAACTTGCGATGCTTAACGTGTGATTAAATTGCCCCCAAATGACCTTGGCGGTTATTGTCAAGGTGAAATTTGAGTCTAACATTAGATTCCTCGGGAAAAATACTTACACAGTGGTCTTGACCTTACTGAAAGAAATCTTACCTGAAATGTCCAGATGTCCCGTTACTTTTGGGACACATGTATGAAAATGTTTTTTTATCTTATCCATGAGCGTACATCCAAAAACATATCGGATTATGCATCGAATTAAAACACGATCTTGACCTTTTTGAAAAAATCTTACCTGACGTAATATCCAGGCATCCGGGTACTTTAGTGATGCTGTATATAAACGATCCCAGAATTTGGCATTGCTTGTATGTAAGTTATCATTGAATAGTGTAAACCGGACTGACGCTTGTTCCCACTTACGTGCAAGGGGCGACATTAAAATTCGGAGGACGGACAGTGTCAGTCCGGTTTACACAACTTATCGTATACTCGTTTGTCGAACCTTACAAATAAGTCATACAGATAGCCCATTCAATGCGTTTATGCAAAATTATGCACTTTTTTTTTGTCCAACATGGGAATCGTTTCGAAATCCTATTTGAAGGCGATTGCAATTGTCAATTCTCTCATAAGGATCGGCTATCTGTATGACTTATCTGTGACGTCACGTTCTTATATCATTAACATGAATGATAGAGACCTTCTTTTTAGGATTACTCTGTGTGCTTGTCAGACAAACGAATATTATCTGGGTAGGGATGTTATTTGGAGATTACGTCCTGAGGCAGTTTCATTCTTACTGCGTGAAAGGAAGGTATCAAGGAATTAGTCCTCCCAAAATAAACGAAAAGGTTTGTTTTTAAATATCTCAATTATCGCGGTTTACACGTTTTGAATTTAGGACATCCGGATGGTGAAAGTTCATCGTTCCAAGACTGTATTGAACTTGCGAATTGTTCCGAAACAGATTTGGGTGAATAACTGCGCGTATTTGACAATCATTTTACTATTTGTGATGTTCCTATTTATCAATGGGGGCATTGTCGTGGGAGATAAAACCGCTCACGCAGCAACCGTTCATATACCCCAGATATTTTATTTTTCATTATTTTGCTTAGCGTTTGCTTGGCCACACTTCCTCCATTTAATCGTACCGTTCATTAAATACATTTCCAAACGCAAGTTACTCGTTGCAACTTTAGTAACGGTGATGATAATTATAGTGTACACGAATACCTTAGTGCATCCATATTTATTAGCCGACAACAGACATTACACGTTCTATATTTGGAATAGATTATATCAAAAATATTGGTTCTTTAGATATCTAGCGATTCCCGTTTATTTATTCGGATTATATTCAATTTTTTCTAGTATTTATTCCCGAAATGACATGTCCTTCTCCCTTATGTACATCCCTTGCACAATTTTCGTCTTGATTTTACAAAAAATGATAGAAATCCGTTATTTTCTGATACCCTTCATAATATTGCGTTCGAAAATTTATTTGTCCTATAGGACGTTATTTTTAGAATTATTAACGTACGTCGTGATTAATGTCGTTACCTTTGCGATATTCTTTACTAAAAATATATACTGGGACGACTTCGATTACGTCCAAAAGTTGATTTGGTAAGGTATATTAAAATCACACATCGTTGTTAATGGATGTACATCTATTGAATGAAATAAATAAGAATTACAAATACGCAACTATGTTTCAATCACTCCTCGTCACTTGAATCCTCAGACCAGTAGATATCATCTGCGAATATCGTTTCTTTGATCCCCATACTGGTTGCTGAAGCCCTAATCTTTGCTAGAAATTCCTGCTGCGGTGATAAAACAAACCATAATACTATGAATAACAATTCCACCACTCAAACCTACGTTTGAAATATTTCTCGTGTCGACATTCGCAGAAGGGACTGGTAAATCATTACGAGGTACCACGGGCCTATTATCGAAAGCTAGCGGTGGAGGCCGACGCGGTGTTACAGGAGCGGCCTAAAATCACTTGCGTTTTGTATTTAATCCAAGCAGGTGTAGTCATTTTTTAGATTCATTTCATTTGTAAAACTTATATCGAGAATACAGTCCGCTCTGGTAATAGGGCCGTTTTCCCCTCGTTCTCGCTCGAGGTTTACCCCCACTAGTGGCTCACCTCGCGTTTCATATTCGTCTCTGTTAATAGGGCCGCACGCGCAAAGTGAATTTCGACCCGAGTTCCAGGAAAAATCTCCTTACCGCCCATAGCCGGCCCTATTACCAGAGCGGACTGTATAGCTTAAAATGTTAAATACAATTTATTAAAAAATATCATAGCCTGCTAGGAAACCTCAACGGAAAGGGAACATCTCTCGGCTCTATTACCAGAGCAGATTGTATAATTAAAAATGAAGAAAATTCAATCGATATACAGAGGGGACTAGGAAAGTTTGGCAATATACCTACGACTATTTCATTTTCTTTTTCAAAGTAATTACCATTGCACTCTATACATCTTTGCATCCGTCATCAATTTTTTCCAGCTAAACACATTAATTATCCCACGCCTGCAAGAACTGTCCATCCGTAGCAAATCGCCTTCCTTTCACCCGAGACTTTGGCAGAAACAAGGCAAAGACGTACAGGACAAGATCAGGATTATAGGGAGGGATGATTACGTACTTTGAAACTCACCTGTAGCTAAAGACGGTACAAATAGTCGTTTCCATGATCCAAGAACCAATTGTGCGATCTTAAACGGATGATCTAGAGCGCTTCTGCTACTTTCCAAAAGCAGTCTTCCACCACTATAGGTTACAACTAGTCTGGGCAAACAGCGGTAACAGCGTACAATTATGAAGTAAGTTACGACAGAATCGCCAAGCGCCGACTATTAAATCGATGCTGTATGCGAATAGAACTTAGTTCGTAATTACCGCTGTTTTCCCAGACTAGTTATAACTAGAGTTGCCCAATTTGCGCCTACAACTATCTGAAACGACTGCACTAGAATAGTAACATTCCAAACTAGCAGCCGACTTTCGTCATGCGTGACGTAAAACTCGTACCACAAGAATTTGAATCAAACAAAAAAATTAGTGACCTTCGTTATCATGTTTTTGTAATTTTCTATGTTGGCAATATCCTCTAGTGCTTTTAACATTAGAGGTTATTGTTTTGGTTGGTGACATTTCACTAAACTTCATTGGTTTTCATTTATTTTGTCAATCGCCTTCGAAATCTGTTCTTTTCAGAACAAATAGTTACCATTAACAGCAGTAAGAGAAGTAATATAACTTATGTAGAGTATTTTAATTATAATTTTACAATTTTAGCGTGTTGCTGCGATGGCTAATGTTAATCCCAGCACAGTTTCTAGTATATGAGAATCTACGAAAAACAACAAACGACTTAGATTTAACCGCAGTGCTTCAACAAAGGCCGAAATCAAAGAGTGGTTAAATAATAATAATATTGTATATGAAGAAAATACAGAAAATAAGCACTTTTTGTGTAGGTATTACAGCTAACGCTCGATAGCGTAAATACTAGATATTGGAAACATTGCGGTAATGTGAACACAAAATTCGTAGTATAGGATTATACGGAACGCTCGATAACGTAAAAATATTGTAAGATCGATAGCTCGATAACGTAAACAACACGCAATTTCCGATCGTCTACGAATAATTTCGAGCGTTACAATTTACCTATGAAAAGCCCAGTTTGATCAATCCCCGAGTTATCTAATTATGTAGGGAGTCCCCGATTTATGTAGCATGGACCCATATTTGAACTTAATTGTTTTTGTTCTTTAATACATGATTATTAAACGCTATTTTGATTTATTTTTATCCTTAGTGTTTACAAAAGGTTGTACGAATATTTTTTGTATTTTATTTTGGCGTATTAAAGGTTTCTTTTAATAATTTCGATAATGTGAAACATCCTTGGTCTGAATTAGTTCACGTTATCGAGCGTCTGCTGTATTAAAATCAGACATTGACGTTTTACATTTTAAAAAATGATCAGATAAAGATATATACCTATACATCAAAATGAAAACAAGCATTTCTACATAACCTTAACCGATACAATAAAATTATTAAACGTGCGATTTGGCACCAATGTTAGAATGGACGTCATAACTATGAATGACGAAAGTCGGCTGCCTATTTAAAAATCCTTTTCATTCAATTTCAATGTATAGTATGAAGCCGTCTGTATTCGTATATGGGAATGCTACTATTCTAGTATAATCGTTTCAGATAGTTGTAGTACTATTGGCGCAAATTGAGCAACTCTAGTTACAAGGCGCCCCCTTACAGTCTAGAAATTTTTCGAATTGTAACAGGAGCGTATTCATCTTCAAAAGCCCCTCTCTTATTCTAGGGCTTGATCAAAACATCGAAATCAAGTCAAATTTCATCACTTGTAGCAATGCTATTGACGTAGGGAGATGCATCAACTTTCTTCTTTTTCTTATCTTCCTCATTCTAATGTAGTCGTGTAGAATGGCACAAAATGTAGGTGCAGATAAGTCCAAACATTCCTCCAACTGGTGGTAGGACTGGCTTCCGTACGAAAGTAACATTTTTTTCAATGTTCCCCATTTTAAACTCTCGAACTTTGATAGAGCGATGTGAACAGTTATCTTGCAGCATGCATTCCACATACAAAACTTGCTGAGATGAATTCAAGCTCGTAGCAGCTCTAAACTTACACAGGATTCCACCGGAAACGCCGCATTGCAACAATTTCCTAGTCCCCTTTGTATATGGACGGGTGCGTATGAATTTGTATGAACGACGTTCTAACCGTAGAACGAAGTACAGAATCTTATGGACTATTTTTCTCCTTCATTGCTTTCATATTATTTGTGATAGGGATTTCAAGGACTATGGTGTACTGACACTATATTACATCGGTAAACTCCCACCATACAATTCTTTCATAAAATTCGGTGATACGTGTTTCGCTAGCACGATAATGTTCGTCACCGAATTTTATTAAACAATTGTATCGTGAGGACCGATGTAATATTTGGAGTTTGTTAAAAAGGTGGTACCGGGCAAGGGCGTATGTTGGTGAACCCAGCGTCTAGCGGGAATTTATCAAATTTCTCCAATCAACTGACTCCAGTACGCTGCATTCGCCGACATGCGCCCTTGCCCGGTACCACCTTTTAACAAACCCTAATAATATAGTCAGTATTATTTATAATAAATGTGTATCTACGTCTCAAAACGTACAATACTGTTCATTATAACTAGAGTTAGGCGATTTCCGTTCTCTCTCTTCCACTACCAAATATGGTGCGCAGTGGCGTTCTCGAAGAACAGCAAATCATTTTTCACCTCTTTCAACTGTTATGAACTACAGACGACCACCGAGAAAGGTTTCAGATAAGGACGAAAAGATTAACCACTGCATCAAAATGGTGTTCTTCGCAGCTACAGTACTTCAGGGATCCTTCAGATTTTGATCCTGGGGGCTGGTCGGTCGAGGCTAGCTGCAGCAGGTCCTTCACAATGCAAGAAGGAAATATCCCTAGCACCTTGTGATGTTTACGTGGTCAAGGCTTTGTTATACTCTGACAAGAGTGGTACTGCGACGTTGTTGTGGATCTTGTTTGCGAGGCACCAGCTAACGATAGTGGAGGCAAATACACAGCATTTCAACGGCAAGCGCCTAACTCTAATGATAACGCAAGATTGACGTTGCTAACATAAAACTAGTCTTTTTCTGAGGAAACTACGATCTGTATTCTCTTCTAAGGTCCAAATATACTATGCATATGGTTTTCAGCGCTAGCTTTAATTCCCTCTTACGCCGCCAAGTGACGAGGGCGTAGGTGGTCCGAGTCGTGATCTATCCTACCTGTTGGTTCGTTCCAACAAATAATCGAATTGATTTCTGATCGTTCCAATCGCAATTCCTGACCAACAGTGACGAATAGAATTGCTCACTAGCGCCAACGAGCAGTGCGGGGTTCGATACTGAAGATTGTTTTCAATTCAACTGCGACTCTCAATGAGATCTGTTGTGTATACATGTACGCTGCCGTAAATACTATTTCGTACTTCTACGTTTGTGGCGAAAACGACCAATGTTTTATTTTTGTGTAACCTTTATGCGCCCGCCACTGACCGTTGGCGCAAATTGAGCAAGTCTACTTATGAACGGTTTGAAGACATTTCTCGAATCGATAATTCGAAACATGCGTACTATATCTAGGACACTTTACGTCCAATACTCATTGACGTCATCTACTAGAAATTTGTTTTACTAGGGTGGCACAATGTTAATTGAGCATGCGCTTATGATACTACAATACAAATCGATACATCACAGCCACTTAGTGCGGACTAGCTTTTGGAATGAGGTCGAGGTGGTGCTGGTTTACTACCATGCTACTACTTCCTTTAATTGCATATTATTGATATTCTACAGACTTATCGAGAATGATTGTCCACCGCGTGACCAGGAATTTTTGTGTTCATAGGTTTATGGTATTTGCATATTACTAGGATGATACTAGCATTTGACATAGGCGTACAATCGTTATTCACAATTTTTGCTGTCACTCTTTACGTTTTCGCTTCATTATTTTTATCATACATTTAAAGTAACAGAACTTTTCAGTACACAGCCGTTTCATCGCATTTCTGCGTAAGCTAAGCTAAGCAGAATACCATATAGCATAAAATAAAGATAATTATTTTGGGTTAAACTTTGAAATGTTTAGAAGTGAACAAGACGCATTCATTCTACTGGTGCATTTTCGAAGCGGTGCTCGAAATGAAGACGGGACTTGGACATACTCACTGCAGCCTTGTATTAAGCAATACGTGGAAAGATTTCCAAATGAAAATATTTCATATGAAACATTTTCTCGCCATAACAATAGATTTGTGGAACGTCTTCAAAATAAACATTGCATTTGCAATGGTACCGGTAGGCAAACTGTATTAAGTGTAGATGTTAAAGACATTCAACATCGAATGGAGCAAAGTCCTACGAAATCTCTACCCAAGCTATCTGCTCAGGTATGATAACGTATTTCATTACTTATTATAAAAGAATTCAATGTTTCCCTATTTTGTAGGTATCTGTTATGGAAGCTGCCAAAAGGCTTTGAAGAGGATTTTGCATATGTATCCATACAAAGTGTCAGTGGCACAACAATTACATCCACGAGACCATCAAGGACGTATTCAATTTTATCAGTGGTCTAGTGAAAATTTAAACAATATCGATGTATCGGACAAAATATTTATGTCAGACGAGGCATGGTTCCATTTATCAGGCTACGTGAATAGCCAAAATTATAGAACATGGGGAACGGAAAATCCACATACTTTTCGTTGAAACCAGTTTACACCCTATTGAAATTGGTATATGGGGGCATTATCAAGACGACGTATTGTGGGGCCTATATTTTTGAAGTGAAAACTTCTTTAGCACCATTATTAGTGATTTGAAACTCGATGAAACGAAAAAGCGACACTAAAAAGAAACAAACATCTACATTTATAAGGTTTATCCTGCGAGAGAATGAGATAGAATAGCATCCCCACTATGTGTGCTTGTATGCGCTTATGTATTAGCGATATTTCACTGCCCAATGCTTGCTGAAGTTGCGACTGTCTGATCGAGACTGTAACTGTAGAGTTACAACTCCCGTAGAAAAATAACTTTCAGACGGTCATTATGGCGCTAGTTAACGTCGAATCGGGGGTTTATTATAGAAATATTTTCTAAATAATTATATGCATTGAAATTATCAAATGTGAAGTAAAGGAAAATAACAATGTTGTATAAAAAGAAATATTTATAAAAACTAGAAAGAAACCGTTTTATAATATGGAACAATTAACATAATTCTAATATAAATAAATTAAAATAAAACTCAGCCTATAATATGAATTAATCTTCAGAAACGACAATGTTGTTATCGTGTAGAACTGTTGAATACGAAATGAAGATAACCTGTTATTTTGCAACCGTTATTTCAAAATAACACTAACGATCGAAACTGTTGTTTTGAATAAAAAATTTTTGATCTCTTGCCATTCGTAGACGTAGACGTTTCGCGGTTATAGCGCTCGTCAGTACGGTTTTGCAAGAGCTATAAGTTCGTATAAAGATTTTTATGTATATATAATCTGAACATTGATGTTTGTACATATGTACAACCATCAATTTTGAATAAATAAAATTTATTTAAAATAACCATTCTTCCCATGACTATTTGCTTTGGTCAAAGCGTTCTGCGTGTATATTTGTACGTGTGTTTGTATATATGTGTGCGTCTGCGTATTACGAAGGTTTGGTACCAATATTATAACAAATAAACTTTATAATTATCCCACTCCTGATACTGCATTCGTCTCATTCTCCCGCAGTTTACTTTTCTGAAGGTTTCACTTCTACCGCGTGTGTACTGCACACATAATTTTTAATGGCACAGTAACTGCTGAAAGATATCGGAATAATATTTTACACCCATTTATCGAACGGTTGCACGATGATGAATTGGCGAAAGAATATTTTCAGCAAGATGGAGCAACAGCTCATACTGCATTCGATACATTGGAATATCTGCGACAATTTTATGATGATCGTGTTATTAGTTATGGAAGATGCCCTGCAAGAGCACCATCATCTTTGGTTATCTAAAAAACAAAGTGTATAAACAACGCTTACATAACACTGATGAGCTGCAAGCAGCTATACGGCATGGAATTGAAGATATCACTGTAGAAGATTTGAGAAAAGTATTTGACACTTTAAAAAGGAGGATACAATTGTGTACAGAACAGAACGGATCACATTTTGAACATTTATTGTAATTTGACAGAATTTATTTACCCTTAACGTAACAGCGGCTGTTGGACTAACTGAATAAATAAACGGTCGCAATTGTTAAACTTAAATCTATCTCAAATTGGGAGGCATACAATAAAAACTTACGATCTATCTAGCGATAAAGTCAAAAGTAAATAAAGAAAGTGAAAACAACTTCGTTTAATTTAAAAAAATGCACACCCTAATTAAAACTTTCGGATACGCCACTTTCTGCAATATTTTACATAATAGTGTACTACCAACTGCTGTTATTTGGGTTGCCTAATTTGGTAGTCACGTGGTGGACAGATTTTGTTGATATCTCTGTACATAAATTGGATGTCTAGGGTATTAGTTACATGTATAATGCTAAATTATGAGGAATACATTCCCAAGATCGTAAATAAAAATAAATAACATTCATCCACTTACCTGTCGCACAATATTTCTCCTTCTCAATTCTTCATTTAGTTCCCTTATCATCGCTTTTTGCGCTTTTACGCATCCCAAAAGTTCCTCGTATTCTAAGTTCGAGGCATCATCCTCGTCGTCAGAAGAACTACTTCCTGAAATTTCTAACGATTATACAAGTGAACTTACCTCCATCATTGACCCTAAAAGCTTACCGTGAATAGATAAATTATACTCTTCGTCTTTAAGAGATTCCTCATCGTCATCATCACCGTTTATAAGAGTCACGTGGTTCTGTTCTTTTTCATCTCGCCTACCTTCGGGGAGTTTAAGTACTGACATTTCTGCACGAGGTGCCCTTTGTAAATTATGTCGAAGAACTATTACTATATCGTTCAAGCGGACAAATGTATTTTCCAAATCATCAAGATAATTTCCAATATTAGAATCACTCTTGTACTGAAAACAATTGCGAGAATGTGATGGCTTCTTAACGAGATATACTTACAAATAGTACACGATGTTGCATAGCTATTGTAATATCGAAGCAAGCCTGTATCTGTGCTATCAAATTAGCTAGGGTATCCTTCATAGGTATTTCATTCCTTTTATTTATAATTTTAATCGAATCTTTATTTAACGTGTTGCACGTGGATTCAAAGTCCTCTTTTAACCTTTTAGAAACGCCAACTACATCAACTAAACATTTGGACAACAACGAAAACAATTTGGGAAACCCTGGGTTTGTTGACCTCCGTTCCTGCTTACAGAGGCTTAGTCCAAATGCACAGAGAAAAGTTGATGCCACATAGATAAAGGCCATGTGTATTTTCTGCGAGGAAGATTGTCAATTTCATTTGGAGGTAAGATAAATATAAGCTTACGTTGTAATTGTTTAAAACAAACTCTTCAGAATCATTATCAAACCTGGCCATTTCATATACATCGAAGCCGAATATTAAATTTAAGTCACCGAGATCAATGATATTTCCAATTTCTTTCAATATATCCTTTAAAACTAGTACCATATCAAAAACAATTTGTCCGGTGCGAATTAGAAATTGTAACATACGATCTAATATCAAATCCTTGATGACGTCTCTGGTACATGAACTAGAAGCAAGAAAAGAAACTTGAAAAACAAAATTATAGCAAAACATCAATTCTTACCTCAAATTATCAACGTTAGCTTTCTGCAAATGATACTGCTGCAATATTTTCTTAATTAACACGTAGATATCACGCAGAGCGTTTACAAGCAATGAGAATTGTTCTTTGTATTGCTTGCACTTGTATTTTTCATGAATAGTGTAACAGATTTCAAGTCCTAACGGTATTGTTGACGTAAGCCCCAAGAAAGTGGATTTTTATAGACTCCAAGTGCAAGTCCAGCTACTGAACACGCGCTAATTAGATATATTTTCGCGTATTTAGGAGGTTTTTGAGGGGTAGGCCTCCAAAATTCTGTTAGTAACTCATCGTGTTCATTTAAGAGCATTCCAGAAGTGAAAATTGTTTGGATATAAAAGTCCATAACCTAAAAAATAATAAGGTTTTACTTCTACTATTAGCAAATAATGATTCTAGTACGTTTTCGCATTCCATACGTGATGAAATAAGGGATAAATTTATTTATATTGATAGTAATGATAATAATATTAATGTCTGCAAAAATAATAACGCTTAAATATGAGGGTACATACATGTACAGCGTCGATAACTATTAAGTTCTGCAACTTATTTGTCTATCACAACCTCTATACTTCTTTTGCAGAATATTGTGTATAAATAAAGATTCTGGGGGCTTTAAATCTGATCGATAAATATGATGCTCAATGTACACTGCGCATTTAGTTCGTACGTCAATATCAGCTGTGATTGACAGTTGCGTTGTCAGGGGTGAAAAACGCCCCTAGAAACTTGCTTTTTGTTTTTTGCCATTTACTCTAAAATTGTTTCAAGAAAAAAATATACAAGCATATGAACACATAGCGCTTCAAGAGGGCTATTGAAACATGTTTAAATCGGGAACCCTTATTCTTAAAAATATTATCCCTCTCACCCCCACCGATTTCGATGAAACTTGGTAATTAAGTAGAGCTGGTTGAACTATATAAAAGGATGGTTTCTGTTTCTGCCACTAACATCTCTGAAAAGGTAAAAAGCTCCCCCAAAGGATGGGGCAGGTTTTTGCCAATTACACTGCAATTGTTGCAAGAAGAAAGTATTCAAACTTATTTTTCAAAGAAACGGTTCCATTCTTGAGGACACTTTTTACAGCTTCAAATGCGTTATTGGCAGAAACAGAAACCGGCCTTTTCCATAGTACAATCAGCTCTACATAATTACCAAATATCATCGAAATTGGTATTTCCGCAAATGAGTGGGGGTGGAAGTTGGGAGTCGTGCACCTCTTACGTCACGCAATTTTTGGTCATTTTGACTTCTACTAAAAATGGGTAGGAGGTATTAATTCAACAGAAAAAATACATATACAACTTTAAATCATCAGTTAAAAATTTCCTTCTAAAGATTTCTTTGCGTGGGGTTTACCGGAGCAGTCTCGCTGAAGATTCCAGCGGTGATCGGCCATCATATGGCTATTCCATCTCCTTGGTACCTTTCATCCGTAATGCTGATATCTTGGTGAAATCTTCCTCCCTGTTCCTCACTAACATGACCTAGGTTTTCTGAAAAACGATCTAAGTGGCTGCGAAGGCAATGAATCTTGATGTTCATGTTACACCCCAACGTGTGAAAGTTAGAAAGCATCTGTTCTACTAATTTGACGTGATTTGCTGCTTTATGATTTCCAAGAAAATTTTTAACCACTTCAACAAAAGAGCACCAGTCATTAGACTCACGCTCGTTCATTGATTCCGTGAACTGTGAGTTATTTAAAGGTTACCTTATCTGAGGACCTGAAAAATTCCAGCCTTCAGATTTTCTGTGCTAAGCTTTGAAAATGTTTGTTTCAAATTTTCAAAACACGGTCCATCTCGAGGTAAAGGCTTAACAAATTGCTTCATAAGTCCCAGCTTGATATGCAGTGGTGGAAAGATGATTTTGTTTCGTTAAGAACGTAGTGTTCTCCTTGACCAAAAACATGTCTTAAAGGCCAGTTTCTAGTAATCCAATGCTGGGCTTTAGCTCTGCTGTCCCAAAGGCATAAAGCGCAAGGATATTTTGTGTAACCACTTTGTTGGCCGAGGAATAAGTTTATCATTTTTAGATCGACACAAATCACCCACTGATGCCCTTCATACTTGATACGTTTCAGGACCAATGATATTGTCTCGTATTCCTCTTTCCTAGTGGTGGAATGTCCAATAGGTATAGAACCATGTTTATTACCATTGTGTTAAAGTACACATTTTAAACTTCGAGATGAACTGTCTATAAAAGGCGCCATTCACTTGGCGTGTATTCAATTAACCCAATTTTCTTCGAGAGATCTCTTATGTCATTACAAAACATTAAGTTGTTTACCTCAGAGAAATATCTTTCTCTCTGATATGATCAAATGTAATATTAGTACCTGGACACAGTAAGTTTTTTCCTTTAATCTGGAAGCAAGCAATTTGGACGACTCCTTTGAGAGATTCAGATCTCTAACAAGGTCATTAAGCTCTTCTTGACTGAAGCGTTGGGGACTCGCCGAAGGTTCTTCACAATCAGTATCACCTTCACTTTTGTGGAACTTGACCATGTCACACGATGTTTCCGAGTCATCCTCCGGAAGCATAGGCAAGCTACTGAACGTTGGAATAAGTATTTCTTCAGAATGAGGAAGACGTATCCTTTGCTGACTCCATGTTAGGGTATGTTCATTTATGCCGGTTATTGCGAATAAAGCGATGTTGACAGAACAAAAGTAGCAGTCATCATGATGGTTTTTTGGCTCCCTCCATGTCATAGGTACTCCAAATTTCAAGCTCTTTCTCTTTCCGTTTGTCCACTGTCGCAAATGTTCTACGCGAGTTTTACATACAAAATGTGGTGCCCAAGATTTATCCTGGTCTCCTAACTGGATGCTAAAATACACCAAATATGCACTTTTTATAAACTCATAAACTTTCTAGATAGACAGTTCCGTATTTGCCCAAAATTATTCTAAAACTTCAGATTTTCGCTTTGCCACACTGAGCGACACAATTCATCCATGCTGCTGATCAAAGGCATTCCTTCCTTATCGTCTCCTTCCGGAACTTCAGGGATGGAACGATCGTCGACTTCCTCTTGATCCATCCAAAAAGCGCCTTCCATACCAGCAGTATCATTGTAAAAATACATAACAGTTCTTTAGCCCTTCGTACTGCAACTCTTTCAGGGCGGACTCTTTTGCTGTTTCAATTATTTTTTGCTTCTTATGAATTAATTGCTTTAACCGACGGGCGGTAAATACCACAAACTTCGCAAAGCCTGTTAAAAAAAAATTGAAAAGAATTATTGACTACCAACACAAAATTGCAGATGATTTCTCTTCACCGAAAATTGTTATTTTGAGGTGATGGTAAAATAGCAATTCACCTTTCTTCGATCGAAGACTGCAAACTCGAGTAGTAATAATCATATGGACATGATTGGTACTCATTAAATACGGACGAATTTTCAAAGCGAGTTGAAGAAGTCCTTCCATCTCCAAATTTTTCACCGCAGTATAACCATTGGCAGGTTGTTGAACGGCTATTGGGGGTGGTAAAAACTATCAGGAAGAAGGCTCGAAAGACTTAATGTTCGAAGAAATGATCAATTTTCATGTTGTTGCAAACTTCAGACAAAACACGGCCTGCATGTTTAACATTACGTTTTTCCAATTCTACACCCACTGTTTCATTCTATGAATTAAGACCCAAAATGTTCATGTTCCAGAATTAGCCCAGTAAGCTCTTTGCTCACCGGCGCCATACGTCTTTCTACCCTATTATATGCACTACGGTCTGGGGCATTGGATGTAAGGTAATAGGTATCAAGGTCATATTTGTTTAAATGTTCTACAGCGCTGGCTATGACTCGGGAGTAACGTGAATTCTCATCTGGGCCGCCGTCAGAAGTGGAAATGAGTTTTTCACAAGTGACTCGAAAATTGGAAGCATAATGTCGATAATTAGGACAGTAAAATTGGGGAAGCGTAACTCCCAGACTCACACAACGATAGTATTAAACTTCCCAGAGTAAAATTCGCGTGCAGATCTTCGACAAGCGAGATTATAAAGCGAAAACGGAATAACCTATTCACGAGAAACGAAAGTTGAAAAGGCATTGGAGGAAATAAAGCTCGCAAAAAAATCGCGCAACAGTTCTGATCGCAGTTCTAGTAACAAGTTTTTTGTGAAGTTGAAAATTGAAAGTATATTCGGGGAAATAAAGCTCGTCTATATGTATAGTGAAAAGAAGAAACCCCGCAGCAGTTCTGATCACAATTCCAGCTGGAACTCTAACAGTTCTATGGAAAATCGTGATAACATTTTTTGTGAAATTGAAAATCGAAAAGATATTCGTTGCTACGTTCATTTTCGATATTTTCCGTTTCTTCGCACACTTTTGCAGAAATTTTCCGCAAAGTGCTCTAGAACTATTTCATATCTACCAGGAACTCCGATGAATTCTTATATTTTCACAAATTCGGTTGCCAACTCCACGGGACTGTATAAACATTGTTTTAAAGCATTCTTCACCAATTTTAGATCCAGCTAAGTCTCCCATTTCGCGTAGTGGGGTCGATGGCTTCTTATCTCCAAGGTCCAATTCAGTGAGCTGCTTTTTAGTCTTTTCCATCTTTGACTCTGCAAATTCGTTAATTAGTCGTGGTTTTAAACTGTCATACAGGTTGGGAGTTGGTGGGATGGTCACAAAATCACTGATTTGCTCCAGAATGTTACTTTCGATATTAGCCATAGTGGTAACATAGTGGTAGTGTTAGTGTAAAATTGGGATTCAATCTGTGTGAACCATAACAACACGTTCTCTTTCCAAAAGGGTGGGACTTTTACTGCAGCGCGTGCAATGTTGCGTCTATTGTTGGAAATATTGGAATTTCGTTGATCGGACTCCATTTGCTTTCTCACGCGTTGATGGCGTTCACGTATCAACAGTTTTTGCAATTTCTTCTGAAATCATCTCGGGGTCACCAATTTGTTGGTATCGTGGGTTGATACAAGACATTATTATTCATTCATTATGAGATTAACTTGTATGTACATGAGAACAATGAGCGCATTTATTATAACTACCGACAAACGTGTACATGCGCACCAATGAGTATACCGACATCATACTATTTTATTTTCACCCTAGCGTTGCCAACTTCTCCAGTGCATCAACTGCGCCCTGCCAAATTCAAATGTGGAGCAGCCCCAAGATAAAATATCATTTTTTAAGCTAGGAATGGTTGACTTAAGTTCGTTAATGCCCTTGCCCAAAAGGTTACAATTGCGACAAGACCAAAATAAACCTTTCTTGGTGTAGAATAAGAATAAAAATATTCTCTTCTTTTGATCGATTCTACATAAAAATAACGTAATACATAATCTCGACACGTGTATTCACTCCTCGTCTTCATAATATAATCTTGAACAAAATGTGTACATAGCTAACTTCTCTCATGACTAACTACACTTCGTCGTTCCCTACCAACCTGGTCAGTATGACCAACTCAAAATTACGCGGCAAATTTAAATTTATACCTCTGAATACTACATCGGTTTTTATTGTTCTCATAACGCCGTTTTTTTGCATACGGAACAATGAATAACTTTAGGTTCTTCAGCAGTCGATTTAGAACCGCATGCACACTTAAGGGACACCATTTGCTAGAAGTTATTTTCTCAAACAGGAAAGGAAAGAAACAAAGGAGAATAAAGGGGAGCACAATGCTACACACCCAGGGGTCTCTTAGGTTGTCTAACAGTAATTGGACGAACAAGAGAAGACCACGGTAAGGATGAAGGTGGGTCAAAACAAAAGGGAAAAAAGAGATTTCAAGATGCAAAAACACATAGATCAACACATATCCACGCCACTCGAACTATAACGAAAGAATGGGGATCAAAAGGAATATGGCAAGGAACATATCCAGGCAAGTGATAAAAGCTATACTTACAGAGATCGATACGAACAAATGCCGATTAGCTAAAGACAAGGTAGCTAATATCAGCAAACCCTATACTTCAAGAGAATACGTCTCTAGCGGATCAATGGAGTAAAGAAGCAAAAGAACCACTGTTACACGTACGATGAGCGTATATGCAGTTAGTATTTGATCCCCCTTCCCTTTTCAAAATTCTGAACCACACCCTTTAGTTCGAATCGACTGTCCGATGAGTTTTGGACAAAAGTCAACCGTATTGCTTTAACTCATTTTACACCATGTTTTGTTGACAAACGTTTAGCTATTTGCCCAATGAAAATATCCTATTTCTAAAATACATAATAGGATACAAATCAATTATTTTAAATATTTGTCCCGCCTCGACCCCTTGGTTCAGTAGTACTCATAGAGTAGTTGATTATTTTCATTGAGAGATGGCGCACGTAGCAATTCGAAACCTTGATATCATAATCGAATTGATACATAAAATATTCCAAATTTATAGATATTCGGATAAACCTTTCATTGCCTTAGCGCCTTATGCTTAGAAAATCCTAAAGGGACAGCAAGAATTGATGTCTATTGAAGATGCGCCTGGGGTGTAGGCTAACCACATTTCACGTCAGTAACAACACCTAGTGATGAGTACAAGTACTAACATTATGACATAACGAGGAAACGGAAAACAATCGGTTGAACAAACCTAATGTAAATATGGATTTAGTTATATTTTTTGGAACTTGCAAGCCTACCAATCTCTTAGCAATGGTAACGTGAGTTTCATAATTTTATGAATGCAATGTATTTGAAATACCTAACTCTTTTGTTTCTTAACAGTTCATCAATTCCCTTTAGGTCAGTAAAGAGAGCTAATAGATATTAGCCAATAAATATTTGTTAACATAAATGTCATGATATAACCATTAATAATTTCCGTGACAAGTTTCGAAATAAGGCCAGCATCATCTTTACAGGGTTTGTCACAACTAATGCATCAAATTTATTTATAAGATTATGCACTGAAATATGTATCGTAATAGATTTCTCGATATATAATTAAAAGTCGTTAAACTGGGCTGCAGATACAGGCCAAGGACCTTCCCTTATCCAAATTTCCACTTGACCTTGCTAAACCACTGCGGAATTTATTTTTAATAATTTCGCACGAGGTGCCTAAATAAAATGAAGCGATGACGAAATTTTACGGAAAAAGTGAAGTAAAACGATAAGGATTAGCTTTTTATTGGATAAAAGATTAACAATTAATTGTTGAAAAAGATATCTATATTGAAGGTATTGTAAACTGCCGAAAGACAGGAAAGTCAATTCATTTTGTAGAATGCAATACATTGCACGGGAAATAACGTCTACAAGAAAGAATTAAACCCCTTTTTAAAAAATTATAGCAGGTTTACTGGTAATATAAAGGAAGCATACCACTCAATGACATTTGTATTAGAGCTTACTGAAATTTTGAGTTTATATCGAATGGTAATGTTTTATTTTAGACGACGTGTATACACGTCGCCCGCATCAAAATACCGATTAAGATTGACGTGGATACACGTCGAACACACTTAACTAGTTAATATAATGACCTAATTTTCCTGGCGTTTACATTTCTGCGACTAAACTGTTAACATTCGCCCTTATTTTTCAAACACATATTCGAATTTCTTTCTGCAACTGTGATGATTTATCGCCGGTTTCGATCGGATTGGAAGGAGCCGAAAGAAATGACACAAACACGACTCTGTTTACTTTGCTAAACATATGGACCGAATTTTACTAGTATTTACGTTTCTATGTCTAAGTAATAAAAGTTCTTGAAATATTTAAAATCAGCTGTTTTTGTCGTACTGTGTTAAATCCAAACTGGTGTGTAGAATTATGTCATTTTTTGTGTTACTGGTCTTAATCTTTTCAACAGAATTTTTTCGTACAGTTTTGATAGTACCGGCAATAATGAACTCGGTCTATAGGAGAGGACGTTATGTGGTGGTTTTCTTGACTTTGCTATCATCAGAACCTCTGCAACCTTCCACATTTTCGGTACATACTTCATTTTGAATGATGCCTTAAAGAGATATGTAATTTTGACATTTCTTGGTGATTGCTTTAGAATTTCGCCCGTTGTCAGATCAAATCCGCGAGCTTTTTCGAACTGATGTTTTCTTTTATTTCCCTTGCTATTTCTTTTGGCCAAGTTAATTTGATCTCTAATTCTTCTTGTTCTGGTTCTAGACGTTCGGTTAGCTCCTCTCCTTCATGGTGTTTAAAGGTATCCTTTAAGTGTTGGAAAATCTTTTGGTTTTTGTTCGTTGCTTCGAGCCCAGCTTCCATCCGAGTTCCTTATAACAACTAGAGCTGATACAAGGAATTGATTTTTGGAATCAAAGTTCTTGAAAGACAGTCAAACCTCCATAACTCGAATCCCAAGGGACCGCAAAATTACTTCGAGTTATAGAAACGTCGAGTTAAAGAAAACTTAGCGCTTTTTGTTGCAATATTGGACCTGATACACACAAATTTTCCTTCCTAGCAGATTCAGACCACTTTATCAAGGCTGTATTAACAGTCTTTCTAGGCCTATTTCGCTTGAGAGTAACTCGACCTTTATTTCTCCACCGAAATTTAATATAGCAGTCTTATTCTTAAGACAATGTACTTTGCAGTATATCATACTCCTGAGAAATAGTCTTTTTCTTACCTCCTCTTTCCACTTTTTTGTTTAATTTCTACCTTTGTTTGGATCGTCAGACTTTTAAGTTTTCGCGGCGGACACATTTTATCAACACCGAACTTTCTATTTGCACTTTCAAACACGACAGTCGTCGACTACTATGCCGTACTGAGCAAAACGAATACCAAACAAAATATTGGTAAATCACATTTCGGAGGTTCCCACTAAACTATGCAGGGAAACTTGATTTCGCTAGCGATCGTATGCCGAGGACCATGTCATGTGACCAAATCATTTTGGGAAGGTGTGCATCCATTGACATCTGTGATCTTATTAGACAGTTAGATAGTTGATCTACCTGAAAAATAGAATTAATCCATGATTTCGACCAATTTAAAATGAAACATCGTCGCCTAAAGTCGGACTAATTGCAAACAGAAAATTTAGTCTATGTTACCAAGCACATACACCGGTCCTTAGGGATAGAAATGGGGAATTGATTGCGGGCGAACAAGAAATAAAAAGAAACATGGAAGCAATTTTTCAGAGGCTTTTGAGCAAAGGAGATGAAGAGGAGAACGAAGAAGAAGACTACACATTATCAGAGTCTCCATGTGAGGCAGAGGAAGCACCGACACTGGAAGAAATAAGCAAAATTATAAAAAACCTGAAAAACAATAAAAGCGGAGGTAGTGATGATCTATCAGCAGAAGCAATTAAATACGCCGGAGGTGACCTCACGAAAGCAATGCAACAATTAATACAAAGAATTTGGTCAGAAGAAAGCATGCTGGAGGAATGGTCCGAGGCAATAATCTGTCCAATACACAAAAAAGGCCCAAGAACTTAACTTAACTGAACACAGGATACAAAGTTCTAGCCACCTGTGTCAAAAATAAACTTCTCGAGGCCTCAGAAAAATATTGGGAGAATATCAGGCAGATTTTCGTAAGGGGAGATCAGATCAACGACCGAATTTTCACATTAAAAGAACTACAAATGAGAAACCACGAACTCCAAACCGAACAATACATAATGTTTGTAGACTTTATTCAGGCATATGATCGTGTGCGAAGAACACAACTATTCAAAGCTCTTAAAGAACTTGGAATAAATGGCAAAATGCTGAGACTGGTAAAAATGACTTTACAAGATTCGGTAAACACGGTTAGGGTGCACGCAGAACTTTCGGAAAAATTCGGAATTAACAATGGATTGCGGCAGGGAGATCCATTATCTTCATTGCTCTTCAATCTGGTGTTGGAAAAAGTAATAATAGAGGCCAAAATACATAGAACAGGTCTCATTTTCTATAAAAAGACATCAATGCCTAGCATACGCGGATGACGTAGCCTTAGTTACCGGGAGTGAGGCGCAGCTGAGGGAAGTAACTACAAGATTAGTGAGAGCAGCGGAAAAAATGGGGTTGGAACTGAACCAAGACAACACTAAGTACATACATGGTATGGACAAACAAGGAAAGACAGAAGACTCAAATGAACATTGTGCTGGAAAATCGAAAAACCATACATATTGAGGAATTCAAATACCTAGGAGCTCAGATCACGAAAGATCCAGATGATAAAGACGAGCTACCGGCTAGGATGATGGCAGCAAACAGGTGTGTCTGGGGATTACACAGCGTATTTAGGAATAAGTCACTATCGAGGAACTTGAAAATCAGAATTCACAGAACTGTAGTGAGACCGGTAATCCTCTTTGCTTGTGAAGTATGGACACTAAACAGGGAAGAAGAGAGAGTGCTGGCGGCAGAGGAAAGAAAGGTGCTGAGAAAGATATACGGTGGAAGAAGAACAAACGATGAATTACGAACACTTTTCAATGAACCAAACATCTTCGGGCTCATTAAGGCTCAAGCAATCCGTTGGATGGGTCACATAATAAGACTTCCTGAAGATAGAATACCCAAAATATTACTGGAGAGCGAGGCTGGAGCGAGGAGACGAAGAGGAAGACCCAGGAATAAATGGAAAAAATAAGTGGAGGAAGATATTGCGAAATTGGGGATCAGGCACTGGAACAACAAAACTAATGATCGGCGAGAATGGAAGAAGATCACCAACCAAGCCATGGGCCTCCTAGGCCTCTAGAGCTATTTATTAATATTATAGCATATCTAATATATTTAAACGAGCAATTCTTGTATATATATATAGAATTGGTTTCTCGAAAATTTAGTACCTGGGGGTCTTCGGGGACGAGAAATCGATCTAGCATGGTCCCGGTCCCGGGAATGTCCATTTTTACCCGGTTTACACACATTTCTGGTATTGCGGTATATGAAAATGACTTTAACCAATTTTTATGCAACTTAGTATTTGGGGATTTTCGAGAACACAAGATTGATCTAGCATGGTCCCGGACCCAAGAAAATGTTTTTGTCCCGCTTTTACCTATTTCTGCGGTAAATAAAATGTGTTATCGAAAATTACTCTCAAGATTTGGTTACAATTTAGTATCTGCGAGCTATTGGGGACGAAAAACCGATTTAGCATGGTCCCGGTCTCGATTCAATCCATTTAGTCCAGGCTTTCACCCATTTCGGCCTAAACGTGGGTTAGCAACTTTCTTCAACATCATGCAACCAAGCGAAATTATAAGTAATTAAAACTTTACTACTAAACCATAGATGGCGCTGAAAGTAGTATGTTAATAAAAGAAATATCTACGAAAACTAACAACAACATGTAAATTCACATACTTTGTTTACAGTTACAAAAGTAATCGGAGCTGAGTTTTTAAATCAAAATAAAATAACTTATACACAACTAGTTGGCGTTGCAAAAAGAAGGTATGTAAATGTTAACTTCAAATGTGTATTTCTTAAGAAAGATTTCGAGCTTTGTTTATTCTTAATCAAAACTAAAATAAAGGGCGTTATTATTTGGTTCAAAATTATTCAAAAAATTTTGGGAATTCCGAGCAAGGCTCGATCCACCAGGTACTAAAATATTAAAGCAGTATTTAGTAATTATAAATAAGATATATATATATGCAAATATTCCTACATCTTTTCCCTTCACTATTTTTTCTCTTCTAAAATAGAACAGTTAAGCTCCTATTTAATATAATATCTAAAGGATAAATATATATCCTCGTTACAGTAAAAATGGCAAGTTATAATTCTCAAGAATAAAAAAGTTACAGATTTTTCCTGCAAAAAACGCGGTTGTGAACCATTGTGGGGTGTGTTGACAGGTTCGAATTATAGAGGTTTTCGAGTTAGAGAGATCAACATACACAGAAATTGTAGATAAAGTGCTGGGAACGAGAGTAAATTTCGACTTATGGAGGTTTGGCTGTATTTAAAATCAGCTTTTCTTGTCGGGCTGTGTTATACCACAGAATAGACAGAAGCGAGAAATTTGGAAAATGCTGTGGTAAATTGTGTATGTGCATGGGCGGGAACCATGTTCTAAATACGAGGACACTGTTATATTTGGCTAACTTCATTAATGTATTATATTAAAATTAAAATATACGATTATTGTTGTGTATCACTGATTCAACTTTTTAGCAAATACTATTCTTTTAACATATCCAAAACTCTAATATTTTTTCAATCAATACGAACAAGTATGCCCTTTTCGTATTTTCAAAATGGCGTTAGCTAACTTCTGAGCTATTTCGAGGACATTCAAATCGACCACCTGAACATCAAAGCTGCCGCCACGCCTTGCCGCTTCTGTATATTCTGTGTTTATACTTATAGTGAAGGCAACCCGGGGACACACACTGTATATGTGTATACAATATATATAATTAAATTTTTGCATAAATCGTTTGTGTAAGGAGTAGTTACTTGTTGTATAGCAACTATAAATAATATTAATTACAGTATAATAGTTAACTAAGTATTTCATATTACTCCCAAATATATTCAGCGCATTTTATCGGATTTAATTCTGAATATTACTTGCGGTCTTGTTTGACCTAGAGCGAGACGGCGCTTGTAGTGGGGTTGTGCATTGAAAAGTGGGGTAGCGTAAGTCTACGTAGGGGAAAAACAATACATTTTACTGCAGTTTGATGGTGACGGCGGACATCGGGGCGACTTCGTACGCAACCCTTTTGCTCCGTTTAAAAAAAAAAAAAAATTGGTCCATTCATGTGCCAAACGTATCGCGCGTCTTAGTTTAAGCGCTGACACGACGACGCTCGTGAACTACGCCTGCACCAAAGAGCCGTTTGCGAAATTTGTTTACCCGTCCATCGGGTGTTCTGCAAGGTGGTGTTAATGGTTAGTGACATGGATAGCGGCGCGAATAACGCGGAAGAAGTGCGTTCTTCCAGTACGGGACCATCTTCAGTATCGTCTGTCGTCGCCGCCAATTGCAACAGTGCAAGGCATTCGCCGAAAATCTCGATTTCCATGGTACCGTCGCCTTCGGCGTCGTTACTCCAAAGGAATTCCGGATCGCCGTCGGCGCCCAAAAAGATTATGAGCAAGAATCACAACAATACGGGTAAGTATATGCGTTACGTTAAGTTCGTTTTTTACAACAATATCGGATTGTTTGGGGGGCGGGGAGGAAAATTAAACATCGTTTTGTTTTCTGCGAAAAAAACAGCGCCTTTTCGGGTGATTTTAAAATCCGGCGTTTCGTTAGACTTTAAATTATTTGCACGCTCCGCAAGAAGTTAACAACAAAAGCGATAAGCTTCACGTTCGTAACGTTAAAAAAACTTTAATTCCATTAAACTAACTTTCTAATATGATCTTTGCATCAATGACATTTTTTCGTACCGCTCGAGCTTTTTTACGACGCCAAAATGCGACCGGTATTAATCGATTTGTCGTTGTAATTATTCTTGTTAAAACGGAAATCTTCGCTGTATCTTAAGCCTGCTGCTTTTATTTGTGGCAAATTGGCGGGCATCGAATGAAGCGTTGAGTTATAAACGTGTTAAAAAAATATATACAATGCGATTTTATTGAATACAAATCTTTTGCATCATATTACTAGCAGCGACTATCGAAACGTTATTCGCGACCTTAAAGATACACGCATCGCGCGTAATGACGGTCGTTTATATCCACTATGTGTAGAAATGGCCGTATTCTTTATAGTAATTTAAACGAGAATGACCGCAAGAAGTCTCTTTAACAAGGTATCTGTCATTCTGGAGATATAAACAAAACTGGACGTCGTTCTGTTCCCCGAGCAATTTTATTCGTCGCAACCGATTACAGATCGATTTAACATCGAAAAAAAGCTATAATAGGGAATAGAATTTAATATATCGCTGCCTTTCTCGTTCGTTTCGAATATCACGGAATTACCGGTGTTTTCTTTTCTGTGCTCTTTTTCTCCGGTGCTTTTTTACCTTGGCCTGCAGCTTTTTCGCGGATCAATCGAAAAACGTTTCCGAAATCTCGAAGCTGTTACCGAACAATTTCGTCGTAATTCGAGCATAATACGAAATCTATATACAAGAGACTTTTCCTTCCGCCACCGATGCGACCAAAAATCCAGGGGTAAAACGTGAATAGCTTTACTCCATAACGAGTTCGTCGTTGCCTAAAAGCTATTCGTAAAAAGTTCGAGACAGTTTTTCATCGGAGACTGGTTTGAGTGATTTCATAGCAGGCTTCTTCGCCACTACTGCTGCATTGCACTCCCTGGTTTAAGTATTGCCTGCCTGTTCGTACCGCGAGAATTCTACAAACCGTAAACGGACTGCTTTTGATATATTTATGTGATCTTTGTAGTTTCTCTAAAAACTAGTATTATCATATTCTTTATTAATCGCTCTCGCGACGTGCGGAATATCTTCGCGACGAGACCGTCATCCGTTATCCTTTTGCTTCAAGGTCCTAACCGATAATTCCCATCTTGGCATCGACGGGATATTTACTTAAATATACCTGCGGATATGCGAATATACAAATTACACAAGTATCGCATTGCGGTGGCGTATCACTTCAGTGCTGCTATAAGGTTTCTTATCCGCTTCTCGTTTTTATTTTATGGAAGCACTTTCTAGCCGATTGCTAAATCTTGATTTCAAATTCGTAACGATAAATTGAAGAAAACTAATTTTTATCCTACCACCGACGTTACTCAGAAATAATCTTTAGAAACCGCGGTAAAAGTAAGCGCGCCAACCACGTTGGAGTTGGATGGTTGGCAAAAAATCGGCGAACGTATATATCATGTAAAAACCCAAGATGCATACCGTCCGAGGTATTTTTATTTAACTTGATTTTTTACACGTAGAACCGCTCGATCGTTCGCCAAGATCTTTTAGTTTATTTTGTTTAACTAAATGGAACTCGAAATAAATCAAAACTCACATTATGACAAGAACAACAGAAGTTTATTTTAAAACAAAACATTCTCGCCAGCAAAAATAAATAAAAAAAATTAAAAAATACGTAAATGTATATATAGTTAGTTCTTTAACCACAATTAGGTCAATTAAACAAGTCTGGTTGAAATGATAGTTATATTTTCAGAACGTTTACAAACGTTTTCCGAACACCTTCTTCAGGGAAAATATAACTAGATAAATGTTTGTTTATACATTTATCTAGTTTTTATTCGGGAACTATCAACAAAATAACTAATGACTATGATTTCTTGATATATATCATATGTAAAACAAATTTGTATTTCATAAAAATTATAAATAACGTAATATGTAAACACACTTGCGAACTATGAAGATACCCAAGGAAAACCTTATATCAAAAAATCTTTGTCGAAACCTTAACAATTCTGTTCAAGGACTAGGGAAAAGCCGAATCAAAACTCTAGGCAAAGGTTTCCTGCTTAAGAAATGTAAATGTCATTTTAACAAATTGCTGGATACATTACAGGGTTCTAAAATTAATAGTTTTAGTCTCTTTCTGTATATTTATCATTTCGTGAATTAGTCGTTTTTTATATAATTATTCTCTGTTTTCAATATAATTGTGTTTTCACAATCAAAATAATGCCCCAGATCTTTGTAATGTTTTGTTACAGCGGTCATTGGACCAAAATCATTCTTTAAAGAATACTTATGGTTATACAACCTTTTCTTTAAATATTGTTTTGTCTGACCGATGTAACAACCATCACAGTCTTGACAGTTTACTTTATAAACTACATTACTTTCATTTTGACTATTTTAGATTTAGTGTTAATCAAAAGATCTTTTATTCTATTTTCTTTAACTAAATGGAGCTCGAAATAAATCAAAACTCACATTATGACAAGAACAACAGAAGTTTATTTTAAAACAAAACATTCTCGCCAGCAAAAATAAATAAAAAAATAAAAAAATACGTAAATGTATATATAGTTAGTTCTTTAACCACAATTAGGTCAATTAAACAAGTCTGGTTGAAATGATAGTTATATTTTCAGAACGTTTGCAAACGTTTTCCGAACACCTTCTTCAGGAAAATATAACTAGATAAATGTTTGTTTATACATTTATCTAGTTTTTTTATTCGGGAACTATCAACAAAATAACTAATGACCATGATTTCTTGATATATATCATATGTAAAAAAATTTATTTCATAAAAATTATAAATAACTTAATATGTAAACACACTTGCGAACTATGAAGATACCCAGGGAAAACCTTATATCAAAAAATCTTTGTCGAAACCTTAACAATTCTGTTCAAGGACTAGGGAAAAGCCGAATCAAAACCCTAGGCAAAGGTTTCCAGCTTAAGAAATGTAAATGTCATTTTAAGAAATTGCTGTATACATTACACGGTTCTGAAATTAATAGTTTTAGTCTCTTTCTGTATATTTATCATTTCATGAATTAGTCGTTTTTTATATAATTATTCTCTGTTTTCAATATAATTGTGTTTTCACAATCAAAATAATGCCCCAGATCTTTGTAATGTTTTGTTACAACGGTCATTGGACCAAAATCATTATTTAAAGAATACCTATGGTTATACAACCTTTTCTTTAAATATTGTTTTGTCTAACCGATGTAACAACCATCACAGTCTTTACAGTTTATTTTATAAACCACATTACTTTGATTCTGACTATTTTAGATTTAGTGTTAGTAAAAAGAGATCTTTTATTCTATTTTCTTTAAGTAATGGAACTCGAAATAAATCAAAACTCACATTATGACAAGAACAACAGAAGTTTATTTTAAAACAAAACATTCTCGCCAGCAAAAATAAATAAAAAAATAAAAAAATACGTAAATGTATATATAGTTAGTTCTTTACCACAATTAGGTCAATTAAACAAGTCTGGTTGAAATGATAGTTATATTTTCAGAACGTTTACAAACGTTTTCGGAACACCTTCTTCAGGGAAAATATAACTAGATAAATGTTTGTTTATACATTTATCTAGTTTTTTTATTCGGGAACTATCAACAAAATAACTAATGACTATGATTTCTTGATATATATCATATGTAAAAAAATTTTATTTCATAAAAATTATAAATAACTTAATATGTAAACACACTTGCCAACTATGAAGATACCCAGGGAAAACCTTATATCAAGAAATCTTTGTCGAAACCTTAACAATTCTGTTCAAGGACTAGGGAAAAGCCGAATCAAAACCCTAGGCAAAGGTTTCCTGCTTAAGCAATGTAAATGTCATTTTAAGAAATTGCTGTATACATTACACGCTTCTGAAATTAATAGTTTTAGTCTCTTTCTGTATATTTATCATTTCGTATATTAGTCTTTCTTTTATATAATTATTCTCTGTTTTCAATATAATTGTGTTTTCAAAACCAAAGTAATGCCCCAGATCTTTGTAATGTTTTGTTACAGGAGTCATTGGATCAAAATCATTATTTAAAGAATACTTATGGTTATACAACCTTTTCTTTAAATATTGTTTTGTCTAACCGATGTAACAACCATCACAGTCTTTACAGTTTATTTTATAAACCACATTACTTTGATTCTGACTATTTTAGATTTAGTGTTAGTAAAAAGAGATCTTTTATTCTATTTTCTTTAACTAAATGGAACTCGAAATAAATCAAAACTCACATTATGACAAGAACAACAGAAGTTTATTTTAAAACAAAACACTCTCGCCAGCAAAGATAAATAAAAAAATTAAAAAATACGTAAATGTATATATAGTTAGTTCTTTACCACAATTAGGTCAATTAAATAAGTCTGGTTGAAATGATAGTTATATTTTCAGAACGTTTACAAACGTTTTCCGAACACCTTCTTCAGGGAAAATATAACTAGATAAATGTTTGTTTATACATTTATCTAGTTTTTATTCGGGAACTATCAACAAAATAACTAATGACTATGATTTCTTGATATATATCATATGTAAAAAAATTTTTATTTCATAAAAATTATAAATAACTTAATATGTAAACACACTTGCCAGCTATGAAGATACCCAGGGAAAACCTTATATCAAGAAATCTTTGTCGAAACCTTAACAATTTTGTTCAAGGACTAGGGAAAAGCCGAATCAAAACCCTAGGCAAAGGTTTCCTGCTTAAGAAATGTAAATGTCATTTTAAGAAATTGCTGTATACATTACACGGTTCTGAAATTAATAGTTTTAGTCTCTTTCTGTATATTTATCATTTCATGAATTAGTCGTTTTTTATATAATTATTCTCTGTTTTCAATATAATTGTGTTTTCACAATCAAAATAATGCCCCAGATCTTTGTAATGTTTTGTTACAGCGGTCATTGGACCAAAATCATTATTTAAAGAATACTTATGGTTATACAACCTTTTCTTTAAATATTGTTTTGTCTGACCGATGTAACAACCATCACAGTCTTGACAGTTTACTTTATAAACTACATTACTTTCATTTTGACTATTTTAGATTTAGTGTTAATCAAAAAAGATCTTTTATTCTATTTTCTTTAACTAAATGGAACTCGAAATAAATCAAAACTCACATTATGACAAGAACAACAGAAGTTTATTTTAAAACAAAACATTCTCGCCAGCAAAAATAAATTAAAAAATTAAAAAAATACGTAAATGTATATATAGTTAGTTCTTTACCACAATTAGGTCAATTAAACAAGTCTGGTTGAAATGATAGTTATATTTTCAGAACGTTTACAAACGTTTTCCGAACACCTTCTTCAGGGAAAATATAACTAGATAAATGTTTGTTTATACATTTATCTAGTTTTTTTATTCGGGAACTATCAACAAAATAACTAATGACTATGATTTCTTGATATATATCATATGTAAAAAATTTGTATTTCATAAAAATTATAAATAACTTAATATGTAAACACACTTGCGAACTATGAAGATACCCAAGGAAAACCTTATATCAAAAAATCTTTGTCGAAACCTTAACAATTCTGTTCAAGGACTAGGGAAAAGCCGAATCAAAAACCTAGCCGACGGTTTCCGTCTTAAGAAATGTAAATGTCATTTTAACAAATTGCTGGATACATTACAGGGTTCTAAAATTAATAGTTTTAGTCTCTTTCTGTATATTTATCATTTCGTGAATTAGTCGTTTTTTATATAATTATTCTCTGTTTTCAATATAATTGTGTTTTCACAATCAAAATAATGCCCCAGATCTTTGTAATGTTTTGTTACAGCGGTCATTGGACCAAAATCATTATTTAAAGAATACTTATGGTTATACAACCTTTTCTTTAAATATTGTTTTGTCTGACCGATGTAACAACCATCACAGTCTTGACAGTTTACTTTATAAACTACATTACTTTCATTTTGACTATTTTAGATTTAGTGTTAGTAAAAGAGATCTTTTATTCTATTTTCTTTAACTAATGGAACTCGAAATAAATCAAAACTCACATTATGACAAGAACAACAGAAGTTTATTTTAAAATAAAATATTCTCGCCAGCAAAAATAAATTAAAAAATTAAAAAAATACGTAAATGTATATATAGTTCGTTCTTCGTTCTTCCACAATTAGGTCAATTAAACAAGTCTGGTTGAAATGATAGTTATATTTTCAGAACGTTTACAAACGTTTTCCGAACACCTTCTTCAGGGAAAATATAACTAGATAAATGTTTGTTTATACATTTATCTAGTTTTTTTATTATTTTATTTTATTTATTATTATTTATTATTAAAATTACTTAAACATATACAGGCTGTCTCATTTCGGAGGGCCAAATTGAAATATCTCTCTTATTATAGAATATATCGGAAATTCGTTTTAATAAAAAATGTCACATTTTTCACGCACTACAATATGGTTAAAACAAAATTCCGAACCACAGCCTACTTTTCGAAATATTTTCGAAAAATATGAAATTGGGGGAAAATTCGGGGCTTTGTAACTTTTTTATTTTTGAAAATACAAAAACGTTTTGAATGAAAGTTGATGGCAAAACATTGCTCTTTCGAAATATCAAGGAAAAAGTGGTGTAAAGTTAACATTTTCAGCTGTACTCTCTTGAACCGCCCAAAAAATAGATAGAATCAAGTAGGCCATGCCACTCCTAAATAGCCCCTGAATTGCCTTTATATAAAAATACCATACACAATAAACATATTTTAGTTAAGTCTGTAAATTTTTGCAATTTTATAAAATAAGTATCAGAATATTTGTACTAGTAATCTAAAGAAATCAAGTAGCCATTGAAACAAAGATCTAGCTTAAATGTCAGATAAGTTATCTTTGTTCGAGTTGGTGTAAAGTAATTATAAATTAGTTTGTTCGTGTGTTTGTGTTATATGGGTTTTCTGTTGACTTTGATTAATAACAATGTTTTCTAATGTAGAAAAATTTAACATGTTTGTAGTTTATAGCCAGTGTAATTTTAATGCAAGATTAGCTTTGCTGGAATATCAACGTAGATATCCAAATGGACTGCATCCCAATAAAAGAACTTTCGTAAAATTGGCACATAATCTTAAAAATTTGCGGGTTGACGTATTAGATCGGGTTTTTTTTCACTATTTACAGATTTTTATTGATTTTGTCCCAACCTATACGTCCACACTGTATACGTATTTCTACGCTGACACTCTCGCGGTCATTCCAATACTACTAGACATTTCCTCTCCATTTCGATAGTAAAATATTACAGTTATTTCTATTATTTCCCTTTTTAATCTAATCAAACGATAATTCGATTCAAGACAGCATACCCTGTTTTAACTTAACTCTTATCTGGGCGCATCTCACTCCAGTAGCATATAGCTCAAAAGTTTTTGCCCACCACGAAAATTGCATGTAACATTCAATTTGTTATTTACTCGAAAAATTTCTTACATAAGATTGCAAGATTTTTATACTGTCAGTTGGGCAATGAAAACGTTTCTCAAAGTCAAGAAAAGAAATTGGAGGTTGGTGTTTAGCAAAAGAATGACGGCATTATTCAAAAACAAACTGATGATTGAAACTCAACTGTCATGCAAAAATGTGTATTTTTCCCAAAAAATCGACATAATCAAAGATTTCGCCCAGGAAAGTTTTATTTCGCTCTTACTGAATTTATTCCATAATTTAGGCGCGCACTGTATAATATAGTATAAAAAAATTATTAGAACATAAAACAAAAAATTAATTGGCAGTGCAAGTTACTCAAAGCCTAGATAGAACATTCAATATGGTTCTTTTTTATCTTTTGCGATTGCAAGAAGCGCATCTTCTATCCTCGGGTGGGTTGGCCTTCTGAATCAATGTCAATATACTTTATGCTTTACACTGTTATTATAATTATGATTATTATTTAGAAAATGCCTCATAGCAATCCTATTTACATACTTTTTATGACACTAAAAACAATAAATAAGAATATTTTAAGAAAGAGATAATTTATTATTACTGCCACAGTGGGGTACATAAATACCCCAAGTCCACTTTCGTAAACTGCTGCCGTAACAGTAAAGCTTTCTTGATAGTGCAGTCTGCACTGGAAAAGAGGTATATTCTTTAACTAACTTTTAACATTTTAAGGCCCTTCAGATACAGGTTTTAGGCCTGGGGTATCTATATACCCCAAAGTCCAGTCAAAGGTTTAATGATATAACATGCTCTCGTCTGTACCTAATGCCGTAACACTAATGCTTTCCTGATAGTGCCGTCTGCACTGGAAGCATTGAGATCTTTGAAATACGATCCTTTTGGTCAGCTGATGTTTTCCTGGGTAATTGTTGTCCTTGATGATCCTGCCATGGGCTCGATGCTGAATACCAGCTGAAAATTGTCGATTTATGTGATGCTGTATCACTGAAAACAGCATCCAACATTTCTGAAACATTGAGAAACCTGTTCGACTCACTTCATTATTCTGGGCGACTTACATGCAACTGTATGCAACGCTAGACAGATATCGCTTGTCTAAATCGATAAAATACAGTCAGAAAATTTATGGATCCACTTTCAGGTCAATAAATGAGTCAGTCTATTGTAATAAAATATCCTCCAAATAAGTGAAATCAAATAGTTAGACAGAAGTGTTTTCGTATGGCTCGATGAAAAGACTCTGTTAACTGTTTGATTTCACTTATTTCACTTATTTTCAGCGATGAAGGCTTCATACCTGAAATATATCTATTTCCTAGGCAGTAATAAACGAAAGAATAAGTATATATTAAGCAAATGTCGTTTGTTAATATTTTAACATTTGTGTCGTTGAAAGCCGAATAAATATGGTACACATAAAATTTAACCACGTCGTCGCAAACAACCCTCGTTGCAGCCCTATCCGCGATGGGGTAAGGGCACCCCTCCTTTTTCTATGTATTACCTATCTATGGGTGTGTTTTGCCACCCTGGATTTTAGCAAAGGTCTATTGTATTATAAAAATTCGTAGCTAGACGATTGGATACTACCATTGGTAGGAGGGACAAACCCCGAAATCACCTACCTTTATGAATAAGTGATACGGGAGTGGTTGAAAAATTATTACCTGCGGTAAGACGAACTTTTTTCTGGTTCAGGCCTCGAACGCAGCCAGCTTCATGACTTCTTTTTTGTTGTTATCTTACGGAAGGGTTGGAAAGTATTTTTTATAACTACATTTGCATATCGTGAGAACGCGTTCCTGCTAGCTGGATCTAATTATTTGAAGGTAAAACAGTATTTGTCCTTTGCTTTTCTTTTTCCCGTTCTAAAAAATACCTGTGAATAGTTTCTTCTAGTTTTGTTATTATCTGTACTATATGTACGGAGACTGTGGCTTAGATATACGAATGATACCTTTTAGTATGAAACTTATGAAACTACAGGCTGATTAAAATCAATCGCAATATTTGATCTGTCAACAACATCGCGTTTAAGTAAAGAAATAACTCACGCCCAATAGAGTACATTATTTAAAACAGTAGTGATCACAATAATAATAATAAGAATAATAATAACAACAGCAATAACAACAACAATAATAACAACAATAATAATAATAACAACAATAATAATAATAATAAAAAATAGTAATAATAACAACAATAATAACAACTACAATCATAACAACGACAACAATAATATACGAGGGAGCGTCTTTTAAGTTGTTACCAAAAGTATGGAAGAAAAAGCATTTTTTGGAGCAAGCTGTTCTATTACTTTTCAAAATATTCGCCTGCAAGATTGCATGCGTTCAAACCAATTCTCCAAACATTTCTTCCAGCTCATGGTTTTTAAAGGCTTCTCCAGCGTCTTGAAATGCTGACAATCGGGATTCAGTTCATTCTGTAACACTCAAACGGTGGATTCTTACTAAGTTTCCGGTTTATACGTATTTGCCCAAGTTTCGTCACCTGTTGCGATGTTGTACAACTTAGGGTGTAGGTGAAATGAAGATTGGGAAGGAACTATACCAAATATCCTGAAACGGATTCGAAATAAATTAAAGAAAATTATATTGCATAAATGTACGAAATATTGATGATTCTTCAATAAAATTGCTTTTTTAACGTTAGCTGTAAACAAACTACTTGGTCAATATTTAAGCTGCCACTGTTTTCACAATAACTTGACTATACTTCAGGCATTACAACAAAGCAAAAATAGAATTCACGATAAACGATTCAACTCCAAACTTGTTACGTTGAACATCATTTAGGCTACGACTACTCCATCAAACGCCTTCAGATTTTAATCATTTACATCTATTATGTATTTTCCTTTTCTTTGAAATAATAAATTTGAAATTTGTCTTTTATTGCCCTAGAAGCGTGATGGAGGTAACCCGAAAAATAAGTATTTAACTAGTTCACGAATTATACAGTGTTGACTTATAGGTTGGAACAAAATCGATGAAATCTGTAAATAGTGAAAAAGAACGATTGAACACGTCACCGTTAATTTTGACAAAAACCTATTTTGTGACGTCATTATTACCGCAGATATGACGTCACCAAATTTTGTCTTAAATGATAACCCAAAATTTTTGATAGCCACATTTACAAGGGAACGATTCTCGGCATACAAAACTATAATTTCTGAAATGGGTTACAGGTCATAGGCTAACAAGATGTTTGAGACAAATTTAAATTCAAAGTTTAACTAAAAAATCAAAAGTTACAAACAAATTTAAAATTATTCAAATTAAATGGTCGAACTGCATACCATTTACGTGTTTTCAACGAGCAAGGCGATGTTCAAATCAGTTTGTGACATTATTTAATACTTGGGGAGTTATTAACCTGATTTCCTCCGTTATTCTAATCTTCAAATCCTCAGTATTATTAGGTCGGTTTAGATACACTTTGGATTTGAGATAACTCAAGAAGAAGAAATCGAGTGGAGTTAGATCGGGAAATCTTGCTGGCCATTCAATTGCTTATCGCCTACCAATCCATTTGTTCGGGAAAATGGTGCCAAGATAATTACGAACACTTAGAAAATAATGTGGCGGTGCACCATCGTGCAGGAACCATAAGGCGCTATCCCGCGAAAGACGATGTTACGCGTTTGGATGGGGAGCAACAATTGCGGTTATTATGTTTAGCTGCAGTAATAGCAAATAATTTTCACTATTTAATACAACGTCAATAAGAAATAGCGGACCTATAAGTGAATTACCGCCAATCTCTGCCCATACGTTGATTTTTGTGGGAATTGTGTTTGTCCTTCCATCATCCCGTCAAATTCCCATGTGGATTTTCAGGTGCCCAGCATCGACAGTTTTGTTTATCGACAGAGACGTTTAGGTAGAAGGTAGTTGCGTCGGAGAAAATTATGCGTCTTGAAAATTCCAGCTTGTTATTATATCGGTCCATCGTTATGTTAAAATCATTCTCTTGAAGTTCTTGAACCAATTTTATTGTGTATGGAGGTCATTTGTTCTTTTTAGATATTTGAAAACACTGCGATTTTCATTTTCGCCTTAAAAAGATCCATGTGGAACGGAAACTTGCGTGAATTCAGGAACGCAGTGATTTAATTTGTAAGCAACTAGCTTCATTGGAAAGTATCATGGCCTCGTAAAAGGGCTCAGCAGACGTAGAACATCCCCCGTATTGCTTTTACTTAATTCATTTGTTTTATAAGGTATTGATTTTTAACTTTTATTATCTTTGTTTTTATCGCGCTCATTATACATTTTATTTCATGATCTTTTCGTAAAATTTTTATAGGACATGTACTTCCATTTAATGTTGTCCCTTTTGGATACACGGTGATATTTCACTGAAGATGTGTAAACAGAAACGTCCTTGGAACGTTATGAAACATATTCGGTAAAAAATAGTTTTGTAATCGTCATAATTGCATCCATAAGTATAATAGGTCGAGATGGATATATGTTGATAAACCTATAATAATAATAGTAGTAATAATAATGATTTATAACTTTTATTATCTTCGTTTTTATCGCGCTCATTATACATTTTATTTCATGATTTTTCGTACAATTTTTATAGGACGTGTACTTCTATTTAATGTTGTGCCTTTTGGATACACGCTGATATTTCACTGAAGATGTGTAAACAGAAACGTCCTTGGAACGTTATGAAACATATTCGGTAAAAAATAGTTTTGTAATCGTCATAATTAAGACGATAAGTATAATAGGTCGAGATGGATATATGTTAATAAACCTATATTAATAATAGTAGTAATAATAATGATTTTTAACTTCTATTATCTTCGTTTTTATCGCGCTCATTATACATTTTATTTCATGAACTTTTCGTACAATTTTTATAGGACATGTACTTCTATTTAATGTTGTCCCTTTTAGATGCACGGTGATATTTCACTGAAGATGTGTAAACAGAAACGTTCTTGGAACGTTATGAAACATATTCGGTAAAAAATAGTTTTGTAATCGTCATAATTGAATCCATAAGTATAATAGGTCGAGATGAATATATGTTGATAAACCTATAATAATAATAGTAGTAATAATAATGATTTTTAACTTTTATTATCTTCGTTTTTATCGCGCTCATTATACATTTTATTTCATGATTTTTTCGTACAATTTTTGTAGGACATGTACTTCTATTTAATGTTGTCCCTTTTAGATGCACGGTGATATTTCACTGAAGATGTGTAAACAGAAACGTTCTTGGAACGTTACGAAACATATTCGGTAAAAAATAGTTTTGTATTCGTCATAATTAAAACGATAAGTATAATAGGTCGAGATGGATATATGTTAATAAACCTATAATAATAATAGTAGTAATAATAATGATTTTTAACTTTTATTATCTTCGTTTTTATCGCGCTCATTATACATTTTATTTCATGATCTTTTCGTACAATTTTTGTAGGACATGTAGTTCTATTTAATGTTGTCCCTTTTAGATGCACGGTGATATTTCATTGAAGATATGTAAACAGAAACGTTCTTGGAACGTTATGAAACATATTCGGTAAAAAATAGTTTTGTAATCGTCATAATTGAATCCATAAGTATAATAGGTCGAGATGGATATATGTTGATAAACCTATAATAATAATAGTAGTAATAATAATGATTTATAACTTTTATTATCTTTGTTTTTATCGCGCTCATTATACATTTTATTTCATGATTTTTTCGTACAATTTTTGTAGGACATGTACTTCTATTTAATGTTGTCCCTTTTAGATGCACGGTGATATTTCACTGAAGATATGTAAACAGAAACGTTCTTGGAACGTTCTGAAACATATTCGGTAAAAAATAGTTTTGTAATCGTCATAATTGAATCCATAAGTATAATAGGTCGAGATGGATATATGTTAATAAACCTATAATAATAATAGTAGTAATAATAATGATTTTTAACTTTTATTATCTTCGTTTTTATCGCGCTCATTATACATTTTATTTCATGATTTTTTCGTAACATTTTTGTAGGACATGTAGTTCTATTTAATGTTGTCCCTTTTAGATGCACGGTGATATTTCACTGAAGATGTGTAAACAGAAACGTTCTTGGAACGTTCTGAAACATATTCGGTAAAAAATAGTTTTGTAATCGTCATAATTGCATCCATAAGTATAATAGGTCGAGATGGATATATGTTGATAAACCTATAATAATAATAGTAGTAATAATAATGATTTATAACTTTTATTATCTTCGTTTTTATCGCGCTCATTATACATTTTATTTCATGATTTTTTCGTACAATTTTTGTAGGACATGTACTTCTATTTAATGTTATCCCTTTTAGATGCACGGTGATATTTCACTGAAGATGTGTAAACAGAAACGTTCTTGGAACGTTACGAAACATATTCGGTAAAAAATAGTTTTGTATTCGTCATAATTAAAACGATAAGTATAATAGGTCGAGATGGATATATGTTAATAAACCTATAATAATAATAGTAGTAATAATAATGATTTTTAACTTTTATTATCTTCGTTTTTATCGCGCTCATTATACATTTTATTTCATGATTTTTTCGTAACATTTTTGTAGGACATGTAGTTCTATTTAATGTTGTCCCTTTTAGATGCACGGTGATATTTCATTGAAGATATGTAAACAGAAACGTTCTTGGAACGTTATGAAACATATTCGGTAAAAAATAGTTTTGTAATCGTCATAATTGAATCCATAAGTATAATAGGTCGAGATGGATATATGTTGATAAACCTATAATAATAATAGTAGTAATAATAATGATTTATAACTTTTATTATCTTCGTTTTTATCGCGCTCATTATACATTTTATTTCATGATTTTTTCGTACAATTTTTATAGGACATGTACTTCTATTTAATGTTGTCCCTTTTAGATGCACGGTGATATTTCACTGAAGATATGTAAACAGAAACGTTCTTGGAACGTTATGAAACATATTCGGTAAAAAATAGTTTTGTATTCGTCATAATTGAATCCATAAGTATAATAGGTCGAGATGGATATATGTTAATAAACCTATAATAATAATAGTAGTAGTAATAATGATTTTTAACTTTTATTATCTTTGTTTTTATCGCGCTCATTATACATTTTATTTCGTGATTTTTTCGTACAATTTTTATAGGACATGTACCTCTATTTAATGTTGTGCCTTTTAGATGCACGGTGATATTTCACTGAAGATGTGTAAACAGAAACGTTCTTGGAACGTTATGAAACATATTCGGTAAAAAATAGTTTTGTAATCGTCATAATTAAGACGATAAGTATAATAGGTCGAGATGGATATATGTTAATAAACCTATAATAATAATAGTAGTAATAATAATGATTTTTAACTTCTATTATCTTCGTTTTTATCGCGCTCATTATACATTTTATTTCATGATCTTTTCGTACAATTTTTATAGGACATGTACTTCTATTTAATGTTGTCCCTTTTAGATGCACGGTGATATTTCACTGAAGATGTGTAAACAGAAACGTTCTTGGAACGTTATGAAACATATTCGGTAAAAAATAGTTTTGTAATCGTCATAATTAAAACGATAAGTATAATAGGTCGAGATGGATATATGTTAATAAACCTATAATAATAATAGTAGTAATAATAATGATTTTTAACTTTTATTATCTTCGTTTTTATCGCCCTCATTATACATTTTATTTCATGCTTTTTTCGTACAATTTTTATAGGACATGTACTTCTATTTAATGTTGTCCCTTTTGGATACACGCTGATATTTCACTGAAGATGTGTAAACAGAAACGTCCTTGGAACGTTATGAAACATATTCGGTAAAAAATAGTTTTGTAATCGTCATAATTGAATCCATAAGTATAATAGGTTGAGATGGATATATGTTGATAAACCTATAATAATAATAGTAGTAATAATAATGATTTTTAACTTTTATTATCTTCGTTTTTATCGCGCTCATTATACATTTTATTTCATGATTTTTTCGTACAATTTTTGTAGGACATGTACTTCTATTTAATGTTGTCCCTTTTAGATGCACGGTGATATTTCACTGAAGATGTGTAAACAGAAACGTTCTTGGAACGTTACGAAACATATTCGGTAAAAAATAGTTTTGTATTCGTCATAATTAAAACGATAAGTATAATAGGTCGAGATGGATATATGTTAATAAACCTATAATAATAATAGTAGTAATAATAATGATTTTTAACTTTTATTATCTTCGTTTTTATCGCGCTCATTATACATTTTATTTCATGATTTTTCGTAACATTTTTGTAGGACATGTAGTTCTATTTAATGTTGTCCCTTTTAGATGCACGGTGATATTTCATTGAAGATATGTAAACAGAAACGTTCTTGGAACGTTATGAAACATATTCGGTAAAAAATAGTTTTGTAATCGTCATAATTAAGACGATAAGTATAATAGGTCGAGATGGATATATGTTAATAAACCTATAATAATAATAGTAGTAATAATAATGATTTTTAACTTTTATTATCTTTGTTTTTATCGCGCTCATTATACATTTTATTTCATGATTTTTCGTAACATTTTTGTAGGACATGTAGTTCTATTTAATGTTGTCCCTTTTAGATGCACGGTGATATTTCACTGAAGATGTGTAAACAGAAACGTTCTTGGAACGTTATGAAACATATTCGGTAAAAAATAGTTTTGTAATCGTCATAATTAAAACGATAAGTATAATAGGTCGAGATTGATATATGTATGTTATTAACCTATAATAATAATAGTAGTAATGATAATAATAGCGCTAATAGCAATAACGGTTTAAATAACGATAAATAATATTAAAATAATTAGAACGGGTTTTTGTCGGCGAAAGAAAGAAAAGTACAAAGGATGCGTTTGCTATTTTTTATCTTCGGCTTTTATATTCTATCTCCTTCCTGGACTCCGTCTGCATTTATTGCTTAGGTAGATTGGAGCCCCGAGAGCACAAAAAAATTATATTAAAGTACAAATAAAAAATTGTTAGACCGAGCTCCGTTCACAAGGCGCAGGTTAACGCTCTCTCGTAATACGATCCTTAAAAAACCGGTCAATTTTACAATTATTTATACGCGTTTTTGTGTAATTACAAGTACTCAAATTTGTATTAGGAAAAAGAGAAAAAACGAAGTACGATAGGTATGGCGTAAGTATGATAATACAATCTCTCGGATTCCTCGTTTTATTTAGGGTCGACGTACCGTTTTTAATTTTGATTTTTGTTCATTGAACGTGCACTTAAAACTCTCTAAAAATTACGAGTTGCACGATTTCGCCTGGCTTTCCCTTCGGCCGATTTTTAACAGCGTACCCCTTTTAAAATTAAGATAAGCTCCTCCTAGAAATGTACCGCTGGCGAAATATATACGCACAACCGCACCCCATTTCTTATAACGCGATCTTCCCTTCGTCCCTCGCTGCCTGGGTCAATAAGCGAATCGTTTTGCTCTCCTAAAAAGCATCATCTTTTTTGACCAGCAAAAAAGCACCGCCACTTCTTCTTGGTTCGGTAGTGCTGTGAGAATACGCGGAAGGGTTATGGTCTTGCTGGAGTTGGAAAAAAAATACAAAACAAAAAAATTATCCTTTACAAAGACGTACCTGGCCCTTTTTTCTTAGTGGGTGCCTGTTAAACGTGAATACGTCGAGCCCCTCTGGTCATGTTGACGTATCGTGTTCTTGCATATTAAATAGACGTGATTATGCGAGATTTTTTCTAAAGTTCACACGATAAGGTACGCTTTATTTTATTTTTATGACCATTCCCTTCCAGACGTACCTACATTTAATCCGGCGACGTTAAAAAATGTACCAGATGTCCGTTTTTTCATTTAGTAAAATATTAACGCTTCGTTATTAAATGCAAGCTCCGCGAGCTTCCTTAGAAACCATTGTCGTTATTTCGGTCATCCCTGACCTGCACTTTATCGATTTCTTTTCTCTGCATTCTTTTGAGCATATACAGTATGGACGTATGTATATGTAGGTTGGAACATAGTCAATAAAATCTGTAAATAGTGGAAAGAAAACGATGGGACACGTCAAGCTTAATTTTCAAACGCGCATATTTTTTGAAAAATACCTATTTTGTGACGTCGCAGATATGACGTCACCTTCCTTTAAATGGTAATCCAAATTTTCGATTGCGCAATTTGGAGGAGAACGTTTTTCTGCATACAGAACGATGATTTCTGAGATAGGTTTCGTCAATCAAGGTTTAATTAAAAAGTCAAAAGTTACAAACAAATTTAAAACTATTCAAATTCCATGCCATTTACCATGCCATTGGGTTCATATACGAAAATGCATTTTCGAAATAAGTGCATTCAAAAAATAAAATATTAATTTTTATGAGGCGAAAAAATTATGAATAGAAGGGTGTGATGAACATAGATAAAAGAGACTATATGGTAGAATCTATATGCACGAATTAAGGCGAAAGAACGTTGCAGTTGAATTTACAAAAGAATATGAGGATTAACGGATGGTGATCTGATCTAAAAAAAAATTGACCTAGGTGGGAATGCGAAAAATGGAAGATAAATATCGTAAATACTCAAATAATTCGAAATATAGGTCCATACCTCAAAAAGTACGATGCATCAAATTTTATGGGATGAACTTACGGTGTTGGTAAATGACGGAAGTGGAGATTGGGAAGGAACTATACCAAATATCCTGAAGCGGATTCGAAATAAGTTAAAGAAAATTATATTGCACAAATGTACGAAATATTGGTGATTCTTCAACAAAATTGCTTTTTTAACGTTAGCTGTGGACAAACTATTTGGTCAATATCTAAGCTGCCACTGTTTTCACAATAACTTGACTATACTCCAGGCATTGCAACAAAGCACAAATAGAATTCACCATAAACGATGCAACTCCAAAATTGCTGCGTTGAACATCACTTAAGCTACGACTACTCGATCAAACGCCTTCAAATGTTAATCATTTGCCTATTATGTATTTTCCTTTTTCTTTGAAATAATAAGTTTGAAATTTGTCTTTTATTGTCCTAGAAGGGTGATGGAAGTGACCCGAAAAATAAGCATTTAAATAGTTCACGAATTATACAGTGTGAACACATAAGTTGAAGCAAAATCAATAAAATCTGTAAATAGTGAAAAAGGACGGTCGGGCACGTCACCGTTAATTTTGACAAAAACCTATTTTTGTGACGTCATTATTACCACAGATATGACGTCACCTCCTTTTCTCTGAAATGATAACCCAAAATGTTTGATAGCCACATTTACAAGGGAACGATTCTCGGCATACAAAACTATAATTTCTGAGATGGATTACAGGTCATAGGCTAACAAGATGTTTGAAACAAATTTAAATTCAAAGTTTAACTAAAAAATCAAAAGTTACAAACAAATTTAAAATTATTCAAATTAAATGGTCGAACTGCATACCATTTACGTGTTTTCAACGAGCAAGGCGATGTTCAAATCAGTTTGTGACATTATTTAATACTTGGGGAGTTATTAACCTGATTTCCTCCGTTATTCTAATCTTCAAATCCTCAGTATTATTAGGTCGGTTTAGATACACTTTGGATTTGAGATAACTCAAGAAGAAGAAATCGAGTGGAGTTAGATCGGGAAATGTTGCTGGCCATTCAATTTCTTATCGCCTACCAATCCATTTGTTCGGGAAAATGGTACCAAGATAATTACGAACACTTAGAAAATAATGTGGCGGTGCACCATCGTGCTGGAACCATAAGGCGCTATCCCGCAAAAGACGATGTTACTCGTTTGAATGGAGGGAAACAATTGCGGTTATTATGTTTAGCTGCAGTAATAGCAAATAATTTTCACCATTTAATACAACGTCAATAAAAAATAACGGACCTATAACTGAATTACCGTCAATCTCTGCCCATACGTTGATTTTTGTGGGAATTGTGTGTGTCCTTCCATCATCCCGTCAAATTCCCATGTGGATTTTCAGGTGCCCAGCATCTACAGTTTTGCTTATTAACAGAGGCGTTTAGGTAGAAGGTATTTGCGTCGGAGACAATTATGCGTCTTAAAAATTCTTGTTATTATATCGGTCCATCGTTATGTTAAAATCATCCTCTTGAAGTTCTTGAACCAATTTTATTGTGTATGGAGGCCATTTGTTCTTTTTTTTTTTAGACATTTGAAAACACTGCGATTTTCATTTTCGCGGTGCACCATCGGGCTGGAACCATAAGGCGCTATCCGGCAAAAGACGATGTTATGCATTTGGATGGAGAGCAATAATTGCAGTTATTATGTTTAGCTGCAGTAATAGCAAATAATTTTCACTATTTAATGCAACTTCAATAAAAAAGAAGCACGGACCTATAACTGAATTACCGCTAATCTCTGTCCATACGTTATTTTTATGGGAATTGTGTGTGTCCTTCCATCATCCCGTGTGGATTTTCAGGTGCCCCGTATCTACAGTTTTGTTGATTGACAGAGCCGTTTAGGTAGAAAGTAGCTTCGTCGGAGAGAATTATGCGTCCTGAAAATTCCAGATCGTTATTTCATCGGTCCATCATTATATCTCAGAATTCTTCCGCCAAAATCATCCTCGCGGAGTTCTTGAACGAATTTTATTTTGTACGGATGCCGTTTCTTCTTTTTAGACATTTTAAAACGGTAGAGTGACTAATTGGATGCTGCAATGAGACCTCACGGCTTTATTTGTAAGGGTTAGTACAACATCCAATTATTTTTTTATTTTGTACAGTTTACCTCATACGTGACCCAAGTCCCTAAATTTTCGTTCTATCTAACTTGCTATTGATCGCGTAATAAGCCGATCAGGGTACTTACTATTGAACAATTTACAGAAGTCTTCTTCTTGTATCCGGGGCTTGTCTCCAAAATCTATCATCATGAAAATTTCTATTCTTTGGGTGTCACTTAAACGTGCCATTTCTTATTTTACGGCAATTAATCAAAGAATAAATAACGTTTGTCAAACCTGACAGCACAGAATTAACAATATATTTTATAGTGAACTATTTTTGAGAGCCAAAGAGGAGAATTAAGGTTTGTCAATCGCAGGCCGAGTCCTAACAAGTACGAAACTAATTAGTCTCCAGTAGCGTCTGTGATCGACAAAGCTTAATTCGTCACACAAATTATTGGAATATTCAAATGGTGCTTACCTTGTAAGCACAGTTATTCCTTAGCTGCCTATTAACGCACTTAATTTATTAGGTCGTCTTCCAGATTTTATTTTATCTAAATATATTTTATGTTGAAATGTATTACTTTTTTGATTTAAAAATTTTAAATACGCGAAATACCATCGGATTCTGACGAAAAGCTGAATTTTTAAAGAACATTTCTTGGACCTTATTCGAAATAAACTTCGTTTCTTTAAGCTCTATAACGAAATATATGTTTATTGAAATAATTATATAAATAGGTGTATATTTGTGACACAATAACATTTATTTAGGCAAGCAATATTTCAAAAAATATTAACTCAAATTCAAATTATTCGAATGTCCCCGACCAACATCCCAGACCTTACGAGTGTGACCGACGAGTCAATTGAGGTAATTAGATTTATATACAAGCATCACTTCATTGTCAGTTGTATTTAGAACAACAACAAACGGAGACAAATTTTCGTAAATAATACAGCACAGAATTAACAATATATTTTATAGTTAACTATTTTTGAAAGCCAAAGAGGAGAATTAAGGTTTGTCAATCGCAGACCGAGTCCTAACAAGGACGAAACTAATTAGTCTGCAGTTGTGGTCTGCGATCGACAAAGCTTAATTCTTCACACGGATTATTGGTATATTCCAATTGTGCTTACCTTATAAGCACAGTTATTCCTTAGCTGCCCATTAACGCACTTAATTTATTAGGTCGTCTTCCAGATTTTATTTTATTTAAATATATTTTATGTTAAAATGTATTACTTTTTTGTTTTAACAATTTAATACGCCTAATACCATCGGATTTTGACGAAAAACCTGAATTTTTAAAGAACATTTCTTGGACCTTATTCAAAATAAACTTCGTTTCTTTAAGCTGTATAACGAAATATATGTTTATTGAAATAATTCTGTAAGTAGGTGTATATTTGTGACATAATAACATTTATTTAGGCAGGGAATGTTTTATAAATCTTGATTAAAATTCATATTATTCGAATGTCCCCGACCAACATCCGAGACCTTACGAGTGTGACCGGCGAGTCAATTGAGGTCATTAGATTTATACACAAGCATCAGTTTATTGTCAGTTGTATTTAGAACAACAACAAAGACAAATTTTTCGTAAATAAATATTGATTTGGATTGGTTTAACACGCGCTTATGTTCTCACTTGAAACTTTTAAATGGCTGAAAAACATTCTGCTCCAAATACCCCTGTCAAAACTTGGGGTTCCCATTTAAAAGAGAGGGGGTGACATCATATCTGCGACGATAATGACGTCACAAAATAGTTTTTTTTTTTGTCAAAATTTGCACATTTAGAAATTGAGGTTGACGTGTCCCTGTTTACAGGTTTTATTGATTTTGTTCCAACTTATTCGTCCCCACTGTATAAATCCGTGGTTAGCTGTTGGTCTGGGTAGATGGTCTTATTTTGCTGATTCCTTGGTTTGTACCTTCTCTCTGACACGTTCACCATCTCATTGAACGGAGGTTTTTTAATTTATTTTATTTTATATACAGTATGGACGTACTGTATATAAAACGACAATAATCCGATAAAAAGTCGTAGCAGTATTTGCTTACTAAGCCTACGTACACATGTTTTTATGTAGCATTTCTTTCTTACTTTGTTACAGTATTTCCAACGACATTCCCTAGTAATTTGGCGGAACTGCAGTTATACCGTGTGATGCAAAACGCATCGCTCCTGTATTATTACGACACCCTCCTGGAAATGGGCGGTGATGACGTGCAACAGCTCTGCGATGCTGGGGAAGAGGAGTTTCTGGAAATAATGTCCTTGGTCGGCATGGCCTCTAAGCCTTTACACGTCAGAAGATTACAGAAATCTTTACAAGAATGGGTCACGCATCCTACTAAATTTAAAGCACCTCTCGCACCAGGAGAGGATTTCGAAATCGAATTGTCGAGCCCGAGGGTTACCGGAAGTTATTACGCCTTGGAGTGTTCCGATTCCAACCGGAGCGTCTACTCCCCGTCCCCTGGGGAATCCTTACCGCCGATTACAAGTCCTGGATTGTCGATGAACAAAAGGTAAACGAAACGGGATCTCGTTGAACGGTCGATACGAATTGCTGAAAATTTTTAGGCCGTATTCTCCACTGGATACGACGTCGTGTCCTCCCTCCTCCAGCTCTAGTCCCGGAAATTCGGGCTCGTTACACGTGACACCGACCTTGCTGGAGTCGCAAATTGCCAAATTATCAAATGCCGCCGAACGCCTTAGCAAACACCTACCTCAATTCGAGCCGAAACCTCACAATGCAAAGAAGAAAATGTGTAAAGAACTAGAAGTGAGTATCTAATACATGAAACCTTTCTACCCTTTCGGGTGTAGGCACGTTGATTTTATCTACCCTTTCACGAACTCCTTCCATGTCTTCCTATCCTTTGCCAATCTGGTTGCCTCTTCCCTTTTGATACCTTCCTTTTTGCAGGATTGCACTGATAGAGTCGTCCCACATCTTCTTTGGTCTCCCTCTCCCTCTATTCCCTTGCCATTTAGCTTCGTATACCTCTTTCACTTGCGCTGTTTTATTCATTCTTTGAAGGTGTCCCCACCATCCTAGTTGTCTTCCTTCTATGTATTCTTCCATGCTCCCAATTTCCAACTTTTCTCTTATTTTTTCACTTCAGACTTTGTCCCGCAGGGTAACTTCCCACGTTCATCTGAGATATTTCATTTCTACGGCTCTTACTCTACTTCTAGGCCTCTCATTCATTATCCACGTTTCACTTTCGAATGTTAGTACTGGTCTGTAGATCGCCTTGTATACTTTCATTGTTGTATTTTGTTTTACCTCCTTTTTCCATGCCATGTCTTCTTAATACCTCATTCCACACGGATTGGTTTTCTTGTAGGTCTTCTTGTCTTCTTTGCAGGTCTCGTTCTGTTTACTTCTTTTATTAGTTGATCCATATATATAATGAATAGTCGGGGCTTGAACTACCTCCTTGGCTAACTCCTTACTTAGTTATAAATTCTTTGGATATTTTGTCCTTAGCTATCACTACATTCCTTGTTTCTTTATATATACTTTGACATATTCTTATTAGTTTTTCGTTTCTTCCCATTTTCCTCAGCCCTTCCCATACTTTCCCTCGTGGCACTCTATCAAACGCTTTCTCCATATCCAAGTGCGCTGTGTACATTGTTTTCCTCAGTTCTAGAGTTCTGTTTACTATTGTCTTGAGTCTGAATATGTGATCTTGTACACTTTTTCCCTGGTCCAAATCCACTCTGTGATTTCGAAAACTTCCCTCCTATTATTCGTCTTAGCATTTTCTCGACGATCTTCTCGTATATGTCGGTTGTAGTCCCGAGTAACGTGATCCCCCTGTAGTTGCTGCACTCTGCTCTATTCCCGGCTTTATAAATTGGCACTACTCGTCCCACTCCTATTTCTTTGGTATTTTTCTTCCTCCCATACTCTATTTAGTAGTTTCCTCAGCATTATCCTTCCTTCTGCTCCCATGTTCTTGAGCATTTCTGATGTTATTTCATCTATTCCTGGTGCTTTTCCATTTTTTAGCCCTTTGATTGCGTCTTCTACCTCCTGGTCTGTTATGTCTTCTATTTCGTTTTCCAGGTCTTTACCCGTTCTGTTGCTTTCTTCTATGTCTGGTTCGTAGTCTTCATTTAGTAGTTCTTCAAAGTTTTCCTTCCATTTTTCCATTGTTTCGTCCCCTGTCGCTTATAATTTCCCTGTTTTATCTCTTATATATTCATCTTTTTTGTCTCTTCTCAAGTACTTCAATGTTCTATAGAATATCTTCTGATCGTCGTTTGCGTTTTCTTCCATTTTATTCCCGAATTCTTCCCAAGTTCTTTGTTTTTCCATTATTATCATTTTCTTTGTTTTCTTTTCTTTCGTCCTTATATTCTTTATAGCTACTCTCCGGCCGCTTGTTTAAGCGTTTTCTCCATTTCTCCTTCTTTATTTTTATTTGCTTCTTTATTTCTGTCATCCACCATTTTGTCTACTTGTCCCGTATACCTTTTTTGCTGCTTCTAAAACTATTGTTTTTAATGTTCTCCATCCTACCTCTGTACTCTGTTGTTGTTCTTCCTATAGTTCTTCTATTGCTTTACTTATTTCCTTTCAATTTGCATGCTCTTATCCCCTCAGTGTACGTTTTCTTTTCTCCTTCCTCTGTTCATGTTTCTGCTTATCTCTGTCTATTTCCGCTACTAATAAGTAGTGGTCACTCCCTATCTCGTACCCTCTCTTAATTAACGTATCTTTTATTTCGACTCTGTTAACTCTTTCTGTTAGAATGTAATCTATTACTGACTTTTCTCCTCTGCTTATTTGTTCTCTTGGGTATTTATGTATTTCTTTATGTTTAAAAAATGTGTTGGCTATGATGAGGTCCTGCTGTTCACAGTAGTCGATCATTCCTTGCGCCTTATTATTTTTCTGGGTTTTCCCATGTCGCCCCACGATCTCACAGTATTTGTTTTCCTTTTACCAACCCTTGGATTGAAGTCTTCCAGTATATATAGTTCTCCTTTGACTTTCTCTGTTACTTCTGTTAATTGTTGCCAGAAAGCATCTTTTCTCTCTTTGGTCTTATCTTCGTTTGCACCATACACTCCAATTATAGTTCTTTCCTTGTTTCCTCCTTTTTTGCTTTTTAATGTTACTTGTAGTATTCCTTCACTTACTGCCTCCCATTCTTCTACTTCTTGTTCGTGTTTGTGATGTATAATACATCTATTCTCCTCTTTCAATGTTTCATTTCCTTTTCTTAATTCCTTCAGTTCTTGTTGGTATGATTTCTGATCCTGTTTCATTGCCCTTACATCGTCCATTAGTTCCCCAATCATATCTGTCAGAATATCCATCTTGTCCGCTCTCTCGTCTTCTTTCTTCTTTTGAGGTGCCCTATCCATTTTTTATTCTTACCAAATATTGCCTCCAGCTCCTCTTCCTTCTTTCCTCTTTTCCCTTTGGAGTCATCTGAGGAGTAAACCCTATCCATGTCGTCTGCGCTGGTATGGAACTTGTCGACTGCACCTCGTATATTCTCTGCGCGCACGATAGGACCGGTCGTTTTTGCTTTATCGTCTTTCCCGATAGTCCGTGCACACGACACACGTTTTTTTAGTGCTGATGGCACTCTAGGTCGACCGCACGCCTCAATTATTGCTTGTGCAATTATTTAGAACTTACGGTTCTAACTTTCCTTACTTTATTCTCACCTTCTATTCACGTGCATTCTCTTTGCGATTCGAAACTCAATAATACATGCTTTAACAAACACATAAATCAAAATTTACGGTTTAAGGGATGACGCAAGCCTTCGGAGCCACCCAAAACAAAAACATGACCGGTTTACTCTGCTATGCTTTGAATCGTTCATGACACGCTTTGTATGGGCAACTGGACACGTTCGCGTCATCCCATAAACCTTGCCCTCTCTAACCAACCAAAAAATCTGAAATTTTTAGCTAGTTATGTCAATGCCCGAAACGGATCCAAGAAGGATGGACGAAATAAGACGTTATGCTGCCATTTATGGGCGATTTGACTGCAAAAGACGTCCGGAAAAGCCGTTGACTTTGCACGAAGTGTCAGTAAACGAAGCAGCCGCCCAAATCTGCCGGTTTGTACCAGCTTTGTTGACTCGCCGCGACGAATTGTTTCCTTTAGCTAGGCAAGTTGTCAAGGACTCTGGTTGTCATTATTCTAAAGTACAGTATGTAGAAATTATCTAATGAAGTAGCCACGTCTTTTTTTATGTATTACCATTCTTTTTGTAGATACACATCCATTTATGTCAATCGGAATTCCCAATCCGATCGGGATATGTTAGATATGATATGTTCTGGAAAAGGCAACACGAGGATCCCAATTGCGGATTCTGACGGCGTGCCCATGGCGAAAAGGCAAAAGTTGGATAGCGATAACGAATATGACGAGCACGGGCTGAAGAGGCAGGTCAGCCAATCTGTAAAAAATGCTCAGCCAGACGTTATAAATTTAACTGATTAACGCACATGCTAATTTACTATGTTTTTTTAAGCTAGACTGTAGTAATGATGCTTCATTAACCCTAAGCATGCCGCCATATGTGCTTCTAGTTTCTTTCACTAAGCCCCGCTTTGCAGCAAGCAAAATCAAAACGACTTGGTAGTGGGACCGCTACCGCTTATTACGTACATGCTAGTCCGATGGTTGTTCAAATTAAAAAAAAAAAAGTCTTCTGCACGTATCTGAAGAAATATTTAAAAAAGACGATCAGTATCATCTAGTCTTTCGCCAAGAAGAAGAGTGAAACTCTATAATGCATAAAATTTTCGATGTTAAACATTTTCGTTGGATTAAATAAATTTTTTAAGATAGTCCTTGGCTAAGCTCTCATTGTATTGTCTATTTTAGAGAATCGCATAACTTCCATCTTACTCGATTCGGCTTTATTTCAGGAAATTTCTGCTTTTGTTAATTGGTAACGTAATGCTTTGTATTTCTTGCATAGTCCGAGATCAAGGTAAGGCGTATTTTTGCTTTTTGCTATTATTCTTCGCCATTATTTATATATGTATATATGTACAATAGTCGACTCCTGTTCTAATCCGATTTGTAAATTTTAGGATAAGATTTGTGATGAGTTGAATACATCTCGACCGCCCATAAATCCATCGTTTCATCACCATTCCCGATCTCATCTAAGCAGGTATTATAAATTTTCAACTATCCAGAATCTAACTTACGTTTTGGGCTGACGTGGCCCTGCCCCCGATGCCAACCTCGTGTCTGGGCGTTCCCTCACTCAAAGCGCATCCAGCTGCGGTAGCGTGAGGTTCTTGTTGCTTATGGTTGGTGAATTGTGCATTTCTAAAATGAGCGTTGCAATATAAAAATACCGCCAGTTATGTAGTACAATCGGTGATTAAGTTTTTGTCAGGGAAAAACAGCAAGCCAACTGGAATTTACCCCAAACTTAAAGTGTACGGGAACAACGTAATGACGTTGGTGCATTATGTTTAAAAGTGGCCGCATTAATGTTCATGATAGAGATCGAAGCGACAGACCAAGCATTGTGATTGAAGAACTGGTGTCACAAGTGAATGAAAAAAATCGTTTTGAGTTTCCTCAAATTTGTTGCATAAAATTGTAATGCACCAAAATTTTTATCGGAGGACCACAAGAAACAGCGGTATGGCGGCATCGTTGACATTTCTAGAGGTTTAGAACATAGATGGTGACTCACTTCTTGATCGGGTCGTAACTGGGGATGAGGTTTGAGTAAAACATGTCAATTATGAGACAAAAAACGTTAATGGAGGAAACCAAGGGAATGTTTGGAAACATTGTCACCAAGAAAAGTCATGGCAACCGGTTTTTTTGGCTTCTTGTTGATTTGCTGGAACGTGGTTCAACAAGGTATTGTGAAACATTAGAAAATTTGGGAAGGGCAGGTCAAAACAAGCTTCGGGGAATGCTGAGTTCAAAGGTTTTGCTTTTTCACCCCAATCAAACTCGAGAGATTCTGGGGAAGTGTTCCACCATCTTCTAGCTAGTCCAGATCTGGTACGAGGTGACTACCACTTGTTTTAGTCACATGGAGACCTGCCTCGAACCAGTAGTTGAAGTCTCAGGTGGCAGGATTCTTTGACAATGTTACGAGGTATAAGGTAAATTTATTGAGAATAAGAAAATCTGGTAGAGTGTGAAAAACTGTGTTTCTTTAGAGCAACTTTTATCTGTCATTTGACGTTTAGTTGTTGAAGTTGCGTTCGTTATAACTAGAGCCTGGAAAATATGCAAAATGCATATTAAGTGCACCTGATTTAGCAATATGTGACTTTCGGCTATTTTTTGGGCTTAAAACGAAATATGCGGGGTAGAAGGTTTTCGTCTGAAGAGAAGATTGATACCGCTTATACGCTTATTTTGAAGATATTTCGAAAGAAGATTGGTTGGGAGCTTCTAAACAGTGGATAGAAAGAATGGCCAAGTGTATCCTTGATGAAGGGAATTACTTTGAGCATATTTAAAATAAGATCCTAGAACATATTAACCGTGTTTTTTATTCTCAATAATTTCAACTTATCCCTCGTATCAACAAACTGGTACATCTCTACGAGAAGTGCCCCAATTTGAACCGGGGTTACGTCAAAAAGTAGCTTAAGAGTATAATGAAAAAAATTGGTGTGTGTGGTTTACGCACGTGTGAAGTGAATACCCAATAATTGTCGTATTTCTTACTTGGAGGTCATCGCGTTCCACGTGTTTTTTGATGATTTGGAAATCATTAGGATTAGGTTGTATAAAATCTTTTTCGGAGGTTTCGCCTCTCGCTCGCACATCATACTCTCTCTTTCTCAAGCACGCCACGTATCCCCTCTGCTCTGACCGCCCGACTCGTCGCCTCCCGCTCGCACATCATCTCGTCTCTGTTTTCTTTGTCTTTCGTACGAAGCGAAGCCCCTCCCAAATTTAACGCTCTTACGTTTACGCTTACGGTTACGCTTACGCCCGAGCTGGTCCGGTATCCTTTAAGAAAGTATTCACTTCAAAAAATGTTTTCTGTCACTTTGATTTGTTTTTATTCCAAAACGTAAGTTAGTTTCTGGATAGTCTTCGTATATCGTTCCCCTAAGGGTTACGTAACATAATTTTTAGAGATTACTCTGTTGGACGAAGTTCTTCGCTGGTCACCGACGACGAGACCGATTCGCATTTGTCTTATAGCAATTCGAGTTCCCCGTGCCAGGTAAACTTTGCGTAATCACCTCGTAGATGGGGGTACATGTAATTAAGTATATTTTCCTAGATTTCCGGGCAAGATCAGGATTCTTACGGGGCCGAAAACAACGCGTGCCAGGTAAGTACGACGATGACCTCGATGTACGTCTGATATTTACCACATTTTCGTTTTTCCTTATCTTACAGATTATTCTAGAGGAGGAAGAGACTGATATCGACGATTCGAATAAGTTATCTCCGAAAGTACAAGTTATAGCGGCCAGTGGTGATAATATTATAGCCGTGGCTAATCCTGCTTTAGCAATGTCGCCCGCAATCTTGCCGCTAGCCATCGAATCTAGGGAACATTCCAAAATGGTCGATCAGTGACTTACATGTTTCATACATTCGTTCCGCTCCGAAAATCTTCGAATTATTGCTGTTCTGAGAATTCCCATATTTCCGCGATATTTATCTTGGTCTTAAATTTTCAAGCATAAATATACTCTACTTATTTTCGTAGTTGATATTTTTTTAAACATAAACATTATTTCCTATATTGAACTTTAATAAAGTAATACACTCGTCGAAACGAAATTGTATGGAATAAAACGCTTATCTCTGGCAATCACTTTTGATACAATTTTTTATATATAAAATACACATGTACATGAGGTCCTTAACAAGACCTCCCGTGCAATCCTAGTATGCAATGATGTGAGACCAATCATCACTATGTAATTAGAAAACTACTTCCACCATTCGCAGACGCGTTTCGCGGTTATACCGCTCATCAGTGCGACTTTGTGAGAAGTAGCTTTCATTTCCGAATAACCACTATATATGCTAGTATGTACGTTGGATGTTTGTACATATGAGAATTAAATTAAGAAATTCCCCCAATATGTACTTAAATGCGCATTTTGCAGCTGTTTAATTCTACAGAAGTGGACAACTAAGTTGCCACAGACTGAGTCTGTCTTCTGTAGAATTAAATAACTGCAAAACGCGCATTTAAGTACATATTGGGGGAATTTCTTAATAGAATTCTCATATGTACAAACATACAATCATTATTAGTCTGGGCATACAGCAGTAATTACGAAATAACTTACGACAACCTACATATACACAGATCTACTCGCATACAGCATCGATTTCGTACTGACTAGAGTGGGGAATGGGCGATTCTGTCGTAACTCATTTCGTAATTGTACGCTGTCATCGCTGTTTGTCCAGACTAATCATCACCTACGAAGCAGCACGTGAGTGGACGAGCGCAGCCAAGCGAAGTACAGTGAGCTAAATATGGGAACGCTCTTCAAGGTCATTAGTGCACTGGTAAAATGTATGTTTCGACAGCGCAATTCAGGAGTATGGACGTAGTATGTGGCCCACTCCGCCGGCCCGGAGTAAAGCGAGCTAGCAACCAATAGGAGTCAATACTTTTACCGCCATGCTTTAAATTTTCGCAGATATTTGAAAGAGCCGCGTTAATTGTTAGATGGTAACATTCGTTCTGTGATGTATTGTTCGTCAAGATATGGTCGAGGAATTGGTGCCATAGAATGTAAGTAATTTGGTAAGTATACATTTTTTCCAGAAAAATTTGGAAACCACTTTTAAGAATTTATTTAAGCAGAATGTGTATTTTAAACAAGTTTGTTGCACACAGCACAACTGCGATAATTTGATTTTAGAAAAGCGTGTCCTTTTTGTAATCTACAAATTTTGCAGGGACAGGTACAAGTGGAAAGCACACGAGTAAGTGCCGAATCGCATAAATGGAGCTGAACAGGCCACGATGGTCGAACGGACAAGGTGACGTATTGGAACGGTGGAGGTTCTGGTTTCGATTCCTATTAACCCCAATTTTTTTCTCATTGCAAACATCAGCGGTATTGAATTCAATAATTGAAAACAATCGAAAACTACTTTTGCTTTGTTTCAATGAAAGTTTCCTTCAATGAAAGTTTATGAAACGAAGCAAAAATTGTTTTCGGTTGTTTTTAATTATTGAATTCAATACCACTGATTTTTTCAGTGAGAAAAAAAGAAAAAAAAATTGAAGTCAATAAGAGTCGAAACCAGAATCTCCACCTTTCCAGTACGTCACCTTGTCCATCAGGCCACCGCGGCCTGTGCAACTTCGTTCACGCGATTCGATACTTACTCGTGTGGTTTGCGCACGTCATTTTTCTCCAAAACGAAGCTGCAGTCGGATAAACGCTCGGAGGATTTTTTTCGTGAGGTCTCAAGGAACATACATGGAATAGGATCAAAATCCATGATGGACATTATGCGGTGTCCCCTTGTAAGTAAATGAGATGCGCTGTGGAAACTTACATTTTGCCAGTGCACATGTGATCTTAAAGCGCGTTCCTATATTTGATTCACTGTACATTGCCAAATCGCCTCAGTAAGGTACCAAGACTGATATGCATTTGAATGAGTAGGGTAATGAAGAGGTATCCAACAGCGACAATACGCAAGAAGCACTTTTATTGAGAATAATAATAATAATAATAATAATTACTCGCCCAAAAGGTCAAGGCCATTAATAGGACAAAGATACAAAATATAATACGAGGGTGATTCGTAAAGTAATTCCCGTTTCTGCCTATACTCTATTCATTCAACAGAAATAGTTAAGTCACAGCCCACAAAAGCGCGCAATATTTGAATAAAAGGTTTCTATTGCTCGTATGTCGAAAAAACCGTATCAGACCAACATTGTGTACATTTCTGCGGCGACGAGCTGGCCACTGTCAAAAGCAATTTCGTTTCGAGTTTTTGACAGTGCTCCACCGTTGATTTGCTTTACTGTTATTCTAATTCATTTATCGAAAACGGGCTCTGATGAATGAAAATATCTGCACAATTATAGAGAAATGTCAGCAAGTCCTGTCCACCACGCGACTGCCAAATTAGGCAACTTAAATAACAGCAGGTGGCAGTAACCAAAGTTTTATTGTGTCATCCTCTTTAAATTATCAACTACTTTCCTGAAATTTTTGACAGTGATATGTCCAATTTTATGCCGTATAGCTGCTTGTAGCCCATCAATCTTATGTAAGCGTTGTCTATATTTTTTAGATAACCAAAGAAGTAAAAATCTAAAGGTGTTAAATCCGATGATCTTGCAGGCTAAAAAACGTAAAGAATGACAGCAAAAATTGTGAATAACCATTGTACGCCTATGTCGAATGCTAGTATGATTCTAGTGATATGCGAATACCATAAACCTTAGAACACAAAAATCCCCAGATTAAAAAAATACTGGTCACGTGGTGGACTATATTTCTCGATCAGTCTGTATTACATTTTCGATTAAAACAGTTTCAGTAATAAATCGTATATGTACTTTTTAGAAAAATAGTTTTATACTGTGACAATTTGTATATTGTTTATAGTAATTTTTCTTGTTATAAATAAATACTACTTTCATATTTTTGTGCTTATTGAAATTATTGTAGCATCTAGTCAATAAATAAGAATTTTAAATTTCATATCCTTATTTCAAATTTGCCGCGTTTTTACTAATTTGTGGCGTTCATTGGTATAAATTTAGTGGCTTAACTATTTTTGTTGGATGAACAAGGTATAGTGAGCAGAGGAGTGGGGATATCGGCGCGATCGCAACGCGACGGTGTAGCCTGGTTCACTGTGAGTCTGGCAGTGCTGGTGAGAGAATCGTTCGGACATTTCTTCGTGCTATTTTGCTCGTTTAAAATGGCTGTTGAAATTAAAAATCCCGCCGATTGTTAAGTGCGTGCTGTTATCCGATTTCTGTGTGCAAAGAGCATGAAGGTTGCTGAGATTCCTCGCGAACTTCGTTTTCTGTTTATGGTGAAAATATCATGAGTGACACTGCGGTTAGAAGATGGTCCCGTATGTTTCGAAAAGGACGAATATGAATCTGAAATATATGTAAATCGAAGTAAACTGATACAAAATAAAGGAAAGAAAAACGAACATGATATGAAGATTTACTGTGTCCTTGTTAATTTTTTTATCATCTCTTAACCTCAACACCATGAGCATCTCTACAAAAAAGTGGTTTAAATGTATAGACTTTTGCTGAGTGATTCGTTCTTTTGTCAAATGGTAAAACAATAGAAATGGGATTAAAAAGTAAAAATTTGGCGATACCAACCGCTAGGTTAGGCAACCAATTTTACACATCTTCCGTAGCTTGGAAACAATGGAATCTACGTTACCGCCTCAATACCCGACAAAGCAATGGCTGATATTGTGGTTCCTGCTTGTGAAAAGTAGGTGTCGCTAGTGTCTAACCTGTTTGATTTTTGTTTTTTTCAAATAACGAACGCAGCCGTTTACAATTGAAATACGCATTTCTATCTGTAGCCCTAATAAAACATGTGTACACCTTTTTTTTTTTAATGAAAAGTAATAATTTGTATTTTTCCGGATCTATTCACCTGCCTAGTAGACTGAATGCATACAAATAGCTAGCCGACAGGATGTAATTCGGAAATTAAATAATGAATACACCGGATATTTACGTATAATCATTACATCTAGCTTTTCAGTTTAGTACTCTTTCACTCAAAACGCACATAACATACATTCGCAGGTAAATAATAATTTATTACTGGGATGTTGCTTGATGCTTTGGTCGTCCTAATATTTCGACTGACTTTTTTGATCGCGCAATATAACGAGGGACGGCCGACGATTCGTTTGGAACAAGGACTTTTATCCGGGGTAAATTTTGAAATTGGGTTCAAATTCGTAACAAATTCGCTGTTCTTCCTAATTGCAGTTTAGAATCGAAGATGGAAAAAATAGAATCGATGTTTTTCTCGGAATTCCATATGCCGCACCACCGGTTGGCAACAGACGTTTCACGCCACCCCAACATCATTCCGGGTGGAATGACACCCTGGACGCTACAAATTACGCATCGCCCTGTCTACAAATACCGCCACTTAACGACCAGAATGAAGATTGTTTATATTTAAACGTGTGGGCGCCTGAGGTATGTACCATAAGACAAATAACTCTTAAGGCACACTAAATACCAGACGTATAGCACCGCATAAGTAGTCAGTAAGGTTGGTACTGCGAGCGTTCAGTCAGTAGCGTGCGCCTCGGAGAATTACAAGGGGTTTAGTAGGTGATAAATGTAGTAGGTAATAAATGTAAAGAAGCACTTACCATATTAAGCAGCGTTTTCAGTATGTATATGCACAAAATGAAGAAGATCGGTTAAATATTTGCAGCAAAAAGTATGTTTCAACAATACAATTCCCGTAACCGTTTTCGTCGTGAGGAATAATTTTTTATGTCGAGAGAACGACCCTTGCATAATTAATGTAATCCTTGTTAAGACTTAACGGATCACGAAAAAATTGTTTTAATCTGATAACATCTTTTTTAACAGAAAATTTAATACTGATATTTCTTATGTCGCTTCTTGCATGTAGCTGTGCTGATACTGTTACGGCCAGTTTGTCACAGTGTTCCGGTATTGTTACTTTTGGCCTCTCGCTCCACTTCTGACGTGTAGATAGCGCCCCGCTTTCGTTTTGGTACAATTCCTATAGCATTCAGTTGAACGGGTCGTTATCCGTGAATAGGTTATTCCGTTTTCGCTTTAAAATCTCGTTATTGAGGATCTGCACGCGAATTCCACTCTGGGAGGTTTAATATTATCGTTGTGTGAATTTGAGAGTTACGCTTCCCCAATTTTGCTGTTCAAACTAATCGGACACGTGAGCATTTGCTTTTCCCTCAATTGGGGGAACTAGTATAAACTAGTAGAGGGCTAGAAATTATTTGAGAACATCGGAAAATGTTAAGGACACCTAAGAATTATTGGAGAAGTTGGAAAGACTTCAGTTTGCTGTGTACGTCTAGTTTCCCGACATTTTCACGCCGAGTGCGATGAAACCCGCCATATTTGATAGCTTCCGTTCCGATACCGGTTACCACGCCGTGCCAAAGTTGACAACCGGAAATGTGTGGCGCTAGGTGCCGCCTGTCTAATTACGTTCTGCTAAAGCTGTAAGATGGCTGTAATAGGTGACGAATTTCTCTTTCTTTCGAATTTATACAAATAGTAGAGGCCCTAACTTCCCCCTCTCCGGTACTTTGCAGAATGCCAATTTCTTACAATTAAAATGAAAGGATTTTATTTGAACTTTCGTTATCTACATAAACCATAAAGGTACTCCCCCTCTCCCGCCCCTCCTCCACAACAATCACGCAAGTTATTGGCACACCATGCAATTTGGGCTTAATTAATAAGCTATTGCAAAACTACTTTCTAAATGCCCAATTAACTATAGTTACTATAGAAACTATTGTCTACGATTGCAGCCCGCGATTAATAAACCGCAATTCTCAGCGTGATAATTATTGGCACACAATGGCATACAATTTACGCTTGCTTTGCAGACTATTGCACAGCTTCCTGGTAGCCGAATTAACGTACCTAATTAATTAGGTAGTTTTGTAGAGTGTCATCTCGGTAAATTCATAAAGGTAAAGGGCTCTTCGCTGTCCTCCCTCTCCCCCTTTCCCATCTTCTGCCTCTTCCCTTCCCTCTGTTCCCCAATATCTAGTAATTAACAATATTTTCTTACAGCAGTGGCACAGACATATCTCGAAGCCGGTCGTGATATTTTTTGAAGGAATAGACTTTGTTAGATCCAATAAGATTCCGATATCGGGTCAGGCATTAGCTATGGAAGGCGTCATAGTGGTGACGGCTAATTATAGATTGAACGTTTTCGGCTTTCTTTGCCTTGGAATACCGGAGGCGCGTGGAAATTTGGGGCTGTTGGATCAATACCTTGTGTTATTATGGGTCAAACGAAACATTCACCGTTTCGGAGGTGATGCTGGGAAGATCACTTTATTTGGATATTCCGCCGGCGCAGCTAGCGCTATGCTCCATTTAACTTCACCTAGAACAAATGGTAATCTAAAGGTTCGTTCCAACACAGCACAAAACCAGTTTGTGGATCATACGCAGAGCAAGTTCGACGTTCCAAATGTGGTTTGCGCATGTAGTCGACCATTCACAAACTGGTTTTGTGCTGTGTTGGAACGAACCCCAAATAAAACGGGGAGATATGGCAATTTTAAAATGGGTGTGTCATTGTAGATTTATTCCAAAGATTAATTTTGTCTTCCGGAAGTCCATTCTCGCCATGGCATTGGTCGAAGAGCCCTTTTACTGCTTCCAGAAAGTTCGCGACCATGTTACAGTGCTTATACGATGAGCCCGAAGTCGCTTTAAGATGTATGCAGGGCAAAAGCGTTTACGAAATAATCAAGACATATCAGGATTATATAGATGTGATTTTATACCGTAATTATTTTTCTTTTTCTAATTTGGCGTTTTAGGGTGGGAACCCCGAGTTGTTTCTACCCGTGGTAGATGACTTCCTACCAGAAACAGATAAGTATTTACCAACCGATCCTGTAAAGTATCTCAAACACGGCACCTACGTTCAAGTACCCTTAATGGTAGGAATTTCCAAAGTAGTAGTCGATTCGCAGTACAGTAAGTTTTACATTAGAAGTAATGAGCGGATAGTTTATGGGATGATGCTACCCGAGGCGTTTGATTATTAAAAAATGAAATTAAAAAAAAATTAAAAAATATTATGGAACGCATAAGCTTGACGATTAATAATTAGTGATTCCCAGTGATTCTGTGTGTGTTAACTCGTCAACAATGCGGTAAATCGGGTGAGAGAGAAAGAAACTACGACTCTGAACAATGTGAGTAGACACGCCCTCTCTTCCGCCCCGAGCAATGGCACCACCAGTTGCGAAATCGTCTTTCACCCCCTCCCTCCCCCACTCCCGCTTTCACCGTCACTCATCTCGCGTGTAATTTTCCATTTACCCCAACGGGACTAAAGAAGTTTCACTTCACAAAGCTTCAACAAATACAATAAAATATTGAAACGAATATTAAGCAAATAACAAAGAAAGGACGATCAATACAACCAAATCCAAATAAAAAAGAAATATTTGGCGAATGGCACGTTTCGTAGGTTATGTTATTTCATGACGCAGAATGGCTTGAATGGTAGAATGGTTTTGAACGAATGTAATAAGCAACACGCATACTTTCCACACTTTTTCCTACGACTTTGAGGAATCCTCGTACCCATAAACTCGACGATTAACAATTAGTGATTCCCAGTGATTCTGTTTGTGTCAACTCGCCAATAACGCGGTAAATCGGGTGGGAGAAAAAGAAACTACGACTCTGAACAGTGTGAGTAGACACGCCCTCTCTTCCGCCTCGACCACCAGTTGCGAGGTCGTCTTTCACTCCCCCTGCCCCCTCCCCCTTTCACACTCCCGCTTTCGCCATCACTCATCTGGCGTTTAACTCTGGATTTACCCTCACGCAAATAACGAAGTTTCACTTCAAAAATCAGATGCTCTTGCCCGAGTCATCGCACAAACAATCCCGTTCGTAGGTTTCAATAGAGTTGCTCATTAGCGCCAACGAGCAGTGGCGGGGTTCGATACAACCTTCAGTATAACTGCGAGTCTCAATGAGAGCTGTTGTGTATACATGTACGCTACCGTAAATACTATTTCGCAGTTCTAGGTTTGTGTTAACTACCAATATTTTAGTGTAAACCTTTATGTGCTCGCCACTGGCTATTGGCGCAAATTGAGCATCTCGACTTCTAAATCCTTACGCTACGTTTTAGGTGAGTGGCATTCTTTAGCTAAACAAGGGCCGATACGACTTCGACAATATATCGAGCAGATCAAAATGGCCGAAATTATAAAGCGTTACAACTTGGATGGAGCCAATAAGGAGCAAATAATGGAATTGTTGCGGTGGAGATATATGACACCCAGCCACAATAATGTTGATTTACTTCTGACTCAATTGGTTGAGCTTGAATTCGAAGCGAAGATCGAGGCTCCTCATTATACTTTTTTGACTCACCTAGAGTCTTCCTACACCGAGCCAATTTACGCCTACCACATCGATCATTCCGATCTGTTCGAGTTAAACGTGACAGATTTAACGATTACTTTCGATATTCTTCTTTTATTTGGTCCTCCACATTTTCTAAATCAAATCGACCGACGACAATTTGACAGCAAAGAATTGACATTGAGCGAGAGGTTCAAAGATGGAATAAAGAACTTCATAAATTTTGGGTAATTATTAATATTCATTATTATGAATAGTGAGAGTACAAGTAGAAAAGTTGTCATCCCCACTATCGTGTGATTTCTTGGTTGGCACTGAGGATGACAAGTTAGTTGTCTAAATACGTATTTAGAACTATGCAAATTGAATTTCCTCCATATTTTGCTTCCACGTTTTCCTCGGTCTTCCCCTATGCCTCTTCCTCTACACCATTGCTTCCTAGATTATTTTTGCTGATCCTTATTTTTCTACTCTTGATATGTATCCCCACCATGCCAGATATTTCTTTTCGATGTAATCATGTTTTGGGTTTATTTTCAAGTCCTCTCTTATTTTTTCATTTCTGATTGATAATCTTCGAACTTGGCCAAAGGTATTCTCCATGGCTATAAATGCCTTTTTATCGTTGGTCTTCTGAATGATTTGTTTTGGTGTGAATATGAGGTCTTGTGCACTTCTCCCCTTTCTGAATCCACTTTGTGCTTCATGCAATCTTTTTTCTGTCATTTTTCGCATTTTTCTTTCTAATATCCGTTCATAAACTTTCATTGCTTTGGTTGATAGTATCATTCCTCGGTAATTTTTACACTCTTTTGGGTCTCCTTTTTAAAGATCGGTATTATTGGTCCCACTTTCGAGTCTTGGGGAATTGTCTTTTCTTTCCATAATTTCCATAATTTTTAACATTTCCGTTGTTATTCTGTCATGTCCTGGGGCTTTACCATTCTTCATCAGTCCAATTGACCCCTACCATGTTTCCCTCCTGAATTTCTTCCTCCCCCTTCTTTCTTTTCTCTCAGTTCTGATCCCTATTTCATCTTCTCTCTCTTCATTCAGCAGCTCTTTGAAGTATTTTCTTCATCTATTCATTATGTCTGCTCCTTTGGTTAAAATCTCTCCTTCCAGTTTGTATACTTCTCTCTTTTCTCATTGATTCTCTAGCCCTATAGAATAATTTCTGGTCTCCTTCTTTATTGTCTTCCATTTCCTCCTCCAGCTCTTTCCAAGCTTTGGTTTTAGCGGAGTACACTATGTCTTTAGCTTTCTTCCTCTCTTCTTTATATTGCTCGTACTTTCCCGCGTCTTTGGTTCTCAGATATTCTAGACCCTTCTTCTTCTTTATTTGTTCCTTTATTTCTTCGATCCACCAGTGTGTCTGTTTCTTATTTGAATTTCTTCCACAGCTTATTTTTGCATCTTTCAATACAATATTTTTAAATTTCTCCCGGCATTCTTCTATGTTTGTTGTCTTCACCTCTCCTTTCTCTGTTTGTTCTATTTCTTCTTTCATGATTTGTCTATACTTTATACCAACTTCCTTCTCTCTCAATTTGTATGTCCCAATATTTTCTTCATTTTGTACTTGTCTTATTACCATTCCGTTACTATCCTTTTTTTTTTATTTTTGAAGCTAATGAAAAAAAAAGTTTTCGATTGTTTCTAATTATTGAATTCAATACCACTGATGTTTGCAATGAGAAAAAAAAAAGAAAAAAATTGAAATCAATAAGAATTGAACCCGAAACCTACACCGTTCCAGTACGTCATCTTATCCGTTCGGCCATCGCGGCCTGTGAAATTCCGTTCACGCGATTCGGTACTTACTCGTGTGGTTGTTAATAGTACAGTATGCTAATAATCTTCTTCCATTATCGTTTCTTTTACTCTCGCCTCCTTTTCCGATTACGTCTCCAGTCTTACTATCCCTTTTCCCCACTCTTGAATTCATATCTCCTGGTACTACTATTTGCCTGCGATTTCTCCCCAGTTCTATATTTCGTCATTTATCACCAGTTTTTGGAATCCAATTCTTCCACTCCTTCCCCCTGCCTTTGCTTCAATCGCTTTTCTCCTTATTTCTCCCTACACATCCATTTCCTTTTTCGTCATATCATTATTTATATATATTTTTGCTTCCCTTATCTGCCTGAATTTTCTTTTATTGCTCATTATTATCAGTTTACGTGTTGTGAGTTGTTTAACTCTATTAAGCAAGTTTTATTTCCTAACTTCCTAACTCCTCTAATCTTTATTTCTATTTGCACGGTTGTTTTGATTGTGCCTTTACAGTATATTTTGGTCTTGACTATTGATTTCCATTCTCTTTATTCAATATTGCCCCTCTTTTAATCCAGGAATCCTGATCCGAAAAAGGACCACGCTTGGAAACGATATGCGCCTGACGATTATTACGTGGAGTACTTCAACGCGTCCAAAGTGACGACAAATGAGGTTGCGTCCAGAACTAGAAAAACGTTGTTTTGGACGCAATTGCTGCCGAAAATCGCTCAATTTACATCGCCCCAAGGAAACATTTATTCCAAAGAATTATTAAATCCAGGTGACTACAAAATTTTCCTCTGCTTTCTCCTAATTATTTTTGATATGCTTCCAGATCCCACCACCAGCTTTAAACATGCTATGTACGCTTTAGTAGGACTAGTCGCGGCGTTATTATTCTTACTGGCAATTTGCATATTTTTATTAAGAAAAAGTTATCGAGAAAGGGAACGACACCTACACATGATATATTAACTTCTATTGCAATGGGATATTTATTATCAATATATATACATATTTCTTGTCTTTTCATTATTTTCCCATTGCATCATCCAAAGGAATTTGGTGTTAGACCTTCTCCTAGACGTACTACATCAAAACTAGAACCACCAAAAACCAAACTTTTCCAAAAGGTATCGATGGACATGGGAGCTGAACACATGGCACTGCTATACTACTGCAGTTCGCGATGGCTTTCACGTGGCAACGTCTTATCCCTTGCGTTCAAGCATACGTCAAGAAATTCGCACTTTTCTACCAGAGGATGGTCATGAAAAGTCCAGGTACTTTAGCAAACCCGACTTTTTGAAGTGAATACTTCTTAAAAGGGACCGGACCAGCTCGAGCGTTAAATTTGGGCGGAGTCAGGCGCTCGCTTCCTGTGAAAGACAAAGAAAACAAGAGGGACAGTATGGTGCGCAAGCGAGAGGTGATGAGCCAGAGAAAAGTACGTGCGTGCTTACTTCGTCTGAAACAGAAGGAGAGACAGAGAGAGTATGATGTACGAAAACTCCAAAATAGATGTCTCCGAATCTTCAGCAATGCCCTTTGGTTCCTAAGCAATGTACAGATTCATCGCGATCTGTGAATCCCCGCTCTTCAAAAAATTTAAAGTCTTCCCTTTCTTGACAGTGGAGTGGGAAAGAGCCCACACCAAGGAAAACATTTACGCTCAGGTGGTTGTTAGTCCTCGAGATCGACTTCTTTAGCGTCAGCTGAGGTAACGTCCAGGTTCCCGGACAACCATCAATTTCTTAAATAGATGTTTGTTGTGAAAAGAAGACTTATTTTCTTCCCAGTTAATTTAAGACATTGTTATCAATTCCCCAATTCCCGCGATTTCAGCAGCTTTTCGATTGGAATAAAAGGCTCAAGGTCCTTCACACCGATCCTAAAATAGATTGAAGTTCCACGTAGATAATATTTAAACAGCTAACGCATACTGATTGCTTAGGTGTTAAGTTTAGACGGCTATATCTCGATAACTCTTAAGAATCGAATACTTGTTTATAACTAGTTTTTACTCAAAATTTCCATTACCACCACCTCCTATAATATTTACAATTCCCCCTGAATCATTCTGTATATGCTATAGAGAAGGAAAGAAGATAGAGATATATATAGTATAGTAAAGTATTTTTTGTGGTAGGTCAAGACAAGATATCTTTCCCCTTAAAAACAAGATTTTCTTATCAACTCGCTATGTGAACCTTGGAATATCGTGGCAAACACATTTTTAAATCCATACAACGTCGAATGCATTGCTCCAATAAGATAAAAATGTCCTGCCTTTGGAATTCTATCTCAAAACTTCCACTTAAATCCAATTGGATGAAGGTAAACACGAGCCTCGTTCCTCATATTTTAATTTATTACACAATTAATCACTTCAGGTACCTGTTCGATATCTAAATTTATTGGAGTACCAAAGCAAGAACTTGTTACGATCCAATGGTGTTGCTGTACAAGACTTTTGCTTAGTCGATGAGAATAATAATGGAGAATTTGATAAATTCGGTAAGATTGATTTATAAAAGCGAGCAAAACCAAAATAACAACTAAAAATGTTTAAGATGCCAAAGAATATGTTGTTAAGGCACAAATCCTAGCTGGCGGGAGAGGTAAAGGTCACTTCAGCAATGGGTTTCAAGGAGGTGTTAAGCTGACGACCGAGTAGGTATTATGCAATATAAATATTACCACTTACCAAGCCTGAATTGAATTTTAGCCGGCCAACTGTGTTAGAATATGTGAAGAAAATGTTAGGCCAGAATCTGATAACGAAGCAGACTCCAAGCGAAGGTATAAAAGTCAAGACGATAATGATCGCTGAAAGTATCAATATCATCAAGGAAACTTACATATGCATTCTGATGGATCGTACATACAATGGACCGGTGATAATTGCATCACCCGCTGGTGGTATGGACATTGAATCAGTCGCAGAGAAAACGCCACATTTAATTAAGAAAGTACCTGTTGATATATATGAAGGTGTCACCGATAAAATAGCAAATGAAGTGGCTGAATTTCTTGAATTCAAGGGAAGTAAGAGATAAAGCTGCAGAGGAAATCAAAAGCTTATGGCAAATGTTTTTGAAAGTCGATGCCACACAGTTGGAAATAAATCCTTTAGCAGAATCTGATGACGGTCGAGTTATATCAGTCGATGCCAAAATTAATTTTGATGATAACGCAGCTTATAGACAAGGGAATATATTTAAGTTGGAGGACCATTCAGAAAGTGATCCTAGAGAAGTCGAGGCGGCTAAATATAATCTCAATTACATTGGAATGAGTGGGAATATAGCTTGTCTGGTTAACGGAGCCGGTTTAGCTATGGCTACGATGGATATAATAAAACTTCACGGAGGGGAACCAGCGAATTTCTTAGATGTAGGCGGGAGCGTCCAGGAAAATCAAGTACGAGCAGCCTTCAAACTCTTAACGTCAGATCCTCAAGTAAAGTCGATATTGGTAAATGTTTTCGGTGGTATCGTTAATTGTGCCACTATCGCTAAAGGCATCGTAGCAGCCTCTGAAGGCTTGAAACTACCTCTAATTGTGAGATTGGAAGGCACAAATGTTGTGGAAGCGAAGAAAATTATTAAGGACTCGGGCTTGAATATCAAATCTGCTGATGACTTCGAGCATGCAGCTAAATTTGCGGTTGCAAGTGTGCAATGATAGTAGAAATTTGTATTCTTTTTTATACACTACATTTTTTGGAATAAATTGATTTGAAATAATATATTTGCGTTATTTTCCCCATGAATATAATATTATTTAAATTTCCCGCTATCACTCTGAAGTTTGTTCAGATCGTTCACGCTGTTAAATTGTTACTAATATAAGCTCATTGCTTATGTATTATCTGTTATTATCGTTAGACCTGCTGGAACGTACACATAAATAACTATTTAGTGATAAATACTTGTTGTTTGTGTTGAAAAAGGTAAGTGGCCGTTGCGTATTTTAATGTTTTTAAATTACTTCCATTTACTAGTGCCTTAACTCCAAAGATATTGACTGCCAACGTCATCGGTGTTATCTAACCTCAAAATTCGTCAGGACCACGTAAACATTGATGATAGAAAAGCCCACGGAAGATGCTCACCAAATTCGAAACGAAATCCGCTCGGGTGAAGGGGCTCTCCTTTCATCCTAAGCGGCCTTGGATATTGGCTAGGTAAGTTATTAAAAATACATTCCTTCATTGTAAACCATTATAAACTCTGTAGCAGTTCTTATTGGAACGACAGTTATATTCCACAGTAGTATCACCTTCATGCTATGTGATATATGGAATAAAATGTGCTATGCACTATCAAGGGTGGTTAGCATAGTAAGTTATACCTTTCCTATCTTGACATCGGTGGACTCTCCAAGAACGGAAGTCGTCTGGTGCTGTTTCGTTTTGTTTCGCACTGAAATCATGCCCATTCATTGCTGTAGTAGCACTTTTAGGATAGGCAAGATAAAGTTTTTGATTTATAAATCGAATGGACAAATTTTAAGAAATCAGTATATTAATATGTTGAGCGCGGTGTACCTACCACTGGGGATTTCTTTTCTTAACCAGGGGACGAAGTGACCACTGGTAAGCAGTACTGAATTTAGTCGGTAGGACAACGTGTCCGTCCATGGTCACACTGCCTTATACATTTCAAGACTTTGTTGTCACCTGTGGATACCTTTTAGATTCATTTCGCATAGTCAGTATCAACCTTTGGTCGAAGAAAGTAAACTTATTTTACTTGTACTTGAAGTTTGGGGTGTATCACTGTTTTTTTTTGTACGAGCCCCCAGTGAGCACTACTGAATTTAGTTGGTAGGACAATGTGTCCACTCGTGGTCACACTGCCTTATACATTTCAAGAATTTGTTGTCACCCGTGGATACCTTTTAGATTCATTTAGCATAGTTGGTGTCAACCTTTGGTCGAAGAATGTAAACTTATTTAACTTGGACTTGAAGTTTGGGGTGTATCACTGTTTTTCTTTTTGTACAAGCCCCCGGTGAGCACTCCTGAATTTAGTCGGTAGGACAATGTGTCCACTCGTGGTCACACTGTCTTATACATTTCAAGACTTTGTTGTCACCCGTGCATACCTTTTAGATTCATTTAGCATAGTCGGTATCAACCTTTGGTCGAAGAATGTAAACTTATTTTACTTGGACTTGAAGTTCGGGGTGTATCACTGTTTCTTTTTGTTGTACGAGCCTCTTTGTACATGTACAAAGATCGGAAAAAATCTTTGTACAAGAAATTTTCAGTTTGTACAACATAATAATGGTAACTGGACTACAAAAAATCTATGTACAATGTACCAAGCGCTAGCAAAATCTTTGTACGGAGCCAAAAATCTTTGTCTCCTACAAAAGAAAACAGTGGGGTGTATAGGTACAAAAAATATTTGAGCGAACAATGGTGAACATATATGAATTCTAAAATGTATATTTTGGCCTTTCATTTTGGATTATTAATAAGAGAGGCAAGGAAGTGAAGAAATATTTCACCGAGAACTTTAAAAAATATTTTACTTAACATCAGAAAAATTAAATGAAACATTACATTTGAATCTATCACATAACACGTAAACATGTTTATTTAGAAATATTTATATAATGTATAATAGTAGTAGTAATTTAGATATCTTTTTGATAACACACTAAACACATCGGAATGTCACATTGTTTACAAATAGCCTTCACTTTCATTGCGTTTCGTCGGGCACACCCAGAATTATGCTGCCTGGACATATTTTTGTAGCATACGCTGCACCTTTTTCGTGCCAGTCTTTTCTGACCCTCCACTTCCTTTAAAGCACTGTTTTTTTCTGTACGAGCCTCTTTGTACATGTACAAAGATTGGAAAAAAAATCTTTGTGCGAGAGATTTTTTAGTTTGTACAACATAATAATGGTAACTGGAACTACCCAAAAAAAATCTTTGTACAATGCACAAAGACGGAGCCAAGAATCTTTGTCTCGTACAAAAAAAAACAGTGTTTAAAGTATGGATTTGTTTGATGGACTCTCTCTCGAGGTTGATGTGTGAGCTAGGGACATATCTGAAGATAATACCAAACTTAAAATTACAGATTCTTTAAACCTTGTTATATTCATTTTTTCATTATTGACCTTGTTATACAAGCGCAGGACATTTACAACTGTAGTAGCTGTTATCAGATGAGAGATCAATATTTTGTACCACTTTATGGTACGACGACAGTAAGGGCAGTACGCTGCCATCTTATCCGACAAATCGATAATTCCTTTTCCTTGATTGTAATCCAAGATCATTGCTGGCTTGCTGCATTCTTTTCCTTTTTTCATATAAATTTCTAACGGCATCGTCAGAATTGACACTGGCCATAATTAAATAGCTGAAAATTCTGTAGAATTTAACAATGAAATAATCGCAGAAAAAGTAGTTAGAAATTTTCTATTTGCGCGTTATTGCAGTCCGCTCTGGTAATAGGGCCGGCTATGGGCGGTAAGAACAGTATTTTTTAGAACTCGGGTACCCCCACTACTGACGGCCGCAAAATTATACGCTATTTCATTGGCTAGCCAGCGGCCGAGACGAATATGAAACCCAAGGTGAGTCAGTAGTGACCATAGCACTCGAGCCAGAATGAGGGGAAACGGCCCTATTACCAGAACGGACTGTATTATTTTAAAGTAATACCTTTGATAAAAGCTGTTAGTGAATTCGAAATGGGGAAAAATTGTGGAAAACGTAGAAAAGAAAGCAAGGAAGGAACGAAAAGTAAATACCAGCAAATAATAAACAATTGCATGGGACTTGCTACGTCGTGTATTGGCGCCATCAGTTTCTAATTCTAAAGACAGAATTTTCCCAAAAGCCCACCAATTTCGCCCCAGGAATGAAGTTCGCTAACAGGGTGCCAGCCAGCTAGTCGGCGAGGGAGTGGGGAAAAAACTGTAACTTAGGGCGCCACCTGCTTCACACTTTCCTGTCAAACTCTGGATAAGCAGGAATCCTGAAGTTGGTCAACTCTCCCGGATTAAAAATTGGTTTGCGGTAATAAAAAGGGGAAAACCAACAAAAACAAGCAACCATTAGAGTTGGCGAGTCTGTAATAAATAAAGATTTGCAAAAAGAAAATTTTAAAAATAAAAATATGTAAGTAATGAAGTAATCAAGTAAAAAGTAAGTGATGTTTCCAGATATTTAAAGTGTCCTAATTAATTAATACCGATTCCCTTGGCCAACGTTATCGTTTACCAAAAAAAAAATCAATTAAACATTCTATTAACAAATTTTTCTATTTAAGATGAGTGAATTTGAAACATTGACTCGAAATTTACAGTCTTCCTTTTTTTTTTTTGAACTTTAAATAATAAATCTTGTTAATTAAGTTGGACCCAAAATTTACAGTGATTTGACTCTAACAAAAAATAAAGAAAAAACCAAACAAAAGTTGTCCAAATTCGGCCAAATGGCAGCGATCTTCCAAAATAAAATAAAACGGCCCATATGGATAATTAAACGGCTCAGACGAGGACAGGCCAGGATTAACACGGCCAATACTAAAATGACCCAAAACTAAAACCCCTGAAGAAACAGAAAATTCTAGAAATACGATTACCGCACAGGATAGAGTGAACCTCTTACCGTTAGAACGGGGTAAAACACCCAAAATAGCTACGGATGTCACGTGCTTCAATTAATCCGAAATTAATCGGTCATCAATAACCAACGCCGATTTGGCGATCCAAAAATAGTAAAGAGGCAACGGAACTGTGAAGTGTTTTGCCTAAAACCCGAGGAATTGAGATTTCAAATGAACAAATCTCTTTGAAGAAAATCACTTCGCGAAACAACGTGTTTACTCTACCAAAGTCTAACGGAAATGTAACGGAATGTAGGTTCCCTCTATCATGAAAATCGATAAGCTATCGATAACGTAAGGATATCGACCGCAAGATGACTCCCAAGGTCACGAACAAAGATTAAATAACACAACAATTGTAACGACAAATTACGGTATGCGGGAAGAGGAAAAGAAACGTAACAGACTGTACTTTGCTGTCAAACGTGTAAAGTACGGGTGCGCGAGTGGGGTAGAGCACGGGGAGCGGGTGAATTATTTCACATATTTGCCGGGGCTCAAATCTACTTGGTCGTACAACACGTATAATTTGGCAAAACAAAAAAATAACGTCTTACACAACCGAAGACCACGACTAGACTGATTTGTGTATGGTTACGACGGGCTTCACGCTACACAGCTGTTGATCACATGACTTTGGCGCATGCGTATTTCTTCTGTAGTAGCATCGGTCTCGTTATTTTATAGCCGCGCCTCGTATATGTCTAAATTACTGTTTATCTATTCAACTTTAGTCGTAGGAGTGATGTAATAATATACGTGCAGATTTCCTATAAATATTTGCACTTAGTTTACGTGCACTAACGTGGTAGATAGGGGAGAAATAGCTATAATCTAGGCAACCCTAATGATTTTACGTAAATCATTAAATTGTGACATTAATGTGAAATATGTTTGTTAATCTATTATTTTTGTCATAGTCTTCATAACGGCGTGATTCAACTATGGGACTACAGGATGTGCACCCTGCTAGAAAAATTCGACGAGCACGACGGGCCGGTCAGGGAATCTGCTTTCACAATCAACAACCACTGTTCGTATCGGGCGGTGACGATTACAAAATCAAGGTACAGTCCGCACTACTTCAAATGACGTGATTATTACTTTGGGCAAACAGCGGTAACAGCGTATAATGACAAAGGAAGTTACGACTCGCATACAGCATCGATCTAGTACTCACTAGTGGCGAGTCGGCGATGCTGTCGTAACTTATTTCGTAATTGTACGCTGTTATCTCTGTTTGCCCATACAGGTGATTTTTAAACGTCGTTTATATTTCAGGTTTGGAATTACAAGCAAAAGCGTTGTATTTTCACCTTGTTAGGCCATTTGGATTACATCAGAACGACCATGTTTCACCACGAATATCCATGGATAGTCTCGGCGTCTGACGATCAAACTATCCGCATTTGGAACTGGCAAAGTAGGGCCTCCATTTGCGTTCTGATGGGTCACAATCACTACGTTATGTGCGCCATGTTCCATCCTACGGAGGACATGCTAGTTTCGGCGTCGCTCGATCAAACTGTTCGCGTCTGGGACATAAGCGGATTGCGCAAGAAGAACGTAGCACCTGGCCCAGGCGGTTTGGAGGAACACCTCAAGAATCCGGGGGCTACCGATTTATTCGGGCAAGCGGATGCCGTGGTGAAACACGTTTTGGAGGGTCACGATCGTGGTGTTAACTGGGCGGCGTTTCATCCAACTTTGCCTCTGATTGTGTCGGGAGCCGACGATAGGCAGATTAAGCTCTGGAGGATGAACGAATGCAAGGCGTGGGAGGTTGATACGTGCAGAGGACATTACAATAACGTGTCGTGCGTCTTGTTCCATCCGAGGCAAGACTTGCTCTTATCTAACAGCGAGGATAGGAGCATTAGGGTTTGGGACATGTCGAAGAGGACATGTTTGTACACTTCGCGTAGGGAACACGAACGATTTTGGGTGCTCACCTCTCATCCTACCCTAAATCTTTTCGCCGCCGGCCACGATACGGGCATGGTCATCTTCAAGGTAAATTCCATTTTCCGATGTGTTCACATTCCGCGTGAGCTATAATTACGAAATAAGTTACGACAGCCTACATATACACAGAACTACTCGCATACAGCGTACTGACTAGTGTTGAGTCGGCGATGCTGTCGTGACTTATTTCGTAATTGTACGCTGTTACCGCTGTTTTACCCAGACTAGTAATCATTCTACGTTTTCAGTTGGAGAGGGAAAGACCGGCGTACACCGTTCACGGTAACATTTTATATTACGTCAAAGAACGCTACTTGCGTAAATTGGACTTCACCACTTCCAAAGACGTGGCAGTCATGCAAATTAGGGAGGCGGGAAGACCCCCGTGTACAGCATGTCGTTTAATCCGGCGGAGAATGCGGTTTTGCTTTGTACCCGCGCCTCGAATGTGGATAACAGCACTTACGACCTCTACACGATTCCCAGAGAGCACGACGCTGAAAGTCAAGTGCCAGAAGCTGAAAGTAAAAGATCCTCGGGTATCACCGCTCTATGGGTTGCCAGGAATAGATTTGCCGTTTTGGATAGGTCCTACCAGGTTTGTTTAATACCTAAGATGTTACTATAGTTTGACGTAATTTCCCAAAGGCTTTATAGTTAAGACCGGTGATAGCCGGTGGTTTATCGGGTTACGCGACCGATCAAGCGAGTCAAACAAAGCTATGTCCGTTCAGGTCGCAGATGGATAACCGCCGCCGTTATCATTCGGGGAGTTGTATTGTAGGTTTTCTAGTTTTTATATTGTGAGACGAATACTGCAGGATATGATCGGCCCAATAATAATAGCGATTTCTCTCCCCCACTTGTGTTGAGAATTTCGGGCTAGTTGTGATGTGTCAGTAGCTATAGTAAACTACCTTTTTAAAACAATCTTCCTTTTCTTCTTCTTTTTGTAGGCATCTACCTGTTTATTACAAATTTAAATGGATTCCCGCCATCTTTTGGCGGGTCTCATGATCTCTTCCCTACCGATAATTTGTCTCTGGCAATTCTTCTTCGGTTCTCCTTTTACCCCGTCAGGGCTTCGAAGTATCTTATTTCTTTTTTCCACCCACCTTTCAAAATTTGGAATCGAGTGAATATGGCGGATGAGGCAATAGTGGGCGAATGTGATGGCCCATTATCGTGATAGAACAGTGACTGTTCCGGTTAACAAATATTTCAGACAATATTCTTTTGCTACCATTTCTTATAATACGCAAGATTACTTAGAGCAGGGGTCTCCAAACTTTTCAGCCTTGGGGCCATACTGATAACTTCAGTGAGTTTTCTGCGTATTATACTTGTCATTAAGCTTTACCTAGCAAGTAAATAAATCCGAGTTATTATCATTCTGTGTTTTTTATACAACATATCACAACAACAATAAGCTATTAGCTGTCATTGGCCGGATTGATGACACCGGATTTGGCCCGCGAGCCGTAGTTTGGAGACCCCTGATTTAGAGCAATAATTAAATATTTATTAAGCATACCCGTGGTTTGTTCGATTTGCATATGTGGATAGACCACCTACAAATATTAAAAGGGGAAATGTGCACGCCTCTGTTTGTACTGCTCCAGCTTCTCATTCCTTTTCCACCCGTATGCTCAATTATTAGGTTAGCTCATTATAGAACACCTCTTCAAACATGTCTTTTCATAGAAACGGTGAAACTTGCGGGGATCCAAAAGCAGTAGATATATTCATGTCCTCGACCAGCTCCGTGAAACAATTGAAGAAGGACTTATTAACATTAAGTACAACATTTCCAAATTTTTCAGTACAAAGCAAGAAATATGAAAATCAACAGTGAAATACTTTCGCCGGGATTGAAATGCATTGTCATTCATATTCAACGAATTTTTCGTGATTTAATTTAAATTTTTCGTATTTCATTGAGCTAGCGTGCTAGGGCCGCACACGTGCGGCCCTATTGACAGAGACGAATATGAAACCCGATGTGAGGGCAGCGCTCGAGCGAGAATGATGGGAAACGACCTTATTGAAAGAGGCCCTATTACCAGAGCGGACTGTAGTTTATGATTAATAAAACGTAATTCTCTACATGATAATTATTGGCATTTGAAATTTTGTGCAGGCTATTGTACAGCTTTCTGCGAGAGCTGCCTAACCTAAGTTTTGTAGAGAGTCTTTTAGATTTCTCATTTTCTTTTCTTTGAACTATTTTTAGCTCTCTAATTGAAACTAGTTTTCGACAGGTAACTAATCCTTTATACTTGAAACCAAAAAAATTATTAGGTGCTAGGTCTTGACTGTATATCGAATATCGAAGTAAATATAACGTGGGTCCTGCTACTCTTGAAGGTCTTTTGTTTCTCATTAAATATTTAGGATCAAAATGGCTTCGACAAGTCTAAATTCTTCGGTTTCTCCTTGTCCACCTTGAGCAAGTTTGGGTTCCCACGTGCTTTTACCCATAATGCTGCTCTACTTGCTTCTTTGATGAAATTGATCCACAAGTAGTAGATATATTCATGTCCCCGATCTGTTGGTAACCCAGATATCGAATTCTTGCATGATCAATATGTGAAACAATTGAAGAAGGTCTTACTAACATTAAGTACAACATTCCCAAACTTATTGGTACAACGCAAGAAACAACAACAAACGACCAAATCAACAGTGAAATACTTTCGCTGGCATTGAAATGCATTGTCATTCATATTCAACGAATTTTTCGTGATTTAATTTAAATTTTTCGTATTTCATTGAGCTAGCGTGCTAGGGCCGCACACGTGCGGCCCTATTGACAGAGACGAATATGAAACCCGATGTGAGGGCAGCGCTCGAGCGAGAATGATGGGAAACGACCCTATTGAAAGAGGCCCTATTACCAGAGCGGACTGTAGTTTATGATTAATAAAACGTAATTCTCTACATGATAATTATTGGCATTTGAAATTTTGTGCAGGCTATTGTACAGCTTTCTGCTTTTGAATCCTTGAAAACCAATCTCTAAAATATTTTTTATTTGAGCGAAGCTCTTAGGGAGGTTCTGCGGCGAGAGTTAACTGGGGAAAAAGTGAGACGCCTGAAATCGTCAAATAGACGCTTTTCTTCTATCTTTCTTCTTTCATTAGTTCTTTCTCGCTCGCACACACACACACGTGTGCGTCTCCCCCGCTAGATGGCGCTGCTATTGTTCGGACTCGAATTTACTTCAAATTTAACTTCAACTTATTTACCATCGGTTTCGAAATGAAATACTTTTTCTTTATACATTGTTTATTCAATTATAGAATTTTACCTTTTATTTAAATAATCATCAAATTCGCTCTTGTCGGGTGTCCCTCCTCTCCTTTTTTAACGTTCCCATGACCCTATTTCTTTTTCTCATGCTTTTCTCTATCTCTATACCACCCTCTGCTTTATTTGTAATCGTCACTCCCAGATATTCGAACGTATTCACTGTCTACTGTCATTACACCTAAATTCTATTTTCCCATTATCTATTTTTCCTTGATTTTTCATTTCTAAGTATTTTGTTTTCTCCTAGTCCAAATTTTCGTGCAGTTCTAGTTTCTCGAACATTCTCTCGAGTTCAACTTTTGATTTTGTAATCTCTGTCATCTGCAAATGCGATAACTTGTTGTTTCGTATAATATTTTATTCCCCCTTGTCGGGTGTCCCACGATACCTCTCCTTTTTTTTTTATTTTTTAAACGCTCTTACCGCTTCTTGAGTCTACGTAAAATGGAAGAGTTAAATAACCCTCTATAATATGACCCACAACTGAGGTTAGTATGTTAGGCAACTCTCATACAAAGCTGTGCAATAGTCTGCATAGTAAGTTAATCACACTGCAATCACTGAAACCATATTAAACTTTGACCCTCATTAGGATTCATTAGCACGGTATAGTCAGTCCACGGTTAAGAAAACAAAGTACCTCAGCCAGTTATGCAATAAAAGTTCATGGCAATACATTTGACCAAATGAGTGGTTCCATTTGATGATACTAAAGCAACTGTTCTAGATCGCTTTGCAGATAGTTATTTAGATACTTCGAATTATTTTTGGCTGTCTTATTGAAACTAGTTTTCTATTTACCATTGGTCATAGACGCGATATATTCCTGGATGTGCCAATATCGCTTTAGTTCATCAGATAGTCCAGTTGAGTCTATTACCATAAAATTTTGTTGGGAAACTATCTGAGGGAGTACGGTTTGTTAATCTCGTGGAGTACTGATGAATCCAAATAAGGACTAAACTAGTTTACCGTTGTATAGTCCGCTCTGGTAATAGGGCCGGCTATTTGCGGTGAGGATAGATACGCTATTTCATTGAGCTAGCGTGCGGCCCTATTGACAGAGACGAATATGAAACCTCGAGCGAGAATGAGGGGAAGCGGCCCTATTACCAGAGCGGACTGTAATTTGTGGATAGTAAACGTAACGTCTCTTTATGATAATTATTGGCACATTCTGTGAGAGCTGCCTTACCCGAGTTTTGTACAGATTTTTTTCTTTGAACTATTTTTAACTCTCTCATTGTAACTCGTTTTCTACAAGTAACTTATCCTTCACACTTGAAAACAAAAAGAAATTATTAGGTGCCAGGTCTTGATTGTATATCGAATATCGAAGTAAATATAATGTGGGCCATGCTACTCTTGAAGGTCTATTGTTTCTCATTAAATATTTAGGATCAAAATTCTTCGGTTTCTCCTTGTTCACTTCGAGCAAGTTTGGGTTCCACCGCGTTTTTACCCATAATGCTGCTCTACTTGCTTCTTGGGGAAATCGATGCAAAATATTGCGACCAAACGACCAATTCATTACTGCACACTTCCTCATCTTCCTACAAATAATTTTATTTTATGTAAGGTGGTACTTATTTTACATACTTCGTGCAATTATTGAATATTATGTTATGCAATATTTTTCTCAATGATTACACTACCTAGAACCTTCTATTAAAAACACTGCTTCGATTTATACTTTCAAAAAACAAGTTAAAGAATTGCTTCTTAGACATCAGTTTTATAGATTGGATGAGTACTTCCACGTTAGATTTATTTAAATTTCAGAAATATGAGTGTCAGAATTATATTAATTTATTAATTTATTAGTTTCATTATTATTATGATGCTATTATATTTTATTGTATTACATTTATTTATTTTTATTATTATTATTTTTATTTCTTTTGGTGGTGGACTTGTTAAATACATATTTCATGTACTTTAACAAATAAAATTATTATTATTATGAGGGAAGTAATAAACAACTGGAATTGAAAAGAAGGTCTGTTCAGAAGGTTTATTGTGGCAATATGAATGAAAATATATGAAATATTTAATGTTTGTCTATCTCATCAACTAGAGCTGATACAAGAAACAGAATGGCATTTTTCGAATCAGAGTTCTTGAAATATTTAAAATCGGCTTTTATGCAGCAAAAAAAAAAATTAAAAAATACGAAACAACCAAAAATAATAACTAAATCACATAGCAAAATGGCTAACACCTGAGGATGGTCAATATTTATACACGTGATCAGATATATTTGGTGTAGCTAACAGATTAGATGTCTCTCCCCCCTCCCTTGTCCAGCTCCTTTCCCTCCCTCTCGCCCAGCTCCTTTCCCTCCCTCTCGCCCAAATACATACAAGAGCTGCGATCGCGCCGATATCCCCACTCCTCTGCTTACTAGGCGGAAACGGTAATTACTTTACGAATCGTCCTCGTATATTTATTTATTTTTATTGTTTTTATTTTTATTTCCTTTGGTGGTGGACTTGTTAAATACATATTTCATGTACTTTAACAAATAAAATTATTATTATTATGAGGGAAGTAATAAACAAGTGGAATTGAAAAGAAGGTCTGTTCAGAAGGTTTATTGTGGCAATATGAATGAAAATATATGAAATATTTAATGTTTGTCTATCTCATCAACTAGAGCTGATACAAGAAACAGAATGGCATTTTTCGAATCAGAGTTCTTGAAATATTTAAAATCGGCTTTTTATGCAGCAAAAAAAAATTTAAAAATACGAAACAACCAAAAATAATAACTAAATCACATAGCAAAATGGCTAACACCCGAGAATGGTCAATATTTATACACGTGATCAGATATATTTGGTGTAGCTAACAGGTTAGATGTCTCCCCTCCCCCCCTCTCCCCTCCCTCGTTCAGCTCCTTTCCCTCCCTCTCGCCCAAATACATACAAGAGCTGCGATCGTGCCGATATCCCCACTCCTCTGCTTACTAGGCGGAAACGGAAATTACTTTACGAATCGCCCTCGTATATTTATTTATTTTTATTGTTTTTATTTTTATTTCTTTTGGTGGTGGACTTGTTAAATACATATTTCATGTACTTTAACAAATAAAATTATTATTATGAATTCTTTTACGAATCGCCCTCGTATATTCTTTTCTTCTCACATCTTTTCCTACACCGCTATTAGTGTATAGAAATTGTACGATCTTCTTTGTTTCTTTCCATTTCCAGTAGGATTTTATTGTCTCTCTCGTTCCAGCCCAATATTCGCTTTTTTCCCTTTTGTCTTGCGATTGTCTTCATCATGTTTATCCATCCTATTTGGTTCTATGAGCAAATCCTATATTACCCACCATAGTTTGGCCCACCAACAATCATCTTTTCTCCGGATTTGGGATTATCAACTTCATTAAATTTTACGTCTTATATTACAGTTGGTGATTAAAAATCTAAAAAATGAAGTCACTAAGAAGGTGCAAACGCCGAACTGCGATGAGATCTTTTACGCTGGTACGGGAATGCTTCTGCTCCGAGACATGGATGTTGTCATATTATTCGATGTGCAACAAAAACGAACCATCGCTCAAGGTAAACAAATTCCTGCAACATTCGACTCGTAACCGATATTTTTCTTTTTTCTAATTTTAGTCAAAGTCACGAGTTTACGCTACGTAGTATGGTCTTCGGATATGAGTCATATTGCTTTGTTAGGAAGGCACAATGTTAGCATCTGCAATAGGAAGCTCGATTTGCTCTGTTCCTTGCACGAAAGCACCCGGGTAAAATCGGGTGCTTGGGACGATTCCGGAGTATTCATCTATACCACAAGCAATCATATTAAATACACGTTAATTAACGGGTTCGTATACATTAGTTTCGGTTCATTTACCCATTTTTTGATTTCTTGTATTTTTACGTTTTAGCGATCACGGAATCATACGAACATTGGATTTGCCGATTTATATCACGCGCGTTACAGGAAACAACGTCTTTTGTTTAGATCGCGAATATAAACCGAGAACATTCACCATAGATCCGACCGAATTTAAATTTAAGCTCGCTTTGATCCACCACAAATACGAAGAAGTTCTGTATATGGTGAAGAACGCCAAGTTAGTCGGCCAGGCGATTATCTCCTATTTACAAAGAAAGGTTATCCGGAAGTTGCCTTGCATTTCGTCAAAGACGACAAGACCAGATTCACATTGGCCTTAGAATGTGGCAATATCGAAATCGCTTTGGATGCTGCTAAGGCGCTCAATGACAAAGCGTGTTGGGATCAATTAGCCGACGCCGCCTTGATGCATGGTAATCATCAGGTCGTCGAGATGTGCTATCAGCGGACCAAAAGCTTCGATAGGCTATCGTTCCTTTATTTAATTACCGGAAATTTGGAAAAACTCAGGAAGATGACCAAAATAGCCGAAATTAGGAAAGAAAGATCGGCTCAGTACCACGGTGCCCTTCTCCTTGGCGATATCGAGGAAAGGATGAGGACTTTGAAAAGCGTCAATTTACATTCCCTGGCTTATTTAACAGCGGCCCTTCACGGCTATGATGAGGAGGCAGAAAATCTGAAGGAGTCATGCGACGAGGTTCCTGCTTTAGATAAAAACGCCAAATTTCTAAGACCGCCCCCTCCGGTACAACAGGCGGAAAACAACTGGCCTCTCCTTACGGTTAACAGGGTACGTTTATAATAATTTATCTTTTAAATATCCTCTCTACCACTTTTAGGTGAATTAGACAATAAATCGGGAGTTAATAACTATATTTAAATGATAAGTACACATACAGGCTGGTGGCGCCTAAACTAATCATTTTCATTAAGCGTTTTGGGTTAAATCGTGGTATTTTTAATTAAAACATCCTATATCTTGGTTATGAGAAATATTTTATGGAAGTGTTTTGGGTTAAATCGTCATATCTTGGGCCAAGCATTCTCCAGTTACCATACGGAAAATTATTTATGAAACACCCTGTATATATATATGAGTGTGCTTCGTGACATATACAGGGCTGCTCACGACTAGTGCGTCGGACTGTAGCCCCCAAACTAATAGTTTGTTTTTAAACCTCTCTTGACAGGATGGTGTATGTTTACAAAGGCCATAATTAGAAATTATTGTTATTTATACAGCGTGCCCCAAAAAGGCGCTAAGTATCGAAGTTATGTTTCTTTTTAACGGAACACTACGAATTTTTTGCTGGTTTCGAATTGTAGAGAAAAATAAAGGTGAGCTACTTCAATATTCCCTATACTTATCGTTTACCGTTTTCGAAGTATTTGAGGATTTTCCAAAAAGTAAGATGTTTTGAAAATGGACATATCAGACGAACTAATTGAAATTTTCAAATCATATTTTTTAGCCTTAATTTGGTTTATCTTGGGGTTACTTGTTTTCAGGTATGTAATTTTACAATAATGTACAGGCTGATTCCATAGATCGGCTTTATTTGTCTCGACTTCAATAGCGTATAACTACGTTATTTCAAATGGAACACCCTGTATATTTTTAGACATCGGAGAAAGGTTTTTCAATCTGTATTAGGTTTCAGCAGTTTCGATTTAATTTCTATCTAGGTAAAATTTAACATACCTTCAAATTTTTTCCGAAATCACAAGAGATAGGTATAGAAAAACCTAATACAATTTGGGTAGGAATTGAAAAACCTTTCTCCGAGTCTAAAAATATACAGGATGTTCCATTTGAAATAACAAAGTTATACACTATTGAAGTTGAGATAAATAAAACCGATCTATGAAGTCACCTGTAGATAATTGTAAAATTGCATACCTTGCAAATTTTGTTCACCCTGTATCTTCGAAACAAAGGGGTTTTCCAAAAATCATCAAAGGACAAAATATTCTTAGAATAGGCTGAGGAATAACCCCTTGAATTTTTGCCGCATGTTTTCCTAACACCCTGTATATACATATACAGGGTGTTTCATAAACAATCTTCCATATGACAACTGGAGAATGCTTGGGCCAAAATATGACGATTTAACCCAAGACACTTCTATAAAATATTCCTCATAACCGAGATATAGGATGTTTTAATTAAAAGTACAACGAGTATTCAGGTTGAGTTTTCATTATTTTGTAAGTAAATTAAAATGAATTATTAAATTTTATCGCTGACATACATCTCACATGATATCGATAAGACAGCTGCGATTAGTAGGCTCTGGTCTATTGATAAAGGTGTAGTACGCTGATGTTGTTTTGTTTGTGTAATATTTTAGGTGTTCTAAGGTTAAATCGTCATATTTTCGGCCAATTATTCTCTAGTTGCCATATGGATAATAATTAATAAAACAGCCTGTATACATGGTAACAACATTAAAATTTACATGGCCCTTGTTAAGTTCCTGTAGGATTACCATTTGATATGTTAAGTTTTTTACAATTTTGATACTTTGTGATGGTAATGTGGCTGACGACAAACATTATAAACGAGAACTTCTAAACTGAAAAATGAAAATAAAGCGGAAAAAAAAATGAACACTATTAAATTAAATCTTGAATTTCTTTTTTAAATCAATCTCATTCCAAAAAATATTTTAATATACCATTACTAGAAATAAATGGCCCGTTAAAAATTCCAACAAAAAAAAAGAAAGTAACTAAGCTAATCAAATAGACTTATTAACGAGAATACACATTATCTACAGTAGTGGAGATATTTTATACCCATCGTTGTTATCATTTTAAGGGATTCTTCGAGACTGCTTCGATGGCCAAAGTTACTAACATGACCAATCTGGAAATCGACCCTACTGTGGAGGTGCCAATCGATGAAGGTGGTTGGGGCGACGAAGACGACGATCTGGACGAGGAAGAACACGACAAGAAGAAGGTTGAGGTAATAGATAAATGATAAAAGTGGGGTGACTCCCAAAGTAACTTTTATAACGTTTTCGGTCAAGTAAAATAAGATACGAACTGCTTATATTTATTAATATATGGAACATGTACAAATGAAACCACTACAATCCGGGAAATATCTCGTGACAATGATGAGTCACTCTGCGCATTGTGTACATGAGTGGGCGGATCGTGTACGGTGACCGCTCTATGACGTAAGAGCTTAATCCCGTCCTCTTGCCAATGCGCGATGTTCGCGAAATATTTGCCAGACTGTAGTGTCAAGTGAAATTACGTCATCCGATGTGCTATGGGAAAGTACAGAATAGAATTTATCAATCATATAGTGAAACCCAATAGAACTGACACATGCAGTCGATTCAAGTGGTACATTCCCTCACAAAATGTCAATCCGCCTTGTTTAAATTGTTTCTAACCTAATAATTTGACCTTTTGACGGTTAGAAAATTTATACAGGGTGTAACTGTGTAAATGGTTAAAAAGTTGTCCAAGGTAGATAATTAAAATATATTCAATATTTGCTTAATAAACGTAGGGCCCCAAACATACCGTCCGCAAGATATTTATAATTACAGTTTTGAGTCCGGCCCTGTTATACAAATGTAGCGAGTTTCCAATACGAATAACGATCGGATCATTGATCGAGTAAGCAGAATTTTTCACACTGCTTGCACAGTACATACATCTTATCTGTGGTTTATTAATTATTTTACTATAAACATTTTTGCATGGCAATCACATAAAGTTTCTTGTGAAACTTTCTTTGTTTTCTTGACTTTACATTGTTTACCAATAAATAAATCTTTTTAAAAGAAAATATTTTTATCGCTACCAATAAAAGATCGTCGAACTTTTCAAATATAGGTCAAGTTCATGCAACGACAGCGAAATAAAACATCTGTTTATTTTTCTGTAATAGTGACAGAGACAGAGAAGCATTATTCACTTGTCGATAATGTGCTCTTTACGGGCGGTGCTATTTCAATTAAACCATCTGCTTACATTGTAGAATACCCGAATACTGACTGAATGCCCGGCGCCAAAATTTTATTAAAATTAAGCAAAAACGTTTCGAGTGATTTGCCATTGTTTTTGCTGATTACGTTAACTATACCATACCAGCTTTACCATATTAATAAATTAACCATTTACACAGTTACACCCTGTATATTATATTTTTTGGCGTACAGTGTAAACAAGTAATGGTAAATAAATTTGCTTTTATTTTTTATTATTAGTTCATATATTTGCCGGGGCTCAAATCTACTTGGTCGCACTATAAACAGTTATCGGTAGTGTTGCTCACTAGCGCCAACGAGCAGTGGCGGAGGTTAGATACTTTTAATATACGAGTACGTATGTTTACATACGAATGATGACATGGCTCTGTCTGTTGCCAACCTAACGGAAGCACTATTCCTACCAGATACAACCTTCAATATAACTGCGAGTCTCAAAGAGAACTGTTGTGTACGACCAATGTTGGACAAAGTTACAAATTTGATGTAAACTTTTATGCGTCCGCCACTGACTTATCGGTGAATGTCACTGATGTAATTTTTTAGGTTGGTGCCGATGGTGAACCGGGATGGGATGTAGAAGACGCGGACTTGGATTTACCCGACTTGGATCCCGTACGTGAAACCGTCGCAACCGGATACGTTCATTTACCGGCTGTTGGCACATCTCCTCCAACGATGTGGATCAAAACGACTCAATTAGCTGTGGATCACATTATCGCGGGATCGTACGAATCTGCTTGTCGCCTTCTTCACGATCAAGTATGTTTTTAAATAGCAAATAATCTAAATTCGCGTCCCCTTTTTTGTTTTTCGTTTTTTAGGTCGGCGTTGTCAATTTTGCGCCGTATTCATCGATATTCCTCGAAGTTTTCACAGCTTCGAAAACTTACTTCCAATGGCAACAAAACATTCCCCCGCAGACGAACTACATCAATCGCATCACCAAAGATAGTAAAAGATCCAGCCGCATCGTCACCGTTAAACTAAAGGATTTAGTTCAACGATTACAGGTATGTCATCCGAGTTTTTACAACTAAAATTTTTCCATAAAATTGCTTTGTGCAGGTGTGCTATCAATTAACCACGGGTGGTAAATTTTCCGAAGCGATCGAGCGTTTCCAAGAGCTCGTATTGTACGTGACATTGTTAGCCGTCGAGACGAAGCAAGAGATATCCGAGGCGGAGCAGTTGCTTAAAATATGCGGCGAATACATTTTGGGACTGAAGATGGAAACGTTGCGTAAAGGCCTATCGAAAACGTCAGGGAAGAACAGAAACGTCAGTGCGAAATGGCCGCCTATTTTACGCATTGTAACTTGCAACCGATCCATCAAATTCTCACGTTGAGAACGGCATTGAATATGTTCTTCAAAATGAAAAATTATAGAACCGCCTCTAGTTTCGCGAAGCGCCTTTTTGGAGTTAGGTCCAAGACCGGAAGTTGCACAGCAAGCGCGTAAGATCCTACAAGCTTGCGATACGAATATGACCGACGAGTTGCAACTGCAATATGACGAACACAATCCTTTCTTATTGTGTGGCATATCTTACAAGCCCATATACAGAGGAAAACCCGAAGAGAAATGCCCGCTTTGCGCCACGAGCTATATGCCGGAGTATAAGGGTCACCTCTGTAACGTTTGCGGCGTTGCCGAAATAGGAAAGGAGTGCTCTGGCTTAAAAATTGGCGTACATCAGACTAAATAAATATGTATTTTAGCCACGTTCTTATTATAGATAAAGTTCTTTCCGTAAAGTTCCATTTCCCTTTTCCTCAATGGAATTAATATGTGCGTTGTAAATTATTAAAATAATATAGAATACAGGCAGTATCATACATGAAATACTAATTTGTATGTATTTATAATTTAAATGTTTTATAAATAAAGGTATAAATAAAGAAAATTTGTTTTAATACTTTACAGTAGCACATCAATACGGACCCGCTCTATCCATTTCCGGCGTCAGAAATGCTCTATCTCGTATAGTTTTCGACGTAAGGTGTTATTTTCGAACTACGGTGCTCTGAGCCGAAGTCTGCCGTGTACATGTCGCTCTACAGCCTTACGTAAAATTCGCTCTAGCGCCTTTATTCGACGTCGTAGGTTAATTTGGACCACGCCATCGTGTTCTGCGGCTAATTCTACGTACGGGAGCCGAGTTATAGCAAAATCTATTTTCCGACCGGATTCGTCAAAATCCATGGACTATAGTTCAGGAAAATTTCGCCCGAAAAAACGAAAATCGTCCGACCGGCCTGAAATTACGGGAACGTATCAATACGGACCCGCTCTATCCATTTCCGGCGTCAGAAATGCTCTATCTCGTGTAGTTTTCGACGTAAGGCGTTATTTTCGAACTACGGTGCTCTGAGCCGAAGTCTGCCGTGTACATGTCGCTCAACAGCCTTACGTAAAATTCGCTCTAGCGCCTTTATTCGACGTCGTAGGTTAATTTGGACCACGCCATCGTGTTCTGCGGCTAATTCTACGTGCGGGAGCCGAGTTATAGCAATATCTATTTTCCGACCGGATTCGTCAAAATCCATGGACTATAGTTCAGGGAAAATTTCGCCCGAAAAAACGAAAATCGTCCGACCGGCCTGAAATTACGGGAACGTATCAATACGGACCCGCTCTATCCATTTCCGGCGTCAGAAATGCTCTATCTCGTGTAGTTTTCGACGTAAGGTGTTATTTTCGAACTACGGTGCTCTGAGCCGAAGTCTGCCGTGTACATGTCGCTCAACAGCCTTACGTAAAATTCGCTCTAGCGCCTTTATTCGACGTCGTAGGTTAATTTGGACCACGCCATCGTGTTCTGCGGCTAATTCTACGTGCGGGAGCCGAGTTATAGCAATATCTATTTTCCGACCGGATTCGTCAAAATCCATGGACTATAGTTCAGGGAAAATTTCGCCCGAAAAAACGAAAATCGTCCGACCGGCCTGAAATTACGGGAACGTATCAATACGGACCCGCTCTATCCATTTCCGGCGTCAGAAATGCTCTATCTCGTGTAGTTTTCGACGTAAGGCGTTATTTTCGAACTACGGTGCTCTGAGCCGAAGTCTGCCGTGTACATGTCGCTCAACAGCCTTACGTAAAATTCGCTCTAGCGCCTTTATTCGACGTCGTAGGTTAATTTGGACCACGCCATCGTGTTCTGCGGCTAATTCTACGTACGGGAGCCGAGTTATAGCAAAATCTATTTTCCGACCGGATTCGTCAAAATCCATGGACTATAGTTCAGGGAAAATTTCGCCCGAAAAAACGAAAATCGTCCGACGGGCCTGAAATTACGGGAACGTATCAATACGGACCCGCTCTATCCATTTCCGGCGTCAGAAATGCTCTATCTCGTGTAGTTTTCGACGTAAGGTGTTATTTTCGAACTACGGTGCTCTGAGCCGAAGTCTGCCGTGTACATGTCGCTCAACAGCCTTACGTAAAATTCGCTCTAGCGCCTTTATTCGACGTCGTAGGTTAATTTGGACCACGCCATCGTGTTCTGCGGCTAATTCTACGTACGGGAGCCGAGTTATAGCAAAATCTATTTTCCGACCGGATTCGTCAAAATCCATGGACTATAGTTCAGGGAAAATTTCGCCCGAAAAACGAAAATCGTCCGACCGGCCTGAAATTGCGGGAACGTATCAATACGGACCCGCTCTATCCATTTCCGGCGTCAGAAATGCTCTATCTCGTGTAGTTTTCGACGTAAGGCGTTATTTTCGAACTACGGTGCTCTGAGCCGAAGTCTGCCGTGCACATGTCGCTCAACAGCCTTACGTAAAATTCGCTCTAGCGCCTTTATTCGACATCGTAGGTTAATTTGGACCACGCCATCGTGTTCTGCGGCTAATTCTACGTACGGGAGCCGAGTTATAGCAAAATCTATTTTCCGACCGGATTCGTCAAAATCCATGGACTATAGTTCAGGGAAAATTTCGCCCGAAAAAACGAAAATCGTCCGACCGGCCTGAAATTACGGGAACGTATCAATACGGACCCGCTCTATCCATTTCCGGCGTCAGAAATGCTCTATCTCGTGTAGTTTTCGACGTAAGGTGTTATTTTCGAACTACGGTGCTCTGAGCCGAAGTCTGCCGTGTACATGTCGCTCACCAGCCTTACGTAAAATTCGCTCTAGCGCCTTTATTCGACGTCGTAGGTTAATTTGGACCACGCCATCGTGTTCTGCGGCTAATTCTACGTACGGGAGCCGAGTTATAGCAAAATCTATTTTCCGACAGGATTCGTCAAAATCCATGGACTATAGTTCAGGGAAAATTTCGCCCGAAAAAACGAAAATCGTCCGACCGGCCTGAAATTACGGGAACGTATCAATACGGACCCGCTCTATCCATTTCCGGCGTCAGAAATGCTCTATCTCGTGTAGTTTTCGACGTAAGGTGTTATTTTCGAACTACGGTGCTCTGAGCCGAAGTCTGCCGTGTACATGTCGCTCAACAGCCTTACGTAAAATTCGCTCTAGCGCCTTTATTCGACGTCGTAGGTTAATTTGGACCACGCCATCGTGTTCTGCGGCTAATTCTACGTGCGGGAGCCGAGTTATAGCAATATCTATTTTCCGACCGGATTCGTCAAAATCCATGGACTATAGTTCAGGGAAAATTTCGCCCGAAAAAGCGAAAATCGTCTGACCGGCCTGAAATTACGGGAACGTATCAATACGGACCCGCTCTATCCATTTCCGGCGTCAGAAATGCTCTATCTCGTGTAGTTTTCGACGTAAGGTGTTATTTTCGAACTACGGTGCTCTGAGCCGAAGTCTGTCGTGTACTATTCGTCAAAATCCATGGATATTGCGGTAGCATATTAATACCTATCTAGTTTTGGCGTCAGAAATGCCCTATCTCGTGTGATTTGATAGATCTTTAGTTTATCCCATGGGCAGAATTGATAGTTCTGGAAAAACTGTCTATCAATAGATCTGTAATTAAAGAAGATTGTGTTATATGCGTGGATGTTTAAAATAAAGCAAAAAATACAAGAGAACGTTTATTATATAATTAGAGTAAAAGACAACTTTTCTTTGCGCACAGTATTTGATTAATTGTGAAATTTTTATTTACACATCAGTTTATAGTTCATTTATTTCGATTAACGGTCGTAGTGATACACCAGATCCCTTCTGGCCCGCGCTCGCTCCTGGTGTTACTTATGGGAAAACGATGAGATTATGGAAGATGAAGTAACTCCCACACCTGTAACTACCTGGTCAAGAAGGACCTCTGCAGCTCTTAAAAATCCTACGAGTTATTCTGGAACAGCAGAGTGAAAGTGATTCCAATTATATTTGAAAAATAAAGAAAAGAGAACATAAGAGACAGATAAGAGGAACTTACCTTCAATCTTATAATACACTGACTGAGATGGCTAGACGTGACATCGTCCACTAGTTTACCATATCTTCACTGCCTCTCCCTCGTCTGTGTGTAATGCAGCTCATCAGTGAGGTAGTAAAATCCACAGACTCTATATGACGAGTATGTATTAAGACAGGTGTCGGCAGACTATTTTGCATGCAGTAACGGGCCAGACAGATAATTATCGAAGGCTTGACAGACTCGGGCTAAACGCAAACAAATAGAATCACATTAAAAATAATAATAATAATAATAATAATAGGATACCTCATTCTCTATTACGACACATCCATGTTGCAATGGCTACTGTTCAGCAGGCCATACTGGATATTAATTCAATATGTTTTTAAAATCTTGTCCTTTCTATTGCAATTCCCCAAACTTTTCCGTCCTTTTCGATGTGGCATGTGGTCTAACTGTTCCTTTCTCCCTGTGGACCTCAGTATAACATATTATGACATTGAGTTTTGACAGGCTTTCTTAAAATGTGTGTTTTTCGTTTGCCTCTCTTTGTTCAGTCCTCCACAGTTTCACGTCTATGATTTTCCTTGACCATCGTATTTCTATTATGTTCTTCGAGCACCATTTATAAACGCCTGGAATTTTTGCTTCATTGTTGTTGCTGCAACCTATCAAGTTAATCAAGTTTCAGAACAATAAAGAAGTATTGAAAAATCACATTGTAATGTCTATTATAATAATTGGTATTACCTTTGTTTTGCTTTTATCCTGATTTGCGAAATCATTCTTGATGTGTTTCAAATATGTACGTGCAGTAAAACGATGAAACTTCAAAACAAATTCTTGATATTAATCGACTTTTACGGGGCAAATCAGGCTCGGGGCCCTAATTTGTAAACTGGTGTATTTCATAGATGTATTGGTGTATATTCGGTTGCCTGTTTTTGCAATTATTAGGCGTTTTGAAATCCGATGTGTATATTGAGTTGCCTAGTTTGACGGCTACAAACGGACCCAGGATAATCAAACTTCTAAGTTATACACAAGGGAAACGGTGAAAATTACAAAATAAAACTGACAATAATGCTGGAAAATACTGCATGAAGTGTCAGATGTACCACGGCCTCTTGATCCACAGCAACAACATTTTTATCAATTAATTCACACTCCTTCTTGGTGTTGGAATATCCATGTCATGACGTGCATCTTCCCGGTGGCTCTGATTAGGGTTCCATTGATCCTGCAGAGAGATAAATTAATTAGAATTTGATAATGCAAATAGATGGATAGCAGTACACTGAGATGACTTCGCTACAAGAGTTTACTATTGATACCGGCCGTGAAAGCCTACGAAAATACCTAAACTAATACTGAAATTAATTTAATTGTAAAGTACAAAAAGTTGTTGTAAAGTTTAGTACACAATAATATCCAATCACTTTAACGACATTATCTAATAAATATATAATCCATCATTTATTTAAATCTATAGCATTGCGCCAGCTGTTAAGCAGTGCCTCTACTATAGAAGGCATACGTGCCAAGTCGCATGTGGTTGTAGAATCCTGTGAGTCTGACAATCATCAATTATAATTTATTAAAATCAACATACACCGATTGTACACAGATGCACTGCTCTTATTTTGTTTGGTAAGAATTTCAGTTACGAATATCACAGCTTTTTACATGATCTCACGTCTATTATTGTCTCCTGTTATGTTACTCTTGGTTCAAATGCCTTTCTCTCTAACATCGTTCCCGAAATACAACAATAATCCTGTGTACACATAGACTAGATCATCGTCGCTTTTAATCTCCCTATGAGATAAGCACTATAATTAATAGATAAAATACTTTCTGCTTTTCAGGATATTTATAACGCATAATTACAGGATAAGTGGTGGTGGCAGATAAATGATGAACAAAGTAATTAGAGTGTTTAGATGATGTGAGCCAAAAATAAAAAAATGCCTTGTTTTTCTAATGCACAAGGAGATATTTAATGGTACTTTCTAACAACCTTTAAACTTAGACAGCAGGTAAGTGAAATCAGTCGCAGGAATTTCCCCTAATAATTTATTGCAAATTTTCAGCCGCTATTGAAAGGAGCACATGATATGGAGCAGCCAAAGGAGAATGACCTACAGGAAGGTTGTGATGAGACTTCGGAGGAGGAATGGACTTACATGAAATCGGACAATGTTCATTGGCTGGTCCAGAACGCTGAGGAACTAGTGAGAGATTCGCCAATCAAGCGCTCAACCAGTATTCAAGCACCTTTAAACAAAATATCACGAGTGAAAGAATGGCTGAATATGAAACGTCCGGACGACAGCTGCGATGCGAGCGGGGAAGATGACGAACAGGAATCGCAGACGTCAGAGGAATTTAACGAAAGTATCGTTACATATCGCCAAGCACAAAGTTGCGAATCGCAAAGCACGTCAATTATCGACTTGTTTGTCGAGCAAACGCCCAAGGTTATCAAAGGGGGAAACTAACCAGTGAAACTAGGCCCTGGAGTGTTTCTTGTATATCTCAACTGGCGGCGACACCCAGTAGATTTAATAATCCACCGAAGATTTTTTCTACTTCTGAATCGGCTTTATATAGTTTATCGAGGGATTTTAACGAATTCGCCAATAGTTGCGGGGGTTTAGGGAATAATTCGACTTCGTCCACGGTAGAGGAAAGCTCCGCTTTAGTTTTGGAGGAAAAATGTTCACCTACACGTAGGAAGAGGTTCAAATTGAAGAAGAAGTGTGACGTGAGTGTATATGTTCCCTTAATTATAACGCGAAAGCTTTGATTTTTCTATTTTGTTTTAGTACACTAAAACCAGCCACGGCGCCCTGTATCATTCGACAACCCTCGTGAAATCAGGATCGTTCTCCGGACATCCATGCACAAGTTCAAATAATGAACGGCACAGCGTTAGTGATCCGTCCGCCTTATATTTATGTCACTTCGTTCAAGATTCCACAACAAGTGGAACTGAGAGTGATGATGAACGGAAGATGAGAAGGTAGTGGGTCATGTCCTACGATAGCTTTTTAATTTATTATTTATTTAGTTATTTATACAACTACGTTGAATCTTTTGGCCTCATCGTAACATGTTAAGCACCACACGGTTTCTCCTGATCTTTCCGTTCCGGCCCTCAAAGATTGCCCTAGACGTTATACATTATTGTCATTGTTTCAGGATATTTAAATAACAATACTTTTATTACATCTCATATTATCGATCGTCATTAAAGACGCAGCAGGGTATTGACAATCACCGGTGACTGACATAGGCTGAACGGAAAGTCTCATGACTAAAGTTTATTAAAAGGTGGATGACGTATTATCATTAACTAGTGTAAATCGGACTGACGCCGTGACTCCTGCGAATTTTATTTTCAATGATAAGTTGTCATTAATAAGTTACAGCGTCAGTCCAATTTACACTACTTAATGATAACACGTCATCCACCTTTTTAACAAACTCTACTCATGAACAATGTGATCCCAAATGTGTTAAATTCCCCCGTTTCAAGACTAAATTAAATTTTTATTATACGAGGGACACCTTTTATGTTTTTACAAACGACCACTAGGCGGCGCTATCGAGACGTGCCAGTATTATTTCCGTTAAATTTGACATTTAGAGATTGACGGGGTAGTTTGTTTACAATGAACGACTAACAAAAGCAATTTTGTGAAAGAATGGAAATTTCACATGAAGGTTTCCCTCGGATAATTTTGCGATTTTAGTAAAGGCGCTTAATCTGTTAAATTCTCCCGTTTCCAGAGTAAAATACCTTTTTCTTATACGTGGGGCGCTTTTTATATTTTTACGAACGACCACCAGGCGGCACTATTGAAATATCATCATTAGTTTCGTTAAATTTGACATTTGTGTAAAATTTTACGAAAATAATAATGACATTTCAATAGCGCCTCCTAGTTGTCGTTTATAAAAACATAAAAGTTGCCCCACGTATAATAAAAATTTAATTAACTCTTGAAGCGGGAGAATTTAACACATTAATCGCCTTTACTAAAATCGCAAGAAATTATCCTTCACGTGAAATTTTCATTCGACCGCGTTTTGAACCCCGGACCTTCTCACTCTGAAGCGGGTGTTTCACCCCTCGGCCACTAAGCGGGTTCGAGGCACAATTAAAATAAGACAAAGATCGGTGAAATGTTGTATTACAAAGAACCAGAGTATTAATTCCTTGTGTCCCAGATTCAAAAAACTTGAGCTTAATCTACAAGATGTATCTAAGTTCGACACTTACCTACATATTACGGAGCCCTCGGCCGGTCCACCCCAATTGTGACAGCATGGAACGATGTGGTTTGGCGAAAACTCCACGAAAACCTGAACATCTCATCCCTCCAGGAGGACCTAACGTACTAAGTCGGGGCGAGTTGGAAATTCTGACAATTTAGTGGGCAGCTATGTCGCGTCTCCTCCTCGGATCGACGGGATGTAGGAAGGTACACATCAATAGTTGGCATCTTCACTCCTATTGGTCTGGCCTGAAATAGAAAAAGGGATGTAAAAACTAGTCATGACGCTCAAAATTGGGCGAGGTGCTCCACCATACGTTGCAGCATAGTTATGGTGATGAGTAGTCTGGGAAAAAGGAGGTAATTACGAAATAAGTTACGACGGCCTACACATACACAGAACTACTCGCATACAGTATCGATTTAGTACTGACTAGAGTGTGGAGTCGTAACTTATTTCATAATTGTACGCTGTTACCCCAGGCAGGTTTGTCCAGGCTAGTGATGAGGCCTAAGAATATACATTCGTGGTCCGCCCAGTGGATTTCTAAGTGGACACTCAAATTTCTCCCCAAATCGAACTCTTTCTAAATTCTCTTGAAATGCAACTCTATAACTTGAACTTTTCTTATATCGGAATTGGTTTTGTTGCATTGCATTCGACATACATGTGAATTGGTCCCTTCCAAAATAATAAATAATTCAAGGTAACTTTAATAGATGTAATTTACCCCTATATTCTCGTAGTTTAAACTAACTAACGGTATCCAGTCTTCTGGGCTTTGCTGCTGGGTTACGAAAGGTATAAAAATGAGCACATTTCGCGGGGGGTTAATCACCAAAAAGAACCCTTGGCTACGCCCCTGTCGCTGGAACTTTGTTTTTAGTTGAAAACTCCATAAAAGAAAAGTAGCAGTGATAGGCTACGAAAGGTATTAAAATGTCCACATTTCGTGGGGGGAGGGGTTCACCCCTAAAAAGCCACATTTAGGGAGGGGTGAACCTCTAAAACCCTCCCTTGGCTACGCCCCTGCCGCTCGAACTTTGCTTTTAGTTGAAAACACAAAAAGGTACTTGACTTAAATGCTTGTCAAAACCAGACTATTTGACACATCGATTTAGCATTAGCAGTCAGTCGATATGAAAGAGTTGCCAACACGACGACGATGGAAAAATAGCAATTCCCTAGTGGCGACTCCGGAAACTTGTCAATCTACCCTCGTATTATATTGTATTGTTTTCTGTACTTGGTTGTGTACCTGTTGGGAATAAAGTGTAGTTGTTGTTATTATTAAACAAATGTTCAATCGTTTTTTTGATTGTTTTGAAAACATCATAAATTCCTTGTTACAGAATGCCAAATTTAAGAAATCGAACTAAATCGAGTTATTTATTATCGGAGATTAGAAGTGGCAGTCCCGTCAAGCACAGCATCTTGGCTGCGGAAGAGCAGTCAAGTTCTATGTCTGAGCAAGCATGGGACGGTTTCCAAGAGGTACCTACGCATAAGAACGATAAAAAGAAGTGGGAATATCCTTTATAACATCTTTTTCCAGGATAAATACCTATCAGAACCTTACAGCGAAGCTCACGATTCGGACGCAGCCAGAAAATTGTTAGAATTCGGTGAAGATTATGGAAATTATCTGGGAAACCAGTCGGATTGGTCGAATCAGTCGACAACGTTTGGATTTTCACCTTCTCTTCCAAGAAAATGTATCAAATCCACGAACGTTGTCGATTCTGATAGCGAAAATCAGGATCTAAAGTATCTGTTAAAAGAATACAATGATCAACTCGCGTATACCGGTAGAATATACAAGAATCAGTTGGAAATGGGCCTAAACGATTATTTAGTCACTAAAGACGTAAGTTCCGATGATGGGACGAGGCAAGCCCGGACGAAGCTTTCAGTCAGCAGGCTTGCCTCATCCCACAAAAACTATCCGCTCCCTAGCGATAACACAATCGACTTTGCGATTTTATCCCCGTTGTTTTTTTTTTTACAGAAGGACGTATTGGACACCTGCAACCAATATATTAATTCTTTACATAAAACGTCACTGTTAGATAATCCTAGCAAACGATCCGAAGTATCAGGTAGGAAAATAATCCCTAGTTTTATGTTTGAAGCTTGGAAAATCTTAACCAATTACATATTCAATAAGCTGCTGGAACTTGTTAGATACATCTTATGTAAATTTATTTATTAAAAATATACGCTTGACTCCCTATTTTGAGACTTTAGTTCTTATAATTTTTATAACATCTGCATTGCTCATGTCCTTAAAATGCATGAAATCGTCGATGTTAAGATCGAATTTGCAGAGCATGGCTTCGCTTGAAAAAAAAAAAACTAAAAACAAAAACGAAACAAAAAGCTGAATGACATCGCCGTTTCGCAAGCGTCCAACTACAAAACGCGCCGTTAATTTTTCTTGTTTGAAACAAATAAATCGATCGGGAAAAATATATACGTACCTTCCTGACGTCAAAGATCAATCGATTTTAAAATAGCATCGACTTGTCATACACGCGACATATTTAGAATTAATTGCGGGCGCGCACTCGCGTCGAAAACGGCTAACGAGGAGCGAGAAACGAAGGTAATTTTTATTTATTTGCAGATCTAATAACAAATTGGCGCACACTGAAAGAGCGTGCCGTCAAGATGGAACAGTATTTCGAGATTCAGAAGGACGTGCTACTATTGAAAGATACGCTGTGCGATATAAAAAGCAAAATGACAACAAACGGATTAAAATTCAACTCAGTTGACGACCTTACCAGCGACATTGATTTCTATTCCGTAAGTGTGCACGTTCATTTTATTTCGGAATTTCATTCATGCCTTGAAGCACCGCCTATAATTCAACCCACGCGGTTTTTAGCAACTCCTTATAAAATATTCAAATTTTCTTGAAGCCTGTTAAGTTATACAGCACCGTTTAAAAAACGGGACCGAAACCCAAATTACACGTCGATAATTGTATAACCGCGTTGTATCTGAATAATCAGATATAAAATATTATTTTTTGTAATCTATTCCACTAACCATCATTGAACATCGTAAAAAAACATTTCATAGTATACAGTGTTCAAGGATCGACGCATGAATAAGTAATTTTTTTTAAATTCCTATTATATACAGTCTGTCCCCGGATTGACTTTACTATAGGTATATTTGATCAAACATTTACCCATTTTAATGTTTCCCTGCTTGATCTGAAAAGAATTTCAAGCACATTTTTACTTTTAAAAAGTCAAGGCCGCCATAACAATTCTATCGAAGTGACGTGCCGTTTCGGTCAACAATACGGCAAAATTTTATCGAGAAAAGTTGTTCAGAATTATGACGGTATGCAAAATTTCACACACATAATATCAGTATTTGTTTTCGTATCCTTGTAACTACGCAAAAACAAGTAATTTTCTTTTTCTTTTGTGGAGTAAAATACTTTGTTAGAAACTTTTTCTGTGTAAATTGTCAAAAAAAAAAAATCAATGCAAGTGATTTGTTTTCTGAATAAAATACTTTCTTTTTGTTTTTTAAAAACAAGCATTCCGTATAAGTTGTCAAAAGAATTTTTAATAAAATACTTTACTAGAAATTTACACTAATTTTTTAAATTTTTTTGAAAACAAAATTCGTTTTGATAACTAACACAGAATACTTATTTACAAAACAAAAATTAAAATTTCTGATAAAGTATTTTATTAAAAATAATAATAATAACTTACATTATTTTTTTTTCACAACTTCTCTTTTTCTTTTGTGAAATAAAACACTTTATTAGAAACTTAGGTTTTTTTGTGTGTAAATTGTCAAAAAAAAACATCAATGTAAGTGATGTTTTTTGAATAAAATACTTCAAATTTTTTTGGTTTTTGAAAACAAGCATTCTGTATAAGTCGTCAAAAATTTTTTTAACAAAATACGTTATAAGAAACATACAATTTAAATTTTTTTTTTTTTATAACTAACAGAATACTTGTTTTCAAAACAAAAATTCAAGTTTATGATAAAGTATTTTATTAGAAAAAAAAAAAAGGAAATAACAAATCATTTTTTTGACAACTTGTACTTGAATACTTGTTTTTCTGTAATTACAACGCAAGAATACAAAACAAATACTGATTTAGTCAAAGTAATCCGATATTTGTAAAATTTTACACAGTCATAATTTCCTGAACAACTTTTCTCAATAACATTTTGCCACATTATTGCCTGAAATGGCACTTCACTTCAACAGAAAGTTTTTTTCTCAATTATCGTCACCACCTTGATTTTTAAAAAGTAAAAATATGCTTGAAATTCTTTTCAAACATTTTTATCAATTATGCCTACAGTGAAGTCAATGCCGGGGCACACTGTATACTAATTTTCTATAAATTCCGATTTGAAATTCCAGCTTGTGGGGTTCAGTCCTGCCTGGATAGAAAGTAATTTGTGCCGTGTTTTATTACAAAAAAAAAGTAACCAAATACGTCATGGAAATTAAAAAAATTATAATCTGTTCAGATATAAAATACGTTTTTTAATCTATTCCACTAACCATCATTGATCACTGTAAAACAGATATTTCATAATATACAGTGTCCCCGGATCGACGCATAAATAAGTGAAAAATTTTTTGAATTTCTTACATATATATATAATAATTATATTTTAATAACTTTATTTAAATTCCGACTTGAAATTCCAGCTTGTGGGGTTCAGCCCCGCCTGGATAGAAACTAATTTGTGCCGTGTTTTATTAAAAAAATAATAATCAAGTACGTCATGGAAATTACAAAAATTATGATCTGTTCAGATATAAAATATGTTTTTTTAATCTATTCCACTAACCATCATTCATCATTGTAAAAAGATATTTCATAATGTACAGTGTCCCCGGATCGACCCATGAATAAGTAAAAAAATTCTTTAAATTTCTTATATATACATATATAATAATTATATTAATAGCTTTATTTAAATTCCGACTTAAAATTCCAGCTTGCGCGGTCAGCCCTATCTTTTAATTTATTAAAAAAATAATTAAGTACGTCGTGGAAATTGCAAAAAAATATATATAATTTGTTCAGGTATAATAATATTATTTTTTCCACTAATCATCATTGACCATCGTAAAAAATATATCATAATATACAGTATCCCCGGTTCGATGGGCGAATAAATAAAAAATTCTTTAAATTTCCGCCCTGAAGTTGGAACTTGGATCTTGTGGAGTTCAGCGCTGCCTGGATAGAATCTAATTTCTGCCATGTTTTATTAAAAAAAAAAAAAAATCAAGTACGTTGTGGAAATTACAAAAAAAAAAATTATTTAGCCATAAAATATTATTTTTTTCTATTCTCTTCCACTAATCATGATAGATCATCATAAAAAAATATATATTATAATTTACAGTGTCCCCGGATCGATGCATTAATGAGTAAAAAATTCTTTAAATTTCTTTTATATGTAATAATTATATTATAGTTTATCATAACTTTCATTAAAGTCCGACTTGAAATTCCAGCATGTGGGGAATTCAGCCCTATCTTGATAAAAACTAATTTGTGCCGTGTTTTATTAAAAATAATCAAGTACGTCGTGGAAATTACAAAAAAAAAAAAAAAAAGATATACTTTATTCAGCTATAAAATATATTTTTTCTAATCTCTTTCACTAATTGAATGTGGTTGGTGATTTCGCAATTGTCCTAAAAAAATCGACATTTCAGACTGAATTAACCAATCTCCAGGAACAAAAAAGGAAACTCCTAGCCTTCAATGTAACGCTCCACAGGTTCATCACCACAAACAAAGAATACAATATCTCCTTTTTAAAGCTCGACGTGCCTTACCTATATCGCTTATGGTACGATGTGTATTGCAGGTAACTGATTTCCTTCAATTTCTTTCATCCACCAGACATTCACGTTATTTTGAAATTTCCAGCGTAAACGATAAAATAGACCAACTGAATAATCTCAAGCAAGCGTGGCAGATGCTGGAATCTCGTTTGAAGCAGCTTAGAACCGATTTGCGCGAAGACAAGATGACCTTGGATATATTAGAAGATGCCCTAAGCACTGGTTCCTTGACAAATCATATATTATCCTCCCTGAAGGATATAGAGAAATTATTGTCGGAGACCCAAATTCAGGTAAGTTTCTTGAACCACTTCCGATTTAGAATCAGATGTGTACGTTAACCATCGGAGAATCTACTTTAGTAAACGACGCAGATTGTATCGTGACAACTACATTGTCAATTTCAGTCGAAAAAAAAATTAGGCTCGCGAGTTCCCCATGGATTGTGGTCGAACAGTTACTGCGCAACTGACACTGCGCACCGCACACACCTGTATTACAGCAGAATTCAGTTCGGCTACGACCTCTTTGGGTGCTTCTCGAGCAAAGTTCGTATGATACGCGTGAATCCCATGATTTATTACAAAGGACTGGTAAATGGGCGGAAGAATTCTACGAGGGTAGATTGAAAAGTTGATTTGATTTCCGTTACGGTTTTCACTTACAAATAGAACAATTTCGTGGCCACTCGAGCTTGGTTTTTATCCATAATTGACAACACAAAAAGACACTTGATTTAAGTGCTTGTCAAAACCAGACTATTTTGCAGTCAATTAATATGAAAGAGTTGCCAACACAACGGCCATAAAGCATTTACAAAAATAGCACCCCCTTCACTTCGCGAAACAACGTGTTTACTCTATCAAAGTCTACGATCTTCTCACCTAACCCCGAAGATACGTCAAACGGAAAACGGATATTAATTATGCATATAAGTTCACTCTACCGTGAAAATCGATAAGTTATCGATAACGTAAGGATATCGACCGCAAGCTGACTCCCAAGGCCACGAACAAAGATTAAATAAAATCAACAATTGTAACGACAGAAATCACGGTACGCGCGAAGAGGAAAAAAAACGTAACAATATCCTCGTATAAACGTAATATCATTCTTCCATGTCCCGCACGCACTTGGTGCAGATATCGAAGTTTTAATGTGTTTAGGCCTCATCAAGTCTCAACATCAAATGGGCAATAGAATAGTAGGTAAAATAAGTAGGGGATTCACGTGCGCCACAGTAACCTTAAACATTCAAGATATATTTGGTAACCTCTGTATGTGTATAGAATCCTTCCCCCTATTTATTCCATTGAAGATGACAATCCACGTTTTTGAAATATAAAAGACCGAGAAAGTCATTAACGTAATGCGAAAATAGTTTCGGGATCGTTTCTAACTAACTCCTTCTTCTTTTTCTTCTTTCAGGGGTATAATATTCCGGAACTTTTCCTTGAAGGTTCGTGCTCTGATAGCGGCATTTCTGATGAAGGTTCCGAACACGAACTCGGTGAACGGGAACATAGATTAACTGCCATCAGAAGGTTAGTTAGGCAATTGGAGCCCTTAATGAATTCCGAGGGCGTTGCTAGAGTCCAAATGAACGAAGCCTTGTTAGCTGCCGAAGAAGAGTTGAAGAACCTTCAAAGAAGGTGTCGCTCGATTATGGTACGTTCCGCAAGTCCGGATGCTTTCATCCAAAAGTAAGTCTTCTAGGATCCCTTCATAATTTTGATAATCCAACTTTTCTCTCTCTCTTTCTCTTTGTTTCCAGTAGGTATCTACTATCTCCAGATCATCAGGACTCCGGTATTTTCGCTTCAAAAGCTAGTTCCTGGTTCAATAGAGTTATTCGCTTGTCCTTGCCGTTACAGATAGCTCTAATGACGATGCTCTGTGTCGCTTATCTTTTCGAACCTCAGTGCTGCAACAACATGAACACGTACTCCATGTCGTTGACGCCCCATTTGAATTATATCCGCGGACCGCCACCGACTTGAAGGAGAAAATTGTTGTAGATATCGCCTTTAATGCATTTAAATTTTTGTCGTTGTAAAAGGAGTCCCTCAGGATAACCTTTCGGGCCTCATTTCCTTACTTAATGGAACAAGGGATGCGATAGGGGTTTCTAAGACTAAAAGGAAATTACATGTATCTAATTGTATTATAATTGCTTAAAACGAAATTATTTTTCTATGTTTGATTCTTAGAAATTACAAACAATTGGTGCTAACTACAATGTTGAAACAATTAATTGGTGTATATCGTTGTTTAGTTATTTTTGTCCCTTCTTCCACAATTTTTGTATTTGTATTTTTATTGTATTATTCGATAAGGGTTGCCTCTAGATGAAGTATTACATATTCCCGCGATAGTGAATTATTAAAGTATTTGGGCGGTCCAAAAATGAAATAATAACAAAAACTAGAGTCGACCCTGTCGTTGATGTTGTGCAAATGTGACATATCATAGGATAAGAGAAAGCATTTCGTTCTCTTCTTTTTAATCGCCTTTTATATTTACGTATACATTTTATGTAACTTTAGATTTTTGTTATTTTTTTTTCTCTGAGAGGCTGTAAAATAAACTTTTTAATTAATGTAAATTATATTCATTATTTACTTATTACCTTGGAATCATACAGTTGACTTATTCATCGGGCATTTCCGGTGAAAATCGGATGCGCTACTGGCAAAAATGAAGGAATTGGGACTAAACTGGGTAAATATTCGGTATGATGAGTTATCCGTCCTTTTCTCAATGTAATATATTACAGAGGACAAAGGACAGATGCCTCATCATACCGCATATTTGCCCAGTCTAATTGAGACGGTACCCATTCGATATTAACGGTGCCAAGAAAAAGTTATGGGACGTGTGAGATTTCTTCGAATAACGATTGTGACGTCATCGAATTTTATGACGTTAACTATGGTCAACGTTGACATATTTTACTTCCGTCGCTTTTCGATAAAGTGAAGTTATTTAATTAAGTTCACTAACGGTGCCAAGAAAAAGTTATGGGACGTGTGAGATTTCTTCGAATAACGATTGTGACGTCATCGAATTTTATGACGTTAACTATACTCAAGCTTGGCATATTTTACTTTCACCGCTTTTCGATAAAGTGAGATTATTTATTTAAGTACACTGGCGGTGCCAAGAAAAAGTTATGGGACGTGTGAGATTTCTTGGAATAAAGATTGTGACGTCATCGAATTTTATGACGTTAACTATGGTCAACGTTGGCACATTTTACTTCCGCCGCTTTTCGATAAAGTGAGGTTATTTATTTAAGTACACGTCTAGTCCTCTTTACCGCGCAATATATGTAGAGATCGAAGAATAAGCAACGACGCGCTTGACGGTCATCGCCAACCGGCGTTAGATCGTCGTTGCGTGGTTATCAAGAAAGGTGATTTGTTCCGATAAGGAATACGCAATTAACTAAAAGAAAATACCATGTTTACAGAGGTTAAGATAGGGCTGAAATCATCGCGTGCTATTTCATTGGAAATTCCCTCCAAAACACGATCTATCTATTGTCTGTACAGTATGTAGATCGCCCTGTTCCAAATGCTTCGATGATTTTCGAGAATTACAGGACTGTCGGAAATATTTTGAAAGGCAAGAAATGCAAATGTTACAAAGTTCAAACTTGCCAGAAGATTTTTCCTCGGGGACTATATTGGAAGAATGCAGTTCTGCGAGTCTGTGTTGGAGAAGGCCTATTCGCCACGTTGCAGATGAAACCGGTTTTAATGGTAGGACTGTACCAAAAATAGTTTGAAGCGCAAGAAATACAAATCTTACCAAGTTCAAACTTGTCAGGAGATTCTTTCCCGAGGACTATGTTGGAAGAATGTAGTTTTGCGAGTATGTGTTGGACAAGGCCTATTCGCCAAGTTGCAGATGAAACCGGTATTAATGACAGGACTCTCAGAAAAATTTGGAAGCGCAACAAATACAAATGTTATGAAGTTCAAACGTGTCAGGCGATTTTTCCGAGGCCTATTATGGAAAAATCCAGTTTTATGAGTCTGTGTTGGAGAAGAACTATTCACCTAAGTTTGCAGACAAAACCGGTATTAATGACAGGACTGCGCCAGAAAAAGTTTGAAACGCAAGAAATACAAATGTTATGAACTTCAAACGTGTCAGGAAGTTTTTTGCCCGAGGACTATTTTGGAAGAATCCAGTTTTATGAGTCTGTGCTGGAGAAGGCCTATTCACCTAAGCTTGAGACAAAACCGGTATTAATAACTTGTCTGTACCAGAAAAAGTTTGAAACGCAGGAAATACAAATGTTATGAACTTCAAACGTGTCAGGAAGTTTTTTGCCAGAGGACTATTTAGAAAAATCCAGTTTTATGAGTGTGTTGGAGAAGGCCTATTCACCCAAGTTTGCAGACAAAACCGGTATTGATGACTGAACTGTACCAGAAAAAGTTTGAAAGGCAACAAATACAAATGTTACGAAGTTCAAACAGGGCAGGATATTTTTGCCCGAGGGCTATTTTGGAAGAATCCAGTTTTTTGAGTTGGAGAAGGCCTATTCACCTAGTTGTAAGAAAAACCGGTATTAATGACTGGATTGGAAAAGTGAAACGCAACAAAAACAAACGTTACAAAGTTCAAATTTGTTTGGAGCTTTTTTCCCGAGGACTATTTTGGAAGAATATAGTTCCGTGAGTCTGTGTTGGAGAAGGCCTATTCCACAAGTTGCAGATGAAACCGATATTATTGACGGGACGGTCAGAAAAATTGTGAAACGCAACAAAAACAAACGTTACAAAGTTCAAACTTATCAAGAGATTTTTTCCCGAGGACTATTTTGGAAGAATGCAGTTTTGTGGGTCTATGTTAGAGAAGGCCCAGGCCAGAACATTGTTAACGGATGAATCATCTTTTCCACGTCATGGTCATCACAATCCTGGTTTGGGAGAAAATCAACATCTGTTCCATGATGCAAAAACTAGGTACCCCAAAAAACTTAACATTTGGGCGGGTATTTTGGGTGACAACATTGTTGGCCCATTTTATTATTGAGGGCAACGTGGATTTCCATTTCGATTTTCGGCGAGCTCAAAATATTCCTGGAATTCGCAGGAATACATTACCAATGTATTAACGCCGATTTTGATGGAATTTGCTTCCAACAATACAGTTGCTTCGCGTGCAAGATCTCAGACTAGTAATGAAGTATTTACAAAGCACTTTTCGTGATCGTGTTATTGCTAGAAAGAGCATACTCTCTGCAATTTTTTTCTATGGAATTATGTCGAAAACAATCTTTATAGATTTGAGACAGCGGTCAACTTCCAACTTCCAATTTTCGCGACAATAGTTAAATTATTTCTTATAGAATAAATTTGTAAAGAGTGTAATTTTTGACCACCAACAAGTGCAATAATTGACATTTAATTATCATAGAGATCCCTGTATTATCACAACTACAAAATAGGTTGCATAATTATGGACGCAACTGGGTTTTGAAACCAGTGTTTGGGCTTTAACCATCGCGTGTGGGATAACTTCAAAAATTTGCACGTAACGTCTCTCCTGTTTCCTCAAGGTTTGTCAATGAGAAATATGCAGAAAAAATAAATAGATAATTTTAAAACCTTCGATTCAAAAACTTTGGAACGACGCTGTATGAAAAATTCACACGTGTAACTGCTGTTTTATGAGTAATTCTAACAAATTTGGCACACACCCCCGGTTCCAGAATTAGAACCCGCGTAAGGCTTTCGAATTGCGTTTTATTTATAATTGTATTGTATGTACACGCAAGTACGTATATTTTCATTTGCTTAGTAATATCTAAATGGAAGCCAGAATAGCTGGAATAATATTTTAAAATGAAAATAACATTTTTACGCGACAATTTTATAAATAGTAACCATAAATTTCGATGTAGGAATTAAATCCTTTTCCGTAATGCGCAGTTACTTCCAGTTTAATGCAATTGTTTCCGACATAAACCCTCTAAGATTGTGAAGAAATCTCCTTCCTCATAAAGGAATTGATTCGAGATGTTGAAGCAAGTGATATATTTATGTCCAAAAATAAAATTTTTTGATTTTATTTTTTGGAAGAAAGCATTCACGACTTTACGGCATTCACGTGATTGCCACCGTCATTATTTAAAACTATATTTTCTTCGTAATATTTCACATGCTCGGGTTTATACTTACCTATGTATGTACAGCAGATGATATTGCTTGTTTAGAACAACAAATTCAACTGAAAAAATGATAAAATGTAATCACGGTTTGCGTCCTAGAAATTTTATTTTCTTTAATCCCAGAGGCAAAGTAAAATTTCGTAATGATCCTTGCTACTGTAGTTGGATGGGACATAATCATCGCTGGGACTCGAGGAAAAAAATAGTTCCGGTGGAACCTGCGTCAGTATGTCCTTTTTAGAGGACGCAGGGACTAAATGTATAAGTGCATAAGTAAACTCATAAACGGACACGGGCGCAACTATTTCCGTCATCTTTTCTACAGTTGGAATGAGCACGTTTTGATGTTTATGAAACAATGTTTACGCGATGATATCATGTCAACAACAACAACAACAACAACTATGTCGATATATATGTATATATCATAGATATTGTTCAAAGATTGCAAGTTACACTCCTTTTCTCTATATGCCACCAGCTTTAGGTCTTCACCTGTTTCTTTCTCTGTTATTCTCATCGTCATATATTTTGTATTCGTTGCATTTATTTCTAGGCTAAATTTATACCCGCAGTTCTCAACTTCTTTTAACGGGGTTTTACAATTCCTTCTATGAAGTTTCTGTAACCTATCAGGTGTTGCCTGCTTATTCTTTTATCATCAAATTCTATAACACGCATCCTTGGAAAGCAGAGATAGATATTATTATCTGCATGCATTTTGATATGAGAGGTGTGTCCGTACCCACATTTTTTAAGTGGGAAAATAAAAATAATTAATTTTCATTAAATACGACACTTATTAAGTCACTTATTTTGAAACAAATTCTAAGATAACGTTCTAAGTCACATAAAAATGTTATGCATCTTTAAATCGAATACAAAAATCGCAACAAGGTGCGAAGTGTTCAACGTTCATTTATAATATATGTATATTTATATACGTTTAAAATACCATAGGTACTTAAAGTGTGTACAAAAATAAGGACAATTGGAGAGGAAATACTGTTTTAGGATCAGAGACACTTACGATAATAATTGTCGTATATCACTACTGTATATCATAATATACAGTGTGCGAAAAAAGTAGGATCCAAAATATGTGTCCTTAATTACGCCAAAAGATCGCCACTTCAGATATGTCGCGAGCATTTTCATAACTTTTAACCTATCAGGTGTTGTCTGCTTATTCCTTTATCATCAATTACTATAACACACAGCCTTGAATAATAGTAGAAGATAAATGAATCTAGGTCCGTGCGGAGGAAAATTTTCGAAAGTATGTCTTTTTGTTATCAAAGCATTATCTATTTATTGAAATAGCCAACAGGCTGTGTAGACCTAGGGCAAAGATTTCCAAATATCAATTCTAATCACTACATTTCATACTGTCCCTTTCTGTTCCTGAAGACACTGCTCTAGAGTCCTTCTCCATTCTGTTCTGTCTCTAGTCGGTGGCCTTTGTTCTCCAGTCTCAGATACATGCCTTCGTGATATCGCCCTGCACACTATTTAACCATTTTCCTTCTTGGTCTTACCCCTTTATTTTTGCCAATTGGCCTTCTATGTAATACCATCTTCGTCATTCTATTTCCGTTTAGCCGTTCGACACGTCCTGAACATCTTATTCTTTGAGATCGGACATACGTGGTTACGTTTTGTTTCTTATATACCCCTCCGATTTTTCTGTTTGTCCATTTCCTCCATCCTCCCTTCTATATTTATTCCTCCGTACATAATTCTTGCCATTTTCCTTTCCCACTTTTCCAATATTTTTTTATCCTGCTTCTTCAGGATCCACGCTTCACACGTGAATGTAACCGTTGGTCATATAATCGTCAATCCTTAATTTTCTGTTCCTGGATACACGCTTTGATTCCATTATTGTTCCCACACTTCCACATTTTTGTTGCCCTTCACGATTCGAGTCTTTAATTTTAATTCTTCTTGACCCTTTCCCTCTATTACTACCCCCAGATACGTGAAGCTTTCCGCTCTTTCGAAGTTAAACTCCTCTCCTCTATACGTCACCAGCTGAAGTCTCCATCTGCTTCTTTCTCTGTCATCCCCATCGCCATATATTTTGTCTTCGTTGCATTTATTTCTAGGCTAAACTTGCATGCCCGGTGTTCAACATTTTTAACCAGATTTTGCAGCTCCTTCTTTGGGCTTTGCTATTCTTGTCAGATCATCTTGTAAAACCCATGCATTGGTGCCCGTCGCTCATTTTGCTATTTCTTATCGACATCTCCAGCACCATATTCAATAATACTGCAGAGAAGGGACCCCTCTGACGTAGTCCCTTGTTGACTGCAAAATCTTTGGATTTGAAGGCCGTCGAATTTACTCCATCTATTGTTTTCTTTAGTTATTTTCATTCGCCTCATTAACTTTTCTTGTCACCAGAAGTTTGTCGAGCGCTTCATACATTTTCTGCCTATCTATTCGATCATTGGCTTATTTAAAATCTATGAACAGGGAATAGATTTATTTCTCTAAGTACAAACATTTGATCCGTGTACCGATCTGTTCTTTCTGTATACTGCTTGATATACGCCTACAACCGTCTTTGAGTAATTGCTTAGTCGTGATCTCAGCAACTGGGTGATAACTTTGTAGCACATATCAAGAAACACAATACCTCTACAATTCCCCGCGTTCAGTCTGTCTCCTTTCTTGCATATTGGACATATTATAGCCTTCGATGACTCTTCCGGCATTTGTTCTTTGTCCACAGTTTTCGTGAATGAGTTCGCATACGAAAATATTATGAAATTAAAAACAAAAAAGTCTGGAGGGCTGAATGATAGTGGATTAATGAAATTGAGCAGCAGATGCTGGGTGCAGTAGTTGGATAGGCAATAATTACCACTGTGATTCAATGAAGAAAGAAAAAAATTGTTCCAGTGGGACCTGCACCAATATGTCTTCTTTCAGAGCATATGAGGAGCATATCTCTAAGTGCAAGAATAAACCTATAAACAGATACGAGGGTAACTATTTCCGACATCTTCTTTGCAGTTGAAGATGTTAGAACGTGTTGATGTTTACGTCCAGAACGATCTTAGAAAGTGCGGATTTGGACAGCTCGCAAAGTAGCTTGGTAATAGCTTACTAAGTTAACCACAAGTTGCATATGACAACAATTATCGCGGAGAGAATTATTCCCTGTTATTCGCTGATCATATAAGATCGTTTTGTACAGAGTCATTTAGATTCCGAATTAATATCTTGGCTTTGATAGATAATTTTCTACTTACGAAAAAGTGTTAACGTGGTGATTGTTTAAAGCCTGCAAATCAATTTTTTTAACATGTTTTCGATTAAAAGTATTTTTCTACGTTCAATTGTATGTTAAAACTGCGGGCTTTCATAAGAAATTTTTGAAAAAATGTTTCGAAATAAATAATTAATTTGTGAATTAAATTCTCAAAAAATCTACCACTACCTTGTCTTTTAGAAATGCAAGTTATTATAGATGTGACCAACAACTCTTTCAATCATTTTTGGAGGTATGGCACGAATCTCATCTGTGATTTACGTCCCCTAAGACGCAAAATTTTCACATAACTTCAAAAGAAGATCTGATAGTATTATTACCACGTCATGATTGCACGTCTTGAAACTTACCACCCAACCTACCTACTACCACCGCACCTTTTTGAAACTGAACAGTAAGATATGTAGTCGCTTCGCATTTTGGTTGGGAGGTTTTTGGATCAAGCATTCCGAGGAAATTGCGTTGTGGGTTTTCAGGACACTTTGTCGTGAAAACAATCAATAACAATTATACGAACATTGGAAGCCACGTTAAATCAACTGATTGATACTGAAGGCTAGCGACTAGTTGAAAAATTATGTTCGACTTAGGTCACGTCAAATTTCCGTAGCGCGTCTCCAAATGACACTGGTCCATATTGAAAATTTACAAATCTTCCTCGATTTCTTTCTACATACGCAGACATTTTTCGTGATAAACGCCGGAAATTATAAGATTCGACCATAGAAAGTTACCTGATGATCCAATTTTACAATAGGTCTGAAAATTGTCACTACTTCCATAACAGGTGACGACTTTTCAATATTTTTCGCATTTTGTAACGTCATTAAATTTCCGGTGAAAGTAAATAACACTTTAATATTAGTAATCGAAGCCCACAATTGCTCCCGTTTGTAACGCTTGCGTATTCGTCGCGCGTTGCCCAACTCTACTAATGAGATGTTCCAAATAATTGGGCCAAGTCGTGCTGATTGCTTCGAATTGGGAGCAATTTTTCGAATTTACCAGTAAAATTCAATTGGATGATTGAGAAGAAAATATTACGCCTAAGATTTTCGAATTGCTTTTTATTTATAAAAAGTGTATTGCACGGAAAGGCAAGCCTAATGATAGCAAAAGGAAGCCAGAAATGCCGAAAAAATACTGAAAATTGAAACTAAAACTTTTACGCCACGATTTTATAAGTAGTAACCATAGATTTCGATGTAGAAATTAAATCCTTTTCCGTAATGCGTAGTCACTTCGAATTTAACGAAATTATGTCCAACTCCACCCTCTAAGAATTTGGGCAGACCTCCTTCGCCATTTGGGACTTGATCCAAAATATTGACACAAGTAATATACACGTTACTCTCAACATTTATCTAAAACAAAATTACAGGAAGCTGTAATTCCTTTTTGTTTAATTTTTTTATTTTTGGAACTAAGCACTTACGACGATTACGGCACTAACGTGAGTATTACCGTCATTATTTAAAACGATATTTTCCCCGTGAAATTTAACATGCTCAGGTTTACATCTGCCTATGTACAAGTGATGTTGCTTGTTTAATATACCAAATTCGACTGAAAAGAAATGCGAATATTACATCGTAGGATATCGGTGTTTTTGCAAAAACTTACTGTACGATTTTCGCGTTGAATTATTAGGCGTAATCACGGTTTTCGTAGTCGGGGTTCTATTTTCTTTAATCACAGAGGCAAGGGCGCACGATAGAAACGAAAAAATCAGTAATATCTTGAAATTCATCCCGAACTTTTAGGCAAAGCCCCTTGTCTTTGAAACGAGCGCTTTATTTCAAGTCGCGTGGACTAATTTGAATTGGGAGCGCGTCTTCGTTGTTATCGCTAACATTTAACCCCAAAAAAGCGATAAGTGAGAAGAAAAAAGCATGCATAACGTGGCCATTGTTTCACATATGTTGTGTATTCGGTGGATAAGACATACGGTGGTGATATACAATGTTGACGTATAAGCTTGGACAAAATCAATAACGTCTGTAAATAGTGAGAAAAGAACAATCGGACAATTGCGCAAATTTGGACAAAAACGTACTTTATCACCTCCATTTCTTTTAAATAGTAACCCCAATTTTTGATAGCGCCATTTAAAAGAGAACGTCTTTTTGCAAACAAAACAATGATTTCTGAGATGGGTTACATAACTGCATGTACGTGTTGACAATGAGCAAGGCGATGTTCAACTTCGTTTACGACATTGTTTAATACTTAGGGAGTTATTAATTTGATTTCATCCAAATTTTCAATATCATTCGAACAATTTAGATGCACTGTGAAGTTGAGATAACCCCACAAGAAGAAATCTGGTGCTTGCTGGCCATTCAATTGCGCCTCGCCTACCAATCCATTTGTTTGGGAAAATGGTACAAAGATAATTACGAACAGTTTGAGAATAATGCGGCGGTGCACCATCGTGCTGGAACCCTAAGGCGCTATCCGGCAAGAGGAGATGTTCTGCATTTGGATGGAGAGCAACATTTGCGGGTTTCGCTGCAGTCACAGCAAATAATTTTCAATAAAAAACGGTCCCACCAACAATCGCTGCCTTTACGTTGATTTTTTGTCGAAGTTGTGTGCGTCCTTCCATCATCCACTGTGGATTTTCAGATGCCCAGTATCTTCAATTTTGTCTATTTCTTAATAGACAAAATTGTAGATACTGGGCACATGAAAATCTACGTTTAGGCAGAAGGTAGCTTCGTCGGAGAAATTTATGCGTCTTGAAAATTTCAGATTCTCATTATATCCATCATTACGTAACAAAAATCAACTCTTCTGCCAAAATCATCCTCGTGAAGTTCTTAAACCAATTTAATTTTGTACGGAAGCCATTTGGTCTCTTTTAAGGCGTTTTGAAACGGTAGAGTGGCTAATTAAATGCTGCAATGAGACTTCACAATTTGATTTATGAGGGTTTTCTTGAAACATTAGTAGAACACCTAATTGTTTTTCTTTTGAAATTGCCGGACGAACTTTTGCAAAGTAATCTCTTACGTCACCCATGTCTTTAAACTTGCGCTGTATCTTTCTTACTGTTAATATCGCAATAAGCCGATCAGGCTACTTATTATTGAACAATATACAAAACTCCTTCTTGTGTGCAGGACTGGTCTCCAAAACCAATCATCTTTAAAATTTCTATTCTTTGGGTTTCACATAAACGTGCCATTTTTGGTTTTATGTCGATTCATAAAAAGACAAATAAAGGCAGTACATACTTAACAATGCATTTTACACTGAAATTTGTTACCTTCTTATGCAGAACATCCGCTCTTGCCCGATACCACCTTATAATTCCAGCACGATGGTGCACCGCCACATTATTCTCTAACTGCTCGTAATTATCTTAGTACCATTTTCCCGAACAAATGGATTGGTAGACCAGAAGCAATTGAGGGCCAGGAAGATGTTACGGTCTAATTCCAACTCGATTTCTTCTTGTGGGGTTATCTCCAATCCATAATGTATCTACACCGACCTAATAATATTGAAGATTTTTGAAGATGAGAATAACCTGGGGAATCAGGTTAATAACTCCTCGAGTATGAAATGATGCCATAAACGAATCTGAATTATCGCCTTGCTCATTGTCAACACGTAAATGGTATGCAGTTTGAACGTTTAATTCGAATAATTTTAAATTTGTTCGTAATTTTTGATTTTTGATTAAACTTTGGCTATATATAAAATATATTTCTTCTCAAAATTTTTATTACGGAACGCATCTCTGAAATCATTGTTTTGTACGCGAAAAGACGTTCTCCTCCAACTGGCGCTATCAAAAATTAGGGTTAAATAAAAGAAATGGGCGTGACGTCATGCTGCGACAATAATGACCACACAAAATACGCTCTTCTTTTTGTAAAAATTTGGGCATTTAAAAATTAAGGTTAACGTGTCCAATCGGTCCTTTTCTCACTATTTACAGATTTTATCGATTTTGTACCAACCTATACGTCCACACTGTATATACATTTTTGCATAAGGAGGCAATTTAAAAGGGATTTTCGCCCCAAACATTGAATTTTTGTTTTGAAAAACGCAAGAAGATAAAAATTGACCGTTTCTCTTCGTTCATCTTAAAATAACGCGTAATTTGCGATAAGTAACGATTGTAATGAAAGCTTATCGACGTGCATATTTGCATTTAAAGGTCAATTATGTCTATAAACATTGGCGCGCACGTTGTTAAGATATCATTTTCCTGTCGATACTACTCGAAATTTTAGATATTTTCCACTAATTGTGAGATTAAGTGACATTGTTAAATTATCCGCAGGCGACTTTCAACGAAACTGACTTATCTTTGCTTAAAATTAGATAATGAGGAGTATATATTACACGGGGGCCGTGTAATTCTGTACTTTGGTTAATTGATAATGGAAATGTTCGTATATTTACTATGGCTACAATAATCGTGGACGCAGTTTTAAGTGACGATTTATAGGTGAACGATGATCAACTTCAATATATTTGACATACTTTATGAGCACTTGAGCAACCTGAGGCAATCCAATAAGACCAACGGCGGAATGGAAACAGAAATTAACAATGAGCAGGAGTATGGAAAAGAAAGTGAAACCTACTTTTGGATTATGTAAGTAACCGCGTAATAGTTTAAAATAAGTCGGGCAAAATAGCATTGGAATAGCGAGATGCAATCATTATGTAGTTTATGGTGTATATTAACAATGAATGTCGGAACTATCACGAGTAGTTCGCTTTGACGACGAGAATTATGTGATTTTTGATGTTATTTTCAAGTATCCAATTGAAAAATGTGTAGGAGCAGTAGTAGTAGTAATAATTATTGTTATTGCATTTACAACAAGGGAAAATACAAGTCCTGTAAGTAACATTTAATTTTAAACTTTTATAATTTCCAATCGGGTCAAATATCTTTCAACACCCAATACCTTATTTTAAATAAATACCATTTTAAACCGATAATTACGTTAACCTTGACAAGATTCTATGTAATGTTGACTCGCCTTCCACCGTCAAAAATGTATAGATCTACCCAAACAACAGCTGTGTCCTCTCCCGATTAGAATCTGCCATCTCGGATAATATTTTTTCCAAATTTAACGGACACAAAAATATTTGGTGCAAGTGTTGACAAGAAATAAGAAGCCCCTCTCAGTCGTAAGTAAGATAATTTTTAATTCGAAGTGACTTAAGGCAAGGAATTTTAAATACCATGACGATTCAACATTCCAAATTAATCGCACTGATTGAAACTTGAATGTTCGATAAATGCCCCCGACAAGCACTTGTTTTTATGTAATTTTCCCCTGCTTTTTGCATCTTCTTGTTAGCTAATTTATTATTATTTTAAAATTGTTATTTTCATATTTATTATTATTATTTGATCATGATGATTATTATAATTGTTATTATATAAATCAATACAAATTTTCATCATTATTGCTATATAAAATAATTAAAAGTTAACCTTACCATAACCCTTAAAATATTTTTAATTCATTTTATATATTGTTTTAACCACGTTCTCCTTAAACTAAAATCATTATTGATATTATTTATTATTATTATTATTTGATAACGATCAGTATTATGATAATTATTATATAAATCAATACAAATTTTCGTCATTATTATTATTACTATTATCAATATTATTATTATCATCGTTGATATATTAAATAAAACACAAATTAACCTTCCCACAATCCTTCGCGATTAATTGCAGATACGTTTTTTACGAAATATATTTTTAATTCATTTTATATATTGTTATAACCACTATAATTTGATAATGATCATTATTATGATAATTATTATATAAATCAATACAAATTTTCGTAATTATTAATATCACTATAATCGTTATTATTATTACTATTATCAATATTATTATTACCGTTGTTGGTATATAAAGTAAATAAAAATTAACCTTAACCATAACCCTTCAGAAATAATTCCAGAGAGGTTTTTTCGAAATATATTTTTAGTTTATCTTATACATTGTTTTAACCACGCCCTCCTTAAACTGAGATCATTGTTGGTATTATTGCTATTATTATTATTATTATTATTATTATTATTATTATTATTATTATTATCAGTTGACAAATGTTTTTTTGTTTTTTTAGGTGGAGATGGTAAAACATGGAGAAACTTTTATGCAATTATTATTGTATAGCTAATCCGATGTGGCCACTATTCGTATATGCACTACTACTGCTAATATGTACACCCTTCATATTAGTCATATTAGTATCGGTTCCACATTTGCCACTGATTGTATTACGCAGGGTGATTCATATACCGTTTGAATCGATTTGATGTGATCGTATGACTGATTTTTTATATTTCTCTTTACACTAATACGCGTACGTGCGATATTATTTTACACATTGCAGACTATGTTTTAAGGAAACCCAACGCCCGAATAAAATGAATCTATTCTTAGAATATTGTCGTTATTTTTATTATCGCCTTCGTAGTGGCTATTGGAGGTTGTTTTTTAAGTATTAAATTTAATTAACGTATTTTGTATTTTTGATAATAAATTATTTATGTATTCGAAGTTGTCTATGTGTTTTATTTTTTTTTAACGCGTCCTTAATCTATATAGGGATTGTCTTTATCATCGCTATCGACTTCATATTTATTTAATTTAATTATTTGAAACAGACTTACAATAGATAATTCCAATATTTTTCAATAAACAAGTTTATCGTTATATTTAACGCTTATCAGACGTAAAGAGATCATTTTTTAAACTTTAGTTATTGTAGAGATTAACATTACCTAAGCTAATTATGTAAAAAAATGTTATCAATTGAGATCAATGCGTAAAATTGTAAAATAGCGCAATCTTAAAGCAGAGATAGAGATTATTATCTGCATTTTGATAAGAGAGGTGTGTCCGTACCCACATTTTTTTAAGTGGGAAAATAAGAATAATTCATTTTCATTAAATACGACACTCATTAAGTCACTTATTTTGAAACAAATTCTAAGATAACGTTCTAGGTCACACAACCTATAAAAATGTTATGTATCTTTAAATAGAATACAAAAATCGCAACAAGGTGCGAAGTGTTCAACGTTCATTTATAATATATATTTATATACATTTAAAATACCCTAGATAATTAAGGTGTGTACAAAAATAAGGACAATTGGAGAGGAAATACTGTTTTAGGATCAGAGACACTTACGATAATAATTATCGTATATCACTACTGTATATCATAATATACAGTGTGCGAAAAAAGTAGGATCCAAAATGTGTCCTTAATTGCGCCAAAAGATCGCCACTTCAGATTTGTCGCATTTTCATAATCTTTAACCTATCAGGTGTTGTCTGCTTATTCCTTTATCATCAATAACTACAACACGCAGCCTTGAATAATACTAGAAGAGAAACGAATCTACGTCCGTGCGGAACAAAATTTTCGAAAGTAGGTGTTTTTGTCATCAAAGCATTATCTATTTACTAAAATACCCAACAGGCCGTGTTCATACTATCCCTTTCTGTTCCCAATAAACTATTTTATAACCCTTCTCCATCTTCTCTGTCTGCAGTTCGTGACCATTGTCCGCTAGTCTCAGATACGGGCCTCTGCGCACTATTTAACCATTCTTTTGGTCTTCCCTTCTTTTTGCCAAATGCATATATAATCCTATCTTCGACATTCTATTTCCGTTTAGCCGTTCGACACGTCCTGAACATCTTATTCTTTGAGATCGGACATATGTGGTTATGTTTTGTTTCTTATATACCCCTCTGATTTTTCTGTTTGTCCATTTCCTCCATCCTCCCTTCTATATTTATTCCTGCGTACATAATTCTTGGCATTTTCCTTCTCCACTTTTCCAATATTTCTTTATCCTGCATCTTCAGGATCCACCTTTCGCACGCGAATGTTACTGTTGGTCATATGATCGTCGATCCTTAATTCTGTGCTCCTGGATACACGCTTTGATTCTATTATTGTTCCCACACTTCCACATTTTCTGTTACCCTTCTCGATTCCAATCGTTAATTTTCATTCTTCTTGACCCTTTCCCTCTATTACTACATCCAGATACGTGAAGCTTTTCGCTCTTTCGAAGTTGTACTCCCCTTCTCTATACGTCACCAGCTTTAGCTCTCCATCTGCTTCTCTCTCTGTCATCCTCATCGCCATATATTTTGTTGTTCGTTGCATTTATTTCTAGGCTAAACTTGCACGCCCGGTTTTCAACGTTTTTAACCAGATTTTCTCTTAAATGTACTTTTGGAAAAGAAGCTTTTTAAATGGTTCTCTATGGGGAAAGTTTGCGAATTTTTATTAACTATAGTTTATTCTCCTGACGAAGTCGTCAAATAAACGACGAAATATTGAGTATTGAACAAAAGAGTTTGATTAAATTTTGACCACACAACAGGCGGCATACCCGATAAAAATTTGTCTGGTTGTTATCTATCTACACATAATATAATTTCCTTATTTGTGTGTTCCTCTTTTTGTCTATCCAGAGCTTTTTGAAGCCCACTGATGGGCTAGAAAGCTGAAAATTGGCATGCATATAGTAAAACGCCTAGGTCAAATCCTAACGTAGCCGGATTTTTGATTTTTGGCCTGTGGACAGAGAATTAAGACGAAAAAGGGGCGTCGTAAATAATTTTTTGCTTTTTTCTGCCAAGCAGATTTTCTTTTTCTTCCAGCCTGGCAGGGACAGCCTTAACAGCTAGTACATAATATAATTTCGTTATTTGTGTGTTCCTCTTTTTTGTCTATCCATAGCTTTTTGAAGCCCACTGACGGCCTAGAAAGCTGAAAATTGGCATGCATATAGTAAAACGCCTAGGTCAAATCCTAACGTAGCCGGATTTTTGATTTTTGGCCTGTGGACAGAGAATTAAGACGAAAAAGGGGCGTCGTAAATAACTTTTTGCTTTTTCTGCCAAGCAGATTTTCTTTTTCTTCCAGCCTGGCAGGGACAGCCTTAACAGCTAGTACATAATATAATTTCCTTATTTGTGTGTTCCTCTTTTTTTGTCTATCCAGAGCTTTTTGAAGCCCACTAATGGGCTAGAAAGCTGAAAATTGGCATGCCTATAGTAAAACGCCTAGGTCAAATCCTAACGCAGCCGGTTTTTTGATTTTTGGCCTGTGGACAGAGAATTAAGACGAAAAAGGGGCGTCGTAAATAATTTTTTGCTTTTTTCTGCCAAGCAGATTTTCTTTTTCTTCCAGCCTGGCAGGGACAGCCTTAACAGCTAGTACATAATATAATTTCCTTATTTGTGTGTTCCTCTTTTTTTGTCTATCCAGAGCTTTTTGAAGCCCACTAATGGGCTAGAAAGCTGAAAATTGGCATGCCTATAGTAAAACGCCTAGGTCAAATCCTAACGTAGCCGGTTTATTGATTTTTGGCCTGTGGGCGGAGAATTAAGACGAGAAAGGGGCGTTGCAAATAATTTTTTGCTTTTTTCTGCCAAGCAGATTTTCTTTTTCTTCCAGCCTGGCAGGGACAGCCTTAACAGCTAGTACATAATATAATTTCCTTATTTGTGTGTTCCTCTTTTTTTGTCTATCCAGAGCTTTTTGAAGCCCACTGATGGGCTAGAAAGTTGAAAATTGGCATGCCTATAGTAAAACGCCTAGGTCAAATCCTAACGCAGCCGGTTTTTTGATTTTTGGCCTGTGGACAGAGAATTAAGACGAAAAAGGGGCGTCGTAAATAATTTTTTGCTTTTTCTGCCAAGCAGATTTTCTTTTTCTTCCAGCCTGGCAGGGACAGCCTTAACAGCTAGTACATAATATAATTTCCTTATTTGTGTGTTCCTCTTTTCTTGTCTATCCAGAGCTTTTTGAAGCCCACTGATGGGCTAGAAAGCTGAAAATTGGCATGCATATAGTAAAACGCCTAGGTCAAATCCTAACGTAGCCGGATTTTTGATTTTTGGCCTGTGGACAGAGAATTAAGACGAAAAAGGGGCGTCGTAAATAATTTTTGCTTTTTTCTGCCAAGCAGATTTTCTTTTTCTTCCAGTCTGGCAGGGACAGTCTTAACAGCTAGTACATAATATAATTTCCTTATTTGTGTGTTCCTCTTTTTTGTCTATCCAGAGCTTTTTGAAGCCCACTAATGGGCTAGAAAGCTGAAAATTGGCATGCCTATAGTAAAACGCCTAGGTCAAATCCTAACGTAGCCGGTTTTTTGATTTTTGGCCTGTGGGCGGAGAATTAAGACGAGAAAGGGGCGTTGCAAATAATTTTTTGCTTTTTCTGCCAAGCAGATTTTCTTTTACATCCTGCCTGGCAGGGACAGGCTTAACAGCTAGTATATATATATATATATATATCGTGGCCTTTTAATATTTATCTTTTTATACAGTCGCTCTACCACTAATAGTTTAATCAAATAACAATGATTGAGGTAATTGAGGTAATCTAAAAAGATTATAAATAAAAGGAAATAATTGCATATACGAGGGTGGTTCGTAAAGTTTGAGAGAAACATTTGCCACTTAAATTGTGTCCACAATTTAGGGACACATCATTATTAATTGATTCGGGACACATATGTTTCGTAGGAAAGCAGCATCTTCCATCGAATTTTATCGATTATGATGAGAGAAGATCAGCATCTTCAATCGTATCATCTTCATTAAGATTTGGTTAAGATGTGGGGAGTGTAGTACTTGAAAAATAAAAACGTTGGTGATCCAGCCGAATTATTTTAGAAAATTATGCGTTTCTAATGTAAGAATTGCAATAAACCGGGGAGTTATTTACACCCAAATCAAGACAATTCTTTTAGTTCATCCATGCAGTATATAAAAACGTACAATTATTTTAATCTGAAAAGTAAATCGTATATACACATATTGCACCTTAAATAGACATATTTACTTTTTCTCTTATCGTCTTTATCATTCATTCATGGATTAAAGTGTATAAAGACAGAATTTTACTGAAGATACCTTTTATTCACGTAGTACGTTCGGCCAAAGCAGTATTTACGCATTAATGAATAGTTACGCCCGAGATGCGTACGTCTACCGAAATTTCTACCGTTAGTAAAAAACTACATGCGGTACATTGTTATTTATAACCCTGGTATATGCAAACGTTGCCACTATACCACTCCTCGTATGTAAGTCTCCAGTTATAAATATAAAGACCAGAATAATCGCTTTACTTCGTGTATGCTCGCTCTATCATTTAGTATTGGATTGGATGTATCCGTTAGAAGTGTAGTTCGCATATTTTGATAAAATTCTTTCACGTGCAAGATGAGTGGTAAGTTTCAATTCGCAAATTAATATTTATTAAATTATTACTCGTCGATTTAGCATTTTATCGATTCACATTTCCGACTTCGTTATGGATTTTTGTAGGTAAAGGTTAACCTCAATTTTAGGTCTTTTAAGAGTAGTAACCGGGATTTTATTTTTTCTTCGTGTCTCATTAGCTGGTTTTTAAAAACGAAATTTCTTTCTTTTCTGAACCGTTAAACCACGTCGCGTTATCAATTAAATTAAATGAAGCGAACGTGAATTATGATAAACGTGTTTAAACAATTTTTTCTAACTTCTATTTCCGTGGGAAGTATAAGAAAATTTTGCAAGAAATTATTTTCAGGTCTCAACCGCCAAAAGTTTGTTAAATTCGTAGTTAAGAAAAGAATGTATTCGACTTTTTGCGAGTTTCATCATAAAAGATATTTTGGGAAATGTTAATAATTAATTATTTTTCTTTACAGGATTTGCATGGGTTACATTAGCGACCAACGACTCTTATTCATTAGGGGCATTAGTTTTGGCGCATTCGCTGCGACAATCCGGTACAGCTCACCAGCTAGCAATCCTCATAACCCCAGGAGTTACAAATGCCATGAGGTACTTCCCCCAAAAAAAAAAGAATCGAAATTATTGACGAACACGTGGAGCATCTCAATTAAGTTTTTATTTTGACCAACAACCACTCGTTGATTTATTTATAGAAATCGACGAAGGTTAGATAAACAAAGAGATGATTTAGTGCAAAAAAACACGCGACTCTAAATTACCTTTTACTATTGACATAGTCTCCATCTTTTTTGACATTTTTCCAATACGTATCGTGTTGTGTTATTTTCAGAAAAATTTAGCCGAGGCCTTCAACGTCGTGGAAGAAGTAAATATATTCGATTCTAAGGATGAGGCGAATTTGAAGCTTCTAAGAAGGCCAGAATTAGGCGTTACCTTCACCAAATTAAATTGTTGGCGACTAACACAATTTGAAAAATGCGTTTTCTTGGACGCCGATGTTTTGGTATGTTTTGATTTATTCTTACCCCGCACCAGTGGCGGTTTTCCCCGTAGGCCAATCACTCACAATACCGCATTAATATAATAATAATGCTATATTATAAGGAGGACAATGACCCATTGACCTACCTGGAAAACTGCCATCGCTCCAGCCACCCCAGGGAATTTTAGTCGAAATATTTTGTGATATTTTTTCTGTTTTATTTGACATTAGAAAATTGGTACACCCCTGGGGTTAAATAAATCGGAAAGTTCCTGGCGACTTTTAATACGTAATTTTTTCCAACTTGTTTCGAAATTGTTTCCCGACTTTCCTTTGAAGTGTATTTCAGGTAGTATCGCGATAAAAAATATAAAAAGGACACCAGCGTGTTTATTATATGTGTTAAACGATAAATTTTGCAAATATGTTATCAATATTTAAAAATAATGTATTATCGCCTATATACAAACGTATTTTTAAGGTCAAGAGAAAAGAAATTGAAAGCCGAAACATCTTCGAGAAACTTATTTCCCGCAAGTTTCAGGACCGACAAACATATTTACTCTATTTTTACGTGCAATAAAAAATAGTGACGCTAGAAATATTTTTAGCAGTATTATTGATGTTTTATATTGCAAAATGGATTATATAATATCCTAATCGTATTTGCGACTGTTTTGAGATTATTTTCCATATTTAGTATACTGATATGTTGGTAATGTGATAGGCTGAAAGAATTCGACATTGAAATCGATTACTATTGGTCAGACATTATTTTTCAGAAGTCTACTGTTTCAGCCACTTACTTTTCGATTACATAAATTGCCGAGTCTAAGATTTCCTGACATTGTGTACGAGTATGAAATAACATAATGAAAGGTGCTTTGACATTAAATTCTATAAGATATAAATATCGCAAGTGTGCGTGTTTCATATCCAGTTCCTCTTGGACTGTAACCAAAAACTAATAAAAATTCGCATTTCTTAAAATATTGTTAAGGACATTGACTATTAAACAACATACGCGTTCTAAATATACATTGTTCATTGAAACTAATCGAAATTCGTACATATGCTGAAACGAGGAAAACAAATTAAAATTATTACAAAATAGATACACTTGAACGTATGCCAAAATCTTTCTTTAACTATCGTTTTTGAATTTCGAAATTAAATATATTAATACGAAGATTATTTCGAACGACATTTAAAGTACTTTCGTCGAAATAGTTTCAAATCGGATCGCTCAAAATTCGATTTTAACTTTCATAGTATTACAAAAAAATTTCGCGTTTCCATAACCGCCCAATTAGAAAGGGTATGTACCCAACCACATTTGGATAAAAATTCAAACGATTTAAAGAACTAACAAGGAAGTATAGGAAAGAAATTGGGTGATGATATTTAATTTTAATTGTGCCAACATCGTAACCTTAGATTTTGTACTAACCACCTATTGGGGCGAAACATGGCTAAAAGTTCGTCGAGGCAAAAAGAATTACGCAATTGCACAAGACATGAAAATTGCAACATCAAGAAGGGCCCAACCACATTTGGATAAAAATTCAAACGATTTAAACAACTAACAAGGAAGTATGGGAAAGAAATTGGGTGATGATATTTAATTTTAATTGTGCCAACATCATAACCTTAGGTTTTGTACTAACCACCTTTTGGGGCGAAACATGACTAAAAGTTCGTCGAGGCAAAACAGAATTACGCAATTGCACAAGACATGAAAATTGCAACATCAAGAAGCGCCCAACCACATTTGGACAAAAATTCAAACGATTTAAACAACTAACAAGGAAATATAGGAAAGAAATTGGGTGATGATATTTAATTTTAATTGTACCAACATCGTAACCTTAGGTTTTGTACTAACCACGTTTTGGGGGAAACATGGCTAAAAGTTCGTCGAGGCAAAAAGAATTACGCAATTGCACATGACATGAAAATTGCAACATCAAGAAGGGCCCAACCACATTTGGATAAAAATTCAAACGATTTAAAGAACTAACAAGGAAGTATAGGAAAGAAATTGGGTGATGATATTTAATTTTAATTGTGCCAACATTGTAACCTTAGGTTTTGTACTAACCACCTTTTGGGGGAAACATGGCTAAAAGTTCGTCGAGGCAAAACAGAATTACGCAATTGCACAAAACATGAAAATTGCAACATCAAGAAGCGCCCAACCACATTTGGACAAAAATTCAAACGATTTAAACAACTAACAAGGAAATATAGGAAAGAAATTGGGTGATGATATTTAATTTTAATTGTACCAACATCGTAACCTTAGGTTTTGTACTAACCACGTTTTGGGGGAAACATGGCGAAAAGTTCATCGAAGCAAAAAGAATTATGCAGCTTCACATGACATGGAAATTGCAACATTAAGAAGAGGTGCGATTTCTTTTACCAAACTTGATTGTTTAAAATTTTAAAGAAAAGAAGGGACAAATCAACACATTTTATTTCTTTCTTTATTAATAATATGTTGGGCCTCCCCACTCATCGTGGCATTGATTTCAGTAGGTGGTCCTCTTGGGGTGTGGTGGGGATAATCAAATTTCTTAAACAAGTTGAGCAAAATTGAAATAAGAGAAGACGATCAAAATTGATCAAGGAGTCGCAAAAATATAATGCTGGAAAAGACTGCGTGAAGCGTCCGCTCGAATTCGCTCAACTGGCGGTAATATGCACGTTGCCGCACTCTATGCATAAACAAACTTCTTAAACAAGTTAATCAAAATTGAAACAAGAGAAAACGGTGAAAATTGAATAAGGAGGTGTCGCAAGAAATACAATGCTGGAAAAACTGCATGAAGCGTCCGATCGAATTAGCTTAACTGGTGGTGATTTGTACGTTGCCGCACTCTAGGCATAAACAAACTACTTGAACAACTTAACCAACATTGAAGCAAGGAAAAGCGGTGGAAATTGAATAAGGAATCGCAAAAATACAATGCTGGAAAAAACTGCGTGTAGCGTCCGATCAAATTCGCTCAACTGGCGGTGATTTGTACGTTGCGCACTCTAGGCATAATCAAACTTCTTAAACAAGTTAATCAAAATTGAAACAAGAGAAAACGGTGAAAATTGAATAAGGAAGTGTCGCAAGAAATACAATGCTGGAAAAAACTGCATGAAGCGTCCGATCGAATTAGCTTAACTGGCGGTGATTTGTACGTTGCCGCACTCTAGGCATAATCAAACTTCTTAAACAAGTTAATCAAAATTGAAACAAGAGAAAACGGTGAAAATTGAATAAGGAAGTGTCGCAAGAAATACAATGCTGGAAAAAACTGCATGAAGCGTCCGATCGCATTAGCTTAACTGGCGGTGATTTGTACGTTGCCGCACTCTAGGCATAATCAAACTTCTTAAACAAGTTAATCAAAATTGAAACAAGAGAAAACGGTGAAAATTGAATAAGGAGGAGTCGCAAAAAATACAATGCTGGAAAGAACTGCATGAAGCGTCCGATCGAATTCGCTCAACTGGCGGTGATTTGCACGTTGCCGCACTCTAGGCATAATCAAACTTAAAACACGAGAAAGCGATGAAGATTAAATAAAAAAACGCAACCAACAATGACGCTAGAAAAACTGCATGAAGTATGAGATATGCCACGGTCACTTGGTCCATCGCAACAAAATTTTATTTAAATAATCGCTTTTGAATAGGTCAACGTTGCTGCCTAGTTCGGTCAAAAAATTCGCACCCCTCCTTGGTGTTGCAATTTCCATGTCATGCACTATACATATATAAAAAAAACTTTTTAATTTTTTGGGTTTCAACGGTGCTGGATAAAACGATTTTTTTCTTTTTTTTTTTTATTGATAAATCAAAATGTATCTAGGTCCTGGTTAATTCAGACGAGTTATTCGAAAGGGAAGAATTTTCAGCCGCGCCAGATGTGGGTTGGCCAGATTGTTTCAATTCGGGTGTTTTCGTATACAAACCCTCATTGGACACTTACAACAAATTAGTGGATTTCGCCCTGCAAAGGGGTAGTTTTGACGGTGAGTTTTGGGCTTTGTACCCGAATAAAATAAATGATAAGGTACAAATTTAAAGACAGTATACAGATAACTAGCACTGTTTTTATCAATAGTACCTATCTAGAGAAAGGAACGAAAATATTTTCTTAATCGTAATCATGCAAAAATTTCAGGAGGCGATCAAGGCCTATTAAACGCATATTTTTCCGATTGGGCGCATAAAGATATAAGCAAGCATTTGCCTTTTATCTACAATATGTGTTCGACAGCCTCTTACTCATATATGCCCGCATTCAAATAGTAAGTAGGATTTATAATTTAAGCATAAAATTGTTATCGAGAAATCGTAGTTACGCAGCGACCGTTAAAATTGTCCACTTCATCGGCCCAGCTAAACCTTGGCTGCAATATTTCGATACAGAATCTCGCCAGGTCCACCCGTCTCCAGACTTACAACATCTACAGGATGTTCTGCAAAAATGGTGGGACATCTTCTGCTCGATTATACATCCGAAACTATCACCAGAAATGGTAAGTCATATTTTTTAATTTCTTAAAAATTTAACTTTCACTTTCGCTATAATTATTAAAAAAATTCCACGCTAACAAAAAGGTCGAATATATTTTTGAAGAGGTGAGTTAGTTACTAACTAATATATTGCTTAGTGTTATAATTTTTGATTTGATACACAAGCTAGCTCAGATTTATTTATTCATCACGTAACGTTTCTTTTTAAACAAACAAAAAAAAACACTTTATTTTGTTATGTTTTTCAATACAGCATCTAGACTTTGAACTTGCGTATGCTATGCACCAGCTGATTTTATTTTTTTGCATGCGTTATTTTTATTTAGGCCTCGAGCAAGCAGTCTGCTGAAAGCCTGCCGCATCCTCCACCATCTTCTTATGCACAACCTGGTCCTCCACCTTTTACCAATCCAGATTCCGGAGGGGATAGTAATTATGAAACCCAACAAAATTTTTCCGAAAATAATGTTTATAACGTTTGGGATCCTTGGGAGGAGTACGAGGAAAGCGTGGCTGTACCTGATACAAATCCACATATCGATTACAATACCGAAAGGGAGGAGCCTCCTCGTTGGCCCTTCATTTCAGAGGTCGTGTCGGTCGGGACAACCCAGGATACTTTCTGTGATAAAAATCATACTAACGAAGTAACTGGAAATTTCAATATGTCAGAAGTAGATCGTCCCAATTTTATTTCGGAAACTAAAATTGATCAGTTCGATAATAGACCGGTAGTATCCTCTTATGTAGAAACTAAACAATATATTCCCCCTGTTATTCATACTCAAAATCGAGAGACTGAAAATTATCAAAGCCCTCAACCTCTTAACGCCAGTATTGTCGATCATAGATTAGATAATTTTAATGAACCACCTAGGCACGATACGTACGAATGTAGTTCCGGGAAAGATAACGAACCTCCTGTTCGATCCCATCCGAATCCAGATCCGTCCTTACCACCCAGAATCACCACCCAAACAGAAACACTGCCAAATATGTGTGAAACATCTGCAATTAATTCTCAAGATGCTTCTTTGTACACCAAAGATAATGATGATGCAGAAAGCACATCGCAAGTAAGTATTTCCCTTACACCTATATATTTTATTTATTTATTTTAGTTATTTGCTTGATATTATGCTTTTAAACGTAGATGCTTTATTATAGCCTAAATGTGAAAAATTCTAATTTTGAAAAATTTGGCTTTACGCGAAAATTTCTCATACCTCTTAGTTACGATTTTACTAATCCGAGTCAAGATCGTCTAAAGGTTATCTGAAATATTTTCGATCGTATTCAAAAACTTCGTTCAGCCAATATGAATTTTGCAAAATTAGCAATTTTTTAAATAGAAATTTCGAAAGCATTCGATTAAAACGAAATTTGGACGTGGTTCGAAAATGTATGGCTTTTAGTAGGATAAAATCCTTATTAATAAATATACACATACTAACGGTTTTTTCTAAAATTAAAATCGCAATAAAAATCCCTATACAGATGTTCTAATATTGCAAGAACCCTTGATATTTATTTTATCTCCGTTTATGCTCCATGTACGATGTATTAATTAAAACTGTACAAGTCTGTGTCCCTTCAAGTTTTTTTAAATAATTTTTTTGAAACTACAATATATTTTCCGGCATATTTTGGAAATAAATATTTTTGTTTTCTAAAAATTTGAATGCTAGTGAAAAAGAAAACTTGCGAGCTCGAAAATTTAACCATAACCATCTGATAATCGCGATTAAAAATTAATTAAGCATTTCGGATACGATACTAAATTTTCAATAGAATTTTAATCGATGTTTTTATCATTATTACTGCAGATGTTTATATTCACATATGATTCTAAAAAAGCCAAAACAGGTTTCCCCCAATCCCTAGTCGTACCTGTCCAAAATAAACCATATTTTCTATGTAAAAGAAAAATTGCATGCTTTCTTTCGTTTCCTGTTAACTTAAAGCTAAACGAATGCAACGTATAAGCACTATTCATACCTGAGCTACTCATGCCTTGTACAGGTGCGCCCAAAAGTTTAATTAACTAGTAAAAATACTTTTGGACAGCCTACGTATATCTACATACATATTTAAGGGAAAAAACGCGATTCTTTTCAGAATTTAGTGTCGTTATATTAAAGCTTCAAACTTGAATAGGTAATATCAACCGCAAAGAACTCAACATAAACTTTTTCAGAGTGGATTGGCAGGTGCTTTTGCCCAATTCACGTTAGGTGTCAAACGTAGTGCCTCTCAAGACGCCCTTGAAAGTCACCTGAGGAGACAGGCTTGGGAAGTGGGAAATATCGATTACATGGGTCGTGATTCCTTCGATAATATTTGGAGTAAAATTTGCCAGACTCTGTCCAGCGTTCAATTAGAAACGGGTCCAATCAAAGCTGCAGGTACGGTCGTATAACAAGGTTGGTCAAAAACAGTACATTTGGCGTAAAAGAAAATTACGCCGCCACATTGTCCAGAAATGTACTGCAAATTTATTTATAATTTGTCGATAAAGAGAGGAAAAATTTATATTGTATAATTGTATTTAAAGAAAATATTATAATTGATTTTTTTATAAATACAGCTGTTTCTTCTTCCGCAAGTCAACAAGTTCCAGGTTAGTCTGAGTTCAGCTAAATAAATTAAAACGAAAATAAGGCTTATACTAATTCCACTAGTTACTTACATCAAATAAAATATATTTTATCTTAAGCGCATGTAGTTGAAATTATTACATTATGATATTTACTAATATTTTGGGTGTTGAACATATGCAGCTTTTGCCAGCAATGATACTGACATAACCAACGAGAGTATGCCTTTCTAGCTTATGGCTGAAGAAGGTAAGTTCGAATCACATGCGTCTATAAGGTACTCATATCACAGAGTTACTTATTTAATAGTACTTTGAAAGTAGACATCACCTAGGAATAAATAACTCTGTTCTTTAAAAGCAGGACTAAACCAGCTTCACTTAAACCGTTTTACCAGCAAAAATAAGTAAAAGCCGACGCTTTTGTCTGTAGCGCATGTATGAGCAATTTAAGAGCCTATTTGGAGCAAAACTTACACGCATAACGCTATAATGGCAAGCCCGGTAAAACCGCTATACCAGATGTATGCATTTTCTCGGAAGAAGTTGCCAAAGATAGCCAAGAAATCCCCGCTACTATAGCTGAGACTCCGGTAGCTTCAGAACAACCTCAAGAAACAGTGGTTCAAGCAGAAGTTCAAGCTGATGCTCCTAAGTCTCAAGAAGAAGTAAGTCCACAACCAATCGAAACACAAGAATTGGTTACACCTCCGGCTAGCTCTGAAGTACCTAAACCAGAACCAGAAGCAACACTAGTATCGGAAGTACCCTCACAACCGAAAGTAGAGACAGTTCCTGTATCGGAAGTACCTATTGAACCACAATCACAGGCAACACCTGTACCAGAGATACCACAGCCGGAACCTGAAGTAGCTCCAGTAGTAACTCCTCAATCAGGGGTACCTCAGCCAGAACCTGAAGCAGCTCCAGTAGTAACTCCATTATCAGGGATACCTCAGCCAGAACCTGAAGCAGTTCCAGTAGTAACTCCTCTACCAGAGGTACCTCAGCCAGAACCTGAAGCAGGTCCAGTAGCAGAGGCACTGAAACTGCCAAAAGAATCAGTTCCTATTCAAACTCAGACGGTTACTGTACCCGAAGTACCTGGACCACAAACGGAACCAGTTCCTCTTCAACCAGAACCAACTCCAGTGCAAGAGGAGGTTCAGGCACAATCAGTGGCAGCTCCCTTACAGGAAATCCCTGTTCCTGTGCAAGAAACACCTCAACCACAACCAGAATCAGTTCCAGAAGTACTTCAACCAGAGGTTACACAAGAAATACCTCAACCAACGCAAGTCCCAGCAGCTGTTTCGGAAACTGCAGCAGTACAACCAGATGATTTTCCAAAAACGGATGAACCATCCCCAAAAGAAGAAGTTAAAGTGGATATACCGACAACGCAAGAACCAGCAGAAGCAGTTCAAGAAGCCAAAGCCGCTGAATTGACACAGCAACTAGTTACCGAAACTCCGGTGCCAGTGGACGAACCTAAAGTAGAACAAATTGAGGTTAAATCAGAGCCAGCTCCAATTCCACAAGTGGTGCCTAAATCAGAACCACTTCCACCGGAAGAACCAGTAATAAAAGTGGTTCAAGAAAGTATTCCACCACCAGCTAAATCGAAACCCGCTGCGCCAGTTGAAAAGCCCGTAGAAACGCCAGTATTGAAAGAAGAATCTGCTCCAGTAAAAGAGGAAGCGGCTCCAGTCGAAACGAAAAAGCGTACAGCCACACAAAATCGTACAACCTAGTAAGAAATCTGCTGAGAAAGTTGGAGCTCCAACAAAAACTGAGAGTCCAGCACCTGCTAAAGCACCAAAAGAGCCCGAAAGCCCTAAAGTAGAGACTTCACCGTCTCAAGAAAGCGCGACCGGAGAAGCATCGGCCGAAGTGCCGAAATCAGATACAAAACCAAAAGAAACGCGCAAAATAAAGAAAAAGGTAAAGAAAGTTCCTAAACCAGAATCTGGCGATGCTCCAGAAGGAACCTCGAAGAAATAAATGGTTATACGAAAAATGGTAATTTATTTTTTATTTTCTTTTTGTTTTGTATACCTTTTTTATTTTATTTTATTTTTATTTTAATTGTATTATTATTTAATAACATTATCACGACACATGCATTATATAAAATTATAACAATAAATTTCATACTACTGAAATATGGTTACTTATTTAAATAAAGTAGATTTATAAATAAGAATAAGGAGACAATGAATATCACACATTGAACGCCCGTGCGAGGATGGTAACTTAGTTGCCGAAATAAGTATCTGGAATTATTTCCGAAAGTTGCAGTAAGGGTAGTTTTATTTCTTTTCTATAAGGTCATTCAAAAATAAATGAAATTGCTTTGACTAGAAGTCAAATAATTTGAGTAGCAGAAATTCGCCTCACTTGGGTGAAAAATCTAGTTGCGATAAAGAATGAACGTGGTGTGGATGACATCGGTTAACTACCAACACAATCAATCTTGGTTCTCCCGCTTCTTAGGGTGAAATTCTACAGCATCAAAATCCTTAAAATCAGTTGATTGCTGCTAATGATGAATAACTTCCCAGGACAATTCCACTTCTGCTGGAAGTCATGGAAACCGACAAGTGTTATTATTAACATTACCATGAGTACCATACCCTAATAAATTTATCGGCACGGACCAGTCAAGCGGGACCACTGTCCTTATTTAAAATATTGTCGTTTTTAATTTTTTCTATCTATATTGCTTTGTAAACATCTAATTCTTTCAATTAATTCACAGATTTGATTAATTTTGCCTTGAATATCGCACACTGACGCAGTGTTTTGATGATTCTATTCTGCCTTAACTGTTAGTAAGTCCAGTGGTGATTGCATGTTTGTTCTGACCGATGTAGAATTGATCATAATCTCTATAACCGATTTTATCAATCGCGGGCCACTGTTCCAGGCAGCCGTTTCATCTTTCGGTTTAGTTTTGTGCCAATCTTTGATTAATTAAATGTTAATTAAATAGTTTAGTGTCCTGTCGAAATTGTAATATACAGTAATTAATACATTAACTAAAAATTTTCACGAGTTTCCGCAGGAACAAAACGTTATTAAATTTCTGATGTGGGACTTCTGTTTAATTCGGAAGTCTTTAACGTAGTTAGCTCGAAGTTAAATTGTCCTGGAAAATCTCATTCATTTATTCGCAGTGACCGATTTTAAGGATCGTGATAATCGCAGAATAAGCAGAGAACCACAGGTTAAACTTGCATGGAATTAGAACATAATCTTTTCCATTCGATATAATAGAGATGATTGTTTTCCCTTGGACACATCGACGACGAAGCGCGTGTCCCGAAACTAATAAACAATTGTGCGGTGAGTTTACCGGTGTGATCTAATATCAGTAAAAAAAAATAAACGACTTCTAAGTGAAGCACTTTCGTGCTAATTAAATTGCGATTGTTATTAATTAGATATTAACAAGTTATCTCTCGGATTACCTCCACCGCTTTCTGGATCGATAAAAGACAAATTTGAAATTGACAACTGTTTTCGTAGGAACTGACCCCGTGGAACGTAGTACTATATAAACAAACAACTTTTATTCTATTTTGGCAGCTATCAACATAACTAACAACCAAGATTTTTGATATACACGTCCACACTGTATATATATATATATATATATATATAGGTTGGAACAAAATCAATGAAATCTGGAAGCAGTGAAAAAGGGAAAAATAATCGGACACGTCAACTTTAATTTTCAAATGCCCAAATTTTTATAAAAGACGTATTTTGTGACGTCATTATTGTCGCAGATATGACGTCACCTCCTTTTCTTATAAATGGTAACCCTGATTTTTGATGGCGCCATTTGAAGGAGAACATTTTTATGCATACAGGACGATGATTTCTGAGATAGGTTACATAACAAGATTTTTGAGGAAAGAAATATTTTGTGTAATATTCAATTTAACAACCAAAGTTTAACCAAAAAGTCAAAAGTTAGCAATAACTTTAAAATTAGTCAAGTTAAACGTTCAAAGTGCATACAATTGACGTGTTGACAATGAGCAAGGCGATGTTCAAATTCGTTTATGACATTATTTCTCGGACTCGGACAGTTACTAGCCTGATTTCCTCGGTTATTCTCATCTTCAAATCTTCAATATTATTAGGTCGGTTTAGATACTGGATTTGAGACAACACCACAAGAAGAAATCGAGTGGAATTAGCTCGAGAGATCTTGCTGGCCATTCAATTACTCCTCGCCTACCAATCCATTTTTTCAGGAAAATAGTAGTAAGATATTTACGAATAGTTAGAGAATAATGTGGCGGTGCACCATCGTGCTGGAACCATAAGATGCCATCCGGAAAGAAGGGATGTTCTGCATATGAATGGAGAGCAATAGGTGCGGGTATTATATTTCGCTGCAGTCATAGTAAATCATTTTTACCATTTAATGCATAATGTATAATAAATAATTACCGACAATCCCTGCCCATACGTTGATTTTTTGTCGGAATTGTGTGTGTCCTTCCATCATCCAGTAGGGATTTTCAGGTGTCCAGTATCTAGAGTTTTGCCTATTGACAGATCCGTCTAGGCAGAAGATGAGTAGCTTAGTCGGAGAAAATTATGCGCTTGAAAATTCCTGATTGTTCCTACATCGGTCCATCATCATGTCACAAAATTCAACTATTCTGTCAAAATTATCCTCGTGAAGTTCGTGAACCAGTTTTATTTGGTACGGATGCCATTTGTTGATTTTTACAAAAAGTTGTCTGGCAATTTCAGAAGAAAAACAATTGTTGATGTTGTGGTCATGTTTCAAGAAAGCCTTTACAAATCAAGTCGTGCAGTCTCATTGAAGCATTCAATTAATTACTCTACCGTTTTAACATGCCCGCAATTGTTGCTCCCCATCCAAATGCAGAACATCCCCTCTACTCGGATAGCATCTTATGGTTCCAACTGGATGGTGCACCGCCACATTCTCTAACTATTCGTAAATATCTTGTTTTGTACGCAAAAAGACGTTCTCCTCCAACTGGCGCTATCAAAAATTAGGGCTAAAGAAAAGAAATGGGGGTGACGTCATGCTGCGACAATAATAACGACACAAAATACGCTTTTTTGTAAAAATCTGCCCATTTAAAAGTTTAGGTTGATATATCCAATCGTTTTTTTACTTTTTTTCAGGTTTTATTGATTTTGTCCTAACCTATACGTCAACACTGTATATACATTTTTGCATAAAGAGGCAATTTAAAAGGGATTTTCGCCCGAACATTGAATTTTTATTTCGAAAAACGCGAGAAGATAAAAGTTGACCTTTTTCTTCATTCGTTTGAAAATAACGGAAAAACGTTCTGTTTCAAATGGGGCTATCAAAAATTGGGGTTACCATTTAAACGAGAACGTGACGTCACAAAAAAAAACGTTTTTTGTGCAAATTTGGCCATTTCAAAATTAAGGTTGATGTCCACACTGTACAGTAGATCTGCAATTAATTTATACTTGTATTTTGATGTGCACATGCATATACATACATACATGGACTGGCTTTTTCCTATATGATAAAATCTTTATAGAAACCTTAATAATTCTGTGAACATAAAAATATTGGATGTATAAATTTACTGCAGATCGTACATCTCGAGGAATCTTAGCTTTTAGTTACTATGTTGGTAGCTGTCAAAATAAAAACACGTTTTCTTTATATTCTATTAAATTTCACTGACGAAGTTCTTACGAAATTCGTATAAACTACCGTTATGAAATTGACCTAGAAAGTGGTGGAGGTAATCCTAAAGGTAAGTATTTAACCCTTTCATGCCCACAGTTGCCTATAGGCAACTTGGTACAAATGTGGTCAAAATTCCGTTAGAAAAGGATGAAAGTATTGAGGTGGAATTATTATCAGTGAAGAGGACGAGAAAGATATTCAAGACGAACAAAAGGTGGAAGCAGTCTTTGAAGAAATAAATTTGCACAATTTGAGATGGAGGAGTAAAGATATTGATATGCAAGATTCCTCTTGGAAAAATCAAATTAGTCATGGAGAATTCAAAGAACCGGCTAAATATTTTACCCCAATGTTTTGATGAGGATATAATTCAGAACCTCTAGAAACCATACAATATGACTAAACTGGTCATTGGATCGAATGGGGTTGAAAAGGATGATGCAGGCTTTGCAAAACTGGGCTTCCTCGATCTAAATGCATAAAATGCGAAGTCTATTTGCGTTCAAATCCTCAAAAAAATTGTTTTATAACATACCATACTAAAATAATAAATAACAATAAATGTGTTTGGTATATAAAACTTACTAGTTTTGCCCAACTTTGAAATTGATATATGTTGATACTTAGGTTCAACCTAACTACAAAATATCCTTAAAAACATTTTTGCTACGCCGGGCATGAAAGGGTTAAACAGGTCACGAATTATATATACATTTAATGAAAAATATATTAACAATCCAATGAGTTCTTATCAGTGCCAAGACTCATCTTCGCAGTCATACCCATTTACAGATTAGCTCAAGTGTTTTCTTCTTAAGCAATAACGAAAAGTAAGCAGTAACAGATAACACCGCTTATCAAAAGAAAGGCGAAAGGTAAGTAGTATTGCATGTATACTTAATTCGTTTAATTTTCTGCACACGCACATTGTATCGATCTAGGGAAGATTTGTTACTGTCAAATTTTTGGCGTACATAACTGTCCCCGATTTAACATCGTCTGAATACAATTGAAATTTTTGATTACATTAGTAGAAAACTTTACAAAAACCAAAATATTAATTCGAAGAAGAATCTAAATCATTTTCTACAGAACGAAGCTGTATTGCGGTATTGGGCAGCCCGCAAAGTAGCTGTGCAATGACCTACTAAATAAGGATAAATTGCATATGCCAATAATTATCATCGGGGACCCACTTCCCCCAGTATAAAGCATAATCCCCCGACTGTGCTTCATTAATCGCGGATTGCAACCGATCCAGAAATAGAACGCGATTTTCAGATTCATTTTTTTATTAATAATGAAATAGAATGAATGATCAATAATTAAGTAGGCACAGCATTTCGAAATCTTAATTGAAAAATTATTTTTGTACAAAGTTTAAATAATAGAAATGCAATTAACTTGCTCAAATGAGCAGGTAATGGAATTTTTAAAAATAAGTTTCCTAGATGCTGCTTCCAAATGCAATTATTTTTCAAAATTAAACAATATTCTTCTTTCAATAGGCAATACTACAGTATTTATTGTTTTAAAAATTAAATCGTTTGGTACGTATGAAGTTTAACATCTTAATAAATATATGTCCCGATTGAGGGCAAAAGGACATGTGATCACTCCTTAGCTTTAGCAGCAAATAAAGTAATGTTGAGGGATACGAGGGATGTTTCGAATGTTGTAGGAATTTGGTTCTAGTTTAAGGGGTAACACCACTGTAACAGCCTAAAAATATTAATATTCTTCTTCATTCTCTTTCCTCGAAGATTGTATGCTAGAGCGCGCCTCTGTAACCGCATCTGTCAAAAATAGCTCGGCGTGCTTGATTCGCTTAGTATCGGCTTCAACACAAAAATTGTATGATTGGATGCCAATGTCCGTCTACAATACTTTCATGATTCGTAGAATATTTGTCAGACCATCATCAAAATTGCACACAGCAGTAACAGTCGCTATATTTAAGACTTTTTTATATAATAGTTCGATTTAGAATTAATGGATTTTGTTGAACAGGGAGACTTTCCATTACGAAGAAGAAGCATTAAGTATATGTAATTGGTTCTTGAAAGTGAAAACGTAATTAAAAGTAAAGATAAGCTTTTCGTGGCATTTAACTACTTAAGCTTGTTAGTTGGACTGAACTCTAACGTCACAATAACGTTGTCGAAACCTCATTACCTCATTCCGAAGCACTTAAACATTCATATGATTCAACTATATAAAATATAAAGTATTGAAGAGTTAATAATGTAAATCTTAACTAAATACAATTAAAGTCCTTAATAAACACTTTCTAACGACTTTTGTTGGCATATTAGAGGAGTTACAAATCAAAAACAAAGGCATTCCCAACTGGTATTTATTTGGCGCAGGTAGTCGTTCCGGAGATATCCGACGTGCTTAGGGAAGAGCTAGAAATTTCAAGAGAAAAACTTTCTTCCGAGTAATGAACTTTTTGCCCCATCTTCTAGAAGGTTCAAAGCATCTATTAAGCCAATAAAGAAAATCTATTTTCTGAAAAATTCACAGCGGTGTTACCCCTCAATTGGGTAACTTTGGTCTCATTTTCATTTTTATTTAAAGATGGTGTGAAACTTTCAGGGTGTATTTGGAAAGTCTGGAGAATGTTTTATCGTTTCAAAGCTGGTCGAACGTCACTAGAAGACGGTTCGCGCAGTGGACAGTCGAGCACCTCTGTAAGTGTAAGAAACGTTAGTGCCGTGGAGAATCTACTGAAAGATGATTGGCGAATGATGTATTATTTCATACTGGGGGTCATTCGTCCGATTAAACATTCTTACCGCAAAGGGTCCCTGGTCCATGCCTTATCTCTTGAAAAGAGAACAAATATAGCTGGTGCTCTGAAGAATATTTACTTGGAGCATGCTGGGACAAAGTGACTCATGAGTCAATCAAGACTCGATGGAAGAAAATTGGCAAGAATCATTTTTTCCTTTCGAGAATATCCTCAAGGTAACAAAATCAGACTCAGATTGCGACACCGTTGTTCTGCTCCCATTATCTTTAATCAGGCCAATGGAAAATTTCCAAAAATGAGAAACATCCTGCAGAACCTGAACACTAAGGATACCCAATTGACAGAGACGGAAGTTAATGATGAAGAAGAAGTTGGTGATGAAGAATATCTGGCGTTGTATAGCAACAAGAACCGTTTCTAGGAGTACCATCAAGAAAATTTGCTGGCGAGTCTATCGTCTAGATTCCCATAAGATTCAACTAGTTATCAGCATGAAAATTCGACGTGGACGAAAACTATCATCCACAAAACTTAACTGCCCTCCTATTACTTCAGCATAGGGATAAGTAATGGGCTGCAGGATTTCATTAACCCAAAATGAGACCTCCATCTCTTATATACGCACTCAAAGAAGAGACGATGGTTCAGATGAGCCTAAGTAAAGATATTGCGGTCTTTCAGTAAGGAGGATTAAACCGCACGGTGGCCATTTTCTCCGGTAGCCAAGTAATGCTGAAGGAACCAGATTCGGTGCAGGTACTTTCAAGGCTGGTATGGGATTGTGTGTGGGCTCTGAATGCACTCGGCAGTCGCGCAAAAGTGACAATAGCATGGGTTCTGGGGCACGCAAATTGTATTGCCCAAAGCAGGTATTGTCTGTAACCAGTTTTAAAAAACGCTGTAAAGTATACAAAGAAGAGAAAGAAGAGCTTTAAGAAAAACCGAAGGGAATTGTCTACAAAGAAGATCATCGTAGTGAACCAGGAAAAGGTTTGGTTTGCCAAACTACACAAAAATCATAAATTGCAAAGCACACAGCTTACGATAAACGAGGAATGTTTGGCTCTACATGAATTAAAGATTAAACTAAATTCTATAGGTCATATTTATTGGTGAGAGACAAGTTTGGACCGGTTTACTCAACGATTCCGTGCAATATTGTTTAGTATACTTCAATTACTTGACTGATAGAAAATGGAAGGATTCAATGACCAAGAGCAAACGTTTCTGCCAAGTTTGGACCGTAGCCCTCCCGTGGTATTGTAACGACAAAAATCAAAACTACCATAAGAAAGTGGATCGAGGATAATCTCGGGAAAGAAGATCGGCAAAACAGATTCTTAGAGAACAAATACCGAAGTTTACAACGCCTCTATTGTGACAGATAGTCTGTCAGGGTGAGAGTGAGCCTACTAACAAGGCACTGTAGGCTCAACACGCACATAGTGTTCCAAACGAATTTGAATGCCCAACAATTCGTAGCCAATTCGACTATAACTCGCGGATCCCGAATAAAGAGTTGGAAAGACTATTTTGAATAAAGAAAAACCAGGACCTCAAAAAATTTATATAGTGAAAAGAATGTATCTTCACCACTGAAAGAAAAGCTTCTCTATCATTAACAGGCCGGAAAATATCTAATAAACAAACAAAGTATACCTGGCCTGGCCTCATATTAAAAAAATGTGAGCCACCGGTGGCTCACGTGGCAGCCAATGTGTTAAATAAGGTATAATTTGCTATAAATGGATTGCAGAAATTAGTTTCACATTAGGAACTCGCTTATAGGCGGAGTAGTGAAAGTTACGCTTCACAATGAAAAAGTCTGGCGTTCGAACCCCGGTTGCCACAGAGCGTAGCAGTTTAAAATCCTAAAATTGATGTGCTATCTCCAATATGCTGCGAAAAGCAAAGCAATTCAACTAAACGGGGAAACTGCGATACGGTATACGTACGTATACGGCTCCGAACACCTACACCGAAAGGTGGGAATTGAAAAGAAAAAGATAAAGAACGGAAGTTTCACATTGGGAAAAGTGTATCCGACTTAATAGAGATTATATTGATAAACTACATTATAATTTTTATGGAAATTGACGACATAAGAATATTCTAGCCAAATTCCTAGAACTTCGGAAACACCCCTCGTATATACAAATAATTTTGCTCCAGGCCATAAGAAGAGGGCTGAGATGAGCTAAGTAAAGAAATAATTTTTGAATTTGAAAGGCTCATTGATCACCGTTGCAATTACCCTATATTTTTGTAGTGTTACTTTTTTAATAGAAGGCCAACATTGGTTTTGGGGAATAATTTGACGCCAAAATAACGAAAGCGTTTTGTAACCACTCTAAAATCGAATTTTTGTTTCATTTGCATTCGGAAGTGTCCCATTAGAGCACTTATACAAAATTTAAAACTCATTTTCTACGGCCCTTTTTGAATAGTATGGTATTGTTTGTGGACTACGGAACCTGCTGAGAGGTAAATCAATAAATATGATGCGCAAGACGGACTTCTTCAGTATTTGAGCGCAGAGGCTGGATTGTTATACACAATAGTACTCTAACATAACCTACCAGAGGGTTTTTGGCCGCGAAAAAGGGTGAACATGTCGAATTCGAAGTGAAAAAGGTGCGAATTTTTGAAGAAATTTCGAGCGTTTCCGATTAAAACGTATCGCGTAAATTAAACTTCGGGGCAAACGTAATTTTAAACCTTTCGTTTATCATTGGAATATATTATTTAAAACGAGTAAAAGAGATAAATACACGTATACACACTATGTATATGTACAATATGTACATATAGCTTATATATATAGGCATATATATATATCTACATGTATATATATATATATAGTATGTATAGTGACCTACATTGCACTACTTAGCTGGACGATATAGCAAAAAGGGGGAAGCGATGCGCGAGTTTTGCTACCCCAAAATGGATTTAGACAACTTGGGGTGTGTACTATTACATCGTTAATAGTGAAATACTCGGCAAGAAAACGCTATTAAATGAATTGGTTCGGGTCGGAGCCCATTTTAATGCAACAGCACGCGATACGCGCATTAGTTTCGAGTTAAAAACGAATATTCTGATGAATTTCGCCGGGAAAAGATAATTTATCGGAACATAAAGCGAGTTACGTCGAAAATTTTTGAAAATGTGTGACGTTGGAATCTTTCTTTAGACCGACCTAAAGGAATTATTTGGGATGTTGGGCTGTCTACTCGGACGAAGGGACCAATTTCCCGGACTTGTTTTACTTCTGTGGACATCGACGTTTCTTCCGGCCGTCATCTTAGAGCAGGACGAAGATATACCACATAACGAGTAAGAGTCTTTTCCAATTTCTCTTGTTTATATTGCACGAAATCAGTGACAGGAGTTAATTAGCTTGGAAAATTAAGCTGAAACCGCTGTTTTTTTTTAATTTGGGAAATCGAAATTAACACCCCCGGTATCCACCCTCAAGGAATAAACTTATAAGCGGACCGGGGCCCTTTTAAAACCTGAAATTTTAAAGGTGGATTTTGAACATTTCGATCTTTACGCAAACCCTGATTAAAACCGATTCGATTTTAAATAAAACGCATTATTATTTATACAAGGGACATCCAAAATATTTATGCAACTATTACCAAAAAAAAAAAAAAATTGTATAATTATATGTTCTCTCAAACCAAAAGAAATCTGCAGACGAAAATTTATGTAATATAAACGGAAGACATAATAAGGAATGCAAGGTAAGTTATAAGGTAACCAATATGTTGTATGTAACTGAAGTAAGGTACATAGTACATACTAACTGTATTGATCCATTTCTACTATCAAATAGAATAAAATTTAAACAGCTTTTCTGTATCAAATTGCAATATTTCAATCGGCCTTTCAGATTTCAGCATGTTTTGGAATGAAATAAAATTACGTTGCATAACCCCCGTATTAATTACGAATTAAAAAGGATTATAATTAATATTTTACGTGGTCCCATCGAGAAATTTCTGGGTAGCAATTTTTTACAATTGAGATTTATTTCAATAAAAATAAGAAAATCTCTATCCTCTTCAAAATTAGGGAAAACCCTAAAATCTGGCCTACATACATATATTAAAATCACCATTATTGCATATTTTAAAACGAAATCTTAAAAAACGACGTTCGACTTCCATTCGAAATTACTTCTGCCACTATTTCTCGTCATAACATTAAAAGAGAAAACGAGTTATTACAATTAAAACTCTCAAATTTAGGGTTAAAAATTGGGCTTTGAAATTCGGAGTAGATTTGTGGGAATACGGAAGGCAACTTACGAGGATCAACGAATTACAAAGAGTAAGTAATCAACAAGTACGCCGGCGTTACACCGGTAGAATTACACCACGAGTTGAACATTTTCAGAAATATCACGAAGTGGATATTGACGTCGTTAGAAAAGATGGCTTAATTCTGATCAGAGAAATGGCAGCCGAGATAAAGAACATGATGGACTTCAAAATGAGCGCGGTTATGGTAACTTTTCCAATTACGAGGTAATCGGTTGAATCTAATTTTTTCAATTTAGCGCATTATGGATTCGGCAGAGCAAGTCGCTTTAACTCCTCATACGGATAATACGCAAAATTTTAAGTATTACGACGCCAAAAGACTTAATATGTTCGACCCTAACGGGAAACTAGTTAGGGGTTCTAAGGAGATGCTGCTGACGACCAATCCCCATTTCGATTATCTTCCAGTAAACACCAGCTTTAGTTCAGTATTAACACCAAATGCTGTCGACGAAAATGGTAAATTGTATTCGGACAAATTGATGTCTTATCTACAAACCCAATCATAATTGGGTTCGTCCATAGCATCCTAACAATGAGATTATTTCAGATGCTGTCGTGTTAAACGCGATACAATGGTCTGAGCATTTAGACCCTATCTTTATCAATAATTACGAGAGCGATCCCACGCTTTCTTGGCAATATTTTGGAAGCTCAACGGGTTTCTTAAGGAGGTACCCAGGTAAGGGAGTAATTGAAATTATTTAAGGGTATCCTTTAAACGAACGAATTTCGATAGCGACCGCTTGGCCTCCCGAAGAAATGTCATTTGTTTCTTGGAGCTCCTCGGAATCCAGAAGTGTATACGATTTTCGAAGATCAGTATGGTATGTTTCCGCTGCAACCTCCCCAAAGGATATGATTATCTTAATTGATAGCTCCAACACTATGAATTCGGAAAAATTGCATATCGCTATTGAAACTACTGGCGCGATCTTGGAAACGTTATCCAACAACGACTTCGTAAACGTTTTGAAAGTTGGTGCAACCACCGAAGAGACAATACATTGCTTTAAAGATATTCTTGCTCAGGTAAATTTGAATAAGTAGGACGCTATTTGGAAAAGGTAACTTCGTCATGTCCACAGGCTAATAATGATAACAAACGGTGGTTGAAGGACTCTGCTAGAACCCTAAAGCCGAACTCGATTGCAAATTTCACTTCTGCGTTTACTAAGGCGTTCGAAATCTTGCAAAAAGTAAGTCTGGGTTGAAGTGATCTTAAATGCCACTTTCTATTCTTGTGTTTTAGTACAACCGAACAGGTCAAGGTTGCCAATGCAACCAATTAATAATGCTTATAACTAGCGGTCCGTTTTCATCATATCATAAGATAATCCAAAAGTATAACTGGCCTCACAAACCCGTTAGGATTTTTACGTATCTGGTCGGAACCGATTCTAATAGCGTCAATGAATTGCACAAGATAGCATGCGAGAACAAAGGTACTTATTATTAAAAAAATGAAGCTTATAGAAGCGAGTTTCATACACGTGCTCAACAGGGTATTACGCAAGAGTAGCCAAAGCTAGCGAAGCCAAAGAGCAAGTCTTGCACTACACTAAGGTCTTATCAAGACCAATGGTCATGTATCAAAATGACCATCCAATTCAATGGACGCCGGTGTTCTTGGGGCGTAAAGTAAGATCGACGACATTTGAAAAAACAAATCAAAATTTTTATCCTATTATAGGCTGAAAGCTTTTCCAATAATAATCCTGGCCAATTGATGACATCAGTAACAACACCTGTTTTCGACAGGAGAAACCACTCAGTAAGTTTCTCATTTACGCTTTTATGGTTGTTGTCCAACTTACGGATTTCGATCTTATTACGTGTGGGCGTTCTTTGAGATCTCACGAAAAAGCCCTTCGAGGGTTTATCCGATTGGGGCTTCATTTTGGAGATATTAAATTCCAAAGAATGAATTGCGCACATCACACGAGTTAGTACCGAATCGTATAAATGGAGGTGCACAGGCTGCGATGGTCGAACGGACAAGGTGACGCCCTAAAACGGTGAAGGTTCTGGTTTCGATTCCTATTGACTTCATTTTTTTCTTTCTTTTTCATTGCTAACATCACTGGTATTGAATTCAATAATTAAAAACAATCGAAAACAATTTTCGTGACGTTTCATAAACTTTCATTCAAGGATAGAAAGGCAAAAGAAGAATGTTTCCCTCATCACAAACATCTGTGGTTCGAATTCAATAGTCAAAAATAATTTAAGTAATCTTAAGTAATGCTGAAATACGCATGATTTGCGTCGAAACTGATTCCCGAAAGAGCGATTTTTCAAAATGTGAATGAAGCTTGCTTTCCGTCGACTTTTTGGAAACGAAAATGTCAATGCGGCGCAGTTCCTTCCATAAAATGTTCGTTTTGTGAAACTGATTTATGTTTCAAATGTTTTTACGATGATTATCGTCCAAAATCATGCTCACCGAATGTCAGCAGCAGCGACGAAAACTGACTCGCAATCAGATGACGAATGAACTTCTATTTTTCTGCAAATTTGCTTTTTCATTCCCCTGATTTCCTTCCACTCAAAATCGCCCCTTCATCCTCGAATGGAAGTTTATTAAACAATGTGAAGATTACTTAAATTGTTTTCAACTTTTGAATTTCACTGTGTTTCGTTTTCGGTTTTCGCACGAAACAAAGATTTTTAGCGTCTTTGTACATTGTACAAAGATTTTTTTTTTGGTGGTTCAGTTACCATTATTAGATTGTACAAAGTAAAAATTTCTCGCACAAAGATTTTTATCCGATCTTTGTAGATGTACAAAGAGGCTCGTACGAAAAATACAGTGTTGAGTTGGAACCACTGATCTTTGTGATGAAGAAAACATTCTTTTTTGCCTTCCCATCCTTGAATGAAAGTTTATGAAACGAAGCAAAAATTGTTTTCGATTGTTTTTAATTATTGAGTTCAATACCACGGATGTTTGCAATGAGAAAAAAAAAGAAAAAAATTGAAGTTAATAAGAATCGAAACCAGAACCTCCACCATTCCAGTAGGTCACCTTGTCCATCAGGCCATCGCGGCCTGTGCTACTCTATTCGCGCGATTCGGTACTTACTCGTGAGGTTTGCGGACTTCATTCTACGGAATTTAATATCTCCAAAACGAAGCCCCAATCGGATAAACGGAGGGTTGTTTTTCGTGAGGTCTCAAAGGACACTCACACATAATACGATCGAAATCCGTGATGGATATTACGCGGTGTAATATGTTAGGTGTATCTTCCGGGTATTACCATGATCGTGATAGAACAATTGATATTTCGCCGAACATGCTGCCAGCTTCAGAATCTATCGTACTTTGGATAAAGTCAAATGTCTTACCACGACCAAGGTAATGCGCGGAAAATACGGAAATTGCAACACCATGCCAAGTTTGGTCTGAAAATTCGTACCCCTTCTTGATGTTGCAATTTCCATGTCTTCCAGCATATGTCTACGTTGGGCAAAATGCTGATCCATAACCTATTTCTGTAGATACGAGCTGCTAACATTCTAGGAGTTGTTGGAACAGATGTTTCAATAGAGGAGATTAAGAAGTTGATACCGCCCTATAAGGTAGTTAACGACTTATCGAAGACCAAAATTATAAACTTACCTTTCTAGCTTGGAGTCAATGGCTACTCTTACATTGTGAATAATAATGGTCACGTCCTGTATCACCCCCACTTACGACCAGTGGTAAGTAATTTATAATATTTGACAATTACAAATTAAAATCTTTTCGTATCCCTCACAGTATAGCAATAAAGAATACGAAGAAACGTTAGAACCGACTTACATCTCGGTAGATTTGTCGGAATTAGAACTCATCGAGAACGAAAATGGACCTAGGGAGAATCACTCTGCCCTACTCGATGTAAAAACCACCAAGACGAGAAGCGTCTTTTGTATATTAATTTTTTATATTTCCAGTTAAGACATGATATGATCGATCAGAAAGAAGGTGAAACCGAAATGAACGTCAAAATTCAATACGACAATATGGTAAACGTTAAGAAACTATTTTGATCGAAATAAAACTTATTTCCTTTTGTTTTTTCGTTTTAGAAACGAGTCACTACACGAAGACACAAATATTTTTACAATCCCATCGAGGGAACCCCATTCTCTTTGGGATTGGCCCTCCCTGAAGGATATGGAATGTACGAGTTAGTGGCAGAGCAAGAGATCAAGCACAGCCAGAAGAATGGTAAGTGCTTTGAGCATGCACGGGACATTTTTTCACAATCAAAAGAACTTGAACAATGCTTAGAGGATTTTTACTTAATAGCCTTTTAGTTGTGAAAAGTGCCGCTTTTACCAAAAAAGTATAATTTCGAACTTTCCCTCTTTATTTTTCCAGTTGAGGATTATTTCAAAGGCAATAACTGGAGAGTACATCCTGATTGGTACGTACCAATCTTATTCAAACTTTTGCGCTTTGAAATTCCGAAATGAAACGCCCCGGATGTTACAATTACAGGGTCTACTGCGAGTATACAAGTAGGTCTTTAGAGGAACAATCCTTCAGATCGGCTGAGGAACGCGTTCTCCATTTCCTTTCGAGGAGCAGGAGACCCGGATGGAAATGGATGTCTTTGAGACCGAGATCACCGTTGCAGCATCATCCGATTAATAAACAAGATAAAGATGCTTACTATTGTGAGTATCTAAAGGGAAAATTGGGAATTAACTCTTTTCTTTTCTGGTACATATTCAGGTGATAAGACTTTGCTGCAATCTTTGGTATTGGACGCGATGGTAACGGAAGAACAGGACCGTCATGGTGCTAGACCAAGTCACGCTGAAGATAACCAGTAAGTTTTATAGATTTCTAACACGAACGGCATGCATATATATACATGTATAATATAGTAGCACAAGATATTCACTTCCAATAATTTATTAATTTATGTATCTCTGCACATTAGCCCAATTGCAACACTTTTGGTTTTATTGCAAAGGTAAAGTAATGAGTGCTTAAGATATTGATAATTGATATAAACATCGTGGTTATGTTTGGTGTTCATTTCTTTATTTTTATTTCAAAAAATTATATGAGGTAATTTTTCAACGCTACTGCACTCTTAAATGAAATTGTCGGAAATATACAGGTTCCACCAAGAAGTATTAACGTATTTTTATCGCATTGATATGTAGCTGTGGCCCAAAATGTTACAAATTCTAGATATTCCGGAAAGGTAGAGAATACATTCATACAACTTTTAGGCTACGCCTGATGTTGACCTAAAAATATTTGCTATTTATTGCATTTTTAAATTAGATAAATTTGTTGATGGAACCTGTATTTGGGCTTGCCGCCTATGTAGTTAAAAATGCGCACAAATTGATTGAAATTTTAGATAAAACCGGCTTTTTCGAAACTAATCATTACTCTTTGATTTATGTCTATATCTGGTGATTTCACGTTCACTAGATAATTTGCAACTTCGTCACATTTTGACGATAATACTCTATATATAATCAATATTTTTTCATGAAGAATCTCTTATCATTATAACTTCCATTTAACCTTTTCCTCTATTACCAAAAAGTTAGAATTACGGTATTGAGTAATTTTTCTTTATAAAAAGCTGAAACGGTCGTAAAAATTTCATAATATTTTATTACAACAATTCAATAAAATTATGCTCCTAAAACGTCCAACGCTTTACTGTTGGCAAATGAAGGATGGGAAAAATTTGTTTTGCCTCGTGTGCTTATTTTTGGTCGGCAAGGAGAGATTGCTTCCGTTATTGAATTCTTGCCCAAAAATATTAATGTCGTAATAACGTAGAACTTCATTTTTTTAACTGTTAAAGATTGCACAGTTTCTATTTTAAAACAATGTAATCTTCAGCATTAAAACGATTCCGAAATTATATAAATAGTAGTTATGAAATATATAATTAGTACAATATTCCAGGATATCCAACATGAAGTAACACTTTGGACCAATTCTCTTCCAGCCTCATTCTTTGAAGCATATTATTTCCTAAATGTTCTTGTTATATGATATAAAATATAAATACAGTAGACCGTCGATTATCCGAAGTAACGTTGTCGGGCGTGGTTCGGGTAATCAAAATTTACTAAGAAATGGAAGAAAAAAGAAAGGTGTAAAATAATCAGCCACGTTTTTACAAAAGGACATCTGCATTTAACTGCAGTACATACTAGAAACACAAAAATAAACTATACAGAAAACATATAAGTTGAATACCTAAGATTAAATTCAGCACAAGATAGTCGTAATCTGGTCTGCTTCAATGATGACTTCCTCTTTATGGCAGCTAAGTCTCTAATTCTTTTGGGCTGGAATAACTGGGTGCGATCGGATTCTTCCTGCCGTTCGAACCACCGGAAATGCCAAAACCAGTGCCTGAAAGGCCTCAGTATGAGATGGTAACGAGTCATCTCCGTCTGGATCATCATTTATATCACCATCTTCTGGGTGATCGTTGTCACTCATTCACATTGTCTTCATCACAATCAGTGAAAACACCAACGTTGCTCAACGCCTTCAACATTGTGGCGGGTTGATGGTCAGGTTCGTCCATTTGTATTTCATCTCTAGTTTATTTCATGATTTATGCAAGGTGCAGCTTTTTTACTCTATTCCATGCTTCAACCAACAGCACTCTTTTGATTCGATTTTTTGTGCAAAGAAATAGTTGCTTCTTCCTCATTGTTATTCCCTGAAAGCAGACGACGCATGCATTGTTTTCGGTATAATTTTTTCAATGTTTCGATGACGCCCTAGACCATAGGTTGAAAAAACTAAGTTATATTAGGGGGAATAACACATCATCGAGCTTATTCAAAGATTCAGGCGATGGACGTGATTGAGCATGTCTAAGAGGAGTAGCACCTTGCCTTCTTTGCTGCAAAGCTGTTGAATTTTTTTACTTCAGGAATGAAATTGTGGTCAAACCACACCAAACAAATCGCTGTTCATCCACGCGTCTTCTTGGATGGCGTATTTTAACGGAACTTTCACATTTTTAAAACAACGTGGGTTTTCCGATTTCCCTATCAAAGCAGTGGAACTCTGTGTGTCCCAGTTGAATTACCACACACCATGACTGTGACACGCTCCTTGCTGATTTTGTAACCTGGACCTACGGATTTTCTTCGAGATATCAATTTACTTAGATAGTAAAGGTTTCCAATAGAAACCGGTTTCGTCTTCATTGTAGCCAAAAGCCATGTCTGTTCAAGAAATCTCTTTAATTTCTCGGGATAAAAACTACTGGCGGGGCCTCAGCACTTAGTTTTTCATCATGAATCTTGATTTGCCGAATCCCATGTCATTTGAACGATTGAGTCACCACCTAGTTTCATGTTTAATTCCACTTCTGTTTCACACCAAATGGGTCCAGATATGGGCCGCCCAGAAGCCCGTTTTTTGCAAAAACCAAGTGAATGCAGCATCTTCCAACAATTCGGATTTAGGTTTTTTCATAGTTTTACGATATGCACTTCCCTCCTCACTGTCAAGATTGAATCGGCAATATTTTTTATTCCAGTTATCGTTGATTTACTAAGACCGAACTTGGTAGCTAGTGTCTGACCCGTTTCACTTTTCTCCAGCCGCATCAAAATTTCCATTTTACCTTTTAATGAAAGCAGTACTCGTTTCCTTTTTGTCAATATTTTGCAAGTTTTACTTAAAATATGACCACAAATTCGATGTACCGTCCCAAAAATGATTTGAAACTGAGAGCCTTGATTGGTAACCGACCGTATGAATGGAAAAGGATTCAGTGAAAAATCTAATGAGTAAATTACACAATCAGAATTATTGAGAACGAAATATTAACACAGCTAACAACCCTCTTTTAATTATTAGAAAGAGCGTTGTCAATATTAATTAATAACTAATTAATCAATTTGGCTTTTTATAGATGAATCGTCATCTTAGCACTTCACTGTACATAATTTTCTTTTGTTTTTAATGATGAGGCAATTAAAGACTGAGCCCGTCTTCCCGAAATATCGCGTTCAAGAAATACTTTGTAAAAGCACTGAGTGCTAACGATGTTCGACCAGAACGGACGTTTTCTATGATTTGATTTTTTTTCCACGAACCCAAATCGGATAATTGAGGGTTCGGATAATCGACGTTTTACTGTAATGTAAATAAAAATTCTACAGGCCATTTTTGCCGAAGGAAGTCCAATTAGTAAACACTGCTTGAGATATCTGTATTTGCACATTTTATTTTACATTTTGCAAGCATCTTGGAGGATTTTTTTCTTTTCTAAGATTAGCATAACATTCTGGATAATGTAAGTATGAACCATGGCAATTTTCAGGCAAACTCATCAACAGAGCAGCAGACTTAACTCCGATAATAACCATTTGATTTCAGCACCTTAGAAATCTTGTTCCTTCCCGAAAAATTGCTCGTTAATACACGACTAACATCGATTTATTTTCAGCCAAGGCTTTCAAATGTTCGGATTAACATTGTCTTTCGTTGCTACAAGAAGTGGATTGTTGAGATGGACAGATCATATGCCCCCGGATGCTAACCAAGTGTAAGTATTAATTGGCGAAAAACAAAAAGAATCTTTCCGTAATTTTTATTTCCGCAGTCACTTTAGTCAAACGAACGTAAAAGCTATTGATGAGGTCTGGTACAAGAGAGCTGTAGATCAGCACGCTATAGAACCTGAAAGTTTCGTGTTTTCCGTACCGTTCGATATCGGATCGAGTAGCAAACCTGTCATTACAGCCACTCATGCAGTTTTTGTGGAACACAAAGGACATAGAGCACCCGCTGCGGTTGTTGGTCTACTGTACCAGCATTCGATCCTACGTTCGCATTTTATAAACATTACCTCGGCAGTATGTCAAAATGAAATAACACGAAATTATCCTAATTATACAAATGTTGTAGTGCACCGGGTCATCAGCTTGTAAGAAGACCTGTTTCAGCGATGAATTGGACTGTTATATTTTGGATAATAACGGCTTCATTATCATGTCGGAAAATCCCGAGAATACTGGAAAATTCTTTGGGCAAGTTGACGGAACTATCATGGATTCGCTGGTCCAAGATAAAATATTTAACAAAGTCGTTTTGTACGATTACCAAGGTAGCTGCGTTAAAAGAGAAATTATTATAGCGGAGCTGCCAGTAAATTTTTGGTGAGACTATTGAGAAAAATTAAAGGATGCATCGTTAAATGTTGTAATTGCAGCTCTCGACAAAGTACGTTTTCCATCTATTAACTCATTTATTACTAGTATGGGTTACCTTATTCGACTACGTCTTCGCTATGGCAAGATCCCACAGTCAAGACGGTGGTAAGATCGAATTTCTTACCTAAAAGAAGTCCCTTGCTTAACATTTGTTTTGTGTAATTAGAAAACCACTTTCACCATTCGCAGACGGGTTTCGCGGTTATACCGCTCATCGGTGCGATTTTGTGAGAAGTAGTTTTCATTTCCAAATAATCATATTTGACGTTTGTACATATGAGAATTCAATTAAGAAATTCCCCCAATATGTATAATGGGACAAAACTAAACTTGGACGACGGGCAAGCGACGAAGTAGTGTCGGCACACAAATTGCAAGCGATGTTGAACCTTATCCGCATTTGTCCATACGGGCGAAATATTTCTTCTAAACAAGCCTCGAATTCGTACAGTTTACGGCGTATCGTCCAAGTTTAGTTTTGTTCCATCGTACTTAAATACGCATTTTTGCAGCTATTTAATTCTACGGAAGTGGACAACTAAGACTCGTAAAGTAGTTGCAGTCGCGCTATTCGGCTAACCCACCGTGGAAAAATGTGTAATTAGAAAACTACTTTCACCATTCGCGGACGCGTTTCGCGGTTATACCGTTCATCAGTGCGATTTTGTGAGAAGTAGTTTTCATTTCCAAATCACCACTATATTGATATATGTCCATATGAGAATTAAATAGCTAAAAATATGTGCATTTAAGTATATATTGTGTACAAACAACATTCGTTTTGATTTTTTGAAGATGTAGCCTACGATTACGAAACGCCATATAAGAGTTACAACATCGACACTGAAATAATCGACGATCAGGATTTCGCAGTACCTCATTACACTTACACCAACAACCCCCTCTTCATATCCGATATGGGAATAGATACCATGGATGACATCGAAGTTACCGAAATCGGCATTAGACCGTGCGATAGGAAAATGGATTTGTACGTTTTGCAACCTGATAAACTCAACGCCAGCGGACAAAATAATCCTCTTAAGGGCAAATTGACCAATTGTCACGTAACCGGTTGCGAAAGGTTCAAACATGCTATATTGGTAAGTGTTCCCGTTTAAAACCCCTATCGTTGCAGGCCTTTCAGCGTGCAGAAGGTACCACATAGTAACCTAATATTGTTGGTTGTTGACACTTTGTGCCCGTGCGGCAGCAAGCAGTTGAGTATCACTCCCCAAGAGATAAACTATGATAACGCAAATGGAGGATGTCTACACAAACCTAAAGATAGTTTGTACAGGAGGAGACCGCCAAAATGTATCAATTATCACCCAGAGGTAACGTACCAGAATGTGATTTTTGGAGCGACTAATTTGATTTTTCTTTTAAACAGGAAATCGAAATCCCCGTTTGCGGATCAGTATCTCGCATTCAAGCAAATATCTTTCTCGTTTTCTTAGTGTTATATCAACTATCGTGATTATATATATTATTATAAATATAATAAACTCAATTTGTGCAATAATATTTAAAAGGAAAACAAAGAGAGGGAAAAATACCATATCTACATGAATATCAGCATTTGTAAATGTCTTTAAGGCTTAGTTAATTTTTGAAATTGATTTATAATCCAATGAATGTAATATTTTGATGTACTTGTACATATCAAAACTGTAATACTGTTAAATACTGTGACTTATAAGTCGATATTACTTACTATTATAAAAATACTATACATGGAAACCTAGTTATGCAGTAATACAGAAATAATTCGTAATGACAATAATATTAGTTTGGAAAAGACTATTTTTTAAGGTAAGATATACTAAGAATCTTGTACTAAATATATTTATATGTATTATCGGTGTATTGATATATTTTTCATTTTCTAGTACACATAACTAAGACAATACTAAGTTTTTATTATAGACTTTTAATGTTCGATTATTGTTATAAAGTGCAAATGAGTGGTCGCAAATGGATATGGTGAAGTTTGTTGATTAAAGATGAAGTAGAATTTAAGCTTTTGAGCTTAAGATGATCTAGTATATAAAATTAAATTTATATAAGTAATAATACTACCTGTTTTCTCATCTATTCGGATTATCAATTAAGACAAGAAACGACGTTGCGTGGATGCTACACTTTAGTATAGTGTTTGATACAGCCAGTATTGAATTTTAGCTAAGGAAATACTATATCATATAAAAAAACTGAGTCTTCCAAAAAAAAAAAAAAGAAAAAGAACAAATAATACACTGTAAGTCAAAAAATTATAGCAAGAACATAAGTAAAAACAGTGTGTTAAACAAATGACTTCATTTTTGAACATATTATATATATATATATATATATATATATATACATATATATCTAGGCGACATTCATTTTAGTTGAATATATGCATATACTGACTGTAATATATTATTAAATTTAGATTATATCTTAAAAATTTAAAATGTATAGGTTTAATTAATTATTAAATATTATATTTACCAAGTTAGTCTTATTTAAAGCCATGATCACATCGTATTCCCATTTCCCAACCGTTCTGGATGTGATTTCCCAAAAAGCAAGCTGAAAATATTGTTTTTCAAATCATTCCCAAAACCCATAAGTTCCTTAAATGAAGATTTCGCAACGGCTCCGTAGGTAATAAAACATCTAGACTAGATTGTTCCCCTAGCTTGTAGAATTTTCTAGAAAGATACGGAACATGAGAAACTTGGAACTTTCGTAAGGTTCATAGAACTTTCAAGGGGTTCTTTCTCGAAGAATCCATCATTATAGCTCTGGATCTCAATGATCAATTAATAGAGAAAAGGCACGGAGTTTGGTCTGCGACTTGATAAGGCTACTGACAAAAAGCATCATTATAAGCGCAAAAGGTGCAAAACTTATTTGAGATGCTTCACCGAAAATTATTTGGATTGGGGAAAGTGTGTTAGACAATATATTTGTATAGCAGTTATCCAAATATTCCCGCCATTTTAATGGTGCTATGCATCTCAACTGAAAACGTCAGTGTTCCGACTAGAACAAGATGGTTCCTATTGAAACATGTTAGATGTAAGCTAGTTTATATAAGGTTTGTTCGTAGAGTAAATTGGAAACCGTTGGCAACTAATATTCAATGCGCATGCCCGACTGGAAACAGTTGCAAATTTGTCCTAAATTTAATGCTCTTCGAACATAAAAGAGAAGAAGGAATGCGTAATTTGTCCTGAAGATGGCGCAAAACTCTTGTAACAAAACTTTTTGTAGGTCTTTTGAAGCATTATTTATCTAAATGTAGTAAGAATGTGGAGAAAACAACAAAAACGACACATATTCACAAATGAATATCGTCAACGTACAGATGTGGGACAGATCATGGAATGGATCATCACAGATTAACAAGTAATCTGGGAGTCAACATTACTAAAGTTGGCGCTTGCCATTGCGCATATCTCAAACAAAAAATTTTCAATTCTGTAAGAAATTATTCTGACGGTTGCCAATCGATTGGAAATTGAATAAAATTCACTTTGCGAACGCCGGATTTCTAGTCATCAGTTTGAAATTTTACTCGACGAACACAAATATATAAATACGCATGCGTCTGACGGTTGCTGATAGTTGCTGATTGCTCTACGAACAAACCTATTAACAGTCCAATAAACAGTTATGTGCAACAACGTGTTTCATTGAATATATAAAACAACACATGGCACAGTCAGAAATGGAAAAGAAAAACTAAAAGCTGTAAAGTAATAAAGGTGAAGTAGCTGAGATAAAAAAGTGAGGAAAAGCACGAGGTCGAAAATGGCGAACTTTGTACTACCTCTACCATTAAATCTGAATGGTAATATCTCAGAAAATTGGAAAAAATTCCAGAAATCCATTCATATATATATGGAAGCAACCTCATATAATAAGGAACCTGAAGAAAGACAGATAGCAATACTACTGAACTTAAGTGAACTTCAAGATACATTTGAATATAAGGAAGGGGAAGAAAAGAGAATTGAAGCTGTCTTGAAAACATTTGAAGAATATTGCAACCCCAAGAAAAATGTGCTACATGCGCGATTTCTTTCCTATAATCGACGACAGAAGGAAGGGGAAGCATATATATAAGCATGTGAATTCAAATCACCAGATGAAATTTTAAGAGATAAGATTGGTTCAAGTGATAATGAAACAATTGACACAATAATAAAACAGGAGCAATGGAAAATTTTAGAGTGGCAGAGATAAAGCAACGGACCAGACAGATACACACTAGGAATAAACCAAATGGTACACACGAACACAAAAGAGAAGGTAAAAGGAAAAGAAAGACGAAAAGATGAAAAAGGACGATTTGTAGGAAGAAAAGCAAGTGCAAGCAAGAATGTGTATAAGTGCAGAGCCTGTGGAGGACAACATGAAGAGTATAAATGTCCAGCGAAAGGAAAACAATGTAAAATTTGTTCTAAATTTAACCATTTTGGAAGGTATGAAAATCGATCATCTCGAATCGCGTTCAAAATATGCTGATCCATGCGGTTACATATTGTAGATTACCAATTTTCAAATTTCAACTCGTTTTCCGCCATCGTTTCGAAAATACCTCGTTCAAATTGTTCGTTAAAAATTCTATAAGATTGCGACCAAACCCATCTATAGTTTACGACTCTTCTGGGCCGATTTCTCAAAAAAGAAAATAAATAAACATTTTTCGACCAGAAGGTTTCCGTGCGCAGCTGATTGGGTATCCTTCGAGAATTCCTTGGTTAAACCAATTCCTGAATTTGAAAAAACGTATTTTGATTATCTGACATTTCTCACTTTCGAAATCGGACAACTCGCTTCCACATTTTAATTACGAACGATAGCACAAAGAAATAGATTCTCCCATGTGTAATTGGAAGCAAGGAATCAAATAGAACCAAGGGAAGAAAAGAGTTTTCGTTTAGGCTGATAAGTCCAATTTTGGAGTGTTGGTATCTTCGCAGAAAGGCGCTTTTTGTGATATTTTGACCAACTCGATAGAATTGGACTATGACTATGCAAAGGACAGATATAAAACATGCAATTATTACTTAATTACTAGCTCAAATAGCTTCAAATTTCAAACAAAAATATTTCATCCAGGGGAATTTCTTGTCAAATCGACAAAATCTGAAAATGCTCTCGCGAATTTATTTACCATTAAATCGCAATCCAGTACACTTATCTAAATGCAAATTTGAGTTGGGAATCGAACTGAATAAGGCCGAAAACGCTAGTGTTAGGTGTTTTACAAGGGGACACCGCATAATGTCCATCACGGATTTCGATCCTATTACGTGTGAGTGTTCTTTGAAACTTCACGAAGAAAACCCTCCGAGCGTTTATCCGATTGGAGCTTCGTTTTGGAGATATTAAATTCCAAAGAATGAAGTGCAAAACCACACGAGTAAGTACCGAATCGCGCGAATGGAGTTGCACAGGCCGCGGTGGTCTAATGGATAAGGTGACGTACTGGAACGGAGGAGGTTCTGGTTTCAATCCTTATTGACTTCAATTTTTTTCTTTTTTTTTCGCATTGCAAACATCAGTGGTATTGACTTCAATAACTATAAACAATCGAAAACCATTTTTGCTTCGTTTCATAAACTATCATTCAAGGATAGAAAGGCAAAGAAATGTTTTCTTCATCACAAACATTCAGTGGTTCAAATTCAATAGTCAAAAATAATTTAAGTAACCTTTACATTGTTTAATAAACTTTCATTCGAGGATAAAAGGGCGATTTTGAGTGAAAGGAAATTTGGAGAATGTAAAGCAAATTTGGGGAAAAGTGGTTCATTCGTCATCTGATTGCGAGTCAGTTTTCGTCGCTGCTTCTGACATTCGCTGAGCATGATTTAAGACAAAAATCGTCGTAAAAACATTTGAAATTTAAATCAGTTTCACAAAACGAACATTTTATGAAAGGAACTGCACCGCATTGACATTTTCGTTTCCAAAGAGTCGACGAAAAGCAAGTTTTATTCGCATTTCGAAAAATCGCTCTTTCGGGAATCAGTTTCGACGCAAACCATGCGTATTTTAGCATTACTTAAGATTACTTAAATTATTTTTGACTATTGAATTCGAACCACAGATGTTTGTGATGAGGGAAACATTCTTCTTTTGCCTTTCTATCCTTGAATAAAAGTTTATGAATCGTAACAAAATTTATTTGCGATTGTTTCTAATTATTGAATTCAATACCATTGATGTTTGCAATGAGAAAAAAAAAAGAAAAAAAGGAAGTCAATGGGAATCGAAATCAGAACCTCTACCGTTTTAGTAGGTCACCTTGTCCGTTCGACCATCGCAGCCTGTGCAGCTCCATTTACGCGATTCGGTACTTACTCGCATGGTATGCGCACTTCGTTCTTCGGAATTTAATATCGCCAAAACGAAGCCCCAATCGGATAAGCGTTCGGAGGGTATCGAGGGGATCGAAATCCGTGATTGACATTACGCGGTGTCGCCCTTGTTAGTGTTAAGAGTCCAAAAACAATTTTCGAAACTTGGAAGGGCGATTTCTCCGAAATGATTCATTCAAATTTTGATCAAGTAACCGAGTCTACATCTCATCGAAGCTATCACGGATCTTGATATGGATTTCTGAGAAAAATTAAATCCCCTCAAATCATCGAAGATAATCATGTCGGGTAGATTTTGACCCGTATGATTAAGGCTTTTGAACAAGATAGGAATCGTTGAGCCGCTCCAAATGTTGTTATGGAAATTCGAAGAACTACATAGTCGGATTAAAAGAAATCTAGTCTTTGTCAATTTGGGTAAAGATCTAAATTTGAAATCTTACGTTTAAAAGAGATAGACTTGAATTCAATAATTTACGTATTATCTATTACGTTTTTAATCATTTTATAAATATAATAAATTTCCTGCATTTAGTAGGCGCGTGATTTATTTGAACCGGATCAACAGAGAAGTAAAAGCTACGAATGGAAGGCGAGATTTTTTCAAATATGGCCGAGAAAGAAAAAGCGAGAAACAAGTGCATTGACATTAAGCTACTATAAAATAAGGTTGAAATAAAAGATTTGCGTCTATCATTATGAAGATGAGACTTTAGTCTCTCAATATTATCAATACCGCAAGATAACCAAGTGTGGGTGAAAGGGTAACGTGATTTTTTCACGAATTTTTGCTATCAAGTCTATTTAGTAAGTCTTGCCTGTGGAATACTAAAATTCCGAACGATATAACTTCTACTCGTATGCACTGAAAGCTGATTTTGAACGCTTTAATTCTAAGGAACACAAATCTGTATAGAAACGACGCATTTATTTCTTTACCGTTTAGTATTGTGGTTGTGTGTGTGATACAAAAGAGAGGAATCCCGATAATCGCATGCGTATTATATATTTTAAATTAACTGAATCCGTTAATATTTTATTACTCAAATGCAATCCACAACTGCATGATGACAGCGTAAAGAATTATTTCACGAGATTTTATTAAACCGCTCAACTTGGCTTCTTTTACCACGTACAGAACACGAGTTAAATGTTATTTTATCAGACAAAAGCTAAGAGTCGATTGCAATCTGTACATTTTCGAAAAATTATGATAATACTACCCGGCACAACAAAATGCGTTGGTCAATATATGAACATAAAATGTACAACATACAATAGTTGCAGGAAGTAACATTTAGTTTTGCTCACTCTTAGCAATAACCTTCTACAATCCGTCAGGCAGTACCATACTTCCACCTTCATAAAACTTGGTTTTCATGGGCAAAAACTGAACTCCATTTAATATCTTTATCACTATTGTTAGTTCGGTCTAAAGAACGAAGTAAGCGATAATCTCATGGTACACGATCAAGGCCATATGATCCACCAACTCCCATAATTTTGGATCTGGATTGGAATTGCCATGCTGGACCACAATACCTTCAGAACTTCCCAATTCTGATCGACTTTCTCGAACTCCATCGTTCAGTTTGATTACTTGTTAAAGTACACATCCAAATCGATCGTTCAATTGGATGTAATTCAACCAAACTAATAACATACCCTCGATTACACGATTGATCAACTTCAGATGTTCGAACTAGTTTATCTTGTTTGCTTCACGATCTCTTTCGATTGACATTGCTGTAAACAACCTAATCTCTAGTCTGCCAGGTACCAATATTTTCCGAAAATACATCATTTTCTTCACCTTCCAACAGCAATTTGAACGTGCGAATGCGTTGTGTTAAGCCAATTTCCTTGAGCTCAACAGAAGCCATAAATCGAATACTAAAATTAGTTTATATGCGATGTGCGATATATCCAGTTATTCTCTGCAAACCCAGGTGATCGATTTTTGCTTGGATTTTGTCGTGATCAAATTTGATCTTCGAGTCAATAACCACTAATTTTAAAGCTTCATCACAACACACCGCAGTGGAACACACAAAGAGCAAACTACTTTACAATCAAGATCGTCCATTTTTTTCCTTTCCATTCTCAACTGAGAATGACCATTTGGTGGGCGAAATACGCATTTGGTGTGTTCCAAAATCGATCTGGTAGATTTGAAATTGGTCGCTGGGCAACGCTTTTCCCTCGATCACCTCGGCCCCTCACAGATATAGCCCCAATCTAATAATCAGTCGCGAATTCTTAAACTTGAAGCTTATAAGACTTCGGGGTTTGTTCCTCCCTCAGGCTAAGGTCTTTAGCCTTTCTCCCCGAGGATCTAAACGTAGACCTCACACCTACGTTGGAGCTCCCTACTTAATTTCATTAGGGTACATTTTCCCTTAAGCCCCGAACACCAACGACTTTAGTAAAGATTACAAGTTTTTGGGGACGGCGATTGCCCACATTGCCTGTGCCTAGGATCCTTAGCCTTCGTCCCTCGAGGATTAAGTTCGATCTCCACGCTTGACAGCGCTTGCGCAGATTGCTCAAATTGTTACGATTTCTTGAATACTGTTCCTCCCTCCAGCTAGGCTTTTCAGCTTTTATGCTTGAGGACTTGCACGCACGCTCAAGAGTTACATGCGACCTCTACACTTATAAAACAATGTTATTGTAGAATTTCCCTTAAAGCCTCGAGTACCCAGACCTTCAGTGTAGGCTGTAGGGCAGCGAGAAGAGACACCGCTTAAGTTGTCACTGTTTTCTGGAGTCTTCTTTTCCTTCCCTTAGCTAGGCTTCTGAATCTTTATGTTCGAGGACTTAAACGCACACAACAATGTTAAGGTATCAGACTTTTAGCAAATGCTGTAAGTCATCACGAAGGAACATTGCCCGCATTGTCATTATTTCTTTGGAGCTTGCGGTCGCTTTCTCTAGCTAGTCCTCACAGTCTTTATGCTCGCAAAGCTCCAGACTACACTTGATCTCTATGCTTGACAATGCTCAGCCACATGCTTCCTTAGACCGCTGAATTCCTATACCTTCTTTCCGAAGGGACACTGCCCATATTGTCAACATTTTTTGGAACCTGCTGTCCCTTCCTCTAGCTAGGCTTCTCAGCCTTTATGCTCGAGGACCTTGACGCACGCTTAATGCCTAGATTCGATCTTTACGCTTATGGAACAATGTTACGGTACATTTTCGCTTAGAGCCCCCAGTTTCCAGACCTTTAGTAAAAGCTGTAGGTCATCGAGGAGGGACTCCGCGTTGTCACTGTTTTCTGAAGCTTTGAATTTCTTCTCTTGGTTAGGATTCTGATCTTTATGCTCGAGGACTACATTCTACGTCTATTATTCTATGTCGCCTTAATGCACCGAGATCCGAAATCTTTGGATAGACTGTAAGTCATCGAAGAGGGATACTGTCCACGGTGTTACTCTTTTCTGAAGTCTTCTATTTCTTCCCTTAGCTAGGATTCTGAGTCTTTATGCTCGGGGACGCACGCTCAAGGGCTACATTCGACCACTACGCTTGCGAAACAATGTTAAGGTATATTTTCCCTTTAAGCCCAGAGTTCGCAAAACTTTAGTGAAAGTTGTAGATCATCGAGGAGAGAAACTGCCCACGTTGCCACTGTTTTCTGGAGCCTTCTATTTCTTCGCTTAGCTGGAATTCTGATTCTTTATGCTCGAGGACTACGTTCTACCTCTACTATTCTATGTTCCCTTAATGCACCGAGATCCCAGATCTTTGGATAGACTGGTGGTCATCGAAGAGGCATACTGTCCACGGTGTTCCTACTTTCTGGAGCCCTCTATTCCTTCTACCCATAGATTTTATGCTCGAGGATTTGGACGCAGGCAACAATGCTAAGGTAAACTTTCTCTTAAAGCCCAGATTTCCCAGACCTACAATAAAGGCTGTAGGTCATCACGAAGGGACACTGTCCACATTGCCATTATTTTGCTGTCGTATCTAATCTTCTCAGCCTCTATGCTCAAGGACTTCACTACACTTAATCGCTATGCTTGACAATGTTCAGGGCCCAATTGCTAGGCCTTTAGAGAAAGCTGTAGCTCATGGAAGAGGAACACTGTCCGCATTGTCACTGTTTTGCTTGGAACCTGCTGTCCCGTCATCTAGCTAGGTTTCTCAGCCTTTATGCTCGTGGACATGGACGCACACTCCAAGCCAACACTTGATCTCTATTTCACGATGTTCAGACACATTTTTCTTAAAGGGCTGAGTTCCTAGACCTTTAGTGAAGGCTGTCGTTCATGGAAGAGGGAGACTGTCCGCATTGTCATTGTTGTTTTTTGGAGCCTGCTCTGCCTTCTTTTAGCTAAGCTTTTCAGCCTTTATGCTCGAGAACTTCGGTGCAAGCTCCAGGTCTACACTTGATCCCTATGCTTGATGATGTTAAGGCACACTTTTGCTTGAGGCGCCCAATTCTCAGTCTTTTCGCAAAGACTATATAGCCCATATTATTGCATAATTCATGCTTAACATTAGTAAGGCGCATATTCCCTTAAAACAACATCTTGCAAGGTGAGTATTCCTATCTCGCCAGTAGCTAAGGAACGTCAGGTCACTCGAGAGGGAGCCCTGAATATCCCGGGAAGGGTTATACAAGCGAAGATCGCCGTGTCCCTTATCGATGTAGTAAGAGTCATAGAGAATTTATTTGAATTGGCGGTGACATTTTCACATTTATCGTTTTGTGAAAATAAGGGAAGAAAGAAACGTCTATCTAAGTGTAAATCAGTCAATATCGAAAGAGGTTCAGGTTGTAATCATTGAAAGATATTTAATACTGAGCACCTCACTTATAATTCACAATCAACAAAGTTAAGACGGATAAGCCTAAGAGAAAAAAATTATGATAACATTCCAGCATGCTCCATAGAGTGAGTTGGTAATTTTAATATTTACTCTTTGAATATTAATTATAGCTCGAATATTATAAACCGAATAGAAATGTAAATTATGATGACATCGACTTGTTAGATTGCACGCGCTCGATTTCCGTCTAATCTAATTACATAAATAATAAAAACTCCTACAACCAAAAACATTTTGCAGATAATTGCGCATCTAAATTGTAAAGTAAATAATTTTGAGAATTTTATCGGACAAGGACGTTTTGAAGAGAGTAAAGCTTGAGAATTTATTACATGTGAATTATCGCAATTTTTGAATCTACACGGACATGCAAACGTACGTATATCTTAAAGGGGAAATTTTGAGGTTAAAACGCATGCAGGTCCGACGAATTTGTCTTATTTCTAATAATCCTTATCTGGGAAGGAAAAAAAGAAAGAAATTCAGATAAATTCCTTTCACGCTATTGAACGCAGAACGGTGATTTATATCTTTTTGATTACATTTTATGTATAAATATAATTATAAAATGGCTGCATAAAAGATGTATGTATGTACACATATAGATTTCAGATTTTGAAAGTGAAGAAAAAAACTAAATCACAAGCGCGCGGCATCCTAAAACAGAACGCATTACATTTTTTTGACAATACAAAACATCCTCTTGAACTGTGAAGATACGCAGATGATTAATTTCAGATCCTCATTTTTTATAGTTGATACTCAGAGTCAGTGATTTTTGATCTTTGCTGTCAGTTAGGATTCCCGTTATCAGAAGGATTACTAGTACACGGAAATATACATCGTTTTAAGAGCGGCAAAGTTTATATCAACATCTTACGAAATCCTCTTTGAAAATCATTAGTTGTCACGTATATTTGTCTACCGGAACCCCGATCAGAAGTCCAACGCGATACGCCCGCTGGGCCATATTAATTTTTTTATTATTATTTTGATTTGTGTTAGATAAGAATAAAATTTTATTTGGGGACAAAATACAAGGTGTTTTAATGGCGAGGAGTGATAAAAAAATTGTTAATTGCACAATCGGGACTGGAATAATGGCTATTTAGAATTTTAGCTATTTCTTTCGGAGTAAAACTTTTACCAGTTTGAACCGATAAGAAAAATGCGCCAGTATTTGTTTCACATTTATTTAAACTATAAGATCCCATTTTTTAAAACTTTACATGAAAATAATACAAGTAGATAGATTATAACATAAATAACATTGACAATATACATAAATAAATTAAATACTTACAAATATATACAAGTAATTACAATAAATATTATCTAATTATACAAGACGTTTATAATTTTTACGTATGTAGGTTTGCCGGAACCCGCCGTAAAGGGCCCTGGAAACGATCAATTTTTTCTCAAACTTTACACTTTTGTCAAATTTTTTGATAGTATGCGGCTTTGCTTGACGATTCTGTCAAACAATCTACATTTTGTTGTGATGAAAAAGTTTGACAATCAAATTCGTCAAACTTATTTGATCGTTTCCAGGGCCCTTAACACATCGAGAGGAATTAGAGGGCGTGGCTCATCGCCTATACGTAAAAACACAAACGTAACCAACGCGAATTAGTTTCGCTAATACTATTTAAAAACTATGTTGTGTTTTATTTCCTCGAGCTTCTGTTTCACGAAATACTGGCTCTGGTACTCCAACTAGATCCATCTGCCCGTCCTTCAACTCGAATTTTTGACAATTACATCTTTGCAATACCCTTAAATGCTGCCTTCCCTCATTTACATGCAACCACAAGATTCGACGATCATATTAGTTAATACCTTCGTAGTCAAGGTCTTATTGTCGTTCATATATAACAGTTGAAGATTTTTATAACGAGTTGGAGCACAGCACGGTTTCAATTCGAGCTTGGCCGCCTTCCTTCGCTTATTGCCGAACATCATCTTCTAAAATAAAGATAAAAGAATGAAACCAATGCCCCCGGTTAACAACTCTTTTCACTTACCTGTATCACGAGATTATGCTGCGAACCGGTTAACGTTAAAGAAGCGGCCGTTGCGCAAGATCCCTTACAAAAATACGCGTTATATCCCGGAGGATGGATGATCCAATCGCTCCAACCGATATCAGCGAACGAGATGTAAAGACTCTCCCGACAGCACTCGTTATTTCCCGGCTCGCAATTCACGTTCCTTTTCCTCCTTCTCCTATGCTCTTTCTCGATCCTGGTTTGAGTGTGAGTGTAAATAATTAAGAAAGGTTTGGTGGCCTTGTCGAAGGAAATTGGCGAACTGTAAGCGTTCATGTAGCATGTCTTGCAAACGATGTTCAACGCGTGGATGGGGGAATCTTGATACTGTAGCCAATTCATGATGACGTGTCCGACGTTAATTTTCACCCATCCCTCTAGGGAATTAAGAACACGATTATCCGGGATTTTTTGCAATATTCGCTTGACTTACCCACTAGACTCGTTTCTTTGATCGCAATCGGTTTGGTTTTTGGAAGCCGACATTGGAGTCCCAATGTGCGACTTCTGAGATCACAATGGTTTGATTTCGCGAATCGTAAGCATCCGGAAGTTTGTAAAACCACAATTCAGCCGCGCTTACGTCCGACGTGTGAATATCCGATGGCAATTGGAAAGGTAGGCATGCTGATGGGTATCTTAGTTTCTTCAGGCAACGAGCCGCATCTAAAATAGAATTACGAGATGATAAAGGAATCCGGTGTAGATTATAATGGATCAAAGTTTACTCTTAAAAGAGGACATGCTCATATCTCCCTCATTTACTTATCAAGCACAATAAGGTGGTTGATTTATAAACAAGGCTGCGCTACATGTCATTATTTGTAATAAAGAAATTCTTCTACATACCTTCATATGGAAAAACAATTGCTCTCGTAGTTCTGGCGTAGAAATCATCGGAATAGTCTTCGTCGATATCCTCGTCCTTTATTTTCGACATGATATAATCGTTTTCTTTGACGATTTGGGGTAGATCCTTCAGAGAAACCGCCGGTTTCTCTTTGAGCCTCAATTTCTTCAAGATCTGGTTCTTAATGTACTCAATTCTGAGCGTAGTTAGGATGCTATTGGAAAACGAACGTTGATCGACTTCGCGGATCGTATTGGCCTGTTCGTCGTCGATTAAGGTGATCTTCTGGGAACAACCGGTGCAAGCGGTTTCCGGCGCGGCTACCGTGTAAGTTTGCGGCGATTGTTTCAGGAAGGAAGGTAAAAGGTACGAGAGGAACGTATCACTGCCCGACTGACATCCACTCAAACAAACGAGCAAAACGAGCACGATGTTGTAGATGTCTAAGTAGTATCGCGACATGTTACCGTATATTTGTGCGAGTAAACATCGGTTATTTACAAATGCCTCCACGCAAATGTTAAGATATATTGCCGGAGACTTAAGGAGATCTAGTTTTAATAACCCCACTCCGATGGTTTAAAAGCATTTTCCTATAGAGTGATATGTCGAACCTTGAACCTGGGTATGTATCAGAACAGAAGTGGAGTATTAACATATATGTATAAAATATTTGTGTATACATTGAATGTTGCGTGTACATAGGATGCTGGATGTGAAAAGAGCTTCGTGAGAAATTATTGTTTCGATGGAAATTAAAAAAGTAAATAAATAAATATTCTTTCATGATAAGTTAGTTAAGAATAAAAAATAATTCAAGATTCTTTACATAAAAACAATAAAATTACCCTTACCACACTTTTCGGGAATAATCCCAAATACGTATTTCGGCAACTAAGTTGCCATCCTCAGTGAGAAACTGGGGGAATTAAGTATCACCATCTCCCAGTTTTGAACTGAATGTGCCAACTTAGTTGCCGAAATACGTATCTGGAATTAATTCCGAAAGTTTGTGGTAAGGGTAACTTTATGTCTTTTACAGGTTATTTTAACCACAGTCTCCTTATTCTTATTTCAAATTCTTTAACAATTTTAATCCAAATTACCAATTAATTCTGAAACTCTTCATTGTTTCAATCTTTCTCGGTCTAACATACCTTCCTTACACATTAATTTCGGACAATCACTAGCAAAAAGATCCAACAAGAGGATGAAGGGGAGACCCAAGAGAACATGGACCCACCAAATACACGAAATAGGAGAAAATAAGAGGAAGAACGATAAGAGAAATGAAGGAAGTCGCACAGGATCGGGGGCGATGGAGGAAATGGAACGAAGAATCGTAAATAATTCAACTCCGACGCTCAACCAGAGCACCAGGAGATACTGCGGGAAAAAAATCTTTAACAATTTTAATCCAAATTACCAATGAATTCTGAAACTGTTCATTGCTTCAATTTTCTCAGTCTAACATATTCTTGGTTTTCGAAAGGATTCTCACACATTAGTTTCGGACAATCACTAGCAAAAAGATCCAACAAGAGAAGAAAGGGGAGACCCAGGAAAACATTGACCCAACAAATACACGAAATAGGAGAAAAGAGGGGACGAACGATAAGAGAAATGAAAGGAACTCGCACAGGATCGGGGACGATGGAGGAAATGAAAGAGAGAACAGTAAATAATTCAACTCCGGTGCTCTACCAGGGCACCAGGAGATACTGCGGAAAAAAATTCTTTAACAATTTTAATCCAAATTACCAATTAATTCTGAAATTCTTCATTGCTTCAATCTTTTTCGGTCGAACATATTGTTGGTTTTAAAAAGGTTCCTTACACATTAATTTCGGACAATCACTATAAAAAGATCCAAGAAGAGAAGAAAGGGAGACCCAGGAAAACATGGACCCACCAAATACACGAAATAGGAGAAAAGAGAGGAAGCACGATAAGAGAAATGAAGGAACTCGCACAGGATCGGGGGCTATGGAGGCAATAGAACAAAGAACAGTAAATAATTCAACTCCGGCGCTCCACCAGGGCACCAGGAGGTACTGCGGAAAAATAATTCTTCAAAAATTTTAATCCAAATTAATTATGAAATTCTTCCTTGTTCTAACATATTTTTGGTTTTAGAAAGGATTCTCACACATTAATTTCGGACAATCGCTAGACCTCCAAATTACGACAGAAAAAAACACACTTTTTAAGCTGTACTCGTATAAATTAATGCTCAATTTTATTAATTGTAAGTGAAGTATATGGTGACTAATACATGCTTTTGTTTTTCACTTTCAGCGTGTTCTCCATACTTTCAGGAAGATGCAGAACCGGATTACCGTGCAAAAACTGTCGCTTACACAGTACGTACCTAATGCTGAAATTCCGTTGATTTTGTGCGATGCACTGTAGTGCGATTTTTACCGCATTATTTGGGGCACATCAACTAAGTTCAAACAGAATGTTGGAATAGAATGGAAAACTTTGCTGTCGGATATAGTTACAAATACCAAATTATTATCAACGGACAAATACTTACGAAACAACAATAATAACAAAGGAAATGTAGAAAACGGACTAAACAAGCGAGTGCAATCGACAAAACGAGTATGTTATGCTTTCTAGAATAACTAACGAAGACAAAAATATCTGTATACAAAACAATATACTTGCTTTTACGAGGGGTATCCAGAAACTAACTTACGTTTTGGAACAGAAACAAATTAAAGTGACGGAAAATATTTTTTTATTAATTCTCGTATGATAGCCTAACTCTTAAGCTACTTTTCAACGTAATCCCCGCTTCTTTTGGATTGCTCTTCTCAAATCTCATGTTTCACAATACTTCGCAAAGTTAATTGTTACACCACGTTCGAGGAAATCGACAAGAAGCACACCTTTCCTCTCCCAAAAACCGATTGTCATGATTTTTTTGCTGACAATGTCTGGAAACATTTCCTTGATTTCCTGTGAGAACATGTGTGTCCCCACTCCACAGACTATCTCACAATTGACATGTTTTACCACAGCCTCGTCCCAAGTTATAACCAGAGACCGGATTATATGTTTTTCGCATATCGATAACTATCAATGGTGCAATTGAACGCTTTAAGATCTGCACGAATTAGGGTAAATAAAATAAAATTAGTGCTAAACGCTTTCATTTGCCCTAATTCGTGTAGATCTTAAAGCGTTCAATTGTACCATTGATAGTTATCGATATGCAAAAACATATAATCCGGTCTATGGTTATAACACGATCAAGGAGTGAGTTATCATCTTTGTTGTAGCTCTCTACAAACCTCAACGATGCCGCCATGCGCTGCTCTCTTTTTTGTGGTCTACCGACAGTTTTGATACCAATCTGGCACCAAATATATGGTAGCCTAACTTATCCTTTACAATTTTATGCAACAAACTTCGTGAAATTTGGGGAAACTCAAACGAGAGCTTCGAAATTATACAGCGGCGTTTTTCACTTTCGACATCAGTTCATCAGTCACAATGCTTGGTCGGTCACTTCGCTCTTCGTCGTAACCATTACTGTGGCGCTCTTTTTAAACATAATTGCCTCACTTATCCCTTCACTCGTCACTTTACAAAGTTTCCGATGAATTTCAATTGGCTTGTTGTTTTCTGCTAACAAAAACCTGAGCACCGATCGCACTTCATAACTATTGCAACACTCACCTTTAAAAATGCACAGTTCACTAACCACAAGCAATACGAACTTCACGCTACCGCAGCTGGATGCGCACTCAGTGAGGGCACGCCTAGACACCAAATTGGCGCCGGTAGGCCTGCTCCTCCACGTCAGCCCAAAACGTAAGTTTTATTCTGGATAGTCCTCGTATGTGGAGAAAAAGAAGCCGGTATTAAACAAGAAAGAAAAATAGACAACGAAGATGAATATTTTTATAACACTGCTTAGAGTAAACAATAATAAACGGTAGAAAGCAAAAAACGTAAAGCAAGGAGCAAGCCTGTGGTTTGGGTATTTCCAAAGGATGTCAGAAGAAAGACAAGTTTTAAAAAAGGCAAGTAAACTCAGAAGCGATCATAGCAAAGAGAGAGGAAGAAACTGGAGCTTATTTAAGGAAATGAAATTCGCAAAGAAAAAAACCAAGAGAAATCGAGATGGCTTATTCCTTCATTTTAGATCCATACTGAATCTATATCTAAGACCGATCCCTTTTCGTTTCTCTCTTTGCCCAAGATATCCAAGTGATTTTTCTTTTTGGTCACGGTTAGAAAATATTTTTTCCTTCTAACTTTTGCTTCTTAAGTCAACAGATCGCTTGCCTTTGGTTATTTCTGCTTACGGATACATACATACGTTAATGGTGTATTTTATTTATTGTATGTTTTGAAGCTGTTTTCAAAAAGGAACTATCTCTAGAGGCAATGCACTTAGAACGCAGTACAAAATTAAATTTCTCGATAACGTGACATTGTTGTTAACGGGATATCGGCGATTTCACCGCTTCTTTTCGCAGTTTGCTGGCATTATTTTCCAATGTGTTTGGTAAATTCGATTTTACCATGTTTACTATTTATTTATTTTATTGTTGCTTGCTATCTGCAGTTATCGAACATAATACCGACCTTCCCACATGAATAGGCCATTGTCTCACAGGCTGTTTTGCACATTTTTAAGTATTATTCCAATTATAGATTTTATAGTTGCAGATATAATTTTATTTTTTATTAAGTAATTTCATCATTTTTAATGGAAATTGAGCCCGGCGCCATTATCACTCGGCGAGTGTTAATTTTACAACAGAAACGCGTTAATTAAATTGTTGCTTTTTTCTAAAATACGCGAAATGAATAAAAAATTAAAGCTTCCTCTAGATTTTAAATACAGCATCTGATAAATTATCAACGCTATGTTAATTTTCACGCGTTACAATTTTAAATTCATGCAAGATGTAATAACTAAGTTAGCGAATTTGAATCATTTATAGAAAAAATGGATCCCCTCGAGAAAAGCGTAAATACATCGGGGAATGTGTATTGCATTATTCCTAGAATGAACAGTCAGAAGATTCGAACGTTTTGACACCTATTTTATTAATTTTGGCTCTATAGTTGCAAATTAGATGTCATCGTGACAGCACATAGATATGTATCACGTGTAATAGCTATGAAAACCCTGAATAGTACGCCGTATACTACAAAAGTAACGTATTTCGTTTGAGTATTACGTCACTACATAGTAATACATGCGCTTCTAGTATTTTTCACTTAAGCTCCACATTTTCTATACCTCTGAATGCTCCAAAAATTAGCAAGAAGTGCACCTTTAACCTTCCTATACTCACGCATACGGTCTGTGAGACCGATTTATATAGTATAGTATACGTCTTTCATTTTGACGTGAGTATAGGAAGGTTAAAGTGCGCAGTGGTGAATACACATATACAGTGTGGGTGTACAGGTTGAAACAAAATGAATAAAATCTGCAAATAGTGAAAATAGAACGATCGGACACGTCAACCATAATTTTTAAATGAACAAATGTTTACAAAAAGACGTATTTTCTAACGTCATTATTGTCCCAGAGATGACGTCACCTCCTTTTCTTTTAAGTGGTAACCCCGATTTTTGATATCGCCATTTGAAGGAGAACGTGTTTTTGCATACAGAACGATGATTTATGAGATAGGTTACGAAACAAGATGTTTGAAAAAAAAAAAATATTTTGAGTATTCAACATTTTTATTTACGTTCAGTTCTAATTTTTAGTTTAAATCAACAATGTCGGATAAGGTCCAAGAAATGTTCTTTCAAAATTCGGATTTTCCTCGCCTTTTTGTCACAATTCTATCGTATTTAATTTTTTGTTTTTTAAACAAAACGGTAATAAATTTTAACGCAAAATGTATTGTTGATTCCGTGCTGTTAGGTTTGACAAGTGTAAATTGTCGTTTGATAAATTGACATAGAACTAAAAATGGCGCGTTTAAGTCAAACCCAAAGAATAGACAGTTTAACGATGATTGGATTTGGAGACCGGTCTCAGACACAAGAAGAAGTTTGTAAATTGTTCAATAATAAGTACCCTGGTCACGATCAACAGTTAGCAAGATAGAACGCAAATTGAGGGACTTCTGTCACGTAATAGATAGCTTTACAAAGGCTCGTCCGGCAATTTCAGAAGTACAACAATTGGATGTTGTACTAACGTTTCAAGAGAACCCCCGCAAATCAAGTCGTGAAGTCTCATTGCAGCAATCAATTAGTCACTCTGCCGTTTTAAAATGTCTAAAAAGGAACAAATGCCGTGCGTGTACAAAATAAAATTCTTTCAAGAACTTCAGGAGGACGATTTTAACAGAAGAGTTGAATTTTGTGATTGAATGATGAACCGATATAATAACAATCTGGAATTTTCAAGACGCATAGTTTTCTCCGACGAAGCTACTTTTTGCCTAAACAGGTCTGTCAATAAGCAAAACTAGATACTGGGCCACACTGGATCACCGAAAGACACACACAATTCCGATAAAAAATCAACGTATGGGCAAGGATTGTCGGTAATTCAGTCATAGGCCTGTTTTCTATGGAAGGTACATTAAATGGTGAAAATTATTTGCGATTACTGCAGCGAAACATAATACCCGCAATTGTTGCTCTCCATCCAAATGCAGGATAGCGCCTTATGGTTCCAGCTGTATGGTGCACCGCCACATTTACTGTTCGTAAATATCTATAACTATAACCGCGAAACGCGTATGCGAACGGTGAAAGTAGTTTTCTAATTCCACATTTCCCCACGGTATGTGAATCTAGAAGCGCGACTGTAGCTACTGCAGGAATCTGTGGCAACTTAGTTGTCCACTCCTGTAAAATTAATTAAGTGCAAAAATGCGCATTTAAGTACATATTGGAGGCACAAACATCACACGTACTAGCATATATAGTGCTTATCTGAAAACGAAGACTACTTCTCACAAAGTCGCACTGATGAGCGGTATAACCGCGAAACGCGTCTGCGAATCGTGAAAGTAGTTTTCTTATTACACAAATGGATTGGTAGGAGAGAAGCAATTGAATGGCCAGCAAGATCTCCCGTGCTAACTCCACTCGATTTCTGCTTGTGGGCTTGTCTCAAATCTAAATTGTATCTAAACCGACATAATAATATTGAAGATTTGACGATTAGAATAACCGAGGTAATCGGGTTAATAACTCCCCAAGTATTAAATAATGCCATAAAAGAATTTGAGCATCGCCTAGCTCATTGTCAACACGTAAATGTCAGGCAGTTTGAACAATTAAATTGAATAATTTGAAAGTTGTTTCTATCTGTTGACTTTATGGTTAAATTTTGTTTGTTAAATTGAGTAATACACAAAATATTTTTTTCCTCGAAGATCTTGTTATGTAACCTATCTCAGAAATCATCGTGCTGTATACAGAAAGACGTTCTCTTCCAAATGGCGTTATCAAAAATCGGGGTTACCATTTATAAGAAAAGGAGGTGACGTCATATCTGCGACAATAATGACGTCTTTTTCTAAACATTTGCGCATTTAATAATTAAGATTGACGTGTCCGATTGCCTATTTTTCTCTATTTATAGATTTTATTGATTTTATTCCAACCTATAGGTCCACACTGTATAATTATTTGATGGATTGCAGCATTAAAACCTCAAGATATGGTTTGTTACTTCAATATACTTCGTATCTCGCCAATTCAATTTATTCTGTGTGGCATTGTATTGTTTGGGATGCTTATGATATATGCAATATCTATTTAAGCATAACAAAGTAAATATTGACCCTGATTTATCTACAAATTTTGAACCAGATCAAACTAGTCCTTATAAACAATTGCGTCACTCCACGAATATTTTTGTAAATATGAGAATTGTCAAAATACCAGGAAAAAATAGTGTTACAAATGAACATGACGAATTTCAAGGAAACCGTACTGAGATTACTTCGAATTTATACATTTACGATGCAATAAATAACCAATAAACAACGCCAGGTATTCAAAATTTAGATTTTCGGCATTTGAATCAGTTTTGCAACGTAAATAAATATCATAATACAGTTGCAAAATGTCCCATATAACGTTATAGAAATATCGATTATAATAGCAATGATAACAACAATAAAAACTTGTCAAGTAGTGTACACGTGGCTAGGAAGTGACAATTTTTTCTAAAATTCGCTATAGATATCGCGCTGACCCAAATTTTGAGGCATACGCAACTTCAAACGTGGTTTGTTTTGGAATCGGGAAGAATGGTGATTTCTTTGAAATTTCGGAGCATCTTATCTCGAATAATTCATTTCCGTCTTGGTATCGCGTTAAAATAAAGCAAATAGAGCCGATTGGTACGTTAAGTAGCTGATAACGGTCTTACGTCAGCTAAATTCGGACCAGCGCGCCGAATGAAATGATTTTTTAGCTCAAACCCCCTATAAAAGTTGAATTACGGTTATTTCAAAAGACGTAATTTCAATTATGCATTGTCTGCAATCTATTTTATTATTTACTGATGCTATAGTTTAATAAATCATTAAATACTAAATAATTTAAAAGCCTAAACCTCAATGCAATTTATACGTATTGATAAAATATAATAAAAGAAGGAGATGTATCGTGCGACACCCGACATGAGCGTATTTTTGAATAAAAGGTAAAATTCTATAACTGAATAAACAATGTATAAAGAAGAAGTATATCATTTCGAAACCGATGGTAAATAAGTTGAAGTTGAATTTGAAGTAAATTCGAGTCCAAACAATAAGAGCGCCATCTGATGGGGAGACGCAGCGTGTGTGTGTGTTTGTGCGAGCGAGAAACAACTAATGAAAGAAGAAAGATAGAAGAAAAGCGTCTCACTTTATCCCAGTTAATTCTCGCCGCAGAACCTCCCTAAAAGAGCTTCGCTCTAAAAATTATCCTTTTTCGACGATCTGGAGGAAATATTACGGAATGACGAAAGCGAGAAATAATTGTTATCGCATCTGTTTGTAAAAGTCGAGATACGCATTTCAACGAGCGAGTTTCCATTCCATTTCCAGTGAACAAATCGGGATTTACGTATCGCCCATGAATTTCTTACCGAGAAAGTGTTGTTAAGTGAAGATTTAGCTATGTGTCATTATTCAGAACTCTGAACTCTGCAAAACGCAAACGTGTTTCGCTGCAAACTTACTTTTCGAGTTGATGTATAAAATAAATAAAATTGCCCTTACCACACCTTTCTGAAAAATCCAGATACGTATTTCAGCAACTAAGTTGCCATCCTCACTGGAAAACTGGGGAATTCAGTATCATTAGCGAATCCGGCTAATGCCCAACACAAACAAAACAAACGAGTGTTTTGGTATGTTTCGCGCGTTCATTGTGTGATGTTCAATGTGCAGCATTTTAGTGTTGTATGGTGTTCGTCTTGGGCATTAGCCGGATTCGTTAGCGATAGTGAATTCCCCAATTTTCCACTGAGGATGGATATACGTAGATACGTATCTGGATTTTTCAGAAGGGTGCGGTAAAGATAATTTTATTTATTTTATATATTATTTTAGCCACAGTCCCCTTATTCTTATTCGACTTGGTGATCGGCAGAGAAAAAGGGTTGATTATTTGTGGCAATAAGAAGAACTTTATGAGGATAGCAACGAGAACAGGAATAACAGCTTAATAAAATGCAAAAATGTTTATTGAAAAGGAGGATGGAGGTCTATTGGAAAAAATATCAAATTAGGGGAAGGAAATAGCACAACCGCCTAAGCAAGTACTAAAGGATGGGATGAGAGGAGGAACGGCGGAGAAGACCGCGCACCAAATAGTTACAAATAGTGGAAAGATACCTGGAAGGGATAGGGATAAAGAAATGGCAAAGGAAAGTAGGAGATAAAGAAGCTTGAAGAGAGGCCAGGCATGGCTAACCCTTTTTGTTGTAGGGACCCAAATAAAAGAAAATAGGATGGGCCACGGGTCAAAACAAAAACAATTGATAATAATGAAGGAAGTTTTGATGGGCCATGCTAATAGGCAACGGAAAAAATCAATGGCAGGCCGGACAAATCTTACTCGAGGGCCGCATGTGGCCCGCGGGCCGCGAGTTGCCCATGCCTGTCATACGCCTTCTCGGCTCGCATCTCTTCGCTTCGTTGGTTGGGACAATTAAGGATCCAGAAGAACATAATCGAAATGTTATCAAAACGTCGAGAAGAAGACCGTCTTTCTGTATGCGGGAATTTTTTAATCTATCTGTACATCAGGTACACAGTAGCTCAGTCGATGCGGTACTGAACCACAAACTCGAAGATCGTGGATTCGATCCCCGGACTCGTCATAATATCGAGGCGGTCTTTGCGGACTGCAGGTGCACATACCCTGCGAAAATGATTATCTAGAATTCATTTCCTGAGATAATACATGACTGCCGGCCAAAATTCCTACAATTGTCTATGCGATGGTAAAATTGGAGATCCGTGATAAACCGAACTCAAGGGTAAGGACGTATGTCGGTAAACGTGCGAATTTGTCCGTCTTCCTACCTATTCTCCAATCAACTGATTCCAGTACGCTGCATTCACCGACATGCCCCCTTGTCCAGTACCACATCTTTAACAAACTCTAATTACTATATACAATTTTAAATTTGGCGGGTTCTATCAACTTTGGAATTGGTTCTGACATACATATACATGTACATACATTTCAACCCGCTAAGCGGTTAAGTGGTGAAACTCGCGCTTCACAATGAGAAGGTCCGGCGTTCGAAATCCGGTAGCGGCGGAGCGCAGCAGTTTAAAATCCTAATATGTTTCAAAAAATAAGAAAATGCACTGGGCGACGCGGGAGTGGTACGGTATACGGTATACGAAAAGTAGAAAGGGTAAAAGAGAATGATGATAATGACATACATATCAATCAACTGCGTACGATATGACAGCTTAAAAACTTATAAAAGTTGAAAAATCCTACCTTAAGCTTCCGATTTCTGAAGTGCTCGCAAGCTGAATTCTCTCATCTGTCCTAGCACTTAAGTCGAACTGAAATGGAAAATTATTATTACTAATTATATATGAATATAGGTATATATCACTATTATTATTATTAATAATAATATCAATTGTGAGCTCGCACGCCCAGTGTCAATAATGGAAACTGCTTTCAGGTTTAGCAGTGTGCGTCAGTATTTAATATCGAGATCTCGTTACCCGTACTCCCAGTTTCAGTACTTTTTTCTCTGAAAATGCTGGCAGTAGGAGCTACTAAAAGTTCATTCAAATACCGACACAGAAGAGAAATTTTGTTACTACCCCTGATAAAGCTTTCGGTTTAATGGCGAGCTACTATGTATTGAATATTGAGGTTACACCGTCCACATTGCCAATTTCAGTATTCCTCAAGAAGGTGCCAGTATGGATAGGGAACCATTGATAATACTTTTTGACTAACACCAACACCCGAAAGAAATTTCGCCAGCAATACTGAAGCACAGTACCCGTGAAAAAACTTTTAAACTTGCTCATATCGAGATTTGATTGAAACTTGAAACTGGCAGTATGGATAGTGAAACGTTTGTATGAAATGGTGATAGACAGCGAAACTTTGGCAGTCAATGCTGACACCGAGCGAAACGTTGAAGCTTCTTCAGGGATATTGACTTTCAATATTGCCGGACAAAACTTTTTGAGGTTGTAGCATATATCAGTGTCAGTATCAACGCTTCACTGTCCATACTGGCAGCTTTTCCAGGATTATTGAAACTGACAGTAGGGATAGTGAAACGTCGGTATCAAATGGTAATACACAGTAAAACATAAGCGTCAACTAATGGCATATAGCGAAACGTGAAAACTTCTTCACGGGTATTAATTTTCAGTATTTGCTACGCAAAACTTCTTTCAGGTTTTTGCGTATATCAGTACTAGTATTAATGATTCACACTGTATATACTGGCAGCCTTTTCGGAGGTATTGAAACTGACAGTATGGATAGTGAAGCATCGGTATGAAATGGTGATACACAATAAAACATCGACATTCAGTACTAACATGTGGCGAAATCTTGAAGCTTCTTTCAGGTTTTTGCATATATCAGTATCAGTATCAACGCTTCACTGTCCATACTGGCAGCTTTTCTAGGATTATTGGAACTGACAGTAGGGATAGTGAAACGTCCGTATCAAATGGTATTACACAGTAAAACATAAGCGTCAAGTAATGGCATCGTAGCCAAACGTGAAAGCTTCTTCACGAATATTGATTTTCAGTATTTGCTATGCAAAATTTTCAGCAGGTTTTGCGTATGTCAGTACCAGTATCGATGATTCACTGTCTATACTCGCAGCTTTTTCGGAGAAATATTGAAACTGAAAGTACGAATAGTGTAACGTCGATATCAAATGGTGATACACAACAAGACACTGACATTCAATGCTAACATGTGGCGAAACGTGGAAGCTTCTTCATGGATATTGACCTCAGTGTTTGCCGAGCACAATTTCTTTCAGGTTTTTGCGTATATCAGTGTCAGTATCAACGCTTCACTGTCCATACTGGCGGCTTTTCCAGGATTATTGAAACTAACAGTAGGGATAGTTAAACGTCGATATCAAATGGTGATATTGATTTTCAGTATTTGCTACGCAAAACTTCTTTCAGGTTTTTGCGTATTTCAGTACTAGTATCAATGATTCACTGTCTATACTGGCAACTTTTCCAGGATTATTGAAACTAACAGTAGGGATAGTTAAACGTCGATATCAAATGGTGATATTGATTTTCAGTATTTGCTACGCAAAACTTCTTTCAAGTTTTTGCGTATTTCAGTACTAGTATCAATGATTCACTGTCTATACTGGCAGCTTTTTCAGAATTATTGAAACTGACAGTAGGGATAGTGAAACGTCGGTATCAAATGGTGATACACAGTAAAACATAGGCGTCAAGTAATAGCACGTAGCCAAACGTGAAACCTTCTTCACAAATGAACAAAGTATACATTTAAAAAATGCAATGTCACCATTACAATGATTACTAGAGACCGGATTATATGATTTTTAGATATCGATAACTATCAACGGTACAATTCAGAGTAAAAACAAATTGGTATGTGTGGTTTACACACGTCTGAAGTGAATACACCCGCTCGCTCATCATACTCTCTCTGTCTCTCCTTCTGTTTCAGACAAAGCAAGCACGCACGTATCCTTTCCCTCTCACATCACCTCTCGCTCACACATCATATACTCTCTCGTTTTGTTTGTCTTTGTGTTTCTTTTCCTTGTTACTTAAAAATAGATTCGACATTTTGAAAATATTTTTGAAAAATATATATTCTAGACATTTTAGGGATATTTTCAACATATTTTGCTCATATTTAAGACATATGTATGTTACATATTTTAAGAAAATCTCGAACATATAATCTGGTCTCTGATGATTACAAACAATCTGCATACGTACTGTATATAAATCGAACATTTAATTTTAAAAAAACAGGATTTAGCAAAAGCTGTTTACAATTAAATAATACTAAACAAAAATTAAAAAGGAAGAAATTGACATTCCATTAACAAACAAATATAATTAGAGGACGAGAGAATTTAATTTCCGCCAAGGAAGAACCAAGAACAAAAAGTCCTACTAAAAAGGGGTCAGGGTAAATATTTATTTGCATTCAACATCATATACGATAAAGGGGCCTTTACTAATGCAGTAGTTCTCGCTCTTGAACCAAAAAAAAAGATATCTGCGGAACGTGGGGGCGTGCTGGAACATGAATATTCACTTGAAACAGTAGAGATGGAGAATTTATTCTATTTTGAATTAAACTTAACAGGAACTTGGCACTACCCTCTTCTCTTCTACTGCCCAAGGTATCAAAACCGTGTATACTAAGGAGAAATTTCTAATCGATATTACCGTCTGGGTAAACACAATCTCTCTTGAAACAAAGGTAGTTTAAAAACGCTTTTGAACTTTTTCAAGAGACAAGTGCAGATACATATAGTACGGATACCATATTCAAGTATCGTATGCTAGCTTACTTCTTACAAAAACACAGTAAATAGGCTTAATTTACAGAGAATTAATAAATTGTCTACAAAACCTACTGAGAAAGTGTAAGGGACTTGGTGGGAGCTGCGTACGTATCCACAATGTGATTCGTAAAACTCACTGTCAAATCGAATAGGATACCCAAATCTTTAATTTTATTAAATCTTCTCCACAGAATATTTGATATTTCTGGCATATGTAAGAACCGTGCATTTATTAACATTTAAACCTATTCCATTCAATTCGCACCGGTTATGAATTATGAAACAAGTGAAGATTATGGAGAAGGTGTTTACAGTGATTCAATGATGTCACTTTAGGAAAAATTTTAAGATCGGCGGCGAAGGTAAGTACTCCCCAACCCTGTGGCTGGAAGATGCCATTAATAATAATAATAAACAGCAAGGGGCCCAGGTTCGATCCCTGCGGAACACCAGAAATATGGATAACTTAATCAAAGGCACCTCAAAAATGATACAAAATGAGATTTCAGATTGCATGCTGGAAGTGTATCGTCAGGAAATCCTTTGCGAAATAAATAAAGTCACGTTTTTAGCAGTGATGGCTGATGAAACTACAGGTGCTTGTTCTTGGTTACGTTATCACGAAGGGAAACCCGCTAGAAATATTCTGGACTTTCTTGCTTCCCGAAAATCATAATGCTGTGACATTAGTTAACAATATTTTTAATGTTATTGGCCCTATTCTAAAAAATGATAAAAAAGCTGATTGCTCAAAGCTATGACGGGGCAGCTGTAATGAGTGGAACACTTGGCGGAGTTCAGGCAATAATCAAAGACCAACACGAAAATGCACATTTCGTACACCGCTAGGCTTATCAATTAAATCTAGTGATGTCACGAGCATGTTCAATAAATTCTCAGGTACGTGTCTTTTTTGGAGATTTACATAACATACCTGGATTTGTTAGTCATTCGCCGCAAAGACTCGCGGTTCTGAAACAATTCATAGGAAAAAATGTAGCCCATTCTGCATCTACGCGTTGGAATTTCAATATTCGTACGGTTAATGTGATTTGAGAACACAGAGATTCTATTACAGAATGTATGAAACATCTGGAAGAAGATTCAAATGCAGTGACGTGCAAAGAAGTAAGAGGTATTCGACGTATTCTGGAAGATCAGGAAGATTCAAATTTTACTTTTCGGCTGACTGTTTTTCATTACATTATGCCACATGTTGAAGTTTTATATAACCAACTGCAAAAAGGACATGAATCCCCTGTGATGCAAAAAGGAAACGTTTAAAGGCAAAGAAGACCACTGTATTGCGTGTATAGAAGTTTATGATATAAATAACTGAAAAGAACGTTTTGCTTTTACAGACCACTTGGTTGCCGCATCGCTCTTGAATTCAGACAATTTTGAAAATTGTAGCCATTCACTTTCTGAATATAACCTGGATTTAACATGTGCAGCTTATATATATATATTTTTTTTTGGAAAAACAACGTCTGCGAACAGAGCTGTCAGTTTTGTATTCAAATTTTTAATGCAGCACTTTGAAAGGTGCAGTGCTTTTGTTAAAATTTACAATTTCTAACAATTTGGAAGAAACAATGGCGGAAACTAAAAAGGTGTTGGAAATTCTGACGACTACTCCCATGACTATTGCTGCAGCCGAATGTAATTTCTCCACCTTGAAGCACATAAAAACTTTTCTTAGAAAATAAATGTATGCAGATCGTCTATCTGCTTTATTGATGCTTTCAATAGGAGAAAAAATCGTCGCTTCAGTACCGAATTTCAACTAGGAAGTAATTAAAAAGTTTGCCTCCAAAAAAGACCGCCGTGTTGAACTCCAGTTTAAGAAAATGAAATAGGGTAAGTTCAATTTTCCATATTGTTGTAAATTTTGTTTTTGCTTATAAATATTATATATATTTTTATTATTGGGTAATTATTATTATTATTACTTCAAACTGGTTGTGGTTCATACAGTCTACCCACCTTGAAATGTCAGGAGCCGCCGCTGGTGTACAGCGTCCTAAGCTCAACACTACCCTTCGCTGTTTGACTCAGTAACTCAGAAACTATAAGAGATATAAGAAAAGAAGTGAAGACAAGATTTAAACTGTTTTACATGCTCTTAACGATGACGTAGATATTTTCCCTATAATAAGGGAGTGGGAAGTTATTTCCGTAAACATATATTCGACGAAAAATGTTTACGCCGTCGTTAAGAACATGTAAAACAGTTTAAATCTTGTCTTAACTTTTTCTATACCTCTTATGGTTTCTGATTTATTGAATCAAACAGCAGGGGGTGGTGTTGAGCTTAGCCCTCTAATGTGAGGTTGGACAGCTAAGAAAGTTGTTATTATTTTTACACCATATCGGTCTATAAACCAACAAAGTTTTATTTAAATCGGTGAAGGACTTATCAATGTTTCTTGGTCGAAGGAATGAGAACAGCCCCCGTATATAACAATACTTAGTTCGGGTTGTAGTAGCAACGCTGATATCAACGTCTCGTTCTCCAACATCTTCAGGAACACCAAGTTACGGTGTTGCTTACAATATAGACAACAAAACTTTGTTATCACACGGTAAAATATGTAAGAAACTAGCAAAATCGTATGTTTCGCATTACACCATTCATTACACATTCGTTTTTTGCGAATTCTTTCGATTTTTGAGTTAACCCCGAGCTAGATTTACATTACATCCGTTAGAACTTAAGATTTAACACATATTATAGAATTGATAATGCATTTTTACCTTCTTTTTCCGGGTTTTAAAGTCCCCCATTAACTGCATTTCCCGCACTAACTAACAACAATGGCTGCCCAAAATTTTCATAGCCACCTAAAGGTTAAGTTGATTAATGGGGATGTTTGCAAGGAATTTATAAACATTATATAAATAATCTTATAAGTGTATAAAGAAAATTACGTATATCTGAAACGGCAAGTTTTTGTGTTTTATTTTAAATCTTTTCCCGGATAATTTAACAGACTTGGAAGATGGCGTTAATTGATAGCTTCGTTTTGAAATTACAGGAAACTGTACATTGTAATTATTATTAAAATTTTTAATATTATTTTTGATATTATAGGAAATAATCAAGAGAGCCGCGGTGTATATTTTTATTATATAAACTAACATTTCTCGTCTTCCAAACTCTAACCGTAGGAAGTAGTTTTAATTTTTTCATTTTGGCAAGTTGTATCCCTCTAATTTTGGCGGCACTGCTTAAACGTCAAATTGAGGTGATCTCAATATGAATCGTGTATACTGTCAAACGAGTATAAAATGTGTCAAATTTAAACATTTAATCTCTTTATTTTTTGATATAACAATACAGTAAAATATCGAACGACTAATGCATTTCGGAGCACCGAACATTGTGGGTAACACATGGTAAAAGGGGAAAATGCTAAAATTCGGTTCAAAAGGTGACAGCAATATCGTTTTCAAATGTACTGTTAGACTATTAGAAGACACAGAAATACTAGAATGTGAATATAAGGTATTAGACGCAATGTTTATTAACCTATCGTACATCCAATACACTTCACCGTGTCATTACAGCCACATCACAAAGGAAAATACCTATTGGAGTATGTGTGTCAGCAGTTAAATTTAGTAGAACAAGATTATTTAGGACTTCGATATGTTGATTTATCAGAACAAAGGGTAACAAGCTGCTAACGCACATCACAGATCATGATTACATAATAATAACCTTTCAGCATTGGTTAGATCTAGGAAAATCAATATGCAAGCAAGTGAAAGATTTAGATCCTGTGTTATTCAGTTTCCGAGTAAAATATTACCCACCAGACCCATTTCGATTAAAAGAGGAAATAACGAGGTACCAGATTTTTTACAATTAAAAAGAGATTTACTTCATGGTCGTTTATACTGTGTTATTAATGAAGCGGCTATGTTAGCCGCGTACATCATACAAGGTTTGTATGTATGTTATAATCACAGTTAAATGCGAATTTGCTATTTTAGGTGAGCTAGGTGACTATGATCCAGAAGTACATATAGGCAATTATATATCGGATTTCAAAATACTTTTAAAGCAAACAGAAGCAATAGAGGAGAAAGCGATGGAGATTCATCAAAAGCAATTAAAGGGACAGAGTCCCTCTCAAATTGAAAATGCATTTTTAAAATTCGCATGCCAGCTTGATACGTATGGTGTAGATCCACATCCTGTCAAAGTAACATGCTTAAATCATATACGTGCTTTTAGAATCTCAATTTTGTCTTTTATAGGATCACAAAAGCAGCCAGCTATATTTAGGTGTTAATTACAGTGGTATCCTAACGTTCCAGGGCAGCCGGAAAACACATCATTTTCGTTGGCCAGACATACAAAAAATCAACTACGAAGGGAAGATGTTCATAATCCACTTAAATTATAATGATAAAAAGCATACAGTGGGGTTTAAATGTCCCACCGGATCAGCCTGTCGTCACGTTTGGAGATGTGCCATCGAGCAAATGCTGTTTTTTACGTAATTATCTATCATATATGATCTCACATGTATTCATCGCTTAACCCCTTATAGATTATCTACGAGTTCTGACGCTCCTTCGGTGGTAACAGGTGGCGGATTTTTCTCTTGGGGAACAAAATTTAAATACACAGGTAGAACGGAGAAAGAAATATTAGTAGATAGCGAAAATTTGAATAGAGAAGAACCGAGCATACAACGATCAGCTAGCCTGCGTAGAAAAGCTTCTAGTGTACCTGCCACTCCTTCAACTCCTTTACAACCGCACATTGGTGAAATGATTTTTCCAAGAAGTAACAACCCGTTGTGATTAACCTTTAATGTAATTGTAGGGTACAGCAGCTTACCCCGTTCGAGTCACTCCGATGTAGGTGGTTCGCGCATTGAAACGAGTAATAGTGCGGGGTTACTGTCCAGTTTAGACGGTGGTCCTAATCAAAATTACAGTGACATAGCATCTTTGGAAACGGTCACTGAAGATCAGGAAGCTATCACAGGCGCAAGATTACGCACAACAGGTACATTCCCGAGTTGTCAAGGTTTCTAAATATATTCATATTTTTTATATTGTTTTAGTACTAAAGGACGATTCCATGGATAGATTTAGCGATTATTATTTCCGCGATTCGTTCGAGCATTCGTCTTCAGAATCTCAATTGATTGAGAATAGTTATAGGGGTTACGATAACACAAATCCTTCGCATCGTTCCAGCAGGAGCCAGACACCCTTATCGCACTCTCAGGTAGATGGTCGTATATGTTTGCCTACAATGGCATACGACAACCACAAGAACACGCCGAAGACTCGTAGTTTTAGCGTTATAAATGCGTTCATCCCCTCGTTCATAATCGTAACGGTATTCCTACTGCTGGCTACAATCTTTCTTCTCGAAACAGATTGGGAATTTTTCGGGAGCTTCAGAAACATCCCGGAAATGATTTCACTTCGATATCAATTCTACGAGCCGATTAAGAAGTTTTTTCGTGACAGAATTTTTTCTGACCGTTTTCTTAAGGCAGTCGTACCGTATCTTTGGAATCTTTTTCAGTTTATAATCATATTCATTATAAGCTTTTGTTGAATTAACTCGAACTTCTACGTGTAATTTTAGTCATATAGCTGTACAATCATCTAACATCAAAATTAACACCTGGCGGTTGAAACTGTTTTATATTTGGGTACTGCATGCTTTTGTACTTGTTTCGTCAAAAGTTAAGGATAAAAACGTTCATTATTTGTAGGTGCTAGGTCGTTGATAGACATGCGCGCTAATTGTGAATAGCTAACTGCCGCATCACACTAAATTATCAATCAATCTATGTTAAGTGGTAATTTAGAAATAGAAAGCAAATGGTTGATTGTAGCCCAATCGAAATTACCTGTATACAAGACATTTTCTGTTAAAATATAATTTTGTGCTACGTACACCGTCAGAATCTCAAATCCTCCTTTTTCTTTCTCTTAATTATACCGCTGCTTTATTTTTCCTTTACAAATTCGGATAAGGATAACAATAGTTCGTGCGATTTTTACATTATCTTGTTTGCAACAATAGCATTCCAATCGTCTGTGTAATTCTTGTAAGCAGAAATCAATTAAGGCTATGCCAGTTCTTGATGTTGTGATATTCTTACAGTTTTTATCGGTACTTTCTATGTGTACAAGTGAAAATAAAGTTGTTACTACTTCTTTTTAATTTTAAAGTCGAAGTAATGTGGTTCATAAGGAATTTATACCAGAATAATTAATAAAACAGGAAATTTCAGGGGAAAATGATTTTATATTTTATTTATCGGGGGGTGGCTGTGCGGTAGCACACCAAGCATTAGACTTGCTTGCTTCAGCAGCTTCGCCCCCTCGGCACTTACCAATATCGGAGGGTAGAAATTCAAAAATATTTTATTTACGCGACTATCACCTTACCGCCCTCTAGGCTATTTGTACCCGCTGTACTCATTTGGGTACAGTTTACTGTACTAAAATGAGGACGGCAGGTACAAATGAGTTAATCTTTGTTTTACTGAATTTGTCCTATTAATACGAGTGACGTCTCAAAAGTAAGTTACACGCGCCAGCAACCGTGGAGACTCCACTTGCTCCTACCGCCGAGTGCGAAGTGTGTGAGTGGAATTCATGGCGAGTTGTGTAGTCTGTACGTTGAAGACGTTATGTCAAGGCCTGTAGTTTCTCGCTCGCGTTACACGATCAACCGTTGTTCTCCCTTCAATGAATAATTGACGCCAGCGAGAAACCATTGGCCTTGACATAACGTCCTCGTTACACGATGCACAACTCGCTATGAATTTCAGTCGCACTTTTATTTCTTGCCGTAAAAAATGAATAACAGCACGAACTTCGCAATCGGCGGTAGGAGCAAGTGGAGTCTCCATGGTTGCTGGCGAGTGATTGTCCGAGCGACGAAGATAGATGCATAGGAATTTTACAGTGCTGTCACTACACTCAGACAAAAGTTCTCTGCTACTTCAGGACTTTTCCCGCCTACCGCGCAGATTTTAAAAAGTAGTGTAAGTTACTTTTGAGAGGTCCCCTCAGATATATCCAAAAAAGTCTTATGGCAACGTAGTGTTATCTGTTTGTTTGTTCTTGTTCGGTTTCTTCGACCTGACAAACCTGCGGTAATTTTCTATTCAGTTCGTATGCGGAGAGGTTTGTGGGATAACGCAAACCTGTGCTGATCGTCGCTGGATCGTCCGAAGCGTCTGTGCTTCTGGATAGGGTGTATCCATCAGAGGTGTTGCTTATAAACGTCGCACAAACCTTTGGACGCCTTGTCTGGGCGCCAGTACGGACTTGCATCATCCCATAAACCATCCGCTGATTAAAAATGATACGAATTATGTGACTATACGATCTATCGTTTTATAGAAATATGGAATGAATAAAAGACACACGGCCGGTATAAGGGGGAAGAATGGTTGTATTATATTGTTAAAATGTAAGGAAGATGGAGGATTCTTATGCGCCATATTAATTCGAACTGATATCTTTTTATATTTATATTTACACGAATAATTTTTAAGAATTTTATCGAATGTTATAACGTTAATAATGATTTATCTCGTTTTACTTTATAATTAGCCAAAGAATCTCACGTCTTGTACTTTAATTCAAAGCATTCTCTACTTATTATATTCTATTTTAGCGTATTGCTCATAAGATTGCTTACCTGTCAGATGTATTTTGATAATACGTTACACTGGATAATAATTTAATGATCAAAACCGAATTTTTTATCTCGTTTATGGCCGAGTTTACTCGAATATGTTATTATTACAATTTTATGAGCATACTTAACACGACTACTTTTAGTTGGAAATAAATCCCAAAACAAAAGAAGATGACACAAGCGAAGTAGTTTCGAGACTCTCGCTTGTAGGGTGCAGTAGGGCACTCTTTAGGAATGCGTGGAAATCAGTGATAAGAAGGCGGCAAGTTAAAACAGCCTTCTCTTAAACCTATTGCAACCTCTTAAGTGTTGTCCGTTTACTTCTTTCATTATTAATTATTACAAACGGAAATCTTTCATCAATTATTTTACTTGGCGTTACATCGCTGGAATGACGGAAATTTATTATTTTTATTATCGAAATACTATTCTATAGGATCCCAGATTTTAAAAAATACGCTCGGTCGAACCTGCACCGCTATGTATTCTTTTAGAATACATGATGCACATACTTAAAATTACGCAAATATAACCGTCAACAGGCACAGCCGGAGTGTGTGTTTCGAAGGATGACTATGACGCTTTAACGAGAGTGCCCTACTACTCTCGGGATGTGTTTCCATTAGGACTAAGAAAACGGCAGGTTAAAACAGCCGTTTTTAAATTGTTTACAGCCTGTCAAATGTTGTCTGTTTACTTTTTATGATTAAGTATTATAACGGAAATCTGCTGGATACCGATAGAAAAGAGACCCGTATATGTCCGTTCGGAGTTAAATTTTCAAAAGCAATGAAGAAAATGTATCAATTTCATTATCGAAATACTATTCTTTAGGATTCCGAATTTTAAAAATACGGCCGGTCAAACCTATACCACTATATGTTCTTTTGCAATATACCGGGTGTCCCATGACATGACTGCCACAGTTTAAGGAAATTGCTTCAGTAAAACACCCTTAAGCTGAGGCGGCCATGTCATGGGACACCTGTATGCGAATCCTCTTAAGCGGGAAAAAATAAAAGATAGATGTGTTTCGAAGAAGGATAACTATAAGATTTTAACGTAGAATTTTATTCGGATGAAAATTCTAGAAATAAATCATTTATTTTATTTTGATATCGAATCGGGAGTTTACCTAACGCGCGAATAAAATTATTATTTCCAATTTCCTAAAGAAAACAAGATAATTAGCTTATTTATCCACGCCTACAAGCAGTTACCACTCCTAATCGCAAATATTTGTTAAAATGCACTTATCTTCGATTTGTAAACTTATTTGCTTAGACGTCTTTCGATATTTAACCAATTAGATAAAAAAAAGGGGATCGCCACAATTATCCTACTTCATAAAAAATAAACGCAACGCACGTAGTACACGTGTATATTTTATTTAGAACTGCCTCCAATCATTACGAGTTTGTGATTTATTTCCAACTGAATGAGTAAGTGATTTTAAACATATATATTTATTTTAGAGGAATATATGTGATCTGTGATCTGATTCAATATGCTATTTAGTAAATTTGTACAAAATAAATTGGGAATCGCGTTTTAAATGTAATCAAAATGAGTACTGTTCATTGTGTAGTATTATTACTTTATTTGCTTTCATTTAATAAGATTTCTAATCGTACTAGTCGTAAGTAATAAATTTGTCGAAATATGCCAAGAAGCAATTTATATACATAATCAAAATCAACAAAATTAAAGATTGTATAAAATGTAAATGAGAGTTTATAAAATTGTAACAGAACGTAAGTTATATTAAGCGTTTAATAACTCTTTCCGATTTCCTTAAAATAACAAATAAGATAGAGGAGGGAAACATATACAGTCTGTTCCCTGATTGACTTCGCTATAGGTATAATTGATTACAAATTTTCGAATTCTGTTTTAATGTTTTGGGATAGCCCCCGCTGCTTGGTTTGAAAAGAAGTTACCGCACATTTTTACTTAAAAAAATCAAGGTCGTCATGACAATTGAGATTAAAAAGACATTTTCTGTTAAAGTAAAACGCCATTTTGGTCAATAATACGACAAAATGTTATTTTAAAAGTTGCTCAGGATATTAAAATTAATTAAATTTCCTTTGTCTTGCATTGTAACTACAGGAAAACAATTTAAATTGAGTACTTCTTATGCGTTTTCCCCTTTCGAATAAAATTTTTAGAAACTTCAATTAATTTTTTTACAACTTATGCAGAATACTTATTATTATTATTTAATTGATTTAGTCAAAGTGATTCGATATATGTGAAATTTTGCATATGGTCATAATATTATCTTTTGAACGTATTATTGACCGAAAGGAAGGAAAGGACCATGATATTTGTAAAAAGTAGAAATGTGCCTAAAATTGTTTTTAGACCAAGCAGGGCGGCATCCCGAAATATTAAAATATGATTAAAAAATTTTTGTACTATTATGTCTATAGTGCAGTCAATTCGGGGACAAACTATATAAATACTTAAAACAATATTAGTAATACGTTAAAGATAAGTTATTGTAGTATATGTACTGTTTTGTGGGTCCATCATAAGTATATGTATATGTAAACTGTACAAAAATTAACTTTTCTACATTCACGATAACTTGAAACTTTCTATTTGATCAGACCCGATGAACAAATCGGTCTTATCTAAGCCACATCACAGATGAAGAAAGTTTTACGGTTATCAACTTCGGTAATTTCTTTTGACAATTTTTTTCCCTGCCTTCAAAGGCGGGGATTGTTATAGTATATATTTTTTTACGTTATTTATCGCATTAAGTCGTTACAAACCATTAATTTTACCTTTCTTATTTACACACGTACAACATCAAAATTAATTGTTAAAGGCGCTCAATACACTCCGGTGATAACATGATTCGTTTTCGTTTTTAACTGAGTTGTTTGAGGAAATAAAAAGGGAAACTTTCCGTTGAAATTCTCGAATAAAAAGAAATAACTAAAACCACATACCTTATATATATTTTTATACCATACAAGCAATATCCTAATGAGTTGAATCATAATGCGAAGATTGATAAAATACGAATCAGGAAATTATAAATATATAAGGGGGCAAAATTTTCTAGTATTTAGATCGTCAGATTTTCTAGACATCATTTGCTTTCACGCAATTTTCGTTTCGCATATCGTAGGCGGCATCGAATTCGTGAGATCGGATGCCCCGAAACACGTGTCTCCTTCCTCATATTACAATTCCGTCAGTATGTTATAGAAATGTACATTCCTTACAACTTGAACCTCAATATTTTTTAAGCCTACGATATGTATGTATTTTTTCCGTATAATATCGTTTTTACTAATTCCATGCTTCTTTGTAATATTTTCAAGATTCATAAATGTCAATTAATACTATTGTAACTAGCCTCTAATTAATTGAATCTACTTCATAACATATATAAATATTAGCTACTTATTGATTTGGTCTTCAACAAAATCGCACCTTTTAAGTGACGACATTAGCTTTTATACATTTTGGTATGGTTTAATTTTATATTAGCCGAAATAAATTATTTAAAACGTACGTCTTGTTTAATTAAATCAGCCTGATAATCACGAGTTGATGTATCCCGAAAGTACTAAGATTTATACGAGGGCTATCCCGAAACTACCTTACGTTTTGGAATAAAAACAAATTAAAGTGACAGAAAACATGCTTTTATTATACTCGTATGATAACCCAACTCTTAAGCTACTTTTCAACGTAATCCCCGTTCAAATTGTGCACCTCGTATAATATACCTTGTTACCTCAGAAATATATTTCATTGTCAGTGCCTATTGTTTGTCATATGTTTTTATGAGACTATATCACCTCGGAATACTCCTCACCACACAATTGTTTAAGCGATATACGTACGTCAAAATACAAATCTTCTAAATCGTGACAGCGGTCCCATTCAAAACTCTGCCTTGTCGAGTCTATACCATTTAAAACTTATTCAAACCAGAATGCAACCTTTAACCTTCCTATACTCACGCATACGGTCTGCGAGACCGACTTACATAGTATAGTATACGTCTTTCATTTTGACGTGAGCATAGGAAGGTTAACAGGTATTCTTGGGCCTCTCAAACGAAGCGTGGATGAAGTTGGAGCTAATTTGGAAGATTGGCAGGTTTTTTCGATTTTGCCCTGGGTTATACCCTCAATGTATTGGATAAAACAAAAATCACTAACAAAATAGAATTATCAAAGCCTTGGGAGTCGAAACCGTTAAAGATAAATGGATCAAGTTCCTTTTATACAGTTTATGGCCTAATGTCAAAATACTGTCCTTAAGAGTTAGCAATCCTATCCACCTGCAACATGATTTGAGAGCAGAGGAATTTTCTAAATTATTACTTGATATTGGGGATGGAAGGATTTTAGAAGAAGAGGATGGAAAAATAAATATTCCCAACAATCTTTGCTACGTTGTAAGAGATTTAACAAGCCTGACTGACAAGATCTATGGAAGTAATGTTCAACAGAGTGGTGCATTTTGTACATTATGGCTCAAGGAGGGCTTACGTCAACCAACGATTCAGCCAATTATATCAATAACCTACTAGAGAAGCCGCCTAATGAACGCATGAACTATGAATCTATTGACTCGGTAGTGGAAGTAGAAGATACTCTCCGCCAGGAATTCCATCACACGTCCTTTACTTTGGTTGGTGCTCCAATCATGCTTTTGCGCAATCTAAATCCACCCAAACTCTCTAACGGCACTAAGCCTCTGGCAACAAATTTGTACAATTACGTGATTGAAACCAACATTTTCACAGGCGTCAGTCAGGAAGAAATTGTCTTCATCCCCCGATTACAATGATCCCATCAGATTATCACTTTGAGTTTATACGTCGACCATTCCCAATTAAAGTTTGTTGCGCTTAATAAGGCACAGGGACAGAGTTTAAAAGTGACTGGTCTGGATCTCCCATAGCCAGTTGTACGTGGCGTGCTCGAGAGTCAGTTCATCTGATAGCTTAATCATCCTCCAGCTAGAAAGGATAACCAGGAATTTTGTTTTCAAGGAGGTTTTGGAACGATAGTAACTAAAAATATTCTAACACACTTTCTAAGTTTCTTGAAATATCCGGAAGAATATGGTAGTTTGGACAAAAATATTTTTCGATACGGACGAAGTCGCGGCCAACAGCTACCCAGTAAACTTTTCTTTAATTTTCCGGACAGTTTAAGTTGGTAGTTGAGGATGCCCTTAATCTGAGGACGAAAATTCTGTGGCAGCAATAAACGATATTAGCTAAATTTAGGTCTTTTCACCTTGACCTCCACGAGAGCCTAATAGGTTGTTGCTCCTGAAGTTTATTTGTAAAAAAGAATTTTTAAAGTGGAAGCACCGTTGTGATTTGAAACTTGATGAAACGAAAAAGCGACACTAATAAGAGACAAACATATACATCCCAGTAAACATTTTTTAAATTTCGCGGACAGTTTAAGTTGGTACTTCCGACAATAGTGGACATATTCGCCAATTTCTAAGCACAATGCATGCAAATATGTTCGCTATTGCCGGACCTGCCAACTTAATAATAATAATTATTATTATTATTTACGACAACGTAACAACTTAAACTATCCGCGAAATTTAATATTTACTGGGTAGTATCTAATAAAAGAGGATAAGTGGCGGGTTTGTTTGTTTCCGTTTCGAACAATAAGAATGACGCGAGCAGCGACAACCGTGATTGACATGTAAGTCGTAAGGAAAGAAAGTTGTCGGAACTATGGACTATTGTTTTTCATTATCATTAAATTGTACGTAAAAATTGAATATTATTTTATAGTACAATATAAAGCACTGCACTATTTTTCTGTGCAAAAACATTGTATGAAATTAGAACCAGTCCTATTTCCATACTAAATGTTTTGACTTGCGCCGGCTCATTAGTCTACCTTGCACATATTCCAATCTAACCTCATTTTCTTATGTTTACGTCTTGTCCAGTCCTGTGACAGTATAACATAAACGTGGGTTTATACATTATACTGTGGTCGTGTCAGCAAATGTTTTTATTGAGCATTTTACTAAAAGTATTAGTGATATTAGCTAAGCATAAAAGTAGTCTTTTTGGAGGTTATAAGAAATATTTGTAAATACTGCGTCATACTCGTGTACAATTTGAAACAAGGATGTAGCATGGCCCAGAATCATAAACAGAATTTTTTTACTAGTTCATAATACATATGTAATAGCCCTGACGAATGATGGAGTCCAAATTCATACAATAATCTTGTACGTAAGACTGGTAAAGCGTTTTACATTGTACTATAAAATAGTATTCAATTGGTTGGTACAATTTAATATGATAATGTAAAACGGGCTTTAGGTGCTATGGTACGATGCAGATTATACAGTTCGGGTCAAAAGCAATCGAATTCTCGTGGCGCTCCCTTTCTCCCCCACCGGTAACGCTCACGTAATTTCTACGTTTTAACAGACTCTCGTTACAATTTTACTGAAATTAAGATCAGTGAGAAGAATTATGTCTTGTTTATTATACAAAACATAATATATTTGATTCTTGTTATTTTATTACTTCGCTTTTTATTAAAAATAAATTATTCTAAATCCATTTCCTGAATTTGAAGCATTTAAATTTTTCGGCACGTTCAATCGTCATAAAAATGTGAAGTTATGTAAAACAGTTATAAAAAAAGAAAACAGTATTATCGCTGTTTACGCTGGTTTCCACAAATACATGCATACAATTTGGCAGGGAATGTGTTTTCGTGAGCATAGTTTGTTTAACTATATTATAAGAACGGCTCTAATTGTGTTAATTAAATCAAAGGAGATTGAGCCTGCCATCAGTAAATCAGTTTTACTTGCGGGTGGGGCATCGTGAGATAACTGATAGTCGAAAAAGTTCTAAGCATTTAATTCGATCTATTAACATAACCTAAACTGGAAAACAGTAAAATTATTTGTGTATGTGCCCATTAACGATCGCGTTCGAGTTCTGTCCTGCGGAATGAAGGCCAATTTAAAAATATGGCGGGAAGCCGCCAGTGTTATTATCGTGGCGAAAACTGCATTTGGGCCAACGATAAAACATGTCGATTTTAACTATAAGTTATTAACGCTAAAGCGGAGCTCGAAATCCGGGTACATGCCAGGATCGTACGTATTTCCCGGTGGTGTTCTGTCCCAAGCTGACGCGTCCAGGGATTGGCTAAATTTATACGAATCTTTCGGATTTAAATTCGACACCTTCGACAAATTGAATCCCAAAGAAAACAGGCCGAAATTGTACCAAAACGAAGGTCCCAACAAATTGCCCAAATACATTTCGCTTCGTATTGGAGCTATCAGGGAAACTTTTGAGGAATGTGGCATTTTAATATGCAGAAGTTACAAAATAAATTATAAAGAACGAGTAGCGAGATGGCCATCACCCATAGGTATGGCTATCCTTCAAAATTATCGGTAAGGTAGGTACCTGTACAAATCCAAAAATTCATTTTAGAGGGACCGGAATTATTAAAATGGCAGGATAAAATTCACAACGGCCCGGAAAATTTTATAGAGTTATGTAGGAAATATGAAATATACCCTGACGTTTGGGCGTTGAAGGAGTGGAGTAATTGGGTTACACCGGCCAGTTTACCCATGCGTTTCGACACTGCATTTTTCCTGGCAGCATTTCAACAGCAACCAGCGGTTCACGCCGAAAAGCACGAAGTACAGCAATTAGAGGTAATTGAAAGGAAAAAAATTACTCACAGCTGAACATGATCATGATTAGAGTTGCTCAATTTGCATATTCTGTTTTAATGTATAGTTTGAACATGGGCGTAGCTAGCGAGAGGCAAGGGTGGGCATTGCCCACCCTAGAAAATTTATTGTCCCACCTAGAAAAATCCTCTGGGGTATATATATATATGTATATATATACACACATATAATCAGCTGGCCGGCTATCCCCCCCTTCCAGAAAAAATCCCTAGCTACGCCCATGAGTTTGAAGCCATCTGTATTCGTATAGCGCAATGTTACTATTCTAGTACAGTCGTTTCAGATAGTTCTAGTACTATTGGCGCAAATTCAGCAACTCTAATCATGATTTCAATCTAGTGGGCTTCCCCGACGGACTATCTCGTTAGAAACAGGCAAGAAGAAATTTTATTGGGACCACCACAAATATACGAAATTTCGAGATTGAGAAATTTCCTAGATATTGATGACCTGCTCAAATTCGCTGGTGAAAGAGCCAAGGAAGGAGTGGAAAGATATTTTCCATCGAGGATCAAAACCAAAGATGGATTATTTACGATTTTACCAGGTGCGGGGGTAATTTATAGAAATTTGAATTTACTCCCACTACTGTCAGCGAATCTATCTTCTTTAAATAAGTTCTAATGTGACGATATGCGAGAACGCCACTGACATCCACGTGAGCTCAGTAGTGGGAGACCAAAAACGGCAATCGTGTAATTAGAGTCGCATGCAAATATTGATTTTCTAGGTGATGATCTGTATCCTGACGAGGAAGTTCAAAGGAGTGAAGAAGTGGCTCTCCTTGAGAATCTGCCGGCAAGCAATGTTCAAAATAGAATTCACCACAAATCCCCATATCTTAACGAAGTAAATATTTTGAATTTTAAACCTAAATGTAATCATGTCGCTCCTTTGCCATTGAAACAAACGAAATTATAAGGGTGTGTTAAAAGATATTTGAGAAACGGCAATTTTTAGATATTATGTAGATAATAAATGATATTTTTTGGTATTTTCATTTCGTTTTTACCTCCATCCACAATTCAATTGCCATGAAAAGTTAGCAGGTGTGTTTTTGAAAAATTCTGTACAACTTATAAGTACAGTGAGTCCAATATAAGAACGCGGTTCAAGGTAATCGGGTGAACATCGATCATAAGTTGCAATCGACACACTCGCCAGGTAAATGAGGTGCGCTATGGAAATTACATTCGGCCAGTGCCCTTTTGACCTTGAAGCGCATTCGTATATTTGACTCATCAGGGGCGTACAACTGCAATGCTTTCATCAAATTTTGAAAATTATCAGTTGAGTTGGTCACGAGCAGTGGCGGGGTCCGATACAACCAACAGTATAACTGCGAGTCTCAATGAGATCTGTTGTGTATACATGTACGCTGCCGTAAATACTATTTCGCAGTTCTAGGTTTGTTTGTCAAATGTCTACGTCGCGAAAAGGACCAATGTTTTATTTTATGTGTAAACTTTTATGCGCCCGCCACTGGCTATTGGCGTAAATTGAGCAACTGTAATTATCAGCGACATTAACAGGAAAGAGGACAAGAACTGCTTACACAAATTTAATAAATTAAGTAGTCTGGGCAAACAGCGGTAATAACGAAATAAGTTACGACAGCCTACATGTACACAGAACTACTCGCATACAGCGTACTGACTAGAATGGGGAGTCGGTGATGCTTATTTCGTAATTGTACGCCCGAGTTTTTCAAATATTGCCAGCTTTGATATGCAAAGCTAACAAAATCTGATTAGATGCTATATTAAAATGCTGAAGTCATCAAAAACAAACGCAAAACGGTAACTAACTGCGAATGCAAATGCTAATAGACGTTCACGAGTGAGGTGAATATTGATCCCATTGCAGACGTTCTCACCCAACGCATTTATGTTATATAGATGTTGCTGATGAAATATTCTTCATGATCAAGCTGGTAAAAGTTTTGAAAAGTAGTGCCTTCAACCTTCAACCAAACATACCCTCATTTTTTCGGAAACCAGGACTACACTACATTATTTCTTCGTTTTCCAAATAACTAGCTGTTTACTATTTACCATGGATAACACTTCATAATGGCGTGACGTTGTTATAAAGATCTATATTATTGATGCCCAGGTCTCCTTGGTCTTTTAATCCAGTGGTTATTAGGAATTCTTGTGATGTGACAGTGTTGAATAGGTGTGTTTAAATGGTTATATTGCTTTCTATCTTTTAATCGATGCATTTTATAATGATTGATAATTTTATTTCTAGTTACATTTTTTCTCCCATTAAATGTCTCTGGCTGGACTTAAAAAATAAACTAACACCCGTACGGTAATTAAATGCTTAAAAGGTGGCGTGCATGGTATCTAAAAGTATAAATATAACCCAAAACTAAACCAAATGTTATTTGAACATGAACATCCAAAAACGCCAACATTTATTGTGAATTTAAATATATTGAATTGTAATTAATGATATATTATTTAATGGTAATTAACCATGTGAATATCAATATACTATAATATTCTTAGATTCCTTTATCCAGTTATGTTCTTGTGTTTTGGCGCTTTTTTCGTTTCTATCAATTGTTCCCTCTTTTCTCCACTATTACATCCATCGTTTTCTTGGTGAAATGTAGCTTCTATAAATTAACTGACTGAGAATCACAGCCAAAGTGCCGCCGATAAGTCTAATGTAATTCTAACAAGACGAAATCCTCATTAGCAATCTGCATATCACACGAAGTCTATCAAATTCGAGCACTGAAACATGCTGAAATATGTTTTGTACCTGTTTCATAAACAATTATTTTTTACAGCTAATTGCTATTAAAGTAAATTGAAACGCAAAATGATAACTAATTACTAGTGAACGGCAATGAATATTTTACTTTGCGTTGGCGTTTGATACCTTTCGTAACCCGTCATTGCTACTTTTCTTTTATTGAAAAAAATCAATTATGGCAGCAAAGCCCAGAAGACTGGATATCGTTTTATAATCAGTTTATGCATTGGTCATTGCATTGGTTTTACTCGTATTAATTTTTGCCGCTGCCCAGTAGAAAAATATTCAACGCAATTTACATCTAGTTACGAACGCACATGCAAGTAGATGTTTATGAGTGGGGTGAATATCGATCGCACCGCGGTACTAAGCAATATGACTATTTTTTTAGCACACTATGAAAAATTTAAGCAGAGTAAATATAGCATCGAATTTAGTTATTAATAATTCAGTATACACTGTCCTCGAACAGATTGATTATTAGTCTGGACAATCAGAGCCGTAGCCAGAAAAAAATTCGAGGGGGAGAGGGGAGGGGATAGAATGGATGAGAAAATAGCGCAACTAACGTGTATGTTTTTTACTTGGAAAAGTAGCATTGATAGGTTGCGTTGAGGGGAGGGGGAGAGAGGGGTTGAACCCCCAAAAGCTCTTGGCTACGCCCCTGGGGCAAACGGCAGCCTACTACTGCCTAGCTAACGGGATGGGAAGTCGGCGATGCTGTCGTAACTTATTTCGTAATTGTACGCTGTTACCGTTGCTTGCCCATACTATTGATTACAGTATCACAATTGGAAAATAACAACGATTAATTCTGCAATAATTATCTGAATGCAACAACAGGAGTGCTAACAAATGTGTGTTTTTTATCGTGTATCGTGCAATATTTTTGTCAACTTTGAGGGGCGGAAACTTAATCAAAATAAAAAATAACTCTATCTAAATACGAGGGTCGATTGAAAAGTTTCACAAATCGCTGCTAAAGGGTTGCTTTTTCCAAATACTTTATGTCGTTGTGTTGGCGACTCTTTCATATCAATTGACGGAAAATGTTAAAACAATCTGTTAAGTAGTCTGGTTTTGGCAAGCATTTAAGTCAAGTACCTTGTGTTTTCAATTATGTATAAAAACAAAGTTCCAGCGGTCATGAAATGTTTCTATTTGGAAGGGAAAACCGCAACGGAAACCAAATCAAGGTTTGATACCGTTCTTGAAGATTCATCACCTTCATTTTCCACCGTGAGTTTCAAAAGGCCTCACGCTAATCAAGCACCCCAAATGGAATAGAATTTATTCCATGTACGTCGTTGTTCCTTGGTAATGCTAAAAATAAATCAATTTTCTGCGGAAAATTTTTCGACCTTGATCAAATCCCATAATCTACACATAAAATTTTTCGCACTACCGATTTCTGAACTCAAAAACACCTACAGGTTTCCATTTCCTTCGAATGACCTTCAAGGTACTTGTTAAAGTGTCAACTTTGAGGTAAATTCCTCATTGAAACATACTTAAACAATAACCTTGACCTTTTTGAACAAAGTTTACTTGACGTACCGCTACTTTTGTAACATCCTGTATATAAAATTCGCCCAATTTCTCCTGTTCCTTGCCATCCGCTTTTCGCACTTCTTTTTCCTCGGAATTTCCACCGTTGCATTATTCCAAGCTTTCTTTACTCTTTCTCCTTACCCTTTTCTGAGTGGGTTTCGTCTGCCAGATCTTCTTCAATTTTCTTCCCTTTAATGGCCTTGTCATATGGCCGAACCATTTCAGTTGCTCCTTTCTTATGTTCGTTGGTATTGGTTCTGCTTTCAGTTTTCTTATTTTCCCATTCCTTCTTTTTTGTCTTCTTGTCGTCCCTTGACTATTCTGTAATACTTCATTTCCATCGTCTGAACGCTGTTTTTCTGTTGTTTCATAAAGATCCAACTCATATCCATAGGTTGGACTTGGTTTGCATTTTCATCTTCAGAATTTCCACTACTACGTTATTGCATACTTTACTCCTTTCTGCACTGGCTTCGCCTGCCAGATTTTCTTGACTTATCTCCTTTCTGATGGCATTGTCATATGGTTGAACCACTTCAGTAATAACTGAAGCAATAGCTTTTATATGCTCACTAATATTGGCTCTATCTCGAGTTCTCTTCTTATTTCCTCGTGCCCAATTTTATTTCTTCTGATCACTTCCTTGACAGGCCTTAAAATTTTATCTCCATCATCTGGGCGTTCTTTTTCTGTTGTTTCATAAAGACCCATAGGTTGGAGTTCGTTTAAATTTGTTTTTCGCAGGAGTGTTCACCAGTACGTCATTCCAGACTTGCGCTTTCGTCTGCCTTGTGCTCTTTTCTGGATTGGCTTTAGCCGCCAGATTTTCTTCACTCATCTAGCTTCTGATGGCATTACCGTATGGTTGAACCATTTGAGTCACTATTTTTCTATGCCGTCTAGTATTGATTCTACTTCGAGTTTTTCCTTATTTCCTCGTACCCAATTTTATTTCTTCTCGTCACTTCCTTGACAGGCCTGAAATGCTTGATCTCCATCGTCTGAACGCTGTTTCTCTGTTGTTTCATAAAGATCCAACTCATATCCGTAAGTTGGAGTTGGTTTGAATTTGTTTTTCGTAGGAATTTTTACCACTACGTCATTCCAGACCTGCGCTTTGGTTTGCCTTGTGCTTTTTTCTGGATTGGCTTTACCTGCCAGATTTTCTTCACTCATCTAGCTTCTGATGGCGTTACCGTATGGTTGAACCATTTCAATCACTATTCTTCTATGCCGCCTAGTATTGATTCTACTTCGAGTTTTTTTCCTTATTTCCTCGTACCCAATTTTATTTCTTCTTGTCACTTCCTTGAAAGGCATAAAATACTTCATCTCCATCATCTGAATGCTGTCTTTCTGTTGTTTCATAAAGGTCCAACTCATATACGTAGGTTGGAATTGGTTTAAATTTGTTTGTCGAAGGAATTTTCACCACTACGTCATTCCGGACTTGCGCTTTGGTCTGCCTTTCTGCTCTTTTCTGGATTGGCTTTACCTGTCAGATTTACTGCATTCTCTTCTTCTTCCCTCATCTCTTATTTTATGTTAGCCGATTCTTCATCTCCGTCTCCTGAGCATTGCTTTTCCGTTGTTTCGTAAGGATCCAACCCACATCTATAGATTGGAGTTGGTTTGTGTATTGTTTTGAAATTCCTTAACTTCGTTTTCTTTTTACTTCTGTTCCTGACATTGAATTGCATACACACAGATCGAGAATCGTGCAACGACTCATTAACTTCTAACAACTTTTTTGTGACTTTACCCTTAATGCTAAGGGCCATCTGTAACTCCACATAATAGTTGTTAATAAGTCGGGAACATATGTTTCGCTTATAATGAGCCGAGTGTTTTCATGCTTATCTTATCAACGTAATCGAAACACGTGTCCTGGATTAATTGATAGTTACGTCTTGCGAAATTACCGACGTAATTTAGCGTTCGAAACGTAAAGCTTTAGATAAAAATTGATAACATTTAAAGAAGCACAAATATTTGACCTTTCAGGGAGGGAGGAAGGGGGCGGAGTTTTCAATTGTCAATCATCGCGGCGTGGTGTACCGAAGAGATTGTAATATTTCGCCATCGCGCGTCAACTTACAGAACTAAATTGGATTGTGAAGCTCGCTTAACAAAAGTATGTACATAGCTGCATCGATGTAATATTAGAATCGAATAATTGTACATCATAAGACACTCCCATAGAAATAATAGAAATCGGTGACATTCGTGACAGAAGTGTAGTTCGAAATCTAGTGTGCGGTGTGTATATGATCCGTTTCGTTCATGTTTAAGCGTGCAAGACCGAATATACATTCTTTATGGACGAATTCAAAATGGAGTAGGACGATCGACTGATTTGTTGTTGTACTCGCTTCGCGAACTGGCCCAATCGAAATATACGAAAATGTGGTGGGACTTAAATAATTGACGCTTTGTTTATTTACGTATTATCGCCAGTGTAGTGCAGTTTGTTTAATTAGCCGGCGGTTTTTCGATGGCACTTGTTTTTTAACGAACGAAATCGGATGCTGGATATACGACGACCTCTGTGTAGTTTGTACACCTAAAATATTCACCGATGTCGATGTCTACAGGCAGTTAATATTAAGGTAAATATAAGTTTTGCTTCGAAGCAGTCATTGAATATTCGTTCGGGGTTTTCAACTGGAAGTCGTTTTCATTAACATACGATAACAACGTCCATACTAATCGAATAGCAATAAAAATAAACATCCTACATACATATAAATGATCGAATTATGATGGAAAATGTGCCTCTTCTTTATAAATACATTCCCTATTTATCACGGCCGCAACACTTAAATGTTTTTATAGTTGGATTAACGGGTGATATTATCAAACATAAAAGATTCATAATAATTAAAATAATTTTCAGTCGCTATAAACATTGGAGCAACAATTTTGGACGGCATTGTATATAGCAAATTATGATTATTATAACAATTAAATTATTTTGGCAACACGTGTATACCAAAATGATTTATTTCATTTATTAAACTATATTCTGCATAATAATAATTTTTATTGTTTGTTATTTAATTGTTATTCGACTTAATTATAATTTTTCTGTTTAATCTAGATTTGAAGGTTTGCGAATGATTCATTTACAGAAACATGACCTAAGAATTCTCCGCACCTACTGTCCTTATCTTTTCCTTTACACTACCACAATTTTTCCTATTGACCGCAGTTACGCACTAATAATAGAAATTAATCAGCAAGTGACTAAAAAATTTGCGACGGAATCACCGAGCGTTTGTTAAAGCGAAGAATTGTAAAAACATTTGGTCATTTTGTCGGTGTGACTAATTATAAACACTTTGGAACTGAAATGTTGATACTAAACGACCTACTTTTATAATTTTTGTTTACTATAGAATTTTCCGCTATTAACTATATTACTTCTTTTATATAAAAACTTTCCTCCCCGTACTGCTGGCCCATTCAAGTTTTAAAAACCTCTGCAAGAAAAACTTCAAATACTTAAGTCTATCATATTCACTGCCAAAAATTCACGACGAGTACGGCTCTGTACGCTGCGCAGTGACACTTGCGCAGTGTGACTTTGTGCGAGGTTGGTTTGTGTTTTTTTTTTTACAAGTACGGCATCTCAGACTTTGTTTTGATCTTCCGCTGTTTTCGGGGTTTGTTTCGCCTGCTTCACTCGTCTTCTCTCTAATAACCTTTTCATATGGCAGTACCATTACAATCGCCGTTTTTCTAAGCTCTGCAGTGTTGGCTGGTATTGGTTCCGTCGGAAGCTCCCTCATTTCCACATTTTTTATTTCTCTTCCCGTGGCTCCATTGATCGCCGCGCAATACTTTATATCCATCCCCTGAACATTGCCTTTCGGTCGTTTCGTATGGATCAAACTCACATCGATAGGTTAAAGTTGGTTTGTGTCCTTTTTTGCTTAGAATTTTGACCAGTACGGTATCTCGGGCTTTGTTAGGCCTTCCTCGCTCCCTCTTGCTTGGTTTTGTCTCAAGCTCCCTCATTTCCACATTTGTTATTTCTCTTCCCGTCGCTTCCTTGAACGCCCAGAAATACTTCATATCCATCCCCAGAACATTGCTTTTCGGTCGTTCCGTACGGATCAAACTCACATGGATAGGGTTGAGGTTGATTTGTGTCTTTTTGCTTAGAATTTTTACCAGTACGGTATCTCAGGCTTCGTTTGGTTTTCCTCGCGCTTCCTCTGATAACCTTGTCATATGGCAGAACCATTTCAATCACCGTTTTTTCTATGCTCTGTGGTATTGGCTTTGCCTCGAGTGCTCTTCTTATTTTTTCATTCCTTATCTTATATGTGCCTCTCGCTGTCTTGACTGCCCTCAGGTACTTCTCCCTTCATCGATTGAATGTTATTTTCTGTCGTTTCGTAAGGACCCAACTCACATCTATAGCTTTTTTCCTCGGAATTACCACGACTACGTCACTACCGGCTTTCTTTGCACTTCCTCGTGCTTTTTCCTGCGTTGGTCTCGCCTTGCAATTTTTCTTGACTTGTCCTCTCTGGTGGTCATATGGCAAAACCATTTCAATTGATCCTATCTCGATTTATCTTCTTATTTTCTCATTCTTTATATATCCTTCTGTAACGCTCATGACAGGGCTGAAATACTTCATCTCCATGGCCTGAAAATTGTTTCCCTGTGGTTTCGTATGGACTCGGTTGATGTCCATAGATTGTACCAACTTTTATAATTTTTGTTTATTATAGAATTTTCCGGTATTAACTACGTGTATTCAAGAACCATTTGCGAGTCGAACAAATTGTCACGTAATCTCGAAGAGCATTCGACAAGAGTGGAATTGTCGATTACTTGTCAATCTTGAAGTCATCTCTTTCTACTATCTCTCATCCATATCACGTAACATGTCCCTGTTGCGAATTTAAAACGTCAACTTGAGCAAAAATCTGTGCTCCTTGAACACGAACTAATGCTTTCCTTTTTACTGAATATATTTTATTATTATCTTTTCTTTGATAGCCTTGTCATATTGCGGGACCATTTTATTTTGCTCTTTGTCTATTGTCGTTGGTATTGGTTCTGTCTCGAGCTCCGATATTTCCACATCTTTTATTTCTCTTCCCGTCGCTCCCTTGAACGCCCAGAAATACTACATATCCATGCCCTGAACATTGCTTTTCTGTTGTTTCGTAACGAACAAACTCACATGGATAGGTTGAGGTTGGTTTGTGTCTTTTTTGCTTAGAATTTTTACCAGTACGGTATCTCAGGCTTTGTTTGGTCTTCCTCGCACTCTCTTCGGGGTTTCTTTCGCCTGCTAGATTTCCTTTACTTGTCTTCTCTCTGATGGCCTTGTCATATAGCAGAACCATTTCAATCGCCGTTTTTCTATGCTCTGTGGTATTGGCTTTGCCTCGAGTTCTCTTCTTAGTTTTTCATTCCTTATCTCATATGCGCCTCTCGCTGTCTTGACTGCCCCCAAGTACTTCTGTCTTCATCGCTTGAATGGTGTTCTCTGTCGTTTGGTGAGGATCCAACTCACACCCATAACTTCGAATTGGTTTGCGCTTTTTTCCTCGGAATTACCACGACTACGTCAATACAGGCTTTCTTTGCACTTCCTTGTGCTTTTTCTGGCTTGCCAGATTTTCTTCACTTGCTTTCGCCCTGATAACTTTGACATATGTTCGAACCTTTTCAATTTTTGTTTTTCCATGCTTGCTAATATTTGTTCCATCTCGAGTGCTCTTCTTATTTTCTCATTCTTTATGTCATCTCTTGTCATGCTCTTGACAGGCCTGAACTACTTCGTTTCCATCGCCTGAAAAATCCTCTCTTCCTCGTACTCTTTTCTGGATTTTTCTTGCGTGCCAGATTTGCTTCAGTTATCTTTTCTCTGATGGTCTTATCATATGGCATATGTCGAGTTCTCTTCGTATTTTCGCATTCCTTATTTTATTTGCTTCTGTAACGCCTTTGGTGAGGCTGAAATACTTCATTTCCGTCGCCTGAAAATTGCTTTGTTATTGTTTCGTAAGGACCTAGCCGATGTCTATAGATTGGACCAACTTTTATAATTTTTGCTTACTATAGAATTTACCGCTATTAACTGTATCACCATTTTCTTTTATGAAAAGCTCCTTGTACTGATCCGTTTAAGTTTTAAAAGTCTCGGCTACTAAAATATGTAACAAAAATTTTAAACGCCTAAGTTAACATATTCACTCTAAAAATGCCCGACTAAATACGGCTTTATGGTTTGCGCAGTGGCACTTGCGCAGTAACATGTCATCATGTCGAAACTTAATATATGAATAAAATAGAATTGTTACCTACTATTTAATAGTTTTTTTTTTTCATTCGTTTAATGGAGAGTAGTTCTTTCCTTCTTACTAAATATATTTTATTATTGTTTAATTGATATGATTATAACGGATAGTAAATTCCACACAAACGAAGTACGATTCGAAACGATACGAAATTTAGGATTTGCTAGGGGAAAGTTTAATTTCATGATGTATGTACTTCAAAATTCTAGTCAAATTTTTCGTTTTAGTTTTACTTGTTAGAAACGCATAATAGTAATTGGAAGGGTTTATTTCCTTTTGTTTTATCGAAATATTTTTAAACTTAACCACAATTTATTACGTGATGTGACCATAAAGTAGAGGATGTGACAACTATCTTTAATAAACAACGGTGTTATAAAATGAGCGTACTTGGCAAATGTTTGAAAGAAATCGTATTCGACACGACTACTGAATCGCTCGAATGATCGATTGTCGCGAATTACTCACTGTCAAACATTCGATTCAACAGTACTTTGAATCCGGCTGGTCAACCCCTAAGTATTGAAAGAAGTATCATCATCTTTTTAAATAAGGTATGAACGCACTTATTTTTTATTTTATTTCATTAGTATGTCTAAAGGACAATCTCCTACAATTGTTCGGTTAAATCGTTTTGCCTGTTAAGAAAAATATATATAAACTGTTCGCACAGACTAACCCCTTCACCCTTCTCTCCTATAAATGATTCCAGTTTTTCGCTTTATAACCTTGAGGTGCTCACTTGCGGAAAAATATTGGAACTAGATTACATCGGGGCAAATTTGAAACACGTGTTAACATTATCAGATTGGGCTGAAACTTTGTCAATCACATTTTCTAGTCTATTGGCACATTTTAGGAGGGGTGCCCCGATTCGGGATCCAAAATTGATTTCTTGTAACCACCCTAATGTACATAGATAAGTGTCGTTCTAAGTATGAAATACTTCAAATTACTAATTATTTCGATAACGTTTCAAAGAAATACGAAATATATTTAGATAGATATGAATTAAGTACCTAAGCCTTTAATGTAGATAGATATCAATAACAAAACCCCTTTTGTTGTTTTTATAATAAGTTGATATTATTATTATTCATAAATGATATTGTTCATCGAGCACTTTATTATAAATACTGCACACTAAATTATCTACGTTATTTCTTTCTTTTGTTTCAGTAATGCAGTGTTATATTTACGTTGACCAATTGCAAGTCGGCGGAATGCACGCTGCAGTATCTCCATGGTTGTAAGAACCGCTCGTAAGGGAGCGGTAGTGGTTAAGGCAATAGCCGTGGCAAGCTTCTGGTTATTGCTTTTGGCGGGGCTATGGGGAGGCGTATCTGGAGGTGTGCTTCTGGCGCAGTACCCGGGCCCCGCCGACCTACCCTTACGTTTCTCTCATATGGCCATCTACCGACCTACGGGTCGACTATTCGCGGCAGCGACGAATCGCCTGCTGCAGTTAGATCCGGATTTGAGAGTTGAACATGCCGTGCTGACCGGGCCAAAAAACGACAGTCCTTTGTGCCATGCAATCGGTTGTCAAGATTCCGACATAGCGACGTCTCTCATGGACAATTACAATAAAGTCCTGCTGATAGAAACGGAAGGGAAGACTTTGATCCTGTGCGGATCGCTGTCACAAGGAGCCTGCCACAAGTACAAATTGAATAATATCAGCTCGCCAGCTAAGTTTTACCCGATCAGCATAGCGGCTAATGATCCTGTTGCGTCCACGTTTGCGTATATCGGTCCAAGTAGGTACGTACCCTGGCCTGGGGGAGAGAAGAATGTCATGTACGTCGGTACAACATTTACCAATAACGGTGAATATCGTCACGATGTGCCTGCTATATCTAGCCGAGATCTAGATACGTTAGACTTAGCGGAATTCTCCTTTAGTAAACAGTCTCAATTATCCATCGATGTCAAGTATCGCGACCATTTTCTCGTGCAATACATTTACGGTTTTAACGCGAGTGATTACGCCTATTTCGTTATAGTCCAGAAACAATCTCACCTACCCGAGCAAGAAGAGTTAGGTTACGTTTCTAGGCTGGCCAGAACTTGTATTAACGACGCTAATTACGATAGTTACACAGAAGTGACGTTACAGTGTACGGTCGGTGATCAAATCTACAATTTGGTTCAAGATGCCAAACTAACAGAAGTCAACGGGGAGCTCGCTAGGTCTTTAGGCTTACCAGCTGGCGATCTCATGTTGGTAGCCGTCTTTAGACCAGCTAAAGCCATCACGAACGAACCACAACCGAACTCCGCACTATGTCTTTACCCACTGACCGAAATCGAATCCAAATTCAATGAGAACATCCACATGTGTTTTAATGGTAGCGAAAAGTACCGAAACATGGCCTACGTCTCTGGCCCGATTCAAGACGGAAAATGCCCAAGCGCCGGGAATGCGGGAAACATACACAATTTCTGCGAAGTCGGCTTGAAAATCAGCGGTAATTCCCCTATTGTGCGACCGGCCGTTTTAAATTTTCCGAACGTTTCGATATCTGCCGTCGCGACAGCTACTACCGGTCGTCATTTTCTCGCATTTTTGGGCACAGCTGACGGCAGAATCAAGAAAGTTTTACTTTCGGCTTCGACACCGATGCAATATGAGGAAGTCGTAGTCGATGCCGGTAATAAAATCCTTCCAGATACAACGCTTTCGCCAAATGGCGATTATCTATACGTCCTATCTACCTCTAAGGTTGGTCATTTCTATCATTGACGTTTCTATGATTAAGCGTTTTCTCGAAAATTGCAGATTTCTAAAATTAACGTGGAACACTGCAGCAGCTACAATAACTGTTCGGCTTGTTTAGAATCGAAAGACCCATATTGTGGGTGGTGTTCGTTAGAAAAACGGTAAGTCCTTCAATTTTTTTATTTATTTTTTAAGTCAGGCAGAAGTAACGAGAACGACTCTCGGGGAACCCGTTTATTGCTGCTACAGAATTTTCGCCCTCAGATTAAGCGCATCCTCAGTTAGGCAACCGTGATATGGAAATCCCCACAATATCACAGTCGCCGGTGTGTGTGTGTGTGTGTGTGAGAGAGAGAGAGTATGATGTGCTAGCGGAGTATTAACTTTAGACGTGCGTAAACCACACACACCCATTTCGTTTTTTATTATTATTGAAGTGAATACTTCTTAAGGGACACCGTAAGCGTAAGCGTAAACGTAAGCATAGAAGCGTTAAATTTGGGCGGAGCTTCGCTTCGTGTGAAAGACAAAGGAAACAGAGAGTATGATGTGCGAGCGAGAGAAAGGATACGTGCGTGCTTGCTTCGTCTGAAACAGAAGGAGAGACAGAGAGGGTATGATGGGTGAGCGGAAATATTTACTTGAGACGTGCGTAAACTACACGCACCTATTTCTTTTTTATTATTATTGAAGTGAATACTTCTTAAGGGACACCGTAAGCGTAAGCGTAAACGTAGGCATAAAAGCGTCAAATTTGGGGAAGCCTCGCATCGTGTGAAAGATAAAGAAAACAGAGAGTATGATGTGCGAGCGAAAGAAAGGATACTTGCGTGCTTGCTTCGTCTGAAACAGAAGGAGAGAGAGAGGGTATGATGGGTGAGCGGAAGTATTTACTTGAGACGTGCGTAAACTACACACACCATTTTTTTAAATTATTATTACTAGTGTGACGATATCGCAGGAACTTTACAAGTAGGTCCACAGTTCGTGAGTTAGTTTTTATTTTTCAGATGTACCGTTAGAAGCGCTTGTCAGAAAGCATCACACAGTTCACCTCGTTGGTTATCTTTGGGAACCGGTCAGCAATGCATCGATTTCGAACAAGTTTTGCCAGATAGAATTCCCATAAATCAAATGACAACCGTCCAATTAAATATAAGAACGCTCCCGGAACTTCCCTATGGTGCTAAATACAAGTGCGTCTTCGGAAATGCGGATCCGATCGACGCGAACGTAACCGAATATGGTTTATCTTGTCTCACGCCTGATATCTCCACCAGACCGGAAATCGATTCTAAGCAAGATCACGTGTTGGTATCTTTAAGCGTCCGATCGTCCGAAACCAATAAAGACTTCGTCTCGAGAAATTTCGCTTTTTACGATTGTTCGAGGCATACGACATGCGCGGATTGTGTACAATCGAAGTGGGCTTGCAATTGGTGCATTTACGAAAACAAATGCACCCACAACATTTCGGTATGTCAAAGAACCGTCATCAGCGGTAACAATGTAAGTCGGGGTAACTTCTGGGAGAGAAAAGAAAGATCCTACCTTTAACGCGTCTTGTCCTCAGGCGAACGACCAACTCCCAAACTACGGCATCAGATTCTGTCCGGCATTCAAACGGAGGGATATCATCCTCCTTCCGAATAACGTCCCGAAAGAGATGGTTTTCGAAGTTGATAACTTGCCTCATCCTCAAGCTGGACACACCGGATTTCAATGCATCACCAATATCGAAGACGCTAAGATGCTTGTACCTGCAAGAGTGGAATCTAATCGATACATCGTTTGCGAGAAAAGAATCGTGAGTATGACCCATGTTTAATTCGTGAAAAATACCAACGTAGGTGTTCCGTTTCAGTATTCTTACGAAGCAAATACCGGACAATACGAAGCGAGCGTTCGCGTAGTTTGGAATAGGAACCACCACATAGATTCGATGAATGTAGTTTTATACAAATGTGATATTTTAGGCTCACATCGTGAGCACGCCGACTGTTCGCTGTGCGTAACGAGAAATTCCAAATACCAATGTACCTGGTGCGGCAATACTTGCAGCTACAACGAATCGTGTCAGTCCATCCCCCACACGGAGTGCCCTAAGCCCCGGATAGATATTATAAAACCGCTTAGCGGTCCTATGGAAGGTGGTACACTTGTTACTATTGAGGGTAGCAATTTAGGTTTGAAAAGGGAAGACGTCAAAGGCAAGATTAAAATCGGAAATGTGCCGTGCGCCTTGTACAATTACGAGGTTTCGGTTAGAATACAGTGCATAACGGGACCTTCAGGAACCGAAATTGTCGCTCCGATTATTGTAGGGAACGAGGCTGGGTTTACTAAATCCTCAGTCGAGTTCAGTTATAAAGATATCAGATTGGAGGGGTTATTTCCGGTGATTGGTCCACAATCGGGGGAACCCAGCTAGCAATAACAGGGCAATACTTGAATATAGGAACGGAAATTACAGCATATCTCGACGAGTATTTATGCCAAGTGAATATAACGCAAGCTTCGAGCAGCAGGTTGACTTGCATAACGTCCCGAGCCCCCAGACCTGTTAATATTGCGAAATTAACATTATGCATAGATGGCGCCAATCGTACGTTAGAGGGGAATCCGTTCAATTACTCGCAGGATCCGACGATAATGGAAATTAAACCTCTCAAAAGCTTCGCATCTGGAGGAAGGATGATTTTTGTACACGGTACTAATTTGGACAGTGTTCAAAAACCGGAAATGGAAGTTCACGCGTTCAATGAACTCGTTGCGATCAATAAAACCATTTGCACTGTTTTAAGTGCGAATTTGATGGAATGTCCAAGTCCGGCAGTTAATCGATATTTTTCTTTAAGTTTGCCCAGGATTACGAGGTCGTTGAGGAAATCTAATGTTGTTAAGGTATATATTAATTTTACTGAACGAAAAATTTGCTTTAATTTCGAACGTTTCATCGATCAGAATGATAGTAATAAAATGACTTCGAAGATTGGATGATGTCTGTAGTGCACAGCGATCCAGAATGATTGACGTGTAGCGTTCTATACTAATACGACATTTGCCGCCACACGCGCATGCGTTTAGCGATAAATTCCATAGGCGTGCAGATAATCCACATCTTTTGTCACTCATACCTGTTCGTAATTTGTAGGGTTTGAGAATAGGTTTGTTCAAGCAAGCACTTCTCGGATAGTTTGAGAACGCTTTTTAGCACTGATAGTTGGATGTTATTGCGCATGTCCATCAGAGAACTAGTATGAAATCAATTGAAAATTTCATTCTGCCTAAACCCCTATTTATTTAATATTTCATATCTTTACTAAGGATGTAAATCCTCATGCAGTAGCTGTGATCGCGCTTTTCGGCTAACCCACCTTGGGAAAATGTGATAAGTAATAATGATTAGCTACTGCATGAGGATGTACGAAAATAGTTGTATGCTCGTGTAGAATAAAAGACGCTGCAAAAATGCGCATGTTACATCGAAATAAAAACTACTTCTCACGAAGTAGCACTGATGAGCGGTATAACCGCGAAACGCGTCTGCGAATGGTGAAAAGTAGTTTACAGTCAATTGTAATATTTATTTAAAAGTCCAATAATCGACAGACGTTTCGAGATTCGATGTACCTCTTTTTCAATGTCTGTTCAAATCCGATGCGACCATGCTACTACTTGGTATCCCGGTAGAATCCATTAATAATAAAATTTCCCGATAAAAACCATCCATTAAAATTCCCAAATAAATTAAATTTACACCTCCCAGATCTCAAAGTTACAAAGAACGTGTCTGCTCGTAAAACACATGGCCACGGAAAAATGCAGATAATATATATATATATTATGCTTACTACATGATCAAAAATAAAACAAGAAGAATATGTATTTACCGTATAATAATCTATACAACATTTCTTAAGAGAAAGTCTCGATATTCAACACAAAATACGATTATAACCTTCGCCTCAACCACTCAAGAAAACAAGATTGACAAACTTTACTATTGCGCATGTCTGGGACTACCAGTAAGTTAATATATTTGCGGATCGTATTTGCAGTTTGCAACTAGTTTCCAAATTATCTACATTACTTGCTCGAACATCAAACTACTGATAATAGAACAGTGTTGAAAGTTGGTTTGGCTTGTTTGAACGCTCGAAAATGAGTGCGCATGCGTCGTACAGTTTTGAACTAAGCTTGTATGCTGCTTGAACGAACCTAATAATAACATTCGGAGAAGTAACAGTCTCAATCCACACTACTTAAAACCATCGTAACCTAAAAGTTGAGAGTTAATACTGATTAACATTTTCAAGTTAATAAACTAACATTTAATATCAAATAAGAATAAGGAGACTGTGGCTAAAGTACCTTTACCACACCTCTGAAAAAATCCAGATAAGTATTTCGGCAACTAAGTTGCCATCCTCGTTCGAAAACTGGGGAATTTAATATCACTAGCGAATCCGGGTAATGCCCAAGACAAACACTGTACAACACTAAAGCACTGCACAATGAACATCACACACTGAACGTGTGAAACACACCAAAACACTGTTGACGATGTTCATTGTGCAGTGCTTTAGTGTTGTACAGTGTTTGTCTTGGGCATTACCCGGATTCGCTAGTGATACTGAATTCCCCAGTTTTCCACTGAGGATGGCGGGGAAATGCGTATCTGGATTTTTTCCGAAAGATGTGGTAAGTGTAATTTTATTTATTTTATATAAAATGTAATATATTCGCCGTTCTAGTCTCGAATAAGAATGTTTGTGATAAATGTTTGTGAAAAACGATCGAGACAATCTCTAAAAGTTGCGCGAAACTGCAAATAAAATGGCCACTAAAATGATGACTGACTATTTTATCTGTCCGTTTGTGATGAGGGCGCTTATCATCGAAACGAATCGTAATTGTACTATCAATTTTCCCCTGGAAAGTAGCTTTGATAATAAAGGGACAATACCGTTGTCACGTGATCGTCAATCATTCTGGATCACTGTGTATATTTTCAAACATATTAGTTCTAAATACAGTAGTCCCCCGGTATCCGCGGGAGTTGATTCTGCTATCTACCGCGAATGGTAGCGAGCGGATATGTATATGAAATATGACCGAAAATTATTTATTAAGTTACCATGAAATAATTATTCTAATGCTGTTACACAAATAAAATCTAACATAAATAATAAGAACAAGGCAATGGACTACAAATGAAACTAGAACGGATAATAACAAAAACGCAATATTTTTATACTTATTAGGCGGGATCGATTAAGAACAAATCGTTTGATCTTCTGGGGCTACGTATTTAATCATCTTCTGAGTCCTTGGCAGTCGATTCTTTGCTTGGTTGCGAAGAAAACGATGCGGACGGCTGAACATCACTGACAGTTTTGTCGACTTCTTGACTGAACATTGTTATTGGAAGTTGTCGTTTTTGAGGGCGTCTAATAGTTTCTCTGGTTATGAAACCGCGGATACGGAGGTACTACTGTACAGGCCCTTCCTAGGATACATATTTAGCCTCTGAAGCCATTATTTCTTGACTGAATTATAAAATTAAACCCCTTTTTGTAATGAGTGATGACAATAACTGCATTATATTTGTCTCGTTTAAAAAATATGCAACGCCTTAAAATCTGATCTGTTCTATAACGAAGCTGTGAAATTGCAAATTCAAATTTAAACCTACAAAAAGCGGTTTATATAACGCATTTATACATCCAATGAATCTAATTTTAGGAAACTTCGTTGCAGTTGAAAATTGGTTTTGTAATGGATAATGTAATCGCGGTAAGAGATTTAGAAAAGCACTTTTCGAAACTTGCACACCATTTACTATACGTGGAAGACCCGAAATTCTTTAAATTCCCAAACCAAATAAAATTATACAAAGGTGATACTTTAGTGATAGAAGGCGAAAATCTAAACATGGCTAGTGATGAAACGGACGTCGTTGTGACGATAGGCTCGAAACCTTGTAACGTGACCAGTTTGGCGATGACCCAGTTAGTTTGTTCCCCGCCGGAGCAGCAGCCTCCCGATACCGATGAGAATGGAATTAAGACTGATAAAAATTTACCGCTAGTTGTCGTTAGAGTAGGAAAAAACTTGCGATTTCCGATCGGATATTTACGTTACGATGTTTTGAAACCGTTCGCTTTACCACCAGCAGCTACAGTACTGATCGTCATTGGTATTATCGTATTTATTGCATTGTTTGGTTTGATACTTTTTATATATAGAAGGAAATCTACGCAAGCGGAACGGGAATACAAAAGAATTCAGATACAGATGGATACTTTGGAGAGTAATGTTCGATTTGAATGCAAATTAGGTAAAAACATTTGTAAACTTAATAATACAAAGATGCATAGGTTTACTTGTTACCAGTCAGTCAGTCAGTATCTTTTACCGTTTCTACCTTTCCATGTAACGGTTCAGAGCCACCGAACTGTATATATATATATACAGGGTGTAACTGTGTAAATGGTTAAAAAATAGTCCAAAGGTAGATAATTAAAATATATTCAATATTTGCTTAATACACATAGGGCCGCAAACGTACCGTTCGAAAATATTTATAATCACAGGTTTAAGTCCGGTCCTGTTATACAATTGTAGTGAGTTTTCAATACGACTTACGATCGAATCATCGATCGAGTAAGTATAAATAATTTATGAATAAGCGGTCTACTTCAAATTTGCGAATTTTTCACACTGCTCGGTATATACAAGGTTATCTACGGGTTATGAATCATTTTACTTTAAACATTTTTACACAACAATCACATAAACATATTATTGTCATATAGGTCTAATGTTAGGCATTTTTTGTGAAACTTTCTTTGTTTTCTTGACCTTATTTACCAATAAATAAATCTTTTTAATAGAAAATATCTTTATCACTACCAATAAAAGATCGTCGAACTTTTCAAATATAGGTCAAGTTCATGCAACGACAGCGAAATAAAACATCTGTTTATTTTTCTGTGATAGTGACAGAGACAGAGAAGCATTATTCACTTGTCGATAATGTGCTAGTCACTGGCGGCGCTATTTCAATGAAACCATCTGCTTACATTGTAGAATACCCGAATACTGACTGAATGCCCGACTATTTATTTCGACTTTAAAAAATCCCTTACCTCTCAAATAAACGTCTACGAGGAACACAGTACCATAATGCAAAAATGGGACGGGAAGAGGGAGAGGGGAGGGGGAGAGGGGGGCAAATTTTTATTAAAATTAAGCAAAAACGTTTCGCGTGATTTGCCATTGTTTTTGCTGATTACGTTAACTATACCATACCAGCTTTACCATATTAATAAATTAACGTTTTTTACAGTTACATCCTGTATAATTTTTTTCTAAAGGTGGTACCCCATCAATTGACTGGACTAAATCCACTAACAAATGGAACTTTCAAAACTTGTGTAGCCGCAATTATAAGAGATAAGCTGATAAACTTGGTTTCATATTTAATAAAAGGGGATAAGTCGCGCTTTGTTTTGTTCCCGTTACTAGCCATAAGAATGACACAGATAGCAATAGTAGCAATTGCGAGGAAAATGATCTGCCAAAACTATGAACGCACACGAAAATGTCGGTAGTATCCTATATTATAGGCTATACAGTTCAGGTCAAAAGTAACCGGACTGTCGAAGTCGGCACGCCATCTAGTTTTAAATTAATAAAATTCGTCGAGAATTAGAAATTCTGTTGTAGTTAGGGTGCAGTATACCGATGTATCTTTGAAGTGTTATAACAAAATCTTTATGTCCTTACCTTTGGTAATTGGGGCGGTTGATTTACAGCATTTGCAGAATTACAAACGGATATGACTGACTTAACAGCGGATCTTGAGAGCTCAGGTATTCCAACTCTGGAACATACAAATTATATAATGAAAGTATTTTTTCCCGGCGTAAGTGACCATCCCATTTTGAATGCTCCAAAAGTAAGTTTATGGTGCTTACTTAGTAAGCTTTTGCGCATTTACTGGGTAGCTGCCCATACTAACGTACCTAATTTAATTAGGTCGTTATATGGAGAGTCATCTAGATTTTATTTTATTATTTCATTAAAATTAAAAAATATATTAATTACGAGGGCGATTCGTGAAGTAAGTTCCGTTTGGTTATTAAAAGAAACACCAAGACATGAAGAGGCTTTTATTATATACAACTTAAAGGTACTACTTTCAGCTGTTTTTCTACATAGCCATTAAAAGACATTTGTCATAGCGATGAACAAGTTTTGAATGCCCTCTACAGAGAACTCTGCCCACTGTGTGACCCAAATATTTAATAACTCAGTTCTGTGATTGTGAATCGCTGATTTTCACGAAATTTCTCTTCAATGTTGCCCCAAAAGTTTCCCCGTCATTGGTCTTCCACGCCGTTCTTCGCCATCTTGTAATCACACTGTCACATTTTCACCATAAACAGAACAAAGTTCACGATGAATCTCGAAAGTCTTCATGTTCTTTGTACACAGAAATCGGATAACAAAACGCTATTTATAGTCGGCTGGATTCTCTCACTAACACTGCCAGACTCGCATTCAACCAAACTACACCACAGCGCTGCGATCGCGCACTAGGCGGAAACGAAACTTATTTTACGAATCGCCCTCGTATAAATACTAATTTTGGATTCTGATGTGTGTTACTAGTTGGAGGCGATGTCTCGTTATTGATATTCCTTGCAAGTAGATTTCGAAATGAACTAGCGACACACGTTAGAACCCGAAGAAGAGACCGTGAAAAGTAACAAAAATTAAAAATCGTCAAAATTAACTGAATTTTTTCATAGAATAACGAAGAAAAAAAACATTGTTTTAGATGCGGATAAATGGACCTAGAACCAATTATGATGCGGCAATGTTACAGTTCGAACAACTAGTTAATAATAAACATTTCCTCCTCACGTTTATCGACGTCCTTGAATCGCAAAAATCGTTTAATATTCGGGACAAGTAAGTGACAATAGAAATTATTACATTGTTAAATATATAATATACAGGGTGTAAACTAAGCCATGACTTTAATTACGGGGAGTGATTCCTTGCCGTGTTTTACGAGAAAACGTTTATATAAACATCGGTTCTAACTTGCTTCGTTTTCGAGAAAAAGGGTTTCAGAGTTTGAATAAAAATGTTTTTTAAGTTAATTACCCAAAACTCACTCCGACGATTTCGATGAAACTTGCTGTGTCTGTTAGCAGCAAGTTTTATATAAACTTTTTTGTAAAAAATCATTGTACGGTACTGTTTTTTCGATGTTTGATATTTTGATCATACTAAACAATTAAAAATACAACTTTCTTGTCTTGAGTTTTTTTGTATCTTTGAGAAAGAAATAAAAACTTATTCCTTGCATTCTAAAATGAAAATATTTTTCACTATTAAATGGAAAAAGTCTGCAAGCGGCTAGTTACAAAAAGGCGTAAGCCCATAAACGAAATGCATTTGATACAACTTGTCGTTGTCCATATTTAGTTCATAGGATATGATAGTTTTTGCACGCTAGAACAAACGAAGCAAGTTACGACACATGTTTATATGAACTTTTTCTAATAAAATATGACAACGAATCATCCCCTGAAATTAAAGTCATCACTTAATTTATATCCTGTATATATATATATATACAGGACACATATGTATATACAATTTTTTTTTATAGAGTTAATGTCGCGTCTATCTTAATGGTAGTTTTAATGGGAAAAATGGAATACGCGACCGATATTCTCAAGTGCTTGCTATTAAGATTAATCGAAAAATCGGTAAACACGAAACATCCCCAACTGATGCTTCGTCGAACCGAAAGCGTAGTAGAAAAATGTTAACAAATTGGATGGCGCTTTGCATGTATTCGTATTTAAAAGAATACGCCGGTTCGTCCTTATTCTTATTATTTAAGGCCATCAAGCATCAGATTGAAAAGGGATTGGTCGACGCCATAACGCACGACGCTAGGTATTCCCTTTCTGAAGAAAGATTATTGAGGGAACAGATCGAACACAACGTAGTGGTTAGTACTACATCGATTTAAATCCGAACGTGATAAGTACAATGATATCAGGATATTTTGTGTTTTCAGACTTTGCATATTGTGCAGGACGACCTAGACGAGAAGATACAATGTAAAGTTTTAGACTGTGATAGCATCAGCCAAGTTAAATCGAAAATTTTGGATGCTTTATTTAAGAATACACCATTCTCTTTGAGGCCGTCGATATATGAGGTCGATTTAGGTAAGTTATGCACGCATTTTAATTTACCATTACTGACACTAGATCGCGTTGATGAACTGCTCACGACGCAATTGCGGCTGGCGTTACAAAAATAAAGAATTGCGGCGTGAGTAATGTACCGATGTGATCTGGTGTCATGCGTTTTTATCGTTTCGTAGAATGGCGGCATGGACGGGGTGGTCATTTAACATTGCAAGACGAGGACGTGACTACGAAGACCTCACACGGTTGGAAAAAATTGAATACGTTAGCGCATTACGGCGTCAAGGAAAGTGCCGTAATGTCGTTGATATCTCGACAAAACGATAGCTACAATAATTGTAAACAAGCGTGCCATAATTGTAAGTTACCGATTATCTCGTGTAATTAGAAAACTACTCTCACCTTTCGCGGACGCGTTTCGCGGTTATACCGCTCATCAGTGCGACTTTGTGAGCAGTAGTCTTAGTTTCCAGATAAGCCCTATATATGCTAGTACGTGTGATGTTTGTACATATTAGAATTCAATTAAGAAATTCCCCTCATCCCATATGTACTTAAATGCGCATTTTTGCAGCTATTTAATTCTACGGGAGTGGACAACTAAGTTGCCACAAATTCCTGCAGTCGCGCTCCTCGGCTAACCCAGGGTGGGAAAATGTGTAATTAGAAAACGGGTTTGGCGGTTATATCGCTCATCAGTGCTGCAATAGCCGCGCATATTGGGGGAATTTCCTAACTGAATTCTCATATGTACAAACATCACACGTACTTACTAGTATATATAGTGATTATCTCGTGATGATATTTGTCCCCTAATCATCTATCTATTCTATCAAAAGGTGTTTCCGGAATGTATTTTAATAATTCTCAATCACCGATCATCGCAACAAACGGGGATATCGAAACGGGACAAAATGCTAGGATATACCATTTAATAAAGCCCATAGACGATCAACATTGCCCCAATAATAAGACGACGGAACGAACACACAAAGCCATACCGGAAATATTTTTAACTCGGTTACTTTCGACGAAAGGAACGATCCAAAAATTCGTAGACGATTTTTTCTAACAATACTAACCGTTAACGACAAATTACCCTCGGCGGTAAAGTGGTTGTTTGATCTCCTGGACGAAGCAGCCAGGAAGCATAGAATTGAGGACCCCGAAGTGGTCCATGCTTGGAAATCCAACAGTCTTCCTTTGAGATTCTGGGTAAATTTTATAAAGAATCCAGATTTCATATTCGACATTAACAAAACAGCCACACTCGATTCTTGTTTGTCAGTTATAGCCCAAACCTTTATGGATTCTTGCTCAACAACTGAACATAGGCTTGGGAAAGATTCACCCTCCAATAAATTATTATTTGCGAAAGTAAGTTTAGTACGCGAACGATCGAGATTTTCTCCAATAATAATTTACATTTTAGGACATACCTCGTTATAGGGAAATGGTATCCAGTTTTTATAGTCAAGTGGCAGCTATGCCAGTTATAACAGATCAAGAAATGGGCTCCGCGATGCAATTACTTTCCGCGCAGCAAGCTGATGAATTTGATACAGTTGCCGCCTTGAAGGAATTGCATATTTACGTTACGAAATATAGAGAACAAGTGAGTATAATTTTATAAATAATTTTAGAAAAGTAATTACATAATTTGTGATTCGGTCTGGCGTAGTGGCACAGAACGCCAACACCAAAAATTGGAATGTTGTATATTGTTCGACGAACGACGCACGTATTACTAAATCGCCCGTAGGTGGCGTGGGGGAGCACTCTAAAGAATTTGTGCAAATATCTCGAAAACTATTGGAGATATCGAAAGAAAGTTAAGGCAAGTTCTTAATCGCCTGAAAACTATTAAAAAAAAAAGGAGAGGTGTCGTGGGACATCGGTCAGGACGAAGCTCTTTACGTAAAGTAGTAAAGTATAATAATTGAATAAGCAATGTATAAATAAAACTTCGAAACCGATGGTAAATAAGTTGAAGTTGAATTTGAAGTAAATTCGAGTCTGAATAATAATAACGCCATCTGATTGGGGGAGACGCAAACGTGTGTGCGAGCGAGAAAGAACTAATGAAAGAAGAAAGAAATCTAAAAAATAATTACTAGGGGTAATTTATCTCTTATAATAATTTTTTAAAGGGAGATTATGCTGTCCTTTTAGTGCGCTTCAAATAATTAAGAAGTTATCTCAATCTGTTTTTTAACATTCTCAATAGTTTTCGAAATTTTTACAGAAATACAATGGGGGTAGTATTTTCTGTACAGCTATCTCCACCCCACCTACGCGCAATTCGCTCCGTAAGAATATGTGCAATGTGTCTTATATTGAACCCTACTATAAATCAACAAAATTTCAAATTTTTTCCGGATTGTCGGTGTTCCATTGACACAGAATACCAAACTTGGTGCTGCCATCAAAATTAATATTGTAATGCGCGTGTGTGACAAATACCTACATAAATATGGCGACGAATATATCTCTCTCTCTCTCTTTCTGTCAATCTTATCCCTCTCTATCTAATCTCGTATTACAAATAAGAATAAGGAGGCTGTGGTTTAAATAATATACAAAATAAATAAAATTACCCTTACCACACCTTTCTGAAGAATTCAGATACGTATTTCGGCAACTAAGTTGCCATTCTCAGTGGAAAACTGGGGAAATCCAGTATCACTAGCGAATCCGGCTAATGCCCAAGACGAACACTGTACAACACCAAAACACTGCACAATGAACGCACGAAACACACCAATATAAGGAGGATAAGATTCACAGAAAAAGAGAGATAAGGGTAACAGAAGAGAAATATTTTTATTTGTTACGCATGCGCATTACAATTTTGGTCTTGACGGCCGCACTAAGTTTCGCTGTTGGTATTCTGTGGTGACGGTTTGGGAGATGATCTACGATCTCAAGGACCGGGGTTCAAATCCTAAGCGCTCCCTCCGGTTTAAACCTGCTCAAAATGGAACACCGGAAATTCGAACATCCGCAAAAGAAAATTTAATTTTGTGGATTTCTAAAAGGGTTCAATATAAGGACATTGCACGTATTCTTACGGGGCGAATCGCGCCTAGGGGGTGGAGATTGCTGGAATGAAAACACTACCCCTACTCTATTTTTGCAAATATCTCGGAAACTATTAGAGATGTTGAAAAAGAGGTTAAGATAACTTCGTAATGGTATGAAGCCCACTAAAGAGACGGCATAACCGCAGTGTTAAAAATTATTAGTTTCAAGAGATAAATTACCCCTATTCCGTCATGTTTTTTTTTCTTGTGCTTTTCAGAGGATTAACAACTTACCTTAACTTTCTTACGATATCTTCAATAGTTTTCGAGATATTTGCACTAATACGAAGGTGTAGTTCTTTCTTTAGAGCGCTCCCAATCTACGCGCGATTTAGTAATGTGCAGTGCATCATTCGTACGTTGGACCCCTCGAAAAATCCACAATATTCCAATCTTTTTTTTTTCTTGAAAGTCCGCATTGTCGGTATGCCCTTACTTCCCTTCATTGTTAACAAGGTTGTTGCGGTAACTGTTACTTAATGCGTTGTAATGACGTCACTACGTACCATTCCTGAATGGATTGGTGCGCGGCAATCGGGTGCGAAAGCAAAGATATGGGACCTCTGATATTTCGCTTTGCGGACCGTAGCCTTTTACTAGGCAATAGTGGACATACTCTCCAATTTATAAGCACAATGCATGCGAATATGTTCACTATTTCCGGAACTACCAACTTAAATTATCTGCGCAATTTAAAAAATGTTTACTGGGTAATATATTATTTTGTATTTTGCAGATAACTGAAGCCCTAAATAATGACGTAAGCTGCCGTCGTTTATATTTAGCTAACAAATTGGATCATGTGGCATGCATATTAGGGGTGAAGAATCTTCAGCTTGCTGACCTCGCCAGTCACCTGATCCCTTGCTACTCCGAAACTACGCGCCCTGATTCCATGCTCATGGTGCACTCGCATGCTTACCAGTAATCACTGCCTAAATACTACTAAAAAGTGTTCTATATGTCACGTGTATAGAATTTTTGACTATTTATTACGATTGATATATAGTAAACAAGCGAAAATGGCTAATTTAGACATTTTCTCATTCTAACGTTTTATATATTCATGTAACGTATTTTAAATGATTGGTTTCACTAACCAAAGATAATAATGATAATAATTAATAATAAAATGAGATAACAGTGATAGCAGCATGTGGGTGTTCTTTGTGCGTGTTAACTGTGATATAGCGCACGATCAGGTGACTGTGATTGGATGTGTACTTACCCTCCAGTGGCTGCTAGTTTCCTTACCGAGTGCCTCGCTACACTGAAGGGACGTGACTCTTGGACAGTGTAATCGCGCCGTCGCGCATTCAATATAACACTTCTTTATTCGGTACGGTTAGGTTAGTTTCAAATAAACCAAACGTTAAAGTAAATTAAAAAAATTATAATAAAAACGAGAAACACCAGGTATTTGACTAATGAAAATTTTTAGCGTTTTCATTTATATTTTTAAAGCTCAACTATTCGGTGTCCTTAGAGTGTATTTGTATTTTCTATCAAAATTTGATATCAAGCAGGTTACAAATCTCAAAAGAAGGCGTTTTCAACTTATTAATTTATTTTTATTTTTTAGTATTTTTGACCACCGTTTTCACTAACGCTTTTCGCTTGCCGTCACTTAAAAACTGAATATTAGAAAAAATCAACTGATGACCTCGAAATATACAAGTCGAAAGTGAAATTATTATTAATTGTCGAAGTACTTATTTAGAATAGCACACAAAATCTTTATCAATTTTCCCAGTGGTTATAAAATATACCTAAAAATTACAAGCAGTATCGACTACCCAATTTGCCTTTCTAATTTAAATGATATGCGAGGTACGTCCCAACATTAAGTAATTTGTTAATCGAAACAAAACGAGTACAGATACAGCAAAACTATTTATTGCAAAAACGAAACTACAAACCTTAACCCACCTTTCTACATGGCTCCCACTATTTTGCAAGGGCACCTGTCTTAGCGTGGCAGAAGTTTTTGTATGCCTTCCTCATAAAACGTTGCCGCCTCTGTCGTCAACTATGTGGTAACGTGTTTTTTGAGCCCTTCATCGTTCTTCAATTTGTGACCACCAGGAAACGTTTTTCGGTACAAGAAGCCGTCAAAAAAGGTGTCAAGATTTTATTGGCTTTAGTCTTTCCTGGGGACGAAGTGTGCCTTCATTCCATTGATTGTCGTTTCGATTCAGAGGTCTCACGAGCGATCCAAGTCTCATCCACGGTCGCTATCTTACTTCGAAAATTTTCACCATCTTTGTTATAACGAAAATCAACTGCACTGGCCTGATGATGTTTTTTCCGTTACTCCGTAAGAGTTTTCGGCACCCAACGAGTCGTTTTCGAAAATTCAGGTTTTCAGAAACAATTTCATGAAGAAGTGCCCTTGAAATTTACGGAAATTTCGTAGAAAGCACAGATATTGTAATCTTATTGTAATCTTCGTCAACGCCACGAACGAATTCTTCATTAACCAAACTTGGACGGGCCACTTCGTTCGTTATTGTGAACTTGATCACATCTTTCATAGGATTGTCGCGTCTATCTCCTTACCATTGAATTACTCACCACATTTTCTCCGTAAGCCTAGCAAATTTGTCGATGAATGCTGACTGCTTTAATGTTCTTCGAATTACAGATCTCATCTCATAAGCGGCGTGATTTTCAATCGACTTCACCACCTACTAACCAAGCACTATAAAGCGTAAACAACAAACAGCGATCTCGAAATAACGTCATCTCCTTATCCTTGACTCGGCGCGTAACTATCGCGCATGCGCCGAACTCCGATTGCAGCGTTGTCGCGGAAATAAATACAAACGAAACTTATTTCCCGGACGTACCTCGTATTTAGCGATGAAACATTATTATTATTATCCAAACCTAGGAAAATTTTTATAGTATTTTGAAGCTGAAATCTCAAATCCTACATTTTACATAAACTTACATACACTTTGTCTATTTAGACTTTTTATCTACGCCGTCTTTACTTCTTCGACACAACAATGACGTAGATAAAAACTTAAAATAGACAAAGGTATATGGTCGGAAAGGTTAGTGAAAGTTAATTTAAATTATAGTTATTAGTCGAATATACAGGATGTTAGTCATTTGAGTAACTTATTTTGAGAGAAGCGAAACGGTTTTGACCTACAAATACAGTAAAAATAACCGCATAAAAAAATGTATGTTGCAGTTGAAGTGAAATTCATTAGATTGAAGGGAATGGCTTTTTCAAAAAAGAGGACGCTCAAATTTCTTTCAATCTGTATATACAGGAATCTACCTGGGTCTTTACTGTACCGGAACTGCATTAATTGTAGAATCGTCTTCACGTCCAGTGATTTGTACGTTACTATTATTTTTACATTAAGTTTAAAACTAAGATATAATGCATATTTGTAACTTGGATATTTTTTGTAAATATATGAACTGTGCATAGATTATTATAACGGATTTATGAGAAATGTTAATCATACATTTATTTTTCATTAGAATTGTGTTAGGCATAAAAGATAATTAAGAAAAAGAATCATATTTTATCGTTAGCAAAAAAAAAATGGTATTTTTTTAATTCATTTTCGTTTCAGTAGCTGTACATATTTGGTGGTCTTTTAATCTCCATTACCTTAATAATAAGAGTTTATATTATTATATTACACAGAGGTTAAATTCCTAGAGTTAACATTTTCTTTGACTACACGACGACATTGTTGAGTTTAGACTATTCTATTTTTAGAATATTTCCAACACAAACATGTTTGCTATCTTTGTATTATGATTAACGAAATATTTATTTCCGGCCCAGTTAATACTTAAACGTTATTTTGCTGGGGTTTCCTTTATAGATCTTTTGGTATGTGATCGTGAATTGATAATGCTTTTTATATAAAGTGTATTGTTTAGTGATATTTTTTTACTCTATTAAACATGTATTCCAACAATGTATGTTTATTTAACCCATGACCCATAATAAATATTTTGAAGTATAAAAATTGTTTTGCTATCACCAGAGACCGGAACTATCAACGGTACAATTCAACGCTTTAAGATCTACACGAATTAGGGTAAACTTCCAAGCAAAATGTCATGTTCAATACCGAAGAGCAAAGATTATTTTGTTACCGTTTCTAAGAGTAAAAATCGGAAATTAAACGTTTTGATTGGTTAAAAATAATTATGTGAAGGGAGGGGGTGGAGGCAGCCGGCCAGATGATTATATGTATATATAATACGTCAGGATTTTTCTAGGAGTGGCAACGAATTTTCTATGATGGATAATGCATATCCTTGCCCCCGCTACCAACGCCTACGAAACTGTCTCGTCTGTTTGACGAGCCTTGGTATATGTAAACCGATTCTCATCTTCGTCGGTGTAAAAACGTTTAATTTACCCATTTGTCGAACTAGTGGTGCCCATATTTAAATTGTACCGTCAGCCATCGTTTAGACCACCGCTTTTGCCGAAAGTTAACTTTGACCCACACCTTACGCTGTGCTAGTCGAGGAACGTTTCTGTTTGTCACCAGATCTCCCCCTTTTCTGGTTGTCAGTCACTTGCTTCGTAAGTGCCATGTTCCTTTCTTTTCTGATGTTCGAGAATCTTAAGGACGATTTGGGTCTTTGTTTCTGAGTTCTCAACCCTTCGGAACATCTGGTACAAAAGGAAGCGCGCAGCACATTTTATACTTACCGTCCATTTATTAGGATTTAAAGACAGGTATTTAAATAAATAGAGACCATAATCACCATACATTTCTATAATTTAAAGTTTACAAAATCATTCCTACATAGTCATTCGTAATTTACAACATAATACAGTTTATGGGAGATCGACATCATTGTTTATATCGAATCCAAAAAAATAATATGAACTATCAACCATTAAATTAAAGGCATCAAAACTTAACTGACACTAGATCACATCGATAAGATTCCCTCACTACACAATTATTTGTTATATAGACCTGTTAGAATCTTCAAACCATCCGGTACGGAACAATTTGATGATGCTAGCCTGGTTATTAGCGAAATCCATGTCAGTTAATATAAGAAATAATTGCAGGAAAAAGGGGGATATATGAGGTGCGTTCCAACACAGCACAAAACCAGTTTGTGAATAGTCGTGAATTATGCGTTCCAAATTTGCTTTGTGTACCCGACGATTCACAAACTGGTCTTGTACTGTGTTGGAACGAATCTATGGTGGGACCAGAAAAAAAAAGGAAGAAAAGAAATAAGAAGACGGAATAGAACTTAATGGTAATATCTTCGAGAAAGTAGATCGTTTTGAATGTTTGGGTTCAATAATAACGAATGATAAAAACAAAGTTAGAGATGATACGACGCTCAGGATTTTGGCGGGAAACAAATGCTTCTATTGCGTGAAGATAGTCTTAAAGTCAAAAAAGCTCTCCAATCGTGCTAAGACCACACGAAACTGGTAGCCTCATACTGGATAGGTGGGAGCGAAAAATATTAAGGAAAATCTATGGACGGATAAAGGACGAGAAAGTATGGAGACCAGGAGGGAACCAAGAACTAAAAACATTACACCAACAGTGTACAACAGTGGCTTTAACACCATTGGATATAGTTTAGCCTTTGAGCTTATGGAGAGCTTTTTTGACTGATCTGTTGGATCGCCTATATTTAAGGAAATAAAAAGTAAAAACTTAAGCTGGTAGGGACATGTATGTCACAGAGATAAAAATAGGATAGCGACAAAGACGTTGAGAGCTATCCGGCATAAAACAATAGACCGTCGTTTACCACTCGACAAAAGCATATTAGTATCCAATGGGCGTCATCAGAAGCTGTGCAATAGCAAAGCTGGACTTGTATCATGGCTAAGACGAGAGACCCAAATAGATCAAGGTGCCACAGATGATATCAAAATCAAAGCATTAAATTGACTTATTCCCTTTAAAAAACTGTACTATGTTCTAAACTGCAAATTTACAAACAAATATACATAAATCAATGATGTACTAAATAACAGATAGTACATAAAAAACAACACCATAGTCGGTACATACGTACTTAAATCTACAAATGAAGCTACAATGCTTCAATACAAAACTTTTGATATTTCTCTTATCTTTAAAGTAAACCGTTCTAATGTAATTCTTATTACGAGAGGGAACGAAACGCGGACGAAACTGCAAAATTCACATTGGAGACCCACCAAAGGAAACGACTTTAAAGATCAAAAAGTCATAGAAAAATGCAATACAAAGAAATGGTAGATAAGTTGGGAAACCTATACAAAAATAAGCTAAGAGAGTAGCATGGATTCTGGAAGCGACCACAATGATGACAACCAGTGAAGTAAAATTATGCAAAACAATTGTTAGACCTTCCCTACCCCATGGTACAGAAACGAGAGCAGACAGCAGAAATAAATCATTTGTTGAGAACGACGCAATTGTTCAAGAAACACGATTAGACAGGACAAGCGATGTATTTCACGGAAATAATATGGGCACCAGTACATGTGCTTTGTTGAAGAGATAAAGCAGAATTTCCGTCAGACACACCGAAAGGAAAATAATTGTAACAGACACAATCAATAAATCACTTGCCAAAGTATCAATTTAAAAACTATAAAACCTGAAATGTTCCTACTTCAAATTGGTCGCTGTTAATTAACGACAACTATTCCGAAACAATGCAATTCCTTAAAGCAGCCTGCCTACAAGATCATGAAAAATACAGTGCACAGGGCGAAAATAGGGAAACTTCAACCGATCGTAGCGCCCAAACTATCAACGATAGAAAGCCGATCTGGAGTTGATTCTAAATTAAAAAATGAGCTCTTTCGAATGGTGTAGGAGGAAATATCGTAGCTTCAAAAAAAAAAGCAGTCCGGGGTGCAATTTAGCTATCTTTTTTGCGTCTTTTGCGAATTTCTCGGCAACCGTTCGAGTAAGGTAAAGAAAAATTACGCCGTTGAAATCGGCTCGTCAAGACGCGTCGATTGATGTAGGATTGAATATCCCAAGTCGCATAGGAGCCGAGATATGTACGCGATTCAGGCTATTTTTAGCGTTTTTTGCGTTTTTTCCATTTTCTCGGCAACCGTTCGAAATAATCTAAACAAATCATATACCGCTCGAATCAGCTCGTCAAGACGCGTCGATTGGTGTCTCAATTGAAGGCAGCAGTGTAAATAAATAACAAAATTAGCTATAAAATTTACGCAGACACAGTTCCCGGAGATAACATGGCAAGCAGTAGATGCGCTTTGTTCAAGTAACAAAGCGCGATTTGTTTCAGCAACACTGAAAAAACTCGAGATTGGTATAAAAAATTGAAGCGGACACAATCCGATCATTGTTCGATACCACTTGGGGACTGGGGCTGAATATATTAGTTCCCAGGCTCGTAATTTAAAAAGGTACAAGAATGATTAGAAGTGGAAGTCTTCGTCAAATTAGTAGCCGTTGATTAACGACAAGTATCCAGAAATAATGCAATTACTTAAAGCAGCCTGCCCATAAAATTATGAAAAACTGAGAACGGAGTTTATAAAAATACGAAAATATTTGTTTTCGCTCTGACAGAATCCTTCAGGTACACGTTAGTATTAATATTACAAAAGAAGACTTTGCAAACGTAATATATGAGCTTATCTCAACAATACAGAAGTCGTACTGAAAGTGTCTGAGGGCACTTAAAAAAAAATATCAATTCATATTTCAAATTAAATTCATCTGATAGGTTCGTACAAATCAGTTAGTTTAAGTCCAAATTAAATCCAAACAATCTCACAAAACACTAGTGGTGGTGGTACTGATAAAATATATCCAACGTAATCGCTTGCAATTGCCGACAATTACCAAAACAATTCCTCGAAACATATCAGTCCAAGGATTATGAAAAACTGAGAATAGATATCTCTTCTATGCAAGTGACAAAAAGACGAAGTAAAATGTCAGTTGCAATATGTAACAAAATGGGATTTTATAAAATCTTCCCATTATTGTGATACAAAAGTATTGGTGGTACAGGTTCTCTTCAAATATTAATATCAAATATTGAAAGCCACAGGCTATTTTTGCAAACTCTAAATTCAAGGGCGTCGCCAACAAATTGGCGAGGAAAGGGTGAGGCGGGCGGGGGCAATATTATGGACAAAGGTTGGGTGAAATATGAATCACCTCTTTTCTGGGGGAGGGAGAGGACGAGGCCGCTGTCCTCATTCAAAGATAAACTAAATACGACTAAAATGTCAAGTGGAGTCTTGGTGATTTTACTTGTAATATTATTATAAAGATAAAATTGCACCAAGGAGCACTTTACGACTTTCAAGTTAGTCAGTTTTGAAGGTATCTTTTAATACAATACCGGCATAAATATAATTGCAGTCTTTCGGCGAATACAATTTTCAAAAACCCCTCCAAATTCGAGGAGAAGGTACGGACGAAGTACGAACCAAAACAACTGACCAAAAGAGCCAGTTTGAACCTGTACGATAAATAATTTAAACAATACAATCGAAGTAAGAGAAGCAATTAATGGAGAGCTGCAGATCCAGCTTCGTTAAAACATCAAATATATATTATTTAATTCAGCAAGAGTGAAGACTATGCGTATTAAAAATAAATTGATATCTGCCTCGCTCATAAGACTGCCTTCCAATCGAGCAGTCGAATATTTAATTATCGAAAAGCAAAGAAATCAAATGAGTTGTTCACCACCGATTTCCCAAACTAAACATAATCAAATCTGGATTCATTGGCAGTGCAATGTTAGAAGATATTCAAATAATCGTTGTCATTACATCAAGAACAAAATCACCAGACCTCATATTCGCTGATGAAATCAGTCTAGAAATTATGAAAAAGTCATCTGGTTCGAAAAGCCAGTTCTATCATATCAGACTATCGGAAATTAGTCTTAGCTACAAATTTTTCGCAGAGGCTGCATTTATAGGGGAACAACTGGCAGCAGCAACGAGGTGTCCTGTTGTAAAGATACTTAGGACATTGACTTAACTCAGCCATAAAGGAAACAAATTCAAGTCAATGTAAAGGACTGGAGTCGTCGTGATTCAATTGGATTGAAAAGCCTGTACAACTTGCAAACAATTAGTTTTCAATTTAATCACACAATCTAGGCAGCAAATATATTCATGTGGATAGAATGGCAAGAAGATATGATGTTAACTTGTCTGGAGCCAGAGAAGACAATTTCAAACTGACTTAAAGCACATGAGGAAATGATCCAGTCAAAATTGCCTGATAGCATTTAAAGGTTGCTGTAAGGCATATTCCCCATATCTATCAATTAAAGAATACACTGTTTCATTCAACCAATGTAAGAAATAATGAGATCTTTTTACTAACACACAATGAAAAAGTGTTAATTCATATCGAAAATAGATCTCACTACAAAACGAGAGCTCAGCTTCGCTGCCAAGATCAGCTTAAAGATCATAAAAACATTATGAACGTATTAAAACATTTTATGAGTATAATTGGAATAACTACCTATATAAAAGGAGATCTCATATTCGCCGACGAGACCAGTCTAGAGATTTTGAAATATGAAATGGTTTGAAAAGCCAGTTCAATATAACATATTTTTAGCTACAAATTTATCGCCGAGGCATGGAAATGGAATGGGCAGCAGCGAGCAGGCGCCTTCTTTTCGTGATGCTTTATCTCGAAAATAAGATAATAATAATGAAATAGCTATCCACATGAAATCAGATCTGTTAATCGCTGATGACATCAGCTTAAACGTCATCAAAAACATATTAAAACATTTTAGAATTGGAATAACTACCCACATGAAACGAGATCTCACATCTGCCGACGAGACCAGTCTAGAGATTTTGAAATACGAAATGGTTTGAAACGCCAGTTCAATACAACGTATTTTTAGCTACAAATCTTCCGCTGAGGCATGGAGATCGAATGGGCAGCGGCAAGGAGGTGCCTTTTTCGTGACGCTTTTTCTCGAAAATAGGATAATAATAATGAAATGCGCACGATAGATATCCACGTAGAATGATATCTCTTATTCGCTGATGGCATCAGCTTGAAGGTCATAAAACTTTATGAACATAATATTAATAAATTTAAATTCAGCTAAAGTGAAGATTATTCGTATTTAAAACTAAATTGGTATCATCCTCACTCATAAAACTGCCTTCCAATCGAGCAGTCGAATATCTTATTATTGAAAAACAAAAAAATCAAATGGATTGTTCACCACCGATTTTCCAAACTAAACATAATCAAATCTGGATTCATTGGCAGTGCAATGTTAGAAGATATTCAAATAATCCTTGTCGATGTATGACAATCATTACACCAAGAACAAAATCACCAGATCTCAGAGTCGCTGATTACTTCGCTTAGCTACAAATTTTTCGCAGAGGCTGCTTTTATGGGGGTACAACTGACAACAGTAAGGGGGTGTCTTGTTGTAAAAGTACTTAGGACATTAACTTAACTCAGTCATAGAGGAAACAAATTCAAATCAATGTAAAGGACTGGAAAAGGCGATCCAAGTAATATCGCCTGAAGGCGTTTAAGGCTCCAGCAAAATACATTTCACCGATAATCAATTTAAAACTCAGTTTAATTGAACAACAACATAAAGTTGGGACATGCCTATTATTACAATGGCATAAAAGCTGCAAGCGGCAAACATTTTCAAACAGACGGAATGGAGAGTACCAAAGAAGTGCCTTTCCGGGCAAGTAAACAACGACACACATGCCAATTCAGATTCTTGTATGAAACTTTAGCAGGTGATCCAATCAAAATTGCTTGAGAGCACTTCAATACAGCAGAAACATCAATTTCCAAAATTATCACTAACGAACGTCAAACCGTGATTGGCTCTCGAAATAGTTGTTTTGGAAATCAAATTATATCGGCTTATGGCGCCTTATGAAAGTAACAAAAAAATGATAAAAATTGTCCATAATATAATAACAACAGGATCTTTAAGTCCAACCCATTCCGCTTTGGTGGAGTCCTTCAAAGCGTTGCCATAAATAGTACAAAAAACAACGAAAGGATCGCTGGTTTGGAAAGCCAGAAATTGTCAAAAATTAATGCTAGCTACAAATTTTAGGCGGCGAAAGTATTCATGAGGAGCGTTCTACTGTAACCGTAGGACGTTAAAGTATCTCAATTCTTCAGAATTCAGATTCAAAGTTATTTTAACAAATATAATCTAAATTGTCCGAGCACACCCAAATCTTTCAGCGAAATACGCTTTCCAAGACATTCAATTCCATAATTGCATTTCATTGGACGAAGGAAAAGCAATGATTTGAACTGAAAATGTTCATAATTCAAAATAAATTCGACTGATAGATTCCTACAAATCAATGAATTTAAGTCGAAATTAAATTCAAGTAATTCAACATTGTTTTAAAAGATATCCAAAGTACTCGCTCATAATGGCCGAGAATTACTCAGAAGAAATACAATTCATCGAAGCATATCAGGATTATGAAAAACTAAGACAAGGTAGCTGTTGTAAATTGTACCTATTGTGCTACAATACTGTTGATGCAGGTGCGAAATCTATCAGAAGTGTAATATTAAAAGATATTCAAATAATCGTTGTCAATGTACTACAACCGGTACGTTACAAACAAAATTAATTCATTAAAATCGAGTTTAACATTGTGGATTTTACATAATTAAACCCAAACAATCCTCAGAGGCAAGCTCATGGAGGAAATAACAAACTGTGAGAGTGAGTATTCACAAGAAGCAAGGTCCCCTAATATTTACCAATGAGACCAGGCAATAAATTCCGAAGGATTGCAAACAGTCGGTTTGAATATATAAACAAACTTATCTTGGGCAATAGCACGAACGCGCCTTCTCGCAAAGATAAGCCTTTAATTTATCTCGATGGGGGAGAAGAGAAATTGGGATTGATATAGAAACTGCAATAAGCTATGCAATCAAAATTTTTTGATAGTACTTGAAAACTCCACTAACAACTATCAATTCAAAAACAAAATGTTTCGGCGATCTAAGCACAAAAAATATAAAATCCATGTTTAACAAGGCTTCCATATTCAGTTGAAATATTAATTAATTATATACGTATATATATCTTATTTTTTTCACATGGCGGTAAAATACGACAAAACCAGAATAAATGAATGAACATCCATACAAGATCTCATACTTGCTCATGAGATCAAGGAGCAAGCAGTTCCAGGACGATATTAACGAAGAATTGTCGATATCTTCAAAAATATTTTCTCCTCGTGGGAATTGAGATTATTTCTGAATGAGACCAGGCTAAGAACTCTGGAGAACACACAACAAATTATCGTGATGTTCAAATATAACAAACAGACAAAGCAGTAACATCTGAAATAGCTCGTCAACAATGTACTACTTTCAGATTAATTCACAAAAGCCAAGACTTCATATTCACTGATGAAAATAGTCTAGAAATTATGAAAAAATCAACTGGATTAAAAAGTCGGTATAACTTGTAAACAAATAGTTTTTAGTTTAATCACAGAATCTGCCCAGCAAATATATTCATGAGGACAGAATGGCAAGAAGATATGATGTTAACTTGTCTCGAGGCAAGCAAGACAATTTCAAATTGGCTTAAAGCACATCACGAAATGATCCAATGAAAATCGCAAGATAGCATTTAAAGATTGCCGGAAGGCATGAAAGATCTAATATTCGCTGATGAAATTAGTCTAGAAATTATGAAAAATCATCTGGTACGAAAAGGCAGTTCGAGATTATCGGAAATTAGTCTTAGCTACAAATTCTTCGCAGAGGCTGCGTTTATAGGGGTACAACTGGCAGCAGCAAGGAGGTGTCCTGTTGTAAAGATACTTAGGACATTAACTCAACTCAGCCATAAAGGAAACAAATTCAAGTCAATGTAAAGGACTGGAACAGGCGATCTAAATAATATTGCCTGAAAGCGTTTCAGGTTCCAGCAAAATACATATTCCATGGATGATCAATTTAAAATTCAGTTTAATTGATTAACAATATAAAGTTGTGATTCCATTGGATTGAAAAGCCTATAGAACTTGTAAACAATTAGATTTTAATTTAATCAGACAATCTAGGCACCAAATATATTCATGTGGATAGAATGGCAAGAAGATAAGATGTTAATTTGTCTCGAGGCAGACAAGACAATTTCAAATTGACTTAAAGCACATGAGGAAATGATCCAGTCAACGTTGCCTGATAGCATTTAAAGGTTGCTGTAAGGCATATTCCCCATATCTATCAGTTAAAGAATAAACTGTTTCATTCAACCAATGTAAGAAATTATGAGATTTTTATTAACACACAATGAAAAAGTGTTAATTCATATCGAAAATAGATCTCACTACAAAACGAGAGCTCAGCTTCGCTGTTAAGATCAGTTTAAAGATCATAAAAACATTATGAACGTATTAAAACATTTTATGAGTATAATTGGAATAACTACCTATATAAAACGAGATCTCATATTCGCCGACGAGACCAGTTTAGAGATTTTGAAATATGAAATGGTTTGAAAAGCCAGTTCAATATAACATATTTTTAGCTACAAATTTATCGCCGAGGCATGGAAATGGAATGGGCAGCAGCGAGCAGGCGCCTTCTTTTCGTGATGCTCTATCTCGAAAATAAGATAATAATAATGAAATAGCTATCCACATGAAATCAGATCTGTTAATCGCTGATGACATCAGCTTAAACGTCATCAAAAACATATTAAAACATTTTAGAATTGGAATAACTACCCACATGAAACGAGATCTCACATTTGCCGACGAGACTAGTCTAGAGATTTTGAAATACGAAATGGTTTGAAACGCCACTTCAATACAACGTATTTTTAGCTACAAATCTTCCGCTGAGGCATGGAGATCGAATGGGCAGCGGCAAGGAGGTGCCTTTTTCGTGACGCATTGTCTCGAAAATAGGATAATAATAATGAAATGCGCACGATAGATATCCACGTAGAATGATATCTCTTATTCGCTGATGGCATCAGCTTGAAGGTCATAAAACTTTATGAACATAATATTAATAAATTTAAATTCAGCTAAAGTGAAGATTATTCGTATTTAAAACTAAATTGGTATGATCCTCACTCATAAAACTGCCTTCCAATCGAGCAGTCGAATATCTTATTATTGAAAAACAAAAATCAAATGGGTTGTTCACCACCGATTTCCCAAACTAAACATAATCAAATCTGGATTCATTGGCAGTGCAATGTTAGAAGATATTCAAATAATCATTGTCGATGTATGACAATCATTATCGATTATCGGAAATTAGTCCTAGCTACAAATTTTTCGCAGAGGCTGCGTTTATAGGGGTACAACTGGCACAGCAAGGAGGTGTCCTGTTGTAAAGATAATTAGGACATTAACTTAACTCAGCCATAGAGGAAACAAATTCAAGTCAATGTAAAGGACTGGAACAGGCGATCTAACTAATATTGCCTGAAAGCGTTTCAGGTTCCAGCAAAATACATTTCATGGATGATCAATTTAAAACTCAGTTTAATTGATTAACAATATAAAGTTGTGATTCAATTGGATTGAAAAGTCTGTAGAACTTATAAACAATTAGTTTTTAATATAATCAGACTATCTAGGCACCAAATATATTCATGTGGATAGAATGGCAAGAAGATAAGATGTTAATTTGTCTCGAGGCAGACAAGACAATTTCAAATTGACTTAAAGCACATGAGGAAATGATCCAGTCAAAATTGCCTGATAGCATTTAAAGGTTGCTGTAAGGCATATTCCCCATATCTATCAGTTAAAGATTAAACTGTTTCATTCGACCAATGTAAGAAATTATGAGATCTTTTACTAACACACAATGAAAAAGTGTTAATTCATATCGCAAATAGATCTCACTACAAAACGAGAGCTCAGCTTCGCTGCCAAGATCAGCTTAAAGATCATAAAAACATTATGAACGTATTAAAACATTTTATGAGTATAATTGGAATAACTACCTATATAAAAGGAGATCTCATATTCGCCGACGAGACCAGTCTAGAGATTTTGAAATATGAAATGGTTTGAAAAGCCAGTTCAATATAACATATTTTTAGCTACAAATTTTTGACCGAGGCATGGAAATGGAATGGGCAGCAGCGAGCAGGCGCCTTCTTTTCGTGATGCTTTATCTCGAAAATAAGATAATAATAATGAAATAGCTATCCACATGAAATCAGATCTGTTAATCGCTGATGACATCAGCTTAAACGTCATCAAAAACGTATTAAAACATTTTAGAATTGGAATAACTACCCACATGAAACGAGATCTCACATTTGCCGACGAGACTAGTCTAGAGATTTTGAAATACGAAATGGTTTGAAACGCCAGTTCAATACAACGTATTTTTAGCTACAAATCTTCCGCTGAGGCATGGAGATCGAATGGGCAGCGGCAAGGAGGTGCCTTTTTCGTGACGCTTTGTCTCGAAAATAGGATAATAATAATGAAATGCGCACGATAGATATCCACGTAGAATGATATCTCTTATTCGCTGATGGCATCAGCTTGAAGGTCATAAAACTTTATGAACATAATATTAATAAATTTAAATTCAGCTAAAGTGAAGATTATTCGTATTTAAAACTAAATTGGTATGATCCTCACTCATAAAACTGCCTTCCAATCGAGCAGTCGAATATCTTATTATTGAAAAACAAAAAATCAAATGGGTTGTTCACCACCGATTTCCCAAACTAAACATAATCAAATCTGGATTCATTGGCAGTGCAATGTTAGAAGATATTCAAATAATCCTTGTCGATGTATGACAATCATTACACCAAGAACAAAATCACCAGATCTCAGAGTCGCTGATTACTTCGCTTAGCTACAAATTTTTCGCAGAGGCTGCTTTTATGGGGGTACAACTGACAACAGTAAGGGGGTGTCTTGTTGTAAAAGTACTTAGGACATTAACTTAACTCAGTCATAGAGGAAACAAATTCAAATCAATGTAAAGGACTGGAACAGGCGATCTAAGTATTATTGCCTGAAAGCGTTTAAGGTTCCAGCAAAAACATTCCATGGATGATCAATTTAAAAGTCAGTTTAATTGATTAACGATATAAAGTTGTGATTCAATTGGATTGAAAAGTCTGTAGAACTTATAAACAATTAGTTGTTAATATAATCAGACAATCTAGGCACCAAATATATTCATGTGGATAGAATGGCAAGAAGATAAGATGTTAATTTGTCTCGAGGCAGATAAGACAATTTCAAATTGACTTAAAGCAACTGAGGAAATGATCCAGTCAACGTTGCCTGATAGCATTTAAAGGTTGCTGTAAGGCATATTCCCCATATCTATCAGTTAAAGATTAAACTGTTTCATTCAACCAATGTAAGAAATTATGAGATCTTTTTACTAACACACAATGAAAAAGTGTTAATTCATATCGTAAATAGATCTCACTACAAAACGAGAGCTCAGCTTCGCTGCTAAGATCAGCTTAAAGATCATAAAAACATTATGAACATATTAAAACATTTTCCGATTATAATTGGAATAACTACCTATATAAAACGAGATCTCATATTCGCCGACGAGACCAGTCTAGAGATTTTGAAATACGAAATGGTTTGAAAAGCCAGTTCAGTACAACATATTTTTAGCTACAAATTTTTCGCCGAGGCATGGAAATCCAGGCAGCAGCGAGCAGGTGCCTTCTTTTCGTGATGCTTTATCTCGAAAATAAGATAATAATAATGAAATTCGCACAATAGCTATCCACATGAAATCAGATCGGCTAATCGCTGATGACATCAGCTTAAGCGTCATCAAAAACACATTAAAACATTTTAGAATTGGAATAACTACCAATATGAAACGAGATCTCATATTTGCAGACGAGACCAGTCTAGAGATTATGAAATACAAAATGGTTTGAAAAGCCAGTTCCGCTGAGGCATGGAGATCGAATGGGCAGCAGCAAGTAGATGCCTCTTTTTATTTATAGCAGTCAAAAGCGGGTTGAAACTAGTAAAAAATACTGCGTTTGTTGAAGTTTTTAGGCAGCACCCAGCAGATGCCTCTCTTCTCAAAGTGCCACAATAACTTATATGAGCAATAAAGAATACAAACTTATTTTGGTAGAATAAGTATCCATACGATACAAGGTTTCGTATTCGTGGACGAGAACGAAGCTAAGATTATGAAAAACTGTGACAAGATTTTGATATGCGGTGTGCGAATTAGAAATGTAAATCAACACCAAGCTCAGCATCTGCTCTGATAAGAACAGTACACGTGACCAGTAATATCAAAAATTTAGAGAATCGATACAAAATGCAACATGTACCAATGACAACCGGATATACGTTTGCTGTTTCATGTACAAAGAACATTTCCGGTACTCTCATATAATGGAGTCCCTGAGAAGCGTTATAGGTTTAGTGACTTAGCATTTCACACGATTTTAAGAAATTGTAAAAATTATACATAGCCAGTCCAAAGAATATCCATGAGGATCACGATGATGCTTCCTTCGAAGTTGTTGATTGACTTTCTCTGCTTCGTTTGAAAGGTAACCTATAACAGAAGCGATCGATAACAATTACAAAACCAGTATTGCTATCATAATTTTTCGTACCTGTCGTAAAAAAGCATTTGGTAGCATTCTGGATTGTGACGAAAAGTTTCATCAGTCCTTAAAATTGGTCTTCTTTTAGTTTTTCCATGTTATTTAGAAGGGCATTGGAAATCCAGGGCGACATATAACCATTAGGATGAATTTATCAAATTATGACATTATCATTCATTTGCCTTGGAAACCATATCAACCATACTTAGTCGGACTTTGCCATTAAATCCACATTTCAAACACCAATGATTCTGTTTTCAAAACTATCCTCCAAGAATATGGGAACAAATTGAGCTCGTCCAGAAAGATGATCGCAACTTCATTTTATGTTTTACCATGTCTTGAATCTGTGGTACCATTGAAGTACGTACCAGATGAATCCATCACAACAGCCAAACGAAACCATCACAATGAGTTGATCGACGGGAAGAAGCGAGGACCATTTATTTTCTTTTTCAGTTTCCTTTATCCCCCTGCATAGCGTCAGATCAAATCATCGGGAAGGTAGCGAAACAATGAACGTATGGTCATATGTACTCCATCATCTGAGTGAATTGTACTACCGGCCAACACTTTCTTTCCCTGACCCTTCTCCTTCTTGCTCCTCTTCTTTTATCCAACGTCCTCGTCCAGTATCAAAGGGAATGAAAGAAGACGGGACAGAAATGTTGGAGACCATACAATTTTCAGGATTTGGAAAAATTATTTTCGTTAAGTTTGGTAAATAACGAAAGTATGGAAAATTTTCCAGACAGTGGAAGCGAAATAACCATTTGACTTCTTCATTTTGTCCCTCTTCCTTCTTATATAGAACAGACAATCGGGAGATGAGCTATACGAGGTGAAGGCATGATGTGCATCGTTAGATTGAATTGAAAAATTGTGCTTCTCCTTCTTCCTCTTCTTCCAACAAAAGCGAAAACCATTCAAGTCTTTTTCTCGTTCTTCTTATATAGTACCAGACCATCGGGAGCTGTAGAGACATTTTTCTTCCTACTCCAGTTAGCCATCCTGTATCGGCGGAAAAGGAGCGGCGGAGACCAATGTTCTTTATCGATGAAGTAACCAAGAAGTTAGTTATATATATATATATATATATATATATATATATATATATATCGATCAACACTTTTTCCTTCTTTTCTTCTTCTTCATCATATTTTACAAATTCTGCTTCACCTTCTTCCTCTTCTCCATCTTCTTCTTTTTCCAATTCTTTTCTTCGTCCTTCTTCCACAGCCACACCATGGGGAAGTTGGCCCTACAGGCGAACGTTCTTCTTCTCATCGGGAAAGGGAGTTGCAGACGAATGTTAGAAGCAATCCGATTATCAATGTCGGAACTTAACAACCATCTTCGTTTTTCGTATCAGCTATCACCGCTGATGACATACCAATTAAGGCAATTGGTCCTGATTTGTAATCCGGTTCGCTCGTAAATAAATTTGAAAAGATTCGAGAAAATGCGATCGTTCTCGTTAAATCTCGTAAACAGGGGTTATTGAGTGGCGACTAAAGCAATAATAAACGTGCAGGGAAAGATAAAATCATACCACAGATAGCCAAGAATTAAAAGCTTGAATTTCATTCGCCATGCTTCCACCACATTCGGTTTAACAATCGCTTTAGCGAGTTGGTGCTTATCAAGATTATTAGGTACTAAAATGGTATCTCATATCCAATAAGAACAATAGAAATATAAGATACAATGAAATGTTAGTACCGAAAAGTACTATTAAAAGACAACAATTAAGTGCAAGGTAAAACAATCTGCTGTTTATAAAGCCTTTTATCTAAATACTATTAAGACCGAGCAGACAAAACAATCACCAATAGCGCGATATCAGGGATCTTATTACATTTGCAAACAAGCGACTTGTGTGTGATTTCAATGCTAGATATGGAGGTATCCGTTTGTTACTTGTTATGTTACTGATAAGTAATGAAAAAGCTCGCGTTTATCAAAACTAATGTTAAACAAACACCGTCGTTTATTCAGAACAGGAAAGACAATCTTGTTGTTAATAAGCAAGAGATAATGAACGATTAAATGCCAATTATGATAACGCTGGATACCTTAAATGGGATAAAGGCACAAGAACTCCAAATAAGCAAATAACATAAAAGTAACAGCAAAAGTGACAAGACTATGATATATACATTAACATCGAAATTGAATTAAGTAAGCTTCAATAACCCAGGCTCTTACGTAACATAGAAGCAAGTAAAGCTAGTTTTAGTATATAGAATTCAATGAAATGAGACAATATCACTGTAGAACAAACGGAAAAACTAAAGAACTTACGTACCTCGGTTGAAACCTGGGCGACTCGATCTCCATTTGCTCCGAGACAATCCTGCTGAAACGCAATTATTTATTCGTTACAATCCATTGAGAGCACATTTTTCCAGTCCATGCCTTCCAAACGACCCTATTCCAAAAATACATAATTGATACTTCACACAAGTCGTTACCAACAGCAGTCTGTTATATCCAATTGAATAATCCGTCTATTAACTTATAGATGTTCACCTTTCTAAAGCCTAACTATGAAATGGCGATGGAGATGGTAGTTGCCACTTTATCACCAGTCCCCCACGCCACCAAATTGGAATTTGTACCCGAGAGATTGCGTAACAAAATGGAAAATGGGTGACGTCGACTTGTTCATGTGACATCTTATAAGACAAAATGGCGGATTGGGTGTGGTAGGTTTGTTAAAATAGGCGAAAGGACTTACATGCGTGCACCAAATCCTCGGCGATTAAATCTATATTTGATTCAGGGCAATTCTACCGAAGCGCAAGGGCATTTAGTGTGCTGTACATATCCTCCCAAGCTCGCTATAATTCACCAACACCACATGTTTTCCAATCCATGTCTTCCAAACGACCCTATTCCAAAAATATATAATTGGTATTTCACACAACTGGTTGCCAACATCAGTCTGTTATATCCAATTGAATAATCCGTCTATTAACTTATAGATGTTCACCTCTCTAAAGCCTAACTATGAAATGGCGTTGGAGATGGTAGTTGCCACTTTATCACCAGTCCCCACGCCACCAAATTGAAATTTGTACCCGAGAGATTGCGTAACAAAATGGAAATGGGTGACGTCGACTTGTTCATGTGACATCTTATAAGACAAAATGGCGGATTGGGTGTGGTAGGTTTGTTAAAATAGGCAAAAGGACTTACATGGCTGCACCAAATCCACGGCGATTAAATTTCTATTTGATTCAGGACAATTCTGCCGAAACGCAAGGACATTTACTGTGCTGTACATATCCTCCCAAGCTCGCTATAATTCACCAACATCACATTTTTTCCAATCCATGTCTTCCAAACGACCCTATTCCAAAATATATAATTGGTATTTCACACAACTGGTTGCCAACAGCAGTCTGTTATATCCAACTGAATAATCCACCTATTAACTTATAGATGTTCACCTTTCTAAAGCCTAACTATGAAATGGCGATGGAGATGGTAGTTGCCACTTTATCACCAGTCCCCCACGCCACCAAATTGGAATTTGTACCGGAGAGATTGTGTAACAAAATGGAAAATGGGTGACGTCGACTTGTTCAAGTGACATCTTATAAGACAAAATGGCGGATTGGGTGTGGTAGGTTTGTTAAAATAGGCAAAAGGACTTACATGGCTGCACCAAATCCACGGCGATTAAATTTCTATTTGATTCAGGACAATTCTGCCGAAACGCAAGGACATTTACTGTGCTGTACATATCCTCCCAAGCTCGCTATAATTCACCAACACCACATTTTTTCCAATCCATGTCTTCCAAACGACCCTATTCCAAAAATATATAATTGGTATTTCACACAACTGGTTGCCAACAGCAGTCTGTTATATCCAACTGAATAATCCACCTATTAACTTATAGATGTTCACCTTTCTAAAGCCTAACTATGAAATGGCGATGGAGATGGTAGTTGCCACTTTATCACCAGTCCCCACGCCACCAAATTGGAATTTGTACCGGAGAGATTGTGTAACAAAATGGAAAATGGGTGACGTCGACTTGTTCAAGTGACATCTTATAAGACAAAATGGCGGATTGGGTGTGGTAGGTTTGTTAAAATAGGCAAAAGGACTTACATGGCTGCACCGAATCCACGGCGATTAAATTTCTATTTGATTCAGGACAATTCTGCCGAAACGCAAGGACATTTACTGTGCTGTACATATCCTCCCAAGCTCGCTATAATTCACCAACACCACATTCTTTCCAAGTCCATGTCTTCCAAACGTGCCTATTCCAAAAATATATAATTGATACTTCACACAAGTCGTTACCAACAGCAGTCTGTTATATCCAATTGAATAATCCGTCTATTAACTTATAGATGTTCACCTCTCTAAAGCCTAACTATGAAATGGCGATGGAGATGGTAGTTGCCACTTTATCACCAGTCCCCCACGCCACCAAATTGGAATTTGGTACCCGAGAGATTGCGTAACAAAATGGAAAATGGGTGACGTCGACTTGTTCATGTGACATCTTATAAGACAAAATGGCGGATTGGGTGTGGTAGGTTTGTTAAAATGGGCAAAAGGACTTACATGCGTGCACCAAATCCACGGCGATTAAATCTCTATTTGATTCAGGGCAATTCTACCGAAACGTAAGGGCATTTGGTGTCCAGTACATATCCTAACAAGCAGGAGCCAATCCGTTAGCAGCACATTTCTTCAATCAATACCATCCAAACGATCCTATTCCAAAAATATATAACTGAGACTTCACACCAGTGGTTACCAATAACAATCTGTTATATCCAATTGAATAATCCACCTATTAACTTATAGATGTTCACCTCACTAAAGCCTAACTATGAAATGGCGATGTAGATGCTAGTTGCCACCTTATCAACAGTCCCCCACGCCATCAAATTGGAATTTGTACCCGAGAGATTGCGTAATAAAATGGCGAATGGGAGCCGTCGACTTGTTCATGTGACATCTTATAAGGTAAAATGGCGGATTGAGTGTGGTACGTTTGTTAAAATTGGCAAAAGGACTTACATGCATCCACCAAATCCACGGCGATTCAATCTCTATTTGATTCAGGACAATCCTCCCGAAGAGCAAGGCCATTTAGTGTCCAGTACATATCCTAAGCTCGCTACAATCCACCAACAGCATATTTTTGCAATCCATGTCTTCCAAACGACCCTATTCTAAAAATACATACTTGATACTTCACTCAACTGGTTGCCAACAGCAAGTTTTATCCAATCAATTAATCCGCCCATTAATTTAGGTGTTCACCTCTCTAAAGCTTAACTATGAAATGGCGATGGAGGTGGTAGTTGTCACCTTATCAACAGTCCCCCACGCCACCAAATTTGAATTTGACCCGAGAGATTGCGTAACAAAATGGCGAATAGGTGTTTTCAAATTGTTCATGTGACAAAATGGCGGATTGGGTCTGGTAGGTTTGTTAAAAGACAAAGGACTTACATGCGTCCACCGAATGCCGGGCAATTAGGGCTGCTTTCGTTCCAAGATAATTCTGCTACGATGCATGCGGATATACCGTTCAGAACATGTTCCGAAAATCAGTCGAATCCATCACCATCACATTTCTGCAACCCATAACTTCCAAATGACCCTGTTCCAAAGATAAATAGGTGAGACTTCACGTAATTAAAAGGTTGCCAGTAGTAATCTGTTGCATTCAATTTGTTAACCCATGCACTTCCTATTTCCATCTATTAACTTAGATAGTTATTCACCTCTTCAAAATCTGAGTACGATATGGCGATGGATATGGCAGTTGCCACCTTATTTAGCATCCCCCACTCCACCAAGAAATTGTGTAATAAAATGGAGAATTTGGTGTGTTTATATTGTTCAAGTAACATCGTTGTACGTCAAAATGACGAATTGGGTGCGACAGAAATCTGCTAACTAAAGTGCTAAGGTAAGGTAACAAAGACACGAAAGCAACAGGAATAGAAAACACAATCGATTGTTAGTTCTAGAAAGAACGGTTAAAACACAACAATTAAGTAAGTGCAAGGTAAACTCACAATTTGCTGTTTATAAGGTCTATTCTTATATAAATAATAATAAGACCGAGCGAACACAAAACAATCAACAATAGCGCCATATCGGGCTTACTAGTCTGGGCAAAAAGCAGTAATTACGAAATAAGTTACGACAGTCTACATATACACAGAACTACTCCCATACATCATCGATTTAGAACTGACTAGAGTGGGGAGTCGGCGATGCTCTCGTAACTTATGTCGTAATTGTATGCTGTTACCACTGTTTGCCCAGGCTAGCTATTACACTTACAATCAAGCGACTTGGGTGTGATTTCAATGCTAGATATGGAGGGTACCTATGTGAATGTTACTGATAATGATAAACCTCGCTTTCATTGTGTCCGTGTTTATCAGAACTAAAATTAAACAAACACCGTCGTTTATTCCGAATAGGAAAGACAATCTGGTTGTTAATAAGCAATGAACGATTAAATGTCTATTGTGATAACACTGGACACCTTACCTCGGATAAAGATACGAGAACCCTGAATAAACAAACGATATAAATTAGCAGCAAACACGTTCAAACTAAGAGTGATACATCAAAATTGAAATTGAGTTAACCGAAAAATTACATTTTGGTAAAATTTGCTCCCACCGCAATATATGACCGACCCCCAGTATTTTTTCAATCCCAACATTTTCTCAGAACATACTTACCCTCTATCTTCAACCCTGAAGGTAGTCCCCATACAATTTTTTTTTTATATAAATTTATGAAATCGAGAAATCCCATTATGAGGTCGTTAATTTGCCACCTTACTGCTTAGCTCGACGTACTTATAAACAAGCATATATTCGAGTGAATTAAATATAGTACTAATTAACAAACGTAACAAAAAGAAACCATCTTTACTCGAAAGCAAATCTAAAATAATTGAATGTTTACAAAAATAAGGAAGCCCCTGTATATTCGCAGATAAATCTCCAATTTCCTAACAACAATAACTACCAGATTCTAAGGAATTTTCCCCAAAAATTCTGTATATATAGATAAAGTAAATAAAAGCGGGACTTGGAATGATGTATTTTTCTGTTGTCGACTTTCGCACGGCATGGTTTTCGGTATCGGACGGAAGTTGTCCAAGATGGCGGATTTTATGGAAATCTTTTTATAACAGATATTGTAAATCGGCAAATAGCACACATAGATTTAACGTAGTAGTCATTCGTGATCGCCATGTTTCTCGTTCGTTTATAATTTGAATGTTCAAGTATTTCCAATGCAACCGAACGAAAATATATAATGAAAAGCTTGTGCTGTCAACATTTTCAAAATGAAAACATTACATCGTAGCATCGACGTATATCAACGCTTCTAGTTACTGGGTCTGATATAGCAGAAATTATGATTGACGTTGCTTATGACAAATTAAAAAGAACAAATATCTTCTAAAGATTCCGTGTTGAAAGCCTTTGAAAAAGGGGTAAACTGAATTCTGTGATATGGTGTAACCACTTTGTTGTATTTTAGATTTAAGCAACGTAGCAACTAAATCGGCCACCAACAATGTGTGCGACAGAAAGAAGTTTCTTGATGCTTGGCAATATACAAAATCAAAAAAGAAACAGATTAACCAACGAGAGGGCTGATGAGCTACTATACGAGGGTAAATTAGAAAGTTACTTGACTTAAATGCTTGTCAACACCAATGTATTTGACAGATCGATTCCTTTTTAACATTTGCAGTCAATTGATATGAAAGAGTTTCCAACACAGCGACATGGAGTATTTGAAAAAACAGCGACTCCGGAAACTTATCAATATACCCTCGTATGTTAATTTAAATTGAAAACAATAAGAACTTCCAGATTATGTTTCTGAAAAGTTGGAAGAGTAAAGTTGCACTGACAGTGATAATCTTTCTTTCTGTGTGTCTCTTTCTTATAGTGGCTTCATTGAACCGACGAAAGAGGGCGGTAACTTGTATTTAAAAGAAAAACAGTAGATTACGCAGAAATAGATCTTGGTAAAATATAGGAGTAATTTACCGAAATTATAGATTACGGCCCTGGCATTTCTACCTGTTCCCCCACCCTAAAGCTACGCCACTGCATAAAAATGTTTTTAGATTAAATAACGGTGTGGATCGTGAAGGGGCGACTTCTGTAGTTTTAAGAGCAATGCTAACCAAAGTTTGATTTCTCTCCACTGAGGATGACAACTTGATTGTCGAAAGTGGAGTGGAGTTCTCCAAAATCGGTGTCGTAATTTATTGAAGCATGGATTCCTATTATATCCTATATATCATTATCATTATTATTATATATTATTTCTTTTTCTTTCTTTTGTCTCGGAAACATTGTTTTATGTTAACATATTGTAGCCTTCAGTTTTTCACACCTTTTTCAACTTTTTACGTATAAGTTTAGGTTTGGTTTAAGTTTTGATTTTAAAACACTGCATCGTAGTTTCTTTTTCTGTATATTGCTCTGTTATTGGATTCATATGTTGGGTAATAACGTTATTATTATTATTCTTTTTATCCTTGCTAACTTTCTCATGAATTTTACTGTGTTTAATACGTCCGTGGCTAAAGGTCAGAGGATAGCGGGGGTTGAAAAAATGGAACGAAAGGAAATAGTACTTTTACAGGTGTGTATAATTAAAACGTACATCTACTTTTTATTTAAAGTTCTATTTGTAAACCCATCATAATATATGTAACAAGAAATTATAAATTCAGATGTATGAATTATAATCATAACGAAACATATCGAAGATTAACATTAATTAAATATTCATTAATTTGTCACTAAATAAACGAATAATAACAATATGGGTGACCGATATATTAACTAAATATGAACATATAAAAATGTGAAATTTAATATAACTTTGCTGATAAAAATTATTTATATACATTATATTGAGAACAATTAGTATTAGCCTAGATTTCTTACTAGAATATTTACGATATTAATATTTCCTTTCTATTCCTTCTTTTTGAACTCCCGAAAATCGATGTACACATCTCTGATTGAAATTAAACTTATATACGTACAGTTCCTTATAGAAGAAAAATGTATTTTTATTTCATTACCTTTGATATTATAGTAAGCTGGAATGTAGATGTATCGAAAAGCTATTTCTGCATCGTACACGAATTAAATTTCTAGTTGTATAAGTATAACATGAGTATCCATAAAGTACAAACACCAGACAAACATTTTATTAACGAAATGCAGTTGTGTCACAGCCAAGAAAAACATAGAAGTGCCCGTACGGTATTATCTCAGCTAAAATTTCATATTATAGCATATGATCTTCGTTTGTCATCTCACAGATTAATGCCAGCATGGAAAGTTTTCAATAGATTGAATTGGCAAGTTTCAGTTTAGCAAAAAAACGGAAATCTTAAACGATAGAAGCTTTCATGTATCTAATGAATGAAACTCTAGAATCTCGATTTTATTAGTAGCACTACCCGTAGAAATAGATAGTTAACATCGAGGTACACGTGACACAGACGATATAGTTTACATTAAATGCATAAGAACCAGCCTTAAAAGCTCTATCAATTTAGTAATCTAAGTAGCTTTTAACGCTTAATTCCTAACTATCAAATTATTATGCTTAGTAAAAATCCGAGAGGCGATTCAAATAATCCCTCACCCTCCTTATTTTTAAAAACCACAATAATTTGGGGGTGGGTACCTAAAGTACCACCCTAGTGCGAGCTACTTATCGACTCGATATACGACATGTTTACAAAGTTATTGTGTGGTTGTCGTATTTGGTGTTCGATATGCTACGATTAACGATGATCAGAACATAAATGCATCGATATAGAAAAAATTTACGCGTTCGTGGAAGACTATTAAAGCTATGAATTTTGTCGTGCATAGACACTTAAATTAAGTGCGATATCACATTCCTTTACACTCGTTTATATGTTTCTGTGCTAGGAGAATCTAGAATTTCATCTCGTTCTTCCATCAATCGATGTTTTACCTATTTTTGCAATGGAATCGGGGTAAAAACTGGAATGAATTGAATATCATCTATTATATTCCTGTAGGATCAAAGTGTTTGGTCTATTGTAAGATACAGGTGTTAAGAAAGAGTTAACGTAATGGTTTTGTGTAAATAAAACGAAAGTCTTGCGTGTATCACAGTGGTACCTTCAAAAGTTGGGATGAATTTAAAAAAATTACATAAATCTTTATGGGGGTACGTTACAAACTGGAATACGAACTTTTCTTGATTAAGAAATACCACAACGATACCCATATACAGGCTTTCTCATAACTTATGCATCAAATTAAGACAGGAGAAAATTCAAACAAAATAAAACAAAATTTGTCAGAGTAAATACTGCCCCACTATCACAGAAGAGGCGTAGTTAATTCTTTTTTTTTTTTAGTACTAAAGGTTCATATGGAAGACACCTGAGGTCTCAAGTACGATGTTTCTTAGACGTTGAAACGTAGTAGCTAAGCTAATAGTATTCGGTTCATATCCGGAGCAATTTGACGCATTAGTTATGACAAACCCTGTACATAGAGCACAAGTAATCTGTATGCATGAACCTAGAGAGTACAAGTACAACATTTAACAATCAATTCCTTAATTTATTCACTTTTAAATGTAAAGGCAAATTTTCTAATTTGCGTAAAATTTAAATATGATTTCCTTACAATTTACAATAATAAAATAGAAATGGAATAAGTAATCAACTGCGTTGGTGGTTTAAAAAATCACATTTAACATAGAGAATCGTGCTTACTACACCGAGCCTAACTATGTTCGTGTTAAAAATTGGACGAATAATTCGAATATTCCCGCGTGAAACTCAGGTGGTGATTGGTTGTGCTGGTTTCCAATAAATGAGCGAGTTTAAGGCGGGAATATGTAAACTATTCCCTCCCGTTTTTTAAACAAGGAATTACCTATCAATCGTACATGTAGAAACCCCATTTTATTCATTACTTTGTGTAGGTTGAAATTTATAATTCGAATATTCCCGCGTGAAACTCAGGTGGTGATTGGTTGTGTTGGTTTCCAATAAATGAACGAGTTTAAGGCGGGAATATGTAAACTCCCTCCCCCTCCGTTTTTTAAACAAGGAATTATCTATCAATCGTACATGTAGAAACCCCATTTTATTTATTACTTTGTGTAGGGTGAAATTTATAATTCGAATATTCCCGCGTGAAACTCAGGTGGTGATTGGTTGTGTTCGTTTCCAATAAATGAACGAGTTTAAGGCGGGAATATGTAAATTATTCCCCTCCGATTTTAAAACAAAGGATCACCCATCAATCGTCTAAGAAGTACCGTTTTTATTCAATACTTTGTATTGGTTGAAATTTAGATTTGAAATATTCCCGCGTGAAACTCAGGTGGTGATTGGATGTGTTCGTATCCAATAAATGGGCGCGACTATGTGAATTATTCCCTTAAAGATGTTAGAGTCGATTATGCCCATTCATTACATTATTCATTATCTTAGGGGATACGGTTGATAAGTGTCCCTTATTCTACAATTGCGCCCGTACTACAACCCAACGCAATACATCAATAACTACACGCATCACTCTTATAAAGGATAGCTGACGTTGGGTTATGGTAGGTAAACATCTTCCTATTTTTGGACTTTGCTTACCAAGAAATAAAGACATGCTATTGATTGTATTAAGCCTGTTTTACATTATCATATTAAATTGTGCCAAACAATTGAATACTATTTTATGGTACAATGTAAAACGCTTTACTAGTTTTTTATACAAGATTATTGTATGAATTTAGACTCCATCATTGGTCAGGGCTATTACGTGTGTATTATGAACTTGTATAAAAATTCTGTTAATGATTCTGTGCCATGCTACATCCTCGTTTCAAATTCTACCTCAGTATCACACGGTATTTACAAATATTTCTCATAACCTCCAAAAGATTAATCAGAATAGGAAATTATTAGGTTAAAACCCTCAATAAAAAACAAATAAAAACGTTTGCTGACACGACCACAGTATAATGTATAAATTCACGTTTATTTTATACTGTGACAGGACTGGACAAGACGTCAACATAAGAAAATGAGGTTAGATTGGAATACGTGCAATGCAGACTAGTGAGCAGGCGCAAGTCAAAACATTTAGTATGAAAATAGGATAGGTTCTAATTTCATACAATGATTTTTCACAGAAAAATATTGCAGTGTTTTATATTGTGCTATAAAATAGAATTCAATTTTTACGTATAATTTAATGATAATGTAAAACGGGCTTTAAAAATATCGGCGCAGCAATCGAATGGTAAATATAATTCCGACTTCGGCTCGACTCGCTTTAGAAATATAATTTTTAACAATTCGGCGGTATAAATTGCAATTGTATACGAAACAAGAAAGATTGTAATCTTATAAATAATACTACGACAGCTTCACTTCTTTACATCACAGTATTTTGAAAAAACTATTGCTCGCAAGCTGTATGCAAATAATAAACGTCGAAGTATAAATAGATACTTGAAATATGTCTTGAACGAAAGATTAAACAGTATTTCATTAGATAGTACTTATTAGAGATTGTGAAGATTTTTATAGACGAGTTTATTTTTATTTATTAAGGCAATACTGGATCGTTGTTTTCGAAGCTAAACTATTCTAGCAACTAAGCAATATTGAAAGATACGTTTTTGTTTCTTTCGGGAAAATAAAAAGAACAAAATTAGATCTGTCAGAAATGAAATTCAGAATCTTTCCGTATTTATGCGATGAGTATCTTATGCAGTAGAAATTAAAATTGAGGACGGATGACGTGCTTAAGATAAAGTAGCAATTTATTCGATCTGGTGCTTTAAAAAATCCGCAAACGATTTATCTTGGGAAACGTAACGCTAACAATTTATGTTAAACATTGCAACGATGAAATTTGCGCATAAATATTTTGCGCTCTCGCTATGTCTAATAAAAATACTGTTTAAAATTTATTTCCGGTGTGTATTATGTTTATATATTTGCAAAATACTTGCATATTCGCTTGGATACTTTGTGTTATACATAATATTGGGAAAAAATATTTTAAAATGGAATACGATAATAATAAAATTAAGAAGAAAATTTATAAGAGGACTGTTTACAGATCTATTCGACACGATTCCACTTTGAGGGCGTGGCACACATCTATTATACAAGGACGATCCAAAATTATTATATATTAGCTAATCCTTCTTATTAAAAATTACTTTATAGATGCAAAATGTTCTTACAGTAAGTCAAATCTAGGAACGCACTTCAAGGTCAAGTCAGTTTCCACTAGGGAAATGAGGAGCGCTGTGGAAACTTACATGTTGCACTTAACCTTGAAATGTGTTCCCATATTTGACTCACTGTACAACGATGCACTTACAGTGCTTGGTAATTTAATTTGAGCCACCCTCGCGTATCAAATAATTTGTAATACAAGCAGTTTGTATTTAAATAAACTTCAAATCTTCGATTGTAAACGGATTTAGTTGTTCAAGGGGTGTTCCTAGAAAAAACAACCCTTATATTATTAGGAAAATTCCCTTATTGGCGGTTTTGGGCCAAGTACCTCGTATTAGGGTCTAAACGCAGATAATGAAATATCTGAAAGAGCTGCGAATAATAACCAAGTGCAGTTGAAATGTGTTCGTGCTCGTGTTACAAAGTGTATTAAAGTGTTTTAATAATATATTGTGAATTTCGTTATTAGTTTAATTTTTTTAGTGAAATTTTAAGCTTTATAATTTATTCGGAATGGGAAAAGTTAAAGATATTAGTAGCCCGGATAAAATTAAAATAGAGATCCAATCCAAAATAGGGAAACTTCTACTAGAGAGCTGCTAGATAAATTAAAGCTGCATAATATAAACATATCTGACATGAGCGCAAGCTGCGATCACAATTGCTGCCCGAATTAAATGTTGCAGACCAGCCAAAAAGTCTAGGTCAACACTAAACACAAAGAGAGCATGCCCCTGCAGTGGGCAAAAATACACTGAAAAGCACACACGGTTACAGTAAAAACGTGAGGTAAAAATACATGCTTAGAACTTTAAGGAAAGAATGTTTTCGCTCAATTCGGTTTATGCGGTTGTGATAATGTTTGTCTCGAGCTAGCGAAACACGTGTCACCGAATTTATTATGAAACAATTGTGTGGTGTGGAGTTTACCAATGTGATATGGTATCAACCATGAATTAAGTGCAATATAAAAAGGATATCGAGACTGTATTTTTGCCTTTCCTAAACTCACTAAATGAAGAAGAAGGGGCATACACCTTCATGCAAGAGCACGTTGAAAAAGTTTACGTACTCATCCCAGAACCCAACGATAGCTGTTCTGAAAGAAAATATTCACCAATGGGAAGAGAACGGAAAACTGCAAGATAGTGGTAAAAACTTGCCAGCTAGAATTAGTGCAGCCATTAAAGCCAAAGGAGGATTAACAAAATATATAGTGTAATTTCTTCTATGAAGCATAAAGCGCCATTTTGTATTAGTAATATGTATCTGTTTTTGTTTTGTTTCCGACAAATTTGAAAAAATACCAAACTCAGAAGGTGGCTCTAATTCAATTCCCAGGTACTGTACACTGAATTGCATCCTAATCGCACAATTATTTACTAGTTCTGGGACACGTGTTTCGGTGGGAAACGGCGGCCATCATTTTCAAACTGCACCTTACCGAATGAAAGAACGATTTTTAAAAAAACTCTACTTATACAATCTTAACTTCCCCCTCTACTCGGTGGAGGTGGGGAGCGTCAAAATTATTGTGAGAAAGGTCACCACGCTTCCAAAATCAAAATCGGAGATGTGGGGATTTCGGTGAGGCACTGCGCATTTATAATGCGATGCATGCTTTGTGCGATATATTTTAAGGCAATAGGTGTATCGACGTCAGTAGTAGTTTCGACACAATTTTTTTGCGAAACACGTGATCTCATTATCGTTTTTTTTTTTTTTTTTTGGTGATAATAAATTTGTATAATAAACGTAGATATATTGAGCAGTGAAACTGTAAACGTATTTATACGTTAGTAGCAGTTAAAAGGTACACGTAACACATTATCGCTACGGTAGTATAGAATCGTATAGCCTGACAAGGCATATGAACGAAATCAGATGCGATATCGGAGACTTAATCGCGAAAATGACTGGTATTCGGAGACTATTTATTAGATTGCATGCTTGTGGAAGCGTTAAATATTTACTTTGATTTAACCCAGCACGAAGGGGAAAGTACGTAAAATTAAAATTGGAAAATCGTGTTTCATTCGATAAAATACAGTTGACAATGCCCGACTTGATGGCTGGACAAACACGTCAAGTTACAATTAGAATTTAGTGTCCCTAATAGCAGCATTACCTTTGTTTAGAGAGCGCCGCGCCAAGTTTAAACAGTTTTCAATCATATTGAATCGCCTATAGTCTGCTTTTTTAATTCAGAGGAGTAAACTGGAAAGACCCAATTACACTAGAAAATTTTCGGTGCTAAGTTTCTGGAGGGACATTTAACGGTTTCTTGAATAAAATTTTTTGGAAAATGAATCTAATACCGTTACGACAAGGACACGGTCAACGATCTACTGCTACAAAAATATGGCGATCAATTACGCCTATACTTCCCGTATGTAATGCTGCTCTACGAACAGCCAATCACAACGTTACTTTTTTGCGGTCAAATTTTAAATCGCTCCTCCGAATTAAAAAACAGACTGTAGTGTATGTGTATAAAAAAAATTGTGATGTGTCATTACAAAGCCTAGCACAATTGCTGTGTAAGTAATACGAAATTTTTCACTTTTGTTTCCCCTTTCCTTTTCATATCCACGATATAAGTAGGATTATATCGGGTAATTTTTGTCTAATAATCGTGTCAAATAGAGTACACATCTGTAACAGTGGGAACTTTGGTTGGAGTTATACCTATGAACGTTGCGTGAAATGTTTCGTATCAGACGAGATTCTATCTCCTGAACGTTATGGGAAAATTATGCAAGAAAATCAGTACATATCACATATATGAGTTGAGATTAACTTCCATTAATTGTATATCATCCAATTTAATAATATATATAATTCTTATACATTTATCAAAAGATGATTTTAAGTATATATATCTGAAAATATATCACTTTAATAATAGATACAAAGAAACAAGTAAAATATGTCGTCTCGAATATGTTCTATTTTTATAAGTATTATATCTGTGTGTAGATTTCCTTTAAGATATATACAGGGTGAGCTCGAATAGTTAACTTTCGTTTTTGCTTTTTCTTTTAAAGCTTCGAAATAAAATTAGTTATGTAGGCGAGTTCTGTAAATTGTTAATTTTCATCAACTTTTTTATGATAATGATATCGAACCCTGTATTTATGTATAAATGTATATACATATAGATACCGATTTCAGATGATATACAACCCTTAATATCTACACAGTTTAAGCAAGCTTCACAGTGATTATATATATTTATATGTATATTACCACTATATATATATATATCTGTGTATATCTAACATTTAATATTGCTTCACAATAAAACAACGAAGTATTGTAGTCGGATAGCTTAAGAGAACGCGATAAAATTTTTATTTGAATTTTTTAAAGCTATACGTCTATTTATTTCTTTCCCTAAATTGCATCTACGAATATGATAAATTCAAATAAAATTTTTATCCAAATTAACTGTTTAACGATAGTATTGGGGTTCCAACATGTGTATGTGCAGCTACTACTAATCTATCCTGGATATTCACATATATTCCTATTTTATATTTTTGTTTGTGTGAGTATGTATATATTACGACAGCGGATTTTCGGATTTTTAATACGCCAGAAAAATGGTAAAAAATAAAAGATATATACACAGGTGTTATTTTGACGAAGTGGTACTATCACAATAAATTATAAAATTATATTTCACTCCGTTTTAGGCACGAACAGTCCCCACTGTCTCCCTACTTACATAGAGGGAGCGCATGTACAGTAGTAGTCAAATAAAGGTTTCCATTATCGACAAATCATATATATGCAACAATTTCTTGGAATTTTGTACAATGCGTTAACAGCTCTTAAATGTTTAACAAGAGTGGAAGATATTTTTGTGTTCGTTGTTTGCCAGAATTTGATTGTAACCCGAGTTTATTTGACAAAGAATGATATTGTGTAGTGCATTACGATACTTTCAAACAGCAGAAAATAGTGTGATTTCTGCGCTAAAAGAACATCTTCGTACAAGAGCTTTTGCCCAGCGAGTAGTCACGGTACTGTGCTTAAATTTCCAAAGAAATACGAGTCCACCAAAAACCTGCAGATACCTCCAGGGACTATAAACTGTAATGAAAAGACAACAGAAGTCGAGAATCGGAAGTTGAAAGTCCTCCGCAGTAGTTTTGCAACCTCAAACGAGTTGGAGGTAACGTATGGTACTAAAATCAACTCAAAAACGATGCGCAAAAGGCTTCAATCTGTGGAATTTCTAGAATTAAACCGACTTTGAGTAGTAAAATGAGCATACCTCGCCTAAATTTTGCAAGAGAGCACTAAAACTGGACTCAAAATAAATAGAAAAGAACCTTTACAGAAGAGTCAAAAATTAATCGAAACCAATCCACGAGATGGCGTTTTGTTCGGCGAAGGGTCAACGAAGTAACCGAAGTAAATTTCCAACAAATCAAATGATCTCGGGTGCCATATCGTACTTTGGTTGCAGTAAACTGGCCTTCATGAACGGCAATTTAAACGCCAATGAATATGTCGGATATCCTTTTTGAGTCCTCCATTGATGCTTCATTTCCGCTGGATATTCACCCTATTTTCCAAGACGATTCTGCGCCAAGCCACAGAGCAAAGATTATTTTCAAATTGCGATACTGTCCAGAAATATATACAACATTTTTCATTTCTGTTTTGATTAGGCGGCACTTAGGGAAAAGGGGCGTTACATCCTTGAAGTCGCCCGGAAACAGTCCGGTCTGTTGGACTACTATCAAGAAGTACGTGAGCAAAAAATATCGAAGGAATAAATCTGGATTGGATCGTAGATGTTTTGAATTATGAAATAACTGTTAATTATTGCCAAACTCTCATCAGCTCAATGCCAATAAGGGTTGCAACTATTATAAAAGCCCGCGGTAGGCACACCAGATACTAACTCAAAATTCTGAATATCATTTAAGTTGTTTTTACCGTTTGTAACCTTTACTTTGGAATTCGTTATTTTTTGATACCAATACAATTTGACATTACTCATACGACCCATTGCCCAAGTGCCAGCTTTTGGTTTCTTTTTTCGTTAATTCATCAATTTGTGAGCAAATATGAATATGTATTTTGATTCTTTTGGCATACACTTAGATAATGAGTTGAAAAACCATTTCGTTGTATGTAAGAGCTTGTGCTCCAATCCCAAATCTATGATGGTGATAACCTTTATCTGACCACCACTGTATCTTCTAACACTCCTATCGAAGCGGGGATCAATTGGTGGGAAGGAGGAATGACGGAGGCGGAGGGAGAGGGGGAGGGGGCACCTGCCTAAAACGGCTTGTCTTTAGTGATAACGAGATGTATTTAGAAATAAAATTTTGATAGGAATAAAACCAAAGTAATACCACCTCAAAAAAAATCTTTCGATCACATCCTTACTTTATCGGATAACTTGCACTTCAACTCTACGTTTTTTTTTTAAATAACTTTTAAGTTTTTCCTTACATAGTTACAAAATCTACTCCAAGTTTCTATTATTGTCGCAATTGTAGCTCGCTGAAGCCCTAGCAATCACATCATATTCAAGACTAGAACTCCACCTGTTTATATACCTAAATATTTATTAATATTAATTGTAAAAAAGTAATAAAGTAAAAAAAAAAGATTAAAAGCGTGTGTAAAAATTCAACGATAAGAACAGAGTTAGTCCTATGAGAGAGCATTAATATTCCTATTTAACTACAGAAAACACAAATTCCCTATCGATAAACACCACAAACACATTCTATATATGTCGATATCTATATATGTCGATATCACTATAAGTATATATAGGCTATTCCGAAAGTAAGCGATCATGTTCCTGAAGATCATCAGCGGAGTGTTTTTCAACGCTACTAAATTTTTCTTCTAACGATCCATGGGGAACATGACACCGACTTAATCCAGAGCATTGTATGTATATGTACGAGTTTAACCTTCCTATACTCACGTCAAAATGAAAGACGTATACTATACTATATAAGTCGGTCTCACAGACCGTATGCGTGAGTATAGGAAGGTTAAAAGAAATATAAAATCAACTATTTGCCGAAATTTTCTAAGTAATGAAATCATGTATTGAACGTACGGATTGTATCCAATATCCAAAAATTTGGTTAGAGTTGAGTTCGATGAAAGAAGTTGAGCTTTCATTTCGATCTTTTAGATATGGCACGAAAACTGATTGGTTTAAATTTTCACCAGTAGGGTATTCATTTTTATACACAGTGGGCAACCGAAAGCGTCTTATGTTATAAACATTTTTGTTTTCTGAGATTTTTTAATTTTGAATAATAACGCAATTAGAAAACTACTTTCACCGATCATCAGTACGGCTTTGTGAGATGTGGTTTTATGTTTCGATACTAGCACTATATATGCAAGGGTGATTGATGTTTGTACCTATGAGAGAATTCAATGAAGAATTCTCCCATTATCTACCAAAATACGCATTCACAGCTGTTTGCTTCTACAGAAATGGACAGCTAAATTGCCACAGACTCCTGCATTATTGCCACGGTGCGTTTGCTGCAAAGCGCGACTGGGGCTACTGCAGGAGTCTGTGGCAACTTAGTTGTCCACTTCCATAGAAGCAAATAGCTGCGAATACGTATTTAGGTATATAACGAGAGAATTCGTAATTAAATTCTCTCATATTTTCAAACATCAACTGAATAATGGATATTTAGATTTGATATTCTGCCATGATAAGGCATGGTTCCACTTTGCAGCTGATCGCTGTTAGCAACAGTGAGAATTGTCGTACATGATCAATAATCTATACCTATTTTTATTTTAAGAAACATGTCAGCATCTAATTGAAATTTTCGTATTGGTCGCAATGAAATTTTCTAAAAAAATTACAATAATGGAAACTGCACGATGCACTCCTCAGAAAATTAACTTGAACTACGTTATGTTGTCTCAAAATCCTCGCAAGAACTTATCAGACTCAACTCAACTACCGATCGAGGCGACATCTTCGTTGATTTAATCAATCGATATCTGGTCCCAAAATTAGGAGAAATACGTTCGGACGCCATGTTTATTTCCTTTTCTTCTCTGTCAGTGCGTGTCAGTTCACGCCTCTGCTTCCTGTCCTAAGTTACCAATTAACTTAATTTTGTATAAATTATTACGAAACTAACACCAAAGTATTACCCGTATGAGAATAGTTACTTACATCACAGTTATTTTATTTTTCATCACAGTGATTGCTTATCTGTTATATCTTTATTTACTTTTCACTGCTGTAAACAGGACTTGCAACGCCACTTCTCCAATTTTTTTTTTTTGGACTTTCCCTGTCAAAATTTCTAGTACTAACATATCATTGTTCCCCAACCAAAACAATTTCCGGTCGCATCGTCCTGTATAGCCTTCAGGAGTTTCATGACAGGCTATCGCTAAAATGTAGAGGGCGCACGCGGGGTGTAGTGATACAGGATGAGCGAGTTATCCGTATGAACCTGACTACTTTTCATAAGACTGACTGCCATCTGACACTTTTAACTGTTGTAAATCGGACTTGTGACGTCGCCCCCTTCGCATTTTGAGACAACATATAAGTTTTCGCTGTATACTACTACATGTCATTCGTGCCAACTATAAAAAAAAACAGATTACATGTGGACACTTTCGGTTACGTGCTTTGTATATCTTTAAGGTTCCTATATACGCTGATTCAGTGAGAGCGATGACAGGTCAAGGATGAATGACTTGTTGGCTTTGTGCGTATACATTTTCATTTCTCGTTGCTGTCATGAACGTATGTTCTTATTGAAGACACAATTGGACAACGAGAGGAAACTTTTAAATTAATGAATGAGTATCAGAAATGGGCTTATAATTTTGAATCGAAGGCACAAATACCGTAACGATAAAAATAGCTACAACATCTCCATCAAGGAGCAGTGTGTGGATGATGGTATCATTGTGGTGCCAATAATACTAACCAATCAGGAGCACCAGCGTATACAGGCGAACACCCGGTTAACCCTGATGACATTATTCCAATGTTTGAACATACAACGTGTTATGTAATGCATCGTTGTAGTTCCAGATCACATTTTGTAAAGAAAGAAATAGTTGCCGTAGCACGAGATGGCTCTACAACTGAATCTTTCAGATAATTATATACATACACATTCCATCATTGAACTCCGATTAAGGAATATAGTAAGTGTTTTGGACACAGTCAGTATATAAAAAATAATAATCGAAATATTATTCGAAAAGGTTGAAGCAAGCCTAACTTACCTACTAGTTACCTACTTATTTATTATGTAACGGAAAGCAGATACCGCCTCTTTTATGCAATAAACTTGCTTCTAAATCATATAGATATTTGGCATACATTTATGTCGAGGAAGTGAAAGCAACATTTTAGAGCAGCTTGTTACACATTACTAGCTATACACTAACTTTCATGTATGATTATCTTAGTGTATAATAATATATCGCATATTTTTTTAAACCAATCACTAATTGTAAGTAATAATAATAATAAAGAATGAAACTAGGGATACATACCCCAGTAAGAATAAAATATTTTTTATCTTTTTCTTTGCAACTGACTGGACATTAAAATTCCAGACTCGAGTGCTAAAAAGGTTAAAATATTTTAAGTCAAAATTAGAGAGATGAAAGACTTAACACCCAGGATCTAACGCAAGTCGTAATTAGTAGTAAAATAGGAAACATTTTAAAATAAAAATTAAATACAAAGATATGCAAGTGTAGATTGTGTAGAATATTTGTCATTTTTTTCACTTAGATATTATTTCTTTCATGACATAATTCATCACATGTGTATAATTTTTTTGTTTTTGGAAGTCTTCATATTTATTAATGAGCCAATGTCATTGTAAGAACCGCAAAAACCAGCTTTCCCTTCGTATGATTCCCCGTATAATTTTTATCACGATATACATAAACTAAGCAAATAAAAATTGTACCGAGAATACAGCTCTATATGAGTGTTCCAATAGTACATCGGTTTAATTATATTTTTTATACCTTTCTATATAGAAATTCATATGTAGACCACATATACAACGTTTGCTAAAACCACCCGCGTTCACAATAACGTTATTTATAAAACTCAAATGTAGAAAATTAAATAAAAGGGAGGTTTTCGCTGTATAAAACAATTGTACAAAAGTACAAAAGACTTTTGACAAGATGTTACATATAAGTGTTTTAGCAAACTTTATATACGATAGTACATATACACGATAACATACATATATATATAAATATATATATATACATAATTTTTCATTATCTTACTTATCCTGTGCACCGTTTAGATTACCGCAAGCCTCGCTGGTCGACATGCTCCTTTGTGGGACCGGGCTACGGGTGGCACCGCTACTGCTACCCCCACCGCTGCTTAGAGCCATTTGCTGCATTTGTCTAATGACTGTAGTAGCATGATATGCTCTCTAAAATAACAGGACCAGTTACAGAAAATATGAAGGAAAACGTACATAAAACATTGTTACCTTCCAACGTGATTTGGCAAAGTTCTTTTTGAGTTGCTCGGCCACAGTTCCATGGATGTTCTTATTACTTGCCGCATTTCCGGATATCCTACAGATATTACAATTTGACATGAGTAAATAAACAACGTTCTAGAGCGGATATGACTTAATGTCGAATAGTAGCCATGATGAGTTCGTATATCACCTTAATGCTATCGTAGGTTTTGGGCGTTACCCAGCGGGTTTAGACCGTCATTGTTTTTATTAATTTTCATTAGAAATAGGACAGAACTATGATTTATCCAAATAAAAGTTTAGACTGACAAGGGTAGATCGATAAGTGCCCGTATAAGAAACGAAAACAGAAAAGGGTATACGCAAGTTTGAACTTTACACCCAAATATATTTTTACTGAAACAATTATATAATTAGGTGTCTATTTGCTACATAATAACATTTATTTAAGCAAGAAATATTTTAGATCTCTTAATTAAATTTCGAATTATTCGAATGTCTCCGACCAACACCCGATTCCTTGCGAATATGTTCGGCGAGTTCGGTGACGTCACAAAATTTATTTACAAGCATTCGTTCATTGTCAGTTGCATTAAAAACAAGTTTTCGTAAAGATATATTGACATGGAATAGTTTAACACGTACTTAAGTTCTCACTTGATTCGTTAGAATGACTGAAATTACCGAAAACGCATTTGTAAAGGTGCAAAGTGATAATTTACTGAATATTAACTAGTTTATGTTGATGGAATTCATTCGTTCAAACGATTGCTTAGTTAAATATGTAATAATTTAATAGACATACTGTTATTTCATATTAATTCCCATATTACTAACGTGTAATTGGAATATTAGATTTACAGGTTAGTGCTATATGTCAAAAAATCTTTTCCAGCTGTCAGACCAACTGTAAGTAACCACGGTAACAGGAAACATCGAAACGTAAATAAATATTCATACGTCACACTTGTTTTGCCGGGAATTCGTAATAACATTTTTCAACAATTATTTTATATCAGAAAGAACGTATTTTATACAGAATTTATAACGATATCAGTAATTATTAATCTTAAAGTATCTAATTAAATTATAAATAAAAATCATGCGTATACCCTATTACACTTTCCCCAACGTCCCTGCCATTTTCTTAAACCCTCTGCCCGTTGGTAGTGCTTCCTTTTCCAGAATTATTCCCTTCGTATCCCGAAAAATCGTAGCCGCTTTTTATCCGAAGTGAGCAATCGCGGCACCCATGAGGCCAACACTTTTCTCATTCTTAACTTTTCATGTAAAATGTGTATTGTCGGTCGGTACGACACATCTACGACATTTATTACTTCACGCACCTTCGTTCGGTGATCTGCAAGAATCATGTCATCAATCTTTTTTCAACATAATCTACTTTTCCCAACGTCCTTGACATTTTTCCAAACTCTTTAAAAATACGATTCATCAAACTCAAGTGAGCAATCGTGGCATCGATTCTCATTCGTTTGTATGTAAAATGTTTATTGCCGTTATTTATCCACCCTCGTATTTCTTTAATCGTACTAAGAGAAGGATTTCATTATTATATAAGAATTTCCTCATGTATTACTGCTACTACTCCTATAACTTCACTGCTTGAAAAAAGCCACCACAACAAACGCCAACTGCCGATCCCAAGCAACGCCCAAAACCTACGATAGCAATAACCCACTGGTCAATAACAACACCGGCCTAAAATTGTTGGACAGCACCCAAAGTAATAAGTTATGAGCAACGCCAAAGACCTACGATAGTGATAAGCCATTCGTCGATAACAGCTGCGTAACGCACACAGTGATAAATAAGGTTCGACAATCGCGTGCTACGGCAGAAGCACCGAGAACGGATTTAGATCGAGCCAAAGCTAGTGGAGAGTGTAGTCATTCGATAGCCGTAGAAGCAAACGGTCGTTCGATTAGTATTTTGTCGCAGTGGACATCAAGACGTCAATAAGAGGTAAGTTGTTTCATTATCGTTTGGCACCAAACTACACATAGCTTTCAAAAATATTGGATTATTTTGGTTTGTGCAAGAAATATGATTATAATTTTTCGATCTCATGTGTAAATATGTGTTGTACTTTTCATTGAAAATTTATTTGAAGCTTTGAAAAAAGCTGACAAAACTGCTATTAAATCGTTTGAGGTTAAGGAATAGTTAGACATGCGACGACAACGATAACGACAGAAACAGAAATGAGTAAATTTGTCGAATATTTTTAGGTCGCCCATGTCATCGCTCTGTTTAGCTTTATCGTCAAAATTCGGTAAATAATGAAACAACCTTAAGAATATATTATTTTCTTAATAGTACTGCATCTCACGCACTTACTTTTACGCGATACGCCTCTGACGTCGCACTCGTTTGTCTACCTTAGTGATGTACTATGAGTAACGACCAAAGCCTAACGATAACGTTAAGTCACATTCACTTAAAGTTCATCATGATTGCCATTATATAAAAAATATAGCTTACCATGGATGATCCAATGCTTGACGGCAGGTGTAACGCTTCTCTACATTAACACACATCAATTGCCTAATGAAATCTTTCGCAGAATCGCTGATCTCGTCCCAATACGGAGAATCGAACTCAAACTCGCCCTTTAAAATTTGCGCAAACAGATTGGCATCGTTTTCGTCGTAAAAGGGCGGATACCCGCACAATAATATGTAGGAAATCACCCCTATGCTCCATACATCCACAGCTTTCCCGTATGGCTTTTGTGCGAGAACTTCTGGTGCTAAGAAAATTTAAGCAAGCGATTAATTTGTAATATTAAAAATAACTTGAGGTAAGGTAGTGCTTCTCAACCTGTGGGGCGTGCCCTCGAAAAAGGTTGAGAAACACTGAACACAAGAATTTTCTGTACTAACCAACATAACCCGGTGTGCCGCAAGCGGTAGCCATGATACCCGAGTCTTCCATTTTCGACAAACCAAAATCGCTGATCATAATCTTGCTGTCTTCGTCCGGACTGTAGTATAACAAATTTTCAGGCTGAAAATGATCGATATTTAATACGTTACGATGGTGGTATCGTAAAACTTACTTTTAAATCGCGATGAACTACGCCTTGTTCATGCATGTAATCGACAGCTTCTAACACCTGTCTTATCAAATCCGACGCGTCCTTTTCGGTGTACGAGCCTTTCTCGACGATGCGGTCGAATAGCTCACCTCCAGTAACACTGGAAAAACGTTGAAAATACGGAATCAAATAAGTTATACATTTCCGTAGGAATCGAAAATGTTTACGTGCAAGTCTTATGTCCTCATTTTCATGGGCGTAGCTAGGGATTTTTCTAGGGGGCGTAGCTAGGGATTTTTTCTAGGGGGCGTAGCTAGGGATTTTTCTAGGGGCGCAGCCGACCAGCTGATTATATGTATATATATGTATGTATACATATATATACATCCGAGGATTTTTCTAGATGGGGCACCAAATTTTCTAGGGTGGGCCTTGCCCCTCGCCAGCTACGCCCATGCTTATTTTACTGACTGATCGGACCACTTCATTCAAAAATTACTAAATTGAATTTTTCCGAAGAAATATTCCCTTTGTAAAAGGAGATTCACCCATGAATGTGACAACTGATTAATACGTACACTACCGCTCAAAAGTATTTGCCACCCACGAAAATTGTGTATTTTTTGAGGTTAGAAAATAGATTTAAAAACTTCTGATGAGTACTATTTATAGTAGTAGTAGTAGTAAATAAAAAGTTAATGAAGGTGATTCCAAGGACTGTGGCGTAATTTACTGACACTATCACATCGGTACATCGGTAAACTCATACATACAATAGTTACTCCGTAAGAGATGTTGAAAAACGGTTAAAAATAATTAAAAGAAAAGTCCATATAAGAACGACTTGACTCACAAGATTTAAAAAGGAGATTAGTAATATTCCAGAGAAACAAAACATAAAGGTGTGGTCGACATCTAAGAACATCTTCGGGTTACCTAAGAATCTCTTAGGTAACCCGAAATACAAAACAGTTTTGGAACAACGGTCGGGTATCTATAAAATTGATTGTAGTGAATGCGATAAAGCATATATAGCGCAATCGAGACGAGCAATAGCAACACGATTTAAAGAGCATGTGGCACATTACCGTTATGGTAGGATAGATTCGTCAAGTATGGTGAAACATATGCACGACACGGGGCACGACATAAAAATGGAAAATTTAAAATTGATAGGACAGGTTGATTAACTGAGAACTTGATGCGTATGAAGCGATACACATACACAAATATACAAATTTTCTAAATAGAGACTGCGGGCCGATCCAATCTAGTTTATTCCAGCTATTATAATTACATTAAATAATTAAGTAATAATGCTCATGGAAGGGTAACTAGCAATTTAATTTTAATTCTCTTCGGTAAGTTAACCAAATTATTCACCCAACGATACCTTTTTCACTATTTCTTAACGTTCACACTTATTCGAGTTAGTTATATTTCACGGTAGACACTAAACATTGATCAGATCTCCAGTCTCCTGCTGGACTACGTCCAGAAACTTCAAATTTAGACTCGTCACTCCACAAAACCTTTTTCCGTTTTTCAAGTGTCCAGTTTCTGTGTTGTTTAGCCCATTGCCACCGATTCCTCTTATTGACGGCGCATAATAATGGTTTTCTTGCAGCTACTCGGCCAGAAAAGTCTGTTTCTTGAAATCTACAATACACTGAGGGGATTAAACGTTTCTATATTCACTTGCGCTGCTATTTCATGTGTAGTAAGGCGTCTATTACATTCACTAGGAAGCAGAATCCCTCCTATCTTCAGCCGAAGTCTTGGTGCTGGGTCTTCCATTGTTTCTAAAGCCCGTTTTACATTATCATATTAAATTGTACCAAACAATTAAATCGTATTTTATAATACAATGTAAACCGCTTTACCAGTCTTTTGTACAAGATTGTTGTATGAATTTAGACTCCATCAATTACATATGTATTACGAACTTGTACAAAAATCATGTTAATGATTCTGTGCTATGCTACATCCTCGTTTCAAATTGTACACCAGTATCACACAGTATTTAAAAATATTTCTCATAACCTCCAAAAGATTAATTTTATGCTTAGCTAATAACACTAATACTTTTAGTAAAATGCTCAATAGAAACATTAATTGACACGACCACAGTATAATATATAAACTGACGGTTATTTTATACTGTAGCAGGACTGGACAAGACGTAAACATAAGAAAATGAGGTTAGATTGGAATACGTGCAATGCAGACTAGTGAGCAGGCGCAAGTCAAAACATTTAGTATGAAAATAGGACAAGTTCTAATTTCATACAATGATTTTGCACAGAAAAATAGTACAGTGTTTTATATTCTACTATAAAATAGTATTCAATTTTTTATGTAAAGCGGGCTTAACACTTTCATCCGTCTTAAATTTCTTCACGTTATACTCAACTGTTCTTCTTGGTATTTTCAGTTCCTTTTGAATTCAGGCGATTACTTTTGCCACTTTTATGACAACCAATTATTGTAGAAGGCATTTCGATTGAGAGTTGCTTCGTTTTCGGCACATTCGCGATTCACACAACAAAATTCTTAAACAAGGTCAAGTCGCAGACAGAGTAAATTTTATATAAGATAAACTAAAAATGCGACGCATTCCTAACTAAAACGCACCATCATTTTCTAATAAATAAAAATAAGAGATTAGATCTACTTCGGGATCCACTAGAAAGCCGTACATGATTTTTGCATATTGTACTTATGCACCCTTATTCCGGGATATTCCCTAAATTTCGTGACCACAGCTACAAAATTGTTGTATACACAGACTGGGTGTATCAATTAAAGAAATATTCAAATCATTTTACAGAATAAAATCTGGATGGGTAAATACTTTTGAGCCGTAGTGTAAATACGTGCGTTGTCTTTTACGTTTTTAGAAACAATATTGTTTGAAAACTTTTCATTATTTTTTTTTTTTTTGAGTTTGACAACTTACACAAAATACTTGTTTTCTTTTTCTGTGGTTATAATGCAGGGATACAAAAGAAATACTGATTAGTAGTCAAAGTGATCCGTTATTCCTGAAATTTTGTAGTCATATTTTGAACAACTTTTCTCATTTTGCCGTGTTATTAAACGAAATGGCACTTTACGTCAACGGAAAAAATTCTCAATCGAAATTTTAATCAATTATACCTATAGTTAAGTCACTCCGGGGACAGACTGTATATTCTATTACAAATGTCACAGTTAAAATTCACTAATAAAAAAGAATCCTGTTGGATGAAAATAACGAGATAAATATTCAAGGTTGCGAGAAAATTTATTTCGTTTGTCTAACATTTTTATCCTAAACAATTTTTTCTGTATACGGCTATAACTATGATACAGCTCCGATTAAAAGGACGTAGATAAACTTGGAACATAAATAAAATCAAATGTTGTACTCTCTTGGAATTTGATTTAATTTTCATAAATATCGTGATATTACTCCGGTTTTATACGATTACCATAAAAAACGCAAGCGCCGTCTTCTAAATATTTAGACTTCATCCCAAGAATACAGATGCTACTTATTTACGCATCTAAAAGATGTGATTATGTACGTATGTATATAAAATTTTGCTTTCATTCCACACTACATGTTGATATAAAACGATTTTATAACATTAAACAAGCTACTACCATAAGTTGTAACAAAGGAATCGCTAAATTGAAAGCAAATATTTTATATGATGCCAAAATTTGCTTGAATGAAGATGTAATAGAAATGTGCTAAATGAAGTGCAAATCTGTATATAGGACAGTCTTTCTTCGAGTGCTTTTAATTCGTTAAATGGCCAATTTATTAACTTATTTAATAAGACATAGATCTGTGAGTAACGTTCCAGATCCCGCACAGTGAACCACCACATTAGAAAGGTTTCAGTCAAACACAAGCTTCCCGGGGAAAGGATGATTAAATGCTTAACCCTTCGATTAAAATCTGATTTTAACGAACCAATTGTACAAATATGAACTGCGTTAAAAAATATATTTTATATGAATTTTCGGTGCAAAAAGATAAGATGAAATAAGAAGAAACAAATTCTAATTATATCCGGGCTAAGTAACTGGAAAGAAACAATTAATATTTTAAAAAAACACGTTACTCAAAGCATTAAACAATTTTAAAGAATCTCTCTTCAAAACTCGAAGATATTGCGAGGAGGAAGGATGAAGAATTTGAAATATCATATGGAACTGATCATTTCAGTACAGAAAACTGGTTTTCCATTGGAAGACAACGAATCAAGCCAGAACCATTTTGAATCATTTTATTGGGATTTCCTGCAAACTCAATGGAAAGTGTGATAAAAAGAGAAATATAAGGAAATCAAAATGTAATGAGAAAGATATTAACTGGTAGAAACCAACGAAACGATTACAAAATGAAAATGCATTTTACTCAAAGCGATCTTCATAGTTTGTATTAAATGCTTGTTTAAGAATGTCCGCAAAACTCGAAGGTATTACAAGGAGGAAGGATGAAGAAGTTGAAATACCACGCGAAACTGATCATTTCGCTAACGAAAACTGGATTTTCTACCAGAAGACAACGAACGAAGCCCATACCATCGAAAATCGAAAGGAAACTGCAATAAAAAGATGCAAATTGGGAAACCAAGCGGTAACTGAGAAAGCAATTGACTGGCAGGAAACAAGAAAACAATTACTAAACCAAAAAAGGATCTTACTCCAAGCGGTTTCCATAGCTTTTAGTAGACGTTTATTTACACCCAAGTATCCCCAACGATATTTTAAAAGGTCACTTGATTCAATATCTGAGCATTTGTATTTTTTATTAGTTTGATGTGCACTATGCGTGCATTATTGAAGAAAAATGGATTTTCCATTGATAGACGACAAACCAAGTTGATAACATTTTTAATGAAATTTGAAATAGATCTAAGCAAACATATGGTACAAGAGATATAAAGGGAAATCAAAATATAACTGAGAAAGATATTAACTGACAGAAAACATCGAAACGATTACAATATGAAAATGCATTTCACTCAAAGCGATCTTCGTAGTTTGTATTAAATGCTTGTGCAAGAATGTCCTCAAAACTCGAAGGTATTACAAGGAGGAAGGATGAACAAGTTGAAGCACCATATGGAACGGATCATTTCGGTAAAGAAAAGTGGATTTTCCATTGAAAGACAACGAACCAAGCCGATAACATCTGGAATCATTTTATTGGGATTTCCTGCAAGCTCAAAAAGGGAAATATAGGGAAATCAAAATGTAACGAGAAAGATATTAACTGGTAGAAACCAACGAAACGATTACAAAATGAAAATGCATTTCACTCAAAGCAATCTTCCTAGTTTGTATTAAATGCCGGTTTAAGAATGTCCTCAAAACTCGAAGGTATTACAAGGAGGAAATTGAAACACCATATGGAACGGATCATTTCCCTAAAGAAAACGATTTTCCACTAGAAAACAACGAACTAAGTTGATATTATTTTGAAATTAAATATTTATTTAAGAATCTCCTCGAAACTCAATTGCATTGCAAGTAGAAATGATAAAAAGATTAGACTCCATATAAATCGTTTCCCTAAATAGAAATGTATTTTCCATCGAGAGACAACGAAGCAAGGTGATATCGTTTGGAATGACTGTATTGGAAGATTTAGTCTCTTTATAAAAAAGTGGTATTAGGAGGAAACAAGGGAAGTCAACGGGGATCTGAGAAAGAAATTATCTGCGAGACAACGACAAGGTAATTACAGAATTAAGTATTTTACTTGAAGTGGTTCTCGAAGTGGCTTTCGATATTCAGCATACGTATCATTTTACTAAAAAGAAATGTATTATCTACTGATAGGCAATAAACACCTCCCTACCAATTTAAAGTGAATAAGTTGATAACAAACGACGTGTAAGAAACATATTGAAGTTATGGGCACCTGCTGATAATGTTGTTATCAGAAAGCAAATAATAATAAATATTTGTTCTACTCACAGTTCCATCACCAAATAAACTTTAGATTTGTCCTCATACGTCTCTAGGAGCTGTACTATGTTGGGGTGGGTTAATCTGCAAGAAAAAATCATGTAAGTACATAGAAGTCTCGATTTCATCCTGTGTACCTTCGTAGTACTTTTATCTCGTTTTCCAACGAATCCTCCTTGCCCTTAAGTAACTTCTTGTCGATGATCTTGACAGCATACAGCTGGTTAGGTTTTTCTTTGCTTTCAGCCAGTCTCACAACGGAGAAAGCCCCCTGGAAATATCAATTGAGGGTGTTACAGGTTAAGTATTTAATTGGATTTAACTCACGTCCCGAGTAGATCCTTAACGGCATATTTTTCTTCAATTAAGTGTTGTCTTTCCGTTTCTCTAGTTTCTCGTCTGCTTCTTTTCTCGTTATCCTTCTTTCCAAACAGTGGCATTTTTATTGCTCTTTTTGTGTCAAAAAACATTAAAACAGATTTTACAAGCGCTCTTCCCCGATATTAACTCGTTGCGAGCATTTCAGCGATTAATTGTTAATGATGGGGTTAATGCAAGTTTAATGCCATAAAATAGTTAATTTATTTATTACCACTAGACAATATAGTAAAAAACCTGCACTGCCACACAGTTCGCGGAAATTCCTTTAAAATCCACCAGACGAACGCGAAATTCTTGCACTAAAACCAAATCCAAAGGTCTTACGTGTCGTCACGATTTCATATTTCTTACTCGTTTAAGATGCGTAGAATACTAAATGTATATTATTTACGAAAAATTATCTCACTGCGAACCCCCTTTTTCAACACACAAATCATCAAATTGGCAACAATGTCGCATCGAGCAGTACCGTATTGAAATTGAATTCAAATTTAGTTCACGTTAACAAATCGGTTGAATGGCTCGATTACCAGGTACACGTCGATTGTATTAAAATTACTTCCGCATACATTAAAGCTTTGTTTCCAATTACCATACAGGATTTCACGGCTAGCATATGCAAATCTACTGTAATCAATTCAGAGAACTTCGCTCCAGATAATTAAAATTTACAAACTCGATAGAATATTCATACAAATTACAAAACATTACTTACGAACCATTAAGCACGTAATAAACCACATTTTGGCTTCAAGTAGGGGGACAAGTATTTGCCTAAGGAATGTTGTTTGTGGTGATACCAGAACAGTGATTCCCAAGGTGTGAGTCGCGAGATTTCCTAAATAAAACAAAAACTCCCTATGAAATTTTTTTTTAAGTCAATACTTCTCAAGGACACCGGACCAGCCCAAATGTAAGCGTAAACGTAAGTGTAAGAGCGTTAAATTTGGGCGAAGCTTCGCTTCGTGTGAAAGACAAAGAAAACAGAGAGTATGTGCGAGCGAGAGGCGATGAGTTAGAGCAGGTATGGGCAACCTCCGGCCCGCGGGCCAAATGCGGCCCTCGAGTAAGATTTGTCCGGCCCGCTACTGAATTCTTTCGTTGCATATTAGCACGGCCCGTCTAAACTTAATTCATAATGAATCATAAGGATACTACAAAAATGTATATTTTTCAAGATTACTCGCAGCATAAAACTTCTACAAAAAAGGTTGTCCATGCCTGAGTTAGAGCCTCCGTGTTAAACTCAACTTCACCAGAAGTGCCACTGGGATTACACAAAGTAGGCCAAGGGGCCGGAAAGGTTCTTCGATCAGTCGTCCTCTCTAACTAACCTAACTAGTTGTACCAACGTTTTAAAATAACAAAATAATGAGCAAAAATCACAAAATAAGACCAAAAATGCTTTACTTATAAGATAGGGGTACAAGATCTATGTTAATGATTTTGAAGATCAGGAGGCCTGGCTTCTTTTTTCTTTCATAATTGAATCGATATTCGACATCAACTCTGTTGTGCTGATTTTCAGTAATTCAATTGTGTGGTTTATTAATTTTTAGTACTGAAAAAATTTCCTCGCCTATGTACGAGCTCCCAAACACGTGCGACATGCTTTTTAATGTTGGGAAAGTTATAATAACTTACAAAATACCGTGAGTAAAAAAGACTACAAGTCATTTTCGTTAAATCTATATTTTAGGGCAGAATCGCACTGAAGTTCCATCAGCTCCATTTGCTTTGTCACATCAAACGTGAAGGAGTTCTGAAGAATTGGAAAATCGTATTTATTTAGCCCACGAAAATCCGAGAAATCCCCCAGAATGTCTGAATATACTGCCAATTTTCTTTGCTGCACGTATCACTTGAGCAGAGATTAGGAAAGCGGTCAAGTTTTTCTTCACGAAGTTGGGTTTCCCATAATTTCAATTTCATTTGAAAAGCTTGAACATGGCTGTACATTTCTGTGATAATTAAATGCTTGCCGTGCAATTTCACATTTAACACGTTTAGGTGTTCTGTCATGTCAACCAGAAAGACCCAATCAAACCACCAGTTTTTATCACAATCAAAAGTTTTGCCCTTTTTAGCCATACAGCTTTGAACGTGGTCGCACAATTCCAAAATCGCTTTAAAACGTCACCACAGCTAAGCCAACGAACTTCAGTATAATATGGTGAGTCAGAATATTTGTCTTCAACATCTTTTAGAAGCGGTGAAAATTGTCTGTGATTTAGACCCCTGCTTCTTGTAAAGTTAATAGTTTTAATGACTAAGAGTTTTGGATGCCAGAGATTCTTGGTGTAAAATACAGTGTATGTCGACAAATTTGTTTTCTGGTTCCCACTCACATATTTTTTGACATATTTTCCTCACGGCACCAGTTTTCTTTCTAACCATAGAAGGAGCATCTTCAGTGGGAATGCTGCAAACTTTTTCCCAATCGAGTTGGTGATGTTGTATTAACAGTTCAATTGCAGAGAAAATGGCGTCTGACGTAGTTGTACCCTTCATTGGAATACACTTAATTAGTTCTTGAATTTCAAAACGCGCGTTTATGCCACGAATAAAAACGGCGAGCTGAGGCGTATCTTCAATGTCAGCACTTTCATCAGCGGCAATAGAGAAATAAATAAAATCTTTGATACTTTCTTCTCAGTTGAAAGTCCAAGTTCTCCGCCAATTCATTTACTCTTGAAGCGATGGTATTTCTCGACAGTGGTATATTTTGGATACCTTGTTTTTGCGTCGCAAATGAAATTTCTGCCACATCCAACATGCATTCTTTTAGAAATTCGGTGTCATTATATGGTTTTGACTTTGCAATTTTAGGGCGATAACAAAACTCGCCTTCAATGTATCATCACTATCAGTTCTCGCTTTTGTAAACAATAACTGCTGGCCTTTTAGTTTGTTTTGAAACGATGATAGTTTGTTCATTCGTATCTTATCAGCGAATGAATCAAATTTAACCTTATGGTTGGTTTCGTAGTGTCTTTTTAAATGAAGTTCTTCACAAAGCTTGAAAAAATTCTTGAGAACCACGGCTCTAAAGAGATCCTTGTGGAAATCTCACATTTCTGAAATTTCGGAAGTCCTGGCAAGTTAAAATCGTTCGATTTCACCAAATCAGAATTAAGGCCCCTTGACGATAGCCGTGTCCAATTTTCAATTTTGCAAAGAAAATTCTTGGGAACCACGGCTCTAGAGAACCTTGTGCAAATTCACATTTCTGAAATTTCGGAAGTCCTGGCAAGTCAAAATCGCTCGATTTTAGCAAATCAGAATTAGGGCCCCCTGACGATAGACGTGTCCAATTTTCAATTTTGCAAAGAAAATTCTTCGCAGATCTCACTTTTGTTATTTTGAACTCGTAGCAAGATCATCCGGAACTTCTAAAGGTTTTTAGCAAAAGAGAGTGCATGTTCTTGGAGGGCAGTAGTTTTATAATGAATAAAGTATGACAAAAGGCGAGAAGAAGGAGACACCAACATAATTCTAGCCAAATGATTTCTTTGCCAAAAGTTTGAGAACCACGGCTCTAAAGAGAACTTTGTGCAAATCTTATATTTCTGAAGAAGTCTAAAAACATGCCGACATATTTGTCTTTCGGAAGTCCTGGCAAGCCAAAATCCTTCGATTCTACCAAATAAGATTGAAGGTCCCCCTGACGATAGCCGTGTCCAATTTTCAAATTTCATACTTCCGAGAAAATCCAACAAATATTCCAGAACACTTCTGTTTTTGAAATCGAGGCAAGATCGCCCGAATTTTCTAAGGTTTTTAACAAAAGAGAATGCATGTCCTTGGAGGACAGTGGTATTTTTATGAATAAACTACAATAAAGGACGAGAAGGAGACAGAATTCTAGCCAAAAGGAGATTTCTTTGGTTAAAACTTGACAGTTATAGCTCTAAAGAGAACCTTGAATCTCATATTTTTTAATGTTCGGAAGTCCGGACAAGCCTAAATCGTTCGGTCTAGATCAGGGGTCTTCAAACTACGGCCCGCCAGTGTCATCAATCCGACCCGCGAGAGCTAATAGCTTATTGTTGTTGTGATAAGTTGGATAAAAAACACAGAATGATAATAACTCGGATTTATTTACTTGCTGGATAAAGCTTAATGACAAGTATAATACGCATAAAACTCACTGAAGTAATCAGTATGGCCCCAAGGCTGAATAGTTTGGAGACCCCTGGTCTAGATTTACAAGATCTATTTCGGATCAAAGACCGATTTTTTGCGATCTTGACTTGCAAATGGTCTCTGAATAACTTGATCTCTGAAAAGCACGGAAAATTGGTTACCCGCTCTACCATTGTGGCCTAAGCTTTATAAAATATTCTATGAATAGAGAGCTATGGTTTAACGAATGATCGGTCACAGGTGTAAGACTTACAAGTAACAAAAGAAAACTTCAAATGCCAAGTCAGAAAAGGGGAAGGCATAGTTTTGCCTCATGTACATGTACCGACTGTTTAGATCATCACTTTTAATGTGCATCTTTCTATAGCCCGTTCCAGATTGAGTTGATAGTATACACTGTTATGGGCTCCTCTTTTACATCTTAAGCTTCGTTTTCATGTTTTCTGCGGTTATATCATGGCAGGAGTTGTTCGGCAACATAGATCTGATTTCCCATAAGCCGTATATTGTCAACTCAATGAGAAACACAGCAGAGTAAAATATGCAATTACCTCTTCCATTAGACATATATATCAGATTTTTTACTTCGTTAATGTTTTGAATATGACTGTCCGATAAAGTACTACCCAGACTACTAGCCTCAAGCATTTTTGAAAGTGAAACAATAGCCTCCTCCACTTCAAATTTAACGGCAGAAGAGGATAAATAAATAAGAATAAAACTTAATGTTTTGGTCCGATCGTAGACAATAAATTATTTGTAAAAAGAATAACACAAATTCTTACCTTTTGGGGCCTTCAACAACGTCCTACGAAGACGACCTTATCTAACACACAGCACACGCGGCAAATTTAAATCTAAAAATAAAAACGGAAAAGCATAAATAACGAGTAATAATAAGTTATGGCGCCCAATAGACTACTACAACAAGAAGTATAAATTTCCTAATTTCAATAAAATGGTTAACTTTGACTTTGGTTGGGAGAGCTGAACGGTTACAATGGTCGACTACAGTGCCGAAGACGTGAGTTTCGAGTTCAAACCAACGTTTATAACTAGAGTTGGGCGCTTAGCGTTGAAATATCGTGACTTGGATCCCACTACCGTTAGTGGATCTACCTTTATAGCTCCAATGTCACATGATCGATTTGACTGGAGATTGCTGGTAGTGTTAGCGGGCGAGATCGGTACTACCAGTGCGCCTAGTTTGATAGTGCCAAGCAGAAAAGGGCGACCGCCTAACTCTACTTATAACCTCGATAGTACATGGGTCAGCCAGCAATCTTATTGGCTCCACTTTACAACTGTTTTGACAGTTCTCGTAATCGGGAAACAACAATATGAACTTTTAGATTTAATAGAAAACCGAAAAGTTAAAATATTTAGATATGGTACATTCACTCGAATTTAAACTGATTCCGAAACAAAAAAGATTTATACGCCGATGTGGCTGAGCGGTTAAAGCGTTCAACTGCAATACCAACGACTCAAGTTCACATCCAAACTGGCTGTTGCTTGACAGGTGGCCTATTTTAGTAACTAAGTTAACGTTCCGCTTTACAGGTCATACTTCCTAGCTGGACGTTAGTGTCTTACCGTTGTTTGGTATAAAGTTAATAGAAGAATTTTTATTTGAGCAATTGTGGGCGTTTGATAGAAAATAAAGGTGGTAAAGTAGTAACGCGCCACGATGGCAAAATAGTATACTACATGACATGGAAATTGCAACCCCAAGAAAGGGTGCGAATTTTTTATCGAGCTTGGCAGAAACGTTTACCCATTCAAATATAATAATTGACTAAAATTTCGGACACAAAGGACAAAAGACTAATGTAACGTTGGCGTTACAGTCGAACACCCAAACTTGCTTCTACTCATACATCGAGCACGGCCTATCTAGGCAATGTGCAAATTTTGAGGCCAACAATATGAGATGAAGATGATTTTTTATCTCTCGAATTGGAAAACTAATCAATTGCGCATGCGTGAAGACGTTTAACGGCGCGATTTTTCGAATTTTTAAGATAAATATTTCGATAATAGTAATCTTTAAAAGCATATCACTAATAATGGTACATGTAAATTACTAAATAAGATAATAAAAATCTGTTCTAAATTTAACTTTGGAAGTATTCTATCCCACAATGTTGGTGTCACTTTCATCCTTCCGTGGTCGGTATATGTAATATAATTAATATATGGTTCTACCACAGCAACTGTCAATGTCTAGTATGTTAACAAAATTCTTTATCATTTCCCCTATTAGTATTAGGTAAAATGACTAGTCTGTCCCAGTCGACATTATACGCTCGTATGAACTATTGACCTCTTATTTCAGTCCATAAAATTCATACAAATATCGTCTTCTATCTAAACCAACATTACCACGAAATATTGGATTTTCAGATATCTCCAAGAAAAACGGTATGGTATAAGCAGTATACTGTCAACTCAATATGAACTAGAGTATAAAACCGGTTCCTTTCATAATAGACAATATATATATATATAATATTTGCCTTAGTCAAATCGAATATTTTTGTTTGGGAACATTTTGAAGTTAACCCAATCCAACAATTCGCAATATTGGCCATCAAAATAGCCGAAAAAAGGAAATTTTAAATAAAACAACACGAGCGTATCAAAAGATACTATATATTATTTATGTACAACTCGAAATAAATTAACTACAATCATACAGTTAGCTATAATACAACAATTAATCTCTTTATAGATAATGGAAAGTGAATCGTTTACAATATTATAAAATAAAACTCAATTTATCAAAAGATATCGTCTATTTGTATTATATACACCAATATGTATAATATACAAAGGATTTTAAGGTAGGCCTAATCACTTCATCATAATAAACACGTCCACAGCCACCTTATACAATTAAATTGTACAACAAAAGAACGTATAAAACTTTTGGTAATCAAAATGCAGTTCCTAAGACAATGAAAAATTATTGAGAACTACGCGTTTTGGGGGAAACGATAAATAGGAGGGGGATGAATCGAGGGGAAACAATATGGGAAAATTATCCTCAATAACTTCTCAGAAACACGAATCGATACACTTAATTGTTCGCCGATCCCTTTCAAGGTTGTCTCCTATCGTACTCTCTTCTATAATCGCGTTCTGGTCTCCAATCCCTCATAAATGGTTGTTCCCCGGGCGGGTACATTGCAGACGGGGCGGGGAATCCTGGACCGTAATGTCCTCCGTAAAGTTGTCTCGGATTCATCTGCGGACAGTCGCGTCCAACCCTCGGCGGGTAATTTCTCCAATCATCTTTTCCGCTCGGAGATCTAAAAGTGACCAGTTAAATCAAACGTGAAGGAAATACAAAATCACTTATACAAGTTAAATATTGAAAATTACACTACCGTTTGTCCGGTCTTGAATGATCCCTCTCCCGGTGGTACGCGGGAGGTCGTTGGTAATCTTGGAAACGTTCCCGTTTGTGATCCATCACAAACCTATCACGAGGCGTATTTCCTAACCAACGCTCATGATCACCATGAGGTATCCTATCTATCATGGCATCATGACGGAAATCCGGTCTTTGTCCAGATATTTTTCGATTTCCCCTTCCCGAACCGTATCTCCAATTGTGATCGTCCTCAACGAGATCCTCTCGAGATTTCTTTAACCTCTCTTTCTCATTATTTCGATCTTTTTCTCTCGCCTAATGCATTACCAATATAGTCCGGAACAAGATACACTGTTTTAAAGGTTTGTTCTAGCAGGTATCAGAAAATCCGTTTGCAAACCGTTTATGATTTTTTTTACCGACAATCACATCCGTTCTCACTCTAGTTCCTGATTTCTGCTCGCACAAACACATTAAAAGAAAAACTTACTTCTCCGCGTGCACCTTTTTATGCTCTTTCTCGCTCTCCTTCTCTTCATCATCGTGCTTCCTTTTAGGCGTATAATCGCGTTCATCTTTGCCGTCAGATTTATCGAGTTCTTTACACTTACTGGACGTGGAACTTTGTTGATCGTGTTTTTCTCCGACTTATCCGGCTTCTCCGATTTTTTACACGCCTTCTTGTACAATTTATATAATTTTTTAGCATCGAATTCGGTGAATTTTGACACGAAATACCATAAATTACTAAAATTGAAACAACATTTTTTAGCGTGAACAGATAGATTTGAAGTACCTAATTTTATAACGTTTATCCATAGAACTACATACAAGTCGAGAACCGTGCGACGACTTACTACATAGTAAGCACAATCGCATGTGGTTATAAGAGGCGGAAATTGCTTTGAATTAAAAAAAAAAAAAAAACTAGTTTCGAACGGGCTTCGCGTCCATAATTCAAAAACAACTGGCCAAGATTTATATTTACAGGTAAGGAAATAGGTATTACTGGATATTATTTTAGCGTTAGATTTTGAAAAATTACCTTCTCCATTCTTTAATTTTTTCCGGATCAGAATATTGATTTAAACAAGTGTTAATTTGTTCGCCAATTTGCAACAAACATAGCCTCGTATGATTAACTTGTTCCACTTCCGAAAGAGATTCGTCTGGATTATCTAGAGCCTTTAGAGCCTTCTTGACTGGTCTCATTTTCTCTTTACACTGCAAAAAGTAAAAGAAGACATTTTCAAAGCAGTCATGAAAAATATATATACAGTGTGCCCCAGACCGAGTGGTATTGCATGGGTAACTTTCTTATTACTGAAGATGAACTTTTGGTTAAATAGGATGTTTTCCAGCTTTTCGACCGAAACTAGATTTCTTGGTCGAAATTGGCCGAAACCGATTTAATAACTTCTTCAAGGATCTGATATTTTGAACTTTTTCAAACAAATTTTAAATCAGCATATAAAGCTAAAAGTCCATCAGTAATAATAAGAAAGTTACCCATGCAATCCCATTCGATCTGGGACACACGGTATATCGAAATCATTACCTCGTTAAATATGGAAGGATCCAAATCCCCTAAAACATCTAAAGCTCGTGGTTCGTTATTCGCGGTGAAATGCATTGGACCAGCCATTTTCTTTTCTTTCTTCGCCTTTTTCTTTTCCTTCTTTTCTTTCGCGAAATTCACAATCATATCTTCGGCTACGTCGTCTTCTTTCTTGAACTTAATTGTCTTCTTAGGAACCGGTGGTGTGATAGGTGCAATACTACACGCTGGCGCAGCGGCACTGGTTGTGGTGCTTTCGTCATTCGAACTTTCGTCATGCTCGATGATCTCTTTCGTTAGAGCCTTGTCTTTAGTTTTCCTTGTTCGTTTCGGCCGCGTTATACCCTTCTTCTGTTCGAGTTGCTTTTTCAATATCTTCAGTAAGTACTCGGCTCGCGATTGCAAATGTTTCGCTTGAGGTTTCTTATCTTCATTAAATAGGATTTTATCCGCGATGCCTAGGGATGGGTCCATCTTGATTTGTTCCCATGATCCCATACCGTATTGGTATATTCCGATGAGAAGCTTGGAATCTTCTAGAGTATCCCACTCCACATCGAAGTGGGCCGGTTTCGTCCTGGCTTCCAAGGTCCATTTATTCCTTTCCTCCGGATGGGTAGGCAAGACTTCATCCAAAGGTTCCAATTCCTCTTCGCATGCCATCATGGTTTTTGCATTTACGGAAACTCCTCCGAGCTTGAAAGATGGACCCCTTATTCTTTTCCGGCCCCGATTTCCGGCTTCATCGACGTTATTCATTTCGTTATTTTCCTTAGTATGCTCACCCATGTACGCCCTGCACCTTTCGCGCAGAAGCTCACCCAGTTTCTTTAACTCCGCTAGAGGTTTCTCTTGTAATTCAGCGTCGCATGCAACTGCTTCCACCCTCTTCATAGGCGCACTGAATTTCTTGTAACTCTTGACGAATCTTCGAATCTGCAAAGCTTGATGATGAATAAGCTACTTACTTTAATTCGATGAAATGTTACCTCGACGTCTGTGAAGTTCTTTATCCGTTCCCTATTCGCCAAAGGAGGTCTTCCACGTTTCCTTGGTCGTTCCTCGTCACTTTCTTCTCCTTCCGCGGCACTAGATCCCGATTCTTCCGCCGGTTTGCGTCGTTTCTTCCCTTTACCTTCTTCACCGTCGCTTTCCGATTGGTTGATTTGTTGCAGCGTTTTCCTAGAACGAGGTGGTAAGTACAGATCTTCCATTTCTTTGCTACGTTCCTCCTCTTCGACCTTCTTCCTTAATTTCTCAGGGATAATTTCGTCCCAATCTTTGCTTTCGTCATCACCAGGGATAGGATCCGGTGATGGTTCCGTTTCTTCATCGAACGCTGCGAAATTAGCCACTTTGAAAGCTGAAAGCAATTCGTCACCGAGTATGGCGGGGACGTCATCTCTAGTTTCAGCTCGACGTAGAATTTCGTCAATATCACAGTTAGGTTCTTCGTCCTTATCATCTTCATCTTTAAACAATTCCTCAGCTCCGAATTTCAATATGGCGGTGAGATCTTCCTTGTTAAAAGGATTATTGTTCGAGGTCCCCTTCTTATCCAAAACGGTTCTGCCGGTCGTATCCATCCTTTGGATAACTAGATGATCGAGAACCATTTTCTGTTTGGCGCGTTCTACTATTTCTTCCTCGACGGACCTAGCAGTTACTAATCTGTAAATGTTGACCTGATTCTTTTGGCCGATTCGGTGAGCCCTGGCTTGCGCTTGAAGATCGTTCTGTGGATTCCAATCCGAATCGAAAATTATTACTGTATCGGCCGTAGCCAAATTTATACCTAGACCACCTGCTCGCGTCGATAATAAAAAACAAAAATCTTGAGATCCATCAGCGTTGAAATGATCTAACGCTTGCCTCCGCAATTCCCCTTTAATACTACCGTCCAAACGTTGAAATGGGAAATGCCTCATTTGTAGATATTCTCCTAAGATATCTAGCATTCGCACCATTTGAGAGAAAATTAATACTCTGTGGCCGGTTTGCCGCAACCGAATTAATAATTTATCTAAAAGTACCAATTTTCCAGAGCCGCGTAGTAATTGCTGCAAAAAAAGAGATCCCTTGAAGCCTTAAGAACAAAGTAAATCAAATGAAATCTTACTTGAAGATGATCATATTGAGTACTGGGCAAGTCCGAATCCGTCGGTTTGGTTAGCATCGCATGATTGCAACATTTTTTAAGTTCTATCACAATATTTAAGAATGTATTTGTTGAACCTTTCACCCCTTTCCGCAGGGCGTTGTAATTTTTGTAAGGATCCATTTGTAGTACTGCTTTTGGATCGCGGTCATTTCAACCCTTAAAATTTGCTCGACTTTAGCAGGCAACGACTTTTCCACATCCTTTTTAACACGGCGCAGAATGAAAGGCTCCAATTGCTTGTGTAGCCTTTGATAACCCCTCTCCGCCGCCTTTTCGTGATCTTTTTCGAAATCTTCCCAATCTGAAAACCTAATTTGAAAAGTGAAAAAGTCATCGAAAAATATAAGCGGGGACTTACTTTTGCGGCATAATGAAATGCAGTAAAGCCCACAATTCCTTCAAACTATTCTGCAGGGGCGTTCCCGTTATTAATAATCGATGGTTCGTGTCAAATTCCATAAGTGCCTTATATAAAAGGGAATCGTCATTTTTCAATCTGAAATTGATGATGAAATAAGTGTATAAAGTTTGAAACCTAATCGCGGTTGTGGTACCTATGAGCTTCGTCTACTAGTAAAACAGCCCAACTTAAACTACCCAAGAATGCTTTGTCTTTTAAGACAATTTCGTACGTTGTAAGTATAGCGCTAAATTTCAGTCTTTTCGACCCATTGTAACACCATTCATACGAACGAATCTGAAAAATTATGAAGATGAAATTTTTTAACGATGGCCGAGGTGAAGTCTTACAATATCTCTGGAACTAACATCACCCAAATACGTAACGAAATTCAGTTCTGGCGCCCACTGAGTGAATTCGCGCTGCCAAGAAGTCATCGTCGACAATGGAACCACGCAAAGAAATGGACCGTACAATTGATGCGTGTGAAATAAATAGTATAGGAAACAGATGGTCTGAATAAAAAATAATAGTTCCATTAAAATCTAAAAAACCAATGGTTATATTTACCTTGGGGTATTTATTACCTGTATTGTTTTACCCAGCCCCATTTCATCGGCCAAAATGACGCTGTTCTCCTTCGTCCAAGCGTGAATCATCCAATTCAAACCGTCCATTTGGTAATCCCTTAATACCAGATTCTACAATACGAAAATAATAGAAAAACGAAACGGATCAAGAACGAACGCATTACTTTCTCAGTGCCCATCATATAATTCGGTTGACTTTTGACTTCGTGGAACTTGGGCCTATGCCTCAAAGCTTTACAGTGCTTCGATGGAGTACGTCTAGATTCCTCCCTTTCATTGTGTTCGGATATTTTCTTTGGCCATTTCCTTTGTATTAAAACGGAATCCTCCCATGTGGCTTCGGCATACGGAAGGCTTTCCCATTTGATATAAAAATCTATTCCGCCATCCGTCTTCTCCTGTTTAGCTATAACCCGTTCCACGTTATTATAACTCTTAAGGAGATCTTGCGACAACTCCAATTGGCATTCGTAATATTCCAAATCTTCAGGGGTAGCATGCCTCTTCCATTGCGTGAGGTCCACCTCCCTCTTGATAAAATTTTCTAATTTCTTCAAGCCCTTAACCCTCTGTTCCCTAAGGGAAGCTTCCGATTCCCAAGTATTATGTATATGGGCCCAGTCCTTCCATTTGATCAGGTACTGATCTTCAGTATTTCCAAGGTCGTTTGGATCGCATCCCTCGTTTGGATCGCCATTTTCTTCTATCGCGTATATAGTCGTTATATTCCCTGTAACTAAATCAGAACAAATCCCTTAGTACTGGTTGTACCACAAAAGATCAGATGGACCAACCTCCTTTCTTCCCTCTTCGCTGCCCTAAAATCTTCTCGATAGTTTCGCATTTCTCTTCAAGTACTGGCTCGGTATTCTCATTACATTCCACTTCTAAGAGGTCTTCAGAATCTGTCTTTTCGTCTTCACTAGCTTCCTTATAACTAATTGAGGTAGCTGCAGTCCTACGCGATACGGCCCGCCTATTATCATCATCCGATTCCACGCTGGAATCATCAGATGAATATCGAGTCTTCGTATTTTTCTTGTAATTGGAGGCGCCCTTTTGGAACCTAAGCGTTTACTCGGAACAACAACTTCTGATTCTTCCTCCGACTCTTCAAGATAACTGTCGTCATTGTAGGTCCATTCATCACTCTTCTTGGACTTCTGCTCCTTTTCCGTTTCGGAACTAGAAAGTCGGCTCTTTTTGGAACGCGAAGACCGACGCACTTCACTATTTTGAGAATCTTCTTCATTCTAAAGGACATAACTACTTAGATGAGGTATTCCAAGAATTAAGTGAGATAATTACATCTTTGGATGAGTGGTTCTCCTTTTCTGGAGATGACGCTGGACTGGTGGATCTATTGGAAGGAGCTGGAGATCTTTCTTTGTTTGAATCACTTTCAGACCCTGACGAGGATGATCCGGACTCACTTAAAATAACGCGGTCATTAATTCATGGTGAATATTTTTGAGCATATCGGAGGAGAAACCAAGTTGAAATAAATAATTAATTGCAATTCTCAAATTGTTTTTGGTAAAATTGAATACCATTAGATCAGAAAATAAAAAAGATTCCGCCCCCAAACAGATTGGTGATGCTCTCCAAAACCCTCACAGATACCAATCACAGGAACTAATTCCCAAAACGGATAAAACGACTTTGGTGAATTGTTTAAATGTGCCAAAAAGTGTTAAATTACGAATATGTTCTCCCTATAAGTAAGGTTCGATTTTGGATCGAAATTGGCGAAAGCCAAAAAGTCTAGGTAAATTTTGAGTAAAAAAATATAGTGGCGAGGCAGCATTCGAACCTTGTCCCGTTCGAATGCCAGTCCAGTGTGTAAGCCACTCTGCTACGAGGCATGGGAGTGCGGACTACCGCAGTTCACATCTATAAATTATTATTATATCACTTTTATATAAAAAAAAATAAATGTTTCCGATTAAAATAAACGTTGTGCGTGCAGAATTAAAAATATTAGGGAAACAAAAGCATATAATAAATTATAAGGAGCAAGTTTGAAGTATTTAATCACACAATTTTGTTATAATCATATTTTGTATAAGTTTTTTTTTCAGTAATTTTTTGCTGAATTGAGACCTGGTATAAATATTTTTCTTGGGGGCTCACAACCTTCCTTCCGTTGTAGCAGGAAGTGTGTTCAAGTTTTTTTTTTTTTGTGAAACATTAAAAAAAAAATTAAGTTGGCATGACGACGTGTACTAATTTAAACAGGTATATAATTATTTGCAAATATAAATTTAAAAGATTCTTTCATTTAAACGGAGGAAGCGGAAGTTAATAAATGAAATAGACTACAAAATTACGTAACGTAAATTTAAACAAGTTAAACCCCTAAATTTTCCAAAAAAATTAAAACAAAAATGGGGGAGGATATTTCAATGCAAATGAAACCCATTTCAAAATTAAAAATGCACCCAAAAACTTAAGTTTATCCAGGTGTATCAAATTTTTTCCGAACAGATTAGAATTAAAATCGACACGACCTCGTATATCTAATCATAAGGAGCTTTTATCTCAAATAATTCAATCGAACACGACTACAACCTGGTATATATTGCATGGTAAAATATCGATTTGACCTCTACGAGTTCAATTTGTCTTTCATGCCATTTATCATTCCAAAAAATTGAGCAACAAACATCAACAATATTATAATGTTACACACATGTATAGATAGTAAAAATTTTTTGCATTATTATTAACGCATATTTCGGTATTCTGAAAGGAATGTAAACAACAAACGTCTATGGGATTATTTCCGAAAGGTGTGGTAGGGGTAATTTCATTTCTTTTATTTTGACCACAGTCTCATTATAATATTTATTTACTCTGAAGTATTGTCAAGTCGATATGTTGGAAGGAATTTTTGTTAAACAAATAGCACTGCCATAAACTTTAAGCCTACACACGTGATTAATTCAGATAATTTAATTAATTTTCGTTGTCCTGAAATGAGGGTACAAAGTCTTAGATAGGCACAATGCACGTTGAAAATTAAAATTTTGGAAGTGGAAATGCTGAAAGTTCTCTTTTTGCTAAACAAAATGGATTTCGATAATGTTTCAATATTTTGACCCTACAAATGCTGTTAAAAAATTATTCTCCTTGCGTTATGAACACATATTTTGGGTAATTTGAAATATGAATTTAAAACCAAAAAAAACGTAACAAAATATCAAAGCTACGAAGTATTAGGTGATATCCAACAGTAGATGAATGTTAAGAATTAAAATTTACAAGTCGAAATATTAAAAGAAACATTTTTGTTAAACAAATAGCATTGCCATAATCTTTAACGTTACACACGTAATTAATTCTGATAGTTAAATTATTTTCATTGTCCTGAAACGAAGGTGAAAGGTTTTACGTAAGCACATTCCACGTTAAAAATTGAAATTTTGGAAGTGGAAATACTGAAAGTTCTTTTTGCTAAACAAAATGGGTTTCGATAATGTTTCAATGTTTTGACCCAACAAATGCTGTTAAAAAAATATTCTCATTGCGTTATGAACACATATTTTGGGTATTTTAAAATATGAATTTAAAAGAAACAGAACGTAAAAAATATTAAACCTACGAAGTATTAGGTGATATCCAACATTAGATGAATGTTGAGAATTAAAATTTACAAGTCGAAATATGAAAAGAAACATTTTTTTTTCGTTAAACAAATTGCATTGTCGTAATCTTTAACGTTACACACGTCATTAATTATGATAATCAAATTTTTTGTGTGGATCTCAAACGAATGTTGAAAATTTTAAATCATGTGGAATTAAAAAAAAAAATTCTGGTATTAATAACACATAATCTACAACATTTTAAAAATATGTTGTACAATAATAATACGGATAACAAAATGTACTTAAGAGGAGTTTGGTTAGGATTCAATTTTATAAACGAATTAATAGTCTAAGAAAAATAATATTTAGTTCTAAATATGTACTGATTACATCAGTAGGTCGGTACAATATACCGGGTGTGCCAGACTTCAACCCCCATGCCTGTAACTTATTTTTAAAAATAAATGAAAGAAACGATATACATTCTTAAATGAGGGGGAAGTCTTTATACGATAGGAAAAAGAAATTTACAACAAGTACGTTCGTGTAATGAGGGTGATACATATTTTTTTTTTTCAAATAACACAGTATAGATACTTTTCCCCAATCAGATTGTATCTTTCATACTCTTTACAGCCATATACATTAATGTGGGCCTTACATGAGGATTTTCGACAAAAAAATGTGACTTTTATTATCTCGATAATTTTATAAGCGTCGTAGTGAAATAATTTGATTTGGACTAAATTTAATTCCAAACGAAAAATTATTCAAAGGCTCGTTTTTTAATACATAAATGCCTTTTATAAATTCAATGTTTTTGTAGAACGCTGTTGTTTTCATCGACTACTAGATCAACTTTAAGTCAATTCTCTCATGCAAGGCCCATATTAATTTACATGGCTGTATAGTAAATAAACGATACAATCTGAAAAAAGACAGAATGAATTTGAAATTGAATATTACTGTCATGATCGAACTTTTTGTAAATTGCTCTTTCCTATCGTACTTATAAAAAAATTTCCCCCATTTAAGAATATACAGTTTGTTCTATTTATTTTTGAATATAACGACGTTCCAATAATCTGATATATATATATATATATATGTAAACCCTAAGAATTGGCTTTCATGAAAGATTTCTTTTAATATCATAAGATTTAATTAACACCTTTCCAATTGTATTCATTTAGGAATGTTGGAGTAAAACAAAAATCCTTCGAAAACTATATTTCTGAATGCCATGAAAATGTAAACAAATTAAAACAGAAAGAGGGAAATAGATTTATTTCTAATTTTCCCACGCCTATGTCAAAAAAAAGAGAGATCAAAACTTTCAACACGTTCACTCAGAAAAACAGGTCTTTCTATTAATCATAGCGATAGATTCAAAACACCTACAAAGGTACTGGAAAAAAAAAAGGAGAGTGACGATAAACCAATTATTGGAAAATTCGTTCATCATCCAAACACCCTTTTTGGAACCTCCTTTAACAGACAAGTCATACAGATAGATCATCCCTATGAGAGAATTGGCAACGATAATCGGTTTGGAGTGAAAACGACTCCTCTTTTGATTAGACCACGTGTTAAACGAGGAGAGAAAAATCATAATGTAGGTATTTGTAAGTATTCAAAATTTATATTGGCGCGAAACAAAATATCAGTTATTACCACCATTACCGATCAAAAAAATTATTTAAATCAGTCTGTAATATCAAGTCAAAATATTTTAGATACAAGTAGGTATACATATCGTCAAAAATATATATATTTATTACCTCAAAACCTTTTTAGAACACTCTACGACAGGGTTTCATTCCACATATTTCACAAAAATGTATATTGACACCATAAGAAGTTATTAATTTTTACCACGATTTACTATCGGGAATCAATATTTAGAACCGGTAAAATTTTTTCCTATAAATCCCCTTCGACATAAAAAGGTTGAAGTATTTTAGACACATGTATGTATATCTAGATATCTTGGAGCCCCTTTTGGAACACTAAAATGGGATTTTATTTTATATTTTTTCCAATATTTATGTATATGGAAGTTATTAATTTTTACCACTAATTACTATCGGGAATCAGTATCAAAAAATTTCCTATAAATCACCCCTTTGACATAAAAAGGTTGAAGTATTTTAGACACATATATATCTAGATATCTTCGAGGCCCCCTTTAGAACACTCTAAAAGGGATTTTATTTTATATTCTTTCCAATATTTATGTATATTGACACCATAGGAAGTTATTCATTTTTACCACTAATTACCATCGGGAATTAGTATTTAGAACCGTCAAAAAATTTCCTATAAATCCCTCCTTCAACATAAGAAGGTACAAGTATTTTAGACACATGTATACTAAGATATCTTGGAGCCCCTTTTGGAACAATCTACAAAGGCATTTTCTTTTATAATTTTTTTCAATATTTATAGAGACACAATAAAAAGTTATTAATGATTACTACTATTATTCTCTGGAATCAGTCTTTTAGAAGCATAAAAAGGAAATCATTTAAATCCCCCAAAGCCGTTGAAATATTTTAGGTAGACGGTTCGATATGTCCAAAAAATATTTATTATCCAAAACATCGCGCCAATTTTTACAGAAAATAAATAAATATATTGGGCTAACTATTTCCTATATTTATACCTATTGGTGCTATAAAACAATTATTAATTATCATCAGTATTACTTTACGAATGGATCTTCAGATCTATCCATACTATTACTATTAAGATATCTTCGAAAATGTCATCGTTACCTCAAAACCCCACTTATAACACTACAAATTCATATTGGCGTTATAAAAAAAAATTAGATAATTATTATCTACCACTGTTACCCATCAAAAATAATCGAATCCCCCTCTAGAACGATAAGAGATTAAAATATTTTAGATGGAAGTATGAATATCATTTGAATACCACTATTTGGAAAAAAAAATTGAGCTATGAATTTATTCGCAAAATTTATGTTGGTGCCACAATTTTTTTGAACTATTACCACTATTATTTTCTCGAACGGATCTGCACACCCACAAAGAAAAAAACTTGAATTCCCTCATAACATTAAGGGGGCGAAATATTTTAGATACCGGCACGTATGGATATTTTGGAAAATATTTATTCCGCCATACCCCCATTTCAAAGACTGCACAAACTTATTTTTCTAATTTTTTCTACACGAAACTTGATTATTTGCCATCAAGAAAAAATATTAAAATTATCATAAGTGCATCAAATTAATTGTTCTCACTATAAAAAATCATCAAGATCAAAATATTGAAATACATGTTTAAAAGACAATACATTAGGATTTATAAAATATTTTTTACTTTACCTGTCTGAGCCTGAATTGTTTGATGAAGAATCACTTTTGCTATCGTTGTCTGAACCAGAACAGGAATTTTCCGAGTCGGACGCTTCGCCACTCTAAAAATTGTGCAGAATCATACTGAAGAGCATTAGACAATCAAAGATTTTATGGTAAAAAAATAAATAAAAATAAAATCGAAAACGTGGAAAAATTATAAACATATTTCCTGCAGTTAATCTTATTTTTTCTAATGAAGACTTTGAGCACATTGAACCAAACAGTTGATGCCGATGGACATTGATATGAATTTTGGTTATGTTGGGGTGTCTTTTCCCAAATCTCCATCAATGAAATTGAAACGAAATAGCAAGTAAATTTAAGAATGAAAAAACGGGGAATATTTATCTGAAGTTGTTGATGTTTCTACAACAAATCCCATGAGTTTTTGTTTGTGATGTATTATAAGGGGGTACGATATTGGACACACTAGATTACTGTAAGATTTAAAAAAATGTTTTGAAAAAGGTAATAAATAATTCTGAATATTTAACTTGATTCCTTTGATTGAAGTGTGGAAATTATTAATTTTAAATACAGTTCTGACGGGTGGAAATAAACAAAAATTATCATACGATGTCCATGAAGGGTGCCAGTCAAAATTCTGCAGAAATTGTACCCCACTGGTAGTTCTTGGCTAAAATCCTAGGTTTTGTGTATGTTTTAATGGGCACAATGATACACTAGTTGTTCAGTAACATGCTTTACTTTTATAGCATTGTTTTGTACATAAATCAAACAGCAAAAATTCAAAATTTTGGAAAATAATTGGTCAAGTTACTTTGCAGAAGTGTAGGTCTGTAACAAAGAAACTATACATTACAAAACAATATTTAAAGCTTGCAAATCGTGGACTACACTCTAGAGAATATGTAGGGTGGTTTAGGATGAAATAAAACACAAACTTTGAGCTAAAATTGCGAAAAAGGGTCCATCTCAAAAATCGGAAATTTTGGCCTGGACGGAGTCCATACACCCTAAAGAACCTGCAAAAGCGAAAAAAACCGTGGAACACACCTTGCCAGGGGGTTAAATCGCTAAAAAACCACTTGTAAACAATAAAATACAGAGTAATGTTAAATAATATGTTACTAAAAATGGAGCCACGCCCTTGGGTTCACATTGGCGTCGTAGCTAGGAAACACCATAGAAAACAAGAAAATGCATTAAAATGAAATAAATTAATAATTATTTAGTATTTAAAAGGGGTTTCTTACCTCGGGCATTTTGCTAGAAGTCTTTGGATCGTTAAATGTACACGCTACGTAAAATCGATTATATAATAAATTGCCGTAATTGCGAGTGCATTTCCGAAATTTTTCATAACGTTAAATTAATAAAAATACTGCAAATAAACACAAAATCCGCAATATCGAAAAAGTCATACCAAACAGGCTAACGTTCACGCCATTTTGTGTCACCACTCTGCTCGGGGAAATCTATTATAACGTGAAAAACGCGATAAATCGGGGAAAAAACCAAAAATTCACGATTTAAAACACGAAAAACACGTAAAGTTTACGTTATAGGTTAGTGTATCACTGAATATATACACGGATATAACATCGGGTTGCGTTATACGATGCCACGATAATCGCAGTGTGCCATTTTAACTTTCTTCTGAATCGACAGCATAGCCAAATCACGATCCGGGATAGAGGGGGCGCTGACGGCGAAAATGTTTCGTGCTGACGTCATCCGTTGGTCCTTACGCGCGTCGACGTAAAGGCTATATTCGCAAATCACGAGACGAATAACAATATCCAATCAAATTCGGCTCAAACTACGGTTTTCCGTTTCCGCGCGAAAAGGCGAGGAAATTCAAAATAACCAATTCTACATGTTTAATAGAAAATATGCTGTATTTTCTATTGATTTTCATTGTAATACATACATCACATATACAATTTTCATTATTCGTTTCATCACATTCCTTAATGGTAATAAATGCAAGAAAAATCACTTCCTATTGCGAATAGTGTAAAAAAATTAATCTATTCCGTTTTGGGCAACTAGAAATTTGTATAAAAATTAGTTCAAATACAATTAATTATAGAGTCTTAGGTCCAAATATCAGCAACTAGATTAATAGAAAATAGATTGCAAATATTGGATTTATTCCCTTTAAAAAATAATAAAATTTGCCCAGTGAAGGTAACACTTATAGGGCAAATTTAAGTACACGTACACATTTCAAAAATTTCAGCAAACCCCTGGTAATACAAATTTTAATTTAAAAAAATTTCGTATACTAAATTTTTTTTAATTTACTCAACCACGAAACGTAAACTTATTAACTTGATTAAGGTACAGGGATACCCCGCATAGTGCGGTTTCACTATAGTACAGCTTTAAATTTCCAAAAATTTGCATAATTTTACATATTGAAAACTAAATTAAAATTTTGTAAAATTAATACATATATACAATAAACACATCTCCCAAAAAAATCTTGAATGGTTTTTCGCAGTTTGTCGTTTTTCTAGGGGAAATCCCCACGGTTCTTTCAACAGTACATAGGTACCCATGTCGTCAATAAAATAGGTACGCATCCTTTGGCGTTGAACTTTCATGCACAAATTTTTATTTTAAAATAATTCCCAATAAAATTTTCAACTGGCAAAGTTGTATCTATGCTTGTTCAGTTTGTTAGAACCGTTATCTAAGCTTGCTAAAGGTTTTCAGTAACAATGTTCGGTGACCACTAAAATAGTACTTTGTAAATATCTGTTACATCTCTATAAATTATACAAAAATACTTAAAAGGTTTGATGTTACGGCCAATTGTTACAGCGTTCTGTATTGTTACTTTTGGCCTCTCGCTCCACCTCTGACGTGTAAATGGCGCCCCGTCTTTTTAGGTTTTGATACAATTCGCGCCTTTTGTGACATTCTGCTCATGGCGTTCGGTTGAACAGGTCGTTTTCCGTGAATAGGTTATTCCGTTTTCGCTTTAAAGTCTCGTTTGTCGAGGATATACACGGAAAATCGGAAGTTAATATTACGCTTCCGAACGCTGTTCGAACTAATCGACCACGATTGTGCGATTGCTTTTCCCTCAATTGGAGGAAGCTAGTATAGGCTAGTGTGCTCTAGAATAAACTAGTGTAGAGCTAGTAGAGTGCTAGTTGAACTAAGATTATTCAAGAACATCCAAGAATTAACGTAAAATTTGGAAGGAATTCAATTTACTGTCGGCTGATTTCCCGACATTTTTACACCGAGTGCGAGAAAATCCGCCATCATTGACAGCTTCCGTTCGATACCGAATATCACACCGTACGGACGTCGACAACAGGAAATAACATTCCGTTAAGTCCCACTTTTATTTGATTTTATTTATATTTTTGCATCGTTGAGTTTTTGGGAAAAAATTCCTAAAATATTTTCATTTAAAGTTAGTAAGTTAGTAAATCGGGGATTTTCTTACTTTTGAAACATTCAATTCTTTTAGTATTTCTGCTAAAGTTGTAACATGGCCTTAAGGCCTCTGGAATTCCAACGGTTACCGAGAGTATTGTAACCATTAGGTACGAAGCTAACTTAATTGAATTTAAATTAATCGATACACCTTAAGTGAGAAATAAAGTGCTGTTCAACGTCATTCTCTCGCCTCAAGTTATTTGTTATTTCGTTTATGTTATTTGTAAATATAATTTTCAAGTAATTTTGCTAGTCGCTTCACGACCGACTAAAAGTTCCAGAACGTAGAGGGTTCGGATAAACTCGTTTCACTTACTAAAGAAGCTGGCGGGTATCTCTGACTCCAAACACCTAGATGTGATCCAGTTCTATAATTGGAGAGTGGCGCCTTGTTACTAAATTTTCGAACTTATACCGTTTTAACTGGACCAGCACGGCGTGGATCATTTTTATCACCAACTAAGTGGGTTGTTCGAACTGTAACGCCAAATTTCCGTATCGGTCACGTTTCCGACTTTTCCTCGTAATAGTATCACTTTATCGAAAGTTTTTGAAGCCAGTTACAATGGTTTAGTATGGTAGATTTGATATAAAATCAATATTGATAGGAATGTGATCGTTAGATGGATCGTGAACAGATTTGCACTCCTAAATCTCAGAAATCAAAATAAATCCAATAATTTCATTGTCAAATCATTGGGGCGATCAAAAATTTTTGTTACACATCCCATGAAATCCCAAAACCGGGTAGAAAAACGTGGAGGTCTAAGAATAAAAATGAAATTAATAATGAACTGTCAGCTAAAACTAGACGAGGGTGACTATACAGTATGAAACTACCTGGGCCAATACCTCGTAAAATTTCGTTACTCAGGAAAGCAAACTTGCAGAAGAGGAAAGCCTTTGCACTTGCTCATAGAAAGTGTACTGGACAACGTCCTGTGGAGCAATTTATTTCGAAATGACGCTGGAAGGAATGTAGGATGTCCAAAAGAATTTTCTCCTGCTATATAAAAACCATTAAATATGGTGAAAATACAATGGTATGGGTTTCTTTCTCCTGGAATGGAGTGGGACCAATTTATTTGATTAGTGACACTATGACTAAGAGGTTTTAAAGGTATACTGCAGGATGTCCTTATCCTATGCTGAAGATACATATGCCACCTCTGTGGCGCTAAGCACTCTTCAAAGCTGGTAAGTGATTGGTTTCGGAACAATGGAATTCGAGTAATGGAATGGCCAAGTCAATCACCTGATCTTAATCCAATTGAACACTTTCGAAGGGATCTTAAGATAAGAGTTTGAAAGGAAACCTATCACAGTAAGATCGAATTATGGCAAAAAATCTGAAAAAATTGTTATGATACTCCAATAGAGACTTGTCGCACACTTATTAATTGCATGTCTAATAGAATAGAAAAAGTCGTCCAAAACAGGGGAGGATACAAGTCATATTAGTTATATAAATTATTTATTTAATTTTTTTTAATGTTATTTTATTTTTATCTATTTAGTAATATTAATAAGTTGCTTGTCCCTATTTCAATGACCACATGAATTTTCGACTTTGTCTTGTAAATAATAGAATCTGAGTTTATAATAAAATCTGAAATAGTATTTTTCTTTATTTACACCGCTCAACAATAAATTAACTATTTTAACAAATATTAATTAATTAAATAATTGTTTGGTCGCGAGGTTTTCAGTTGAATTGGCTCACTCTGTATATTAGTTGACCGAAATAATTTTTAGAGGTACGGTTTTTTAAAATAAACCAGTGTAGGGATGATTCTGATATGGGGAGGTAAGGGGAGGAGTATGTAAAATTAAGTTTGTTTTGTGCAACGTTTCAAAACTAGAAGCAAGTACAAACGATATGGGAAGTAAGTACACGGTTTCCAAGTCATCTTTAGCGAGAACTGGTTTTAGTGTTACCAACTTGTGACAAATACTGCTAAATGAATACTGACAATAAGCATGCCTACCAATTTCTACTCTACGCTATAATACAAAACGGCGTCTGAAAAGGAAAAAGACACACTTACAGAAATTCTTTTAAATAATATGGAAAGACAACAGTCCATTGGGTACTGCACTTCCTCCTAAGATCGAAACGTTCTATACCAAACAATTTCTGATAGTTTTATGTAACGCGCAGGTCCTATCAACACATTAAATTCTGATTATTTCGGCAGTTATTGCATTCTACTAGAACATTATCCTGCCGTTAGCTCCATTAACCAATAAACGTTAAACAGAAAATACGTATGTGTATAGACGCTATGAAAAATTGCTAGGCAAACAATCAGGACTAAAATCACGAAATCTTAGAGTGGTTAATAAACTGTTACCAACTGCAATTTTTTTGTTGTAAAAACACTAAATTTTCACTCGGAAATTGGAAAACAACACTACCATCCGACGCGAACCAAAATTTTAGTTGATAGCACTTCGAACCAAATTTAAATTGGTATCAATTGTAATGTTGCTAAAAATTATTTTGAGTTTATTGGAAATTTGTTTAGTTGGTTAATTGCCAAAATTTACCAAAGTTCACTAGAGTCTATCAAGTTGTATTTTGAGCGGTTGACAGGGCTCTAGTGCACTTCGTAATTTTAGTAACTAACAAACGAAGCAATGATTGTCAACTACACTAAAATAATTTATTCTTTATATTCACACTTCGATTGATATAGTGTCATTCATTCTCTTTGATTCTTACGAAAATTAATCGGCAAATTAATTTATAGAGTAAAACTTTTATACTTTTATACATATACATTTAAAATACGGTTTTAACATCTAAAGTTCAAGTAATAAAATTTTATATTTAAATTTTTGAATTGATATACTTAAATTGCTAGAATCCACTTCATAATGATTGCAAAAATTGTGCTCTACTATCATTAAACCCGAAGCAGAAAAAATTATTGCTTTAGAACCTGTGCGGTACGATTTACATTCACCCCCTCGTAAACGTAAACTACTTGCAGTCCGAATCTGTCACAGGTTTGAGTTTCGAGGGGAGTGAACAGACCGAACCCTAGTGACGATAGTCACCCATGCAGTGTACCTTGTCGACTGTGAATAGCGCGCGATTAATGCTTAGTGCAGTGCGATGCGGCCACTCAAATTTAAACAAATAAAGAGAATTAGTATTTTATGCTAATATATTAAAAATTATTTCTAAGACATTGAATTAATATAGTTGACTTGCTACAATTTACTACATAATGATTGCAAAAATTGTGCTCTACTATCATTAAACCCGAAGCAGAAAAAATTATTGCTTTAGAACCAGTGCGGTACGATTTATATTCACCCCCTTCGTAAACGTAAACTACTTGCAGTCCGAATCTGTCACAGGTTTGCGTTTCGAGGGGAGTGAACAGACCGAACCCTAGTGACGATAGTCACCCATGCAGTGTACCTTGTCGACTGTGAATAGCGCGCGATTAATGCTTAGTGCAGTGCGATGCGGCCACTCAAATTTAAACAAATAAATAGAATTAGTATTTTATGCCAATATATTAAAATTATTTCTAAGACATTGAATTAATATAGTTGACTTGCTACAATTTACTACATAATCATTGCAAAAATTGTGCTCTACTATCATTAAACCCGAAGCAGAAAAATTTATTGCTTTAGAACCTGTGCTGTACGATTTATATTCACCCCACTCGGAAACGTAAACTACTTGCAGTCCGAATCTGTCACAGGTTTGCGTTTCGAGGGGAGTGAACAGACCGATCCCTAGTGACGATAGTAGCCCATGCAGTGTACCTTGTCGACTGTGAATAGCGCGCGATTAATGCTTAGTGCAGGGCAATGCCGCCATCCAAATTTAAACAAATAAAGTGAATTTTTATTTTATGCTAAAATATTAAAAATTATTTCTAACACATTCAATTAACAGAGTTGACTTGCTACAATTTACTTCATAATGATTGCAAAAAATTGTGCTCTACTATCACTAAACCCGAAGCAGAAAAATTATTGCTTTAGAACCTGTGCCGTACGATTTACATTCACCCCCTCGTAAACGTAAACTACTTGCAGTCCGAATCTGTCACAGGTTTGAGTTTCGAGGGGAGTGAACAGACCGAACCCTAGTGACGATAGTCACCCATGCAGTGTACCTTGTCGACTGTGAATAGCGCGCGATTAATGCTTAGTGCAGTGCGATGCGGCCACTCAAATTTAAACAAATAAATAGAATTAGTATTTTATGCCAATATATTAAAAATTATTTCTAAGACATTGAATTAATATAGTTGACTTGCTACAATTTACTACATAATCATTGCAAAAATTGTGCTCTACTATCATTAAACCCGAAGCAGAAAAATTTATTGCTTTAGAACCTGTGCTGTACGATTTATATTCACCCCACTCGGAAACGTAAACTACTTGCAGTCCGAATCTGTCACAGGTTTGCGTTTCGAGGGGAGAACAGACCGATCCCTAGTGACGATAGTAGCCCATGCAGTGTACCTTGTCGACTGTGAATAGCGCGCGATTAATGCTTAGTGCAGGGCAATGCCGCCATCCAAATTTAAACAAATAAAGTGAATTTTTATTTTATGCTAAAATATTAAAAATTATTTCTAACACATTCAATTAACAGAGTTGACTTGCTACAATTTACTTCATAATGATTGCAAAAATTGTGCTCTACTATCACTAAACCCGAAGCAGAAAAAATTATTGCTTTAGAACCTGTGCCGTACGATTTACATTCACCCCTCGTAAACGTAAACTACTTGCAGTCCGAATCTGTCACAGGTTTGAGTTTCGAGGGGAGTGAACAGACCGAACCCTAGTGACGATAGTCACCCATGCAGTGTACCTTGTCGACTGTGAATAGCGCGCGATTAATGCTTAGTGCAGTGCGATGCGGCCACTCAAATTTAAACAAATAAATAGAATTAGTATTTTATGCCAATATATTAAAAATTATTTCTAAGACATTGAATTAATATAGTTGACTTGCTACAATTTACTACATAATCATTGCAAAAATTGTGCTCTACTATCATTAAACCCGAAGCAGAAAAAATTTATTGCTTTAGAACCTGTGCTGTACGATTTATATTCACCCCACTCGGAAACGTAAACTACTTGCAGTCCGAATCTGTCACAGGTTTGCGTTTCGAGGGGAGTGAACAGACCGAAGCCTAGTGACGATAGTAACCCATGCAGTGTACCTTGTCGACTGTGAATAGCGCGCGATTAATGCTTAATGCAGGGCAATGCCGCCATCCAAATTTAAACAAATAAAGTGAATTTTTATTTTATGCTAAAATATTAAAAATTATTTCTAACACATTCAATTAACAGAGTTGACTTGCTACAATTTACTTCATAATGATTGCAAAAATTGTGCTCTACTATCACTAAACCCGAAGCAGAAAAAATTATTGCTTTAGAACCTGTGCCGTACGATTTACATTCACCCCCTCGTAAACGTAAACTACTTGCAGTCCGAATCTGTCACAGGTTTGAGTTTCGAGGGGAGTGAACAGACCGAACCCTAGTGACGATAGTCACCCATGCAGTGTACCTTGTCGACTGTGAATAGCGCGCGATTAATGCTTAGTGCAGTGCGATGCGGCCACTCAAATTTAAACAAATAAATAGAATTAGTATTTTATGCTAATATATTAAAAATTATTTCTAAGACATTGAATTAATATAGTTGACTTGCTACAATTTACTTCATAATGATAGCAAAAATTGTGCTCTACTATCATTAAACCCGAAACAGAAAAAATTATTGCTTTAGAACCTGTGCCGTACGATTTACATTCACCCCCTCGTAAACGTGAACTATTTTCAGTCCGAATCTGTCACAGGTTTGCGTTTCGAGGGGAGTGAACAGACCGAACCCTAGTGACGATAGTCACCCATGCAGTGTACCTTGTTGACTGTGAATAGCGCGCAATTTATGTTCAGTGCAGTGCGATGCAGCCATCTAAATTGAAACAAATAAAGTGAATTTCTTTTATGCTAACATATTAAAAATTATTTCTACGACATTGAATTAATATAGTTGACTTGCTACAATTTACAACATAATGATTGCAAAAATTGTGCTCTACTATCATTAAACCCGAAGCAGAAAAATTTATTGCTTTAGAACCTGTGCTGTACGATTTATATTCACCCCACTCGGAAACGTAAACTACTTGCAGTCCGAATCTGTCACCGTTTTGCGTTTCGAGGGGAGTGAACAGACCGAAGCCTAGTGACGATAGTCACCCATGCAGTGTACCTTGTCGACTGTGAATAGCGCGCGATTAATGCTTAGTGCAGGGCAATGCCGCCATCCAAATTTAAACAAATGAAGTGAATTTTTATTTTATGCTAAAATATTAAAAATTATTTCTAACACATTCAATTAACAGAGTTGACTTGCTACAATTTACTTCATAATGATTGCAAAAATTGTGCTCTACTATCACTAAACCCGAAGCAGAAAAAATTATTGCTTTAGAACCAGTGCGGTACGATTTAAATTCACCCCACTCGGAAACGTAAACTACTTGCAATCCGAATCTGCTACCGTTTTGCGTTTCGAGCGGGGTGAACAGACCGAACCCTAGTGACGATAGTCACCCATGCAGTGTACCTTGTCCACTGTGAATAGCGCGCGATTAATGCTTAGTGCAATGTGATGCAGCCATTCATATTTAAACAAATAAAGCGAATTTTATAAATTCTCAAGCTTTTAATTCCTAAAATTGATCATTAAAAGTAGACCAAAAATGTGTGGGTTCAGAACGCATACAGTACGATGGATATCGCCCCGACAAATAAACTGGACGATTTGTACTAATGATCAGAGAGAAATGATTTCTTACAAATCTCGATTGTAATATCTTGCAATCTATTTTCTATTTGGATACATGTATAATTGTTGATATCGATTTGCATTTAAAATATTGATCGATTCGATGCATTTAGTGATTTACAGCCTTCTTAGTTTCTATCGTTCCACATTTACGGATATATGATAGGAGAGCATACCTAGGACTCGTTAAAATTACATCTAGATTTTAAAGACAGTAGTATACGGATATAATTTCGTAAAACGTTGTACATTTAGATTATATTTAGTAATAATGTAAATAACACTCTTTGAACATTTAGAATATTTAGAATATTTAGAAGCGTCAAAAATACTTTTTTTGTTTGTTTTTAATAGTAAAATACATCTAATATCGGGAAAATCTTTGAAATATTTAGAATATTTTTTGTTTTTCTTTACGCATATACATCTAGATTTGTTGGTAAAACACTGAGATTGGTTTGATAATCCACTTCTACTTTAGAATATAGGTAATTCATTATCACATCATAAAATGGTACATTCAGTAGACAGATAGGAATAATTTGATAATTGATGATTTAATTGTAGGAAAATTTCGAAGATTCTTTCGTTGAATTTGAAAATACTAAAAGAAAACGGAAATTCACATAAAGATAAAATGACATCTTAGGTAACGCATCATTTCGAAATATCAAATCGATTCCTTGTGTTCTATATTTCATAAAAAATAGAACACACAAAACTCGTTTTTAGATCACACCGAACGTGTTCGAGTGTCATTTTGTTATCATAAGAAATTAATGTACAGAAACTAATTAAATATTTCAGCGAACACATCAAAATATTTCTTTCGTTCAAAGTTATACTTAATACAATAACAAACAAATATTTGAAGGAAACGTTAATAATTAACAAGTCAGATCTGATTTTAGGTAAGATTGATTTCGATTCTCATTCTTTTGCATGGAAATTTTCAGTCTGTATAAAAAAATAAACTATCACAGAATCTATATGATAAAATATCTCAGACTGTTCTAAGGTGTGACTACAGAAAAGAAAGATGTAAATAAGCGAAGAATAACCGACCGTCTTGTAGACACGCGTGACGGAAGAGGGTATGATTTACAAAAAAAATTGTTATGCCTATTCCTTGTTGGTACGATCGATGATGATGGTGTGGTGAGCAATTTACTGATATGATCTAACATTTCCTTGGCACATATTTGGAGTCGAGCACTCAAACAACTTATTTTTTATATATATATTTTTAGTACGATTAAATTTCCAAGACAAACATTGATTTAAATCTTAAAAAACGTTGTACACAAGAAATACCCTAAAAACCGTTTCGAAATCGACTCTAACTTAGTAATCACCAGAGTTCGGCAAGAGCGTAGGAGATGTCATTCTACTACATTGGCTTAGTGGCTGAGTGTCAGTTTAAAATCGTAAAATCACAATGTCATCTCCAATATATTTTGCAAAAATAAGGAAATATCAATGCGAGGGTCAGCACCGGTACAGTGTACGTATGTATACGGCTCGGTGGCTCCGAACGTTGCACCGAAACGTAGGAAGGATAAAAGATTAAGACTCCAGTGACGCGTAGGTTACATTGCAAATCCAACGTTTAAGCACAGAATGGGAAGCGACAAAATTAGAAAATCTCGTGGTAAATTTTGTATGCGCATGTCCGGCAGCCATGGTTTAAATACGACGACACTGTCTATATTAGGCTAGCTTCATTAGTGTTATTATTCTGGGATGGTATATTCATATTAGAATTAAAATACACGATGACTGTTGTGTTTCATTGATTTAACTTTTTAGCAAATACTATTCTCTTAACATAATTCAAAAACGCTAATATTTTTCAATTAATACGAACAAATCTGCACTTATTGGAATTTAGAAATTGCTATTTCGAGGTCATTCAAATCGATCACGTGAACATCGAAGCTGCCGACACACCTTGTCGCTTCTGTCTATTCTGTGTGAAGTAGAATGACCCATCCCATACGCTCTTGCCGGATCCTGGTAATCACTATAAACACTGAGTTGAATGAGTATTAAAACTCGTATCGGTGTACAACACAAATTTGATATTATTTTTAAAAAATGCATAAAAACTTTGCTGGGTGTTCGGTCCCCGACTACTGATGAGCAGGCGAACGAAGTTAAACAAGCACGACCTGTCCTAATATCCACTTAACCATGTAAATGATATGGGACCAAGTTTCCTAGCGTTTACATTTCTTTGTCTAAATAATTAATACACTCGCCTTTACTGGCGGTTCCCAATTATTTCCTTTTGAAACTTCAAAAATTCATTTCGGCTTTTCTGAGATAATAGGAAAATACCATAAACAACCAGCGGTAGAATCTACCCCCAGCATCCATGGTAGATTCGCTGACAGTAGTAGAACCACATTCATAGCGTTTCAACGCCAACCGCCTAACTTTGTTAACGACTAAACGATACGTGTTTGAATGTCAAAACGGTACTCCGGATTGGATAGCATCAAGCTTGCACAGCCACCCAGAAAATGCGTTTCGGTTCACTACATCGATTTGGTGTAGCATAAACGAGGCAGACCCTAGTGATCACTATTTACACGCAATTTTCAATCAAAATATTACCCCTCAGCGAACGAACGCCGCCATATTCGCGAAAAATGAAAATATTTTCGTAAGATCGAATGCCATTCAGGCATGACGTAGTATTCTAAGAAATTAGTTCTTATTTGTTGTTGTTATTATTGTGCCGGAAAGCATGGGAAGACGAGAACGTTGTAATTTTGTCGAGTATTTGGGACAAAAATCACACACATAAATGGAAAAATACGATTGGCCAAGTAGATGTTGCAATGAATTATTATTTGAATAATTTTATGGGTGGAGTTAATAGGGTCAACAGTGGTCAGCCGGGGCCAGTGTTATATTGTTTTCTAAGAAAGTCATTAAAGTGGTGGCGAAAATTGTTTTTCGTGAGCTTGGAAATTTGCTGCGTTAATTCATATATACAGTGTGTGTCCACGGATTGACGCATGAATAGGTTAAAAATGTTTTAAATTCTTGAGTTAAAATCTCATCTTGTGAGGTTCAGTTCTGCTTATTACGAAAAGTCAAGCTTGTCTTAGTAATTAAAAAAAAAAGAAATCATAAATCAATATAATATATAGTAAAGTGCATTTTCTGTAGGAGATGCCACCAAATACTATTGAGTAACGTTGAGAATACAAAATTTCAAAGCACTATGGTTATTTTGATTTTTTGTTAATTTTGTTTTTCTTTTTTAATAAAAAGATATTTAATGAAAATAAACCGATCTTGTTGATATTTTGCATACTTGCATAATTTATTATTCTGAACAACCTTTATTGACGAAATTTTTCAATATCTTCAACATGAAAGGTACTTACATACGTCATTAACAAAGAAATTAAGTATCAAAGTAGGTAAAAGTGGAATTTTGTATTATTACTCAGTGTTCCTTTACGAACAATTTTTTAATATTTTGTCGTATGTACTACAAAAAATGTACTTTATTACAATTTTTGTTTAAATTTCCACGATCTACTACTAATTTTTTTAATAGAACGACACAAATTAGTTTCTGCCTAGGCAGGACTAACCGCCCACAAGTTTGAATTTCAAGTCCGATATTTAAAAAACAAAACAAATTTTTCTTATTCATGCGTCGATCCGGGGACAGAGTGTCTAGCAATCTAGGCTGGACAACAAAGCCTACAAATGAATGCAAAACCGATTTCCCTATTTAAAATTCAGAAAAAAAAAATGTTTTTATTTTTGATTAAATTCTTGGTGTAGATAAAGTGTGAATTTATAAATAAATATATTTATTAAAATTATGCTCCTGCAAATTTTTTTGGATCTGTTGACGATAGTTTCGAAAAACTAGGTCGTTCGCTAAGGGCTAACTTCTCGAGTTGAGTAGATCTTAAAACTGACATCGGTTTATCGTATAAAACAAAAAAAAAGGAAAGGCATAACAATTTTTAAATCACTAAAATCCATAGTACACCTTGTAGTTACAATCTGATTTACACTCGAAAGTAAACCCATGGTCATCCCCTTACACAATAAACCTCACTTATTCTACATACTACTATAACCTATACACTTATAAATCTGACTTGCAAAAGGGTATACTTTCAACCATACACTAGGCCCAATCGAATGATTTAATCAAAAAGTCGTTTAGATGATGTACCTCACTTGGAATTTTTAAAATATAAAAATACCTTTCACTCGGAATATTTCAGGCTGTAACTATATAAATATACTTTTTTTTTAGAAAATCTAAATTTTATTCTATTGCTTGCTATAGAAAGCGTATTCGTATTTGCTGTGCCCTCTTTGACCACTATATATCGTTCCCTCATAAATATATAAAAATCGAATGACATCTGGGTTAATGATGATTTCATATCGGGAAGGTTTTTTAGAATTCTATCACATATGTGTAGGGAACTACGTTGCATTTCTATTATTACCAATGTATATTGTATTAAAATAACCCTTTTATTAGGGATACGTGTTTATACAGTGCAATACAGCAAATAAAAGATGGAAGAGCTAAATATGGAAACGTACAAAATATCTTTCGAATGAAATAAAAGAAATAAAAAAATATATAAAAAAGCTAAAAGCAATTCTCTCTTAGGTTACGTACATTAATAATACATTTATAAATTTTAAGTCTTACATTGATAACACTAAGATTTTTTTGTCCTTTTTTTGTTGTGTATATATATATATTTTGTATTTAATGATTTATAAGGGTATGTTTTCTTGGAACAGGTACTCTCAAAACTAGGGCACTTTCAGCCGATATAATTGGCAAAGCGTTTTCGCAATGATACTTAATCAAATGGCTCACGCTCTTGAACATTCTGTCCTTTGTACGGACCTAATTAGAAAAAATATCTATTGTAGGAAGCAGCCTAGATATCTAGAAGCTAACATAAAACTTACCACGCCATCCGGATCAATCAGAAGTAAATGCTTCTTTGTGTTGTCTTGCATCCCAGATAAAACGTACTGACCTTCGGAGTTGGGGGATTCCCTCACCAAAAATCCCCATCGTTCACCAACAACCTCTCAGCTTCGGCGCGATTGATCTGTCCATGAAACCAAATCTCATTTTGAAGTTCAGCCAAATGAATCGGATCCATTCTTCTGCTGTGTAACGGTGGGTGAGTAAATGGTTCTGTAACAAATAGAAATTATCGTTCGATTTTTTGATATCAATCTATGAGGCTGATGAAATAGAATATATTCTTAGAAGTTGGCAACAACGATTTGTTACGACGTTTCTAAATATCACAGTGACAAATTCTGACAATTCTTGATCATCAAAACGTCCCCTACCGAGCCGTTTTTAACCCAGGGCGTGTACCGAAATATAATATATAATAAAATAATTAAATAAAAATATATACTTTCTAGTTTTTAAAGTCAATTTGTTCAGTTCTAAAGAGAGTAATGAAACTATAATGTGCACTACATAATATTTTTCATAATTAATGCATCAAATTAAAACAGTAGATAGTTCAAACAAAATAAAACAAAATTTGTAAAGAAAATATTTTCCTGCTATCACAGGAAAGCCACAATTAATTTTTGAAGTTTCGCAAGCTTCGTAAGGTGCATTTGAGAGTCACTGCCAGTACGCGATGAAGTAGGATGTTAATTTGTTCGACGCCGAAATGTAAATGGTAAAAGTTGATTATCTTCGTTATACCGCACCTGTTGTAAATCATATCTACCAAGAGGAAATACCTTCCTACTATCACAGAAATTTTTGAGGTTTTGCAAGTTTCATAAGGAACATTTTCATTGTCGCTGAAAATGTGCGATGAATCTGGATGTTTATTTTTAGACATAGAAACGTAAACGGTAGTAAAATTCAGGACATATCTGGAGCAGTATCAAGTTTATCATTTTAATCATATCGACGCTCTTCGAACATGTGATTGAAAAATAATGGCAAAAGTTTAGAATTTATAGAAAAAATATAAACACTTGTAAAATCCAGGATATATGTCAAGCAAGGTGAAGTGCTTATTTCGATAAAACGCTTCTTGTTTACTTAATGGCCGGATATTATGCATACATACATACACCCGGCAGCGCTTTTTAAACTGCAGTCTTATTTGCCCAATTCCTTTTTAATGATTTTTGCACTCACTGACTTACTTTTACCTCATATAATCTTGTAAACAAATTTGACGCGTTAGTTCAGACAAACTATGTGCAACAAAAGAAATACTTCATTCACAACGAAGCAAGGGTGGTTTTTGAGGACAAGTACAAAATGTATACTGCCAAATGGGAAACTGCAACAAAGAAAACGGGTGGGGATGGGCCAAAAAATTGTTGGAAGGGGCTAAATTGAAGAAATAGTGAATGGAATAAGGCAACAGAGCTTCGAGAAGATAGCAACATAATTAAACTCAACTCAACAAGTCCGACACTTAAGTTAATCGGTAGAAAGCGGAGTCTACATATATATAATATACTAGCTGTTAAGCCTGTCCCTGCCAGGCAGGAAGAAAAAGAAAATCTGCTTGGCAGAAAAAAGCAAACAATTAAATAAGGATTGTTAGGACTATATGCTAGGCAATTTTCAGCTTCCTATGTCATTAGGAGGCTTTAATATAAGCTAAAATATTAAAAAATTGAATTTTGCCACGCCCACGCCACGCCTCCGCCCACAGGCCAAAAATCAAAAATCCGGCTACGTTAGGATTTGGCCTAGGCGTTTTACTATAGGCATGCCAATTTTCAGCTTTCTAGCCCATCAGTGGGCTTCAAAAAGCTCTCGATAGACAAAAAAGAAGAACACACTAATAAGGAAATTATATATATATATATTGATAGTCTATATATTTTATCCCTAATTTAAATAATGTAAATAACTAGCCTATCATAATTTAATTGTTTGTGAACATTTGACAAAACTGCCAACTTAACAAAAAACGCATGTACCATTTTCGGTACCCGGCTTATAAAGTACTGTAAACATCAAACTGATAGCAACACTTGTTTTCTGAAACTTCTACTATTAAGAACAAAAATATAATTCGGCCAGGAAATGAGGTATAAGCGTGTGTCGAAAATGGTACACGCAGCGTTGAACATGTTAAACGTCATTAACGCTACCCAGTAATTTCGTTTGAACAATATAAATCTTTCGAACAAAATTATACTCACGCATGTCAAAGACATCTCGTTCCTTAGTGACGCTATCGTTGACGTATTCGTGATGGCACGAATCTGGAAATCCCATTTCGGAGGTAAGATCAATTAGATTAGGTGTTTGTACTGGTGGCAAGGTTGTAAATGGTAGCACTAATGTAGGTAGTGGGGGAACGGGAGGCGGTCCCAATGATACAGCACCTACATCCGGAGGTACTTTTCCTGGTAAATCATTATAGTAGTCTTTGTCGGGCTCGCTGCTAGATGATGATGCACTTGAATGCCCCATAGCTAGCCTGAAATCAATCGACAAACTGCACATAAATTAAGATATGTAATCTTTGAAGCATGTGGGTTACTATATTTTACTTTAAGATATGATTGAGTTACAATAATTTAGTTTAAACCAACGAAACATATGTCCTGAAGTTAATTGATTGCTACGTAAAATTTCCGGATTGACTACCTTATACTTCACATGTTCCAATGGAACATACGGCATTAGCAACAAAACAAATGCTGGGTAAAATGTTGTAAGTTGTGATTTCATGCCCAAATCTTTAATAAATTATTACGCGATGGCTTAAAAAATCAAGAATGAATCAAGTATTCGAAATAAATTACTGCAACTTCTAATTTTCATACTTTTCTTTCATATTTTACAAATAAAACACCCACCCAAGAGTAGTGGGCTTGCAAGACTGTAGATAACGCAGCTCGAACGCCTGTCCGATTGTAGAAATAACATCCTTAGCAAGACCCCCACCACATTCCAACACATAGCAAGCCCTCCATTCGGATGCATCCTTCGCGATATACGCCACAAAATCCAGAGTATCCTGCAAATCAAGTAAACGAATGGAAAGTGAAATGGTTCTTCTCACTGCAACTGGCCAAATAAAAGGTACCGTTTCAAAGTGCTATGCGCAGTAGATCGATAACCATAAATGTTCCGTACTACACATGCGCAGTGAGTGACCTTGAAACGTAAAAAATATGAAGGATGACAATATCATTGATGAAATGTGATAAGCGTGCGGTTTCCCAGTTAATTCTATAGTGTTTTCCACATTGACTTGACAGTATGCCGCGTGTGGGAAATCAGGTTTGTGTTAGCAAAACGTTATTGTTTGATATCTGAGAATCGGGATTCGAACGCCGGACCTTCACATTGTGAAGCGTGACTTACACCACTCAGCTACTACGCGAGTTGATGTTATGATAAAAATACACAAAACGTAGTAACAAAGCTTAGGATAGAATAAATTTTTGTAATTTGTGCGGTCAATGGTCCATAAGAGCGTATGCTATCAACTCACTCTGGAACAAGCTATAAGTTACGGATTTATAACTTTAAAGGAAACTCTCAGAAGCCATTTGTTACTAAATTTGATTATGGAAGCCTTTAAAATTGTCCAAAGTGTAATCATCCGATTAGGCTTATTTGGTTAAATAAGATTTATATAAATAATCTTGAAGAAAGTGAAAAACATATATTTGAAGACAATTGTTCTCCTCCATCTTTATTCTCATATCTTGTTAAATATCCAGGCGAAACAATTGCAGTACATAGTTCGCCACAAAATTACCTGGCAATCTGTGATATTCTACAAGATATAATGAATAGTAAAATAAAAATCCAAAAAATGAAACTAAAAAAAGTAACATTTTAATAGACATACAAAAGTATCCGGCACCACAACTACAACCTACAGGAAAGGGTAATCCCTGGAAAATATTTTGTGTTAATTATGCAGTAAATCATTGCTACGTTAACAGATTTCTACAGTTGTATTTTGTATTTATTAAGTTTGAACCTAAAAAATTAATGAAATTAGTTTTAAAAAAAATTAAGAAGAGAAACCTACCACGTTTAGAAGCAAATACAAATAAAAATGATATTTTGATTACCAACCTACATTTGGGGCGACTAAACATTTTGAAGTTGCTTGAAACAAATCCAAAATAGCAAGTGCGAAAAAAAACTGCGTATAAATGTGAGGGGAAAGTGGCAGGATGGATGTTGAACGTTGGAACAATACACCGAATAATAAGGATATACGAATATCATGGCCGAGTGGGCACAAAGAAACAATGGATTAATGCGATTAGCAGAAAATAAGAGGCTGCAATTTACCGAAAAAATCATATCGATAAAGCCACAAACGTTTTGGTAAATCGTTATTTTTAATGACGAAGTTAATTTTTTTATTTTCATTTCGAAAAGGCGCAAGGCTGTATTATGGTATGAGGGGTATTTATGTCCGCGATGAACGTGATAGAAAAAAATAGCCATATATCATCCTTCTTATGCATCAAATTAAAACAAAAGAAAAATATATACTTTCTAACTGTAATGTGCACTATAAAATGTTCTTCATGCATCAAATTAAAACAGAAGAAAGTTCAAACAAAATAAAACCAAATTTGTAAAAGAAAATATTTTCCTACTATCACAGGAACGCCGCAATTAATTTTTGAGCAAGCTTCATAAGCTACTTTTGAGGGTCACTAGCAGTATGCGATGAAGTGGGATGTTAATTTTCTTGGCGTCGAAATGTAAATGGTAGTAATATTCGGGTAATATCTGGAGCAAGGTGTAATTCGCGCTCCTTTTATCACGCGGGCAATAAATAATATGTGTGGAAGAACTTTGAACACGTGATTAAAAAATAAAAGCTATAGTTCTCTGTCTCCTATCTTCAGTGAAATATATGTTGGATTATTTGACAAGTGTGTGGTAAATGGGTTCACCATCCCTGGGCAGATGTGGCCATTAAATTAGAAACTTGTTTTAAGAACGCATTTATTTCATCTTGCGTAGTAGTTATCTTTTGAATTACGTCAATAACTCTAGAAGGTGAATGGGTACTACAAATTCACTCTACAGAATGTATTACAGTGTAACTCAGAAACAAGTATCTGCAGAGTTACGAAATATACATATTTATTAATTTTCTTATTTCTGGACCATTAAAGAAAAAATAAATCCATATAAGGATTTTCTAATGGTTGAGATTCATTCTGTAGAGTTAATTTATTGTTATCATTGACTTATATAGTGGTACAATTACCTGAAAGTTTGAGTAATCACGTAGAGATAAATGAATTTTCTCTTGACAAACGTAATTTGTATTTCATTATTTGTCATTTAGTAAGTAGGTATTTATCACCATTCCCTTTTCGATACTTCTAAAGCATGTAAAAATAAAACTAATATATTCATCGGCAGAAGTTTCTAATTCGTTGGCCATCTACTGTAGAGAACGAGGATGAAGAGACTGTTCGTATCTGTCCAAACTGCAGAGCTTACTAGCTTTATGTAAAGGATATACCTCATCATACTCCGCCAGTGATCCCGTCTTATCTCATACACGAGACAAAACAGGGGCTTTAAACTTGTTTCGATAAAATTTCATATACATATCTCACAAATAGGGCACGGATATGTCAGGTCGCAACAGCACCAAACCGGTCGTGTTGAAAACGTATTGGACATTTGTTGTGGCTTGACACGTCCGTGCCCTACTCATAAATAAACTGGGCAAATATGCGGTATGATGAGTATGATGAGTAAAAGGACAGATTACTCACCATACCGCAATTTCCCCAGTCTACTCATAAACGTAGAAATTGATGTCCATTTTATAAATATATAGTAAAAACGAAATTCATTATTTGCGACTCAGGAGCTAACCTCTCTAGATCGATACTCACATAACTCCAATTTCTCCCTTAAGTCGAACTTTTCAGTTGACTGAAGCACTAGAATGCCATTTTAATATCGTTGTTTAACTTGAACTTTCCTTAACACGAACAATTTGATGAAACGGATATAAGTTTGATTTAAGGTGATTTTACTGTATATCCTTGGGGATATCAAATTACCCAAAATTGTTCGGCTTAAGGAAATTTCAAGTTAAAAAAGTTACCCTCCGTGATCACATGGAGTCTATTAGACCCCACTTTTCACTTTGAGCGCAAATTTTTCATATTTCTCGACTGTGAATAAGGTTTTTGACTCCATCTACCTGGAGTTTGAAGTGTGAAAAAATTTTAACTTTTGCGACATTTTTTCATCATCTTGTCATTTCTTGCAAATAAAGTATTCGTCTTTAATCTAAAATGTTTATAATATGTTCCATAATTTTTACATCAATATCGGACGGATTGTTTTCTTGCAATTGTTTATTGAAATGGCTGGGGTCCGATGGACCCCAGTATGACCGTCTAGATTCTACATCGAAGTGTGACCACGGAGGGTTAAAATGATCAAGTTAGTTAAGTTATAACCCCAAATACAATGCTGGGAGTTTTCCGAAATTGGTATGATAGGGGAAGGAATCTACTACAATTTTACTTTTGTGGTTTCAATTTGCATTATTAGTTTCTTTTTTAATCTCTATTTTAATATAAATACAATGATCAATTCACGACGCTTCCAGGGATTATGGTGTAGTAAAACTGTCACCGAAACTGTATAGGTAACCCCGTACCACATTATTACTACTTGAATCGAAACAGTTGTTCCCCCAGCAACTTATCTTTCTCGAAATTTTCGCTTGACGATGCCAGATTCATTGCTGGCGAAACACAAGTCCTGATTAAACAAATAATTATGTGATTAGGATTTACCGATATAGTTCCAGTGGTAGCACAACTACCTATTATAATCGACTAGTACTACTACAGGGTGCCAGATAGTTTTGTAACTAATTATATGTAAGTATGTATGTACCTTAATAGAGAAACTCACCGAATCCCCGCCAGACGCAAAGGAAATGCGTGGCATATCATGACTAGCAATGACTTGATTTGTTTCGAGAGATGTTAGAGTAAGTTTCGAGCTCGATATATTAAGATTAACATTGGTACCAGCATTTTCCATGCAAGGTTCATCGGCAATGGCACGTAGGACATTCTTGTCGACCTTTCGCTTCTTGTCGACAGTCTTGAGCCCGGCCGCTTCGGAGACCTTGCTGATACAAACTCTATCATAAAGAATGGATTAGAAAGGGATAATTGGGTGCGGTAACGTGATATTTACTTGGCAACCGTGGATCTAGTCTTGAAGTCGAGAGATTTGGTGGAAGTCTTCACCTCGAGGCAGCCTATGTACTGTATAATGGAAAAAAAGGGGGCGATTATAAGTGGGGGAATTAAGGCGTGAAAGCGATGCACTTACGCGAACTGCATATGTGGCACCTTGCTTGGAGATTACACTCTCGGAGTGTATCCATCCGCTTGCTGGTTTATTAATAAAATTGGACATTTTTGAGTGTACATTTTCGAACGGGGCGGACGCTGTGGTGTATATTTAGCTCGGTTTTTAGATCGCCCTAGGATGGGCGCACTATCGTTGATAATTCTGCCATAATTCCCGTTTCCTGGTGAATCACTCCCGAAAACCGTGATACGTTACAATCAACGATATGGAAGCTTGTCTATTATTGTAAAAAGCTTAATAAAAAAACAATTGATTTTGTACAGTCGTACAGTAGATCCCTCGCTTAGTAGAATTCTCAATCAATCAATATAGCGGCAAATTTAAATCGGGCGAAGGTCATGTATGGGAATTGGAGGATTTAAAATGAGATTTAAGCGAGGAATTTGGTCGCAAATTTTTTGAATTTTGGAATTAAAAGTGGTTTCGGGGCGTGGGATAGATTGGGGTGCGGGTCGGGTTTCCCGATGTTCCATTGTTTTAAGCCGCGAGTAGATTTTTGCGTTAAGTTACGTTAAAAAGCAATGATTCTGTCGCGTGTCGATTTCGCGAGATATAAAGTAATGTTTTACGTTGTTAATCCGCTTAAATGAAGGGTAATTAACCGAAAGCGTCTACGGAACTATCAGAAACTATAGGAAACAGAAAAGTACAATTTATGATGCAAAAATGTGGACCAATCAAAGCGTCAGTCGGCGTCAGTTTTCGCGATGATTATTAAAGGATACGGTCGCATTACCGATCTGTCCAACTGTACGTCACGTAGATCGGCCTTATAACCTAAAAGTGAATTTGTAAGTACAGGTGTCAGAGTTTTATCGGATTAAAACCTACGTACGATCCGTATCTCTAAAAATATTCGAATTTCATACTGACCTGGACGGATAAAAAATGTCGCAAAAGTTAGTAACGTACGTTAAAACCATATTTGTTTTCGAATTCGGTTCGTAACAATCAATGATTTGGTGGGGGTTAGTGTGTGGTGATGAATGTTTGGTGTTCTCTACAAAAAAAAATGTTGGAAATGTTGATTTTTTAAAAATCCAAATATTGAACAGTGCGGGATTAGTGAACGTTGATTAACGTCAATTTTCGAAATTATTACCTTTATGCGATTTTCGCCGCGAGTCCGATTTGATATCCTTTTTGTTAGTTTCGGATAATCACGGTTCTCCAGGTATACGCAATTGAAAGTTTTAACATTTGGTGTTTTATTCGCGATCGTATGTGATTTTCGAACTATACCCGATCGACACTTTAATCTATACTTATGCCATTCCTCACGGGGGCATCAGAAAACGGTAAAAGTTTCTTGCATCCTTTCCCAAATCAAAAAAGTTTATATCATCATCTCGCCTGATGACTTCAGTTTTACTCGTGAAATCGCGATGGCAATACTTATCCGAGTTTTTCCCTTTTTTTTCCATGACCCTGTCTATCCCAAGCAGATCAACTATGTGACTTTATCGTAAGAATGGCTTCTAAGGAAGAGAAACGATCGAGCAATGGTAGCCTGAACAACAGCGACTACAACATCACCAGCCTTAAACATGATCCTTTCGAATTCGTCGTACCTATAGAGGCCCCAGTGTTTTGCCCCACCGAAGAGGAATTCACTGATCCCCTGGGGTACATTGATAAGATACGAAACGTTGCCGAGCAATGTGGAATTTGTAAGATCAAACCACCACCTGTAAGTTTTTCTTTGTTAATTTGCAATAACATTCATAACGAATTTTTTGTGCATTCATCATCTTCATATTTGTCTTAATTTTGATAAGACATCCCGCATGTTTCCTCATCTCAACATATAAATTTGATCAAACGTGGTTGCAGCCATTTCTTTAAAATTTGATCACATGAAATGGCACAATCTATTGTTTGATGCAATCATCTTAAATAGGGTGTTATTGTCTAATCATCAATTTAACACATCATTATTCAAATTAATCATTTAAATATATTATGTAATAGTTCAAAATTTCCCTTTCATCCCTGTAGTCACCAAATGTACCAAAAGAACCATTTTGTAACTTGACAACACCCATTAGTATCTCCAAAAACATCCATCCCCAAGTTTATTGAAGAGTTATCTCAATTATCATTCATCTTGAAAAACATGTGATTAATATTTAATCTTAAGGCATCGATGATTTTGCGCCCAAACATATTTAAAGATACCTCATCATCAATAATAACATAATCCCCAACTTCATAATTCCATTACTTTGTTGTTTTGTTAGAAATATATTTGTTTTCATATTTGTACAAATGAGAGGACGGGTGGTTAGGCATTTACGTGACCAAAGTCATGTTTAGAAAAACGTGCAAGTCTAGAGATGGCAACCTTTTATTTTATTACCTGCTTTAGGTACAAACCGAATTTAGGGTGTTGTAGTCTCTATACAGTCCCTTACCAAATTATACGATCCGTTTTTATATAAAGCAAGTTTAGTTTAAGATTACATACAATCCTGATTCTAGTGTCTTTTAGGAAGTTTTTGTAAAATTTAGGATGGATTTCCCGAATCATTTTTTTAAATTAAAATTTCATATCCAAATAAATAAATGATTCAATACCTCAAGTAATTATAGGCATATACAGAGTGAACAACCGAAAGTTCCCACTACATAACTTAACATTTTTAGTTTAGGAACGGCGAGATACTAGTACATAATGGTAAAATTTAACAACGAAAGGTACATTAAAAATATATACAGTAAAGTCTCCCGTAACGGACATCCCCCGTAAACGAAAAATTCCCTTGAGTGGACACCTCCCACCCCCTAAACGGAAAAATCCCTTGAACGGACAACCCTAATAAACGGAAAACTCCCTTGAGCCGACACCTCCCCATAAAGGAAAAACTCCCTTGAACGGACACCCCTTATGAACAAAAAAAAACTCCCCTTGAACGGACACCCCTCGTGAACAAAAAAAGAAACCGTGAACGGACACCCCTCATGAACAAGAAAAATTTCCCTTCCAGGGAGATTTTACTGTATAACCAACACAAAACCGAGGCGAGTCTATAGATCCAGATAGGAATTTTTAAGGCAGCAACTTGGGCAAAGCAATAATGAGTAGGCCGCTCTGACGTTTTGGTAAGCTCTCAAACGCTTACTAGACGAATATGCGTTTTTGCGCAGGTTTCTTAACAAAATTCTAGTACTCTCAGATCTCGGTCACACCGTCAACTTCTTCAAGTCTTGTATACCACTTCGAAAACGATCCGTAACAATAAAAATGTCTTCTTTTGTAACAGGAACGACAACATTGACAGAACTAGAAATAAACATGGTCGAAACTGTTAGAAAATAATTGTCCATATTTATCAAATATGTTTGCTTATCCACAATTTTCACAAAGCAGTAAACGCAACAGTAATGGGTAGCCTGGACAAATATGCGGTATGATTAGTTATCATACCGCATATGTGTCCAGCTTAGTGATTGAGGTGTTGAGAGTGATAGCTGCTTATTTTTACCTGACAATTTCATTACACTTCGGTTTATCCAATCCATTTTGCCACCTTTTGCCTCATTTTTAGGTAGGTACGTCAAAGCAACACCAAAATATGGACGGTCAACGCAAACATTCAACTTATTTGTATTCTTTGATGTGTGACCAAAAACCGAAAAGTTTTTCTCTACCCATTGTCGTTTTTTTGAGGCAAATAAAACAAATACACGAATACACTACCCGAAGTGAAGTGCCGCTATTAAATAAGAGAATCGCACCCCATAGTAGTACATATTAAGTATATGATATTTCCGGTTGCTCACTCTGTAAATAACCTATGGGATATCTTTCATTTCCTTTTGTTTTTGTGTAACTATATTCGCCGATAAAAAGTTAAGCACCTAGAAGGAGTGGTGATAATGCAATGAACCTGCAGGAATTGAAGAATCGCATGACTTGATATCTTGATATCGATGATTACAATATCAGATCGCATGATCGTCTGAGTTCGCATCATGCCAGTAGGGTGTCGCACTCACTCAAGCGTGGATGGATGCGATTGGTCCTCGAGAATCGTCAAATTGGCACTGAATCAGGGTCGACGTTGATTATGGATAGATTAGAGAACCGGACCTATACAAGGATGGAACCAGGGTACTGCTTCAGCAGATGTTAAACATGCGATCGTAAGATGTCGCTGATGTCGTCAGAGTCTTCACAACAACAGTAGCAGAATTGGCCTTCTCCCTTTGGTGACGCCATAAGCGAACACGTTTGTAGTCAGACAAAATCGTGATTTATCACTGAACATGACACGATGTCACTCGTCTTTTGTCCATACCTGCAGGGTACGGTACCAATCCAAACGTAACCTATAATCAGACTGATGCCTGACGTCGAGATACAGTATGGGATAACACGGATCGTGTTATAGGATGATCATTCCTTGGTGTGGACTATCTTCAGCGATTGAAACGTGCAATGTGTATGGATGCCCTCACGTATCCACTGATTCCCTGCACTGGCGATGTACACGATACAGCCACTTAACCTTATGCAAACCCACGATGCAACCTCTGGCAAACTGACGTTGGCCAACTGTGGAACACTCCGGCCGTTCTCGTTGTGCCAGTTTATTATCCATCGAATTACGCCTAAAGTTTAAATCCGACCATTCTTTCTGGATGCTTGACTTTTTGCCAGTGTTTTACTTCACATGAATTAACTGGAAACACATGTTTTTATAGAATTGGCAACCTCCATTTGCAGTCGATGTCGATAAATTGAAATTTACCCCAAGAATTCAGAGACTAAACGAGTTAGAGGTAAGTCTTGTGTTTGGTGTAGCTCGCAATAATAGACTAACCAGGATTAGTATTCCCCGTTGATTATTAAACATTTATTTTCAAATTTGATGGCCAATATCTTGCATCTTAACAAGGTTTAGCTTAACAAAGTTTCGTAACCAGCAATGGAATGAGAGGATCTTACCTCTGGGGACTGAGGACGACTCATTGCGGAAATTTTAGATGTCCTTAAAAGCTGTGGCTGACGTGGGATACGGCGTTTTTTTGGGTTTATTTAAAGCTAACATTCGGCGGTGACCGGATGCCAGATATAAATTAATGATGAATAGGAATGACTCCCCTGTCAGCCTTGTCAGAAGTCTAGAATCGACCATTCTGTCCAGAAGAACTGCTCGAACACAACATCATCCACATCCATAAGCAGTTTGGCTATAGGATTGGTCTCTGTACAGAGAGTCACAGAGACCATCCACAACGTCAGACGACGGCTGCGGTTTTTCTGAACTTCGGTGCTGGTATCAATGCCAATCTTGTTTGCTTTTTAAGATCTTCCTCGTCGGATTAGGTTTGTGAAGTTGACACCGGAAAATAGAAAAATATCCTTGGGTGTGGGACATCTTCACGACGTGATAATATCATCTGTTGAGGACGTCCTACTAGGTTTCAGGCTGTCGTTTCGTAACCACGTGACCATGATGGAGCAGTGGTTGCTGGCCTTCAAGATCCAGATTTATCTGTAGGAATTCGGCGTTAGTTCTCAAAACCAGATCGTTATTATGAAAGTCCTATTTATACATAGTGTGTCCTGTCCTTGTCCTTGCGAAGACCAACTTGGGGGTCATACAATGCAAGACCATCCGCCCCATAGTTTGCCAGCAACCATCAATTTCATGAAGACCTGAAGAAACTCGCCCCCAAGGATTACGTGGCACAACTTGCAGAAGCGCTTTTATTAAGGGCGGAGAGGTAGGAAAATCCATGGGTGGGTGAACTGGGTCATCTCGACACGCATAAATCACTTCCCCATTAGGGATGACAGCCCTCTCGATTCTGGAATCGAAACGTATTACCGCTGGTGAAGCCCAATAACGGAGTTACAAGAACATTTCAGCTTCGCTAGCACCAGATCGATGGCTGCTGAAATGTCGCAAGGAGACTGAAGGTGTTTCCACCAGCCTTGAAACAGCGATTGACCTTCAGTTGGTAATCACTGGTTAATTGATAGTGCTTAACTTGCTCAAGAAAGTAAGATTATAGTTTGGCCTAAAAAACGTCAGTATGAATTGATGAGCTGATTCACTTGCGTTGTTGAGTAGTTCTATCGCTCTCGTTTTCACTGTTTTACGCTCTCGCGCGCTCTATGGACGAAAATGCGTTTTCTGCGTCGGTGCAATGGCAGAATTAACCGATTGTATGTGCGGTGACACGTGCTTCGCTAGCACCCTCCAAACCTTCGTTATCCCATGAACTTCGTCTTTCAAATTCCAGACCACACTGTATTTTACCGGCAATTTGCGACAACTTGAAGGGAATAGCTTATTATTGCGACTTACACCTTCATTTTTGGATGCAAACGATAACACCTACACTTATTCCTTTATCCATTACTAGGCGAAAACAAGGATAAAACTCAACTTCCTCGATCAAATAGCGAAATTTTGGGAACTGCAAGGATCCTCCCTGAAGATCCCTATGGTCGAGAAAAGGGCGCTGGATCTCTACACTTTACATAGGCTAGTACATAATGAAGGTAACAATTTTGTCGTTGAGATATTCTAAAACTAAGGGGAAAAATCGTTTTATCACCAGGAGGTTTTAACAACGTAACAAAGGATAGGAAATGGTCGAAGATCGCGTCGTGCATGGGCTACCCGCAAGGGAAAAGCATAGGTACGATGTTGAAAACCCACTACGAGAGGTTATTGTATCCGTACGAGGTATTCTCGGAAGGAAAGTCGCTGAAAAATTTGGTAAGTGAAATTTGGGAAATTGATTTACAATTTTCCCGAAATTGATTTATAGAAAAAGGAGATCGGTGATGAAATAAAGATGGACAACGGCGATGAAGAATACAAACCTCACCGCATTGAAAGCAGAATGTTAGCGAATAAAAAGGGCGGTTGCAGACGAAGGAAGTTGATGCCGGATCCGGAAACACCCAGAATCCATCAAGAGGTACGTTGAGATAATTTATTATATATTTTCTTTCGAAGCAACACGAAAATTTGTGTGAATTTTTTGAAATAAATTATGTTTGGAAATTCAAATGGAAAGTTTGATTAGTTCTAGAAATGTTTTATATGATGATTTAAATTGTAATTAACTACGTTATTATCTCTATTTTTATCTTATTAACCCGAAATTTTGAATTTGGAAAAGTGGCAGTAGGAAACAACTGCCAGCTCAATACAATGCTCGGACGAGTGAACTAAATTCACCACGGCAAGAAGGCTTGTGCGATTTCGTATTTACAAAATTCCGTTTTTGGTGTTAATGCTTGATTTTGCCCATTTACCCCAGTCGTATCTTGAACATTTTGTGAACAATTAATTTGTGTTTGTTCATTTCGATTATTCCATACGCTTATTAATTCAATTTTGTATATTTAGCTAAATTTCAATTTCATATTGAATGTAAGTATAGAACCTTTGCGTTGCTTTAACATTTAGTAAATGAGCAAAATTTCTGCAGAAAAGGCTCAAAGAAGAAGATGATACGACGGATGGCGAACATAACAAAGAATTGAAGCGTTTGCAGTTCTATGGGGCTGGACCAAAGATGGCCGGTTATAATCTTGATAAGAGAGAAGATAAAACTAGAGGAAAGCTAGTTAATTATGATTTAGATCACGATCCCGTACGTATCTATAATCTATAATCAAGACACAGCTTTAACCATAGCTTAATTATTCGATTCTTAGCCTCTGTCTCTTCTTTAAATCTCGTTTTTTATCTTTCGTATTTTTTCCTTCTCAGAATCCCATTTCCACTATCCTCTCGTTTGCAATTATCCCATGTCGCACCCCTTGTTATCCCGAAATCTTTGTTTCCAGCTAGCAAAATACGTCTGCCATAATTGCAACCGTGGCGATTCAGAAGAATGTATGCTCCTGTGCGATGGCTGTGATGATAGTTACCACACGTTTTGTCTTATGCCACCGCTGGTGGAGATTCCGAAAGGCGATTGGTGTTGCCCGAAATGTGTGGCCGAGGAAGTATCCAAACCGACTGAAGCCTTCGGATTCGAACAGGCCCAACGTGAATATAATTTACAACAATTTGGTGAAATGGCCGATCAATTCAAATCAGAATACTTCAACATGCCCGTCCATGTAAGTCGTTACATCAGGAATACACTTATAGATACTAAGGCCTAATATTTTCGAAGCGGAGACGCGATGCATTCAACCAACACCAAATTTCGATTTGAAATCGACCTGAGGTAGTCAGTTTAATGCAATTCCCGCCTCTAATTAATCTTAATTACGTACGTATTAACGTACGATCGCATCTACGACGTAGTAAGTCGTCGCACGATTCTCGATCTGTATGTTTTTATTCAATACCCCGGTAATCATTGGAAATACGCATGTTATCAGGAACGAAACTTGATCGTTTTTTTTTGATAATTTTTTTAGCTGGTACCGACAAGTGTGGTGGAAAAGGAATTTTGGAGAATAGTATCATCGATAGATGAGGATGTAACTGTCGAATATGGGGCGGATCTTCACACCATGGATCACGGGTCGGGATTTCCAACTAAAAATTCCCTGAACCTCCTACCGGGTGACCAAGAATATGCCTATTCCGGATGGAATTTAAACAATTTGCCAGTTCTAGAAGGTTCCGTCTTGGGTTATATCAACGCGGATATATCGGGAATGAAGGTTTGTGTTCAGAATTTTTTCTTCTTCTAAAAGTGAATTAAAATGTCTTCTTCCAAAGGTACCTTGGATGTACGTCGGAATGTGTTTCGCGACATTCTGCTGGCATAACGAGGATCACTGGAGTTATTCCATCAACTATTTACATTGGGGTGAACCAAAGACTTGGTAGTATTCCGATTTTTTCCATTTATTCTTGAATAACTTAAATCCTCAAGGTATGGAGTGCCGGGAGCAAAGGCCGAGATGTTCGAGGAAACGATGAAGTCGGCTGCGCCAGAATTGTTTCATTCACAACCCGACCTTTTGCATCAGTTAGTGACGATTATGAACCCGAACATATTGATGAACGCCGGTGTACCTGTTTTTCGAACCGACCAGCACGCTGGTGAATTCGTCGTTACATTCCCAAGAGCTTACCACGCAGGTTTTAATCAAGGTTATAACTTCGCCGAAGCAGTCAATTTCGCTCCGGCCGATTGGGTTTCCATGGGACGCGAATGCGTCCTTCACTATTCCCAATTGAGGAGGTTCTGCGTATTTTCCCACGACGAGCTTGTTTGTAAGATGGCCGCAAATCCTGAAAAACTCGACATAACCGTCGCCGCTGCGACTTACCAAGACATGTTAAAGATGGTGGAAACCGAAAAGAAATTGAGGAAAAGTCTTTTGGATTGGGTAAAGCATATGTAAATGAATCGGCTATTATTTAAACACCTTAAGTCATTTTATACAAATATTCTGGACCTGAAAGAAAAACGTTTGCCGCATGAAGACATAGGATATATACACAGTGATCCAGGATGATTGACGGTCACGTGACAATTGTATTGCCGTTATATTATCAAAACTACGTTCCAGGGGAAAATTGATAGTTCAGTTATGATTCGTTTCGATGATCAGCGCCCTCATTATGGGCGCGCAAATACAATTCTCAGTTGTCATTTTAGTGGTTATGTTTCGTTTCTTCATCATGACTAAAACAGCGATTATATTATGTTTTGGTAGGTTTTCTAACTCAAAATCAGTATTTACTATCAACTTTTAGGTTACGATGATTTTGACCCCCGATTACTTGAAGTTCAGCTTAATTCTATATTTGAGCAAATAAACTATTAATTTTCGTTACTGTTTTCTCTCTTGCATCGTTTTAATTTTCAGTTGTTAAGGATTCGACATAAATTTTGTTTTAAAATCCAATAATGTAATACATTGAGTGACAAAAGGAATGTATTGTCGGCACGCCTACGGAATTTATCGTTAAACGCATGCATATGGACGTGCAAATGTCATTAGTATAGAGCGGCACACTTCAATCATTCTGGATCACTGTGTATGTTTTTCAGTAAATAAATCCTAGTAAAGAAAAATTATTTTTGAAGTGAAAACTTCTTTAGCACCGTTGTGAGTGATTTGAAATTTGATGAAACGAAAAAGCGACCTTAAAAAGAAACAAATATATACATCTATAGGATTTCTCCCGCGAGAGAGTGGGATAGAATAGCCTTCCCCCTCTTGTCTAAAAATCGATTTTATTATGCGCACCTTTTATACCTGTAATTTGACTCATTGCAAGTGGTGGATGTTCAAATCGTTACCGGTGTACTTTTTTTTTTAATAGTTGTATGCATTTCAATTATCAAATGTAAAATAAAAGAACGATGTTGTATACAAAAATTATTTATAAAAACTAGAAAAAGAAAGCTGTATATAATATGGAACAAAATGACATAATTCTAATATAAATAAATAAATAAAAATAAAACGGCCTGTAATATGAATTAATCTTCAGAAACGACAATGTTGTTATTGTGTAGAACTGTTGACTACGAAATAGCGATAATCTGTTACGTTGCAACCGTTATTTCAAAATAATAGTAACGGTCAAAATTAATAAAATTTATTTAAAATAACGATTTTTGCCATCACCACTTGCTTTGGTCAAAGCGTTCTGTGTATATGTTTGTACCTGTGTTAGTACGTGTCGTGTGTGTGCGCCTGCGTATTACGAAGCTTTGGTACCAATATTATATAAAATATACCCTACAATTATCCCACTCCTGATACTGCATTCGTCTCATTCTCTCGCAGTTTACTTTTCTGAAGATTTCACTTGTACCGGGTGTGAACTGCACACATAATCTTTTTTTTTTTTTTTTTTAATTTCTGACTTGGAGTCTTTTAGAAATAAACGTAATAAATAAGAGTAATTTTTATCAAGAACGTATTACAAGATATTAAAACACTTCTATTTTTTTAACAATATAAACAGAACACACGAGTGACAGGCAGACACAAATGAGATTTGTCACCACTGTAAAAGAACTTTACAAAAAAAATTATGATTTGCTTAATTCATCCGTATTTTAAACTAATGCGCCGTACACAGTAAATATGAATACATGCAAAATATACGTTAGACATAATGAGTAATGCTTCATGCAGGTGGTTATCAATTATTTTGTGCCATTTTTAAAGTTATGTCAATTCATATTGTACGATTGGTAGCGTGACGTCATAAATACGTAGTAGATGACGTGCAACGGAACTTCGACTGCCTCCTCTATAAGTCATTGACTTAAGGTAATTTAGCGTCAACCATTGTTCTAATTTGCGCTGGGTTTACTTCGGGGATTTAGACTTAGGGGGCGTTAAAATGAGTTAAGGTGTTTAAGTAATAACCGATTCAAATGGAAATTCTAATCATATTTGTTCTGATTTCGATTTTTTTACATTAGGGAGTAACCAATGCTGAAAGAGAAGCTTTCGAATTACTTCCAGACGACGAACGTCAGTGTGATATTTGTAAAACGACCTGTTTTATGTCCGCGATATCCTGTTCCTGCATGAACAACGTGTTAGTTTGCCTTAGACATTATTCAGAGCTTTGCAAATGCTCCGCGCAAAAGAAAACATTGCGTTATCGATATACGTTAGACGAATTGCTTCCATTGCTGAGAAACTTAAAGACTAAAGCTGAATCGTTCGATCGATGGGCCGATAGGGTTAAAGACGCGTTAGATAGAAACACTCCGAAAAATGTTGACTTATCAGAACTGAAAGCTTTATTGAACGAAGCTCATGGGAAAAGTTTTCCCAAGTCAGATTTAATCCAAACGCTAGCTAACGCAATCGAGGATGCGGAAAAATGCGCCAGTGTCATACGTCAATTAGATTTAAACAAAATTCGCACGCGAAATTCCCAAGAGAACAAAAGCAAGCTTACGTTTGAAGAGCTGACGTTATTCTGCGAGGAAATCGATTGCTTAGCATGCGTTTTGGATGAAGAGAAAATAATTAAAGAACTAAAAGATAAATCGCACGATTTCGAACAAGCGAGTCGACGTCTTCTAGAGCTTCCATTGAAAAACTGTCCCGTGGTGGAGGTCGAGGATTGCGTTAAATCGAGCAATGATCTGTGCATAGAGCTTCCATCTTTACCGCCTTTATTGATAAGACTTAAACAGTTAAAGTGGTTACGTGATACGCAAGCAACACGACAGTCGGCTGACGTCGCCGATATCGAAACTTTGAAAGGTCTCCTCAAATCCGGTTTGGAGTTGACTTCCGATACGGCCATCAACGCCATCTTGTCAGAGATAAAATCTTTAATCACCGACGCGGAGAAGTGGGAGGAGAAGGCGACGGAGTTACTAAAAGAACGGATCGAGCATAATTTCTCAAGCGGAGCAATTGATAAAGGATGCAGCCGATATCGACGTGTATTTACCCACGGAAAATCTCCTAATCGATAGCTTGAACAACGCGAACGAGTGGTTTAAACAACTTCAAGAGATGAATTCGTTGGAATTTTATCCGTATTTGAGCTCGATAGAGGAGCTTATAAAGAAAAGCAAGAATTTCTCTTTCCAACTGGATGAAGTGGACAAATTAAAATCGTACGTCACGGCAGCGAATGCTTGGAAAGACAAGACTAGCAGGATATTTCTACGTAAAAACTCCTCGAGTACCTTGATGGAAGCTTTATCTCCTCGCACCCAGTTCGTGATAAACAAAGGTAGGCGAAAAAATCAAGACGATGAGAATGCAATAAAGCTGTTGGATAACATGGACCCTGCTGCCGTCGTGGCTACGTTCAAGGATGCCGAGGAGAGAGAAATGAGATCTATAAAGAGTCTAAGGGTAGTTAATTCAGGTAAGATCGCATAAAGCATTAAGGTCAAGGCCGCATACAATTTATTGTTTGCAGGTAAATCATTTGGCGAATCCGTATTTTGCGTGTGTCAGCGGAGCCCATCCGGCACAATGATGCAGTGTGATTTATGTAAAGACTGGTTCCATTCGAATTGCGTCCAGTTACCCAAAATAGCCAGCGCAAAACCGAGGGATACGTATCCGAGCACGGTCTTGCGCATGGGTTTCAAGGATTGCAAATTTTTATGTCCGCTTTGTTTCCGAACTAGACGACCGAAGTTAGAATCCATACTCGGTCTTCTAATGTCGTTGCAGAAGTTGCATACCCGATTACCCGAAGGCGAAGCGCTGCAATGTCTAACCGAGCGAGCTATGAACTGGCAGGATCGTGCGAGACAACTACTACTAACTAGTGAGATGGAACTAGCCCTGGCGAAAATAAGCCTGTTGACGCAAAAATATACCGAGGCCGCGGCTCGTTTGAAAACCGAAAAATTATCAGCATGGAGTTGAAGAAAGGCGGCCAGCAATCCCGAATTACAGCAACGAGTCCAAGAAATAACGCCCTTGAGCGGGTTAAGTAATGAAGATCAAGACGAATACATGAGTGCGCAGGATAGCCTATCGTCGGGCGACGAGGCAACCAAGGACGATACTAGCGACGAGAACTGCAAAGACGAACACGCTTATTCGATGCAAGTTTCGAAGATGGAGGATCCTGAATGTGTCGTTCAGTTATGTCCACGGACTAGGCAACAGTTGGAGGACCTCGTAATGGAGGGGGACCTTCTAGAAGTCACCTTAGATGAAAATCAACAATTGTGGCAGGTTTTACAAGCGTCCAAAGACCCTGACGAGAATATTTTTATTTTAGACGTCGAAGTAAGTAGCTTTTGTTTGAATGCTCGAGTGAAATCGTTCTTGTCCTTATCCAAAATGGGATTTTATAGCTCTATCTATCTACACTCTAACAAAAAAAAAGCATCATTTTATGCAGCGTGTCCCATGACATGACTACCATAGCTTAAGGATATGTTACTGAATAAATTTCAAGTTAAGAATGTAATGAACATATGCGCAACTGAGCTACGAGCTAAGTTTTAGATAACCCTACTAATCCACGTATTACATGCCCCTGAAAAAGGAAATCTCATTGAAAATCATTGAAACCAAAATCGCTTTTTTAAACTAGTTGTTCAAAATGTCCACCCAGTTGCTGTATATACAACTAGACGGCATGGTATTAAACATGCTAACCACTCTTTTAAGCAAAGTTCAATTACTTCATGAAGGTGTAATTAGAAGACTACTTTCACTATTCGCAGACGCGTTTCGCGGTTATACCGCTCATCAGTGCGACTTTCTGAGACGTAGTTTTTATTTTTACGTTACTAGCATATAATAATAATAATAATAATAATAATAATAATGGTTATTACCCAACAGTTTTTATGAACCAATTACAAGGCAAGAAAATTGATTACAAGAAAAAAAAAGAAAAATACTCAAACCAAAATGCTCAAAATACTTAAAATAACAAAACAGTACAGTAAGGATATCATAAAATATACAAACTAAATTATATACAATATTGATCTAGACATATGAAACTTAAAAGAGAATATGCGTACCCAATCAAAGAAAAGAAACTATAAATTAGGAAGTAAGGGTCAAAACGTGACGTTCAATTTGGCCCGTATAAGTTCCATAAGACTACGTTATTCGGAAAAATAAAAACTACTCCCAAAGTCGCACTGATGAGCAGTATGACCGCGAAACACGTCTGCGAATAATGCGCGACTGCAGCTACTGCAGGAGTCTGTGGCAACTTGATTGTCTACATCTATTGAATTAAATAGCTGCAGAAATGCGCATTTAAGTACATATTGAGGGAATTTCTTTATTGAATTCTCATATGTACAAACAACTTTATCAAGATTGCAGAATGGAAAGCCAACGGACTTCTAAATCACAAGAACGAGGTCGCAATTTTTATGCCTCATAATGCAATAGTGCTATCGTGCTAATAAATGAAGCCGATAAATCCTACTTTAACATTCCACAGTACATATGTAAATCATCTGGAAAATACTGCCCAAACTCAATTAGTCATACAGAACTACCAAAATATGCCCTCAATCTTCAAAAATGGGAACGTACGAACTCACAGTGAGCAAAATGGCATAAAACGCACGCTCCAGACGACAAAACAATATTAAACAGGTTGACGAATCAGTTAAAAACTAAAATCAAGGAAGAGCGAGAAAGTTCCTTCTCTGATTATTTCACTCATCTCAACGGTTATGATAATTAGATCTGGAGACCAATTAAACATTCGAAGAAACCTAAAACTGAAGTATCACCCATCCGCACTGAATTTAAATGCTTGCAGCTCAGTTACGATAGAGTTTTGGGTGTATGTTCATTGGACATTTTTAGCTTGAAACTTATTCAGTAACATATCCTTAAGCTGTGGCAGTCATGTCATGGGACACCCGGTATAAAGGCGAAAAAAGACTCGGTGTAGTAGTTTCAAATTTGAATTGCGCGCCACGAAGTACGGATAGGAGTAGAGGGCGTGGTAATTAGCCGTCGTGGAGTGACGTAGTACGGGTTCGAGTTACCATATTTTCGTTAAATATGTTTCAGTGCTTAATACTAATCGTAATTTTTGCGGTAATGTATACGATTTTAAACTAATTCCTAGTAGCCCAAATTGTACAATAATAAAAGCCTTAATACAAATTCCCGGCTATAATATCTATCTAGTTTTTCGAGACTCCACAGATCCAATGAAGTGTAGTTACCGACAGCACTACGTTTAATTCCGTACTAATCCAAACCCAATAGCCCTTCAAAGGCTCTAAAGATGCCAAATTTGAACGATATGATTGATTTGTAAGGGCAAGGATTGTTTCATTTGAATTCATTGTAAGGTTTAGAAACAATGTATACAAAACGAAATCTTCATTAGAAAAAAAACGTATTAATTGTAATTTTGTGTATTAGACTTCCGGGAAAGGATCAGCATTGAAAAAGAATCGCAAACGCCGTTCGGACGACAACATCGACCTGTTAAAATCCAATTGTAAGCAAAAAATCGATTTGACTAAAAAGTTTACCAAAGCGAGGAAACCGAACAGCAAGGAAGGAAACCCAAGGCGACAGGAGACGGTGAAAGTGAGAAAAGGTAGAGGACGCCACAGTCAAAATTCCGACGAAGAGGAATTAGAAGAACGATGCGCGTTTGAGACTTGCCTTCAACCTTCCGGTGATGGTGAAATGGTGCAATGGGTACAGTGCGATGGTGGTTGCGAACTGTGGTTCCATATGCTTTGCGTCGGTTTGACTCCTAAAGATATAAACGAGGACGAAGATTACATATGCATGGCCTGTTCACAAGAAACTGTTAAAAACGGCCTTGATAATGGCAAAGAACAATCGTCTTCGTTAGTATGCGGTATTAGTTCAACTAGTGTATCTAAAATAGCAACCTTAACTAAAGCTAGTTAATGTGTTGCCATGGACTAGGTGTGCAGCGACATCTAACTTAAAATAAATTGAGCGATATACATAAATATATTTTTGTACAGAGTGAACAGTGCAAATATTGCATCATGTTTTGATTATTGCCCAGAATTACCATTTTAGTTCTACATTTATTATCTTTATATATTTAAGCGTCATTCCCCACCCTTCTACCCCCTCCTATTCCCTTTTATTTCTATATTGCCGTATCATCGTATCGAAAATTGAATGATCAACTGTGATGTCTTTCAAGGGCTTTGTACTGTTCAATCTGCCGATTGTTTTCGAATTCCGCACATATCGAAGTCATGTTTAAATACAACTGCGACAAAAGATCTAATTTAGAGTTGCCTGTTTGTTTACCCCAAAAAATTAATAATTATGGTTTTCCAGCGAACAGGTATAGTAAAGGCCACGCCCCACTTTACCGCGTCACTTAAACAGTGTTCGCTATAGAAATGGTCTGTAAAAATAACGCCGCAAAGAGGGGCGTGGTCTTTACTACGTCCGTCCATTGGGGGAACGGGTGGCATATATTTTGTTTATAGATTTTACCCCATCGGTGGATACCGAGTTTTTTTTTAAATCTATAGTGTTTAATATTGGCTCCTGTATCGTATTTCTTATCCTGATATACGTTTTACACAAGTTGTATGTTGCAGCTACGTAAAATTTAGTTACATGGCCTTTAAGGGGATTGGGTCGTAGTTTCAAAAAGAAACGAGGCTGTTTTTTTCATTCTCACTAATTTTCAACATATACCTCATTTTTTAACGTATGTACAAAGTGCCTCAGGCATACCGTTAAGAATTGATGTTTTGATGTAAATATATATTGATGTAGTGACTTTTGGTTAGGCGCATGCGCAAACACTGTTGGTACGATGCAGACAATGTTTCCTCTTAAATTTCTATCTGCTGTACGCGTTTTCTGTCGTGCTTGTGTGTAATCGCAATAATTAATAATTAAATAATCGTTAGATCAAATAGATGTCAAATGTGCCTTTTCAGTATTAACTACAAATTACTAGGTCTACGAAATCAGCTCGGGTCATACCAAACTTCGTAAACGCATACAGTCTGGTAATCGGTACGTCAAAGCAGCCACAAATTTCGTGTGCGCCTCAAACGATCAGTTTTACTGTCGATATTTGAAAATGAACAACAATACTAATGTACTGCCAGTCTACTGGTATACAGTAAACTCTCGATTATCCAAAGAATGGCGGAGAAGGACAAATGAACACGAAAAAGCTTTGGAGGGAATTTCTATTTACAGTTTGTTGGATTACTTTTAACAAAAAATATCTATCTACTGTTTTTATATATATATATATATATATATATATATATATATATATATATATATATATATATATATATATATATATATATATTGGTTAAAACACCACTTCTCTATTAGTGATTGAAGTTTTTTACAGTTCGTCACAGAATGATGCCTTTGTTCCTCTAGATATTGAATGAACCCGTCAATGTATGCTAGCGCTGCGTCATGGGTCACTTGCTTCTGTGTCATGGCTCACTGGCTTCTGCGTTATGGCTCGCTTGCTTCGGCGTCTTCCTCCCCTCCAAAATCATACCTAAAGCTCCACCTACTATTTGCTCATCGGTAAGATGTTCAAAGCCTGTGTCATTGGCGTCACAATTAATCTATTCAACGATGTTATCTTCATCCTCCAGTAACACATTTCGCGCTAAATTAGCCAAATCGTAAGTGGAAACTTCTTCCTCCTCTGCAGACCCTACCGAAGTATTTTCCGGACTTGGTAAAATCTTCCACCAGAACTTTATTAACGTTAATAATCTGCGAGCAGTGTTTATGTCATAAATGCTGTCGAGAATCACGTAATCTTTACAGAAGCCCTGGAAGATCATTCCCCTCTTTAATCCTAGAGTTTCTCAATAGGTTTGTCCCTGTATTTTTTCTCCATTGAAGCAATTACGCATTCTATCTCAACATGGTACTTCAAATTCTCCCGTTGTAGATTTCGTTTTAATACTCTAATTTATCGCCGCAACAAGACCGCGGATAATCGATAGTTTACTGTACAGTGTACAGTGAGTCAAAGTTCAAAGGCCAGTAAGTTTCCACAGCGCACCTCTTACATTTTGCAGTTGACCTTGAAGTGCGTTCCTATATTTGACTCGGTGTATTTTTGAAATCCTGAAAGTATACGATCAGTACACTGCAAAAAAAAAATTTTTTGACACAAAATTCATCGTCTGACACCGCCCAGGTTTACAGGGGGAACAGTGGCTGATGGTATCAATTGCGCAAGTCGGACGCGTCTAATCCTTTTCAGTAGGTTTTAACACGCCCTATCCGCCCTTTATTCAGATACGAAGACGGCGATCCCTTAACCCATTCGTACCCGCTGTACTCAGTTGGGTACAGTTTACCGTACTAAAATAAGGACCGCGGGTACCAATGCGTTAAACTACGCGAGTTGACTCGGCCAGTCGTCTCTAGAAACTTGTGTTCGTTTCTTCTAAACTTGTAGCCAATTTCGCGATTTTCAACGTAACACCAATTATACAATACACGCCGCATCAATTGCCACCAGATGGCGATCGCGGATATTAAAATGAATCTGTCGTTTCTTTTTTGACTATAGTATGCACCGATTGGAAACAGCGGGCGAGGTCAAAACCGCTATTGCGCATGGAGAGCGGCCCGTCGTGCGTACGCCTTAGTCGACTTGAATGTATGGAAACGATTTTGAGCTTCCCCGCTATTTCCAATCGGCATATAAATCCCTGAAAGCTATTTGCTGCTGATACTAACCTATTGATTGTGAGTTTGTATCCACACTTTCTTCACGGAGGCGTATATTCCCGGATATGCGCGTGCGCTATTCTAAATTGCGTTAGAATTGCGCATGCGCATATACGGGAATGATTTATGTTTATTTTTACTGTATAAAACACGAACTGAATATATGAAAAATTAAAAAATTAGCATATGTGCGTAATTCTATTTTCTATCGAGATCGTTTCCTTGAAATAAAAGATGAAGAAAACACAAAACCTTGTTTGTGATAATTTTTCTAGATGTTAGTTTATGATGTAAAAAGTATTTTTAGTGGTCTATAAAATCCATATAAATAACATGTACTTTTATTTTTCCATAAAACATTTTGTTTTCTTCCTTAGAGTAAACTATAGTTTCTAGGTTAATCACCGCGCTAGTTTCTCTTGTAAGATTTTTTGTATCATTTTTATTTATTTTACTTATACATATATATACATATAATGAAAGAAAGCGTCATTTTTATATATAAATATCATTTTACATATCGTGAAATCGAGGCTAGAACAGTATTTTATTTTTTAGCGACTGTTTACAGAACGATCGGATTAGATAATGCCGCGCAAATATTCCTTTATTATGAGCCACTTATAAATATCCGCGTATATGAATGGATCTAGCTCGTCTTCACGATCCCACACATTTCATCATAATTAAACGATCGCACGAGGACATTAAAACACGCGGTTTCTTTGTTAAAGCCGAAAAAGAAGGGAAACCGGCAAGGGGTTATGCATTTGTGTGTTTTTGATAGTTTAGTTTCCTTTCCGTATTAGAGAGAAAGCATTGAGTAAAACATATTGTTTGGGTTACTTGAATTAATGTCAGAAGTTTAAATAACGCATTTTTTTTGTTTTAATTATCGGTTGCTATTTGCTTTCGTCTTTCGTCTTTTCGATGAGATCATCGGGTCACCGGTAATGCATTACGCATTAGCCTAGCGCTAATTAACGATACTTAACAAAAGTTCAATGGATAAACACCAACAATACTCCTCGGTGTGCCCCCTCCTCCTTCCCCTCCGTACTTAACGGTGTTAGAGGGGATGAAGAAAGAATTAGATTGTTTTACGTAAAATCGTAATAATACAATATCGCTAGTTTCGAAAACATTTTATAATAATACTGTATTTTTTTACCAATGTCATGTAACACCCTCAAGTTCAAAAGAAAACAAGAAATATATAATAGGATAAATGCCCTGAAATTGTTTTATTTTATCCGGTAACACCTCTTCATTTAGAATTGAAGAATTTTTGATTTTTAAGGATTTGGTGAAGAGACAGAAAAAGTATGAAATAACGGTTCTATACCCTTATGCAGAAGTTATACAGGGTGCGCCAAAAGTAACAAAAGCGTCATATATTCTTCGAATCGTGTAGCTATTGCGCGTCTTGACTGTCCTATGTATAATGTATCACATTCACTACACTCGATCCTGTAGATCAGGGGTCTCCAAACTACGGCCCGCGGGCCAAATTCGACCGGCCAGTATCATCAATCCGGCCCGCGACAGCTAATATCTTATTGTTGTGATAAGTTGGATAAAAAAAACAGAATGATAATAACTCGGATTTATTTACTTGCTAGGTAAAGCTTAATGACAAGTATAATACGCAGAAAACTCACTGAAGTAATCAGTATGGCCCCAAGGCTGAAAAGTTTGGAGGCCCCTGCTATAGATTCCCGATCATTGTCCCAAAATTGTACCGTCTTTCAAACACGCCTCAATTTATTTGTTTTTTTCTAGGATATTATGAATCCTTTCCTCGAAATCATTGTCTATCCTGTAACTGACACATTTTCAAAGGTTACCGCTCGGTGAGCACAGGAGGCACGAAAATGGGGAACGTCGCATTGAAGAGGGGGTAACATGCCACTTTCAGTCGGCATCGTGAACTGGATTGGTGAGCATTGCGTTTTCATTGAAACGTTCATTAAATACAATGAATGTGTGCGATTTAGACTTGGTCGACGTGATGACGTATCTGTTAGAGACACAATTTTGCTATGGATCGGCAACTTTCGAACTAGTAGATCAACAATCTGGACGACCTTGGACTGCCGGAACTACTGAACATGTGGGAGCGCTAAATGCGTCCATTATACAATCTCCACACCGATGCGAGAAGATGTCCCTTGCAACAGTGGACGAAACGTCATCACCAACGCCACGCCAGATGTGGTTCCAACCCGGAAACCAAGATACACATTGTGATTTCGACCGCGGAAGTCAACACCTGAGATAATCTAGACGACCTCGGACTGCCAGAACTCCTGAACATGTGGAAGCGGTAAAAACGTCAATTGCACAATCTCCACGCCGATGCACTTGGGCTTTCTGACCGCGATGTACGAAGAATTCTCCATACAGAACCCAAAATGCGTCCTTACAAAATAATGTTGACACAGGAAGTTAAGGAGAGAGACTAGGAAGACCGCAGAGCAGTGTGTCTGAAAATTCGACAACATATCCCCCGTGTAACTTATGTGTTATTCAGCGATGAGGCACATTTTCACTTGTGTGACAGTGTTAATAAGCAAAATTTCGGATACTGGGCAGAGAACAATCCCCATCAGTTGAATGAACGACCCTTGGATCGCCCTAAACATAGCCTTCGTCAGTGTGTACGTAACAATAGATTCGTTCCAACACGGCACAAAACCAGTTAATGAATTGTCGGGTACATGCGCAAAAGCAAATTTGGAACGCAAAATTTGCTCTGCGCATGTACCCGATGTACCCTAGTGGCACCCACGTAACTGACATTATTTTTAAAACAAATAAATTACTGTAACTAAAATGGCATTATATGTAGATAGTAATAATAATAAAAAATTATGTATTTTGTTTGGATTTTATTTAGCATCGAAATGTGTCAGTTACCTTTACCGCACCCTGTATTACAAAAAAGTTTCAAATAAAAGGTTTTTAATAACGCCTTGCGTATATTTTGACGTAGTGTAAATTTTTTGTTTGTTGACTTGACTTTGAATGATGACAAATTTTTTAAATGGAACAACCTGTATATCTTCAATTTTTTAACATTACTCATGACGAGACCTTTAAAATGGACTCTGACAATGACAGCGACGATTTCTTACTCCAACCAGCATCGGAAAGAGGTCCAACGACATAGTTGAACTTCTTTTCTGCGTGTTTCATATCATTTCTCATTACATTCGTTTGAAGAATAAACAAAAAATACAATAATAACCACTTTCTTCTAAAAAAAAAAAAAGAATTATTCGAATTAAATTACGAAAATTGGGTCAAAACGCGAAAAATGTATTGAAAAGGTACAAAAATAGACTAAAAAGGGCACTTTGAACCATTAAAGGCTAATGAATCACGACATTTAATTTTTTTCAAGCTTAAAATATTTATTTATATCATTTAAACATTCCTCAATTTTATTGAGTTACACTTCGCAAAAAAAAAAAATGGAAAATTCGCTTAAAAACATGTCAACTTCAAGAGGTCATAAAAACAAATGCGAGCTAATAACAATAACCAAACCTCGCGGAAGTTTTGTTTATCTGTTGGGCTAGAGTTTCTTGTTACACGGTTACTATCATCTCCTGAAATATTTATAACTTCTCCTGATTCATCCTGTATATATAGAGATGGTTTAGCCCCAGAAAATAGGTTTTAGTATTCCTCAAGAATCCGGGCATATAGAGTGCGAAACGTCGTGAGGCTTCGTAAGGGTAACAACGGGATTTAAACAGTTCATGCGCATGAAACATTTACGAGCCAAATCTAAACAGCTGTATCTCCCTAACCATTACGAATTGGGTACATGTTTACAGGAACTTTTTACTCAAAATGTCGGTTACTATTATCTCCTAAAATATTTATAACTCCTCCTGATTCATCCTGTATATATAGAGATGATTTAGCCCCAGAAAATAAGTTTTAGTATTCCTGAAGAAGCTGGACATAATGAGAGCGAAACGTCGTGAGGCTTTTTAAAGGTAACAATAGGATTTGAACAGTGCATGCGCATGAAACATTTACTAGCTAAATCTAAACAGCTGTATCTTCCTAACCAATACGAATTGGATACACGTTTATAGGAATTTTCTTGTTCAAAATGTCGGTTACTATCATCTAAAATATTTATAACTCCTCCTGATTCATCCTGTATATATAGAGATGTTATACATCACATGCGCATGGAATATTTACGTACCAAATCTAAACAGCTGTATCTCCCTAACCATTACGAATTGGGTACACGTTTATAGGAACTTTTTTACTCAAAATGTCGGTTATTATGATCTCTTAAAATATTTAGAACTCCTCCTGATTCACCCTGTATATATACAGATGATTTGGCCGCAGAAAATAAGTTTTTGATATTCCTGAAGAAGTTGGACATATAGGGAGGGAAATGTCGTCCTGAAATAGTGACAAGATAGCGACAAAAACCGGAAATAGATTTCTACCATTGACACCAACCGTAGTAGCCTGACAGGAAATATCAAGAAAAATTAGTGCAATTATGAAAATTTTGGGATTAAAACTTGATTGGTCCTATTTTGATTTTTCTCCTTTTTTGACAACTAATAAATCCCGTGCACTAACGTGATATAAAATTCTTGCAAAACGTTGGAGATAGGGCTATTAAAAACGGATTATATTTAAATTCCACCCACATTTAACGAGTGTGAATGTTAACATTAATTAATGATTACATTCCTTAACGCAGTGAAATGGAATCTAATTTTATATGCCAGGTATCGATCTAAAAATACGATTGTGCAGTTTTTGTTGCTGTTAATGTTGCTTTAATACCAGTCCTGATTACATTTACATTCTACAGGCGCATTTTGTAAGTTCTTTTTGTTCAAACGAATGTTTTCACATATAACCAGCCCGTTTCCTCGTTTCCTATTTTCAACTGCCTTCTATTATAGAAAATTAAGAATTCGATTAAATTACAATTTTCAAATTTCGCGCATTTTGATCGATGAGACCAATCGCTGACGTTAAGAATGTGTTTATGCCCGTTTATCTCCTAGGTTGCCAAGTACGAGAAAGGTTCATGTCAAAACTTTAAGCACAGTTTTCATTTCTTCCTTTTTTTTAAATATCCCAGTTATTAAATAAATACTACCAACCCATCTCGTTTATCACGAAAAAAAGCTAATTGTCTTTATGTTGATATCCTCCCTAATGTTGCTCCTAGCCTACTTGATCGTTTAGAATATTATCGCGGTCTCTTGTTTATCGATGACGTAGTCGCAACTCTTGCAAAAATACACTATATCACACTTTAGCATCTTAAAAGATTTGCAATCGTTTATACGTGCCCGGCTTATATTTCGGTTTGCTAGATAATCGTGGAAAAATAATCATGGTTTATAGGTTAGTGTTAATTACTGCTGCTTATGCAGTTTTTAGTTCAGATAATCCGAGATTTACCAATTCAATCGTTTTTAGGAAAATCCAGAGACAAGATGACTTCCAAACACCACGTCAAATTACGGAAAGTTAGTAGAAGTCAAACGAATAAATATACTATGAATGCACCATTAATTGAACCTGTAAGTATATTTGTACTGTGGGTGTTTGTATAGATTAAAAAAATTAAAATGTTTTAAAAATAAGCAATGTACAGGGTGTAAGTGAATATAATCCTCCATCCCCAGATTAAAGTACAGGTGTTATCGAATATTCCTTTCTCGTTCCAACCTGTCAAAATTCACATAATCAGATAATCTTCTTTTCTAAATGTTGCTGGATTTGAACTCGGCCCCTTTCAAATGTCATTATGGTCGGTTCCCCATCTCACTTCAACCTGCATTAATTTCATATAATCGCATCGTGTTCTAATTGCAGCAATGTTGCCAAGTTTAGTCGCCAGTTCTTCCAAATGACTATCATCATCATGATCTATCCCCTTTTCACTTTAACCCGTTTAAATTTCATATAATCGTTCCCTTTTATCGTTGCTTTGCTGCCCGGTATAATCACATCCTTTTCCTAATGTTGGCGGATTTGGACGCGGCCCAATTTTCAAATGTCATTCGCCATTATGATATATCCTCCATCTCACTTCAACCTGTACTAATTTAATATAATTACATTCTTTTACAATTGCTGCATTGTTGCCAGTTTAGTCGCCAGCTCGTCCAAATGACATTCATCATTATTCTGCGCAAACAGCGGTAACAGCGTACAATTACGAAATAAGTTACGATATCATCGCCGACTCCCCACTCTAGTCAGTACTAAATCGATCGCATACAGCGCGTGGTTTTGTGTATATGTAGGCTATCGTAACTTATTTCGTAATTATCTCTGTTTGTCCACTTTCTCACTTTAACCCGTCTGTATTTCATATAATTGTTCCCTTTTTTGCCTTGTGCCAGATATAATCACATCCTTTTTCTAATGTTGCCGGCAAATATTATTAATTGTGATATATCCCCCATCTCACTTCAACCTGTATGACTTTCATATAATCACATCTTTTTGTAATGGTTGCATTGTTGCCAAGTTTAGTCGCCAACTGTTCCAAATGACATTCATCATTAAGTTATATATCCTTCTCACTTTAACCCATCTATATTACATATAATCGTCCCTTTCTATCGTTGCGTTGTTGCCAGATTTAGTCGTAATCTTCCAAACGTGACTGACACTGACTCGTATTTTATACTCAAATTGCTGCCATTTTCTTTCAGGAAGAAACTGATCTGTCAAATTCGGACACCTCTCTCCTACTAAACAACTATGGAAGTGAGACGAAAATATCGTACCAGACCAAGGAGTCTATTCTATCGACCGCGGTGCAGATGTTCATACCATTCCTGCTCGCCGGATTCGGAATGGTAGCGGCAAGTTTGCTGTTGGACGTGGTACAACATTGGCCAGTGTATCAAGACGTTTCGGAAGTTTACATACTAGTACCCGCGTTACTAGGACTTAAGGGCAATTTAGAAATGACCCTGGCATCGCGACTGTCGACTCACGCCAACTTGGGTCACTTAGACACTAAGCACCAACAGTTTAGTTTAATATTCGGTAATTTGGCCTTGATACAATGCCAGGCCATCGTCATCGGATTCTTAGCCTCGATTGCCGCCGTTATATTCGGATGGGTACCTACCGGAATTTTTAATTTGCAACACACGTTGCTGTTGTGTGCCAGTAGTGTAGGTACTGCGTTTACGGCTAGTTTTCTTTTAGGTTCTGTGATGGTGGGAGTTATCTTGTTTTCTAGATATTTCCATATAAACCCCGACAATGTGGCGACACCTATTGCAGCTAGCTTAGGTGATTTGACCACTTTAGCTTTGCTATCGTGGATAGCCTCAGGATTGTATAGGACTTACGATAGCTTGCCATGGCTGTCTGTTGTTATCATAGCGATATCCCTAGTTTTCGTGCCAATTTGGGGGTGGTTAGCCGCCAGGAACAAATATAGTAAGGAGGTATTAGATAGTGGTTGGTCGCCTGTTCTAATCGCGATGATAATTAGCAGTATAGGTGGATTAATCCTAGATTACACTGTTTCCCAATATAGGGGTATAGCAGTATTTCAACTAGTCATAAACGGTATCGGCGGAAACTTAGTTGCTGTCCAAGCTAGTCGCATTTCGACAGAACTTCATTCGAAATCTGTCTTAGGGACTTTACCCGGTGAGATGAAGGTGTGCCTAAGTCCTTGCGCCACCTATTGTGATAATAAAGAGACTACCCACGCCGCAACAGCGAGGATGCTTCTGTTGATGGTGATCCCTGGCCATTTAATTTTTAGTTATACAATTAGTTACTTAAAAGCTGGTCATACGTCGCTCACGCCAATTTTCATGGTGGTCTATTTGACCGCAGCCGTCTTGCAAGTCATTATATTGTTATACATAGCCCAAGTGATGATTTTGTGGATGTGGAAGGACGGCGTCGATCCAGACAATTCAGCCATACCTTACTTAACTGCCATGGGTGATTTATTAGGTACATTCCTCCTAGGAGTCGCATTCCAATTCCTATATTTAATCGGGGATAAAGACAGTGACGTAGGCGACTAGGGTTACATGTTTCAAGGAGAAACCCCAATCGATTTCGATGACCCACAAAATATTTTTATTACGTGTTAATGCCTGTAACTTAATTATATACGTACTTGTGTGTTGGATACACCTCGTCTCTCTTTTAAGGGGTAACACCACTGTGAATTTTTCCGAAAGTCGATTTTTTTATTGGCTCAATAGATGCTTTGAACCTTCTAGAATATGAGGCAAAAAGTTCATTACCCGAAAGAAAGTTTTTCCGTTGAAGTTTCGAGCTCGTCCCGAAGCACGTCGGATATCTCCGAAACGACTACCAGCGCCAAATAAATACAAGTTGAGAATTAATTTTTCGATAAGTTAATTTAAGCATTAATTATTAACAAATGATTGTCCTTCTTTGGCCGAAAATTGAATGTTTTACTTCAAATACTTTGCAATCGCACAAAAATCAATATTTTTAAAATCGCCTAGGGGCGCCTCAAGTTCAACATGCCTCCCGCGAATGCTTCCGGCGCCGCCATTTTTAAATATTTATCGATGATAATTCTTTTTCATAACTTCCTCGAATATTATTATCATATTGCCTTTTCTTCCATTTAAAACAAATTGTTAAAGAAGCGCCTTTTTTAGGCTGTGACAGTGGTGTTACCACTTAAGGTGTAATAATGATTTTTATTTATTTATATATTCTGCCGTACTATTTGTATGTAGCTTCTAAGAGACTATATGTATACACATGTATAAATTAAAGGTACCAATAAAGATTTAAATATATTTTTATTTAAAAATAATGCTTTATTAACCCAATCTTTTCAATTTTTAAATCAATCTGGCGATAAAATCAAATATTTCGACACGTGTTACGCTTACTACGATCCCAACATCTTCAACCACATCTTACGAAACCACGCGGGATTTTAATAAATACAGTGAAAGTCCTCATAAACGGAGACTCATGGTCCCAGTGTTCCGTAAATTTCTTTTTCCGTAAATCCAGCCAAATAAATAGATTTTACACCAATTTGATTACATATTCCTGTCCACCACGTGAGTACCAAATTAGGCAACCCAACTAACAGCAGTTGGTAGTACGTTAATGCGTTATGTAAAATATTGCAGAAAGTGGCGTATTATAAAGTTTTAATTAGGGTCGGTATTTTTAAATAAAAAGAAATTGCAACACTAGATTATTCATCTGTTCTACGATAACGATAGCGTGCCGCATGCTCTTCGAATCGCGTAGCTATTGCGCGTCTTGACTGTGCTATGTAATGATTGTCCTGATCCTACACAACTTTCCACAGTTCCTATATCAATATTTACGTCCATTTTTCTATTCCGTTACATACTTAAAATAACCACAAAATTGCAGATTCTATAGTTGTAATATTTTACATAGGCGATGTGTATGATAAGTTGCATAATCATATTTTATCTAAAAGACACCACTGCACTGCAAAACATTGTATTTAAATAGAAGTAAATATTGGTGTGAGAACGGCGGGAAATAGTGTAGAGTCAAGACAATCATTATCAAACTAACTCCAGAACGCTGCGTTCACCGACATGCGTCCTTGCCCGGTACCACCTTTTTAATAAACTGACGTCATCATACCGCATATTTGCCCAGTTTATTTATAATTGAAGGAATGATACGCCACTGCTTACTACTATTCATCACTATTCACCAGGGGGATACTTCTCAAACTCGAAGCAAGCATAACCTCCAATTTTAAATAGTCAAAATTAATATGTAGAATACATATGAACCGTTCGTTTTTAAAAATAATTATCTAGCAGGAAATTCCTGTTCATCATTAACCAGGACGATTCTCCAATCCCTCAACCCTTAAAATGGCGCTACCTTCAGCGTTAGCAGCCAAACTATCGAAAAGGGGGCTAATTACAGGTATCCTTGTGTATCAAATTGTTCACACAATTCTACATACATTTTTCGTTTATAGATAACAGCAAACAGAGTGAAAGTGAGGTGCACAACAACTACAAGGGGATTCTTGGTTGTCCGAACAAAAGCAATGTTTATCACGAGTGCACCAATTGGTGCCAAATTCATTGGAAAGGTGTTATAACCCCGGAGCCACGTTATGCCCGAAACGTTAAGAGATTGCTAGAAAAATACCACATACCCAATCATTGGACGGAAGTTTTTGACAAGGGAATGTAAGTAATCTCGTTCGAGAAATTTCCATGATATTAGGAAGCTGTACTGCATTGCGGAGGGGCAGCTCAGGTTTGTGTTCATTATGAACGAGGGGAGTTATATCAACATATGGATTCTACATACCTTCAGTATTTAATTTCAATAGAACTGGATAATTACTAGACGTATGTGAAATCCATGTGATCCTCCTTCAGATCGGACCATTCAAAACGGAAAGAAATATCAAATTAGCTCTTACCCTTACCACACTGATCCTTTGGAATACTCTGAGGACGCATTTCCACCACCAAGTGGACGTTGATTAGAGCAAAAAAGCATCAATTTTCACGAGTGATGACTTTTTGGCTTTTGCACTCTCCACTGCTTGCTCGATGTTTGCGCGATATTTGGAGTGCCCCAAAGAATCCGTGAGGTAAGGGTAATATCTAGTCTGGACAAACAGCGGTAACGGCGTACAATTACGAAATAAGTTACGATAACGTCGCCGACTCACCACTCTAGTCAGTATGCGAGTAGTTCTGTATATATGTGGGCTGTAGTAAGTTATTTCGTAATTACCGCTGTCAGCCCAGACTAGTAATATCTATTTTATCCTGAATGGATCGGTATCTGGCAACCGGGCTTAAAAGCAAAGATATGTTCTCTCACGGCGAACATTAATTTTAAAAAAACAAACATTTACAGCGGTAGATATTATTATTGGAACATGGAAACTGATTTAGTATCATGGTTACCTCCGAAGCATCCCAAAGCCTTCCCCACAGAATGCGCAGCCAAAGTACGTATGAGATTGCATCAACCGTCACGGGACAGCAACTCGGATAAAGACGGAGATAGAAGGAAAGATCACAGAGACCGCCATCACCGAGACAAGCGGGATAGGGATAAGAAAGATGACGAGAAGCGTAGACACGATGATAAAGACAGGAGCAGGAAAAAGATGAGGAACGATGATTTGGATCCGATGGACCCATCAGCTTATAGTGACATTCCCAGAGGCACGTGGAGCGATGGGTTGGATAATAAACTTAAGGCAGATAGTACGGCTTCCGGTGCTCTATACCAGCAAAGACCATATCCCTCCCCTGGGGATGTATTGAGCGGAAATAAAAAATCGAAACGTAATTGATAAGGTATAATTATTATTGCATATAAAGACTTGACTTAATTATTTATAAGAGTTAGTACCACGGTAGAATGAAAAGTTTCCGGAATGACAATGGAAACAAAATAATGCGTGTTCAAGGTAGTCCCGTCGAAGCTCAACACACTTGGTCCAACGTTTCTCTAACTTGCCGATTCCTTCCCGGAAGTGACTTAATTTGAGGTTCCCAAAATAATCGATTACGTCCTGTATCAGTTCTTCATTCGACCAAAATCTCTTTCCAATGAAATGAGTTCCGGGAACAGGTGGAAGTCTGACGGAGGCGAATACAGCGCATTTCGAACTATAATTCTGCCAATTTTTGGCTGAACAATTGCACTTGAATGAACGGCTGCATTGTCGACAGTTTTCCTTTAACCATTCCCACGCGTTTTCTCCTGATTTGCTGCTTTCAATTTGTTCAAATGTGTTCCGTAATATTGAGCAGTAACAGTTTGCCCTCTTTTAAAAGATAACCAATTAGCAAAATCCCTTTTGCGTCCCAAAAAAACCGATGCCATCACCTTTCCAGCCGAATGAATGGTCTTTGCCTTCTTCAGAACCGATTCACCGCCTGCGTCCCATTGTTTTGATTGTGCATTTTCGTTTCTGGTGTGTAGTGATGAATCGAGGTCTCATGGTCACGAATCGTCCCTTGAAATCCTCTTAAACACTTCCAAATAATTTCCCGAGGTTCGAGTTCGAATGCGTTTTTGCTCCGAATTGACCAAATGCGGCACCCATCTCGCAGAAAGCTTTTGTAAACCCAATTCATTATGTAAAATACGAACTACTCGTTCATAAGAGATACCCATGGCTTTCCTCAATTTCACGCACTGTTATTCGGCAATCTGTTAAAACTAGGTCATGAATTTTTTCCATAATTTCTGGCGTGGTAACCGTTTTCGGACGTCCTGAACGTGGTCCGAAACAAAAAAACTCGGGGTTTAAAATGAAGGTGATGAATTCTCAAAAAACGGTATCTAACCTTGATTTGATTTCCGTTGCGGTTTTCGCTTTCCCAAATAGAATAATTTGATGATCATTCGAATATCGTTTTTATCCACAATTGCAAAAAGATACTTGATTGAAATGCTTGTCAAAACCAGAGCATTTGACAGATCGCTTAAACATTTGCAGTCAATTGATATGAGAGTTGCCAACACAGCGACATGAAGTATTTGGAAAAATAGCAATCCCCTAACAGCGATTCTGGAAACTAGTCAATCTAGCCTTGTATATAACGAAGTTTTTAAATTCATTGTTGATTATAACCGAGTCATTTTATATTGCGAAAACCGATATTAAAACACTGCAATAATACAAATATCGTAATTTTTTGTATACAGGGGATTTGAAAAATAAAACCCATGATTTTAATTTATTTATAATCTCATTAAAGCAAGATTGGATTAGAGGTAGGATTAAAAAAAACTGTTGGATACTTATGTCACGGGTAAATGATACAAATAACTGGACTGGGCAAATGTGCGGTATGATGAGTCATCTGTCGTTTGTCCTCTGTAATATAGTATTACATTGTGAAACGGACATATAACTCATCATACCGCACATTTGCCCAGTCTACAGATAGCCCATCCAATGCGTTTACGTAGACACCTATAAGTATTATTTTTACAAAATCTCCTAGTTAACAGTTAATTAATTAACAAATGATATCTTTTTAGTAACATGTAGTAATCTCTTTATTACTTATTAATTTTGTTACAACTTTAATTGCAAAGCAATCAGCAACTATTCCCCAACCATTTGATGTGTACGCCATTGCAACGTTGAGCGCAACTTATAAATAGCGCATGCGCTGTTTTGACATAGTAATCCACGAATAGCGCATGCGCGGTTAATAGTCAAAAATCACTGCTGATTGTTTTGCATCAAGTACGTATCTTCAAACACACATGGAGAAATTTTATATTACATACAAAAAAAAAAAAACACTAGATTTCGCATTGTATATAAATACAAATAAATATAATACCAATGAATATAATTTTGAAATAAATAAATGGCATAAATATGTATGTAACAGTAACCTATTCACAGCCCCACGTTCTAACTATTGCACTTTGTATGGAAACATATATTTTAAATTTATTTACAATACGCCAAACCATAGCCTCCTTGTAACCAAACATAAAACTCAAACGAATATCGATTTGAATACTAAAATAGTTTGGAAATTACTAGAACTGCGGCGTTTTTCCTTCCCGTAAGAACGTCAAAGCTTGGAAAACTGCCGCCTTATCCAATTCGCTTTGGGAAGGCTTCTCGTTATCTAAGCAGATGTCTTTCGCTCTATTACCGAACCATTCGAATATTTTAGCTCGGTAATCGACAATTGTCGCCAAAACATTTCCGGTTAGAATGATATTTTCCAAACAAGGTAAGCTACCGATGTGAGATATTTCTGTAATATCACCAATATTGTTACAGCTCAAATTTAAAGTTTCCAACGAATATAATTTGGCGAAGCCTTTCAAAGATGTTATGCTATTTTGCGACAGATCCAAGACAATGACGTTTCCTAGTTTTGTATGTAAATCTTCACAATCAACTATTAAGTTATTGCTTAGGTATAGGTGTGTTAATTCGGGAAGACCTGACAGATCTTCGATTTTAGATATTATGTTGTTATTTAAATTTAAAACTTTCAAATTAGGCACGAGGTTTATTGTGTTGTCGATTTCCATCAGATTGTTTCCAGATAAGTTAAGGTTCGTAATACCAGTCCATGCCTAAAAAAATAAAATTGGTAAATATTTTTAAAATACAAATTTATACACATATCTTACAAACACACCGCTTTTTAAGTTTTCTTTTTAATCTTGTAGGATGTGACACAAATGTTCTTGCTACGAGTCTTGCGCACTGAATGTGCATAAATGCACAGGATTAGGGAGTTGTTAAACTAACAATTTTGATTCTCGCTCGAAATATTTGGAATGATCCAAAAAGAAAAAGTTATCACTTAAGAATAGCCCATTATGTATCTACATACGCATTTTTTCCAAAAATTTGCTTCTGCAGAAGTGGACTAACTCAGTTTCCACAGACTCCTGCGGTACCCGCAGTCGCGCTTCTCGGCTAATCAACCGTGAGAAAATTGCAATTAGAAAGCTACTTTCACCATGCGCATGCACGTAAGAGGAGGACAAAAGTTCATAGGTACAAACATCAATTGGTATAAAAACGAAAGCTATCGTATGTTCAAAAATGCTTGAAATCAAGGCTAAATCAACGGTGAAAAATTCAAAATTTAAGTTGGTAGAATATCCCAATAATAAACAGCTGACAAATACGTTTGTTTATCTTTTCGATTCTCACTTTGGATTGCTTCTTATTGACTTGTTCGGGTCTAATATTTACAAAATAAGTTCTTTTCAGAAGTGCTGGACGTTTGTTTTTGTGCGATAAAGTAAGATTCATTACAAAAATTAAATTACAGATTAAACCTCTTAATTTTACCTATAAAGCAAAATTATGGCGTTTACGTCAGAACGAGGTGTCTTTATTTCAATAATTAATAGTCTGTCATCGAAGTGCAAATTTAAATGCAAGTGGATCTTGGACGTATGACTTGGAGAAAATTTGAAGAAGCGGCATCAACGTATTCCAAATCATTTTGTTTAATCAACGTTTCCAAAAAATAAACGCCATGAATTTCCATACGTGTAATACTGATCGTACGATAGGTGGCCCGCGCGTGGCGAATATTTTTGGCATAATACATATATCCTACGATAGGTGGTGCGCGTGTATACACACAAATTCGATTCAATTGAATGTAAATAATGACTAATGATAAGTTTCAATAAAAATGACACAATCAAAATTGAATGTTATTATAACGAGTTTCCTTTAACGGACGGGAAACTAGTAATTAATAAAGCAACGGTGTAATACATAAATAATCTACGGAATTTGTATTAAATACACACCGATAGTATACGTTGAGTTGCCTATGCTATTATCTCAATCATTTTTAAACATATTGTACATCTCACAAAGCCGTACTGATGATCGGTATAGCCGTGAAACGCGTATACGGTGGTCAGAGTAACTTTCCGATTGCAAAGTTATCACTACTGATGGGATGATCACCGTGCGAGGTTTATAATCAACACCTAACCGGTTCATTACACAGCCCAGCCCAGCCAACAATTGTCAGACGCTTTATCTGAGCGACTATTAAGGTTTCCCGGGTATACCGGAAACTGCACAATGCAGTGAACCAGTTAAATGTTGATTATAAATGTCGTACAAACCATCAGACTATGTCTGTGTGGTTGTGCAGGTTTATCCCCCCCTTCCCCCGCTTCCCTTCCTCCCAGTAGTTGTTGTTTCTGGTAGGAAATTGTTACATTCAACTTTTTATAAACGTCGTACAAATCATCAGACGCTATTTCTGGGTGGTTGGGCAGGTGTATTTGTCCATCTCCCTTTCTTCCCCCACCAGTTGCTGCGGTTTATGCCCCCCTTCCGCCTCCCTGCCTCCCACCAGTTGTTTCTAGTACGAAATTCTTACGTTCAACTTTTTATAGACGTCGTACAAAACATCAGACGCTATGTGTGGGTGGTTATGCAGGTTTATCTGTTCACTCATCCCTTCCTGCACCAGTTTTTAATAGTAAATTCTTGTGTTGAACTTTTATAAACGTCGTACAAACCATGAGACGCTTTGTCCTAATGGTTGTGCAGGTTTATCTGTATACACCCCTTATCTTCCCCCACCAATCGCTGTTTTTACTAGGAAATTTTTACGTTCGATTTTAAAGGGATAAAATCACATACCTGACTGGCCTCAATTTGAGATTTATGTAAAATATCACACTGGAAAATTTGAGATAAATTTGTGGTACTTGTCTTCGTTAATTTAAGCGATTTCAGCGTGGTCCTTAAATTTCCTAGGTTAATCACATTCTCCAACGGCATCTCCAGGACTGTCAGCGATTGCAAGCTCTAAAATACAAAGTGACGTACATCCTTATTGAATCCATCTTGAGTGGTCAAGGTTAATCTAGAGCAGACGAGGCCGGTATTACCAACACATTTTTAGTTTTAGTCTAAAAGCCCTCTTAAGTGCAGCGAAACATATTATCAGCACTTTGAAAGTAGGTTTAGTACTAGATCCTTTTTGTAGTTAAAGGCATGATATAAGAAGAATTCTTCTTATATCATGAGTTCAAGGCTGGTAACTGACCACTTAAAGAAGCATTTAAGTAAGCGCATGCGCATTAAGTTGTTTCCAATCAAAAATATGAGATAACCTCAACTTCTACGGATTCTACGTCATCTGATGAGGAGTTTGAAATAAGACGAAGAAGAAGGCAGCCGAAAGTATACAAAATAGGAAAGAATTACTTTCACGACTTAACATGTCAGGAATTTTTCGATAGATTTCAGTTTACTAAAGGATTGATTAGTAGATTTGCTCACAAGCGCCAACGAGCAGTGGCGAGGTTCGATAGAACTATAACTGCGAGTCTCAATGAGATCTGTTGTGTATACATGTACGCTGCCGTAAATACTATTTCGCAGTTCTAGGTTTGTTTTAAAAATGTTGCCTCCGTCGCGAAAACGACCAATGTTTTATTTTATGTATAAACTTTTATGCCCCCACCACTAGCTATTGGCACAAACTGAGCAACTCTATTCATTATCCGTAAATTTCTATTACCAAGACCTACTCCAGCATTGGAGGCTATTTTGGGAATTGGATCTCCGTATTTAGGACAGAGGCTCGAATGATTGGGGAAAGTGAGTTAGTAGAAATTGGGGTTTGGTTGGAAACGTTACGTTATTCCCACCGTTTTCGCCCCCTTGAAGCAATAAAAATCATTGCTCCATTAAAGGTGGGTCTCTCATAACAGGAGTGGCAGTGCGAATCTATGGGGATCAATCGAGGACATTATCCACGACCTATCAAACCTATCAAGTCGAGATATATCCTATCATGACTTGTGCCTGAAGGAACCTCAACAGAGACTATTCTGGTAAACACATGAACGCACAATCAAGCGGGTTTATTGACCCTGGAATAACCCAGGGCCGGCTCAATACTAACACTTGGTTGCAAACGAATCCTAATATGGCTTTATGAGTCTAATAAAGTTTACCTAATCTGAGTACCAACTTCTCGAGGTACCGAAGGCAATAGCAGGTGAAACTCAAATAATCCAGGACCATCACAGAAGTCCCCCGAGTTGCAATGACACCATGAATCTTTTAAAACTAAAGGGAAGTCAACTCAAGATCATAATGCCATCGTTACCGGATATTGCAGGGTCAACCATCATTTGCATAGGGTTAGTAATGAAGCTGAATGCAGATTCTGTAATGAGATCGATGAAACTACTAAGCGCTTAATATACCTTTGCAACGCTTTAGAGACCAACAAATATCTGGAACCTACGGATCAAAGGCGAAGTCGACTCCGTAAGGAAGATAGGATTCTCCCTACTAAACTAAATTAAACTCCCTATTTGCTTTCTTTATTTCTCGCAGGGAATACTTTCGTTATGAAGCACAACCATAAACACAACATTTAGGTGTAGAATTTTGAGGACAAAATTTATTTACTCACCTTGAAAAAAGATAAATCAATCTTTAATTTATTGGGCTCAATAGTGCTTAACATGTATCTATGGGGCTTGCCTTCGATGGTCAAGCTCACCAACTGTGAACATAAATCCAATACATGACTCAAATCATAGCGGTTATCTGTATCTACAATGTTTGGAAACGGCTCCTTGAAACAGACACTGATGGCATACAACTGAAAAACAAATGAATTATAAAATAGTTTGTTACGCATATGTATATCATACCTCAACTGGATTGAACTTATACGCCTTTCCAGAACTTAATATCGCATCAGCATTATTATAAAAAGAAAATGCTAAATTCTTTAGCAAATAAAACGTGTCATACACATGAAATTCCAGAAATTCGATGAAAACCCTCGGCATCGTAAGCTTCAGGTAATTGAGGACATCGTGCAGATACACCTCCAAAGCTTTCCTTCGTGTCTCGATGAATGTCGGACACTTATTACGTCTGGTACTTTTTGGAGGTAGTAGGGCTTTCGAAACGCCATGTTCACTGCATAATGTTTGATGTAAGTCGTAGAAATCGCTGTATCTGTGGGGAACAGTCCAAGCCACTGTATCAATTCGGATTCTAATCAAATAGAAGTTTATGTTTTCCAATTCTTTCACTTTTGTTATTTGAATGTCTATATCGTTTATGTGTTTCCAAAAACATGCCATTTCCTTATTTATTTGTAATTGTTATTGCCATATTAGTGATAATCCATATTTTTTAAGCAAAATGTTAATCATGTTTTCGACTTGACATATCATCAAATCATGACATAACCACAAAGGTATGTGGAAATTTAATTTTTTATTAATGAGTTTATTAGTGTTAATTATAATTCGAGGTTAGTGTTCTCTTTCATTTTTGCCTGAGGTAGTTTTATGCAAATAGTAACAACAATAAATGAAAATTTTACATCTACTCAACACAATCATAAATAAAATAAGCTGGACTCACACGAACGTTAATTGCAAATCATAGAATACTCAACAAATCAAAGACACACGAGTGTCAATCAGTGGTATTTTTGACGTCTAGGGACGTTCAATGCAGTGCTGCCACGTCGGATAGTCTTCAAATTATTATATATTATTATTATGAAAACCGAAATACGAAACAGTAGTTAGCGTTATAGTAACATAACTAACACAAAATATGTTTATTAGAGAAAACCTTAATATAACATAATCTGTATATATAAAGTATAAAATAGCACTATATGGTTGGCAATATGGTTTATTTAATACCTTAATTACTCAAGTTCGACAATCGAATGCATGAGATAAGTTATCATTAACTAGTGTAAACCAGCCTGACGCTGTCACTCCTCCAAATCATAAGTGGTGTGAAGTTAGCTCACTCTTAAAATTCGGAGGGGTGACAGCGTCAGTCCGGTTTACACTACATTATCATGCACTTCTTTGTTGAACCTTAGTAATAACTTGAGTTGCTCAATTTGCGCCAACAGTACTACAACTATCTGAAACGACTGTGGTATACGTTCTTAGTTTCAATGTATAGTATGAAGCCATTTGTATTCGTATAGCGCAAATTTACCTTTATTCTAGTACAGCCGTTTCAGATAGTTGGAGTACTATTAAGTAAGTATTTACCCAGTAAATATTTTTTAAATTTCGCGCACAGTTTAAGTTGGCAGTTCCGGCAATAGTGGAGATACTCGCCAATTTCTAAGCACAAAGCATGCGAATATATTCGCTATTGCCTGAACTACCAACTTAAACTATCAGCGAAATTTAAAAAATGTTTACTGGGTGAATTAGAAAATACCTTCAATATCTATTTTCTGGCGAAAAGGTACCCGCGATTTTTAGAAATACGAAACCGTCGAATAAAATTACGTTTGTCATAATTTTCAAAATGATTTTAGCGATTATTTACTTGTCATGGCAAGTAACGCTACAAATCTCAGTACTTCTAATTCATCCTCCTCTTCGTAACTTAAGAAAAACATCATCGAAAGTTTCTAATAGATCCATATTTCAGAGTATATTTAAAATTATAAAATATAATAAAAATACAAACTGTGCTGTCAAAATGTCAAGCATTACCCACGACTACCAACTCAAATAGTTAGCGCTAGCGCTTCATGTCGCTGCAGCGTTAAGCCAGTGCTTAAGCTGCGGAGTATCAATCGCTCAAAATACTGACAGTTTAAGCGGCGCTTAATTGTTTTTGCACCTAACAAATTAAGTGACGCTTAATATTAAAGAATGACCTGTGAAACCGGACATAAAAATAATAATAAAACTGCATTCAGTGAATTGCTGAAACACATATGCTTAGCTGAGCGCCACTTATTCCAAATCATCCTCCCTAGCCCTTCCCCCTCTCCTTCCCCCTCCCAAACCCGACCCTCTTTAATGTTGACATAATTTTGACGTTGATGCAAGTTTAGGTAAATTTGTGTCATTTGTGTTTATGTTGTTATTGTCAGTGTTTATAGTTTTTAGATTTCCTTCCTTGTGAAGGGTAGGAAATGATTCACCGTTCACCATAAATTTCCCTTAATAATCCATGGAGTCTTTCTTCGATCTATTCGATCCCACTCGCGGACCTTACGATACCAATGATTCCGAGAATAACGTTATTAACCGGGATTGCTTGCCTCCGGAGCCCCAGGCGGGTAATGTCGAGTACAAGCTCAAGATAGTTAATCCTTCAAGCAGAGGTTCGAACACTTAGTTACTCAGGTAATTATATTGGGACCTTGTCGAGTTGTGTTTGGGTATTTACCAAAATAAACTTGGGTATCACGATTTTGATCGTGGAAACCAGGTGTAGTAATTGTCTATGGATATCTAGGTAAACAATCAGGACCAAAATCACAGAAAATCTCCTGAGGCAATTACTATGTGAGGTTGCGCAACATTACATTGTGTGAATATCTGTTACTGTAGATTGAAACCAGGCTACTATCGAATTCAATGGTGGATACTGCGTGTTTTGGGGGCATGTTATAAATGCAAATGTACTTTAAAATTTTTAGATGAAATGGAGATTGCGAGAGGGCCAAGGAGAGGCTATATATGAAATCGGGGTAGAGGACAATGGTGTGCTTGCAGGACTATCCAATGGAGATATGACCGATAGTCTTTTGACTCTTACACAAATGGCTGTGAAACTAGGTGCTACCACGACAACGTTAAGAGAACGGATATTAGACAATGGCCGAATAGTGACCGAAGTGTTGGTGCGCAAGGTGATTTCATGTTCAAATTGATTTTGTTATATTGTAATACAACGCGGCCTTTTTAGGTACCGGATGACCAGAACAATATCGAAATTCGGATAGCGGTGTTAGGGAATGCCGACGCGGGAAAATCGACGGTACTGGGAGTATTGACTAGGGGAAATTTGGATAACGGAAGAGGTAAAGCACGTCTGAATATGTTCCGCCATTTGCATGAAATTCAAAGCGGTAGGACATCGTCCATTTCGCAAGAAATACTCGGATTCAATTCACAGGTTGTCCCGATCATTCGTTTGAATACGTAGAAATCTATTGCCGCCTTTATTTTCAGGGGACACCTGTTAATTACAGTTATAGCGAGCTGATGACGGCTGAGGAAATCTGCGATGTATCGACGAAGCTGGTGACCTTCCTCGATCTAGCCGGACACAGGAAGTATATCCACACGACAATCCAAGGATTATCGGGTTACTCACCACATCACGCCATGCTCGTGGTGAGTTCTTTAGACTAATTCGTTGTCGTAAGTCGACTTTTTCTCTATTTTCCGTTTGTACGGATTCCTGTTGCAGGTATCTAGCGCGGCGGGAGCCGTCGGTATGACACGTGAACACCTGACCATCGCGACAGCGTTGAACGTCCCCTTCTTCGTTGTCATTACCAAGATCGATCTAATGGATCCAGCAAACACCTTGCAGAGTTTAGAAGCCCTGTTGAAGTGCGTCGGCAGTAATCGCGTGCCGTTGCACGTGAAGAATCTGGACGACGTGATCACAGCAGGCGCTAACCAATTGAAACAAAACATAGTTCCCATATTTTTCGTCTCCAGCGTTAACGGAGAAGGCCTCGACTTACTATTGAAGTTTCTACACGTGTTACCTCCTGGTGTTAGTGCTAAGGAGCGCGACAGATTAGAACAGGTGAGATTCCATGTGTGTTTGCATTGAAACATCCGTTTGGACGCGGCTTAAGGCTGCTGAATTTGCACCTCAAAATATACTCAGTTTTATGCACATTTCTTTATATTTCTCGGGAACCAATTTCAAAGTTGAAATGTAAACGAATGTCTTTTCGAATCATCTATGTTTTATCTGTCTACTGACAGCGATTTTTTATTATTGAAGTGCATACTTCTTAAGGGGCCGGACCAGCTCGGACGTTAATGGTAAAGATCCACGGCGTATTAGCTCAATGGAAGCGGCGTAGGTTCAAATTCGAGACAAGGCGCCACTCTTCTATTATAAAACTGGATCGCATCTAAGTTCCTGGAGTCAGAGACACCCTCCAGCTTCTTTAGTAAATGAATCGAGGTTATCCGAACCGTTTACGTTACTGATTCTTTTATTCGGTTGTGAAGCGAACAGCAAAGTTACTCGAAAACTCTATTTGGAAAGAAGATAAAAGGAAAAAAAATTGAGGCGAGAGCATTTTGTCACTTGGGGTGTAACGGGTCTCATAAAATTCAAATAAGCTATCGTTCTTAAATGATCTTTACATAACTCTCGGTAACCGTTGGACAGACACATTACAGCTTAGAAGAACGTAATTACGAAAGTATGTGCATGTGACAAGTAAACGTATTGAGCTTTTGGGAAAAATTCCCTTTAAACCATAATATTGACAATGAGCGTAATATTACAGTTTGTTAGTAGGCGACTCAATATATGATACAAAAATTAGAAATTTTTTTGAGGTAAACTCGAGCCTTAAGGCGCATGCCGAAGAATTCTAAATGCTTGCAATCAGAGTTTTACCTGTCGGTATTAAAGTTATTGTTAATTTTAATTCGGAATCACTGTTTTTCATTCCAGGAATCGCCAGAATTTCAAATCGATGAGAATTTCCGCGCCGGAGACGTCGGACAAATACTGGGCGGTCTCCTCGTTAAGGGGTTGTAATTGAAGGATATCAGATGCAAATTGGACCCTTAAAAGACGGAAGTTTCGAGCCGGTTACGATAAAATCTATACATCGAAATCGAGTTCCCTGCAGGATTGTACGAGCCGGGCAAAGCGCAGCGATTTGCCTGGAGGGTGGCAATACGGAACTTATTCGAAACGGGATGGTATTGCTAACTCGAGACGCAAGCGCCTACGGTTGCTTGTATTTCCAAGCGTCCATCTCGGTACTGTTCCACGAAACGGCGATCTACAAAGGATTCGAATCCACCGTTCATATCGGTAACATTAGACAGACTGCCGTTATCTTTGCCATTTTCGAATCTAAATGTATTCAAGTAAACGAAAGGAAGTCCGTGCTTTTTAAGTTTAAAAATTACCCGGAACACGTCCGTGTCGGTCAGAGGCTGCTGTTTAGGAGCGGAATGTCGAAAGGAATTGGGGAGATCACCCAAATTTTTCCTATAACGAACAACAATTAGCTTTAATTTAAATTTATATGTAGAGGCGAGCGGTTTAAAGCAAACAATCGTACCAACGTCGTAGTAACGGGCGCGAGCAACAATTCCTTGCTCTCACTCTGCAAGTGGGGAAACGGCAAGGACTGTGTATCGCCTCCATGGTTAAAACCGCTTATGTCTTTGCTATATTTTACGTACAGTACTTCATATATATATATATGTTATGCACATAGTGTACATAAATTTTGATTAATACATGCCGTAATTTATTTTTGTCACTAGTATCTTTGGGAATTACCGAAATCATCGTATTTTGGTAATTAGCCTGTTCTTTACGCTTGTCATCAATCCTATCCTCAAACTTCGAGTTTGCATGCTCTCAATTCAACGGCAAGCACAGCATGTAATCAAGTTCCTTTTTGGTTTCACTTTTTGTTTAGTAACGTGCGTTTGGAAGTGTTGGTAGGAACGTATTACAGATAGAATATTTTTTCCTCAATTTTTGCAGTTACAGTCAGATATAGGAACGCGTTTCACGGTCAGGCCACTGGCAAAATGAAAGTTTCCACGGCGCACCTCATTAACCTAGTGGTCGTGATCACGATCACAACCACTGGGACACGAGCTGGTGTTTATTACGCACTATTGAGTTCTTGATGAATAGTGTAAAGTCTCACCACCTGTGGCGCTAGTTTTCCAATTTTAAAATTGGCGCCAATTTCCATTATTTCATTCGTATCGATAAGTGTGTTGTAAACAAACGTGTGGTGAGATTAGAAATATGGTATTTTGCTGTGTTTGAACGTGCAAGGTTGCAGATGTATTCATCGATTATAATCTATATTAAAGTAACATTAAAGTTATTATCGTCAGGGACTATATCAAAACTTTATCATTGTCTATCGTACATTTATTATTATGAACCATTTTCAGTAATTACAATACAATTTAGTAAGAATGCACAAAGCCGGAGCATCAGGGCATTTTGTGCAATGATATGAAGAATCTTTTCGTATTTTGTATTTTTTACTGCTACTTTCCGTCTTTTTACACCTGAAAGGCCTGCTTGAGACATTATGCTACAATCTGGCCAAATATCTCGGAACAAAACAACCAAATTTTGGGACGACGCCGAGTATGAAACTATCTAACCTTTCTCGATGTGCTCTTGTCCGCAACATACACGTACAAGTGCTGAAGCACCACTGGCCTAACACAAACGAATATGCAGATGACGCGGCTGGGCGTCATAAGCGCCGCTGTAACATTTCGTACGACGCACTAGAGCGTGTTGCGCATTGAACGTGTTAAGGGCAACGAATTGTATTTATCGAAATTACACGATTTTTTCGACTCATAAAATTGCATCTTTTTGGAATTTTTATTGTTAATATACATTGTTATTTCAGCATTTTAAAATACCCATCCATTCGTCTTATACAATTATCTTTCACTTGGAATTTTGTCAATGCATTTAGATGCCAAGTTTTGAGATTTGTGCAAATAACTTTGATCGTGTTTCTTATGACATTTTCCTATAGCTGGATCCCATCCTTTCCCAAGTAATGCAATTGTTTGCAATTTTTCGATAGCACTTAAATGCGGCATAATGACACATGTCAATAATTATTTTAAAATGAACATTTGACAAATTTGCCGCAATAGTACATATACGAACATCGTTCACTAAATTAAATAACCCGCCACTGTTTAGTGTTTAGTACAGACTATTACCGCCTGCAGCTCTGATGTTAATAGAGTACGTTAGTATTACGGTTACTGGACGTTTACGATATCCATAGCAACCTAGTGTGACATGTAAACTGATGTAAACAAACTGGATACTAAGGCAATATCGTTTTTGAAGCAAAATGTTTATATATTTAAGTAAAAAAGTAAGCATTTAAAAACATATGATCGCATCTTATAAACACTATTCACGCATATACGCTTTCAGATTGCTATACCCAACAATACTAAGTTGAATACGATAGCATGGAACAAAGAGAATGGTTACATAGCTGTTGGAGGAGAAGACGGACTATTAAAAGTTTTAAAATTAGATGGAGGTATAGTTGTGATTATTAAATCTAATGCCTCCGATTTATTCTTATTTCAATAGGTAATCGTGAGCTGGGTAATAAATGGAGAGGTTTAGCTGCAGCTAGTAACTTATCGATGAATCAAACACTGGAAGGCCACGCAGACAACATTAAAGTGATAACATGGAACGAAACTCATAAAAAATTGACGACGAGTGACGAGAATGGCGTCATTATCGTCTGGATGCTTTACAAGGGGTCATGGTATGAGGAAATGATAAACAACCGAAAGAAATCGACAGTGGTTGGAATGTCATGGAGCAGTGATGGTATGAAAATATGTATTATATACGAAGATGGTGCTGTAATAGTCGGGTCGGTCGACGGAAATAGAATCTGGGGAAAGGAATTGAAGAATCTCCAGTTATCTGGTGTGCAGTGGTCACCTGATGGAAAGTTATTGATATTCGGCCTGCATAATGGACAAGTTCATTTATACGATAATTTAGGAACTTTCGCTGTAAGTCCGATCCTAGCAGTTGTTTTCGGGTCTTACAGAGGATGTTTTAGATGAAATTGGATATACGATGTTTAGGCCCAATGGTTACCGAAGCCACAATAGTTGGAATGGATTGGTATGACGGAAAGTATGGTCACGCACATGTAATGTGTCCGGTGTTAGCTATATGCTATGAAAGCGGACGCATGCAGTTGATGTGCAACGAAAACGATTCAGGTGACATTTGAAATATAAAGTTTAAGTTATTGAGGTCTTGCTTTTGCAGATCCTGTCTGTGTCGACACCGGTATGGTAGCTACGAGTTGCAGTTGGAATCACAACGGTTCTTTAATCGCTGTGTCAGGTCGTCAAATCGATGACGACCGACAATATAACGTGGTACAATTTTACAATCCATCAGGCGACGTAAGATTATTACCCCATTAGATTAAAATGTCTTGTGTCTAAAAATTATTTGTACAGCATTTGCGTACTTTGAAAGTGCCTGGCCATTCAATAGCGTGCTGCGTGTGGGAAGGTGGTTCGTTACGCGTTGCTTTGGCAGTCGATTCCTTCGTGTACTTCGCCAATATAAGACCCGATTATAAATGGTGTTACTTCAAGAGGACCGTAGTTTTTACTTCCTGTCGACCTCAAAAGGCGGGGGTTTGCGTTTCGTTTTGGGATACCAGCAATAATCAGGTAATTATTCCCCGGTTTGATTCCCCAGAATTACAGTTTTATTACAGTGTCACACCAAATACGTGCCCGTTTTATTAGCAATTTCCGGATACGCAGATCATTGCGTGTTGGTTACGTGCTCGGAAGACGGAGATAGAAGTGGCCGTTTCGGGCTATTACTTTGCAGCACGTTAGGAACTCCCGTCGATGGTAACTTCTCGTTAAAAATTGAATGTCGTGCTTATTTAGAATTTACTTTTTTAAAGGGGTTTATGTGGATATCGAGATACAATGGGTGACTATGAATGCCACACACGTGATAGCTGCATCTAAGAATAATTTCATAGTTTGGCAGTATAAAACTCCGAAATATTCGACTCACGTTGGTAAATTCTATCGAATGTATGTTGAAACCTTTTTATCTGTAACCGATAATATTCAAGGTGGTCCGCGAAATCGGATTAGAACGTATCACATCGACGATACCCCATCAGGAGCTGTCGAAGTAATTCAGGATTTGGATCAGAATATTGAAATTTCAACCAATGCATTTCCAACGAACGATCCCATTTGCTGTTTAGCTTCTTCGAATAAGATTTTGCTAATCGCAAGGGAATCTGGGCTCATACAGTATTACATGTTACCGCATACAGCTCTCTATAGTAGGAACAAAACGAGCTCTCGACCTCACAAAATGGCTATTAATTGCAATTCTACGTAAGTATATGTGTAGGTATAACGGGTAAATAGGTTATGGTATAGCGCAAACACACTCACAATCAGGCGAAGTGTCTGGTTCTCTGTTCGAGGTCCTCCCATTAACCATCCGTTCACTATATACGAAAAGGGCGCCCCCTTTTAAGTTGTTAGGTTCGTTTTTTGAACAAACTATTTCATTGCACAATAAGAAGAAAAAAGGCAATTTAAAATAATAAATGACAACACGTTTAAGAGGTTAACGTCAAACCACCAACCCACAGAATATAACACGAAGGATATTTTTTTAAGGTGAGGTAAGCTGACAAAAACAAATACGAGAAATACAGTCTTATTATATACGAGAGTTACTCATATAATATGAACAAAAGGCAATTTAAAATAATAAATGACAACACGTTTAAGCTGGTAATGTCAAACAACTAAGCCACAGAACATAATACCAGGGCTATTTTTTTCAATTTCCGGTAAGCTGGCAAAAACAAATACGAGAAATAAGTAAAGTCTAATTACACACGAGAATTACTCATATAATATAAAAAAGGCAGTTTCAAATAATAAATGACACGTTTAAGAGGTTAATGTCAAACAACTAAGCCATAGAACATAATACGAGGGCTATTTTTTTTTCAATTTCCGGTAAGCTGGCAAAAACAAATACGAGAAATAAATAAAGTCTTATTACACACGAGAATTACTCATATAATATGAAAAAGGCAGTTTCAAATAATAAATGACAACACGTTTAAGCGGGTAATGTCAAACAACTAAGCCACAGAACATAATACGAGGGCTATTTTTTTAATTTCCGGTAAGCTGACAGATACAAATACAAGAAATAAATAAAGTCTTACTATACACGAGAGTTACTCATATAATATGAAAAGAAGGCAATTTAAAATAATAGATGACACGTTTAAGCGGGTAATGTCAAACAACTAAGCCACAGAACATAATACGAGGGCTATTTTTTTTTTTCAATTTCCGATAAGCTGGCAAAAACAAATACGAGAAATAAATAAAGTCTTATTACACACGAGAATTACTCATATAATATGAAAAAAGGCAGTTTCAAATAATAAATGACAACACGTTTAAGCGGGTAATGTCAAACAACTAAGCCACAGAACATAATACGAGGGCTATTTTTTTTTAATTTCCGGTAAGCTGACAGAAACAAATACGAGAAATAAATAAAGTCTTACTATACACGAGAGTTACTCATGTAATATGAAAAGAAGGCAATTTAAAATAATAAATGAACACGTTTAAGAGGTTAACGTCAAACCAATACAAGGGCTATTTTTTTCCCGATAAGCTGAAAAAACAACTACAAGAAATGAGACAAGTCTTATCATACACAAGAGTTGAGCAACTCCCATCCGAATTTCTTGAACAGTTCATTTGTTGCTTTTGCTTTAGGAGGGCATGCATTGTCGTGAAGAAAGATAATTCTTGATGGCAACATGCCTCTTCTTTTGTTTTGTATTACTCTCCGTAAACGTTCAAGGGTGTTACAGTACATCGCTGCAGTGATTGTTGTTTCAGGGTCCAAGAACTTAACTAACAATAGTCTTCTACAGTCCCAAAACACAGCAGCAATAAGGACAAAGTTTGTTTGAACTTCTTCGGTTTGTTAGGCAGGCTCGTTTTTCATCCATTCCTTCGATTGCTCTCTTGTCTCGACGTTCACAAACTGAACCCACGTTTCGTCTCCCGCTAAGATTGTTCCCAAAAACGCTTCTCCTTCGCAATTGTATTGATGTTGGCAAGACAGTAATTTCATTTGCTACACATCGAGAGCGTTGTAATTGTTTTGAAAGACTGTCAGTGTTATGGGCTATTTCCTTTTGACATTTGATATCAGTCGATTCAATAGCTCTGATAAAACGTTGGAGTTTGTGAATATTACTTTCGTACTGCTCTATCACTCATAATCTTTTCAGTCGCTTGTCGATAATCGACGTAGCTGGTGTCTTGACTGTTATCGACATATCAGAAGGTATTGGAAGACCAAGTGGCGTTTCCGAGAGTGAAAAATTAGAAAGGAAGGACGTGTGGGCAATGTGTTGGGCCGCCGATAATCCGCAACTATTGGCAATCATGGAGAAAACGCGAATGTACATTTTTAAGGGAGATAATCCAGAAGAACCCATATCCAGCTCTGGATACCTTTGCAGCTTTCAGGTAACGCTTCGAATTTTTATAACTTAATATGTCCAAGTTTGTATTTCAAGATAGTATGTATGTGCAAGACAACGACTCGGTTCTGAAACGTATTTCAGTTCTAGAGTATACCGACCTTGAAACACAGACGTGTCAAACTGTATTACGTACAGTGAGTCAAATATAGGAACGGACTTCAAGGTCAGGTGTTTCCACAGCGCACCTAGTAGTTGTGATTGTGTGAACATCGAGTACAGTTCCAATCTTACCTTAGACTGTACCTCGTCGCTTCTCTCTCTCACAGTTCGTACAAGGTGAAGTGCGCTCCTATATTTGACTCACTGTACAGCTCGCCAACTGTAAGTTAACACTTCAATTTATACGACCACTACTAAGTGACCTACTGTGACCTGTACTGTAACACGCGTGCGTAATTAGCGGAATTAATCATTCATATGTAAACCGATTGGGGGCGTTCAGTTGGTTTTGTAGAAAAGAAATTGGCAATGATTAAATTACATTACGATAGTAATTCGGCTGAAACGGTACGTGATTTTTTTGCAGTAAAATTTCCTGATACGACGATACAATTGAGTTTGAGAAAAAGGGCACACTAGAAAATAATGAAAAATAAAATTGTACGAGTAGATCATGTTCTTGATTTAGAGGTTGAAATTTATGCTTTAATTGAGTATACATCAACATTATCATCGCGGTAAATTGCGCGCGAATTTGTTGTGTGGGACGCAACGGTCTTGAAAAAGAAGAAAGGAAAGAAAACACAAATATCGTTCTTATAAAATTCGAACATCGCAGGAGCTACTACAAGACGATTATTTTAGACGAATCGTGAACAAATAATTAACAAATGTAACGGCAAAGTAAATTTTTTGGCTAAGGTTTTATTCATTGATGAAGCGCCCGACATCAGAATTCGGCTTTAGTACGATACTAGTCACTAGACTGGACAAATATGCGGAGTAATGAGTCATGAGTCTGTCCTTTTCACAATGTAATATTACATTACAGAGGACAAAGGATGCGTCAAATCAATTTAGAAGGTTATGATCACCGTCTAAATTTTGTAACCGCTACACCGATTTCGGCAGTTCCTTAAGAGAAACGGTATTGAGAACACGGAAAAATTAGGAATTAATGAAATTAAACGTGTGTAGTTCAAAGATCCGCCACCACCAAAAGTGGATCGTTATATGCACAACTACGAAACGAAACGTCCATACAGGCGCGGTCAAAACCAACGAATTCGAACACTACAATATGGCGTCGAGAACGATCAGCTGATTCACATGCGCACTGCAATATGGCGTGGAGACCGATCACCTAATTCAATCATCACGATGATTGCGTCAAAATTGATTATCAGCCCCCAAAAATAAATTCTTTTAAATTAACTACATGCATGGTTCAACGTTTTTTTTTTTTTTTTTTGATTACACAAGTTTACTCGGTTTTGTACCCAAGCAGCTGAAAGCAAATTTTAAGCTAACTTTTGGAGCTGATTACGAATGCGCAGTCTGTTCTTTTTGCAGTAAGGTCAGGTTTCTTAGATAAATGTAAAACCCTAGTTTTTTCAATCCTTTGTAAATCTTGATGTAGTCGTTCTCGTTGCTCGTCACTAGTTTCACCCAAGTTGTAGTATGATGACTCATCATACCGCATATTTACCCCATTTACTAGTCATCCAAAAATCTGCGTTTTATTATATCGACGTCAAGGCAATACCCTCAAAAAATCAAACGTTTCTATCTATTTTGCGTTTTCACAACTCAAAAATATTTCAGGCTTTAAAAAAACATAGTCAATTCATTAATAAAAGTTTTCGTAATAAAAGTCAACTAGAAGTGGCAAAAAGAATATTTTTGTTATTCACTTTATGTATTCAGGATGGTACTATTCATATTAGAAAAAAATGCAATGATCTTGACACACTATGAGCGGAGCACTCATATTTCCTTATTAGAGCGCCGACACCTGCTAGTAATGACTATTTCGTTGAGATACGGCTATTGAATTTGAAACAATGAACCGGTCTGTTATCAAAGATCACCTCTTGAGAAACTTGGAATATTAGTAGATTACATCGCAAGTTTTCATTTTTATATTGTTTTTACAAATTATTGTTTTACGCGTTTACACGTTTTTAATACGTTATTAATAATAGTTCGTTTTATTTTGCGAATTTCTTCTGAAATAATATGCTTCAATATCTCCAAATTTTCTGGTGTTCTTTCGTAAACTTTTGACTTTAAGTAACCCCATAGAAAAAGTTTAGGTGTGTCGGGTCAGGAGATCTTCCCTGCCATTCTACTGGCCCTGATCTGCCGATCCATCTATCTGGAAAACAGTGTGCAGAAAATTACGACCAGAAAGCCTATAATGTGGCGGTACACCATCGTGTTGATACCAAAATATCATTTGATCCAATATCAGGATCGTCTTTGTTTGGGTAATATACAGCCAATGCTGGAATTAGATCATTTTTTTCAAATATCTTTTCCCCTTAAAATTTTCCTCAAAGAAGGAAGGACATAGAATTGTGCTATGTACTATTCCTGCCCAGACGTTTCCTTTTTGTGGATGTTGAGTGTGTTCTATACGATACGTTATTGTTAAATTAGCCAGGATAAGTTAATGGAATATTAGAATTCTGCAATAATTATGTTAAGAGCAAACAAAATTAACACTGGTAAATTAAATGTTTAAAACGTTACCCATTGACATCTTGGCAGTAAGCGAGTCTATCTACAAATTTACCTAATACGTTATTAATAACAGTTCGTTCTATTTTGCAAATTTCTTCTTAAATACGCTGTTTCAATATCTCAAAATTTTCTGGCTTTGTTTCGTAAAGTTTTGATTGCAAGTAACACTATAGGAAAAAGTTTACGGGTGTCAGGACAGGAGATCTTGCTTGCCATTTTATCGGCCCTCATCTTCCGACCCAACTGTCTGGAAAAATAGTGTGCAGAAAATTACGAACAGGAAGCGTATAATGTGGCGGTGCGCCATCGTGTTGATACCAAAGTGTATGATGTATATGATATTAACAAATGACTGCATTCTAGTCGGTTGATCCCATATATTCATGCAACCATATTTACATTTCAGATTACTACTCGACCGATCAATCGATAGTTCGTATCCAAACTGTATAGTAACACCATCACGTGACTCCCCAATTTTTGTGTTTAAGACTGTAGTTACGCATTTCGTCTGTTCCCTGTCAGACTTTATAAGTTTGTTATTTTAGTTCTATCATATGTGCAACGAGTGACCTTGAAGGGTTAACTTATATTTGACAAGATGTAATAGATCTGTAGATATGTGCCTCATTATCGAAACGTTGGTATTAATTATGAATTTCTTTTTAGGACCTTGAAGTACAAGCGTTACTCTTAGATGATCTCGTAGAAACTCCTGACAAACCGAGCAAAGACAGGCTGATCAAGCTTGAAGTCAAAAGTTTAAGAGATACTCGACAGTTATTGGAGAAGGTCGGTATTAAGGAAGCCGCGCAGTTTATAGAAGATAATCCGCACCCGAGGTTATGGCGATTATTAGCCGAAGCGGCTCTGAAGGAGGTGAATTTAGCCGTAGCCGAATCCGCTTTTATCCGTTCGAATAATTACGCGGGTATCACGTTCGTGAAAAAGTTGAGAAACATCAACAGCGAAGCTGTAAGAAAAGCCTATATAGCAACTTATTTTAAGAAATTCGACGAGGCTGAAAAGTTGTACTTCGAAGCGGATAGACGGTTAATAATTTTATTATACCTTTCGAATTTTAAGGGGAAATATATACTTTTTTCTAGGGACTTAGCGCTGGTAATGCGACAGACTTTAGGCGATTGGTTTCGAGTAATTCAGATAATGAAAACGGCGTTTCCGCTCCCGATCTTATCTTAGAAAGCGCGTACAACGCAGCGGCGGATTATTTCGCTCAATTCAACAACTGGTCGGCCGCCGTCGAATATTACGAATTAGCCAAAAATCGGTCCCAACTTGTAGAATGCTACTATCATTTGGAAGATTACGAAGGAATCGCCCGGATTATAGAAGAATCGCGAGAAGGCGATCCCTTGTTAAAACAAATAGGTGACATGTTCGCCGCTGATGGCGTTTGTAATTTAGCAGTTGAAGCTTATAGCAAGGTAAAGTATCTTCGGAAGAAAAATTAAAATTATATATATTTTCGCCCGGTATTACCAACACATAACCACCTAGTGGCTCAGTGGTGAAAATCACGTTTCACAACGAGAAGGTCTGGGTTCGAAGCCCGGCCGCGGCGGAGCGTAGTAGTTTAAAATCCTAAAATGGATCTGCTACTTCCAATATGCTGCGGAAAGTAAGGAAATGCCACTAGGCGGGCCGGGAGCGGTACGGTATACACACATGTGTACGGCTCGGTGGCTCCGAACAAGCTCTGGGCCTTTAAAGCCCGTATCACACTAACGGTTGCCGGTTGCCGTTGAACAGCGGACCAATGGGAGCTCAGCAGGCGCCGGTTGACGGTTCGGTTGCCAGTTTAGCCGTGCGTCTATTTCCAACCGGCAGCGCTACAACCGTAGCCAATAGAGAGATCACGTAGAGAAATCACGTGATCAAGTGTATGTAAATAATATTGTATGTGCTTTTTCTGACGTTTTGAACACGTTTTAAATCTTTTAAACGTTTTCCTTCAACCGACGCCTGCTGAGCTCCCATTGGTCCGCTGCTCAACGGCAACCGTTAGTGTGACACGGTCTTAAGGCCTGTTAGTGGTGATATATATATTACCAACACATTAAAAAGCAGTTTTAGTCTAAAAGCCCTTTTAACTGCAGCGAAACGCATTATTAACACTTTAAAAGTAGGGTTACTAATGAATCCCCGTTTATAGTTAAAGGCTGGTAACTGACCACTTAAAGAAGCATTTAAGTAAGCGCATGCGCATTAAGTTTTCAATCAGAAATATGAGATAATGGTAATTGTAAATGTCAACGGTCAACAAGTTTTCATATTGTTAAAATGGATTCAACTTCTACGGATTCTACGTCATTTGATGGGGCGTTGTTTGAAATTGTACGAGGAAGAAGGCAGCCGAAAGTATACAAAATAGAAAAGAATTATTTGCACGACTTAACATGCCAGATTTCAGTTTACTAAGGGAACTGTTGAGATTATTTTGGCCCATATTGTAAACGATATAAAGTATTATTCATTAAGAAATCATTTATAGAGAGTCTTCTACATTTAATATATTATATTATATTATATTGTATTGTATTGTATTATATTTTAAGAAATCATTGCTTATCACCAGGGTAACAATTATTATTGACATTGAGATTTTTCACAAAATGAGGTAATAGGATACTAATGACATAAAGGAATGGCAAATAGTAACCTAACTAACCAACACAAGAATGATAATCATATGGTAATTTTCAATGATTTTACGTTAAAAAGTTCGATGAAGATCCAGGAGCAGTGTGGCCAACCTAAATACACTTTTACCTAAATGTGCTTTTGTAATACTGTTCGGCGGTTTAAAACTAGTTTTCGGTTAAATGTCTTTTAAAAAGATGTTGGTAGTACCGGACGTTAATCTTTTAAATATCTTCTCTACCACCTTCAGGTCAATCAAGCAATAAATCGGGAATTAACAGCCATATTTGCAGAACTTTAATATTTTCGAATAACCTTCACCGGTGAAAATACAGACTTATCGAGAATGACTATCCACCACGCGACAAGTAATTATTTAAAATCTGGGGATTTTTGTGTTCATAGGTTTATAATATTTGCATATCACTAGGATCATAACTAGCAATGTATATCTTGGTTTCTGGGTTGGAACCGCGTCTGGTTTGGCGTGGGTGCCGACGTTTCGTCCACAATTGCAAGGGACATCTTCAGGGCTGACAGTCTTCAAGTGACAGCAACAGGATCAACATCGACGAGCAGCCCTGAAGATGTCCATTGCAATAATGGACGAAACGTCGGCACCCACGCCAAACCAGGCGCGGTTCCAACCCGGAAACCAAGATATACATTGTGATTTCGACCGCGGAAGCCTACACCTGAGATTATCATACTAGCACTTGGCATAGGCGTACAATCGTTATTCACAAATTTAAGTCAAAGAGTTTTTAATCTGATTTAACTTATTTTGTAATTACCAATACCTCATCAATGCTACGCTTTCTTACGATTTATTGACCTGAAAGTGGCAGAGATATTTAAAAGATATAGGTCATGAAACATATATATACTATATACAATATACATTTATTATTTAAGTTCGGTAATCATAAAGGAGCCATCGATTTATGCGTTAAGCATAATAAATGGGACTATGCGAAGGAACTGGCGCGAAGATACAACATCCCCGAGGTTTTCACGCTTATTTTCGAGCCACACCGTCGATTTATTGGATCAGAAACTGTTGGCGAGTGCGATTGAGATCAATGTACAGACCAAAAATTATTACGAGGCCGCTCAGATAACGTTCAAGGTTATTTTCGCACGGCGAAACTGGTAATTAACCTTGCCATTCTTTGTTTTTAGTTAGCCGACGAAGAAAGCAAGAAGACATTGAGGGATGCCAAGAAAATGAAACAGATCTACACCTACGGTGCGAAATTGTTCGAAGAATTTATGAGGAAGAAAGGTACTGATATAATCTGTATATGATTTCGAAGTTAATCAAATTGAATTTTAGGTAATCGGCCTTCGGAGAGGACCGATAGCACGTGGACCGGCGCCGAAGCCTACCATTTATATTTACTACTGCACGAACATTTGTACAATGGAAAAACGCATTTAGCTATGCAGACCGCTTTTCAGTTATTAGATTACACTGAATACATCAATGCAAAAGACGTATACACATTACTAGCTCTGACGTCATATCTGGATGGGTATTACGGCATCTGTTCTAAAGCCTTTACTCAATTTAAACGGGTCAAAGGGGTAAACTCAAATTTAAAAAGAAATGGCGTTTATTACTTCTCTCACTCATTCCTAGGTATCGAGTTTCGAGCGTAAACGATATGAGCAGTTATCTCTGGAAATTTTCGAGAAACATAAAGCTATTGATACGAAAAGTTTTACTGCGACCTGTTCGAATTGCCAGGAAGTTGTCCCAGATTGGTAATACTTTACTTGAAATAAATTATTTCATATCGATTTTTACAAATTACAAATATGCATTTCGATCACGAAGCAATTATCCTTACTGGAGATTATAATAATAATAATAATAATAATAATAATAAGGGTTTATTATCCCAGCAGAAAGATACCATTTGCAGGGTTATCTTACAACTAACATCAATAATAAGAAGTAGCAACAAACAAAAAAGAAATGTGTTTCATATGAATTTTTTTAAAGCAACAACAAATTATATAAAATAAATAAAATTATCCTCACCACACCTTCCGAAAATAATTCCAGATACGTATTTCGGCAACTAAATTACTATCCTCAGTGGAAAACTGGAGTAATTACTTAATTAAGTAAGGTAAAGGTTAATTTATTTATTTTATATGCGATCTTCACAATTTTTAATAAATCTCCAAAGTTCAACAAATGCAGAGGTTTCCAAAAAGAAACAACTGTTCCACGATAACGTAGGATTTAAAATGGACAATAGCGTCTCATTGCGAGCTAGAAGCTCCGTTAAAAAAAAACTCACGTACCCACGTCTAGAAATTATCGACACCGGAAGTAAGTTCAAACGGAATGCGTTTAAAAATCGAAACTATTATTAACGACATACCCAAAAAGAACGCAAAACTTGAAGTTGTTAAATTCACCACAATTAACTAGATAGAACGAGGAACGATATCGCGATAAGAAACGGTATTGAGAACACGATAAAGTTAGGAATTAATGAAATTGAACGCGAGTAATTCGAAGATGCGCCACCACTAAGAATGCAACGCTGCATGTACAACTACGAAACGAGACGTCTATACAGGCGCGGTCAAAACTAACGAAATACAAGCGCGGTCAAAACTTACGAAGTACAGGCGCGGTCAAAAATAGCGTAACACGATATGAATAATGTGACTTAGAAAATGTGAGGGTACTGCCGGTGATGGTGGGGGTATTGCGAAGAGTCTAACACAACTATGAAATTACGGGCGTGCTCGGGTTAGTTTATCCAAGACAAAGTGCGGACATCTTCAGGATTCACGAATTTAATTGTATCTCGCTTATGAAATGAAAATGCGACTTTGTTGGTATTCCAAAAACGGTAACTGTTCAAACTATTCAATAAAACAAAGTGATAATTAACAAAGTAGTGGTTTCATTTCATAAGTGATCTATCACAAAGTAACGGACACCAATCACACATCTTAAATTTTTCTCACTCACACTGAGTAGGTTCTCTGCTTCCAGGTAAAGATGAAATTATAGCGTTTCCACATCGAGTCGTAAGTACACGCTCCTATGGGCTACTGATAGTCCATTTTCGCCCGTACAAATTACATAAAACAATCATTGTCTTTGTTATACGTCGTTGCTTCGTTGCGGTCATACTGCCCATGGATATAAACCTGATACTAACGGTATGGGAACACAGATGCCATTTCTAATAAGCCGTATACTCACAACTCAATGTGGAACGTGTTATACCGCATGTAAGGATTTCACTCACTTGGATGCATCGTGGGAACAATTGCTAATGAAACTTGATAATTACAGTGAATCAAATATAAGAACGCATTTCAAGGTGAGGTGTGCACTGGATAAATGTAAGTTTCCACCGCACACCTCATTTACCTATTGGTTGTGATCCTGCGAACATTGATATTATAGTTTAAATCATCACATCACGACCACTAGGTAAATGAGATGCGCTGTGGAAACTTACACTTTACCACTGCACACGTGACCTTGAAGTGTATTCTTATATTTGATTCGCTGAATCTAAACCTGCGTATTTTAGGAGCACGACGTGTCCCGGTTGCTGCGTCAGATTTCCGATTTGTGTTATTTCCGGGCAATCTATTATTAACGACGGCCTTCCGGTTTGGATATGCTCGGAATGTCACCACTACGTCCTGAAATCCCAGATGACTTACTGTAGAATATGCCCGTTGTGTCATATTAGTGCCTCGAGTCTTTATGATAATTAAGTTAATCCATAACTGATAATTTACTTGTTCCGTCCAATTTTTGTGTTATGTCAAATTACAATTATTACCTTAATAAAAGATAAATTAGAAAACCTGTAGTCTTTATTTGTGAAAAATATATAACGAACTATAACTATTTCTCTCGAGCATGTACTCGCAATTAAAATAACACGTAAGAACTGAAACAGTTGAAAAATACAATCTCCAATTAACTAACTAACAATTACATTGGGAATCAAAGATTAAATGCGAGGAAAAATAGTTTTGTCAACAACCTCCATATTAGATATTTAGTTTACTTCTTTGAGCAGATGCTTTCAAGAATATCTTGTCTACATCTTGGAAGACGTCCTTGGCAGGTTTTGCAGCGTTAATTTTATGCAAAATACCCCTAATGCTATAGTAATCGACTAAGGGTGTAGTCTGACTGTGATATGTCTCTAAGCGTTTCTTCAACGCATCCACATTATCATCAGAACGACGAATTAGGGGTTCCCCGGTAATATCATCGGTCATCTCTTTCTTAGGTGGATGAAACTCCTCGTGGTAAGAACGACCACTGGACGGGTGGATGAGACGTCCGGTTATGCGACGGACTAATAAACTATCGTCGATTGAAAATTCAACGACAGCATCTAGACCGGTCTTGCGCTTATCTAGCAGTTGATCAAGCTGTTAAATAGAAATGTATACATAGCGTAATACAAAGTGGGATGTCGAATGAACGTAACGAACCTTTTCAGCTTGGGTGACGGTCCTAGGAAATCCATCCAAGAGGAAACCGTTTTCGCATTCCGGCTTATCTAGATTGCTGTCAATCAAGCTAACTACCAGTTCGTCGCTAACTAGTTTTCCTTCGTCCATTACCTTCTTGATTCTACCTCCCAATGGTGAACCAGAATCTACTTCGGATCTTAGCATATCACCTGTCGATAGGTGACAAACGCAGAAGCGTTGCTTCAACAGCGGTGCCTGTAGTGAGATAGGAAACAAGAAATTGTTCATAAGACGGGATAGTTTTCTACCTGTGTTCCTTTTCCTGAGCCTGGTGGTCCTAATAACACCGCGTTAATACCCTTAACCTGATCATCCCCTTGCGCTAGTTTTGGTAATGGTATAGCAGGCATTTTGAGTATATGCTTCTTCTAAAGCGTATATTACGTAAGGTAAAGGAGCTGGACGCCGAAGATATGTCTCGGACACAACCTGAAGACACTTCACGTAAATTCACGTCAACAAACAGACGTTTCAGGTTCGAAAGACCGATCAATGACAGATGATTGAAATTAAAGTGTCAGGATCATAGACTTAAAAAGTATAGATGCATTCCACGGACACCATTGATTATATAAAATGTAGATTGAACGGAAAGGAAATTTATTTAACAATAAGAAAATTAACTTTACCGTTTCATAACTAAAGTTGAACTGGAAAGATTGTACGAGAATTACATAATTTGACGATAATATATCGGACATATGATTTATTTCAATTATCGATAAAGGCACTTGAGATTCATGGTGGATTGGAGTGTTTTGAAAAAATCATATGCTTGTTACTAACGTATTTAAATAAAGATAAGTTTAAATAGAAGTAATAGTATGTGATTATCAGAGACCGGATTATAGGTTTATTGCATATCGATAACTATCGACGGTACAATTAAACGCTTTAAGATCTACACGAATTAGCGAAAATAAAAGCGTTTAGCACTATAATTTAATCTTACATATTTAAAATACTTTGGCTTTTCCACATACTTATTTTAACGTATTTGAAATTGTCTTTCCGTATGAAAATCGCGTTATTTTTATAAAAAAATATACTAGACGAGTTTATGGGAAATTTACATTGTACGATTACCGATTAAATATATTAAAATAAATACTACTTAAACATTGGATTAATCCTTTTTCCAAGAAATTTATGTTTCTACATTTTTCTAAGAAATTGTTAATTGCTTTTAAACTTCCAAACGAAATGTCATGTTCAATACCGAAGAGTAAAGACTATTTTGTTACGGTTTTTAGGAATAAAAATCGGAAATTAAACGAATAAAGGTGAGTTTTGATTGGGTAGAAATAATTAGATAAGGGGTGTATACGTTCCAGCATTTATCATCATTTACAAAACACCAATAACAATACTTCTGGTAAATCCTATTTGATTTCGTGTGAACAAATTGCAAAAACCAACCATATATGAATGGTTAGGTTTATTAATGAAACTTTCATTAATTTTTTCCGTCCCGAAATTGTTCCAACTAACACAATTGTGCCCATGCTTCCCGATGCTCGTCATGCATGGTCAAAGCTGGTCAACGACTTAAAGCCTTGTATTCCAATTTGACTCACGTGACGTGTTTAGCACACGGTCTAAACAGTGTGGCGGAAAATATTAGAAATTCATTTCCTATAGTTAATAGTTTAATTAGTAACGTAAAAAAATATTTTTACATCCTCCTCTGTGATGAAAAATGTTATTAAAGAAATTAAAAAAGAACAATATTATTGTAGAGAGAAAAAATTCTCTATCGAATGGTAGAGTAAAATTAACAAGTTCCCACTTAAAAAAATTACGCGGACAGGCGTAACTCAAAAATAATTGAAGAAGAAGAAAATTGAAGCGTCCTAAAATGTAGATAGAAATTTCATAAAAAACTTTTTATTGAATATAATTTCCTAAAATGAATATTAACGCCAATAAATCGCCGTCTCCATACTTTTAACTAACCCTGTATAATGGAGATGTAAAAATACAATAAAAAATAGTGTAAAAATAAATAGATTTTATAGAAATAAATAGAAAAAAACTAAAAAAGGGATAATAAATGAGAAAACTGAATTTTAATGACATATCAATTTATACATTACATGAAATAAACAGTAAATACGGGAAAGTATTCCAAGTATCGAACAAAATGTTTAAGAAATTCTATACAGGACTTGGGAGTGTGTGCGTGAGTGTTGTCGTTTGCAACTTGAGAGCCCTGATAACACCTCGATTATCACCCATTGGAATTATGATACTTATCAGTAGTCGGGGTAAACAGCGGTAATAATTATACACATATTTTCATTCATCAAAGATTTTTAAAAAATAAATTAATTACAATAACAACAAAGCAAATCAACGGTGAAAAGCTGTCAAAACCTCGAAACTGCTCGAAACTAAAAGGCTTTTGACCTTAGCCAGCTCATCACCGTAGAAGTGTACACTTACAAGGAGAAGGTAAGGTAATCGGATTTTTGTAACTTTTGATATTTATGGTACGTGCAGTCTGGACCTTAAATAGGAATATCTTGGAGTAGTTCGATGCAACGTTCGTAAATTACCGAGATAATCGATGTTGAAGTTTCACCTACCAGTTAAATCCACTAGATATAACACGATTCCCAACTGGACTCGTGGCCTAGTCAATAGCGTTTTGGTGCGATACTCACGAGATCGCTGGTTCGAATCTCGTCACGGGATATTTCTTTTTCTTCCATTCAAAACGCACCATATGATTTTTTCATTCTTCTCATATCAAAAATTATGAACAAACGAAATATATGAACTCGATGAAGGAACACTCTTTAAGTACTTCATTAAAATGCACAATCGGTTGATTGAATGTTTATTTTGAATTAACAATAAAGTTTCTTCAAGAAAAAACGAACGGAGTCAGGTAGAAAATGAAAAGTTCTATTATTTTATATCTAGTATGCGACATTTTACGCAGTGTGGCACGAGCTAGAATGGTAGTTATCATAGAAACATGGGAAGCAACATTTTTTATTATTACCTTATTGTTAAGTTAATTCAAAATGAATATTGTTTATCAACCGATTGTGCATTTTAATGAAGTACTTGAAGAATGTTCCTGCATATAGTTCATATACTTCGTTTGTTCATAATTTTTGATATGAGAAGAAGAATGAAAAAAAACATATGGTGCGTTTTGAATGGAAGAAAAAGAAATGTCCCGTGACGAGACTCGAACCAGCGATCTCGTGAGTACCGCAGCAAAACGCTGTCGACTAGGTCACGAGTCCAGTTCAGAATCATATTATATCTAGTGGATTTAACTGGTGGGTGAAACTTCAACATCGATTATCCCGGTAATTTATGAACGTTGCGTCGAACTACTGCAAAATATTCTTATTTAAGGTCCAAACTACACGTACCATAAATATCAAAAATTCCAAAAATCCGATTACCTTGCCTTCTCCTTGTTAGACATACGACAAATAGAAACATTTTATTCAAATATCGCGCGCTTTTGTAGAGAGGGGATTAACTATTTCTGTTGAATGAACGGAGTATAGCTCGAGCAGCGATTTACCGATGTTAAGTCCGTTTTACTTTATCATATTAAATTGTACTAAACAGTTGTATACTATTCTATAGTACAATGTAAAACGCTTTGCCAGTCTTTTGTACAAGATTATTGTATGAATTTAGACTCCATCATTGATCAGGGCTGTTACATACATATGTATTATGAACTTGTACAAACATTCTGTTTATGATTCTGTGCCATGCTACATCCTCGTTTGAAATTGTACACCAGTATCACACGGTATTTACAAATATTTCTCATAACCTCCAAAATTATTAATCAGAATAGGAAATTATTAGGTTAAAACCCTCAATAAAAGCATTTACTGACCCGACCACAATATAATGTATAACCCCACGTTTATTTTATACTGTAACGGGATTGGACAAGACGTAAACATAAGAAAATGAGGTTAGATTGGAATACATGCAATGCAGACTAGTGAGCAGGTCCAAGTCAAAACATTTAGTATGAAAATAGGGTAGGTTCTAATTTCATACAATGATTTTGCACAGAAAAATAGTACTCTGTTTTATATTGTACTATAAAACAATATTAAATTTTTACGTACTAATATGATAATGTAAAACGGGCTTCCATTTCCTGCGCCTCGTTTTCCCCAAGCTAAATTCACTTCCGCCCGTAATTAGAACGGGGCCACCTATCTTTCGATAGTCGTACTAATGTTAAAATTCGTTGCACGCACGTGCAGCCGTTAGATGCCGGTCGTGTATATTTCTATTTAAATCGGGAAAATACAAAAAAGTAATAAATTGGTTTTAAAACGACTATATAATTTTTAATCTAATTTAATAATCTTACGTGTTAATTATTGTTAATTAAATTTATTTTATTGACGTATTTAGGATTTATTTAATTAGTCATTGAGAGGGAATGATACACACTTATCGCGATTTCGTTGCTGTTGAATTTTTTTGATAATTTCATCATAGTTTGGGGCCTTTTCTGCTTTTTGAGATGGGGTGTATATTACACCCACGAATGACCCCGGTGGGTAGTATATTTGCTAAGAAACGAGAAATAAAACGGATATTCAAAATAGATAATGGGAATTAGGATGCGGGGGCCTGGTGGGGCGACAGGCAGGGTGTACTCATTCATACGCAAATGGGCGTAACGCAGTTACGCATACACTATGTATGTAAATACATACACACACGACTACTGTTTTCCATATCTCTGTTTGCTCTTGAAAAGTTTAAAAGTTTATGCGTGCATTTTAAAAGCTATTAAGGCATAATTGCCGCTGTAATCGAGACGTATAATTATGTATAATTTACCGTTTTTAATAGGCGCTCGTTTTTATATATACGTATCCGTACTAGTCGAAATTAGGAGAGTGCTGATTAATTTTTTCTATGACGTTGTTTTGTTAAAAATGTAAGTTTAATTTTTCGTTCATTTTCTATTACATTTGCTTTGAAAGAAAATTAAAAAATTCGGAGGAGTGGCGCCCCTTTCGACTAAAATACGGTAAAGTTCTGTGCATAGTATTAATATATTTACATAGCTCTTCCTATGTAAATCGCGCCTATAGTAAGTACATATACACGTATGTATTCATTTATTTGTATTTTTGAGTCACCATTTCGACTTAATTTTTACCACATTTACAAAGTCATCGTTGTGTAAAAATTAGCAGATCGGGTTGGGGGGATACATCTTTGACTGTACATCGTTAATTAGGGAATTGCAGATTTAAATTTTTCAATGATGTTGTTTCATTGCAATTGAAACTTCAAGTTTTCCTTCGTTCTCTATTATATTTGTTTTGAAAAAAAAAACATTAAAAAATTCGGAGGAGGGGAGGCGGGGGCTTTGGATTAAAATACGGTAACGTTCTGGGCATAGTATTTATATATTTACATAGTTCGTCCTATGTAAATGTTTTGTAGATAGCATTTATGTGGATAAGGATAAGGAGACTGTGGCTAAAATAATATATAAAATAAATAATAATAGATAGGTATTTCGGCAACTAAGTTGTTATCCTCAGTGGAAAACTGGGGAATTCAGTATCACTAGCGAATTCGGCTCATGCCCAAGACGAACACCACACAACGAGCACTGTGCAACACCAAAACACTGCACAATGAACATCGCACAATGAACGTGCGAAACACACCAAAACACTGTTGACACTGAGCCCCCATTAAGGCGAGCGTGTATTTAAACTACTTCCAACCTAAATTTCATTCTCTATGTAGCGTGTCAATGCTATTGAAAGAATCTAAAACTTGATTCAATAGCTCGTACAATTTGGAATTTGGAATAGGTCCTCCATCTGCATTCATAATTCTCCCTCTATTCTTATAAATATATATATATGCTTTCGTAGCTATCCAGTTCCCTGTTGTTTTCTACCGCCTTAATTACTTTTAAAATTTCATTTGGTATAGCGTTTTTTGTCCAAAATATGTCGGGCCACACTTGATTTTTCGGGCCTGTTAAACCGAAAATGAGCCATCGTGTTCGGTTTGTTGCAATGTATTTTATGCCACACCTGATATTTGATTAATTTCAATTTTATTCTTGGCATTTCCTAAAAGATTACCTAATGAATTAGCTGATTTAAAAATGCGACCTGTAAATTACTGTTTAAACTGTTTGAAAACCTTGGAAAGGGGTAATTTAACGAATTTCTTAGCTGATTTATCCAAAGTTAGGCTCGTAGATTCCCTAATTAAGGTTTTGAAATTTTGTTTCCTGATTAAGTTATCAATCAATTTTGCTTTGAAATCTTTGTATCCGGCTGTGTTTCTTATGTATTTAAGGTCTCTTTGAAATCTTTCTGTTGTGAGGGGAAAATTTGGTAGGCGATGTACTAGGAAATTAAGAGATGCAATCTTTTGCTGAAAACTATGGTTAGAATCTTCAGTTATCAACCAGTTGACGTTGGTTTCTTTGCGAAATACGCCTATCTTCAAATTGGTGGTACTTCTAATTACGATTCGTAGAATTGAATTTAGAATTTGGTTCATCCAAAAGTCCTGTAATTTATATTTCGTAATGTCAAAAATGGCAAATATGTCGTCTACGTATCTCATCCAAGCACTGGGGAAATACCCATCTTTTTTAATTCAATCTCAAAATTGGTCATAGAGAAGTCTGCCATAAATGGTGATAAACTATTGCCCATCGAAGTAGCGTGTTTTAGTTCAAAATATTTGCCCTTAATTTCGACAATAGTTTCGGACATGCAAAGAGTTGGCTAGTTTGATATATTCTTTTATTTTTGCCATGCTCAAATTATTTCTATGGAGTAAGTTTTCCAAATATTTTAAAGTATCAGGAATAGGTGCTGATGGAAATAATGAAGTAACATCGAAAGATACCAAAATCTCACCTTCTTTTAATTTACAATTTTGAATTCTAAGGAATTATTTGCTGCCAAACTTTCGGGTTTTACAGGTAAATTTCTAAATTCTTCTACAAGTGACTTGGATATAGAATATGTCGATGAGTTAGTTCCAAATACGATGGGTCTCATAGATTTACTGGGTTTATGCATTTTGGGCAAACAGTACAATTTCGGCATTGTGTGATTCGATAGCATAAGTTTTTATTGGTTCCAAAACTATCTTGAAAATTGTATATTTGCCCTATAAAAGTAGTGTGTGTAACGATAAAATACTAGTTGTTCACAATGTTAAGAGCTTCTACAGCTTTAATTTTTTTTTTTTTCAAGAATAAATGAAGAACCAGTAAGTTTACGGGCTCGAAATTTTGCATACCGAGTATTCGTTACCATAGCTATGTCTTATCGGCGAGCTTTTTTGCAAATTCCTTTGTTATCACTGCTTTCTTGAAGTCCAAAAATGACGGTAAGCCCATTGTCATTTTTTATTCCTTAATTAAGGTTAAATTCAACAACAAACAAAGAATCTCAGGTGTAGGCTTCCGCGATCGAAATCACAATGTCTAACTTGGTTTCCGGGTTGGAACCGCGTCTGGTTTGGCGTGGGTGCCGACGTTTCGTCCACTATTACAAGGGACATCTTCAAGGCTGCTTGCCGATGTTAATCGTATTGCTGTCACTTGAAGAGCAAGCAGCCTTGAAAATGTCCCTTGTAATAGTGGACGAAACGTCGGCACCCACGACAAACCAGACGCGGTTCCAACCCGGAAACAAAGTTGAACAAACAAAGAATTTACAAAAAGCTCACCGATAAGACGTAGCTATCGTAACGAATGCACCGTATGCAAAATTTCGAGTCCGTAAACTTACTGGTTCTTCACTTATTATTGAAGAAAAATTAAAGCCGTAGAAGCTCTTAACATTGTAAGAAACTAGTATTTTATCCTTGCACACGCTACTTTTAAAGGTCAGATATATAATTTTCAAAATAGTTTGGAACCACTAAAAAAATTAAGCTTAACCGATCTTCAAGAAAAGTACCGAACACCCTTAACTCTGCCAAAATAATCTTGCTTGTCCAAAACTACCAGTTTGTTACCTTTATCTACCTTAATGTAGAAACAATTTTTTGCTTTGAGATAGTTAATAGTTTTGTAGTTGCTAATTGTGTTGACCTGTTTTTGCTTTTTGCTTAATGGGAGTTCAGTGTCAACAGTGTTTTGGCGTGTTTCGCGTGTTCATTGTGTGAACGCGCGAAATTTTCGATTTAACCGGCCCGAAAAATCAAGTGTGGCCCGACATATCTTGGACAAAAAACGCTATACCAAATGAAATTTTAAAAGTAATTAAGGCGGTAGAAAACAACAGGGAACTGGATAGCTACGAAAGCATATATATATATTTATAAGAATAGAGGGAGAATTATGAATGCAGATGGAGGACCTATTCCAAATTCCAAATTGTACGAGCTATTGAATTAAGTTTTAGATTCTTTCAATAGTATTGACACGCTGCATAGAGAACGAAATTTAGGTTAGAAGTAGTTTAAATACACGCTCCCCTTAATGGGGGCTCAGTGTCAACAGTGTTTTGGTGTGTTTCGCACGTTCATTGTGCGATGTTCATTGTGCAGTGTTCTGGTGTGGTACAGTGCTCGTTGTGTGGTGTTTGTCTTGGGCATTACCCAGATTCGCTAGTGATACTGAATACCCCAGTTTTCCAGGATTTTTCAGAAAGGTGTGGTAAGGGTAGTTTTATTTATTTTATATATAGCATTTATATGTCAACATAGTTCGTTCTATGCAAATCGCGTGTACGTACCTACGTATACACGTCCCTAATCATTAATTTGTATTTTTGAGTCACCATTTGAGTAGTTCCGACTGAATTTTTACCAAACTTACAAACTCGTCGTTGTGTCAAAATTGGCAGGCCGCGTTGGGAGGTGCATCTTTCATTTTACATCGTTAATTAGGGGATTGCAGATTAAATTTTTGCTATGCAAACGTAACTTTAATTTTTATTTCGTTTTCTGTTATGATTGTTTTGATAAAAGAAAAAATTAAAAAAATTCGGAGGGTGGCGCTGTTTGCGAGAAAAATACGGTAACGTTTTGTGGATAGGATTTATATGTTTACGTAGTTCGTCCTATGCAAATCGCGTTTATGTACCTAGGTATACACATACGTATTCATTTATTTGTATTTATGAGTCACCATTTGAGTAGTTTCGACTGAATTTTTACCAAATTTACAAACTCGTCGTTGTATAAAAATTAGCAGGTCGCGTAGGGAGGTGTGTATCTTTGATTCTACATCGTTAACATTCGTTTATCGCGCGTTAAAGTAGATACTTCGAAAAATATTTCGCTTATTTTAACGTACGTACGGTACGTAGATAGGGGCATTGTGTGTATGTAGATTCGTACGTTCGTGCGTACGTGTACGTATCTCTCGTACAGAGGAATAAGTACGAACATACATTGCGGTTGTAGTTTCGAATAAATAACATTATGTATACGGATAGGCTGGTGTTTAGTTCTTCAAGTGTTGAACATATGTGCGTGTAGTTATTTCGTTCGCGGTCTGTGACGTCCGTTACGAAACGAGTGTTATATATGAACGACTACGAAAACGAAACAACAGCGTGGGCGCCGAATTTTCGAGCAATTCCTATACTTTTCGCGTTATCACGTGATTAAGCGGAAATACTATCATGACGTCAGATTTATAATAGTTACGACCGGTCGTATTTGGTAGATGGACGAGATGCGACGTCTGTGACCTTGCGTGCCGAAAGACATTCCCGATACGTTCGATTCGTCGAAACTTTCATTATCGTTCGTCATTTTTCGCGTTTCATGTTAGACGCATACGTTCGTGGCGACGGCGGCGGCGGCGGCGGCGGCGACGACGACGGCGACGACGACGGCGACGGCACGGCATGACGTAACGGACCCTAAAGCGATTTTCGAACGTTTCGCGGCGACGTGTTCTTTTGACACCTTCGTAATATAATTTACTACTCATTGAGTTTCCAAGGCCTCGTCGTAATCGATATTTACGTTCCAGGTATATGTCAGAGGTGCGAAATGATTCGTTCGGTTTGCGATAGATGAAAAAGCATGAGCTACTACGATCCCTATCGAGAAATAGACGCCTATCTTGAACGAGCGCACGTAAGTAGGACCGGGGGATGGGTGTGTATGCTATTATTAGCCCGGATATTAATCATAAAAGTAAATTCGGGAGAGGAAACGCGCGATAAGGGAATTCGCGCGACACGTAACGCGCGGGCTTCGAAATTGGCGGTTGTGTGTCGGGACTATCGACTTAAACCAAACATGTCACATCAAAATGGAATTTTATTCACAAATCGAATCCAGTTATAACAAAAGCTATAACGTCGACTACGAACACTCACAAGTCAGCGTTTATAATGATTTTCGAACGATACGACGATTTATCTCAGTGTAAATCCTCGGACGCCTTTGCGCCTCCTAATTTCATCCAAAAGTTTTCCCATAAAAACTTTCTTGTCGGGGCGCTTCTTGCCGCGCGTGGTGAAAAACGGGTCGAACTCATTATCGAATGAGCGGTTATCCTTCCGTACGTACAACCAGTGGGGTTCTTCGGCGTACAATTTGCTATAGAAGTATTTCGGATCCTTCTTTCCTCGATTAGCCCAGAACGGACCCATATCCACCTGTCGGGTCTCCCTTTTCAACCATGCTCGGGACGAATAGGGCAAGTTAATGGCAATGACCGCGCAACCGGGCCAATTTTCCTCCTTGATGACCTAATAAAAGAAAACGGATTGATTCCTTCTATTGTACGTTGTGCATGCTTTCCTTCACCTCACTACAGAGTACCGTTACGCAAGGTAATATGGGTAGTATGAAAAGAACCAGGAAGGACCTCATCGTCGTTTCGCGAAAATTCGTCCACTACTAGGAAGAAAAATGCCGGGTTAAGAGTTTATATAATCTCGCATCGGTTGGTTTAGCTCCGGGTCGTCTAAGATTAAACGCGGGACTTGGGGAATCAAATCTCGTTCCACGTCAGTCAACAGTCTTATTAGGTCGTGTACATTTCTATATAAACTCGTTATTTTCCTACGAAGCTCGGCTTGTTTCTCTGTAATTCGTAAATTACGACGATCGCGGTTTTATTGACCCTTCCCTCCTTTTCACATTTAATCTTTTCAGATCGATATCAACAACGCTCAAGACGACGAAATAGTTCACGTCGATTGGGATGGAAATTTCGAAGGCTCCAGGGACCTTTCCGACGTCGAAAACGAATATTCCATCGAAAGGCGGCATGGGTTGAATGTTTCGCTCGAAGGAACGGACGCCCTAAACGACCGTTTTGAGGTGACCATCGATGACGTAAGCTTTTGCGAAACGGACGGCGATTTTGACGAGGTGAAATCGACGGTCGGTATTAATACCTGTATGTATGAGCTTTCCCACTCTATATGCTTATCATGTTTATTTGGTTTCATTGAAGGATTCATCCCAATTCGTCGCTAAACGAAACGGAACTCGGACGTCACCTTCCTCCCAAAGTCTGACGAACTTTTCAGATTCGTCCTTATCGCCGTCGCCGTCCCCCTGTGTGGTATCGGATAGGCATCGATCGTTCTCGGACCGCACCATAATTAGAAGCCAATGGCAAAAGTCTTCGTCCACTTCGGTTTTAAAAAAAATTACGAAGGTAATAAAGATTCACGCGGGAAACAATCTATCTTGTATCTAACTATCTATGTATCCATCCGTCTATCTATTTATCCGTCTATCTATCTATACCTTTGAACTTGATTTCATTATACAAAAGAGTAATCATGTATAACTAATACGGATAATTTATAGGCGAACAAGCAAACCCGGTCGCAGTCTGATCGTCATTTGTCCGGTGAGTAGATCTAATATGTCCGTTCGCATAAAAGAATACAAATTCTTTCGGAGTCTGAGTGTTAAAGTGAACGACAATTGGCCAGTCAGGAAGGCCGAACAGTTATGGCGACAATTGCGTGCACATAAAATTGCAGGTTGGTGGACTGGCTGCGTACATATACACAATTTCCAGTCTACGACCTAGTGTTCCTTGAACATCGATCGTTTCAGTATCCCATAGAATCGATAGTATTTTACGAAACTATCGATATACATCGATAAACTATCGTTTGTCTCTCGTGCAGGTATTTCAATGACATGGAAAATAAGTTGATTATTGTTTAAAATATCCAAATTTTGCTCTATAACTTTGTTCGACTCTCGCGGTCATACCGATCCTCAGTACGGCTTTGCGAGATATGTAACTTTCTTTGGCGGCAACGTAAGTTGTCCAAATAGCTGCAAAAATGCGTAATACGTCGATAATGGGAGAACTCATAATCTAGTAAAGTGAAGTAAATTTTTGTTTCTTAGTCTGTTGCGTTTTTCGTTCATTACTTTAAGGATTTGGGCACCCTTAGAAGGGGGCACCGCGTAATGTCCATCACGGATTTCGATCTTATTACGTGTGAGTGTTCTTTGAGACCTCACGAAAAAATACTCTGCGAGTGTTCATCCAATTGGGGGATTCGTTTTGGAGATATCAAATTCCGAAAGAATGAACTGCGCAAACCACACGAGTAAGTACCGAATCGCGTGAATAGAGTCGCGATTGCCACGAAGGTGACGTACTGGAACGGTGGAGGTCCTGGTTTCGATTCTTATTGACTGACAATTTTTTTCTTTCTCATTGCAAGCATCCGTAGTATTGAATTCAATAATTAAAAACAATCGAAAACGATTTTTGCGACGTTTCATAAACTTTCATTCACAACAGTCATCACAAACGTCAGTAGTTCGAATTCAATAGTCAAAAACAATTTAAGTAGTCTTAAGTAATGTTAAGATATAAAAAACAATCCAAAACAATTTTTACTACGACTTAAATTTAAAAATGGAAAGACTATTTGGAGATTGCAACCGAGGATGAGTTGAAATAAAAGTCTCTCTTTCACTAACTCTAAGCTTTCGAATTCATTTAATCCTTCATCGGAGAGTTATCCATGAGAGCTGAGAAAACGGCTTGACAGCAACTGAACAGAATGGTGTCAAGATCACACTACATCGCAATATATTTAAAATTGAAATAAGTAAAATTTCCAGTATTTTTAAATTTACATGTAATTAAACAAAATTGAATAAAAACTTGTTCATTACACGTACTACTCGGGAACCACTAAATTAACGTAACGCAAAAATTTAAGTTAAAATTTAAAATATTTTTAAATTTACATGTCAACAAACTTTTATCCAATTTTTTTAAAAATTTGATGCAAGAACTCCCGAACTATACATATTTGTCTCAGAACTTGAATTACAATTTTTTTTTTTAATTCGGGCGCCAACTTCCGAGCGGTGGAAAATTGCATCTCGCGAATATTCTCTTAAAATACACAGCCTCGTTCACCATCAGTTACTCGCACCTGCTTTCGAGGCAATGTTAAAATACGCATGGTTTACATCGAAATGATTCCCGCAAGAGCAATGTTTCGAAATGCGAATGAAGGGAAGTCATGCTCACCGAATGTTGGCAGCAGCGACGAAAACTGACTCGCAAATTTGCATATACATTCTCCAGATTTCCTTTCACTCAAAATCGCCCTTTCATCCTCGACTGGAAGTTTATTAAACAATGTCGGGATCACTTAAATTGTTTTTGCCTATTGAATTCGAACCACTGATGTTTGTGATCAGCGAAAAATTTTTCTTTTGCCTTTGTATCCTTGAATGAAAGTTTATAAAACGAATCAATAATTGTTTTCGATTATTTTTAATTATTGAATTAATACCACTGATGTTTGCAATGAGAAAAAAAAAAAGAAAAAAACGAAGTCAATAAGAATCGAAACCAGACCCTCCGGCGTTCCAGTACGTCACCTTGTCCACTCGACCATCGCAACTCTATCCACGCGATTCGGTACTTACTCGTGTGATTTACGCACTTCATTCTTCGGAATTTAATATCTCCCAAAACGAAGCCCTAATCGAATGAACGCTCGGAGGGTTTTTTTCGTGAGGTCTCCAATACTCACACGTAATAGGATCGAAATTTGACGCGAAAATGTCCGGCTTTGTGGAATTCCGGTGAGTGGTTCCTGCATCATAATTAGCCTGGGCAAACCGCGTACAATTACGAAATAAGTTACGACAGCATCACCGACTTCCCACGCCAATCAGTACGCCGTATGCGAGAAGTTCTGTATTTATGTAAGCTGTCGTAATTTATACCGCTGTTTGCCCAGACTACTAATGATGCAGGAACCACTCGCCGGGATTCCACAAAGCCGAACATTTTCGCGTTAATCTTCTGCGGAGATTATCTCCAAATACAATTGTTGGTTTACTGTCTAGTTTTGCGTCGATCTTCAGTAATAAGATTGCGGATTTTGCCGATGTCGTCCTCGGTTCGAGCAGTTGAAGGACAACCAGAACGGCGCCGATCTTTTTAAATCGATGTTCTTTGCAAGCTGTTTTTGCCGAGTAAAAAAACGAAACTGCACAGCCGCACGTTGTTCGTGAAAATCAGGCATTTTTTGTGTCACGAGTGCATTAAGGACACGCCCACAGAATTGTCAAAGAAACCACACTCGTCGTTTTTGGGTGAACTCACTCCGGAGAGAACTGGATACGTATGAAGCGATACACATACGTAAAAATACAAATCTTCTAAATCATGATAGCGGCCGCATTCAATTTTCCCCGTGTTAAGTCTATTATAATTAAATAATATTAGTTTTTGTAAGGTTAGTTGTCATTTTAATTTTCTTCGGGAACAATTTTCATAAAACTAAATTGCTCAATTTGCGCCAATAGCCAGTGGCTGGCGAATAAATGTTTACACATAAAATAAAACATTGATCGTTTTCGCGACCTAGGCAACATTTTTAAAACAAACCGTGAACTGCGAAATAGTATTTACGGCAGCGTACATGTATACAGAACAGATCGCATTGAGACTCGCAATTATACTGAAGATTGTATCGAACCGCGCCACTGCTCGTTGGCGCTTATGAACAACTTGAGTGGTGACCTTCAATTTTTGTCACCTTGAATACGGATGAAACTAATTTTCCGTTCATTATAAAGTGGTAAGTCAATGCGAATATTTATATTTTTCGACACTTCACAAACTGACTATTATTGTCCACTTTCTTGAAGAAATTCCACACCGATGAACGATTTTTTCATAAACGCCATTCACGTCTCACATAAACAAAATATTTTTGTAAGTGCGGTATTTCCCCGGACCAACAGAAACTAGAGACATCATTTCATATAGTTTTATGTAGTTCATTGGTTTCAGTTTTTCAGTATTGTGAATCTGAACGACGTACGATATGACTAGACTGGGCAAATTTGCGGTATGATGACTCATCTGTCATTTGTCGTCCGTAATATATTACATTGTGAAGCGGGCAGATGACTCATCATACCGCCTATTTGCGCAGTTTAGATATGACTAGTCTGGGCGCGCAGCGGTAACAGCGCACAATTCCCAACTTTAATCAGTACTAAATCGGTGCTGTATGCAACTAGTTCTGTGTATATGTAGGTTGTCGTAACTTGTTTCGTAATTACCGGTGTTTGCCCAGACTAGATATGACAAACTATTGATTAATCGATAGTTTATCGATGTTTAAGGAACACTATTACGACCGACACATACGCATGTACATACACTACAAATATACAATATAAAACGCACAGATACCCGTACATACACATACAGGGCGTCTCCCAAAAGTCATGAAATATATAATTATTAATATCGGTACAAAGTGTTAATAATTTCCCAAAGTATTCTCCATCTACACGTTTTCCATCGACTATCCTCATGCCCAGTACGCCCCTCAAAGGTCTCGGGGAGCATTTTTTAATCTGACTAGATTTTGAATGATAGGGATGAATTTTTGCCTGCCTATCAAAAATGATAGCCGGAGCTCCCCGGGAAATTTAAACACATGTTTTTCAACACGGGCTATCGCTATCATATTTGAGTACACGTGACACATCGAAAGTGGGGCAACATTCAAACTTCTACAAATGTGTGCATGTGAGTGTTCTTTGAGACCTCACGAAAAAAACCCTCCGAGCGTTCATTCGATGTAGGGCTTCGTTTTGGGAGATATTAAATTCCGAAGAATGAAGTGCGTAAATCACACGAGTAAGTACCGAATCGCGTGGATAGAGTTGCACGGGCCGCGATGGCCGAGCGGACAAGGTGACGTACTGGAACGCCGGAGGTTCTGGTTTCGATTCTTATTGACTTCCATTTTTTTACTTTTTTCTTTCTTATTGCAAACATCAGTGGAATTGAATTCAATAATTAAAAACAATCGAAAACAACTTTTGCTTCGTTTCATAAACTTTCATTCAAGGATAGAAAGGCAAAAGGAAGGTTTGCCTCCTCACAAACAGAAGTGGTTCGAATTCAATAGTCAAAAACAATTGTCAGGGTCAAGTACAAAACATTCAAGATGTTCTTATTGCGATATTTCGCTTTAGGAATGTCCAGGATCGAAGTTGGTGGTACGAAAAATTCTGATTCAGAAGCAAGCGTTCTATCGAAGTTGCTTAAACGAAAAATTTATGTCTGTTTTCTGCAACAAATGCCGCAAAAATCTATATACCGAAGGATTTAGAAGAAGTTGCGAAATTATTGATTCTCCCAACGCTACTACTTCATGTGACGATATTATTGATCCAACTTTTCTCGTTGCACAAAAGAATCCCAAAGAGGAATCTCAAAACATTCTCGCGTCGTTTTGGCCCACAAATACTGTTCTTTTGTGCGGATCATCATCACCATTAACTGCAGTGCTGGTTGAAGCTCGAAATCAAGTTTTTACGAATTGTTGATAAAATTATTGTTCAAATCCAATTAAAAAACGGGCGTAAAGTTCCATTCAAGAAGGCCAATTCTTCATATCAGACTTTCCGGAAATAGCCAAAGATGATTTGAAGATCTTGTTTACAGGTTCTTATAAGTTACATCAAGCAGGATATATAGCTTACTTGGCAGAAATAGTGGACGCAGACAATAATATTAGAATAAGTTATGTCAAGAAAACTCCAAATATGATCAAAGTTGAAATTAAGTCGAGACATGTTAGAAGTAAAACCTATAAAAGTTTTATCGAGTATGAGCCAAACTCTTTTGGCTACTCTGGGATCAAGTAGCACTGTGAATGTCCTAATAGCCAACGTACAGTGGGTTGTTGTGGTACAAAATTTGTACCACTGCACACCGCGTTGGCTTTTTGCTGTGGTACAACAGAAATACCGCTGCCCCTGAAATAGTCAAGCAATTCGCGAGTTTCAGCAGCTTTTTCCTCGAGTTTTGTGCAGAATTTGATCCGCCCTTAACCTTCTTGGCCCTCCTTAATCTTCTTGGCTCTGCTAAACCTTCTTGGCTTGCTTAACCTTCTTGGCCCTCCTGAACCTGGCCCACCTTGTAACTTGCACATACGATAGAGCTTAAGCAATTCGTGAGTTTGGGCAGAATTTCATGGTCCAACATTGTTCAAAAGTATCCGACATTGCGCATCGTGACGTGGTCTCAAAAGCGGAGTGCACTAAATCAGTAATTCTAACTCCACCGGCGCTCGGAGCAGAGTGACCTTGGGTGCAATCGGTCCAAAACGCGCTGCGACCAACTAGGGGCGCGGGAAGAACATATATTTCATGACTTTTGGGATGCACCTTCTACGTCTCGCCCATTAACGCGTCTTTTCTCGCAGAAATTGAAACGACAGAGGCGTGCAAATGGCTAAGAGCGGCGGGATTTCCCCAGTACGCCCAAATGTACGAAGGTAGGTCCGATTTCGGAAATAAAAAAGAAATACGTGCATCCGACCTAACCAAAACCTTACTTTTAAGACATGCAATTTCCAATCGATCTGAACGCGGTAAAAGATGACCACCCGTTGCTAGATTCGAGCGTCCTTCATTCGCTATACCGTAGGCTCCATATTTTGAACAAATGCGCTCAGTTCCATCAGCACAGATCCGCGCATACGGACGAATCTGAAGAGGAACAATGTGCTCTCAGCGAGAATTGGGCGTATCAATCCGATATAAGACGTTGGTCTAGGACATGCCAAGCCGACGAGCTGCGTAAGTATGCTCTGAAGAAGTCATCTCCTTTCGTTATCGTTTGATTATCTAGAGGCCCTCGGCGAGGACGGTAAGGCGACGCGAAGAAGCAGCCATCCGTATCACGTGGACGAATTGGAAAAACCGTCGAGTCCCAGAAATAAGTTCCATAGGGCTTTATCGCCGTCCCGACGCAAACGTAGGGATGAGATCGTATCGGCGACGAGCGGGTTAAGCGCCCTAGAATTGCTATCTAAGCAGCTTAGCGATTTTAACACCAGCAACAGCGAGCTTTCGGATCCAGTATCACCGTTTAGGAGAAGCAGAAGGCGCAAGACGGGTTCGTTGGATAAAACAGACTCGTGGTTACATTTACCGCATTCTGGTGATAGGTAAGCCAAAAGCTACTTGACCAAATTGCGCTGATATAATTTTTTTTTCGTTTCCATAGCATATTATTTCCGAATATCGATAAAAGCGAAGAAAGCGATGTACCAACGGCGAGAACGTCCGCGTCAGAACAAGGCGGGAGAGACCTATACACGTTATCAGCTAACCAACTACAAGTTCTTCGCAAATTGGCATTACTAAAGTTGACAGGTCACATGGAAAAATATTGTTCCACTCACAAGACCGGATGGAATTGGAATGTCACCAAGTTCATGCGAAAACTGAAATGTCCAGCTTATAAAGGTAAAACTCCTAAGCCATCTTACAACCATCGTAAATCTTTTCCTTTTTCAGATAAAGTGGTATTTGGAGTATCGATAACTGTCATCCAACAAAGAACCGGCTCCCCGTTACCAAAAAGCATAACGGAAGCTTTGCGCTGGTTAGTGGAGAATGCTGCGAACAACGTGGGGATTTTTCGAAAACCCGGAGTTCGCTCCAGAATCCAACACTTGAGAACGATCATGGAGGAATGCGGTGAAAAAATTGATCTGAACGACCAGCAGGTTTACGACGTGGCCGATACGGTAAAACAATATTTTCGTGAACTTCCAGAGGCGTTGTTGACTTACAAACTTTCCGAAACCTTTATTTCCATTTTTCAACGTAAGTTATATTTTTGATCTACACGGAGTGTCCCAAAAGTCATGAAATATATTAAAAAAAAGAAAAGTCTGGTAATAATTTTCAAATTACTCTCTATGAGCATATACACATTTTTTCCACCCACTCTCCCATATTCGGTACGCCGCATTATGTGTTTCGCGCGTTCATTGTGTGATGTTCATTGTGCAGTGTTTTGGTGTTGTACAATGTTCGTTGTGTGGTGCTCGTCTTGTGCATTAGCCGGACAAAATGTCACAATGAATAATAATAATATCTTTTTCTCATTTCATATTTTTGTCGCACCTACGATTTGGACTGTATGGTGCCTACGGCAGCGTGTGCTTCGCCAGTGGCGGGGCGCACTGTCGTGATGCAGCAGCCAGCAGTGATGTCTTTTGGCACCAGGATGGCCCTCTCCCCTAATTTTTCCAGAACATCCACGTGGTAGGCAGCGTTGACGGTCTGTCCTTGAGGTAAAAGCTCTTCGTGGGCCACACCCTTGGCCTCGAGAAAAACAGTCAACATTGTTTTCACCTTTCTTTTGCTCATCCTCACCTTCTTCGATTTCGGGGACATCGAGGTGTGCCATTCGGCACTCTGGGGCTTTGTCTCTGGGTCGTATTCAAATGTCCAGGTTTCATCACGGATAATGACATTGTCTAAATAATCAGGTTCAATTTCCACACGTTCCATCAGTTCACTCACGATCAACACTCGATTTGCTTTTTGCTCATACGTCAACTGTTTTAGGACCAGTTTGGCGCACACCATTCGCATGTTCATTTCGTCCGTAACGATCCAGACACTCGTTCGACGGTCAGAATCCAACAAATCACGCATACAAGTCACATTTTCATGGGTTTGGCTTGTTGATGGTCGTCCAGACCGGAGGTCATTGTCCCCTCTTCTTGGCCCTCCCTACCCTTCTGGGCCTTCCTTAACCTTCTGGGCCCTCTTTAGCCCTTGTTGGTCTTCCTTAACCTTCTTGGCCCTCCTTGTAACTTGCACATACGATAGAGCTTAAGCAATTCGTGAGTTTGGGCAGAATTTCATGGCCCAACGTTGTTCAAAAGTAGCCGCCATCGCGCGTCGTCACGTGGTCTCAAAACAGGGGTGCATTAAATCAGCAATCCTGACTCCACCGATGCTCGGAGACAACTGACCTTGGGTGCGCTGTGAGGCTGATCCCAATCGGTCCGAACGCGCTGTCCCAGTACCAAAAAATATTTCATGACTTAGGAGGCAGCTTGTATTCTGGTAGTTCCTTAGAAAATGATTGTTTTTAGACATTCCACCCCACTTAAGACGGGAAGCGGTTCTATGCGGGCTGTTGCTGATGCCGGACGAACATAGAGAAGCCTTGCAAATTCTGCTGTATTCTCTATATCGTATCGCGCAGCACTCGACGGCCAATCAGATGACCGAGAGTAATTTGGCCCTTTGTTTCGCTCCGACGTTGTTCCACCACAGTCAGGTGGCCAATAGGCCCGTAACCGGAATGCCGTCTGCCAAAGAATTGGACGAGAACAAAGCCGGACACGATTGTTTATTATTCCTCATTAAAAATTGCGATAATCTTTTCAACGTACGGCTGTTGAATTTTGTAGTAGGCAATCGCTTAATTAGTAACAATTTCGAATTTGTAGATTCCCGAAAACTTGCTAAATCAATGTAATTCGAACGAAATGAAGGTCGTTTTATGGTCCGAATTGAGCCTGGAAGATAACGGCGATTGGAGGGCGTATCTGGACAAATGTCAAGCGGCTCTCGTAAACGAGGTTAAAGAAAAAGCGAAGGGTTGGATAGTAATACCGTCCCATTACGAGAAGGTGGAAATTTCGTACAAAAAAGTCGCCGATAACCATCCGCTCAGACTTTGGAAGGTCTGTTTAGAAATTGAAGCCATTCCGAGAGATATATTCAATAGGATAATGAAGGAGAGGCAAATGTGGGACGAGGAATTGGAATCCAACCGGGTCGTTTCCGAAATCGACAATACCACCGATATATATCAGTACGTTAGGAGAAATGTACCGCCGCTACCTTTCGAGGATTACTGCGTTATACGAAGTTGGAAGAAGGATCTGCCTAAAGGAGGTTGTATCTTGGTCGAAACGTCGGTCGAACATAATGGATCTGATACCGTTCCCAATAGCGTTAGAAGAGTTGTACTGGCATCGCGTTACCTTATCGAAGCCAGCGGTTCGCACGTGTCTAAATTAATTCATATGGCACGGGTCGATAAAAGGTAGGTGGTAATGCGTCGTATCAGTTATTAGGAAGGTTCGACAAATGCGTGCTACGGTAGAACCGCCGAGAGAGGATTCAGATTGATGCGAAGCCAGTGAAGAGTTTAGTCATTCGATAGCCGTGGAAGTGAACAGTCGCTCGATTAGTATTTTGTCGCACTGGAGGTCAAGACGTCAATAAAAGGTAAGAATATGTTATTTTATTATTGTATCTCACGTACCTACTTTCGCGCGGTACGCCCCTGACGTTGCTCTCGTTTGTCGGATCTTAGATTGACGGTGTCACTCCTCCGAATTTGCACGTAAGTGGAGACAAACGGTGAAGTGACAGCGTCAGTTCGGTTTAAACTACTTAATGATCACTTATGCACTCGTTTGTCGAACCTTAATTATTAGTAAGATTCGATAAACGTAGGGACGTGAGATACAGTATTATTTAAAAAATAATATATTCTCACCTATTATGGCTGTTTTGATGTCCACTGCGCCAAAACACTAATCGAACGACCGTTCACTTCCACGGCTATCGAATGACTAAACTCTCCACTGGCTTCGCATAGACCTAAATCCCCTCTCGACGCCTCTGCCGTAGCACGCGTTTGTCGAATCTTAGTTATCAGTGCTTTCGTTTAAATTAATAATAAATGAATTATTAATGCATCATTTCTGTTCTAGAGGAAAAATGCCGGAATGGTACCATAAAAATTACGGCCATCTCTTGGCGTTGAATCTCCATAATCTTCAAAATTCCTTTCGAAAAATTCACGCCGGGAAGAAACACGACGTGTAAATATACAGTTGGAGTACGATGTGTTAGGACGAGTTACGAATAGTACAAACGGACGGCATTTATGTATCTAGAAATAACGCGTCGATGTTCTGTGATTTAATAATTCTTGATTATCCGTATTCTTTATATGGGTCCAATTAGCATATGTATGCATGCATATGTAAGATATGTTTATATATACAGTATGTAAATAAAATAAAGAATAATATTCATTTCTCTCTTTATTATCGCCGTTTGGAAGAAAAACTCGAACACCTCAATCCTGTTTTTGTCCTCCGAATTCTATGGAGGTAATTCACCTTTGTGAAAAATCCAGATACGTATTTCGGCAACTAAGTTGCCATTCTCAGTGAAAAACTGGGAAATTCAGTATCACTAGCGAACTGCCAACAGTGTTTTGGTGTTTTTCGCACGTTCATTGTGTGATGTTCAATGTGCCGTGTTTTGGTGTTGTACAGTGTCCGTCTTGGGCATTAGTCGGATTCGCTAGTGATACTTAATTCCACAGTTTTCCACTTAGTTGCCTAAATACGTATCTGGATTTTTCAGAAAGGTGTGGTAAGGGTAATTTTATCTATTTATTTTATATATTATTCTAGCCACAGTCTCCTTATTCTTATATGTAATTCTTTAGTTCTCTAGGACCTATGACGTTATCGACTTTCTTCTTTAAATGGAGGCTCCTTATTTTGTAGTGTAAAAGACAAAAAGTTACTCAAGAATCACTCAACCCCTGTCGCGACATGTACCTAAAGAGGTCTGTTTCTGACATGATAAAATGGATCATGGCATTGTACTTGAACATATTGTAAACACGGCTTGCAACAGCTTTGTCAGGGTGATACGTCTCCACAAAACTTTGCAACTCACATCACTTTGCACACATGTCCTTAATCATTGAATAAGGGTCATTCTCTTCCTCCTCCTCCTTCTCTTAAGGAATTTCTTCAGCTGTTGTCTGTTGCTGTTCCAGTTGAAGGACTGGCAGCTCTTCATTGTGGTGGTCCACCAACTCTTTTACATCCTGAACAGTTACATCCAATCCCATGGACTTCCCCAAAGGCACAATAGATTCTACAACAGGCGTAGGATCATCAATGTCAGCCTCCAACCCTTCTCGAGGATACACAATGTGGCCACAATTTTCTCCAAGCAGAGTTCATCCTCCTGAAAGTCATTCCCTGCCAAGCCTAATACAATTGAGGATATTGAAGTCATTCCTCCAGAACTCTCCTAGGGTCAATTCAGTGTCCGAGGTCAATTCAAAGCACCTTTGAAACAGTGCTTTAGTGTAGAAATGGCCTGCGAATCCATGGACGGGATGAGGGGCGTGGTATTGGGGGCAAGAACTTCATTGTGATGAACCTATATTCCTCCAAGAACTGGTCTTCCAAACCGGGAGGATGGCCAGATGCATTGTCCATTACCAGGAGATACTTGAGTGGCAATTGATTTTCCATGAGGTATTTCTTCAATATCTTGAGATTTTGAGTGATATACACGTGATTTTAAATGCCTCAAAAAAAAAAAAAAAAAGCAAGTAGGATGAGATCAGGAAATCTAGCCACACATTCCATTGGACCACGTCCTTCTATCCATTTATTAGGAAAGATTTCATCTAGGTATTCTCTAACGCGAAGTAGATAATGTGGTGGCACACCATCTCGTTGAAACCAGACATTAAAACTAGGTTCTCGTTATTTGGAAATAATATCGCTAGGCAGGTATTCATTCAAGTCTAAGGAAATCCATTTAATAAATCATTGAAAAAATAAGGAGCCAAAATATGACCCACTGGTAAAACCGGGTCCAACATTAAAATTTTTTGCCAGTACACTTGCTTTTCTCATTAAACGTCTCTGGTTGGAGTTAAAATAAGAAGCTAACACCCGTAATAAAATGCTTAAAAGGTGGTGGGCGTGGTGTCGAAAAGGTATAAATAGAACCCCAAAATAAACCATATGACAATTGAAGACCATAACCCCAACATTAACTTTGCATTTTGATATATTGAATTGTAATAAATGATATACAGTGTGCGCCTCAACTTTCCGTAGAAATTAATTAAAATATTAAAATTAAATAATATGCATCGTTTAAGGTAATAAACCCGATGGAAAACAAATTTAAATTTTTTAAATGTGCAAAATTACATACCCAGTAGTCTAATATACCATCTACGAATTGTATTTATTGACACTTTTATGCGATTTTATTTAACTAAATGGTTCAGGTGGCCCCACAAAAAAAAAAAATCTAGAGATTTTAAGTGGGGTAACCAAGCGAGCCAAATTTTCGTATGTGTGATTTAAATAATAGCGAAAGTCTAGGCGGAAATGTGGAGGAGCCCCATCGTGCCCAAACCATATCTGTTGTCGAATATTGAACGGTGTTTCTACGAGCAATGGTGGTAACTCGTTTTGTCTATGCCAAAACATGATTATTGGTCTGGGCGCGCAGCGGTGACAGCGCACAATTACGAAATAAGTTACGACAGCCTGCATATGCACAGAACTACTCGCATACTGCATCGATTCAGTACTGACTAGGTAAGAGGATGTCGTAACTTAGTACGCTACGAGTAATGATTATTTACAATCGCAACAGAGAACGTTTCATTTCTCCCTTCATTTTCAGTAAGTAGGAAAAGGAAGAGGGCGTAAGAGATGCTCCAATAAAACTTCCCAATTAGTGATATCGTTTATTGATTTCAAATTCAAATGTGGCATATGTATAAATACATATACACATATATATTACTCAAATAGATATATGCGTGTGTATATATACATGGTTTTTCAAGTGTTACGCAAAACGTATTTCAAAGAGTCGCCTTATTACGTGAACATATCCGTTCAGTTCGTAAGAAAACGAACGACTTTTACGTGATATTTTTACGTCCGAAGTCGAAAAAGAAGTTTAAAAAGACACGAATTTAAAATAACCTTCTACCATATGCTATACGAACGGCGCCTTTCTAGCAAGTCGAATTAATATCAAACAAAATGTACATTTTTTTAATCACACTACGAAATTGTTTAATATATATATATATATTATATCTCCCTCTCGAGGAAATGTGTCGTCCGAAACGGCGTAATTAAATAGCGTCGTCCTCAGAGTGTAAGCATGCGAATAAATAATTTAAGTAATGGAATGAACAACAGCGAAAACAAAAGGGATGTAACGATAGAAATACGACGCGTTAATTGCTATATCGTTTCGGAATCGACGAACGACGAAAAGGTTATAAATTTGTTGCGAAATAAATATAACGATCCGAATAATTAGTTAGAGTCTACGTATGTTAACTGTTTTACCGACATGCGCCATCTAGGTAAGTATATCTTTACCTACCGTCCCGCTCGTTCCAATTTTTACAGCGCATATCGAACGATGACGCGTGGGCAAGGTTTAGATAACATACCTATACATACATACGAGGGTGTGGTGAAAAGTTTTGAGCCGCAACATGAAAATGGCGTTGCTAGTGTTCCCCCACTCCAGTACAACTGTACATGCTTCGAAAAGCAGCCACACTTTCAGAAGTACATATTACGTCACCAGCGCAATGGACCAAGTTGCATGTATCTTTGTTAATTTGTCTACGCCATTTCGTTTACGAAAACTGACATGACGTAATGTGTACTTTTAAAAGTGTGGGCACTCTACCTTTGAAAATATCCATTTTGAACGCTTAGTTGTTGTGCGATAATCGTTTATGCCGTAAAAATCGAAAGACTCGAAAATCATGCTGTCATCGAAATTCTTGCATCTTAGAAGGCAATACACCAACGCAAATTGGAGCCGAGTTGGACAACGTTTACCGTGAAAAGATGGTCGGCTGAATCACCAACAACTGCGACGACCACCTATAACATTGAGAAAATCCATCAAATGGTACTTAATGACCGAAATATCGAACATATTGCATCGACATGAGAAAATTGACTGCGCGTTGGGTGCCGCGATTGCTCACTTTCGAAATGCTCTGTTAGAGCGATTTCAGCGAAACGAGAAGGAATTTTCGTTTCGGTCCGTAACTTTTGACGAAGCTTGGATCCACCACTACACTCTTGGCGCGAAGGAACAGTCGAAACAGGGATTCCCAGGGGCGAAGCAGCTCTCCAAAACAGGCGACCAAAGAAGTTTCATCGGCCGGGAAGGTAATGGCGATTGTTTCTTTGGTGTAGTCATGGCATCGTGTTCATCGACTATCTCGGAAGGGGATAAATCAATAACGGGGATGTACCACGCATCGTTACTTGCCCAGGTAAAGACAGGAATTGCAACAAAAAAAAAATGGTCGCATTTGGACAATAAAAAGGGCAACGCATGATGGTGGTTTCACGTCATTACCAAAATTGTGTCAGTGTTCGAGTTGATTGATCACTCCCCGTATTCACCAGATCTATCCCCGAGTAACTATTTTATTTTTTAAAGCTCAAAGTTTGGCTAGCGAGACATTGCTTTTCTTGGAATGAGGAGGTCATACAATCCGTAAGCGCATATGTAGCAAAGCACGTCGCCAACTACTTGGATGGATTAAAGCGTTTGGAGTATATCGCTTGACCAGGTGTCCAGGAAATTTCGTTTGTATTTATTGAGCAGTTCGGCGTATGCGTGGTAGTTGCTCTGAGCCACGGGGAAAGGTATGACGCCATTTCGAGATTGGTATTTGTTGTTTACAGTTTATAGTACTTGGTTATAACAGTGAGCTTGATTAGAGATTAGATCTGAATGCGAAGAACACTCACATTCATCATTCATGAAGCACATTCATCGACAAATTTTGCGGGATTTACGGAGGAAATGCGATGAGTGATTCAAGGGTAACGAGATGGATAGGTTAATGAAGGACGTGATCGAGTGCATGATAACGAACGAAGTGGGCGTCCAAGTTTGGTTAATGAAGAATTTGTTGGTGCAGTTGAAGAACTCGTAAAGGAAAACCGTAAGATTACATTATCTGATCTTTCTATGAAATTTCCGCAAATTTCAAGGGCGCTTTTCATGAAATTGTTTCTGTAAAACTGAATTTTCCAAAACAACTCGTTGGGTGCTGAACACTTTTACGGAGCAACGAAAAAAAAAAAAAAACAGCATCAGGCCAGTGCACTTGATTTTCATTACCACAAAGATGCATGATTTTCTAAGGAGGTAATTGGGGATGAAATTTGGGTGGATTACGAAACCCCTGAAGGAAACCTGGAACGGAGGCACACTTCGTCACCAGAAAAGACTAAAGCCTAGCGATTCTTGACACCACGAAAAATCACGTGCACAGTCTTTTGGGATATACACGATATTATACCGGTGCACTTTTCTAGCGCGATATGAAACAATCGAATGCAAATGTTTGCTGAGAGACGCTTTGGAAACTGCGTTGTGCAATAAGCGGCGAGGAATGCCCACAAGCGGTATGGTTATTATTGACCTCACACTGCGAACAAGACACAACAACTCTTTTGGCTTTGACTTTGGCTGGACCCACCCTCCGCATAGCTCCGACCTCGCCCATAGCGACTTCCATCTCTTTTCGCATCTGAAAATGTTTCTTGGTGGTCAAAATATCAAGAAACGATGAAGACCTCAAAGAACATGTTACCACATTGTTTGACAACCGCAGACGGCAAAGTTTTATGGGAAAGGAAAAACTGGTACGTGGTGGTACGTTATGACAAGTGCATTGCAAAATGGTGGGAGCCATCTAGAACGAACGAAATTTCTTTTGCAATAAACAGTTTCTCTGTATCTGTACTCGTCCTGTACTTAGTTTATGGGCGTGCCTCGAATTACCCGGGCATTGTCCCCTTGAAAAAGCACCTGTGTAATACGAAAGTAGCAAGCGAACCGTGGTGTCCTGTGAGGAACTGAAGGAACTCAAGCGGAAACATTCCAGTAAGGATCTACTGGAGCTCAAGACAATACTTACGATTCCCTTTCAGCAAAATAGTGGTCCTTACCGGGAACGGTAGAAAGAGCGCAACGCTCAAATGCCTGGTTTATTGGTGACCAACTCCAAAGGTGAGTGAATGATGAGTGAGTATATCAATTTAAAAGGAAATTACGTCGAAAAATAAAATTTTCTTTGAACAGAAAAAAAATTGTTTTCATGTTAGGCTCAAAACTTTTCATCCCACCCTCGTATAATGTATATCTAAAGACTGAGTCATCTCAAGTGTGACAAATTTAAGGTTGGGGTAGGAAGGGGGAGGTTGATGGTAAAAGCTGCGATTTCTTTGGTTTTTTGGTTTAATTAATAAATCACACGAATGTGACCAACGCCGCCTTAACTTCTGATCGGTTCAAAAGTCAATTAATGCAGGGAATATATTTATTCAATTTTATCGCCGGCGTAAATTTCGTGGTGACACTTGAGATGGCCCAGCCTGTATATATACATATGTATGGTAAATGAGTATAAAATAGAACATGCTCAACTGAAAATTAACACCATTTTACACATATGATAAATACAGCAAACAATTAATTAATCTCGCCTTAAACATTATTAAAAATTGCATTGTAAGGTTAGTTTCAAATGTCATAAATAAAATATACGTTCATCTTTCTCCCTGATTTTTCGATATTATAAAGAAGCCTTTGAATGCTGAAATCAATTACAGATCCATATATATATATGTATATATATCAGCAGGTCAGAATTGCACAGCACTAGGAAACATCTACTGTATACGTACAGTTTCACCGACGATCGGAAAGTAAATTAAAAACAAAAACGAATCGAAAAGTTCCCTAACACAAGCCGTCAACTTAAAACATACGAGATACAACACTTACGAAAATTAATTTTTCCTTTTCTTTTTTTTTCGTTACATTTTCTTTATCCGCGTTTTCGTTCAGTGTTTCACAATGGTGTATCCCTTATCTGTTGGGCCTGCGTGAGTTTTATAACCAATTCTGAGCTACTGTGTTACCCTATTTCGCTTTTTGCCCACGAAAGCGAATTAGGAGGCACCAAATTATAGATATACAGTGCAAGCAATAAATAACAAGAATTACAAGACTACGTGACATCATTTCATATATCGTTAAATAACCGTTAAATAATATGTCATGATATCACATAAAATTATACTACCATAATTCTTAGTTATAATTGCGCGACATGGCCGCATGGAGCTTTTCTTTGTTGGTGTATGTATGTATGTGTAGTATGTGTGTGTGTGTATTTTGGATTAATGTTTAATTTTTAAATCCCGTTCAACGATACAAAACGTCGATTTCACTACTATATGTAATTAATAGATAGGTTATTTTAGGAATCCAAAAAAACCTATTTTTTGCGCCGTTTTGAGTCAAACCGGCTTTTGCGGTTACCTGATGCTTAACCGCATCGTTCGTGTTATCTTTGCATGGAGCGATCGTATCGAGACCTAATTCGGATAGAACGTTCAAAGCTTCCAAAGAGGCTTTCTCGTGAGACGCTTCCGTAGTCGGCCCTTCTCCGTGACATACCTGGGGTGGATTGGTATTCAAAGATACCAACGTCAAATACTGTTCGTGGTTAGCTTTCGGAAAATCGGAGAATTGAACGTGAATATTCATCAGTTGTGCTAAGTAGAGCAGCTTGTCCTTGGACTGAACTCCTTGCGGCGGAGGGGGCGCCACTTTATTTATGACTTTTTGTCCGCTCCGTTCGCCGCAGTGGAATTGTCGGTCATAGTTTTGGGTTTCTAAAACCGAGCGCAAGATCGAATTGGTACAAAAAAAGAAAAGAAGGTACGGCGCGTTGGCCGATGAAGTCACGTTACCTGCATAGTGACCGATTGATCTCCGACCAAAAGCAAGCCTGGCACCAATTGTCTACCGCAACTACCGCCTACGGGGGTTTCTTGTTTCTCCTCGAGGAACGTCACTTTACGAGGCTTTTCCACGTTCTCCACGACGGTTTCCTTTTCAACCTGTAAATTGATTTCTATACTTCGTGATCTATATGGTAATATTGGAAAGATACAAAGCCAGTTAAATGGAGAAAGAGACACCCTCTTCCATGCCTATAAGATACTTTATTTATATATATATATAACCCCTAGTGGCTGAGTGGTAAAAACACGACTCACAATGAAAAGGTCCGGGTTTGAAACCTGGCCACGGCGGAGCGTAGTAAAAATTCAAAAATGGATCTGCTACCTCCAATATGCTGCGGAGAGGAAATGCCACTAGGCGGACCAGCTAGTGGGACCAGCTAGTGGGACCAGGAGCGGGACGATATCCGCGTATGTCTACGGCTCGGTGGCTCCGAACAAGCCCTAGGCCTTTAAGGCCTGTAGTGCTGATATATATATATATATATATATACATATAATCTTTTAACCATTTACACAGTTACGCCCTGTATATATATATATATATGTACAGGTATAACTGTACAGGGTACACAGGTACGTAATTAAAATATATTCAATATTAGCTTAACAAACGTAGGGCCCCAAACGTAACGTTTGCCAGATATTTATAATTACAGTTTTGAGTCCGGCCCTGTTATACAATTGCAGCAAGTTTCCAATACGACTAACGATCGGATCATTGACCGAGTAAAAGCATTTTTACACAGCAATCACATAAGCATATTATTGTCAAACAGGTCTAATGTCAGGCATTTCTTGTGGAACTTCGTTTGTTTTCTTGACTTTACATTGTTTACTAATAAATAATTCTTTTTGAAAGAAAATATTTTTATCATTATCAATAAAAGATCGTCGAACTTTTCAAATATAGGTCAAGTTCATGCAGCGACAGCGAAATAAAACATCTGTTTATTTTTCTGTAATAGTGACAGACTTACATTGTAAAATACCCGACTACTGACTGAATGCCCGACTATTTATTTCGACTTTTAAAAATCCCTTACCTCTGAAATAAACGTCTACAAAGAACACAGTACCGTAATGTAAAAATGTAGGAGGGGGAGGGCGAGGGAGAGAAGGAGGGAGCAAAATTTTATTAAAATTAAGCAAAAGCGTATCGCGTGATTCGCCACTGTTTTTGCTGATTACGTTAGCTATACCATACCAGCTTTACTTTATTAATAAATTAACCCTTTTCACAGTTACATCCTGTATATGTACATATTTTAGTCAAATATCGAACATATAATGGGGTCTCTAGTGATTACTGCTTACTGTAGTAGTAAGCAGCGCTCATGTCCTATTTTTCTATATTATTTTTTAACTTTTATCTAGTATGTGTTAGTGTTTCGTATATTTGTCTATAGGGACACCGTTTTTATTTTTAATTAGATAGGTTCTTATTAATGTTTCTGTTATTATATTATAATAAACGTGTTTATAGTTTTAGATTAGATGCTAAGAAGGTGTACGTAAGTTTGAGCTTTATATAGAAATATATGTTTATTGAAACAATTATATAGTGTCCGTTTGTTGTATAATAATATTTATTTAAGCAAGCAATATGTTATAAATTTTAATTAAAATTCAACTTATTCGAATGTCTCCAATCAACAACCGAGACCTTACGAGTGCGCCCAGCCGGTCCAGTGACGTCACTAGATCTATTTACAAGCATTAGTTCATTGTCAGTTGTATTTAGTCCTATTAAAAACACAAAAATATTTATTTGGAATAGTTTAATACGTGCTTCAGTTCTCACTTGGAACATTAGATGGCTGGAATTGCCGAAAATGCATGTAAATGCAAAAAGCGGTGAGATATTGAATTTTGACCTGTTTATGTTGATGGAGTTCATTCGCTTAAACGATTGTTGATGTTGATTCAAAATGGGAATTCAAAATAACATTTTTCAATAATTATTTATACCACAAATAATGTTTTATAGAGAATTGACAACGATATGTGTAATCACTAATATTTAAGTATCTAATTAAATTATAAATAGAAATCACGTGCATACCCTATTTAAGAACTTAATATTAACAATCCACATGGCGAGTTGCTCGCATCGTATTCGAGAATAGATCCCCCTCCCCCTCCCTGAATGATTGAAACCGATAGTTGATAGTAAGAAAATGTTTACTCTTACAATTTTTATTTTATTTTATTTGAACTTTCGTATGTTCTTGCATTTGTTTTATTTTTTCATTAGCTTTCTTCTGTTTTAATTTGATGTATAAGGTGTGAAAAAAGCGCGAATTTTTCACAGCATGCGTGAAACTCTTTTATATTATACGAAGTACAAATAAAGTCAATGAATGTAAATGAAAAAAAAAAAACCCTCGCCCATTCTACTGAAACGTTAACAATCTACATGGCGAGTTGCTCGCATCGTATTCGAGAATAGACCCCCGATTGATTGAAACCTAATATCCACTTGAACCTACTAAATACAAGACCCATTACTGGCATCTCTTTTTCATTTACCCTACCTTGTATCGCTTATTATTTTCAATATTCTTATTTAGGTAATTACAAACTAAATACACCGAAATAAAATCGACAAAATTTTACAAAACCTACCTTAGTGATAACGTTATTCGTTTTTGGTTGAGCTGCCGGAATAGGATTAGTACCGTAACCTAGAGCGTTGAGTAAAGCTTGAGCCGCGCTGCGTTTCGCAATTTTCTTATTCGGACCGACGCCGTTGCAGGAAATTCCGTTCACGGACGCTTGGATAACGAACTCCCTGCGACGGGGCGCTCCGCGTTCTTCGATTACCGTGTAATCAGGTTCTTTTTCTTTATTGGCTTGTTGAATTTGAATAAGTCTCGAAATCGGATTTATTTCCTCTGTATAATCCGACGACTTTTCCGAATTGACTTTAATGAGATTTCTCGTCTTTTTCTTATTAGCCACGCGTTTCTTTTTCATCTGCGCGTTGACGGTCATGTTAGGCAAAGGTGGAAATTTTGCCAATTGCTCCAACATCTTTTCGGCAGCGCGTTTTCGATTTCTTTTTACCGTTGCCCTCGCCCTCGACGACGCTCTCACCGATCTTACATTGGGTGACGAAGACTTTCATGTGCGGTGGTCCCTTTTCGCTCAAAACCTCGAACACCACGTTCAAATGACGCTTGAGGGCGATCTCGTGGACTAACGATATCGGAGATTTTAATTCCGTATTGACTTCGCTCACGCCGTTATTTTCCGCAGGAATTTCTAGATAAAAGGAAAGAAATCGTACGTGTGCAGACATGGATCGTACAATAGATGCCATCGACGTTTCTCCTTACCGTTCGTCGGCTCCTCGCTGCTGCTCCTTCCTTCTTCAGAATTCAATCGCTTGATGTCTTCAATAGCTTTAGCAGCTGCGTCGTGCCTAGCAGCCTGAACAGTCATACCGGTACCAGAGTATTCACGATCTGCGATCCGGAGAAGTACCGTGCATATCTCCCCACCATTATTATGTTGGAAACCCGGTTTGAAGTGGTTATAATAGCGGTTATCGTATTGGCCATAATGTCCTCGCATCTGATGGCCTCTCCGGATGTCACAGTTATACCTCGGTTGACCCTGCGGATTGAAAATGTTGTGTCTCGGATAAAATCCCCCAGGTTGCGCCATATACGCCTGCAAAATAACACGATGAATGCAATATGATAATCGATCAATATACAAGCAATACGAAATTTGACGGTAGAGAATTCAGAGGATGATTAAATCTTTATAGCCGGTGGTATAGTGGTTGACTGGTTTAAGCGCTGGACTACATACCCGATGGTCCGCGTTCAAAACTCACGCGATAAGGCACGGTGAGCTGTCCACTCACAAGGGAAGATCCCGCACCCGTAAATTCAAAAAATTATGAGGCTTTGGGAACATGTAGATCACATATAGATATGTACTACGCAATTTTTCTTTTCTGCGGAAAGACGCCCTGAATGGGTGAAAAAAATTTGGAAACGGAAAAGTTTGCATTCTGCCATACCATACTACCAATATCAACTTCCGGAAAACTACTTCCACCTCTATTTATTGTCCTAAAAAAATAAAATGGTAATTTCGGTCCGTGTGTATCACAGTCTTGGTTTCGACCGTGGAATGATTATTTAAGAGCACATACACCTGGAAAGTTAACAAAAGAACTATTTCAGCAATGGTTAACCGACGTGTATTTCCCAAATGTGGGAACACAGCATTTTGTTATTGGACTCTTGGACCGGCCAGTATACTGTAGTATATTAATATTCACATGGTTAATTGCCAGTAAATAATATATCATTAATTACAATTTAATATTAAAATTATATTAATTATAATTATAAATGTTGCGGTTTTGGATGTTTATGTTCAAATGACATTTCGTTTAGTTTTGGGTTCTATTTATACTTTTTCGATACCACACACGCCACCTTTTAAGCATTTTATTACCCTAGGGTGTTAGCTTCGTTTTTAAGTCCAGCCAGGGACGTTTAATGGGAAAATGTAACTAGAAATAAAATTATCAATTATTATAAAAGGCATCGATTAAAAGATTGAAAGCAATGTAACACATTTAAACACACACATTCAACACTTTCACATCATAAGAATTCCAAATAACCACTGGATATAAAAAAGCAAGCATACCTGGACATCAACAATATAGATTTCTATAACAACGTCAATTTATGTCAATCATTTCCCAAATCTTGTAAATATAATTTGTTATAATTCATGCTTTTTATATCGTTAATTAAGAGCTAAGCCGGTGCAATCTTGTTAATATAATTATCTAAATTCTCAGTACAATACCATCCAAAACTACATGAAGCGTCCTTGACGCTCTGCTTTGCCGGGCTTTTGTGACTCGCTATTATAAATTAAATATTTATACACCCATTTTTAGAAATTAGCGGCTCTACGAAGGCGTGTTTAAATGGTTGCGAAGTACATTGTAGAATTCGTGATACTTTGTAGTCAATTTCTCGTGTACCAACAATAGTTGTAAGTAAATGACGCTACTAAGAATTCTCCACCATGAAATTTCGCGGTGCCTATCAGCAAGTGCATACCTGAGGATGATGGGGCGGTCCGTTTTCGACGATATATACCGTCCTCTCGCCGCGTTTCATCGCTAGAGCATTCAACTCAACTGTAGGTGTTACCATGCCCGAACCGCTGCCTCTCATTCCTTGTCGATTATTGCGCGTCGTTTTCGGCGGGGATGCTTCAATTGCGTCTTGGCGAGGGCCTGTGCAGCGGCGGAATGCTGCGCTTTCTTAATACTGGGTCCTTCTGCTTCGTATTCTTCATTATCGAGCTTTAGAGTAACGGTAAATATCTTCTTATGGGCAGGTCCCGTCTCGCCGGTTAGTCTGTATTGATGTTGTATTTTGTTGTATCTTGCCAGCTCGTTCACTAAGCACATCGGCGTTTTCTCTTTTATGTTTGTCAAATTGGGCATGGTTGAAGAAGTAGTAGTGTTTGTTACTTGAGGCTGTTGTGATTGTTGGGGAGGATGCTGTTGCTGCGGTTGTTGTTGTTGTTGTTCATGATTTAATTCCGGCTGTTCCTCGTTATTCAAGCTGTGGCCATGCGCGTCGTAATACACTATCGACAGTAAACACAAAATTACTATTATAATACCTATTCTACATTAGACAGACTGATCATATTTCGGGACACGTGTTTCGCTGATAATGAAGACAGTATTTTCAAACCGTGGCTTAATTCCCGGCGAAACGGGGTACAACTAGGCAAGTCTAAGTTTGTTTCAGGGTCGTTAGCGAAAACTTGAGTCTACGTATGTATTTTATAGACTACTCGAGAATGATTGTCCACCACGTGACCAATAATTTTCGTTAATCTGGGGATTGTTGTGTTCATAGGTTTATACTATTTGCATATCACTAGGATCATATTAGCATTTGACACAGGCATACAATTGTTATTCACAATTTTTACTGTCATTCTTTTCGCTCCATTATTTTTATCATATATTTAAAGTAACAGAGCTGTACTTTTGAATACACAGCCGTTTCATCGCATTTCTGCGTAAAGTAAACTAAGTAGAATATCATATGGCATAAAATAAAAATAATTATTTTAGGTTAAACTTTAAAATGTTTACAAGTGAACAAGACGCATTCATTCTGATGGCGCATTTTCGAAGCGGTACTGGGACTGAAGATGGGACTTGTACATACTCACTGCAGTCTTTCATATGAAATATTTTCTCGCAATTAGAATAGACATGTGGAATTTTTCAAAATAAACATTGCATTTGCAAAGGGAAATCTACTGATAGGCCAACTGTATTAAGTGTAGATGTTGTTGATGACATTCAACATCGAATGGAGCAAAGTCTTACGAAATCTCTACCCAAATTATCTGCTCAGGCAGGTATGATAACGTATTTCATCACTTATTAAAAAACAATTTAATGTTCCCTGATTTTGTAGATATTTCTTATGGAAGCTGCCAAAAGGATTTGAAGAGGATTTTGCATATGCATCCATACCGAGTATCAGTGGTAGAAAAATTATATTGACGAGACCATCAAGGACGTATTCAATTTTGTCAATGGTTTAGTGAAAATTTAAACAACGATGTATTGGACAAAACATTTATGTCAGATGAGGCATGGTTCCATTTATCAGGCTACGTGGATAGCCAAAATTATAGAATACGGGGAACGCCAAATCCACACACTTCTATCAAAAGACCCTATTAAAATTGGTATATGGGTGGCACTATCAAGACGACGTATTGTGGGGCCTATATTTTTAATGATAATATTTTGCACCCATCTATCCAACAGTTGCATAATGATGAATTGATGATGGAGTAACAGCTCATACTGCATTGGATACATTGGAATACCTACGACAATTTTATGATCGTGTTAGGAAGTTATGGAAGATGGGCTGCAAGATCACCGGATTTAATACCTTTAAATTTTTGCTTCGTTGGTTATCTTAAATCATAGTGTATACACGACACTTACATAACATTGATGAACTACAAGCAGCTATACAGCATGCCATTGAAGATATCATTGTATAAGATTTGACAATTTAAAAAGGAGCGTACAATTATGTATAGAACAGAACGGATCACATTTTAAACATTTATTGTGTTTTTACAGAATTTATTTACTTTACTCTTAATGTAACGGCAGCTGTTAGACTAACCGAGTAAATAGTGATAATTATTGAACTTAAATCTATCTCAAATTGAGAGGCATTGATAAAGTCAAAATTAGATAAAAAGAGTAAAAACAATTTCTTTTTATTTCAAGAATGCGCACCCTAATTAAAACTTTATGATACGCTCCTTTGCAATATTTTACATAAATAGTGTACTATCAACTGCTGTTATTTGGGTTGCCTAATGTAGCAGCCACGTGGTGAACAGGAATTGTTGATATCTCTGTACTATTGTACCACTGAGCATTCGCCCTTCAAACGCAAACTTAAGATTTACCAACTTATACTATGATTTTATTAAGACACCAACCTGCGCAAGACAATTCCATGGTTCGCTAGTTAAGGCGCAATAACGAGTAACAGCTGATTCACAATCGATATACAAATGTCCAATGTTTTCAACTTGTGCCATACATGAATAGGTCTATCTCTCCCGTTCTCATATTTCTTTGTGCTTTCACATGCTCGGTGTACATATATATACTACTGGGTCGGTGTCTTAGCAAAATCATAATATGCACCTAGGTCTGTAACTAATAAACAATTGCCTGGGTGGGAGGAGTTTACTGATGCCATCAATCATTGACATCAGACTAAAACCAAGTTAACCTACCTGGAACGGAGTTCGATTTGGGTTGCTGCTGTTCGGGATGCTGCTGCTGAATTGGCGCGACGGCCGTCGTAGTTATTAACGTAGGCCCGGCCATCGATACGAGAACACCTTTTGGACAGAACAATGTAGGGGATATGTCATCATATTATCGTTAATGGAATGAGTACCTGAGTGAGGCGCACCGGGAACTGTCATCAACATTCTTTGCGTCGGCTGGCCCATTTGCGGCATATTAATCCTGCAAGCGAAATTGTAAAAAAACTGTTTAACCTCAATATTAAAAAATTTTTGAACTACATACCTGGCGTTCCTTTGTATAGCCGTTGCGGGGACATGATGTTCTGGATGTCTCATCATTCTAAAATCGTCAAGATTAGGTTGTATCTGTTGAAAGGGAGAATTGCGCTGGCCTTACAAAAATATCCTATATGTACGAACTTTAAAGGGAGGAGCAGAGGAGAACCGGTATTATTAATTAAACGTACACACAATGGAATCTTACGTACCCTTTCTATATATCAATTTCCTAGTGAAAGACGTCCTATAGAAGCAATTTTAATATATAAACCAACAAACACCACTACTAAATCTCTGAAATACGTTGGCAAACAATAAAGAAAAGTTAGTACCTAACATGCGGCCATGTTAAGATCAGTTGCAGTCCAGTTACAATGTAGACAAACTTAGCCTTTAATGATTTCCGATCATAAGCTTCCTACATGGAAAATATTGTTTAAATTCAGTGGAAAATCAAAAACAAATTTGTTTCATATTTATCAGCACGTAAATCAATTGCTACATTTCTATATAACAATTAAAAATTTCATTTGGCTGGTATAGATTTGGCAACGCCGCCTTCAATGACTAAATGTATGAGAGAACAATAATAATAGTAAAATGATTTAAGTAATCTGATGTAAATTAGATGTCTTGAAATCGCATGCAAATTTCATATTTGTTTAAGAAATCATTTTAAATAAATTATTTATTAACGTTAAAATTTACCCAAAATCAGACCGCCATCTGTTAAGCAGTCGTCGCAATTATAGTAATAGGGAGTGGTTCAATATGGCGAGGATATTTACAGATAGCGATTGTTTCCTGTTCTTATTCTAAGTCTAACCACGCCTTGCCAGGCTGCAGAAGACAATTCTTAGGACGATAGCCAACGCCCCATGGTACATGCGCAACAACCGCATTAAGCTTTTCCAGCGTATCATGGTGACGCGCCGAAGACTTTTGCATCCCCTGGTCAAGGAGCTGGCAGATCTGGATCCAGATCCCCACCCTCCGACTGAGGACATTCTGGAGGAACATCTCGGGGCCCCCAACGTTGAACAATAACGAGGACGAAATTCCTCGTCTAGACTGGGTTGTTGTCTTTAAATCTGCTCCGTCTTTGCTATCAATAATCTTCGCGGTGTGAAGCATCCACCGTACGAGGAATTAATGAGCTAAGACAGGGGTCTCCAAACTACGGCCCGCGGTCCAAATTCGGCCCGCCAGTGTCATCAATCCGGCCCGCGACAGCTAATAGCTTAGTGTTGTGATAAGTTAAATAAAAAAAACAGAATAATAACTCGGATTTATTTATTTCCTAGGTAAAGCTTAATGACAAGTATAATACGCAGAAAACTCACTGAAGTAATCAGTATGACCCCTAGGCTGAAAAGTTTGGAGACCCCTGAGCTAAGAGATCCTAGAATTCTAGCTCGAGGAGTGATTGGCAGATCCGAACAACTTCGAACATGTGATTGAAAAATAAAGGGCCAATGTTTACAATTTGGAGAATAAAAAGAAAGTTCAAACAAAATTTACTATCACACAAAGTCAAGTAGTTCGTGTTCGTTTTATCGCGTGGGCAATGAATAATATATGTCGAACAACTTCGAATATAGGATTGAAAAATAATGTTTACAATTTGGACAATAAAAACTATCAAATCTGGGTCAAACACGGTGAAGTGTTTCTTTTGATAGGACATTTTTTTTGTTTATTTTCATGGCCCGATTTTATGCCTGTATCTAACGCAGGTCGACGACTTTCTCTCTCACTGCTACCTTCCCTTCTCCCTCCTGCTACGCTCCTTTCTCCCCTGCTATTCTCCCTTACTTTCCCCTGTCTCCGTTTCCCCTGCCCTCCCCGCCCCCCTCTTTCTCCTTTTCTCCTGTCTCCCTTTCCCCTGTCTCCTCTCTCCCTCTCCCGCTTTTTAAATACCATGTCACGATACATAATACAGTCGTTCTAGAAGTACAAAAGTATTTCGTCATCTTTTTCTTTTACATTCATTGACTTTTACCTCATATAATGTTGTAAACAAATTTGAGGCATTAATTATGACAAACCATGTATAAATATATATTTGTATTTTACATTTTGTCGATACACTATTGATCAATTAACTATAAACAAGCAATTGTTTTTAAGAAAATAGAAAAATTGAAATAAATTGTAGTGTACAATACTTTCGTGTTTTTACCTGTTTATAACACAATACAGCCCGCTATAATAATTATCGCAAAAAAGAAGTAACACACTAATATTAGGCTAGAAGTAACATTAATTTGTCAATATTTTGATATAACAAATGCAATAGCTGAATACATATATCACAGTCGCAAAACGTGCTTTTCAAACACAAACCAATGAATTGTATTTTATTAAAAAATGGGATAATATATATATTCCCTTAATTACTGCAATTACTTATTAATTTGATCAATTAATTGATTAATTAATATAAATAAATAACACGCCTGGAACGATCTATAATATAAGTAATAAATATATATTAAAAATAGCAATTAGTAAAGTTATTGAAGGACAATAGTATACAGGCCGCTCTGGTAATAGGACCTCTATCAATAGGGCCGCTTCTCCTCACTACTACCCCCACTACTGGCTCACCTCGGGCTTCATATTCGTCTCTATCAACACTAGCTCAATGAAATAGCGTATAATTTGGCTGCTCCAAATTCAATTTAGCGCGAAGTGAATTTCGACGGCGTGAGCGCGCGTCAGTAGTGGGGGACCCAGTTCCAGGAAAAATACTTTCCTCATCGCCCATAGCTGGCCCTCTTACCAGAGCGGACTGTACATGGCAGCTATGATACTATACGGGCTTCCCATGATATGACTGCCACAGCTTAAGGATATGTTACTGAAGCAATTTCAAATTACAAATGTCTAATCAAAATATGCCCAAAACTCTATCGTAACTGAGCTACAAGCATTTGAGTTTTAGATAACCTTACTAATGCAGGTATTAAGTACCGCTGCTGATTTCGTTGTTAGTAAAAAGTGGGGGTGGTTATGAGTCATCATTTATTAGTCATTGTATATTATTAACTACCGTGTCATTGGCCCGTTTATAATTGAAGAACGTCTCACGACCGGTCAATATTTACGTTCCCTGAAAAATTACCCTCCCAGCATTACTAGATGACGTTCCCCTTAACCCTAGACTCATAAACACACTTGGGAGAAGATACGTTGTTCATAAACATTCGCCTCTCAGATGTACTTTATTATATTGATAATTTTTGAGTTTTTAGACTGTAAGTTGCAATAAAACAAATATAAATCTCGAAAGTTGTTTATTTATTATTAATTAAATGAAATAAAAATGAGCAAAATAGTTTTGCGCCATCTATGAGACGAATGTTTATGAATCTAGGGTTAATGTAAGACGACGAATGTGGATACGGAACGATGGCGCACCCTCACATTTTGGTAGGACAAGTAACGGGAAGTAAGTTTCGGCAGTTGCTTGGCCAGCAAGGCCACCAGACTTAAATCTCCTTGATTATCTTTTATGGGGAAGGCTGAAAAAAATATGTAGAAAAACCTGAAAACAGAGAACAACTTCGATTGCTTCGATTATGGATGCCACAGAAACCATTCGAACTGATTCTGCAACTGTTAGCAAAGCTACCAGTTCAATTCTAAGAATGGTTAAACTATGTATTCAGGAATTGGGTGGGCATTTGGAACAACTAATTCAATAAAGCGAATTCTTTATAAATGATTTTTAATGAGATTTTTTGCCAGCGGTCCGTAATGCTTGTAGATCAGTAACGATAGAGTTTTGGGCATATATTCATTAGACATTTTTGACTTGAGATTGCTTCAGTAACATATCCTGAAGGTGTGGCAGTGATGTCATGAAACATCCTGTATACTGCGGGTAGTGTGTATGATAAGCGCGGAAGTTGGTGTAAAGGTAACTTTTAAAATCAAAATCTGTAGCACGCATCTTTATTAAATAAATTCGGTGAGCAAAGTTTCAGAAACTATATACCTAATTTATTGTACTCTTACGGACACTTACATACATATTTATACACATACAAAAAATTACATCATATATTTCGCTTGGGCGGTTTCGATAGATTTTGTGACGTTCCTCGTTATCTCTTCAAGTCTCAAATTTCTCCCCTGCCGTCTACTGCCCAAATTATGTAAATCGTGCCAGAAATTCACTTTATGTCTCGCTATGGATTTTAGAATTAACACGGTGATGTAAATGATGAAATAGGCACTGAAGTACAATGGTATATACCACAGCTTCCGCCCCAAATAATAGTAACTGTAATTGTTATTAACACGTTCTTCGGGAGCTTCGGTCGTAGTCGTAGTAGTCGTGGTTATTTCATGGTAAACTGGGTGGTGGTCGTAATGGTAAAAGTCGGGGTAATGGTAGCCGTGCTCTTTCGGATCGTGATCTAAATATTCGGGTAGTTTAGGATACATGTTTGGCATTTCTTTCGGCATATCCATGGCGGTGGAATCACTCATGGGTTTATCCATTCCTCCGTTATCATCGCTGGGGGCTTCTTCGTGACCGTAATGATTGGGGTACATCATATCGTCGGATCCCGGTGGTCTTACCGTATTCACAATCTTCGGCCCCACGTCCTGATATTGATTATGTGGATAATGGTGATAATTTCCCGGATCCTTTTCCATAGATTCCATCTCTTGACCCATATCTGACGTTTCCATAGTTGGAGCGTTATTGGGCGGCATCGTTTGTTCATTCGGCGGCATATCTTGCTGGGGAGCGTACGGGAATCCCGGATATTCGTTCCCCGTAGACGAAGACTCTGAATTACCCTCCTTGGTTGGCTGATAAGAATCCATCGGATACATCATCGAATTATCCGCGTCTTTTCGCACTATTCTCGCTCATCATCGGGGCGCGAGAAGCAAAACTGGGACTATAAGAGTCGTCGGTGTTCATACTTGCTTCGGATGGTTTGGGATCCCGTGGCGGTGACGTGTCCGAAGCTGGTGGGTCTGATCCTCTAAATACCGGAAAGGAATCGAACGTTGGCGCTCCGTATACGGGGATGTTTTCGACGATCCGCTCGAGGTTTGATGTTTCTTAGGCTGCACGTGAAGATAATCGAAGTATGGTCGCGGGTTAAACCTCTCTTGTACTTCCCCCATCGCCGGAAAGATATCGGAAACGCTTTGACTTATTCTAGAAGGTTTAATCGAATAATGTGGTACCCTGTTCCTTAAATTTTGACCGCTGATGATTTTGGCATTGGAACTGTAACGAAATTCATTGTCAAATATACGTGGTGATTGATTGAAGACTTGTACCGCTTACCTTTGCGTGTATAAGGACATACCACTGCTTCTACCTTCATCTACGCTCGGGGTGCTCCCGCCAAAATTCGCCACCTTAGCGTAAGTCGATAGGATTGAAGTTTCATTTTGATCTAAGCTTTTCGCGAGGATCACTTTGAGAAACACTAACGCGATGCAAGATCTGCGGATGCACATTTTAGCTTTACGAAGTCTTTGAGATAACTGAACGTGTGAAGAATTCTGATCGGCTCCGTAATCATTTCTCGTGTTACAAATATGTATCCAGGTGATAATTGTTTCGCATTATTGTTACAGTTATTTGTTTCTTTACTTTTGGTTTGCCCTATATTTCGAGAGTACCGTTCACGACTGCTGTTTAAACTTACAATTATCGCCTTTTGGAGCGATTAAGGAATATTACGATATTATGTCAGGGGAATATAGGTCGAATATACGACTTATAGAGATCTAAAACTAAGACGATTGTTTTTAATTTCAAGAAGGAATGTTTAAAATCTTAAATTTAGCGCTTGTTTGAGGTGGTGATATAGAGAACGTGCAAAGCAAGGATGCTAGATTGGTTGCCTAACCGATGTGGAAATGCACAAAATCACGATCGATCATAGGTGTCGGAAATACTCCAAAAGAATTATCTGATAAAAGGTAATTTCCAGCTATAAAACGCGATAATAGGCGTGTTAATGACCTAGATCTAATTTCCTACCGATATGAGCATGATATGAGGTATAAGGCTTGAGTAAGTGCGAATATCCATCATCAATAGTTGCAATCTTCAGTGTCGAATCTTTGGGGGGTTGACTCTAGGCAATGTTTAGAAAATAACAGACCATGGCTATGTACAAGGGTTTCCGAGTCTTAGAAAAATCGAAACCACCTAGCCCGCACAGTATCTTACTGGAATATCGCGGGAAAGAGAATACGTTGTTATTCGAAAGTCAAGCAGTGGCAGTTTTGTGTAAGTACCCCATAAATATTTTACCACAAACTCCTCGATTTACTATTCAGCTTATCAAGAAACGGAGGCGGTAAAAAAACAATATGCGAAGATTCTGGACGCGTACGGATGCCTTGGGGTGCTCCAACTCAATGCGGGAGAAAGTACCGTATTATACCTGATTATGATAACCGGTTGCTTTTCCGTCGGGAAAATCGGCGATACGGAGGTATTCCGTATTACACAAACTCAATTTATACCCCTACATTATCAACAGATGGAGGATCGAATCGTGGAGGTAACTTAATTTCTAGGCCATCGCTTTCGACTTTAATCTACAACATATTTCGTTGGTAGGTACGGAAGCTATTAAATTCCGGCACTTTTTATTTCTCATGGAACACCACCGGCGCCTCATTGGATCTGACTTTATGCGCACAGAGGAGGCAAAAGACTTTACAAACCGATCATCGATTTTTCTGGTGCTATACCGATTTCAACCCTACCCTACTTTACTCATAATCTATTTTAGGAATAGGATGCTGTTCGTGCACTTAGTCCACTTCGGAGTTGATTGTAATTCCTGGCTGGTGAAAGCTATGTGTGGCTCTGTCGAAATACGTACAGTATATATCGGTCACAGAAAGGCTTTAGCTGCTGTTATATCGAGATTAAGTTGTGAACGTGCTGGTACGAGGTACGATTTTGATTATAGTATTTATTACCGATAGCAATATTAGAAATAGTAGTAGTAGCAGTAGTAATTATAGCGATAGTAATAGTGCTAGTAGTACTGGTATCGAGCCTCCTTAGATTCAACGTAAGAGGAACGAACGATGAGGGGCACGTGGCTAATTTCGTCGAAACGGAACAGGTGATATTCTTAGAAAATGAATCGACATCATACTTACAAACGCGAGGGTCCGTACCGTTATTTTGGGAACAACCCGGGGTACAGGTACGTTTTAAATAATTTCGAATTTATTGAAATTACGTTGTATTGTGATACAGGTTGGCTCGCATAAAGTAAAATTATCTAGGGGCTTCGAAGCGTCGAAATCTGCATTCGACAGGCACATGAGAATGATCAAGCAAAGGTATGGGAGGCAGGTCATTGTTAATTTATTAGGAACAAGCTTAATAGGTAGTAAGGAGGGCGAAGCCACGTTGAGTCAAGAGTTTCAGGTACTTGGATTATACGCGTTTTTTGAATTCGGTTTTAATCCAACTTGTATTTTTAGAGGCATCACGAGGAATCAGATCATGAGGATGTACCCCACGTCGTATTCGATTATCATCAAGAATGTCGCGGGGGTAATCAAACTAATTTGTCCAAATTGAAAGCCAAAGTGGGGCAACATCTAGACGAATTTAGCTTTTTCCACGCCGATGGGGTTACGGTGTACAGTTATCAAACTGGAACGCTTCAACCAATTGTTTAGATTGCTTAGATAGGACGAATTGTGTTCAAACGTTTTTCGGTTTGGAGGTAATTTGCGACGTCACGTTGCACTAATTATGCTGATTTTGATTTAATCTTATCGTAGGTGCTTGCCAAACAATTACAGGCGATGCAATTGATCGATAAGAAACAAACCATATCGCGTTTTGAGGAAGTATTTAAACAAATGTGGATAAACAATGGAAATGAGATAAGCAAAATTTACGCGGGCACTGGAGCCATACAGGGAGGATCAAAGGTACACGTTATAAATACCTGAAAGTTGATTTCCGTTACAAAAATAGAAACTGTCAATTTAATAAATCTGATAGTAGAAGTTCAAGTAGCAGATACAATTATATCTATGTACAGTGTACGGCTCGTTGATCCTATCGAAAATAGAGAACAAAGCGCACGGATGCTAAACAAAGATACAGCTTATCAAATCTATCTTGACCTTTCAAGGTTGAATGTGCAATAGAACGGTAAGTTAAGTGAATAACACGCCTACGGTAGAGTAACCTTCAGCACTCAAGATATATTTGATAAGCTGCATAAACGTAGGTTTGATTCTGGATAGCCCTCGTATAAAGAAAGAAATCTGCGGGATAACAGATACAGAGAACAGTATACATGCGGTATTATTATTAGAGTTGCTCAATTTGCGCCAATAGTACTACAACTATAACAATACTAACATTGCGCTCTACGAATACAGATGGCTTCATACTATACATCGAAACTGAATGTACAGTATGACGATAGTTGTAGTCCTATTGGCGCAAGTTGAGCAACTCCAATTAAATATACATCATGTAGAAGTACATATTGGGGAAATTGAATTCTCATATGTACAAACATGATCATGTACCAAATTATCAATTAATTTGAAATTATTATATTATATTATTATTATTAAGCAGATTTAGATCAGAAATGGAAATTGGTAATGTCCTTTTTTTCTATTTGAAAAAAAAAATAGTACAGCAACATTTATTTTTATTATTATTATTATTAATGAGGCTAACAGGAATAATCCCAGTAAGATCAAAAATTAAAGTTTACATCCTAAACATATTTGCACAAGAAATAAAATTAAGTATTATTACAAAATGAAATACAGTTTTATGATGACGTATTACAAGCAAAAAAAAAAAAAAAATAGTTGACATTATCGTAGTAAAGTCATAATAAAGTAAAAAAAAAGAAGTATGGGAATGAAGTATTAAATTTTTTGTAGGTAAAAAGCCGAAACCTACTTAACACGTGCTTTTGTACGGGGAGTAGTTATTTGATACATGAAACTAATGAATGCATCTATTCCCTTTTACACGTTTCTCTTTATAATACAATATACTAACTTATCCCTTAGCTACATGTACGTTTGTTTCATAGCTCATGGACGGAGCCAGATCAGCAGCAAGAACTATACAAAATAATTTATTGGATAATTCGAAACAGGAAGCCATCGATGTCCTACTCGTCGGTTCGACATTGAGCACAGAATTGGCTGATAGGGCGAGGACGTTATTGCCGTATAACACATTACACGGTATCTAATTTATCATTATACTTATACAGCTGGGCAAATATAAATCAACGTTTTACAACGGGTAAAGTAGCAGTAACTATCTGAAAGAGAACTGGCACAACCATGAAGGCGTTGGATTTTTTGATTTTGGCGGTAATCTTTAATTATTGAAAAATAATAAATAGACCCTGGAAAGTTTAGGGAGGTTGGTTCCCCCAATTACGTCAGCAACGACAAATCGTGTTAACGCGCCTGCCCATCGACCCTCCCTGTATGTATATATAGGTTTGGAGGCGGACCGTTCATTGGTGGTAGGGATGGTTTTTTTATCTACCTTCCTAAAATTTCCGGGGTGTAGTAATAACGTATTAAAATTTGGAGACGTTTGATCAAGTAATGATAATTAATTAAATTTAAGCTGGTAATTTAGTTGTGAGCGGACGCCCCCTCCCCCTTCTCCTCCTCATCGTAGAGTCACGTGAGTTTGTGGTGTAAAAACATTTTTCTCCCAATCTTTGCTTGTAATTTCGATGAAAGGCTTAAATTTAGAACTTTGATCTTAAAAAACTTTTGAATTGTAAGTAATTTAAAACGTTGTCAGAATTGAAGGGTACATAATTTTGGAAAACGTACCAATTTAAAAAAACTAGATATTTTTGAATTTTTTTTTAATCTTTGAAATTTGAAAGTGTTGAAGAATCAAATTTACAAATATTGCATTGAAATGTTGCGCCTTAAAAATTGTTTGAAAATTGCATAATTTCGAAACATTTTGGAAGATATTGAATGTTTAAAACTTCGAAGAAACTTGGTAACTTGACTTTTCCAAGAATTTTGAAATCTTGAAAAATATAATAATTTCAATAAGCCGATAAACCTTACGTATTCCAACTTTTTTTAAATTTATTTGTTACTTTCAACAGAAATATTTCTCTCAAATTTAATCAAAAAATTCCAATGCCTTCTAGCTCAGGGGTTGGTAAAGTGTTTTTCGTATGCGGACCGGCGAAAAAGTAAATAAATATTATATACAGGTATATCAAAAGCATGTAGGTACCTAAATATTTCGTTGGGAATGACCTATTAAGAAATCACAAAGGTTTTCATTCATCAATTCAATGGTGGCCTTAGATTTTCTCATGAAATAAAATTTTAAGGTTATTTAAAAGTCTTTTTGAAGTGAATACTTCTTAAGGGACACCGGACCAGCTCGAGCGTAAGCGTAAACGTAAGTGCATTAAATTTGGGCGGAGCTTCGCTTCGTGTGAAAGACAAAGCAAACAGAGAGTATGATGTGCGAGCGAGAGGCGATGAGCTAGAGAAAGTATACGTGCGTGCTTGCTTCGTCTGAAACCATCAGTTTCGAAACGGAGTATAGATGTGCGAGTGCAGTGTTATCCAATGTACGTTTCTTTCAAATGCTTCCTAAAAGCATACGAAGCGTGATTGCATTTTGAAACATTTTGAAATTAAAATTTTCGATTCCAAACCGAACGAAAGATGGCGCTGCGAGTAGCTTTTCCGCCAATTTATTTATGGCGGGTGATGTAGATTTGACGAGTTGTAATTCACGTTTTTGATCATTTCTAGCTCCTCCACACGTCCTGCGTGAAATGTGCAAACGATACACCGAATATACTAGTCCGATTCGAATTAGGGTATCTGTCGGTACGTACAACGTAAATGGCGGCAAGCATTTTCGCAGTTTGGTCTTCCGAGATATCTCTTTGTCGGATTGGTTATTAGACAACAGTTCGAAAAACGATCTGGTCGACGTTTCTCATCCGAACGACGTGAATTCGGTACCGGTTGATATATTTGCGATTGGATTCGAGGAAATCGTCGATTTGAACGCCGCTAACATCGTGGCGTCTAGCGGAGAAAACGCGAAAGCGTGGATGGAAGAATTGCAAAAACCCTGTCCAGGGACAGGCCGTACGTTCTGGTATCGTATCAGCAACTCGTCGGCGTGTGTTTGTTCCTGTTCGTCAGGCCCGAACACGTTCCGTATATCAGAGATGTGGCCGTCGATTCGGTTAAAACCGGTTTGGGAGGTCACGCCGGCAATAAAGGAGCTGCCGCTGTGAGAATCGTTTTTCACGCGACTTCCTTATGCTTCGTCTGTGCTCATTTTACCGCCGGCCAGTCCCAGGTTAACGAGAGAAACGAAGATTACGCCGAAATTACTAGGAAAATTGCTTTTCCCATGGTATGAAGTATCCCTAGTTTCTTTCAACTTCGGCTGACCGCCATTTTTAAATTTCCAGGGTAGGACGTTGAATTCCCACGAATATTTATTTTGGTGTGGAGATTTTAACTACAGAGTCGACATGGATAAGGATGAGATGAAGGAGTCGATAAGACGGGGAGATTTCGAAACCATACTCCAATTCGATCAGTTAAAGGTACTTATGACTGGAGTTGATCTAAAATAAATTTATAATTTTCGTATATTGAGTCGCCTACTAACAAACTGTAATATTACGCTCGTTGTCAGTATATTGTATTATGTTTTGCTCATGGAACGCTGACGCTACAGTGAGAGAACGAGACATTCTTGCTAGAAAGGAATGAACATAGTGGAGGGGGTGGCTATCCTTGTTGTGCTCATTCAAAAATATGCAAGGTAATCTCACCTGGCGCGATAACATGAAATAAATCCGTAGCAGGTAAAGTTACAATGAAAACGAATGCAATGCAAATTTATTTAATAGAGATATTAACTATTTACAAAATATATAAAAAAATTATGCGTGCAGTTCACACGCGGTAGAAGTGAAACCGTCAGAGAGAGAATGAGACGAATGCAGTATCAGGAGTGGGATCATTATAGGGTTTATTTATTATAATATTTGTATGAAAGTTTCGTAATACGCAAGCGCACACACGTACTAGCCCACGTTCAAACATACACACAGAACGCTGCTTTGACCAAAGCAAGTAGTAAGTAGTAAGTAAGTGAAAATATTTCTATAATAAACGTCCGATTCTATGTTAACTAGCACCATACTTACCGTCCGAAAGTTATTTTTCTACGGGAGTTGCAACTATGTCTACTCTACTGTACTATGCTCACTACACGACGCCTTTTCTCTCGGGTCAGCTCGACAATACGCAGGCGCACACAAGCACACATATATACAACGCTTGCTAGACAAGAGTGGGGAGGCTATTCTATCTCATTCTCTCGCAGGATAAATCCTATAGATGTATATGTTTGTTTCTTTTTAGTGTCGCTTTTATCGTTTCATCGAGTTTCAAATCATTCACAACGGTGCTAAAGATGTTTTCACTTCAAAAATAGGCCATTCCTAGATACTGTAGGCCTAAGATATAAGTATAGGTAGAATATTAGAAGCCTACCTACTATATGAATACATTGTTGTCTCTAATTATCGGGTTGCGATACGAAAATCGACAGAACTAAACATTTAATTTAGCTATATGTACAAGTGAACGACGGGAACCTGACGTTTTTGAAATGAACAGTACATAGCTAGTTCTTGCGGAAAGTTGTAGTTTAATGCACAAAATTGTCATTACACGCATTGAAATGACTTGTGAAAGATTATATCAGGTAGCTGGTGTCCATCCTCCTGAATGCAGTTGATGAGTGTAGCCACTTCTTCCCTGATTGTCTTATCGAGTTCTTTCAATGTGCGGGGTTTGTGAGAGTATGGGTGCAAGTGCTCAAGTTAGGTGATTTCTGGGGCCACGGGACGTTCCCAAAATGTGAAATTACCCTTTCTGGGAATATGCGTTGAACCACTTACATAGACATATGAGCAGTGTGCGCGTTGGCGCCATCCACCATTTTCCAACTCTAGTAGCAGTCTGCGCAGTTTGGGACACAAATAAGTGTTCAACACGTGGCTGTAACGTTCAGCATTCATTGTAACAGTCGCACCATTCTCGTCTTAGAAAAAGTAGGGACCAATGATGACGAATGGAGCAGTTGCAGTTATGCAGTTATGTTTGTCTTAAAGCTTTTTCTCCATCTCTCACCGTTAGCGAGTTATGCACATCGGCAGAACGCAAAATTTTCCATTTCCAAACATTTTTTTCACCCACTCAGTGCTTTTCCGCAGAAAAGAAAATCGTAGTACATAACCCATATGTGATCTACATGTTCTAAAAGTTTCATAATGTTTTGAACTTCCGGGTTCGGGATCTTTCCTTGTGAGAATATTTTGAAACTCTAGCCTTAAAGTAACGCCCCACTCCCAGGTGATTTTGCGATAATATCGTTTTTGTAATTTTAGAAACAGCAGGAGACCGGTAAGGTGTTTAAAAATTTCGTCGAAGGCGACGTGACGTTCGCCCCGACCTACAAATACGACTTGTTCAGCGAGGACTACGATACAAGCGAGAAATGTCGGCAGCCCGCGTGGACAGATAGGATCCTTTGGAAAAGAAAACCGCTGTTTCCGGACAATACCATCGAAGAAAACTATAATCCGGGAAAATTAATCCATTACGGTAGGGCCGAACTGAAGCAGAGCGACCATCGACCGGTCGTCGCCACGATCGACATCGAAATCCACAAAATCGATCCGGAACGCAGACAAAACGTGTTTTATCAGGTAATCGCGGACTTGGGCCCGCCAGATGGCACCATCGTAGTTCACTGTCAAGATTCGCCTCGAACCGACGATGGATCCGTATTCGATGATAACTTGATGTTTGCCCTTTTGCAAGAATTAGCCCAGATTGGAGAGGTGATTTTAGTTCGATTCGTTGCCGATACTATGTGGGTGACCTTCAGGGACGGTCAGTGCGCTATGACGGCGGCTGCTAAAAAGTTCGTTAGGGTAAGCCTACGACGAATATGACCGACTAGGATTAAATTCCATTCCCGTTATTTCAGATATTAGATTACAATCTGACCTTATCGTTAAAGACGCCCAATTGGGTGGATCAGGCTAAGGAAGAAATCGGGCTGTGCTCCAGTAACACCGTTCCCCTGTACGAATCATCGAGTTCGGATCACAACTGTAAGTTACGTTTGCAACTACATTTCGCGACGCGGAAATTTTTTAATATTTTAGGTTTGGACATTCCAGATGTAAATAAAGGCAACATCCGAGGACCGCCGGGCAGACCTCCACCCCCAACGTCGTTAAATTACCGACAGTTGCTAAAACCCCAAGGGTAAGAGATAATGACTAGAGTTGCTCAATTTGCCCCAATATCCAGTGGCGGGCGCATAAAAGTTTACACATAAAATAAAACCTTGGTCGCTTTCGTGGCAACGTAGGCAACCTATTTGAAACAAACCTATACTCTGTTCATCCAACAGAAATAGTTAAACCACTCCCCATAAATTTATCCCAATGAGCGCAACAGAGTTTAAAGATACGAAATTTGATATCATCAAATCATGACATAACCATCAATAGAAACTTTTTATTCAAATAGTGCGCTTTTTGTAGGGAGTGGTTTAACTATTTCTGTCGAATGAACAGAGTTTAGAACTGCGTAGTAGTATTTACGGCAGCGTACAAGTATACACAACAGATCTCAGTCATACTGAATGTTGTATCGAACCCCGCCACTGCTTTGGTTGGTGCTTTTGAGCAACTCTGATAATAACAACGGCTAATTCGATTAATAATTTCGGTACGTTGATAGGCTGGAGTGGTAAGCATTCCCACGAAAGCGCTAATGGCACACGACGAAACCATCATTTACGAAGAAATCAACGATGACGTGGTCAGCGGTCCCGAACCGCAAGTTCCACCGCCACCACCTCCTCGTCCCGAAATGCCGGTTCAGTCGCAGCCCGCTCCACCCCCGGTGCCTGCTAGATCTGCCCCGCCCCCACCCTTACCGGCAAGGCCACGTTAACGACAGTAAATTTTGGCATATCAACGTAGGTATTATATACGTACAATTATTAGCGACTAGTCAACACAATGTCGGCGGGTGTGCAACTTAGGTTTTCTTTTTTTTTTTTGATTGGACGCTGGATAAATGATATAAGACTGTCGGCCGAATAGACGAAAGAGAAACATTCCATTAATCGAATTCTCGCTGATAATTTTGTTTTTGTACGTTTAGCGAGATTCAAGTATTAGTCCTACTTAGTCCTACTTATATTAATTTATTTGAATCTAACTTATTAGCCCTAACGACAACTGATATTGATCGTACGACATTATGGCTGTTAGTAGAGATAAAATTTGCGTTTGTTGCGTTATTATTTTTTTCAATAGTTTGAGGCATTAAGCTAAGTGTGTGCTCACATTTTAATCGTCGAAATTATTACTGCGATCGCGATATAGTGTTTGTTGTCGTTTATTGTTTGTGATGAACAAAATTTATTAAGTATTGTCGCTCATATATATTTTTGAAAATTGTTATGTATATATATAAATATACACTACCGGCCAGTGTACCACTTGGGTCTGAAATCATGGGGGTGCAAGCGAGAACGAATAAAAGACGTTACGGTAGGTACAAGATCGAGTAAGATAGAGCGTGAGGCACGTCTAAAACACATCAATCTTTATCTTGTTCGTTCTCATTGCTGCAGTCACGCTCGATCTAGATCCAACATCGGTACTGGCCGAAGTGGTATATGAGTTATACATTCACATATATATAGATAGTAATTGAAGAAATTGTTGCTAAACGATTATCGCTTGTTGTATTTATAAAAATGTATATTGGAAAACAGAAAGAGAAAATATAAAATCTATCTACAGTATTTGATTTTCCTTTTATACTACCGCAGGAAACATATGTACGAGCAACATCTCAAAAGCAAGTTTCACTATCACGCGCTAGCAACCATGGGGACTTCACTTGCTCCTACCGCCGATTGCGAAGTTCGTTCTGTTATTCGTTTTTCTACGACAAAAAATAGAAGTGCAACTTTAATGTATCGCGAATTATTCAGTGTGTAGGGTGAACACGTTATGTCAAGGACAATGGTTTCAATAACGTTACACTATGAATCATCATGTAACGTTGTTCTCCCTTCAATGATAATAAATGATTTTATTAAGTTTTACCAATAACACTTCCGAAAAGGAGGAGGTTATCAATTCGTCATGTATGTTTTATAATCATATTGTTTTCCATGACAGAAAACATTAAGTTTTCCTTCTGCTTCCCGCAGGTACTAAGAAAACAATAGAGTTTATTATTATTATTATTAAACATACGCATACATGTCATGTAATGATCATATAATAACGGTAAGATATTTTCTTGCATAATCAACAGTTACAGCTTGGTCGACTACCTTCATCACGCAATGGCAGTTTGTACCACTTGTGGAAAGAGCATTCGTTCTATATGTCCCTTTTTAGTATTGGAACGAGGTGCACCGTGCCCTGGTCGTCCCCAGAAGCTATCCCATGTAGTGAAATGTCTTCGAGATAATCTGAGGTCTTCCTCTTTCACATACTGAAGCAAAATTGTTTAATACATTTCGAATAATCGTCTTCTGTTTTATACCTTTTTGTATTGGATGTTGTATTGCATTTGTTTAGTTAATTCTTGAAGATGAAATCGATTTTCGTTCTGGTACTTTGTAGAATCTTCCCTAAAAAATTAAATACGCAGTTTATATCACGACGAACGAAATCGATTTTAATATACAGCGCCATCTGTGCGACAGATAAAAACGAATGGTTCTGAATCTTTTAAACAATATGGAGACACAGTCTGTGAGTCTGTATCACTCCGTATGCTTTGCTGGTGTGCGTTCTACACAACTACAACAACGAACGACTGTTAAGCGCCGACACACCGTCGACCAAAGTTTTAGGGTAAGAAGGGAGGGGGAGTGGACAAGCGAGGGTGAGATCAAAAACTAATGATGCCAATCGTTAAACATTTCCAACGCCCATATATTTTCACCTTCTCACTCTAACGACTCTCACCTCTTTTCCACTGCACGTATCACGATGAAACATACATTCGACAAATCTGTATTGTAATACGAAAACAACGATATATGTATAATCGAGATACGTGGAGGGAGCACTCTAAAATACGTACGAGAAGACGACTCACTACGTATTAATATATAGATACATGAAACCTGCGAAAAAGATTTTATACAACCTGATCATAATGACTTCTGAATCATCCTAATTTAACGTATACGAACGAATAAAATAAATTAAATTATACATAAAACATTCGAAAAAGATTTTCTACAACCTAATCCTACTGATTTCCAAATCATCAAAAAACACGTGGAACGAAAACGTGATGACCTCCAAGTAAGAAATACGACAATTAATGGGTATTCACTTCAGACGAGCGTAAACCACAAAACCTAATGTCGAAACTTCTGTCTGGATTTTACCAATAAATTGACTGTTTGCTGAGAAACTGCAGTCAATTTATTTGTTTAAAAGTTCAAGGATCGCCCGACTCATCGTCTCCCGCTTGCACACTCCGTTTTCTTTGTCTTTCACACGAAGCGAAGTTCCGTGTAAATTTAACGCTCTTACGCTTCCGTTTACGCTTCCGGTTACGCTTACCCTCGAGCTGGTCCGGTATCCTTTAAGAAGTATGCACTTCAAAAACTTTTTTAACCTTTTCATTGGGAAGTTGGAGTAGTGACGTGGGTGACAATGGGATTTCCTTTCAGGTCGTTGGAATTAACGGCATTTCGACATTGAAAATGAAGAGAAGATAGCCTCGAAACGTCTGTCGCACTTCTTTATCGTTCGACTTAAAGAAAATAAATTGACTGTTCACTCAGAGAATTTTTATCCGATACGTGGGCTACCACCAGATTGACGATAAGAATCTGTCATCAATGAATTTATTCAAGGTCTTGAATTTTCTGGGCACGGCTTGAGAAAGAGTTGTAGCTTGAGTTAACTTCAACACTACGATAACAAGGGCACCATACCTACTTTAAAAGGGCAGAAATGCCTCAGGCATGCCATTAAGTACCATTAGAATTAGGTGTATGATTAGAAAACTACTTTCCACCATTCGCAGACGAGTTTCGCGGTTATACCGCTCATCAGTGCGACTTTGTGAAAAGTAGTTTTCATTTCGATGTAACATCTATATATATGGTAGTATGCTTGATGGTTGTACATATGAGAAATTAAATTCCCCAATATATATCGTTTTAAATATCCCCTCTGTCACTTTCAGGTCAATCAAATAACAACTCTGGAGTTAATAGTTATACTTCCAGAACGTTAACTTTAAAGTTATCGGAAAAACGTTATTTCAACGTTCTGAAAATACAGCTATTAACTCCAGAGCGATTGAGTTGATTGACCTCAAAGTGGTAGAAAGGATATCTAAAAAGATTGGAATTAGGTGAATGACGGTGGAACTTTTGTGATTTTGCAAGTATTACTTGTACACTTACAATGTCTTCTTGTCCTTGGTTACATCGGTAGTAGATAAGGGTATTAACGGTGGATATCTCCTTTTTGCAATTACATTAACCAAATCGACTCCATTTCCCTTGCAGCTCAGCAAAGGAGAGAGCTTATAAGGTTTAATGTTAATAATTCTTTTATTTCCCCTATTATTGATGTTACCCTGCGACAGTGGGGGATAATCTTTGGAAATTATCAGCTTTCGTCTTAATTTTGTCACCGTACATTTTATGTTCGCTGTCGAATTTATCGAGAACTTTCTTATTGGACCAACCCTGCAAATATGCGGGATAAGAAATTGAAGTCAAAATTATCATATTACCATAGCTTTCAGAAAATCTACTCCTATCTCTTTTGGATGCCTCCAAAGCGCACCCCCAGGACCTGGTTTTCCCCAAGGCGGCGTTTTCGCGAACTTAAACATTACAATTCTATGTCATTTTAAAAGTAGACTAAATTAATTTAATTAATAAAATTATTAAATTTATGCCCCATCTTCGCGTAGTTACTGTTTTGTTTTTATTTTAAGATCTAGGTTTAGATTTTTGCCCTGTATGATGAGTTAGATAATTTTCCTAGGAAGTTGTTCTGGGGACTTGAACAACTAAATCTTTTGTCCTTTTTCTTTGAAATTTTAACCAATTATTACATTTGAATAGGTAAAAGTTTCGGTCAAGTTTGGTCAAAAATTCGCACCCCTTCTTGGTGTTGCAATTTTTCCGACTACGATGTGACCAAAAAATGTTTGCTTTTCGTCCCTTTTTATAAGCAAAATCGGACCGTGTGTTTAATATATTTGCCCTGTATGACGTGTTAGATAATTTTCCAAGGAAGTTGTTCAAGTCCCCAAAGGTGCCTTTTTTCCAAAATACACTGCGTGACATGGAAATTGCAATACCCAGAAGGGGTGCGAATTTGTTGATCGAACTTGGCCGAAACGTTTACCTATTCAAAGGTGGTAACACTGGCCGATACGATTTTTGTAACTCAGTTCAGCCCATCATTTTCACAATGCTAATACCTTTCTAATCATAGAAAAAATATCCATAGAGGCCAAATACGTCCAGTTTTCAATGGACTCATTAAATCCTTTACTATTGGTAGGTAATAAGTATTATGAGGGGTGATTTAAAAGCGCTGCATTTTAAAACGGAAAGATAACCTAAAATGGAGTGTATACCCATTTTTCAAATTTCGCGGACAGTTTAAGTTGGTAGTTCCGGCAATAGTGGACATACTCGCCAATTTTTAAGCACAATGCATGCGAATGTACAAACTTGCTTTTCCATTTACGTCTGTGGTAGTTTTTCAGTCCTAGGGCAGTTATCGATGGTACATTAAACCAGGGGGATAAGATCTTTTAGAAGCTTTGTAATATGGAACAGATTGCTCACAAACACGGTATAAAATTCTATAAAATTCCTCGAGAGCGAAGTTAAAGCCAAGTTTGGTCAAAAAATTCGCACCCCTTCTTGGTGTTGCAATTTTACCGACTACGGCTTGACCAAAAAATGTTTGTTTTTCGTCCCTTTTTATAAGAAAAATGGGACCGCGTGTTATACGTACCAACGCCCTATCTTTCAGCAGATCTTCTCTTTTCTCCATCTTTTGTAATTTTTCTTTTTCTCTCACTAAAGTATCTGTAAATAATTTGAAGAAGCGCCTTTACAAAAACATGATAACCGATATAAAATGTTGCTTGACATTTGTGGGAAAGGCAACAGTAAGTGCGAAGCATAACTGTCCGGTGTTTCCGAGGAAAAAATCTGTTTTACGTTTTTTTAAAGATATTCTGGAATTATGTTTTTTTCTCGTCCCGTACACCCGTTTCCTTTTCTTTAATATTGCTTATTTTTTATTGTAAAACGAAAAAGATATTAAATACGGACAAGTACCTAATTGTTTTTTATACTCCTGTTGCTCGAACTTATTTTTGCTATACCTTATAGTATTGTCGATCGTATCTCTTAAATCTTTGCCCCACTGAAATCTCAAAATCGGATCTTCTTTGGTGCGAATTTGCTTTTTACCAGATGGCGTAACATTTGGTGCACCACCACCTGGTTTACCTAATTTCAAAGTATTTACTATTCGCTTGGGCTGGTGTCAAAAAAGAGAAAACTACAGTTACAACGGAAACTTCAACAGATATTAAGCATACCTTTTGCAATTCATCAGTTGGTAAAATTTCTTCCAGTCTTAAATTCGTTATTCTTCTCGGTTTAATCGGTATTCCCCATGGCCAGAACTTTTTAAACATTTCTTGAGTCTGCAAAGACGAACCATCTTTTAACTCTGTTTAGAAGCGCTAAAATGAAGCGACCTACTTCCTTTTGTTCTTGTAACCGTTTCAGACGTAGATCTTCCTTTTCCTGGTTCAGTATTCGTAATTGCCGTTGAAAGTTTGATTCCGTCATTGTTCTCGGTTGTAACGTGTATTTAGGATGACCGTTCATTTTTAGCTTTCAAACAAAATAAGTCTAATCTTTACGTATTAGGAACTGGTAACAATACGAAATACTGAAAACCTAGTCCGGGAGGAAATGGGGTTAATAGTCTAAAAATATGTCCTTGCCTGCGGCTGGCACGCTTCGACCTTTTGATTAAATTACTTTACTTTCGTAACGAGCACGAAATGTCTCCAGTTGTCGTTCCCTTTTCGTGATGTCACTCGATGAAAAACTGTTATTGTTGTGGTATGAAAAATCCAGTATAGAAAATCAATCCTTACAAACTAAACGGCAATGGGAAAAGGGTATGTGTAAGAATTCGGAATTATGAATCTAAAAGACAACTTTATGATTAAAGTTTAAAAGGCGAAGTTCATGGAATACAAGCGGTATTAACGGGGGAAGGACACACGAAATTTCAAAAAGTTGTTGTACAGTTGAACTGTTGTGGTGTGAACCTGTTGTAAACCTAACCCAAAATTGAGAGTTATGGAGGAAGTCGAAATATGCAAGTCAAAATTAGATATACGGGTTTGGCCAGTGCTTCACTTCGGTCTGGAATCGCGCGAGTGCGAGCGAGAACGAGTGAAGGGCATTGCAGTGACAATGGGGTCGAATGAGATGAAACGTGAGGCGTGTAGTGAGATATGTGTATCACGCTCCACACTAAACCCTGGTTGAACACGTATACGAAGGGAGTTTGATCAATAAAAAATTAAGCAAATTATTTTGCTGTAAAAAATATTTATTTTTCTATATCATCTCGTTTTAACTCTACACACTTAGCCCAACAAGTCTCCAATCGTTTCAAACCTTCCAAAAAGTAGAAAAATAATCGTTCGGAAACTCTTCAAAATATGCATTTATCTGAAATCTCTTCCCACTTCCCTCCGACTAATTTTTTAAAATTTGAAAACAAGAAGAAATCACTGGTGAATATGGCGGACGAGGCAGAAAGTCGTAACGTAATTCGACTAATTTTGTTGCAGAAACAATAGACGAATGAGATGGCGCATAATAGTGATGAGACAACACTTCTTTCTTCAACAAATGAGGTCCTCTCTTCTGAAGCTCGGCGTCCAAACATGTGAGCAAATGAGCATATTTGCCGGTTATCGTTTTTCGTTCTCACAAAAAATCAATAAAGATAACACCTTTGAAATCCCAAGAAACTGTAACCATGACCCTATTGGCTAAAAAACGGTTTCTTTGGGGGAGGGGATACACCTTCCATTCACCCTTTTCCTTGGTTGTCCGATGCCCCCCCTCCCCAAGGAACCATTTCTTTTGGGCCGATAAGGTCATGGTCACAGTTTTTGGGATTTCAAAGGTGTTATTTTTTATCTTTATTGATTTTTTATGAAAAGGAAAAACGGTAACTGGCAAATATGCTGATTTGCTGACATGTTTCGATGTCTAACTTCAGAAGAAACGACCTCATTTGTTGAAGGAAAAAGTGTTGGCCCGTCATGATCATTCGTCCATTGTTGCTAGCTACAACAAAATTAATCGAATTGCGTTACGATTTTTTACGATTTTCATTTAGATTCTTTTTGTGCCAAGAAGCTCACTACTAGGTTGTCCAATGCACTCCCCTTCCCTACCCCTGATCTTGCAAATTAGCGTATTCTCAGAGGGTGAGACTGTTGAGGTCTTGATGAAGTTACGTTTTGGACAAACCAATGATTCCGAGGATTTTATTTTTAAACCTAAATCAGTCTGCTAATTTGACTCTTGGCAACAGTGGATCATGAAAAGGCTCCTTAGGTAATCGTAGATTTGACGTACTTGACGTCTTATACATCATCAACTTTGTTCGAACGTCCAATGTTCTTCAGGACATGGGTGAACCCCCGGTTCAATACAATTCCCAAATATTTCGCTGCTAGGCTGCAGAGGAAACAAACACCACCGGTAAAGACATTGTTATTAGGAATGTTCCATTTCAGTGTGAATCACGACGTTCTCCTGATATATCTTACATCCCACGAGGATCTGTACATCGCCGTACCATCTAAGTAACTTCACTTCTGGTGGATATGTGAGTAAGAAACAGCCCCAAGCCCAAGAGGCAACCCTGAGGAATGCCCATCCTCATCTGCATTGAGGTGGAAAAGTAAACTCCCAACCTTGATGAAGAAAGACTTTCCCTTCAGGTTATAACGCTGGTCAATGACCGAAGCTGGAAAAAGGGCTCTTGTTAATTGACGTAAGGAAATGCTCAAACAATTCGATCGAGGAACTGCAAAATCCGTATACAATATCGTAAAAGGTGACGAAACTAGGATATGTCATATTCTAGGTTTTTGTCAGAGCTATCGTCGGCAATACGATTTCGCAGCTAAGTTTTGATTTGAACCAAAGCTGAAAAACCTGTCTCACATAAATAAGTCGAGGAAAACGGCACAAGCTTTACCCAAAACTTCCCCAATGTCAAGACATGGAAGTCATCTTTCATAGTAGAAATGGCCTTCATTTCTAAAAGTTCTACCTGGTAATCGAAAGACAGCGACCACAAATTGTTACGGCCGTTTGTCACAATGTGTTATCTGTGGTTTTTCGCTCCGACTTTTGTCATAGATGGCGCCCCGCTTCCGTAAGTCTGTGATACCACTTGTGCCGGTTGGAGACGCACGTGTTATTCATCCTGCTTCGTAACGTTGAATTGAACAGATCGGTTTCCGTGATTAAGTTTATTCCGTTTCGCTTTTAAGTCTCGTATTTCGAGGATATACACGGAAATTCGACGCTGGGAAGTGTATAGTATCATTAGAAGTTTCGTTTCCCCAAGTTCTGCTGTTCACACTAATCGTCCACGTTGCTTTTCCCTCAATTGTAGGTAAATCTTTCTTTTTTTTTTTTGTTAATTTCGACACTGTAATTTCTCTCTTTCACGTTGTTATACTAGTATGAATTAGTACAGGCTGGTATAGCTAGTGTAGGCTAGGATAGCGAGTGTAAGCTAGTATTGACTAGTATATACGAGTATAGAACCATCGTTGGAGCTAGACGCTAGTTTCTCCGACATCTTTTCATCAAGTACAAGAAAACCCGCCATCTTGGATAACTTACGTCCAATACCGAATACCACGCCGTACGAAAGTCAATAACAGAGAAGTACATCATGCTAAGTCCCGCTTTATTAAAGCGAAGAGTTCTGTGGCGAGAGTTAACTGGGAAAAAATTCAGAGTTGTTTTCAAGTAAAAAGGTTTGTTTTTCTTTACGTTTGCTAACTAGTGCTACATTTAATTTTTTAGTAGTTTAAGGGGGAGAGGGGTGCGGAAGGAGGGAGGGAGGAGGGATCACAAGTACTTGTCATTTGAGTATATGCTTGTTTTTAATTTACGTTCAACTAAAGCTGTAAGGTGGCTGTAAAGCCGCTGGAATTCCACCGGCTACCAAGAGTGTGTAAAAAGTTGTGTGGTGTTAAACGTCAATCTCTCGCATCCATTCATTTAATTTTTTTATTTCGCTTAGGTTATTTTTCAATAGTTTTCAAGTACTTTTAACACACAGTACGGATAACTTCTTACCACCTACTGCGGAGGGTATCTCCGACTCCGGTCATTTAGAGGTGATCCAGTTTTATAATTGGAGAGTGGCGCCTTGTTAATATTTCTCGACATTTAACCTTCGCCGTTTTCCCTGGACTAGCACGGCCTGGATCGCCACTTCCGTATATCATTTCCTTTTATTATTTTCATTTTTAACAAAAGCTTTAAAAGCTAGTAACGAAATGGATTTCTAGTCATATGCCATATTGGTGATTCCGAATTAATGACGGTGAAATTCGTGCCCCAATGCTTGCAAATGAGACTCAGTTTTCAACTCTTCGTCGAGTGTTTGATTTCTTTTTCGAAGAAGTCGAGGAAAAGACAATACATTTTCAACAGTCACCTTTTGAGTCTAAAGTTGAAGCTTTGATATAAAACCCTAAATGTGATCGTAGTTTAAAGCGCCGTTTTTGCTTTGAAACTTGAAGTTTAGCTGATTGAAGGTTTGAAATATATCAGTCAGATAGGCCAACCTCCATTGAAATTGTTCATTCTTTGTTCTTTTGTTCTTTGAACTCAAGAAATGACCTATTCTTTCCACTCATAAAAGCGTACCCATCATGTTGCCTTTAGACAACCAGCGTAATTTTATATATATTCGTATATTAGAGGAGTTAAAAATCAAAAGGTAAAAGGCATTAGGCTGTACCTTCCCAGCAGATATTTATTTTACGCAGGTAGTCGTTTCGGAGATGTCCGACGCGCTCAGGGAGGAACTCAAAATTTCAAGGAAAAAAGGTTTTTTTAGGTAATAAACTTTTTGCCCCGTATTCTATAAGGTTTAAAGCGTCTATTAAGGAAACAAAAAACAAACGATTTTCTGAAAAAATTGGTTTGAATGCATGCAAAGGCGAATTTTTTGAGAAGCAGTAAAATAGTTTCAAAATTTTTTTCTTTCCCGCGCATAACGAATCGATTGTTTTCTTTTATAAATTCGAAAACTAATCGCTTGGCGCATATATTCAAACTGATATTGATATATCTATGAATGTATGTACACGCAGATAACTAACCGACGTGCTCTTATCAGCAAACCAAAAACTGAATCACACGTTGATAAGAGCCAAGTTACGCTTCTAAGTATCAGCGCGTATTAGAATCAAAATGAGCGAGATAGTGAGAGTGGGTATATACACAGACAATATAAATTTTCCGTTTAAAATCAACAAAAGTAAAACATTAGAGCAGAACATCTTAGATATTTGCGAGGAAGTCCGTATAGTAAGTAGAAGTTTCCACTAATTTTGTCTTAATTATCTTAATTAGCCTTGAATTGAATTTTAGCCCGCTGGTAGTAGTTATGGCTTGAAATTAATTGCTAAGGAAAAATCACTCGATAAAGAAAACAGTGAATACATTGATAATCTATCAGTTATTACTGATGGGAGTCAATTGGTATTGGCTCCATCGGTCGATATTGTTGCCAAATTTACGTTTGGTGACCCAAGAGTTAATTTTGGAGACTTGGCTAAATATAATACCGATAGTGTCTTTATCAAATGTTTAGGTAAATGTAAAATGAATCCTCTTAAATCCAGCCTTGTCTAAACTATCTTCACTTCCAGCACAATACGGACACAATGAAACTATTCAGAGTTGCATACTGGACAAATTATCCGATGTGGAAATGTCGATCTCTTTGGTCACGCTTCTTCAACTCCTTAAGCATTCCTGTGTACAGACATTACATTCCGAAGTTGTGATGAAACTGGTCGACATGGTGAAGCAAGCAAATATAAATAACTTGAAACAGAATTATGCCCAGTCACAATACATACCGTCGGTTGTGGAACACGCTGTATCAGTGTTATGCCAGATATTATTTTCACGTTATGAGGAACATAAACAAACGGTGAGAACAGCCGATCTTTTCAAGGTTATATGCATAGATACGTGGGAATGGATTAGTAATTAAATATGACTTTTAATTCTAAAAAACTATACAAGTCCAACAAGGGACACCGTCTAATGTCCATCACGGATTTCGATCCTATTACGTGTAAGTGTTCTTTGAGACCTAACGAAAAAAAAACTCTCCGAGCGTTTATCCGATTGGCTCTTTGTTTTGGAGATATTAAATTCCGAAGAATGAAGTGCGCATACCACACGAGTAAGTGCCGAATCGCGTAAATGGATCCGAACAAGCCGCGATGGTCGAACGGACAAGGTGAAGTATTGGGGCGGTGGAGGTTCCGGTTTCGATTCTTATTGACTTCAATTTTTTCTTTTTTTTTCTCATTGCAAACATCAGTCGTATTGGATTCAATAATTAAAAACAATCGAAAACCGTTTTTTGCGACGTTTCATAAACTTTCAAACATTCAAGGATAGAAAGGGAAAAGAAGAATATTTTCCTCATCACAAACATCAGTGGTTCGAATGCAAAGCGAAGCAAAAATTGTTTTCGATTGTTTTTAATTATTGAATTCAATACCACTGATGTTTGCAATGAGAAAAAAAAAGAAAAAAATGAAGTCAATGGGAATCGAAACCGGAACCTCCACCGTCCCAATACTTCACCTTGTCCGTTCGACCATCGCGGCTTCTTCGACTCCAATTACGCGATTCGGTACTTACTCGTGTGGTATGCGCACTTCATTCTTCGGAATTTAATATCTCCAAAACAAAGCGCCAATCGGATAAATGCTCGGAAAGTTTCTTTTTCGTGCGGTCTCACTTTGAGACCGCACACACGTAATAGGATGGAAATCGGCCATGGACATTGCGCGGTGTCTCCTTGTTAGTTCAGTAAGCCTAGTAATTCTCTTTTAACTTCCTTTATTAGAAACTCAATCATATCCTTAGTCATCTGATCGTGTCCCGGAGCTTTTCCGAGTTTAATTTTTGTATTGCTTTTTCTAGGTTGTCTTTTGATATCTTATTTTCCTCATTTTTCTCCGGTTTCTATTGCTCGTCGGGCTTGTATACCTATCTGTAGCTGATGTTGATTTCCTCGACGGTCTTGTTCCTCCATTAAATCTTCGAAATATGCTTTCCATCTATTCATTATCCTTGTGTTATGATACCTCCACTTTGGTCTTTTATATTCTTTAGCATGATTGGATTTTTGTTTCTCATTTGTTTTGGCATTCCATAAAATAATTTTTGATTTTCTCCCCATGCCTTTGTTCTTTTTGTCTGAACTCTTCCCCCACTCTTCTATTTTTTATATGTCTTATAATGTTCAGCTTCTTTTATTGTTAAATGCTTATTCCACGCTTGCTTCTTCTCTTTAACTACTTTTTGAATTGGTTTGCTCCACCGTGTTATTCCTTTTACCTTCCTGTTTCCCATTCGAGTTGTCCCACGTATTCTTTCTGCTACTTCTTTTATTGTCTCTTTAAAAATTATTTCATCTCGTTTCTATGCCTGTGCACTCTTCGCTCCATTTCAATCTTATTTAAGTTAATTTGGTATTTTCCTTTAATGTTCACGTCCCTTAATTTGTATGTGCTTATCAGTTTCTTAACTATTTTTGTCTTGTTTGATTCTTTTTCTTGTTGTTCGTTAGTAAGTTCTAATCCAAGCAAATAGTGATCACCCTCTATCTCTGTCTCCTCTCTTTACTTTTACATCTTTCACTCGTTTCCTTACCCTATTGTCTATGTTTGCTTTTGGTTTGGTTCTTCTCTTGTGAATTTGTGTATTTCCTTGTGCTTCAACTTCATATTTGTGAGTATGTACTAATTTATCCTGCAGTAATCAATAATTCTAGTACCGGTATCATTTTTTGCTTGTTCGGCTTCTTTTCCTAGCCATCTTTCTCGCCCCTTACCATTTTGTGTTTTTCCATGTCTGTTTTTGCAGTTCTTCATAAAATTTCGTTGTTTCTTCTATACTTTCATTATAGTTTGGAGCATATATTGCTAGATTATTTCCAAGGTTAGAATTCTTTCGTTTATATGCTTAATGTCTATTATACCATCCTCTGTTTCTTTACGTTTTACTATCTTCTTTGGGCTCCTCTCCCCATCCCGTAATATAATCCATCTCTTAATTTCATTATTCCATTGTTCTTATTTTTGGTTTCAGTTATATCTAGTAGTGTTATATTCACCTTCTTCACTTCTCCTATTGCTTTCTTCTTCGTTTCCAGTGATAGCCTCCCGCGTTCCATACACCCACTTTAATTATCAGGCGCACTCTCAACCATTTTCTTTTCTATTGTCATCTCTTCGCTTGCTCTAGGTATTCCCAGTTTCCTGTCTGTTTTTGCCTTTTCTTCTGTTATATGAATCCGTATAATGACGTCCTTCTTCATTACCTCGGTTTCCTTCGTTTCTCTACGTCTTTCCTCCTTTGCTAGTGCTCTTTTAGTGTTCCATTTTCCTAGCCCCCTTATATTCTCATTTTTTACGTTTTTCCCTTTCTTCCTTTCAACATCAGCTATTTCCCTCAGTATCTTTGAGGTGTCTTTGTTTATGTAAAAATCTACATAATTCTTGCGGGTTTCTTAATTTATTTTATTTTTCATTACTCTTTCTCCTTCTATTATATTCTGTATCCTTCCTTTATTTATATTTCCGTCAAAATTCCGACTTGTGTCACCTAAGACAGTGCGAGAAAATTATGTTTTATTAATCACGGACCACAACCGCAGACTACAGCTTCGTCCAAACACTAGGGAAAACTAGGAAGGAAAGGCGTGCATCAACTACACTCTACTTAAGAATCTCAATGAAGACAACACTGTGGTCTGCGGTTGTGGTCAGCAGTTAATGAAACGTGATTATTTAGTTCTTGAAGATTTACATCTGCAACTCGCTAGTTTCAGTTTGTGTTTTCGCGGATATCTTTGCATATGGTTTATTATTTTTAGATAATGAGGAATATTTCGATATCCGACCTGTTGCAATTTTGCAAAGTGTGGAACATAAATTTTCAAGTGAAAGTGTTAAGACTAGTAAATACCATGGTGAAATGTGTTAAAAAGGAACATCGCTATACGTTGTTAGAAACGTTGGATAGCAAAAAGAACAAGCAATGTATTTACGACAACATTATCAATAGTGGAAACGAAGTTACAAACGCCATGGCACATGAACTCGCAGTTTATCAGTCGTATATATTGAGGTAAATGCGTTTTTACTTCTTTATGGGGAATATTCCAAAAGATAATTTCAGCTTATTTAAAAATACTTTGGATACATACATCGATGAAAGAAATATGCCAAAAATAGATGAGGCGGACATAAACAGACTAAGTGATGTATTAGAGTTTCAAGAATCGATGTATCGTCCGATGACGTGGCAATCAACGGAGACACTCAGCAACCCTTCTGTTGATAGGTATTTAACAATGAAATCCATAGTCCTCGTGCTGAAAAGATTGATTTCACAGGTATTCATTTGTAAGCTATACTTCTCGTGATAGCATTTGCACAAATCAGACATTCTCCTTACACAGTGAGTGTTCTAGTGGTGAGACCTATTGTTACTTAACGAATGAATGCTTAGGTATGTATAATAACTAGAGCACGGACATATTAAGCTAACAAGGGAATACCGTCAACCCGCAAATTCAGATTTCGGTGAAACTGTACCGGCTGAAAGAGTACCTTCGTATAAGAACAACACATTCTTTTAGCGGCTGAATCCCCCGATTTCGGGGTACAGCCCCCTCCCCCTCCCCCAAACCTCGCACGGTCTCTGATTTTTCTTATCAAAGTACGTACTTTTTAAGCCTGTAAAATTTCATCGCAATCTGAATTTGCAGGTTATAGGTGTTCCTTTGTAAGACAGAGGTTCCCAAACTTTGTCAGTCCGCGATGCACTTACAGGTTTACGATTTTTTCCTGGCGGAGGAATGAAAACAACTCTTGAGATAAATCTCACTCAAATTGCATCACGAGAACCATCAAACTAAAATATGAAAATACAAAGAAACTATTAAATCGATTGTGACAACCTCGAACGGCATGAATATAATCGTAGTAGGACTAAATTCAAATATGTAGTTTCAACGCCAACCGCCTGACTGTGATAACTGATAAGTTAATATGCGAATAACATTTGACACGAGATTATTTTTAGATCATTATGAGAAAGAGCACCCCATTAATTTTGCTCAATCCATGCTCGAAGAGGCCGCTTATCAAGTAAATATTACTTACACGGCAGAAAAGTTCGTTCAGTTTCGCTGTATGCAATCCACTTTTTCACTAATACTATAACATTTTAGAGTTACGAGAATGCTAGCGAAAATTATTCACATCGGCGATCCACCACCTAAAAAGCAAACCGATAATTACCACCCTATAATATTCGACACGAATTTCTTTAATAATTTCTTCTTGGAACTATTTTCGAGAACAATGTGGCTATTATCGAAGACCAGGAAAGAAATGAAAGCAAGGACAGCGGAAGATTTTGATAAAGTGAGTTTATGTAAACGTCGAATTTTGGCGAATCTCTAGTAATGATCTAATTTTGTGATTAGGCGGTGGGCAACTTTCACCTTAAAAACAACTACAGCCCGGACAAAAGCTCCGCTGACCCATTGGATTAAAGTTATTTAAATCGAGGAACATGCGGTATCGATTTGTAACGTAACAAGTGTGCACGCATGCGGTAATTAGGGACGGAAATCGCACTGAATTAAGCAGGAGCGAATATCTCCGACCGGTTTCACTTTGATTGCAGCTCGTCAGCGAGGCGCATTCACTCTGACTCATAAGATTAGGTTATTACTGTAAATTCGCCGAAATTCCATGTTTACAAGGATGTTTGATGTAGTTGCACAGATATATATTTCAGGTATTATACATATTAGAGCGCCAAGTTATGATGGTGCTAGAGAAGAAACCACTGAACTTAAAAGTTTTGTTAGAGGCGATGAAAGCAATAAACTATAAAACCGTAACAAGCCAACTAGACGTAAGTTCAACTTGGTGAGTTACTTCTTAAATGATTTAATGATTACTTTCAGGTTGAAAGAGATATAAACTGGAGAAATATGCTTAAGAGCAACGTATGCATTCTGGAGATCATGAAAGAACATGAAGCAAATAATGGAAGGTTAATTTACGAACAAAGAATGGGGGTGCTGAAAGAGGGAATGACGTTTCCAAAACGTATGGAAAAGGTTGGTTTGTATTGCAGATATAATATTGTAAGGATTCCTAAAAGCTCTTAGAAGTACTGAGTTAATCAATAATTTTCAATTATTATCTAAAATTTTTTAAATTATTACTTCGAATGAAAAAACATGTAAATGACCATCTTTCTTTCTAACGATTTATTCGTTATCAGTCGAGCTCGGATGTTTAGACACTATAGGCACTCGTACGTAAGACATTTTTCCTAAATTATAGTTCATAGATTTTTACGGACTCTGTCGGAAAATATTTTGCTGATACTGGGCAGCTGTACGTAAGAATGGTTGTAGAAGACGGCAACGTGCTCTAAATTCACCTAAGACTTTGGATAAAGGCGGTAGAGCGTCAGGAAGGCGACGAACTTTACGTATCCAGTTTCAGAGCACCGTAGTTCGTAAACAGCGCCGTTTCTTCAAAGAATATGCGGGATAGGGCACTTCTGACGCCGGAAATAGGTGCAGCTGGTGGATGTTGATATGCTACGGTAATTTCAGCATGATCGGACGAATTTGGTGTTCTTGGCTGAAATTTTTCCTTAAGTATAGTCCATGGATTTCTACCGACTCTGTCGGAAAATAGATTTTGCTGATACTCGACATCTGCACGTAAGAATAACCGTAAAAACGGCGGCATGGTCCAAATTTCAAAGGCGGTAGAGCGTCAGGATGACGACGAACTTTACGCATTCAGCTTCAGAGCACCGTAGTTCGAAAATAGCGCCGTATTTCAAAGAATATGCGAGACAAGGCACTTCTGACGCCGGAAATAGATGCAGCTGGTTGATGTTCATGAGCTAGTTTTTCGCCGAAATTTTTCCATTCAATATCTGTCCCATTAATTCGGAGGTTGTATAAGTTCAGCTTTCTTCGTGACAGTAGTTTTTGTTGGATTAAATGACCAAACCTTTCCTGGGATATCTTTAGCCTTCTTTGCAGTATGTCATAGAAGACTTGCTGGAACTCTTCCCTAGCTACAATGACAACGTCATCGGCATAAAGCTGACCAATGCCACTCGTTGTTAGCTTGCAGAGAAGTTCATCGACCTCAGGGCTCCAGAATAGAAGTAAACCCTCTCCCCTTGTTGATAACCTCGTGTTTTTTCCGATTCTGTTCTTGTTCTAATCATTTACAAAAGCAATCATTGCAATCATCAATTCAATTGGATATGGTGTCACTAATTCCTCTTCTTTCGAGATCTCGTTTGATAGTCTCGTGTGTGGTGTTATATAGACAGATCATGATTTCTCAAAGCTCGAGGCTTCTCTGGGCGGTGTCCATGAATCTACCCGTTCTATACGCAAATTGACGTAGGTATAGAGGAACTCTCTTCAAAATATTGGTCCTTACATACGAGGGCAAGTCAATATATAAGCCGCAAACGTCAGTTTACCTTTTACCATTTTAAATTACGAGCGAATTTTTGCCAGTAGATGGCAGCATATGTATGCTTGTCGCATAGGCGTCAGAGTCAGAGGCAGCCAGTGCACGATGGCGGGTGTATCCGTTATGCACGCTCGGATACACCCGCTCAAAGGACTGTCCACAGAAGAAGTGCATTGCGACATGCAATGCGTGTATGGTGACAACTGTTTCTTACGGAAAATCATATTCAATTGGATCCAGAAGTTTAACAAGAGAAGGCAAAGCATCAGAGATGGGGAGCGTCCTGGTCGTCCTGCAAAGGTGTCAACTGTAGCCACAGTTCAGCGTGTGACGTGTGAAACGAGTCATTCGTAATGACCGCCGTGTGACGATCCATTACGTATGCGTGCGCGTGCTCCCTCTATCCGTCAGGATGGAAATCGATAAGTAATCGATAGTGTAGGGATGTCGACCGCATAGAGAGCGCCACAAAGAAAGATTAATAAATAGCAACAAGTGTAACGACAGAAATCGAGGTACGCGCGAAGAAAAAAAAACGTAACAGATTATTTCAGTGTATGGCAGTAACAAATGTATATTTTGAATTTATTTATTTTCAGTTCGCTTTCTTCCTGTTTTCCGACGTATTTCATGCATATATTACATTGGTTTTTGAAATAAATATTATTACTATTATTATTATTATTATTATTATTATTATTATTATTATTATATGATTTCTAGAAAGCGGCATTGTTGATAAAAAATACAAACACAACCCAAAATATGCACGTTCGACTCTCGGAAAATTTGAAAAATTTCAAGATATATAGTTTTGACGAAAATAACAAAAGAAAGGCAAATTATGACGACATATACCCAGTATCTACAATTCGTCATGTCATCACCGGTAAAAACTGCCCGCATTATAAAGATCAAAGGTAAATTGTCTTCATTACAAATACTACATTTTTTACAAAATATTATTCCAGTAATAAACAGGAAAAGTTGTTGCTCACTCTGCAACTAGAAGGGGATGTAAATATAAATCTTATCGCAACTGATGAGAAGACTGCCAACTACTGGATAGACGGCTTCAATTTATTATTAGGTAAGTATTAATCGTTCACATCACCACATTCAGAAAAAATGTTAGTTCGTGCCGTGGTTTCTTCTATTGGGAAAGGGAGTTAGAGAAAGGCTTTATGGTCCGGACGCGTGGAAAGAATCGCTAAGAAAGATTCCTAAGAAAATAAACTAATATGGAACTACATGGAAGATGAAATCAAGGCGAAACATCAACTACAATTAAGAGGAAGAAATAGAAGTCAATTGGACATACACCCAGGAATGATCAAAATAACATAGCGGGACAGACACTTGATTATCAACCAGATGGGAAAAGGAAGAGATGGTTCTTCCTCCTCATTTTTCACTCCATAAGTTCCCTCAATTCTTCTCGAGTTCTCGTTCTGCCCTTGACCTTTCTCCATCCCAGTCCAAACCAATCATACTCTGGATAGACTGGAATGGAGGGAGGTCAAGAGCAGAATGAGAAACGGAGATGAATGGACGGAACTTGTGAAAGAAATTTCAAAGGAGTGAAAGGTGATGAGGATGCGTTGATCTAGTCAATCTGCCATCCTTCACTATTGGCCAAAAAACGCGGAAGCTCCAATTACTCTCATAGGGGTGATGGTCACAGAGAGGTAGTTTGGAATGGAAGTAGAATACGAAGTACGCAGTCTTTAGTATTCCTTAGAGGCCATTTAAATGCCCAAATCTACATTCACGAAGTTTTGGAACCGTTCGCTTTCCCATATATCCAAACGCTAATTAATGCCACGTTCCAGCAAGATAATGCCGCAGTAACATTAAGAATCCTACAAGAGGCCAATATCGATATTGTCAAATGGCCTTCATGATCGTGGGATCTATCATCCATAGAACATGCCTGGAATGTGATGAGTTGAAAGGTTGATATGCTTCCTGACCCCTCAATGATCGCAAAATTGCATGACCAATTATTTTATAAGTGTCCCGGTTCGAGAAGAAAAATTATGGTAAGCCTACTCATCCAGAATGTCTGGGACATGATGTGTTGAAAGGTTGGTATGTTTCCTGACCCTCCAATGATCGCAAAATTGCATGACCAATTGTTTCACAAGTATCCCGGTTCGAGAAGAAAAAATATGGTAAGCATACCCATCGAAAATGACTGGGATACGATGGGTTGAAGGGTTAGTATGTTTCCTGACCTTCCAATGATCGCAAAATTGCATGACCAATTGTTTCACAAGTATCCCGGTTCGAGAAGAAAGAATTATGGTAAGCATACCCATCGAAGATGACTGGAATACAATGCGTTGAAGGGTTAGTATGCTTCCTGGCCCTCCAATGAACCCAAAATTGCATGACCAATTATTTTACAAGGGTCCCGGTTTGAGAAGTATAAATTATGGTAAGCATACCCATCGAAAATGTCTGGGATGTGATCGGTTCAACGGTTGGTATGCTTCCTGACCCTCCAATGGACGCAAAATTGCATGCCCAATTGTTTTAAAAGTATCCTGGTTCGAGAAGAAAAATATGGTAAGCATACCCATCGAAAATGACTGGGATACGATGGGTTGAAGGGTTAGTATGTTTCCTGACCCTCCAATGATCGCAAAATTGCATGACCAATTGTTTCACAAGTATCCCGGTTCGAGAAGAAAGAATTATGGTAAGCATACCCATCGAAGATGACTGGGATACAATGGGTTGAAGGGTTAGTATGCTTCCTGGCCCTCCAATGAACCCAAAATTGCATGACCAATTATTTTACAAGTGTCCCGGTTTGAGAAGGATAAATTATGGTAAGCATACCCATCGAAAATGTCTGGGATGTGATCGGTTGAACGGTTGGTATGCTTCCTGACCCTCCAATGGACGCAAAATTGCATGCCCAATTGTTTTACAAGTATCTCGGTTCGAGAAGAAAAAATATGGTAAACATACCCATGGAGAAGGTCCGGGATATGATGGGTCAAAGGCTTGGCATATTCCCTGACCCTCCAATAAACGCAAAATTGCATGACCAATTATTTTACAAGTGTCCCGGTTTGAGAAGGATAAATTATGGTAAGCATACCCATCGAAAATGTCCGGGATATGATGGATTGAAGGCTTGGCATACTCCCTGACCCTCCAATGAACGCAAAATTGCATGACCAATTATTTTACAAGTGTCCCGGTTTGAGAAGGATAAATTATGGTAAGCATACCCATCGAAGATGACTGGGATACGATGGGTTGAAGGGTTAGTATGCTTCCTCGCCCTCCAATGAACCCAAAATTGCATGACCAATTATTTTACAAGTGTCCCGGTTTGAGAAGGATAAATTATGGTAAGCATACCCACAGAACATGTCTGGGATATGATGGGTTGAAGGGTTGGTATGCCTCCTGACCCTCCAATGGACGCAAAATTGCATGCCCAATTGTTTTACAAGTATCCCGGTTCGAGAAGAAAAAATTATGGTAAACATACCCATCGAGAATGTCCGGGATATGATGGGTTAAAGGCTTGGCATACTCCTTGACCCTCCAATGAACGCAAAATTGCATTACCAATTATTTTACAAGTGTCCCGATTGGACAGGCAAAGATATAGTAAGCCTACCCATAGAACATGTCTGGGATATGATCGGCTGAAGAGTTGGTATGCTTCCTAATCCTCTAATGATCTTACAACAGCTACACGATCCCCTACAAGTTGCTGGCGATGAACTTCTACAAGAGTCAATAGATCATCCACTTCAAAGCATGTCCAGGCGAGTAGCAGAATCTACTTGTGTACATGGAGCGACAACTCATTATTAAATTTTCTCTACAAAGGGTAGGTCAGCTGTACAAAATTTGGTTTAAAAATTTTACACTTTTGCTGGCTGATTCGTTTTTTTTGTCACATAGCATAGACCCATCACCATGTATGCACTGTCGAATCAAGTCACTTGGGTTGTTTTCTTTTCATTTTTGTTGTATTTTTGAAGAAAAAGGAACTTGAGAACTTCTATTTTTAGGGAAGGATTATAGATCGGAAGACTACAAAAAGGATTTAAGTATATTAACGGAAATGGACGTAGCGCTGCAAATAATGGAACTTCAAGAAATAACCATACCCAACATACCACCAGTTGTACCACCGCTTCCAAAGCCAACAGTTCCTCCGAAAACATTTCATTTATCCAGAAATTCACATAGAGTTATCTAAATTCACAATGTTTAACTTTAACTAGCACTAAAATAAATAATTACTGTAACAATTTTAATTTTACTTTTACTATATCTCTTCTCCATATCTCAACAGTACAAAGTCCTTGACTGACTAATATCAGCACAGGTTTTACAGCTTCGCGTTCAGATGAATCTGTCGTCCTCAAAATCCATCATCATTCCACCTGGAACATCAAACGTAGTTATGATGTTCCATATATGCTCCATTCCAAACGGCTTCGTGTGAACCCGAACTGCCAATTTTGTTGGCCTATATTATGACACGCCCGACTTTGCATCAGAGTACCGTACTTCGGAAATAGCACTGTAAGTCGGAAACTATGGGAGACAGGGCATTTCTGATAGCGGAAATGGATAAAACGGGTCGATAATTACATGATACCGTGATTTCAAACCGGTCGGACGAATTTCGCTTGTTCGGCCGAAATTTTCCCTGCGCCATGAATTTTTACGGATTTCCTTTGAAAATCGATTTAGTTGAAGTGCGGCGCTCGTACGTAAAATAGACCGTAGAACACGATGGCGGGCTCCAAATTGACCCACGGGGCGGAATAACAGCCCTATAGCGCGATTATCGACGACGCACGCCCGACTTTGCATCAGAGTACCCTACTTCAGAAATCGCACTGTAAGTCGAAAACTATGGGAGACAGGGCATCTCTGATACAGGAAATTGATAGAAAGGGTCGATATTTACATGATACCGTGATTTCAAGCCGATCGGACGAATTTCGCTTTTTCGACCCAAATTTTCCCTGCGCCATGAATTTTTACGGATTTCCTTTGAAAATCGATTTAGCTGAAATTCGGCGCTCGTACGTAAAATAGACCGTAGAACACGATGGCGGGATCCAAATTTACCCACGGGGCGCAATAACAGCTCTAGAGCGCTATTATCGACGACGCATGCCTGACTTTGCATCAGAGTACCGTACTTCGGAAATAGCACTGTAAATCGAAAATGATGGAAGACAGGGCATTGCTGATACAGGAAATGGAAGAAAGGGTCGATATTTACATGAGAAAATCGCGAAAAACTGTGAAAAAATCGCAAAAAATAGTTAAATTACACCCTCGGAATGGATTCTTTTCGAGCTACCACATTCTCTTCTACACCATTCGATCGTTAATACTTTAGGCGCTGCGCTACGAGCGCTTGAAGTTTGACTATTTTCGCCCTATACTCACCCCTATTTCACGCCTTTTGCCCCAACTTCGAATGGCGTTCTCTCGAAAACTATGCGTTCCACATCCGAACCGATATGTTCCACGTAATTACCGGTCCAAATATGTATATTCTGACGCAATATAACTTCGAAATTCGAACATTAATGACGAAAATTTCGTTAAAAATCCAGATTTTCGTTTTGTGCCAAATTTCAAATCGCCATTGCTGCTTTATTTATGTTTCGATCGCGATCGAATAGACTTTTCTATACGCAGATTTTTCCTAGGAATCGAATGGAACAAGAACGATCGAGCTATCTGTAATAGTTTTCGTGCTAGAACGAAATTATGCTAATTTTAGGTAAGAATTTTCTTCAAACTTCAAACTACCATATCTCCGGAACGGTAAGAACTAGGAACCTGCGGTTTGTTTTACTTTAATCAGCTCCTCGAGTACTTCAAGCCTACCGAGTTTGAACTAGCTAGCGCAATCGGTAGTATGCTATCTCGAAAAACTGACAAAATTTCGATGCTTTTCTTGGACAAAAATATTAGATCTAATGATGTCTCTGTGTGAGAGTACGCGAAATGTACTCGATACGCAACAAATAGGAATTTCTTGACAATGATCTTTATTCATATAACCAGTTCAAAGCAAAAATATCCTTTATGATCCAATTTAACATTTCTGTGAATAATGTATATGGATATATTAGAAATCAAATATTCATAAATTCAATTATAAAGAATATATTTTAAATACACTAGATGGCAATAAAGGTGATTGCAAGGACTGTGGTGTAATTTACTGACACAAATATCACATCGGTAAACTCCTCACCACACAATTGTTTATAATAAAATCGGTGACACGTGTTTCGCTAGCTCGAGGCAAGCATCTTGAACAACCGTATAAACCGATTTTATTATAAACAATTGTGTGGCGAGGAGTGTACCGATGTGATATTTGTGTCACTAGATGGCAGGACGTAGGAGACGTCCTATCAAATCTGGCTGAATAACATATTATTATATGTCATACGTTATTTTTCATCAAGGATGCAACGCCAAGACATATTATTGCCGCCAAATATGCAAATCTTTCTTTGGGAGTGTAAGGGATGAATTTTAGTAAAGATAACTTGATTACGTGAAGATGATAAAATAAAACACTGTAAGTTAGTTTGAATACAAACCACCTGGAACGGTTCTGGCTAGCGCCACCTATTGATAGATGGAGGATATAGCAAACAATTATTATCAAGTTTTGATAAAAGAGTGGACGACGTGTTTCCGTTAAGTAGTGTAAATCCGACTGACGCTGTCACTAGTTGGAAGTTTAATATTCAATGATAACTTATCATTGATATCATTGATAAGTTATCATTAGAGTTTATTTAAAAGGTAGATGACGTGAATCATTAACCCAGTAAACTTTCTTTTAATTTCGCGACTAGTTTAAGTTGGTAGTTCCGGCAATAGTGAACATAATCGCATGCATTGTGCTTAAAAATTGTCGAGTATGTCCACTATTGCCGGAACTATCAACTCAAACTATCCGCGAAATTTAAAACATGTTTACTGGCTGTCACTTCGAATTTTATTATTCAATGATAAGTTGTCATTGATAAGTTATCATTGAATAATAAAATTCGGAGGAGTGACAGCGTCAATCCGATTTACACTATTCAATGATAACACGTCATCCACCTTTGTAACAAACTCTATTTGTTATAGATATTACGATTATTAATGCTGTTAATTTGAGAAATTTGTTATTTTTTAATATTTTTATCACACATTAGGATATTTGGTCGTTCGGGACTAAATGGGGAATATGAAAAGATGGTCAGTTGGGAATTTATAATTGGAGTTGCTCAATTTGCGCCAACACTACTACAATTATCTGATACGACTGTACTAGAGTAGCAACAATGCGGTATACGAATACAGAATACATAATAATTTCTATATTATGGAGCCATCTGCATTCGCATAGCGCAATGTTGCTGTTCTAGACAGTCGTATCAGATAGTTGTAGTACCGTTGCCGCAAATTGAGCAACTCAATTTATAAATTCAAAGAAGAGGCGCGAGTCGTAGACTACATCCCTTGCAATATCAAGTGAAGTAGAGGAATTTGATGGAGAGCGTGAAAGGGGAACGTTGAAGAACTGGAATATGGGAATATTTTCAACATTTTTGCGGCCTTAGGTTCACATAAAAAAAACGATCAAACTAACTTGGGATGGAAAATATGAAATGGGATTAAGATACTCGAGGCCGAAGATGGAAATATTAGGTTTTGAAAGTCGATTTCGGCCCTTCAATCTTGTTGCTAGCGTTTGATAGAGGGTACTGCTTGATAAAATTTATATTTGTGTAATCTGAATTACCTATTTAAAAAACTAGGGATTGAATATATTTTAATTTAAAATTAAAAGAACGCTCTCCGCGTATTTTGCTTGGCAGCTATAAAAAGTGGCAATCGCCAATTGCAGCAGCTTAAATGCTTATTTCCAGTTGTTAAGGTCTCCCCTTTGTAATGCATCACGCTGTATTTGAGCTTAGAGCTGTTCTGGCACTCGAATGCCGTTCCAATCATTGACTTCCTTCTTATGTATTACGTTATACATACACACGCATACATTTTTTCCCCGGTCCGTATTCCCTGAAGTTTTTTTAATTCTGTCAATTGCAGTTGTTCTGAATTATAGGGCATTATACGATTTTTCCCGTCGAGTCGCTTCTTGGCGTATGTTAGTTAATGTGAACGCGACGAAAGCGGGATCGGGGATTGGAAACTGTCGTTATTGATTAATTAAATTAGTATCGGATGGCGAGATTTGAAAATTATTTTGAAAATAGGAACGAGGGAATTATTGCTTTTACGATCTCGAAAATGCGACGGTATAAAGCGAGGTGCGATATAAGATGCTAACACGCCAGTAACAGTTGTCGCGAATAGCTTAAATTTTTAATAAAAACGTGTAATACACGCGGGACAAGTACGTCGAAAGGTACACGATTCCGGATGTGCCCCGAGTCGATCGTATGCAAAATCGTGTCGAAGGGGATATCATGTAATGGATATAAACAAACCTAAACTGTAACATGTGGTTTGAAGTGGTGCTTTTCGTAAAGTTGTCAGCGGGCATATGGTGGTAACGGCTTCGACTTGCGGGGCATTCCAAATGAGGACTCTTGACATATCTGTAATGATTATATGATGAGCGTGTCAATGTCATAATAGATTCGTTTCGGGTTAAATTGAATGTAAAAATTGGACACCTTGTATATAAAATCCCTAAACGTGGTACTTCTTACATGTTTTATGAGCAGAGGAGGGATTATATGTCTTTTCCATATCGATGACCATCGACGGTACAATTGAACGCTTTAAGATCTACACGAATTAGGGCAACTAAAAGCGTTTAGCACTAATTTAATTTTACGTATTTAGAATATTTTGGCTTTTTTCCACATATTTTTGTAATAATTCGACACAATTTTCCGTTTGAAAATCGCGTTATTTTTATAGAATATATAGTAGACGATTTTCTGGGAAATCTACATTGTACGATTACCGATGTTTCCCTAAATATAATAAAATAAATATTACTTACATAGGGATTAATGCTTTTCCCAAGAAATTTATGTTTCTACATTTTTCTAAAAACTATTAATTGCTTTTAAACTTCCAAACGAAATATCATGTTCAATACCGAAGAGCAAAGATTATTTTGTTACGGTTTCTAAGAATGAAAATCGGAAATTAAACGAATAAAGGTGAGTTCTAATTGGTTAACAATAATTAGGTAGACGGTGTATACGTTTCAGCATTTATCGTTTAAAAATCATTTACAAACTCCGAATAAAGTGGAGTGTTACCGAGCGTTATCCAAAAATGCCAAAAGGGGAAAGCGATTCAGTAGCCTCCTGGATCAAGACCGTTCCAGAACTACTTTTGAGCGAAGAAAAGTATTCTGGAAACCGTGCGTGGCTAACCTTACACATCAATTTTATTTTATTTATTTAATTCAAATTACATGTTTATTTTGTAAATTCTAGTCTGCCACACCATTGGTCCAAGAACTTGCTTTGGATTGCTGAATAAAATTATGTTCATTAATAAGAATATTTTCCTTTAATTTCAAAATAATTTTCTTATTTCATATCTAAAAGGGTGTACCTGTACGTTATCTACAATAATTTTCTTCTTCTATTGATTCCATGTCTCACATCTCTCGATTGACCTTCATAAACGAAAGTTAGAGAAAATGAGACGATCAAAATTAGTGCAAATGTCTGTAGGTCAATCCAGGTTCATCTTCATCTCCAAAAGATCAGAGTGAACAACAAGTATTTAAGTCGGAATTAACTAAAGCTATGCTTTCTGCTAATATCCCACTTTATAAGTTACAAAACCAAAATTTGGTTGTTTAAATAACAATACTCCTGGTAAATCCTATTTGACTTCGGGTAAACAAATTGAAACAACATACCATGTAACAATGGTTAGGTTTATTGATGAAACTTTCCTGATTTTTTCTTTTCCGAGTTTCCCGACATGGTTCCAACTAATAAAATTGTGCTCAAGCTTTCCGATGAAGTTTTATATTCCAATTTAATTCACGTGACGTGTTTAGCACACGGTTTAAACAGGGTGGCGGAAAATATTAAAATTTCATTTCCTTTTTAGTCAATAATTTAATTAGTAAGGTAAAGGAAATATTTTTTAAATCTCCTGTGAGGATTTAGTGTTACAGAGAAAAATTACCTAATACTCCTTTGCCACCGGAACCATGCTTGTGGTTATTCACAAGATGGGGTACATGGTTGCAAGCTGCCAGTTTTTATGCAGAAAATTTTGGCCTTATTAAAGACCTTAGTTTAAGTTTTGAAGAGGACGATATTGGTGCAATTTCAGAGTGCAAATCAATTTTAGAAAATAATTCACTGCACCATGAATTTTGCTTCATTAGATCAAATTGTGATTTCGTTCGTAAAACTATGGTTATTCTTAAAAGTGAATCACTCCCGTTACAAGAGTCTCCTCATTTGATTGATGAATTTAAGGAGAAACTTCCTGGAAAAACAGGACAATTAACCCTCCTGCATTCCTTCAAACCTGAACTCACCTTTGGTCCTTTTGGGTCTATTTGACCCAGCTATTAAAATATGAGTAAAAACTTCGACAGTAGTTATATCATTTGTAAACACAAATTCTGAATGTAAAACTGGTTTCTTTGTCATATCTAGAATTATAGGCGGTAACAATGCTTTATTTTTTCTGACGGTTCCTACTAAAGTAATGTTCTTGGAAAGTAGCTTTAGAGCAAGATTATACGTTGTAAAAAATTATCGCATGTAACTGTTATGCCTTTTGGAGGTGAATCTGATAAGGTAAATACTACTCGTTCACCTAAATGATAAAAAACGTATAAAATGTAATGTAATGCTTCAAAATTTTACCTTGATTCTTTTCTGGCCGAGTATTTCTATCTCTTCCTGTATAAACTTCCGATTTCCATGCATATTTACTTTTAAAACCACGTAGGGCTCAAATGTTTATGCCATATTTGGCCGGTTTTGATGCTATATATTGCCGGAAACTAAAACGACCACGGTATGGAACCAGCTGTTCATCTACAGTCACGTTCTCATGTGTGTTATAACATATCCTGAGGTGACTACACCACTTGTCCCAAATTTCTAGGAGCCAATTTGTCACGAAGTCTTCTTTCTTCTCTGTCTTCAGACTTATCAAATCTAAGACACCTCGAAATGCTTGAAAACCGTTTGAGATTGATAGCCGCTCGACAAATTAGCCTGTCGTTTTTTTCTCCCCATAAGCTTATCAGACGTTCACCATGAGATTTGAGAACACCAGCTATTATTTGCAAACCCAAATATGCTTCAAGCTCTATAATGTCTAATTTTTCCCAACTACTTCCAATCCCTTCAGATTAGTCGACTCCAACACAATATTTTTATACTTACTAGATATAAATGGCTGATATGAAGATTTTATGTCTGTAACCTTGGAAGTAGCACTTCTGGTTGGTCCCGGCTTGTTTTTTGATGTTCTCCCAGTCTGACAAGGTGGCTGGCCTTGCCAAAGAATACTTTGGTCTTTGGACAAGTATAACGAGGGACTATTAGAGTCTTCTATGGCTGTATCTTCAAATGTTATACTATTTATGCTTATGTTTGACGAGGAATATGAATCGTTTTCTTCATCAGGTTCGAAATTTTCGTCGCAATCGCTCTCATCAAATATGTCGTCGTCATCGTTATTCATAATTTCTTGCAATTGGCGATCACTAAGAATCTCAAAATAATACACATATGATCATGTGTGAACTATATAGTAGGTATACACTTGAAAATTCACTTCACAAAACTTACTTTTCTTTTCAGTGCCATTTCGCAAAATATAATAAAACTTTACGTAAGCCACTATTCTATTTTTTATTCAAATTTAAATGTTGTTACCACATCAATATGAGGCCGTTTGAAGTTACCATATGAATGCGCATGCGAAACTAAAAAAAAACGACAAATTCTTCATTTTGCAAACCAAAGTTATGTTGGGTCCAATTGACCCGATAAGTGCATGTAAATAAAATTTTTCATATAGACGGAAAACAAAAAGCTCCTTTTTAGTATTTTGTTGCTGAATGGTTCTTCGTATTTCCGTTTAGGATAAATAAAAATTTCGTGACGAACCTGTATCATTCGAGTAAAAAAGTGAATTTAAAAATAAAATCGGGTCAATTTGACCCAAGGAATGCAGAAGGGTTAATAAATAAAAAATTAATGATATTTTAAAAAGAAATAACGATTTAAATTTGTTGCAACAAGCAAACCAATTCTCCGTGGCGATTTTGATGTGGAAACCGATTGAAATCCGGAAGTTGTTAATCTTTTAAAATATGCACCAACCACATCAGTTGACATCAAACGAATTTTTCAAGGTACAAATCGCTAATAACGGATAGGAGACATAATTTAACTATTGAAAATATTGAAAAACATTTGATTGTGAATTGTTTTTACAGTAAGGAATGTAATGTTTAATGTAGAAACGTAAGTGCTATTTAATATATATATATATATTTTAGGAATATTTTCTATATATTTTGTTCATATTTAACCTTCCTATACTCACGCATACGGTCTGTGAGACCGATTTATATAGTATAGTATACGTGTCTTATTTTTACGTGAGTATAGGAAGGTTAAGACATATATGTGTACATATTTTAGTCAGATCTCGAACTTATACTCCGATCTCTGTTTATGAGGAGACTAATTGAAATCACATAGCAAGGCGTCCGGTCCTCATTGACAACAGGGCGCCCGACCCCTTGCTGATAAGAACCCGATCGTTCGGCACCAAGCGCACATGCGTTTCTAAGAGACTTCTTGTTATACTAGATTACCTCTTAATCTTGAAATCTCAGTCAATTTGTTAAGACCGGGATCTTATCCGTATGAGATGTTTTATCAACGTTACTAAATTGCTTAATCAGCGTATAAATAAACATGTATTGGCCCTGTCTGAAAGTTCCATCGCATTTTCGAATTCGGAATTAGAACTTCCAAATCGATTAATTCTTAAAATCCGTCCTTCCGACTTCCTTCTTTAAGGAAACATAAAAACGGGGTGTTGTGACGTCGTGACTTTTACATGGGGGTGACATTAAGACCGGCAGTGAGGGGTTTAGTGTTTTAAAGAATAATGGTGAAATATTCTTCTGGAGGAGTATAAAAAATCAGACTTGCAAATTTCCAATGTCACCCTCTCGCAGATCGTAAAGACATTAGCCTCTTACATTTACACTCCCCTAGGTAGGTGAAAAGAAACATTTGTACTATAAATAGTTGTTTGCATTCCTTGAATTTTAAATTGCGACTGTTATAATACGGTTTAATTAACTATTAGGGGGCGATCTTAACATAAAAGGGAGAGTCGGAAATTTAATGCAATTGCATTAACTTTTTTGTAACTTCTACATAAAAGAACGCTGACTTCCATTACACATATGTACGAGGTATGTCAATAAAGTCATGAAACCGATTTTTCTATCACTTGTTTTCTTCCAATAAGGTTACAATTCAACATTGTCGCCTTCAAAGGAACTGCCAGCGCTGAAGACATTTCTTGCACTCCTCCTAGAAGGAACTTAAATACTGGAATAGCCTTCAGGGGCGTCCGTAGAGGAGGGCAAACGGAGCACTTGCCCTCCTCTGGAATCTAGTAAAAATTCCACAAAGTGTAATGGCCATTGTGATGAAAAGTAAGATTGTTGCACCCCTTAACCCTTCGTATACATACCTCAGGAAAATCCAGGGCCATACACACGGAGTCCAATGGACCCCATCGATTTTTGAATGCTTATTATAAGAAAACTATTCATCCGATTTGAATGAAACAAACGCGAAAACGTAGCTCAAACTATCTAGAATGCGATAGGATCACAATAAAACATTTGAAGAGAAATTAAGGTTCTCAAAAATGTACGGAAATGAGAGAAGTCGTGTTGATTGAGACAGTTGGCGGTGGGGTCCACTGGACCCCTAGTGTATCCGAAGAGTTAACCATGGCACGGCAATTTTATTCCACTATTCATACTGCAATACTTTGTGGGCAATCTTAGCTGACGTAACCGCAGATATTGCTGGAATAGAGCAGAGGTCTGTGAAGTTGGCACCGCAAAATAGGAAAAACACCTTGGAAATTACATATTTTTTGACCATATTTTAACCATGATTGACAACGAAATAGTTTTGTTTGACCACCCTCCATTATCGAGAAATTTTTTTCAAACATCAATAATCGATGATAAGGTATCCCTCGCGTGCAGCAAAATCGCTTGACCACGTTTGACCACTGCTTAGAATTTTGGTAAAATCCAATAAACATTATTTATTCATAAAAATTGGTTGCCAAAATGGATATTTTCGGATAGTCACAAGCGTTTAGGTAATCATTTGACGATATTTGAGCACATCATGAATTTTTAGTTAAAACTACCAGAAATTATTTATTTATTGAAAAAGATTATTCAATGTAGATATTCAAGGATTTAAAGTCAAAACCGTATAGAAAATCATTTGAGCAGGTTTGACCATCGCTTGAAATTTCATTAGGGCCCAACAGAAATTAGTTATATACCAAAATCATTTACCAAAGTTATGTCTTTCAGAATGAAAGTCGATACTGGGTGGAACAACGTTTGACCATGAATTTTTATCCTGATCTATAAAAATCATGTATTCCTAACAATTGTTCAACCAAGTAGATGTTTTAAGTCTGAAAATCGATACTGAGCGGAAAAACGTTGGAACATGTTTAACCACCTCGTGAAATTATTTGCTTTTACCGCTTTCACCGCCTTCTTTTTTCATAGTTGACCTCGCCTGTCGACTATCCGTTTCTGAATTCCACTAAATATTCGATTATTTTCAATTATTACTCAACGTTACGATATATTTGACACCAAAAATTTCATGTGGTGGTCAAACGTAGTCAAACGATTTTCTGTACAGTATCGACCTTCGAACCTAAAATATCTACTTGGTTGAACAATTGTTAGGAACACATGACTTTTATACATCAGGATAAAAATTCATGAGGTGGTCTAACATGGTCAAACGTTGTTATTAATTCTGAAAAAAAAAAACTTTGGTAAATAATCTTGGTATATAAATAATTTCTTTTATGCCCTAATGAAATTTCAAGCGATGGTCAAACGTGGTCAAACGATTTTTCTACGATTTTGACTTTAAATCCTTGAATGTCTACAGTGAATAACCTTTTTCAATAAATAAATAATTTCTGTTACTCTTAATTAAAAATTCATGAGGTGATCAAACGATTACCTAAACGGCTTTGACTACCAAGCTGAAAATATTCACTTTGGCAAACAATTTTTATGAATAAATAATGTTTATTGAATTTTATCAAAATTCTAGGCAGTGGTCAAACGAGTTGCTACACGCGAGGGATATTTTTTCAAAAAAATTTTTCTCGATAATGATGGGTGGTCAAACAAAACTATTTTCTGGTCAAACATGATCAAAAAATGGGCAAACAAATATGTCATTTCCAAGGATTTTTCTATTTTGCGGTGCCAACTTCACATATCTATAGAGCAGCTTTCACTTGGTATTAGATTTGTTGACGACAATAAAAACTAAGAGAAGATCTTTTGGCTGGAAAAGTATCACCCGAACGCTTTAGGATGCGAAAAGACGGCCGAAACGTCACCGGAAACCGCCTGAATTCCGTTCTTGTCCGTAATTTGACGCGAAGAACACGATGATGCTGTGGAAATTCACCTCCGATTAAAATAAAGAATTCGAAATTTCAGGATGAGGAACTTAAACGTCTTGAACGTCGACCCGTAGAAGACGATGATCCTGTCAAAATTCACCTCCAATCGAAAGAGAAATTCCAAATTTCTGGATGAAGAACTTAGGCTGAAGTGACCCGAAATTTTGGGATGTGAAAAGAGGTCTTAAACGTCGATGGAGAGCGCTGGAATTCTGTACTAGTTCTAAGTCGATCGGTAGAAGACGAGGGCACTATCGAAACTCACCTCCGATAAAAAAGAAGAATTCGAAATTTCAGGATGAGGAACTTAAACGTCTTGAACGTCGACCCGTAGAAGACGATGATCCTGTCAAAATTCACCTCCAATCGAAAGAGAAATTCAAAATTTCTGGATGAAGAACTTAGGCCGAAGTCACCCGAAACTTTGGTATGTGAAAAGAGGTCTTAAACGTCGACGGAGAGCGCTGGAATTCCGTACTGGTTCTAAGTCGATCCGTAGAAGACGAGGGCACTATCGAAACTCACCTCCGATAAAAAAGATTTCGAAATTTCAGGATGAGGAACTTAAACGTCTTGAACGTCGACCCGTAGAAGACGATGATCCTGTCAAAATTCACCTCCAATCGAAAGAGAAATTCCAAATTTCTGGATGAAGAACTTAGGCCGAAGTCACCCGAAACTTTGGGATGTGAAAAGAGGTCTTAAACGTCGACGGAGAGCGCTGGAATTCCGTACTGGTCCTAGGTCGATCCGTAGAAGACGAGGGCACTATCGAAATTCACCTCCGATAAAAAGAAGAATTCGAAATTTCAGGATGAGGAACTTAAACGTCTTGAACGTCGACCCGTAGAAGACGATGATCCTGTCAAAATTCACCTCCAATCGAAAGAGAAATTCAAAATTTCTGGATGAAGAACTTAGGCCGAAGTCACCCGAAACTTTGGTATGTGAAAAGAGGTCTTAAACGTCGACGGAGAGCGCTGGAATTCCGTACTGGTTCTAAGTCGATCCGTAGAAGACGAGGGCACTATCGAAACTCACCTCCGATAAAAAAGATTTCGAAATTTCAGGATGAGGAACTTAAACGTCTTGAACGTCGACCCGTAGAAGACGATGATCCTGTCAAAATTCACCTCCAATCGAAAGAGAAATTCCAAATTTCTGGATGAAGAACTTAGGCCGAAGTCACCCGAAACTTTGGGATGTGAAAAGAGGTCTTAAACGTCGACGGAGAGCGCTGGAATTCCGTACTGGTCCTAGGTCGATCCGTAGAAGACGAGGGCACTATCGAAATTCACCTCCGATAAAAAAGAAGAATTCGAAATTTCAGGATGAGGAACTTAAACGTCTTGAACGTCGACCCGTAGAAGACGATGATCCTGTCAAAATTCACCTCCAATCGAAAGAGAAATTCAAAATTTCTGGATGAAGAACTTAGGCCGAAGTCACCCGAAACTTTGGTATGTGAAAAGAGGTCTTAAACGTCGACGGAGAGCGCTGGAATTCCGTACTGGTTCTAAGTCGATCCGTAGAAGACGAGGGCACTATCGAAACTCACCTCCGATAAAAAAGATTTCGAAATTTCAGGATGAGGAACTTAAACGTCTTGAACGTCGACCCGTAGAAGACGATGATCCTGTCAAAATTCACCTCCAATCGAAAGAGAAATTCCAAATTTCTGGATGAAGAACTTAGGCTGAAGTGACCCGAAATTTTGGGATGTGAAAAGAGGTCTTAAACGTCGATGGAGAGCGCTGGAACTCCGTAGTGGTTCTAAGTCGATCCGTAGAAGACGAGGCCACTATCGAAATTCACCCTCCGAGAAAAAGAAGAATTCGAAACTTCAGGATAAGGAACTTAAAGGTCTTAAATGTGGACCCGTAGAAGACGATGATCCTGTCAAAATTCACCTCCAATCGAAAGAGAAATTCAAAATTTCTGGATGAAGAACTTACGCTGAAGTGACCCGAAACTTTGGGATGCGAAAAGGGATCTTAAATGTGGTTGAAATTCCACTATTTGGTCGTAATTTTCAGACTTGTAATTACCAAGAAAATTTTGCAAAACTTCAACAAACGAAGACCATGCGTTGGACTCAATTTCGGTCATTAATTCTGTGATGTGTGGGTCTTTCATAAGTTGCCTTATCTGAGGTCCATCAAATATTTCTGCTTTTAATTTTTCATTACTGATTGCTGGGAATTGATTTGCCAAGCATTGAAAACAAAGACCATTTTGATCTAAGCCTTTCACAAATTGTTTCGTTAGCCCTAGTTTAATGTGCAAGGGAGGTACAATTATTTTTTCTCGTTCCACTAATGCTTTATTAATAACATTGACTTTTCCCTCTGCTAGAGCGTCCCTGTTGGGCCAATTTCTTTTTATCCAATGTTGATCTTCCGCTCTGCTGACCCAAAGACACATAAAAATAAGGATATTTAGTATATCCACATTGCTATCCTAAAAGGAAATTTATCATTGTTAGATCAATACATATCATCCAACCATTTGTGTAATAGTCAATTTTTTTCAGAAGTAGAGATATTGTTTTATAATCCTCTTTCATTTTTGAATGTCCAATGGAATATCAAATTGGAATACTTCCGTATTTGTTTCCCTTGTGTATAAGGACACACTTCAGACCTCTTTTGAAATTATCTGTAAAAAGTCGCCAATCAGTTGATGTGTACTCTGAATACTCTGATATATCCGTTCCTTTTTGTAATAGTCCCTTTATGGCGTTGCAACATACCAAGTTATCTTCCTGAGAATAAAATGGCAGAAAATCTTTTTCTCTTTTACGTAATACGTAATTTTTGTTTCCGGAAAAAGATTTCTTTCATTAAGTCTAGAAGCAAGCAACTCCCAGGGCTCCTTTGAAAGGTTGAAATCTCTAATAAGGTAATTTAATCCTTCCTGGGTAAACCTTTCTGGGCATGTTGAGTCTCCTTCAAGGTTCACAAGAAGATATTTCATCAACCCAGTCTGGTGATATATGTAGGTTACTAAATATTGGAACTGGTATTTCTTCTGAATGTGGAATGGGTCTTCTCGCTGAATCCAAATTGGGATATGTCCACTTATATCGATTATTCCGATTAATGCCCTTTATATTCAAAAGTAACAATCGCCAAAATGTTTTCTTGCTTCCCTCCATACCATTGGATCCCAAAATTTCAAACACTTTCTTTATCCTTTTGTCCACTGGCGCAGATTTTCAATACATGATTTGCAAGTAACATGTGGCGCCCAAAGTTTATCCTGATCTCCTAGATATACACCAAAATAGGCCACGTAAGCCTTTTCCACAAACTCACAAATTGGTTTCTTACTCTCTCTTAATATGTATTCGCCACATATATAGCAGAAGACGTCTGGATGATTAAAACAACTACGTCTGCTGGTAGGAGCCATGATTTTAATAACACTTCTCGAACAAATACTTTTGCAAGAAAGCTCAAGTTTAAACTGAATCAAGGGTTGACACGTAGATATCTATTTATGGAGATATTATTGGAAAGTAAACCTTAAAGACCTTCCTTGAAAACTTTATTGCATAAACTATACACATTAAAGCCGGTATTCTTGGAAACGATTGGAGGTAATCAGGGAATTTAAGATGATAAATAAATAGTTTCTTACCTAGAAAGATTAGGGAAGTAACAACTGTAATAAACAACTAGAATTGAAAGGAAGGTCTGTTCAGAAGGTTTATTGTAGCAATATGAATGCATATGAAATATTTAATTTTTGTCTATCTCAACAACTAGGGCTGATACAAGAAACATAATGGTATTTTTGGAATCAGAGTTCTTGAAATATTTAAAATAAAGCAAAAAATGCTTTTTCTTTGTCGGGCTGTGTTATAGGGAGTATGGCGAAATTCGGGGATGAGCGAATAAGTGGATTTGAAAACTGCACTTCAGTTAATGATCTCTCATGCATCCTAATTCAATGTCTAAGAAATCGTTAATCTTTCGAAAGATACGAGTGTACAAACTCATACAAACGAAGTGATTTATTAGAATTTATTTCAGTGTGAATCCGCCGTCTTGGTGGGAAGTAAATAATGTTCATAATTAATCTGTAATACCGAAATCGGCTTGGTCGGGCGCAATATAGAATAAATTACAGGAAACTTTTTTAAGTGATTATGAAGTGTCCAAACAAATTGTAGAAAATAAATATAGCCATCATAAACGCATATGCGTGTCCGATCCCTAAACAAATGAGTCGGGTTTTGTAAAAACAGGTGCTTCTCTACACGTTAATATTTGACATTAACAAACATAAAGTGCTAAATGTAGCTCTATTAACCAAACTCGTTTCGTACGACAGATGAGACCGTCGTAACGCAGCGCTTACACCGGGAGAGCCTTCGGTTCGTACGCGCGCTCGTAATGTCGCATTTTAATTTAAAAAACGACGTTCACCTAAAAAAAAAAAAGAATGATATTAAGGTTTATCGCGATTTAATGTTTTGTATTAATTTGTAGTAAATCGTGCCGGGATGACTTTGATAAATCGAAAATAGAGGCGGCGCGTTTGCACTTTTAGAATTTCCTCGCCTCTACTCGTGTACCCGGATATTGCTGCCAATCTCAAAGGAGATCTACGATTAGATGTCGTACAATAGTCCCCGAAACGGATTTAATAAAGCACTCTCCGATTGTCCGATATCTTCATCATTGCTCCACTTGATTCCAGAAACAAGCTCTATTGATATGCATTAGACCTTTGCTCTGTCACTGCTCCGCTGCTCACATTCAACTAACACTCATTTTTTCCCCTATTTTCACTTTCAACGCTGCCGGTGCTTTCACTCGATATATCAATATCTTTCTTCTATGAGGAGGCTTTCTTTTCTAAAAGGTCTCCCAACACGTACAGGCATGTTAAAAATTTTACTTCAAAGTACGAATAGACTAAATATAGTTCTCATTGTTAGTCGTACTCTCATATCTCATAAATAGAGTCAGCTCACAGGGGACGAATATGTAAGCGTTACAAATGGGAGTCACTGTGGGCTTGTATTACTAATATTAAATCATCTTCCACTCGCAAAAATTTTATTATTCTATATTATTTATCTTACAAATTGAAGACAGATAATGAGGAAACAAATGAGAGATATGGAGAAGAGAATGTACAAAATGAAGAAGACAATATCAAAGAATAATGTGGTGATGATAGGAATGAAGCTACCGACGGAAGACAAGCGTGATATGAAGATACGATTAGAGAATTTTATGACAAGCACAATGCAGGTAAACGTAAATATAAAGGACGTGATAAACATGGGAGAAGCAGTATACAAGGTGTAGTTGGAAAGTGCTAGGGCTAAAGACGCAGTGATGAAAAATAAGAGTAAACTTAGACAAATAAAGGAGAGAATATATATAGACAACGAGTTAACAAAAGGCGAACAAGAAATATAGAGGGAGATAAAGAGAAAAAGACGGGAAAAAGTAAAGATGGGATACCAAAGAATTACGATTGACGGAAGGGAATATAGATGGGGTAGAGAGAAAGGGGCACTGCTTGAGGGGGGACAGGAAAACGAGGGCAGAAACTCAAAAAGCTAAAAAGAAGAAGAAAGAGCGGAAGAACGAGGACGACCATGGCAAACGAGATGGAAACGGAAAAGGAAAGGAAATTGGAGAAGGTTAACTTAAGTAGAAAATTGGGAAAGGACAAGGAGAAAAAGTATTTAGATTAGGAACATGGAATATTAGAAGTTTGAACGGTAAAGAAATAGAAATTGTAGAGGAATTTGAAAAAGCAGCACTGGATGTATTGATATATATATATATATATATATATATATAATATTAAGTTAAAACCCCTTTTTCTTCTTAATTTTTTACTTTTCTACCTTTCGGTGTAATGTGTTAAATTGAAGCTATCGGCACAAAATAGCTGCAAGACCAAAGACAACATACCAACATGTTCATATATTATTTCTTTGGTCAACTTGAAAATGTTATCAACGCTACTGGCGGTGCTTGGCTTGGGGAAAACAATATATAACGTATCCGTTAGAAGTTTTGCGATATTTTATATATAAAGGCGATTTATTAATGCCAAATAAATCGTTCTTTGATGACTCAACTGGACAACAACACATGTAGCTATACGTCAGGACATATTAAAATCAATAAAATATTACTCTTCGCGTTATAATTCGAGAGAAAAAAGGGAATCCAATATTGTTGATAGTTTTACATAAAAAACGTATTACGTTGATTCTAATACGGGGCGACCGCATGGGGGACATGTGGTCATCCCGGATTAAAAAAGTTAAGGGCGGCAATCAAAGCTCGATTTAATGCGGTAGTGGACACACAGCATATGCGTTTTATTTTATATTTTGACAAACAGGACATTAGAGAAATAGATTCCGTCTTACTTACCCGCGTCTAAATATTTATGAGGGTTGGCGGGGGCGGTTTTGAAACGACGGATCTAATAAGGAGACCGTAAAATATTCATGAACCACAAGAAGAGCGCAACACTTTGATTTTTACCCTCGCAGAATATAATAGTTAATGCGTATATGATAACAACAAGATGGGGATCTGTTCTAATCAAAATGCATAGCTTACGCCTAGGATGTACCCCCGCCGATCCGATGTAAGCCGAGGTGAAGATTTTAAAAAGAAATTGCCCTGATCTACTTAAGTAAATTTGTTCGCGAAAAGCTTTTTAATTGTAACCGGGTGCAAGAAAAATAAAAGGCATTAATTAAAGATTAATTAAGAAATTGCCAAAAAAGAGAGCCCGTGTTTGCCATAAATCTATATACTCATTATCGGACGTGTCTGTTTAATTGAAATCTCTTGTTTCTGCCGGCAATGCTGTAAGTTAAGCAACAATTATATCTACCTGTAGAAAACGAGTTTCGGTGTGAAGCGATTTAGTACGTTTGAAATAATTTTTCATTCGCACGGACATCACCAGAGAGAAATTAAACGCTACAAATTAAAATATCCTTCGAAATTAATTAAATTAGAATCGTCGAAGGAATCGCAATTACGTTTATTCTATTCCAAATCAAAGAATGTAAGGTTTTATCTCGGATCGATGGTGCAAGTTTTGATTTCTATACAAAAACACTTTATTTAGTTGCTTTTAAATAAAACACAACTTTCCATGAAACTAGATAATGTATAGCTCTCCTTTAACCTTCCTATACTCACGTCAAAATGGAAGACGTATACTATACTATATAAGTCGGTCTCACAGACCGTATGCGTGAGTTAGGAAGGTTAACAATGGCCTTTCCAAATTCCCAGTCACACTCACGACAAAGTGAGCAGCTGTTTCCGATGCAAATTGTGGTCAACAATCTAATGAAACAATACCGAGCATGCTTATCACCAATAGTATTCATGTATCAGCCAAAAAATTGAGCCTTTTCTCCATTTTCGATTGCGATTTTTCCTGAACGGCAAGTCAAAAAGACCTTCGGTTTACTTGGTTTGCGATTTCTTCCTCAAAGTGGCTGCACCTTATATTAAAATGATAAAACGCTTTAGGAAACCCCAAGCACAAAATAACGTTCAAGTTCGTCAAGGAATTTTTCATCGAATAAGCCCAAAATCGCATATTTCATTCTGGGCAAAATTTCAAAAAACCGCTCTCCCTGTCCTACTTATGCCGAGATCGTGACCGAATACGTTTCCCCATATACAAAGAGTTGCTAGGAATTGAATGAAACAAGAACGAAATTGTCGCCTGTAATAATTTTCATGTAACAGCCAAAAAATTGATTTTCCTCTCAATTTCGGATCGCGATTATTCCGGAACGGCAGGTCAAAACGACCTTCAGTTGGCTTGGTTTGCGATTTCTCTCTAAAAGTGGGTGCTCATTGTATCTAAACGATGGGACGTTATAGGAAACCACAAGTGCCAAATAACGTTCAAGTTCGCCAAGGAATTTTTCATCGAATAAGCCTAAAATCGCATTCTGGGCAAAATTTCAAAAACCGCTCTCCCTGCTCTACTTACGTCCAGATCGTGACCGAATACGTTTCCCCATGTACAAAGAGTTCTTAGAAATTGAATGAAACAAGAACGAAATTGTCACCTTTAATAATTTTCATGTAACAGCCAAGAAATTGATTTTCCTCTCAATTTCGGATGGCGATTATTCCGGAACGGCAGGTCAAAACGACCTTCAGTTGGCTTGGTTTGCGATTTCTCTCTAAAAGTGGGTGCTCCTTGTATCTAAACGATGGGACGTTTTAGGAAACCACAAGTGCAAAATAACGTTCAAGTTCGCCAAGGAATTTTTCATCGAATAAGCCCAAAATCGCATATTTCATTCTGGGCAAAATTTCAAAAACCGCTCTCCCCGCTCTACGTATGCCCAGATCGTGACCGAATCAGTTTCCCCAAATGCAAATAGAAAGAACAAAGAACGAAACTGTCATCTCTAATAGTTTTCATGGAATACCCAAAGAAATATTCTTTTGCTCAATTCTCGAGCTTCGTTTTTATCCATAATTAAAAACACAAAAGGTAATTAACTTAGAAGCTTGTCAAAACCAGACTGATCGATTTAGCATTTGCAGTCAATTGATATAAAAGAGCTGCCAACACAACAAACTCAAGTACTTGGAAAAATAGCAAGCAGCAATTTCGGAAACTTCTCCAACTACCCTCGTATTTATGTGCATATTTCAAATCGTACCAGGATAAACCAGGACTACACTACATTATTCCTCCGTTGTCCACGTAACGAAAACTTTAATTCTCCTTGACTCCAGTTCATCCAGGCATATCGTTGTTATAGAAACCTGTATTGAATGTCGATGTATCCTAGGTTATTCATATCCAGTAATTTTTATAAATTCTTGTAATGTGAAAGTGTTGTATGTATGTGTCTGAATGTTTACAATGATTTTCTATATTTTAATCGATGCTTTTTATAATAATTATTAAGTTTATTTCTAGTTACATTTGTTTCTCCCATTCCGTCTCTGGCTGGAGTTAAAATAAGAAGCTAACACCCGTAGGGTAATAAAATGCTCAAAAGGAGGTGGGCGTGGTCTCGAAAAAGTATAAATAGAACTCCAAAATACCCCGACTGTCAATTGAAGACCATAACTCCAATATTAACTGTGGATTTTGATTGATTTGAATTGTAATAAATGATGAATTTTGTAATGGTAATTCCATTCGAGTATTACTATACTACAATAACCTTTGCTAGTCTAGCTTCAATTAGAACATTTATCCACACCATGGAGGTGATTGGAGACGATATTCCCTTGAATTTCCACTTATCTTATTTCATAAGGCTAATAAATGAAAAATAAATAAAATAATCTCAATTTTACTATACAAATCTGGACGAAAGTACTCATTTACTGTTAAATATATTAGACGAAGGTCATATATTTCAAAATAGAACAAAAACGACGAATTCTCCTGTACTTTAGATAGTTTTCTCATTCAAACGGAAATATCACAAACGAAGATCATACTCAAACAAAGTGTTTTAAACGTATTCGTTCAATTCTCACGAAATCGTGCTGTATATGCCTGCATAGTACTAAAGAAATAAACCTATCTATAACCATATTTGGTAAATTTTACGCTAACCAACACTTCAACAAAGAAACGACGGCAGAAAAATTGAATTGAAAAAAATAACTGTTACATTTTTCTCAATTATGATTTTGAACGATAATGTACTTGTCTAGACAACCACATTCCACGAGTTACCTGTTGTGGACTCAGCGAGTTGCAAGTCCAGCAATGATTTCTTTCTTGTGCTATGTGTTTTTGTTCAAAAATTGTTAGTGCGCAATGTGATTTTGTCGTTATTTTACTGCGATATTCGAGTGGTTTTTAGTCGATGCGAGTGGTTGTTAGGGGGATGATACGGTTAAAATATGGATATCGATGAGAAGGTTGTATATATAATTATTGTAACATATTGTATAAACGGATCAAGTATTTTTTTCAATTTTTGCCAAAATATGTTATATGTATTTATTTAGTATTTTTATTTTATTTATTAATATATTTCAAAACAATTTTGTTTATTTTTTTTTGCTAAGGAAGTTGATATCTTGCGAAGTATATTTGTAGGCAAATAGTAGAGCTTGAATCTCATCTAATTTTGATGATATGTAAGTTAAAATACACGTCAATATATTTTTTAATTTATTTTCTCTGAATGCTAGTTTATTATTTAATTTATTATAGATTTGGGATTTTTTCTTCTGATGATTATATATTTTTTAATTATAATTTATTAAAAAATTATTGTAGTTATTATTTTAGACAAAACCACCACCACCACAAGTCTTTGTCTTTGCAATTTGTATTAATCATAATCTTAATTTTATAATTTAATTTTATTTATTTATTTGAAAAGGGTGAAATTTAAATTTTTTTACATTGCCTCTGTAATGACTGTTATCTTTTCAACACAAACCCGTTTATGTATTTATAAATATCTCTGTCTCAATGTTAATACCAATTTTGTAATTTAGTTTAATTTTCTCCTCATAAATACACGAAATAAATTTGGTATTGTCAGAATGAACGCTAATTCGTTTTATTTATTTATTTATTCCCGCAATTCATCATTTTTTCGAATAGTAGGACGTATTTTAATAAATGTAGGTCTATTTATGTCGGTGAAGAATGCGAGATGACCCATCAAGTATGACAGTAAGCATTCCTTAACCACTCATGTGCTGTTTATGAGATTTTTAACAGTGCCATAAATCAACACCCCTGCTTATATTCCGTCCGTAATTAAAGCAAGAAGAAGGGAAGAAGCTCACCTGTTTTTCCGAATTAATAAGGCCCGACCTCCGGCGTCCCGAAGACAAATACGTTTCCGAATTGCCGGGATATTTTTTTCTTTTTTTTTTTTAGCGCACCAAATGAAAAATACCGGGGCGACTTAGACGCTTAAAGACTGTTTCGGTGCGAATGTATGTACGACACGAAATAATACAGGGGTCTCGGGAAAAAATCAATCTTAAGGAAACTTTATTGGAAACTGCAGTTGAGTGTTTGGACAAATGCGCTGTCGAAGAGACTCACTTTTATTGGCGTTGCGCCCGGTGTGGATACAGGAGGACGAGATTAGGCGCCTTGATGAGATGCACTGCTTCTTGGCCCCCAGGAATTCCATTTTAATGAGTTGCTTGTCCTACGTATATCTAATAATTAAGACAGACACTCATGGGATGTCGCCTTTACGGCGTAAACTAAATACTGTAATTAATTAATACCAGAATTAGTTTATTTCGGTCGTATTGAGGGCAATAATTTTTAAACTTTAATTAGATCTCCCGCAAAAACGGGAGGAAAAAGTAAATGCATTTAAGCTTAGCAAATTCCCTCAACGTGGTAACTTTTAAATAAGTAAATGTTTAAGTTGCAAAATCGATTTTGAGTGGCCAGCGAGATTTATCGAATCTGCACACGTGGGTCAAAAAGTCGTAAATATGGATGACGTTGAGCCAAGTTGCATTTGCCACACGTAATTTGGCAAATATAAATTGTTAACGTAGACGTATTGATTAATATCCTTCCTATACTCATGTCAAAATGAAAGACGTATAGTATACTATATAAGTCGGTCTCACAGACCGTATGCGTGAGTATAGGAAGGATATTTACCCCACTCGTAAACGTCCACTTGCATTCGCATTCGAAGTCAGTAACCATTGTGCGTTTCGATGTAATGTCTCGCATAAAAAAGTATCGTTTATACGAGGGGCGCCTTTTATGTTTTTACAAACGACCACTATTCGGCGCTATTAAGATATGTCACTACCACTGATTTTTTTGTACGACCCTGTTTGTACATGTACAAAGATCGGAAAAAATCTTTGTACGAGAGATTTTTAGTTTGTACCACATAATAATGGTAACTGAACTACCCAAATCTTTGTCTCGTACAAAAAGAACAGTGGTCACTACTATCTTCGTAAAATTTGACATTTCTTATCGTCAATTCGGGAAAAAGGAAATCAGCCAGGAGACGAAAATCAGGGTGTATAATTTAATTGCAAGTCCAATAATGCTGTTTCCAGCTGAAACGTGGACGATACAAACGAAACACAAATCGTCGATAAATACAGCAGAAATGAGATATTTAAGGAGGATAGCTGGGGTAACTAAAATCGACAGGTGTAGAAGTGAAGACGTTAAAGCAAAACTCAGACAGGAGTCAGTATTGAGGAAAATTGAAACTAAACAACTAAGCTGGTACGGACACATAGCGCGACTAGACCAGGACAGAATGCTAAAGAAGATTAACGAGGCGGAACGGGGAAGGAATACAAGAAGGGGAAGACCGAGGAAGACATAGATGGACCAGATCCGTAGGATAGGGGAGGAAAGAGGCAAAGAAATGAGGAGTACGTAGGAACTAACGCAAAATAGGAAGGAATGGAAAAGATGGGTAAAGTAGAGCGGTACTCCAGATCCGATGCCCTAGATGGGCAGAAGGATAAGGTGAAAGAAGAAGAAGAAGAAGTTATTGTCAAAATATTGACAACCTAGAACTTGACCAAGTAGTTTGTTTACAGTGAACGTCTAAAAAGAAGAAAAAAACAATTTTGTCAAAGACTAGACTAGACTAACTCAAAAACAATGGACATAATTGCTTCATTCAATTTTTGGTACTGCACCATCAGAAAAGACTGTTTACAATTGGTTTGTGATGAATTGCGTCAAGGTCTACCAAAATCAGTTGTTATCTGATAGATTTGCTCCCGATGAATTCCGCGTAATTTGATCGAAGGCTCGTGTTAATTGGTGCCAGCAATGCTCAGAAAATTAGACCAAGGAATTGCAAAATCTGTAAGCAGGTGACGAAATTTGGATATATTCGTACAAACCGGCAACAACTCACTGTTTGGATGTTCCACGATAAACTGAATCGAGCAAAAGTTGTTCGTTCACGAAGCGCTTCCAAGAAAATGGAATGTACTGGACATGTCGCAATCATTCCTTTTCGAGGATCAAAGAACAGTTAATGCTGGATTCTATACACCAGTTTTTTTGCCAGTAGTCACCGACGAAATCAGGGAAAACAACCGAAAACCTCGCATCGTCCTGCATCATGATAATTCCAACACTCACACAGCACGTCAAACAATTGATCATTCGGAGGAGAAAAACATCGAATTAATGTCTCATTGTCCGTATTCATCGGATTTATCGGCCAAAAATTTCTGGAAAAATGACTGGATAGCGATTTTCAGCACCTCGAGAAGCTGTGGAGGCCTTCAAAAGCCAGGCTTTTGAGGTACCAACTTCAGAGTGGAAAAAATGTTTCATAGTTTGTGCTGGACATGTCGCAATCATTCCTTTTAGAGGATCAAAGAACAGTTAATGCTGGATTCTATACACCCATTTGTTTGCCAGTAGTCACCGACGAAATAAGGGAAAACAACAAACAATTGATCATTCGGAGGAGAAAAACATCGAATTAATGTCTCATTGTCCGTATTCATCGGATTTATCGGCCAAAAATTTGTGGAAAAATGACTGGACAGCGATTTTCAGCACCTCGAGAAGCTGTGGAGGCCTTCAAAAGCCAGGTTTTCGAGGTACCAACTTCAGAGTGGAAAAAATGTTTCGTAGCTTGTGCTGGACATGTCGCAATCATTCCTTTTAGAGGATCAAAGAACAGTTAATGCTGGATTCTATACACCCATTTGTTTGCCAGTAGTCACCGACGAAATCAGGGAAAACAACAAACAATAGAATCATTCGGAGGAGAAAAACATCGAATTAATGTCTCATTGTCCGTATTCATCGGATTTATCGGCCAAAAATTTCTGGAAAAATGACTGGACAGCGATTTTCAGCACCTCGAGAAGCTGTGGAGGCCTTCAAAAGCCAGGTTTTCGAGGTACCAACTTCAGAGTGGAAAAAATGTTTCGTAGCTTGTGCTGGACATGTCGCAATCTTTCCTTTTAGAGGATCAAAGAACAGTTAATGCTGGATTCTATACACCCATTTGTTTGCCAGTAGTCACCGACGAAATCAGGGAAAACAACAAACAATAGAATCATTCGGAGGAGAAAAACATCGAATTAATGTCTCATTGTCCGTATTCATCGGATTTATCGGCCAAAAATTTGTGGAAAAATGACTGGACAGCGATTTTCAGCACCTCGAGAAGCTGTGGAGGCCTTCAAAAGCCAGGCTTTTGAGGTACCAACTTCAGAGTGGAAAAGATGTTTCCTAGCTTGTACTGGACATGTCGCAATTATTCCTTTTCGAGGATCAAAGAACAGTTAATGCTGGATTCTATACACCCATTTGTTTGCCAGTAGTCACCGACGAAATCAGCGAAAACAACAAACAATTGATCATTCGGAGGAGAAAAACATCGAATTAATGTCTCATTTTCTGTATTCATCGGATTTATTGGCCAAAAATTTGTGGAAAAATGACTGGAGAGCGATTTTCAGCATCTCGAGAAGCTGTCGAGGCCTTCAAAAGCCAGGTTTTCGAGGTACTAACTTCAGAGTGGAAAAATGTTTCGTAAATTGGTTTGTACGTATGCAAAAGTGTATAAATCTTAAAGGCGAATATTTTGAAAGGAAGTAATAAAATCGACTTAGTAAGCGCCACTTGTAGAGAAAGTGATGGAGGTACTTTAGTCATCTTCCGTTGCTGAAATTAGATGTGCTTGGTGTGACATAACAGTTACCATATCGTTAGTTACAATTAAATAAAAAATGAAATATTTATTAGGTACTGTTTTTTATCAAGGTACTACAAGGTACCTAGTCAAAACGTAGTTTTTGACCAGGGTATTGGACTTGGTCAAAAGGTAGTTTTCGATCAGGGTACTAGACCTGCTCAAAAAGTAGCTTTTGACCAAGTCTAGTAACTAACCATTTCAACAATTCCGCCTTGTTAATAATAAATCATACACTTCACACCAAAGCATATTTTTGAAGTTGCTACCAGTACAGATAATAAATCTAGATGCACATTTCCACAACTGTGTCGTCATTTCCAGTAGAAAATAATTAAGGAACAAATCATACGTTCCTCCTTTATTGTTTCGAGCGCTCTCATTAAAAACGACAGAATAGTCGTAAAAATGATGTAATCAGTGCTCTTTTGTACCTGTTGGTGTGAAGATGTATGTGCAAGTATAGCAGGTTGTTCAAAGCTGCTGTGGGGTTCTGAATTGACCTGGCGGCACACTGCTCTTGCTTCCCCCAAGCTTTTCTGTAAATGCTTCTTAGTGTCTTTAGCCGAAATTCCAACAGCTAGTGAAATCGCCACTAATTAGTCACTAGTCACTAGTCGGTATTGGAATACAATTGCAAATATCGATCTTAGAAAAAAACTGCGCATCTGGACCGTGATTCAAAGACAGAATCTCACGCTTGTAAGGCAAGCACCCTTAACACCGCGCCAACTTCGTGTTAATCGTCAATCCCATCAATTTGAAATTATCCAAATTGATGGGTTTATGGTCAGAATCATTTGATCTATGTGCTGAGATCTAACAAGTTAGAAATAAACGTCTTCCTACCTTGAAACAAAGTCGTTTCCCTCGTTCCTGATGTTTATTTTGATAACACTGTCTTTCGATTGTTGATGTTTTGGGATTCTGAGATATCTCCTTGGAATTGCTGGTGCCTCAGCTATCCTGGTTGGCCCAAACGCTAGATAAGATGAGATATTTAAAATAAGTTGAAGGTGAGAATCAAGTTATCGAATTGTAAGTAGGTATCCAAATTAAAGAAAATAGATTTCGTATAGAAATCCATACGAAATCTATTTTCTTTAATTTGGCTCGTTTGCGTTGGTTGCCGCTTTTTGAAAGAGTAAGAAATAACACACAAAAAGTCAAATTCTACGACTACCACTTCTAAAAATATCTACTATCTACATATCTTTTAGCCCTTAAAGGCATGTAGTTGCCATTTGGTAACCAAATCTTTAGAACGCTTTAATTACTGCTGTGGCAAGAAATAAGTGCTGAACCCATCGCGTTGATACGTGGATACATACTGCTTATAATATTTAGTTAATTTACTCGTGTTCTTCTGTCAAAGCGAGAAGTTTTTTGAGCATTTTTAGTGGTGGCACTCGCATTGTCTAAAACGCTCAAAATGCAATTTTTTGGAGATAAAGAAAAAGTTATATATGATTTTTTTGTTCTTGACTTAAAAAGTGTAAGTATTTGTGTAATAAACAGTTGATAATATTTTAGTTCTTTCCACACCGATAAAATTTCTATGAAAAGCTTTGATGCCAATTGGCTACATTGTGCGAATGAACATAGTAAATTTGATCAACGTTCGTAACGGTTTCATTGGTCGATTTCCGAGAAAGTAAAGTCTTTTCAGCATGAATAACCCTCTTAAATCAATGGAAGAGTTGACGCAATATTTTTTGGATTAGAATAGTGAGGAAAGTGAAAATGAGGATAAGGCTTTTGATGATGACAGTTTGGAAGACCCAGGTTTTGTACCAAATGTGTTGCAGGATTTTGGTGAAGAATGTGAAGCAGAACCAGTACTAATGCCCCCAGGTCCAACGACTTCTCGCGTTGATAATGAAGACCTACTGTCGTGTTCTCTTGCTTTGTTTCAAACTCAAAGTCAAGTGAAAAAAATATTATTTGGAAGAAAAATATTTGCAATTAAATGAAGGTCAGTTAAATTTTAATGGAAAATCGGAAATTGGAAGTGAATTACTAAATTTGGAAACGCCGCATCAATTCTTTAGCTACCTTTTTCCGAAGACCTAGTAAAGAACCTTGTCGAGCAAACAAATTTACACACCATTCAAAAAAGATCTGGAGAAACTAACTGCGTACTGTGATTCCGATGTAAAACAATGAATCGCATTGTCACTTGTTCATGCCCCCAAGTTGGAGTGATGATCAATCAAAAATATAATGACAGTCAACAAGTTCGATCTGCTAGATAGTCTAATGGGACGATACATAGTTTCGATGAAAAGCACAAAATGGTATATGCGAATTTTTTACCACCCGCTTGACGTCACAATGGTCAATGCATCGTTGACTTATAAAAGAGTGCTTAAACAGCAAAACAGAGCGGCTTCCGAAATTTTAGATCAAATGCATTTTCGTGTAGAGGTAGCCCGATGATTGAGTAAAATCAACATCGCGCCAAACGTAGGAGATCTAGTACTATTGAGCCTGCCATTCAGGCAAAGAAAGGACCAGTACAACATGTACCATCCAAGATATTCGTAAGGATTATATTGGCCACTGGCCTGAGCATGTGGACACGAAAATTCGGGGTTTTAGCCGCGCAATATGCGAGAAACAATAGACCATGTATTGGTTAACAAAAGGAAACACTCGTCCATATTAGATGTAAGAACATATAGAGGAGCTTGTGTGGACTCGGATCATTTTATGGTGACAGTGACAGTACAATTGAAAATAAAAGGAAGAATGAATATGAAAAGGAGGGAAAATAAATGGAATATAGAGGAATTAAATAGCGAGAGAACGAGGGAAAAGTACAAACACGAAATAGAGAGACAGTTAAGGGAGAGCAGTGATGGGAATGACTTAGAAACAAGATGGAATACTATTAAGGAATGTATCAATAAAGCAGCAGAAAAGTGTGTTGGAAAAAAGGGAAAGAAAAAACGCAATGAATGGTATAATGAATCGTGTCAGAAAAAGCTAGTAGCAAAGGTGGAAATGAGAAACAAATGGATAAGATCGAGAAGAAATGAGGACAGAGAAGAATATGAAAACGCGAGAAAAGATTGTAAAAAAACAATGCGAAAATGTAAGAGGGAATGGATAGAAAACGAGATGAAAAGTATAGAGGAAGAAAATAAGAAAACAAATACTTAAAGGTATTATCAAAAAATCAACGAACATAACAAACCATATAAACATAGAATGAGTGGCATAAGGGATAGTGGAGGCAGGGTAATCGAAGGGGAGGAGCAAGAAGTATGGATAGAGTATTTCAAATGCCTGCTTACAGATAGCCAATATAATGAAGAACCATTTGAGGAGGAGGATGATGAAATTGTAGTGCAAGAGCCAACACTGGAAGAAGTGAAAGAAATTATAAAAGCTAGTAGAAATGGAAAAGCACCAGGAAAAGATGGTATAAATAACGAATTATTCAAATGCGGGGGAGAGGGTCTGCAAGAATACATATACGAATTGATACGGAAAGTATGGAATGAAGAAACGATGCCAAAAGAATGGGAATCGGGGCAAATAGTGACATTACACAAGAAAGGAGACCAACGAAGTTGCAAAAACTATAGAGGAATCACGCTTTTAAGCACAACATATAAAATCCTATCATCAATAATACAGAGAAGATTAGCAAGTACAATGGAAAACTTTACGGGGCAATATCAATATGGTTTCAGAAGCGGAAAGTCCACTACGGATGCCGTGCATAACATAAAACAAATACTGGAAAAGGCATACCAATACTATATGGAATTGGAATTCTTGTTTATAGACTTTCAGCAAGCATTTGACAGTATTAGAAGGAGAGAGCTTATCTCGGCAATGACAGAACTCATTGTGCCAGCGAAACTAAGAAGACTTATAGTAATGACATTAAAGACAACAAAGGTTAGTGTGAAAACCTCGAATGGAGAAACGAACGAATTCGAAACAAATAAGGGTGTTAGGCAGGGTGACTCACTATCTGCGACGTTATTCAATTTAGTATTGGAACATGTGACAAAAAATATAAACAAAGGCACATTGAGAACAAGAGGAAGCCAAATAGTAGCATATGCGGACGACGTAGTGGTCATAACGAAAAGAAGAAAGATAATGGTTAAAATACTGCAAGAAATAATTAAAGAAGGGGAGAAACTGGGTCTGAAAATCAATGAAACAAAAACGAAATTGATGAGAGTTGGAAAAAAGGACAAAGAAAACAAAAAATTTAAAGTAGAAAACCTTACATTTGAAGAGGTTGATAAATTCAAATACCTGGGTATTATGGTATCAAATGATGGAAGTAGAGAAGCCGAAATAAAAGAAAAAATTATGGCAACAAACAGAGCCTTTTATGCCAACAGGAAATTGTTAAAAAACGTAAATCTCTCTAAAAAAATAAAATAAAAATATACAACACAATAATAAGGCCGGTGCTTATGTATTCAGCGGAAACGATGACAATGACTAAGAGAGATGAAGAAAATCTAAGAATACTCGAGCGGAAAATATTAAGAACCATAATGGGGCCAATTAAACTAACACACAATGAATTCAGAATAAGAACGAATGAAGAACTACAAGAGGAAATTGGGGGAGAAGATGTGGTAAAAAAATAAAGCGGCAAAGAATAAAATGGTTGGGGCATGTATGGAGGGCAGGGGAGGAATCCATAATCAGGATGTTGCTGGAATGGAAGCCGGGGGCAAGATGAGAAGAGGAAGACCGAGGTCCAGATGGCTGGAAGAGGTGTTGGTGGATCTAAGGGGAGCAGGCGTTAACAACTGGCAGAAGAAAACGACGGATAGAAGAATCTGGAAAGAAATAAGCCAGAAGATATGAAAACATAGGATGGGGACCGATCCACCCCGGAAATTATGGATTTAGAAAGCTTTTAAAGCGGTGAAGCCCCGATGGGGTGTTTTAACCACTGTATATAATATGCGAGAAACGTGGCATTGCATATGTTTGAACAAGAAAGCAATTGTTTGAAAAACTTTCATTTCAATTGAAATTCTTTGAAAACGCTATGTAGCCATTTGGTATCAAACCTTCATCCTTACGAATCAAGGACAATTTTGTGTTAAATATGTTTTTTATGACTTTGTGAACAGTAAACTTTCCTTATAACTAAAAATTGTTCAAAATAAGAAAGTCATGCATTTAAGGGTTAAAGAAGAATGATGTAAATTTTGTTATTTCGACGAACCCCACTGTATAGTAGGAATTTATAAAATGAGAAGATAATAAAATAACGTGTATTTGGATCGATGCGGCTAGTGCGTCGGGATATTTCTTTAACCCTCTTTATTGGTAAAACATTATAATTGGAAATTGAAACGGGTTTGTAAGTTTGGCCTTATTGCGGGTATAATGGAACATTTAGGTGTTGATGGCTAGTGGCGGAGTCGTAGGCATCAGATGATAGCGATAGGTCTGGCCCACGAATGACCACATGAACTTGTGAAGTAAGGTAATAGCTGATAAATGATTCAAAAGTAGACGGACCCGGACTTTTACGACTGCCCTTACTGTTACGATTACTGATCAATATGAGTGGACTTTTATTCCACCCCCGAAATCCATCTTAATAACACGAACAAAATTTTATTTTTATGAATGCGTTTCCTCCGGTTTTTTTCACTTCCCGTTCCGCTTATTTATGCGTATACAGTTAGAGAGCGGTTCTTTCGCCCCGCGTTTGGACTCTTTCTCATGTAAATTAGGACCAACACGCTTTTACGTTAATTTCGACGGAAAAATCGAGGACAATAAAAGGAAAATTGGCGAAAATATCGGGCCATATTTTGCGATTGCTCGGAATAATAACGACAGGTCGATTTGATCTCGCCGAAACTAGCCTCTGGGTAGCCTGACCCCTTACAATCCCACTTAAATTAAACCGGATTTGACAACAGGGCGTTAGGAAATTCGATACAGCTTACATATACGGAATATATATATAATATTATTCTCGATTAATCCATGTATTGGTCACGGGCATTAATGTAGAGATTTAGTTTTTAATGTACGCTCGCTGTATCCAATCAGAGGGGCTTAGATCTAACCCAAAAGCTAGTTAGATGTGGGAATAAGGATCGGACATTGCCATTTTGATAAATGAAACGAAATAATAAAATCGCATTTTGATCTGAATCCTAGTCCTTATTATTATTTCGTAATCTGAAAATTATAGAATTTTCGTAGTAAAATTAAGAACACATCAACGAGTATGTAGTGAAAACCAACAACCAGATTTCTTCCCGGTACAATGGAGTTCTCTTGTACGGGAAGTAGTTGTTTGGATAAGCGGTGCTAGCCATGTATTTATTTTTGTAAAAAAAGGACGCCGATAAAAATGTTGTTAATTTCATTCGCTCCCTCCCCCGAATAAAACGATACAAAATAGCTTCGATACGCCACCGATAGCAATTAAACTCATTCCTGAATTCCATTATATAGAAGCTTCCACTTTTTAATTACTTGTTGCATGCGTCTGAAACACGCTCCCAGTAAATTAGTTCTAAATGGGTGTAGAAGAGGGTAGATAACTGTACACGCCCGGTATATCGGTTGGACGCATGCGATTTATACCTTTTACAACAGTAAATTAGAATTTTTTCCTTTTTATAATTCGATAGGACTAATAAGGAATCTAATTACAAAGTCAAATGACTCAATATGCACTATAAATATGTTACATACGTTCTGATATACTAAACGCATGGTGCCGTGCGGCGCGAGCAAAACGAATACAGAACAAGATCAAAAGATGTTTTTGCATGTACTACGTATTGTAGGTACTACTACGGATGCTATTATTAGAGGCGGCAGCAACAATTTATCAAGAACATATGTACAGCTCGTTTTTATAAAGTTATCAATCAAAGTAGTAATGGGAAATGTCTCGGGATGGTTATTATAAAATATACTGGAATTAATAAACGAAATAATTAAGTTGAAACGATATCATAATTTAAGGTGTAATTAGAATCTGAATGGCAAAAATTAAATTGGTATCAATTTTTCTTTTTGACTTATTCTTAGTAGAATATCAGAGAAAATTCCAGGAAATAATACGGACAAAGATGACGGAGGTGGGAGCTACATATGGGGTTTGGGAGGAAAAATGGTGTACTTGCTTGCTATGGAGAGTTGTTGGGGAACGATAATAACAAACAAGAGTATAGAACAAAACAGGATGGTGGAACGAATTAATCAGAAATTAAGCTAAAGTAACAGGAGTGGCAAAAACATCTAATTGTAAGTACAAACAAGATTAATGATTAGGAAAAATTCAAGTAAAGGAGAAAAGAAATTAAAGAAGAGGACAAGAATCATGGATGAAGTTCGGGCAAAAGACTAACTAAGAAAAAAAAAGAATACTGTATGATGCATATGAAAGGAAAGGATGGAAATACACTGACAGAGGAAAAACAAATAAAGGAAAGATGGGGAACTGACAGAGCCTGAAACAAACCTAATCGATATACAGTCCGCTCTGGTAATAGGGCCGACTGTGGGCGGTGAGGAGATTATTTCTCCTGGAACTCGTCTATCCCCACTCCTAAGGCGCGCTCACGCCGTCGAAGTTCACTTCGCGCTAAATCATTTAATTGAGCTAGCGTGTGGCCCTATTGACAGAGACGAATATGAAGCCAGTAGTGGGGGTAACGCTCGAAGGAGAATGAGGGGAAGCGGTCCTATTAGCAGAGCGGACTGTACAAGAGGCGACTAATACAACTGAAGAAATACAACGATACATGAGGACAAGGTTATAGGGGCCATACGAAAGCTTAAACTAGGAAAAGCAACAGGAATTGACGATATAACATCGCAAATAACCCAGCAAATGGAACTACTAAATGAAATAGTGAAGACTGCAAAAGTGTCAAGGGATTGGAATACAGGAATAATACTACCCGTATAGAAGAAGGGAGACGAAAGAATGCGTGAAAACTATAGAGGAATAACACTAACAAGTGTCCCTGCGAACGTACGTCCAAAAATAATCAAAAAACGAATTAGAAATATGATAGAAAATACGATACAAGAGACACAGTGCGGTTTTAGAAGGAGGAAGAAGCACCCAAGGCTTAGTATTGATGGTAAGACAAATAAGTGGAAAATCCACGAGTCAAAAAAGGGAAATACATATGTGGGAAGATATATGTATAGATCTGGAAAAAGGAGGTATAGAAAAAGAATTATTGAAATAATAGAAGCTATGTATTGAAACAATGGGAACATAGTAAGAATCAAGAAGATTTGAAACAAAGATAGATGTTAAATAGGAATGTCGCCTAAGCCCCCTTCTATTTACAGTAGTGTTGGATGAAGCAATAAAAGAAGCATAAAAAGACATGAAAACACTAAAATTGGGACTGTGGAAACTGGAACAAGTAGAAATGAGCTAATTTATTCGCGAAGAACTCACAATATAGAAGTGATAACACATAATTGAAAATAATGGAAGAATTCAAAAAGAAATTACCGACAGAATAGGAAAACCAGTTCAGTATGAAGAAAACGTCATTTTTTGGGAAGAGGGAAACACATAGAAAAGTTGAAACGCAAGTGATCAAAAAAGTGGTAAGGCCGTCAATTGTGTAGGGTAGTGAAACATGGACTTTGACAGAGAAATATAAAACAAGCCTGACCATGAGGGACAAGACAAGGAATGGAATATTCAGAGAGAAATTGCAAATAGCACGTGTAGAGGCAAAGAAAACAAGAGGGACAGTTGACGAAGACATAACATCAAAATCGAAGGAAGGACAATAGAACCGGTTAATAATTATAAATATTTAGGAATATGTTACGGCTATTTGTTACAGTTCCGGTTTGTCACAGTGTTGCAGTCGATTTGTCACAGTTTAGGTTTGTTACTTGTGACTTCTCGCTTCAACTTTTGACGTGTTAACCATTCTGCTTCTAGCGTTGATTCGAACAGATAGGTCTCCGTGACTTGGTTATTTCGTTTCCGCTTTTAAGTCTCGTTGTCGAGGATGTACACGGAAATTCGACTCTGGGAAGTTTACATTATCGTTGTGTATATTTGGGAGTACGCTTCCCCAATGTTGCTGTTCGAACCAAACGTCCACGTTGTACGATTGCTTTTCCTTCGATTGGTAGGAGCTAGTATAAACCAGTGTAGGCTGGTATAACTAGTATATGCTATTGTAGAATATCTGAAAACTATCGTAGAAGCTGGTTTCCCGACATCCTTTCATCGAGTGCGATAAAACTCGCCATCTTGGACAGTTTCCGTCACGATACGGGTTACCACGCCATACGAAGCTTGACAACCGGAAATACGTTACGTTAAGTCCCGCTTTTATTTATATTTTTGACCGGTTGAGTTTTGGGAAAAATTCCCTAGAATCTTTGGTTAACTTCTTACTTTTGAGATATTCAATTCTTCTCGTATTTTAAGGGGGGCGGATGATAGATTGGTTTTTGGATAATTTAATAATATATTTGTTGAACGACATTTAATTCTTTAGTAGTTTAGCGGGGGGAGGGGAGATTACAGTTACTTGTCACGGGCATGTATAATTGTTTTAATTACGTTCTGCTAAAGCTGTAATGTGGTTGTAAGGCCGTTGGAATTCCAACGGTTACCAAGAGTGTGTATACCTTGGACGAAAACCTAGCTTAATTGAATTTAATTTAATAGTTTCAACTCAAGAGACAAATACAGTGCTGTTAAACGTCATTCTCTCGCCTCAATTATTTTTTTATTTTCTTCCATCTTATTTTTATACAGTGTTCAAGTAGTTTTGCTGGCCGCTTCACGACAGAATAAAGATCCAGAACGTAAACGGTTCGAATAACCTCGTATCACCTATGAAAGAAGCTGGAGGTTCTCCAGACGCTCAGATGTGATCCAGTTCTATAATTGGAGAGTGGCGCCTTGTTACTAATTTCTCGAACTTTAACCTACGCCGTTTCCATTGGGCTAGCATGGTCTGGATCTCCATCTTTATCACCAACGTAGTGGGTGATTCGAACCGTAACCACGAACTTCGGTATCGATCACGTTTCTGATTTTTCTTTTGTATTATTTCCACTTCACCAAAAGCTTTAGAAGCCAGTCACAAACAGTAATTCAATGAAACTTGAATATTTTAACCAACATAAGACAGCGTCTGTCACCTTTTCAACATAGTTTTATTCCTGGTAGGTCTACTGTTACAAATCTGATCTCTGAACAATTGGATAATCAGAAGCAGATTTATGTGATCTACACTGATCTATCTTGTGCCTTCGATACCATAAATCATGAAGTTTTACTCCACAGGTTGAGTGCTTTAGGAATGAGTCCCTCTTTCAATAAGTTACTAGCATCTTATTTGGATGGAAGTGCGAATTATGTATGCTTTAATGGGTTTAACTCAGAGGAATTCGTCTCTGTATCTGGTACTCCACAAGGTTCAAGCTTGGGACCTTTGCTATTTGTGGTTTACATTAATGATCTTCTTCAGACTCTGGAATGTCCTGTTCTCGCGAATGCGGATGACATAAAACTCTATTCGGTTATTAATTCTGTAACTGGCATTAGTCTCATTCAGTCTTGTTTGGATGTTTTTGTTGGTTGGTGTTCTGTTAATTCTTTTACTCTTAATGTGAATAAATGCTGTAATGTATGGTAAGGGTAATTTTATTTATTTTATATATTATTTTAGCCACAGTCTCCTTATTCTTATCCGTTCCTTTGGCCCAAAAAAAGTTAATAATTAAAAGAATAAAACGACAAGATGCTTTCTGTGATTACAATTTCTATTATTGAAGTTATTCCATGTCGAGGTCCTTCCGAATGTCACAAGAAAAACTCGTGAGTAAAATATACCACACTAAAGAATATTAGATGGTCCAACCCCAACGATATCATAAATTATGCAGTAATAATGCTACTATTGTATGCACTGGTATGTGTTTGCTGCCAAAAAAGGAAAGATGTAATGATGAAAGCGCGGGTCTCACATGAAAATTTTATCGATTTATCCGTACGGTCCTGTATTTGTTTATTTTCTGATTTCATTTATTTCTTGTTTCCTACATTTTATTTCACATTTTAGAGCGAAACGATGTCTATACTAATGGACAGCGATACAAAATACAGTCGGATGCTAGGGAGAGTCGGAGTCAAGTCAATCATGGGAGGGTGGAGGAGGGAGAATGTCCGGAGATCCATATATTTGCCCTTTTCCTTCGACGACAACCTTTTGTACAGTCGTTGCAATTAAACGCAGCGTCACTTTTTAAAACTGCAGATGTCTCTCTGCGAGATTCACTTTAATCGTCTTCCACCGAAAGAGCGTTTTCGCCAAAGAAAATTATGATAATTCCAGTTTGAAAGTAGGGAATAGGAAATTCTTATCGCTATCGAAAATCTCACAATTACCGCATTCTACTCGAGGAAGAACTAGGGTGTACCATATGTTTAAAACGCGCATCTGAAGCTAGAAACAATTTTAGGGAAGTTTATCAGATCGGTTTAGATGAGGTTCGGGGAAAAACGCACTTATGATCTGGTTTTATGAGCGATGAGCTGTCGAATCATCTTTTACGACGATCGTTTAAGTATTTGTCCTTTTTTCTTCTTTTTCCTGCTAATTAAAGTCGCGGTTTCGGCGACGTAATATCTCGTTATGTTAAAATAATTCTATTACAGGCAAGGAGAGATCGTACGGACTTGTACGATCGAAAGAAATAATGAACGGTGGGTTTGTATAAATTTTCCTAAATAATACTATCTGCGATCTGCATTATTTTCGTCTGAAGCGCAATTAATTGGTGAACAAAGTGAACATTTCCGTATTTGTGACAGCACAATGATATAAAACTGTTTTGTACAAGTACAACCGCGGAGTTGGGTATTGAAAAACCTCCAAAGCACTTAAATATGGATACGATAAATTCAATTAACACAAAATAAAATCCCCTATTTACGACGTAAGCAAATTAAACGCATATACAGTGGGCATTCAATATTGATGCTGCTCTATGTTTCAGGGAAGAGTTAAAAGTGGAATTTCACATTTTTAAGTAGATGTTACATTCACTCGCTGCACACACGCACAGACAAACACACACACACACGTGTACGCGCTTAAGAAAGTACTAATAAGGAAGGAGTTTGTTAACTAAGTGCCTGAAAATGTTTACTACGAAGGGGTCATGCCCAATGACCTTTTTAACCCGTTGATATTAGCGCTGACGTCACTACCTCATCATTACCTTAGAAGAACATAAACCCATTTTAACGAGACCGTTTGACAAATTTACGCCGAAGAAGGGCCCCCCTTCATCATTCGAAAACATGCAATTCGGCCTATAATTCTTTCACGGGATAACACTTTTTAATCATACGCTACTGATGTTGCGCTTTATCATCTGTAAATTTCCTTAATTAATTTTTCCTTTCCTTTTTTTCTTCTTTACTCGTCGAGAACGGACCCCGAAGAGTTACGCCACGAGAAGTGCAACCCTCTACTAAATTATACTGCAGCTCTAATTAAAATAACTTATGGTTTTTTACGGGCTACTCTGTATTTGTAATTTCGCATCGCCTACTTGTTATTCCGGCACGACTCTCGTCTATTAATTTTTGTTCATTACTTCTGTCGTCTTATTGTGCCACTCTTTAATTTTTAGTGATTCCGTTTTGTATTTAAATTCGACCAATTTGCTTTCCCGGCCCGTGTTAAATGTCTTAGAAGACTCTTTGAATGAAATGAGAAAGCGGAATGACAACACAATGCTCGGGAAACTAGTCAGTCGAAGGGAATTACGAATGCATGTTTGATCTCTCAGGATCAATTTGTTTTTTGGATTATTTAATTAAAATTGAATTGTTATATTTAGAAAGTTTAATTGTACAAATTAAAATTAGAGAAGCGATCTTATACATTTTTCTGTGCTGATCGCGGGAAAAAAAGAATTTGGGGCAATTTTAATTTTTAATTTTTCGTCACTTCTTTATGGGAAGTGAGTTGAAAGGCGATGCATATCTAGTTAAACCTATGATGATGTTGTAAACCCGAAGCTGTTATTGTAATGGTGTTACGTGCACAAATTTCACTTAGTTCAGTTCCGTATTTCATTTAACTTGTTAGAAATATAGGCTCAAATTTTACTCCTTTCGGACAACAGTTATTTCCTAATATCGCTTAACGATATTCCCGTTGAACCCATCATATCGCAGCGTGTTAGTTGCCCTTGAGTTTTTCGAATTCGTCCAATCACGAGAACGCGAAGGGAATCTTAGCTTCGGCGTAGTAACAAAAAAAAGAGGGAATTAGGCATTAGGTAGCGAGTGGTAAAAGACCGGTGACAAGATCGGAAGAGGTTATGGCTGAGAAAATTTAAGTGTGTGTATCGTTTATCGAATTATCATCAAGAAAGTATTTACCCTGTAGTGGGGAATTCGCCAGCAAATCCTCTAGTGTATTGTTCAAGTACATCTCCCGTTCGCGGAGGAAAAGAAACCCGAGATCGAACCCTCCTACACCTCGTCGTGCCTAATAGAACATCATTGTCTTTATACCTCCCCATCAAGGTATTAAACGAAGGAAGACCGATCGCCTAATCCATCGGACAAATCCGAAAGACCATTTCCAACATCCGAGGCAGACAAAGGATAGAACCTTATGCGATCACCCGGAAGCCATGACAGCTAAGCATTCATTCTATATGTCGTAAACCTTTTCTCTTTGTTTCAAATATTTCGTATATCGTATCAATAATTTCAACTAAATTCAACGTTAATATTCACTAGCTTGCAAAATCATTATTATCTAGATGGCCGTATTTTCTTATTAAATTCATTGATATTCATATATATATCGAAATTCCTACTAGGCCTGTATCGTATTTTGCATAACTCACAGTAGCAATTAACACCACGCATTTTGTAGTTTATATTGTGAAAGTTTAGTTAAAACGTTTTATGTTGACTTACGGTTACCGCACTGTTCGCATTATTTAGTTAATTTTATCTCAAATTTTATGTAGTTAAGTTATGTAAAGGCTAAATACACAAGTTCTTGAATATCCGGGTGTAGTTTTTCTAGTAGAATTTTATTGTTTTCGTAACAGAATCTAAGCATATAGAATCAACGTGCATTTTCCAGCTGATGATGCTCCTGACGTCAGACAGTTCTTCCATCGATATAAAGGTACCGATTATTAGACCATGAAAATATATCTGGTAAGTTCTTATGACCTTTGACCCAAATTTCATGGTTAGCGCCCATACTATCTTTTTCCCTGACAAGACCTGTTGTATTCAACGACCGTTATTTAGAGCTTGAAAAAGAACCGACACGACCTCCCACTGAGCTGAGCACGGCATTAGCTAGCCTGGTGCGACAAGCGTATGTACCGCTTCTTGTTTTGTTCTTGTCGTCTTGTGCACTCTAGCCAATTGTTCCCCTCAGTTATTGCTATCTCGGAGAGATAGTAGTAACGCAGTTTTGGGGGTAACAATGGATCAATTACTATTGATAAGATCAATAAGATTAATATATATATTATGTATAGAACCTTTATTGGCATGCTTCATTTACACATTGAGCATGTCACAGAGGTTTATCAGAACTAAATACAAAATTCAGACAAACAAAAATAAAAACTAAACTTAACTAAAGAAGAAACCATGAAAAGATAACAATCTCAAGAATACCAACAATTACATTACATCACAATTAGCTGTTAAGGGCTTTGTAATTTAATATTCTTTTTAAAAACATCTCCCGCCCCCTTTCTCATTCGAACACCACCGTCAATTGTCCAAAACTTCTCTCTCTGCGTCTGACCACACCATTCCTCTACATTCCCTCCAGTGCATCCAGATTTCCTCTTCCTCCCCACACTACACACTTTCTTTCCTCCTCCTCCATCCAATATCGATTCCCTCGTTCCTCACTCCCACACCTAAATCTCGCAATCATACGTTGTTCTTCAATCGCATTCACTCTACTCCAATACTCTGGTAGCATTCCCAACAAACAGATACCCTTATACTTTTTATTGTGTTCGGACTTCTCGATCCTTTCCATCCTCTCCTGCATTTCCACATCTTTCGCTTTCACCTCAACGTAATTAGCAAGCATCCTTCCTTCAGCCTTATATCGCCCCACTTCCATACTAGCCATGCCCACAGTCTCACACATTCTTTTCCTACACTCTCTCCACTTAGTGGATTGCGTGCCATCCATTCCCTCCTCACTTACACTTTGCATCACCTCTTTCACTATCTTTCCCATACAATTCCATCCAACCTTATACTCGAATTTCGCAATCTTTTTGCAAACACTCACTTTCACCTTATACTTGTTGCTTTGATGCAGTACTATATAATCAGGCGTGGATTTCTCTACATCTAACGCGTTCTTAATATACTACAATTTCTCCAATTTCTTTCACACCCCATACTTCCGCCCCATACAACAAAATATTCTTAACACATGCTACCCAAATAATCATCTTCGCTTTAAAACTCCCTTTGAACCATTCACTCCATTTCCTCCCCAGTCTATCATTTGCAACTGACGTCTTTTTACACACATACCTCGCATGCTCCATTCTCATCCTTTCTATCAGTACTCCCTTCCACTCGCACCTGCCCTGTTCCTTTATCCACCCATCCTAGCTAAACACTATGTATTTGGTTTTGTCCACATTCACTTCCAAGGCTCTCCTGTCAACAAATCTTTCCAATCTCGCAACCATTTCGCAAAAATTACCATATCATCCGCATACGACAAGGACCAAACTTTCTCTCTACCAATCACTATCCCACGGCTTTCCTCCACTTTCAGAACATTCGCCAGCTTTGCCACATACAGGCTAAATAACGTTGGACTCAGTGGACACCCCTGTCGTAACCCTCTCAACGTTCTAAAACTGCGACTTACCTCGTTTCCTACTCTTACACAGCATCTCGTATCTTCATACATTTTCCTAACTAAATATATGGCACATTTGCTCGGACATCTCATACTTTCCCATCACCTCAAACAAGATCTCACGATCCATTCAATCATACGCGGCCTTCAGATCCACAAATAACGCATACAGTTTCCCACCCTTGCCCTGCAACTGTCGGTCTATAACAGGGGTCTCCAAATTACGGCCAAGTCCATGGAATCGAGAGAACCTGATGATTACAATCGAGACTGTTATTTTTGTTGCTTCAATCTGAAAGAATGCAACGCGAAAACTAAAAATTAATAGTCTACTCCAGAGGTCTCCAAACTACGGCCCGCCAGTGTCATCAATCCGGCCCGCGACAGCTAATAGCTTATTGTTGTTGTGCTAAGTTAAATAAGACGATGCTAAAATTCAAAGTTGCTTATATGCAATTTTGGTCAAAAAACAAAGTAAACAGTTTTAATATAGCCAAGCCCATGGAATCGAGAGAACCTCAGGATCAAAATCGACATTGCTATTTTTGTTGCTTCAATCTGAAAGGGTGCAACACGAAAACTAAAAAGGAATAGTGTACTCGAACGTTTCATCAAGCAACTCAATTTTCGTACCAGTTTGGACAGCATTAATGACTTGTAACATGCTATCTTGTGATCAGTTTTGACGGTCTGATTTCCTTTGATAATTACGTACCATTTCTTAACTGAAAATAACGGATAAAGTGTATTATCGATCAATAAAAAAATGCGGGGTAGATATTAGCTGGGGATATACGTTTGTAGTAGCTTGTGACGTTAGACGAATAGATGACTGGCCACTGGATCTGAAATCAAATGCGGTACCCGGTTTTGGTTCCCGTTCCCCCACTTCGGTGTCAATATTCATAACTTGGAAAAAACTTGGAAAGAACCGAATAAAGTGTGTACGACTTGCGTCTCAGAATTTCGCAATTGGTCAAAAGGCAAGGAGAACACTTTTAACATAGCCAAGCCCATGGAATCGAGAGAACCTGAGGATTACAATCGAGACTGTTATTTTTGTTGCTTTAATCTGAAAGAATGCAATGCGAAAACTAAAAAATGAATAGTCTACTCCAGAGGTCTCCAAACTACGGCCCGCGGGCCAAATCCGGCCCGCCAGTGTCATCAATCCGGCCCGCGACAGCTAATAGCTTATTGTTGTTATGATAAGTTGAATAAAAACACAGAATGATAATGACTCGGATTTATTTTCTTAATGACAAGTATAATACGCAGAAAACTCACTGAAGTAATCAGTATGGCCCCAAGGCTGAAAAGTTTGGAGTAGACTCTACTCGAACGTTCCATCAGTCACACATCCAGCGTTTCGAGAATCAAATGACGATCTGCTAATGTCTTCATATTTGAATACAATGCATTCTACAGATTTAACTGTAAGTTCTAGTCTGGAAGATCAAGTAAATCTCCTGATTTTGAATACTTTAACCAGTCAGAATTAAATGATTTGAGACGAGATTTAGGACTACCTAAAGATGCGGGGGAACTTCTTGGTTGGCGATTACGTGAGAAAACCTACTTTCTCCTGGAACTTCATTTTGCTGGTACCGTAGGAGAATGAAAGATTTATTCCAAAATTTTTGCTGAAGATCTCGTCTATTGCAAAGACATTCCTGGGGTGGTGAAGATGCACGACATTGAATACGATGTTAACGACTGGAGACTTTTCATCGATTCATCAAAGAGAAGATTAAAATCAGTTCTACTTTATGATGAGAAAAATACTCTTCTTTGCCAATTGCATATTCCGTACATTTAAAAGAGGGTTACGAAAATTTGGTCGGAGTTTTGAGTAATTACAAACTACTTGGATGGGTGGTGTGTGGAAATACTCAAGTGGCTTTACAAAATATCCGTGCCTTTTAAGATAGCAGGATAACATTATTCAACAAAAGAACGGGCAGCTAGAACTAATTTAGATCCAGGAAGTCAAAATATAGTTCTACAGAATTCAGTGCCACCCTGAAAAGTTTCTATTTCCTCCGTTACACATAAAATTTGACCTTATAAAACAATTCGCGAAGACCTTAGATAAACAAAGCTATGGATTTAAGTATTTACAAGGAAATTGTGTTGCATTAGGTTTTTTTTTTTAGAAAGGTATTCCAGATGTAATTTAAAATTCTAATAAATGGAGAAATTAGTGTAAAGTATCAGTTCATATCCTGAATATATGTAAGATCGGATGTGGTAAATTTAAAAAACAAACAACTTGGCGAAGGATACTAGGGTAGTATATGCAAGTTGAACAATAAAATTGACCCCCTGAAACAGCGAAAGTTTTTATTATACGCGGTACAAAGTTACGTGCTTCTTCCTCCGGTTATTATTCGAGTCCATCTCTTTCTATATTAGAAGAGAGTTCGTTTGCGGTTGAAACCTGATGTTTTTACGATAAAAAGGGATGTAACTCGGCAACCTTTCTAATATAGCGACCGAGATAACTAATGATAAAGTATTGCTAGAAGGGCAATATATTGTTACCATATCCAATGTGTTGTCGACATTAAGACAATAAGCTCTTATATTATCGCAACTTAATGTGTACAAAAGATTTACAGCTTTACGAGGTCTGGGTGCTGTTCGGGTCTCGTCTTAGGGACTATACGTTTTACTTAATAATAACTGACCAGCGGTTGACACCGCAAAATGTGCTTTTCGAGCGATATAACGACCAGTTTTAATAGCTTATTTAGTTTGGAAAAACGTGTCGGCTAATTGAAAGGATTTTCTTTGTTATTACTTGTATCCTAGAAATTTAATGTAAGGAAGAAAAAAATTAAAGAACGGCGGATATGTTTATACGTACAATGTATCCCGAATTATTTAATTTTACCAAATTATATAGTTCTGGGATTGTAAAATTAGAATCTTTATAATCATATGTTGATCTCAACCCTATCATCATCCCAATTGTGTAGTGATCGACCTTCGTTCACAAACTGTAGTTCAGAGATGTATTCGCCGCCTGTATCGAATGTCCTCGGAACAGGAACGGACTTAGAATCCCAGTGGAATAAAAAAATAATAATTAAATAGAAGATAATTATTTGGTAAAATCGAATGTGTTTGTTTTCGTAGCTCAACACTGGGTATTTTTAACTCGACATTTTATTAATAAATTGTATAAAGTTCTTACGTTAACAGGAATAATATGACTTGAATTTTAAATGCGCTCAGGCGCAGAATACTAACTAGTGAATTATGTAAATTCTATAAGCAATAAGATGCATGTTTGTCAGCCATTGTAATAGGTGAATACCTGGACAACAGGCGCGCAGTGCTTACATAGGTACAACAACGAAAGATTTTTTAAACGCTAAAACGATGAATGATATAATAAATTTAATATACGCTTTGTATGTAGCCAACGACGAATACGCAGATATTTTGATCGTAAAACAGATTAAGCAAATTGTGTTTAAGGCTTCAACAATTTATATTTCCGGTCGGCTTTTCAAAATCGTTTGGGCAAAATATGATTTGAACAACTAAAGGAGAAAACCAAAGAGTTCATGGAAACATCTACTCGTTAAAATTAGTGAATAGGACAGAAAATATTTAAACAATGCAAGCGAGCATCGTTGTTGTTAAGAAATAAAATTACGAGGGCTGTCCGCTTTGCGCTGGCCGTAGTAAAATAATATACAATATACTGTGAAAATACATTCATTTATAGTTTTTCCCTTCCCAGCCAATGTACTTTTACATCGGTGAACACAAATTTCCTAAAAATCCTATTTTTTCCAATCATCCCGTATTAGACTGGTTATTTAATTTCTAAATGCCTCCACCGCTTTTTCGGCCGATGCAAAACCTAAACCCCGTATTTTACCCTTTACACGCGGAAACAAAACGAAATAATTGGATACCACGTCTGATCTATTGGCAAATGATCCACCGTTCCAAAGTATTAGGCGTTCAAATGCTCAATTGCTCGAGTTTTATGAAAATTCAAAATGGGCGCTTTTCACCAACATTTTGCAGAACTGGAAGCAAACAAACTAGTGAACCATTCAGCATTAACAGTACGTAAATCCCCCAGTGCTACAAAGGAGGAATACGCAGTATAAAACCCAAAAATGTGGCAAGAATGTTGTTGTTGTTGTTTCGGCTTTCTTAACAACTTCTTCAATAATCTTTGTTAGGGTCGACAATTGTTGCCTTTTCTCGGGATCATAGCAGTCTACCTGCCACAACAGGTGAGGTGACCTAGTATCAATGCGTTTTAGTGTAGATCAGCACCATTTCACACGATCTTCTTTTTGAACCATTGTCCAACTGTGGGATATCCAATGAGATCAAAGCTTACGTGCCTTCAGATCCTTAACATGGTCTTACAAGGAGAAGGTAAGGTAATCGGATTTTTGTAATTTTTGATATTTATGGTACGTGTAGTTTGGACCTTAAATAAGAATATTTTGGAGTAGTTCGACGCAACGTTCATAAATTATCGAGATAATCGATGTTGAAGTTTGTCCCATCATTTAAATCCACTAGATATAATACGATTGTCAAATGGACTCGTGGCCTAGTCGATCGCGTTTTGGTGCGATATTCACGAGATCGCTGGTTCGCGTCTCATCACTTCCCATTTATGCTCCGCATAAGAGCATACCTTTTTCAGTTGGGAACTTGAAAATTCATTTAAGGAAAGTAGGCCGCGTTGATAGTAATTGTACTACCGCTTTTTTGAAGTGAATACTTCTTAAGAGACATCGGACCAGCTCGAGCGTAAGCGTAACCGTAAGCGTAAGAGCGTTAAATTTACGCGGATTTATATATCTAAGTTTTGTTGGTTCAATAAGTTTTGTGCCGTTACCAAATTTTGATTTCATTTTGATTAGACCGGCTTTGATTTGGAATATTTCCACTTTTTCTAAGTGAATAGTTAACGGACACCGGACCAGCTCGAGCGTAAGCGTTAAATTCAGGCGGAGCCAGGCGCTCGCTTCGTGTGAAAGACAAAGAAAACAAGGGAGAGTATGATGTGCGAACGAGAGGCGATGAGCCAGAGAAAGGATACGTGCGTGCTTACTTCGTCTGAAATAGAAGGAGAGACAGAGAGAGTATGATGTGCGGGCGAAAGGAGACGGGCCAGGCGGACGATGTCATTTCTTTTACCAATCATCCTACTTTAACGTCTAAGAACGAATAAACTAAAACATTATAGATAAAACATCCGGAGAAAATTTTCTACAACCTAATCCTACTTATTTCCAAATCATCAAAAAACACGTGGAACGCGATGACCTCCAAGTAAGAAATACGACAATTAGTGGGTATTCACTTCACACGTACGTAAACCACACACACCAATCTTTGTAGTTAAAGAATAATAATTGTGACCAAACACTCTTTACGGCTTAAGCCACGTTTGAAACTGTAAAAAAACGCATCTCGATGTTCTTTGTTCAATTCTATGATTTCTTATGCCGAGGATCAGTTTAAACTTGTGTATTTAAAAATATTCAACTGCCACATTAGTCATTCAACATGTAAACAACTAGCTTAAGATGTAAAAAATGGTTGGGAAGTATCATGACCTACTAAGGAGGCTTAGCGGAAAGAGAACATCCCTCGTATAAATAACATGTTTAGTGTCAATTGAGAATAATAGACTAGACTGTAATTCTTAATTCTTAATAATAATGATAACGATGGTGAGTTTGTCATATTAAAATTGAAGTCCGTTCGATCCCACCCATAGCTCGTCCGCACAAGCTCACGGATGGCGCCGCGAAATATATATGCTGTCGGTACGTCACTTTCTATTCTAGTTGCATTCTTCAGGATATTCGTGTTGTGTACATTTCGAAAACTTGTCGATGTCACGTGATAAACGTGTGTCTTTTATTGCGCACTTACAAAAAATCTGTTGCGCTGTTTCCGGAATTGGAGTGTACAGACAATTTGAAGTACCGTATTTTTCGTAATGCGGAACTGTTGAATAATCATATCAGTAAATGGTGTGCCACGACTAGCCAAAAAGCTCCAACTTTGCCGGTGCAATCTTGTAAATATAAGTATCTAAATTCTCAGTACAATAGGCACGAATACTTCGCAAGATCTAATGAGCAGTTAGTAGTTTCATATGTACCGCTAAAAACCAAGGAATGGAGAGCACTGGGCTTTCGCCTTTTCAGCTACCCATGGTATGGAGGGACCTCCCGTTGAACTTCTTAAAAAAACCATAAAGAAGCACCTCATGAACCAAGTATTTTACACAACAGAGGATATTACGAACGAACTCCTTTCAATAATACCAGGCATAAATTAATATTTTATTGAGGTATATGTGTAGGATCGAGAGGGTAGAAGAGGTAGCAAGAGAAAGACAAAAGGCAGGGAGGCGATGATGGCGGAAGTGATAAGTAAGATGTAAGGAGTAAGACAATATTGCGCCGGATGTGTAGTAAAAAGACGTAGAGTGCAAGACGAATGGTAAAGACGTACAGTAGAAGACGAAAAGATTTGTATTTCTTCTGTGTTGTGGCTTGCTTTATGTTTCGTATTTTTATATTGAATATTTCAATAATAAAATCTACAGTTATATATATGTATATATCGTTTTTCTTTGACTTGCTAATTCTATACCATTCCTTTAACTAATCAAGATATTATTCTTATTATTATATGCTAAACGGGGCACCGAAAACACGTCTTCCATATAACATGTTTACCCCACGCTTTCTTTTAGCTGAAACTTTAGACAGCGATACCCTGCAGTTGACTCATTAATCAATAAAACAAAACCAGTTTTCTGAAGTCTGCTAAGCGAATTCGGAAACTATACAGGTTGTGTCCAGGAATTCCGATACCACCACAGTCTGGTACAACACGATGGGAAACGTACGTGGCTTCAAGCCACGTACGATGCCATATTGTAGCAAGCATTTTAATAAAAACACGTTGTCTTAAATATGTCTAAAATATGAGAGCGATGAAAGAACGTAATAACTTACATATTTAGGCGAGTAAAAGTAATAATATAATTTAATATTAGTAATACAAGCCCACGGTTGCCCCCTTGTGTAACGTTCATGTATTCGTCCAGTGCTAGCCAACTGTATTAATACGATCCATTAGTGGTATTTTTATAGACGCAATAAATTTTACACATTTTCCCTTATTCTGGATTTCATAAATACTGATTGAAGAGCAATAAATCGAAAAACGCAGTTAGAGAATCGAACCCCTTAACAATCATGAGAGGCGTTATACAGTTAGATACATCGGGCGAAATCATTTGGGATCATATGGGGTTGGTACAGTAACCCACTGCCGTACCTGGGGAAGCCCTAATCAAATAACACGCCCTCATGGGAGTCTGGCCAGGACCATTACGTGCTTGCTAATAACTTTTTAAGACCGCGCCGAGGAATGTCATTACCAAATGACGGCTTACCCTCTACGTAGATCCTTTTACGACCGAGTCTCCACACACAAATACTTCGGATAGTAACGTATACACACATCCGCAACGTTCAGGCTCTCATTATAACTCCCTTAAGTAACTATCGCCTTATACTTTAACTTCGTCGAGGAGTAACTTTTAAATACTGGAAACAGCACTTCATAATCAGATCTGTTATGTAAACAGTAGCGTGTCGCAAGCTTAAGATTAGTAAGTTAAACTTGATGAGGGTTAAGAAAATAGGCTGCGTAGCACCCCGCAAAACCCCAAAGCGTAGATTATAAGCTGGAGATGTTACACTAGATCTTTAACAAGAGTTTGCACTCAGCAAACTCTTAACGTTCTGGCTGGGAGGAGGGGGATTAGAATCTTATCCTAATATATTATTATTCTAACACTACCTGCACATACCACTTTATTTACGACCCTTGTCCCTTTTTTATTTTTATTTCTATTCCCTCATATCGCTTCCTACTTTCTTCAATTCGGTCGGAGAGATAAGTTTTTATAATTAATTTCGAAAAGCTGTTATCTTTAGTTGTCCTAACCCTATTTGTAAACCCTTCTAGTAAAATATTTATGCGTCCCCTTTCCATTCTTTACTTCTTCGAAATAATAACTCCTGCGCGATGCTCGGATACATTAATCATAAAAGGGAGGCTCAACGTTTAATAATCTCGATCTTTGTTTTTCGTAATAAGTGCTTAGATGCGAATGTAATAGAAATCTTTTGAAGTAATACTAAATTTTTTCGACAAAATTTAGCAGAATCCTTTAGCCATTGAAAAATAACAACATGATTAAAATTTGAAAGAATCAATTAAAGTAGTGTTTTAATTTCCATTAAAAAAGTCTTGGACCAATCTGTATTTCATGTCGAAGACCTTGCAAGGTCAATGGAGGGTTAGGAAAATTCCCCTGGTCTCCTACCCATAATGTCGCAAACATGTAGTGCAAAGAAAACATATTTTGGTGGCCAAGGCGAAAGGTTGATTTGCTTCCATTGAAAACAGTTCATCGTAATCCATGCAATGTGAGGACGAGCACTGTCTTGTTGAACCAGACGGTTCTCAAGCGTTTGAAAAACGGGAAGAACATGGGTTTGCAATGCATCCAGGAAGTAGTCCTGAATATATCGCTGCGAAATGAAATTGCCTAGAATGAAAAGCGAAGGAAATCTACTACCATAAGTAATAGAGTCACATACCATAACCGCCACAGTGAAAGAAGAAAAATGAATGTTGCCCTTTTCTCCACGTCTTGATCTAATCCCCACACGATAGCCATGCGTTCCCAAGCATAGTCTTGATTCATCAGGTTAAACGTTGTCGCAAGTGTATACATGGCCTATTTTGGTGGACATCTTGGACATGGGTCTCCAAACTTTTCAGCCTTGGGGCCATACTGATTACTTCAGTGAGTTTTCTGCGTATTATACTTGTCATTAAGCTTTACCTAGCAAGTAACTAAATCCGAGTTATTATCATTCTGTGCTTTGATCCAACTTATCGCAACAGCAATAACCTATTAGCTGTCGCGGGCCGGATTGATGACACTGGCGGCCCGTAGTTTGGAGACCCCTGATCTAGGAGATCAAGATGAAACTTGGACGCCATATCTTACCTGCAAATCATGTGTTGAGAACCTGCAGCAGTGGACAAAAGGACAAAGAAAGTGTTTGAAATTTGGGATTCCAATGGTATGGGGAACCAAGAAACCATTGCGACGATTGTTACTTTTGTCTAGTGAATGTAAAGGGTATTAATCGGGTAATCGACATAAATGGACATATCACAATTTAGATTCAGCGAGAGAACCTATTCCACATTCAGAAGAGATACCAGTTCCAATATTTCGTAACCTATATATATCACCAGGGAGGATGATGAAATATCTTCTTGTGAACTTTGAAGGGGACTCAACATGTCCAGAAAGGCTTACCCAGGAAGAATTAAATGCCCTTATGAGAGGTTTAAACCTTTCCAAAGAAGCCCTGGGAGTTGCTGGCTTTTAGACTTAATGAAAGAAATCCTATTTTTCCGGAAACAAAAATTACGTATTACCGTGACAGACAAAAGCATCTTCTGCCATTTTATTCTCAGGAAGATAACTTGGCATTTTGCAACGATATAAAGGGACCGTTACAAAAATGGGTATATGAGAGTACACATCAACTGATTGGTGACTTTTTATAGATAGTTCCCAAACAAGTGTGAAGTGTGTCCCTGTACACAATGGAAACAAATATGGAAGTATTCCGATTGGGCATTCCACAAATATGAAAGAGGATTATAGAACAATATCGATACTTCTGAAAAAAATTAATTATTACACAAATGGGTGGATGACATGTGTTGATGTAAAAATGATAAATTTCCTTTTAGGACAGCAATGTTAATATACAAGACATCCTTGTTTCTTGTGTCTTTGGGACAGCAGAGCGGAAGATCAACATTGGATAAAAGGAAATAGGCCTAAAAGAGACGCTCTAGTAGAGGGAAAAAACCAATGTTACTGATGAAGCATTAGTGGAACGAGAAAAAGCAATTGTACCTCCCTTGCACATTAAACTAGGGCTAATGAAACCATTTGTGAAAGGGTTAGATCAAAGTGGTCTTTGTTTTCAATACTTGGCAAATCAATTCCCTGCAATCAGTAATGAACAATTAAAGGGAGGAAGATTTGATGGACCTCAGATGACGTAACTCAAAGAATCAATGACTGAAATTGAGTCCAATGCATGGTTTTCTTTTGTTAAAGTTGTGCAGAATTTTCTTGGTAATTACAAGTCTGAAAATTACGAACAAATGGTGGAAGATATGCTTAATAACTTTCAAATTGTTGGGTTGTCATACGAGCATTAAGGTCCATTATCTCCACAGTCATTTAGAGAGATTTCCTGCAAATCTTGGCCACTTTAGTGAGGAGCTGGGCGAACGATTCCACCATGATATCAGAATGATGGAGGAAAGGTACCAGGGAAGATGGGACACACACATGATGGCTGATTACTGTTGGAGTATTTAAAGAGACAAACCGTTTCAGACATACGCAAGAAAAGCGCCCCACAAGAAAGCTTTTAAATTAGTTACCAACTACTGTAAATATTTATTTTGGGCAATAACATTTGCAAATATTGTATTTGTGCGTTTTTATAGGTCCTATTGGAACCGATATTTATATGCAGGAATAAGGCTAGGTAAAGGCAAATACGTCCTCACATCGTTTGAAGACGGGCTGATAGAGAAAATCTGATGGTATTTTTGGATTCAGCGCACCTAAATTAGTTAAGAACAGTAAAAAAGACCGGCAGCTAATATGTGTTGACCAGTGTTATTATTATGCTTAAGCTTTCGTTGCTAAATATCTCCAAATTCCCGATCTTCAACATTTCCTAAACCCGTAAATTATTTTGCCGTCAGAACTTAGTCTCTCGACGAAACACATGTCACATATAATCAATGATTGTATCATCAAATGTTACAAAGTGCTGTCAATTGTCAACAATTTGATTAGAAGCTCGGTTTGGTAAAGCATGAATAATTTTTCTTGGGGAAATTGTAGATTGTAATATCATCTCTATTTGATGATTTTCGGCCAAAAAACCAAAGAGTGGCTTTGATATTTAACGAGAAAGGGATATCGTAGTCGCAGTTGTCGGTGGTCTAGGAGCAGACGACAAAACATAAATCAAAACATTCCGTAGGCAAAATCAACAACAGGGTTAGATAACTTGACAAATCAGAGGGTGACTCCGCTATCGCAACACGCCACATGCTTTAGTTCGGCTAGAAGGAAGAAAGCGGGCGCGGACCTCAGAAGGACACTGAATTTTTCATTCATATCTCCAAATGACATAGATTTCGATGCATTTCCATATAAATTACATAATATTTCTAAAGTACAGGGGGTTTAGAGGACGAGTTTCATTCGAAGGCTGTTAGTCATCCTAACAATGATTTATGGAAGCTAACATATTGCCAGGCGAGTTCGAGTTCAACCACCGAGTGTCGACCCCTATATTGCGGAAAGTGGCGCGCATCTCGGCCTGGTGTGTAATCAAGGCTCGGCCGCTGTACTTGCTGCTTCTTACTTGCTAACCAATTACACACGTGGGCCTTGTAATTTAGAGCTATAAACCAAAATAGAATTGACTTATAACCGGACTCAGATCAGATTTATTTGTGACACACTGTGGCCGGCCACCATTCCGCCTAAAACATTTTTATAATCGAATTTTAAATTATTTTTTTCTCTTTGTCCTATCACCAACGTACATACAGCGCGTTCCCAAAGTACAGACCAAATCAATTTTAATACAATCTATGGTGAAAACTAGTGCAATTGAATTTTCTAATTTTTGAATTTTCAATTTTTCACCCTCTTCGTCTTGAACGAACATTGAAGATGGATTATAGACTGGCAAAACAAGCATTAAAAATATCAACAATAAGAAGCACAGCCCCTTCATATTTCAGAAAGACGTTCCCCTTCTAAACATTTTGAGAATGCATACCCAAATTATATAAATACACTGGCGTACTTCATCGAGTCGAAACTCTACCATGCCTCATAACTTTAAATACGGGGAGTTAAAAATAATTGAATGCTAACAGATTGCATATTGTGTTTCTCACTTCGTATAATGTGGGCCGGGAACGTCGATGTACAAATTTGCCTGAAGAGGGTTGACTATTGTGTTATAAAATTGAGTGACAGCAGGATATGAAATGTAAATTACGATGTAGCTTTGTATAAGTGAGCCTAAATCGTATGAAAATTGACTAATACGATTACTAACGCAGCTAGTTCCGAAGGGGCGCTTTTATTTTTAAAGATTTCGCGTAAATTCCTCGACTGCCAATAAATTTTGAGCATATGCTGCCGCGAATTCCAATTTAAAAAGCGTACACATGTAACGCTTAAAAAAAGCGAGGGGAAAGCGAAGGGAATGGAAATGTAGTAATTTATCTTATTGTCTTACACCGTATTTTATGTAATCGCTATTTCTGATGATGTTCACATAAATGATAAGGTGTTTTTCCTTCCTTTTACGAGAGATACTCTCGATTTGGGAGTCTATTCTGTCCTTGCACCGATACTATTGTGATTTCTTCTGATTTAGTTTTATTGCCGAATTTACATTTCCGCTCTCTCTAAGCTCGAATCTTTCCCCTTTTCCACACAATCTGCACTTTACTACCACCTCTTTAAGGGTGCAGAATCCGTTTAAATCTCCAGTGCCTAATACACATACATATTTTAATACAGACGGCATCTTTTTTAACCGTTTCTAATTTGAAATTACCGCCAAAGATTATACATCGGAGGCATATAAAAGACACCCTTTTATTTTCTTAGATTCAGGCGTTATTGTGTGTGAAATTAACAGCCATACCTTTAACCCTTTTTGCTACAACTACCGTCTTGAGTTCGTTTCAAAACGAAATCACCATTTATTTCCCTTATTTTTTTACCTAATAAAAGTACTGTAAAATTGCACTACAAACGGTTGCAAAATAGATAACATTAACTACAGAGGGAGTCGAACTACCCATTTATTACATACAATGATTGGAACAGATAAATTAGATTGTGGCGAATGAATCATTTTACTCGCGATGTAATGAATCGTCGAGAGAGAACAGGGTTTTACATGAAATCCTGTTCCCTCTCGACATATTTTAGCAATGATAAAATAATGATTCTGTTAGATAGCACTGGTCAACACATATTTTGCTGCCGGACTTTTTCTTAACTGGGGCACCGAATCCAAAAATACCATCAGATTTTCTCTATCACCTAGTCTTCAAAAGATGTACGCATTTGTATTATTCCTGCGTATAAGTATTGGTTCCATACAAATAAAAAAGAAAATAAGTTTATTCTATAAAACCCAAAATAGATATTTACAGTAGTTGGTAACTAATTTAAAAATTCCTTTCTGAGCGCGTTTCTGGCGTATGTCTGAAAGGGTTTTGTCTCCTTTAATACTCCAGCAATAATCAGCCATCATGTGTGTGTCCCATCTGCCCTGGTACCTTTCCTCCATCATTCTGATATCATGGTGGAATCGTTCGCCCAGCTCCTCACTAAAGTGGCCAAGATTTGCAGGAAATCTCTCTAAATGACTGTGGAGATAATGGATCTTAATGCTCGTATGACAACCCAACAACTTGAAAGTTATTAAGCATATCTTCCACCATTTGTTCGTAACTTTCAGACTTGTAATTACCAAGAAAATTCTGTACAACTTTAACAAAAGAAGACCATGCATTGGACCCAAGGTCAGTCATTGATTCTTTGAGTTACGTCATCTGAGGTCCATCAAATCTTCCTCCGTTTAATTGTTCATTACTGATTGCAGGGATTGGCTGTGGAGCTAATGGACCTTAATGCTCACATGCAAACCGGAAATTTGGAAGTTATTAAGCATATCTTCCATTATTTATTCCTAAGTTTCAGACTTGTAATTACCAAGAAAATTCTGCACAACTTTAACAAAAGAAGACCATGCATTGGACTCAATTTCAGTCATTGATTCCTTGAGTTGCCTTATCTGAGGTGTATCAAACATTCCTGCTTTTAATTGTTCACTACTGATTGCAGGGAATTGATTTGCCCAAGTATTGAAAACAAAGACCACTTTAATCTAAAGCTTTCACAAATTGTTTCATTAGCCCTAGCTTAATGTGCAAGGGAGGTAGAATTATTTTTCTCGTTCTACTAATGCTTCATTAATAACATTGACTTTTCCCTCTGCTAGAGCGTCTCTGTTAGGCCAATTTCTTTTTATACAATGTTGATCTTCCGCTCTGCTGTCCCAAAGACACCTAAAAACAAGGATATTTTGTATATCCACATTGCTATCATAAAATGAAATTTATCATTGTTAGATCAACACATATCGTCTACCCATTTGTGTAATAGTTTATTTTGTTCATAGGTAGCGATATTGTTTTATAATCCTCTTTCATCCTTGTGGAATCCCCAATTGGAATACTTCCATATTTGTTTCCACTGTGTACAAGGACACACTCCAGACTTGTTTGGGAACTATCTATGAAAAGTCGCCAATCAGTTGATGTATACTCTGATACACCCATTTCTTGTAACAATCCCTTTATATCGCTGCAAAATCGCCAAGTTATCTTCCTGAGAATAAAATGGCAGGAGATCTTTTTGTCTGTTACGGTAATACGTAAGTTTTGTTTCCGAAAAGGGAAGATTTTTTCATTAAGTCTAGAAGAAAGCAACTCCCAGGGCTCCTTTGAAAGGTTTAAATCTCTAATAAAGTCATTTAATTCTTCCTGGGTAAACCTTTCTGGGCATGTTGAGTCTCGTTCAAAGTTCACAAGAAGACATTTCATCATCATCCTCTGGTAATATATGTAGGTTACTAAATATTCGAACTGCTAGTTCTTCTGAATGTGGAATCGGTCTTCTCGCTGAATCCAAATTGGGATATGTCCACTTATGTCGGTTATTCCGATTAATACCCTTTATATTCAAAAGTGACAATCGCCAAAATGTTTTCTTGGTTCCCTCCATACCATTGGATCCTAAAATTTCACTTTCACACTTTCTTTGTTCCTTTTGTCCACTGGCGCAGGCTTTCAACACATGATTTGCAGGTAACAGGTGGCGCCCAAGTTTTATCTTGATCTCCTAGATGAACACCAAAATAGGTCATGTATGCCGTTTTCACAAACTCACAAATTGGTTTTCTACTCTCTGTTAATATGTATTCACCACATATATCGCAAAAACGTCTGGATGATTAACTCAACTACGTCTGCTCGTAGAAGCCATGGTTTCAATAACATTTCCCGAACAAACACACTTGCAAGAAAGTTTAAGTTTAAACTGAATCAAGGCTTGACACGTAAATATCTTTATTTATGCAGATATTATTGGAAAGTAATGCTTAAATACCAATTATACCGCTATTTTCATAAATCTTTTATGACGTACATTCTTGAAAACTGTTTATTGCATACATTAAACACATTAAAGCCGGTGTTCTTGGAAACCATTGGAGGTAATTACAGGGATTTAAGATGATAAATAAATAGTTTCTTACCTAGAAAGATTAGGGAAGTAAGAAACAACTGTAATAAACAACTAAAATTGAAAGGAATGTATGTTCAGAAACTATATGAAATACTTAATTTTTGTCTATCTCAACGACTAGAGCTGACACAAGAGACAAAATGGTATTTCTGGAATCAGAGTTCCTGAAATATTTAAAATCAGATTTCGTTGTAGTGTATAGTTATTGTTGCTCGAAAACCAAATTAGTCGAATTGCGTTACGACTTGCTGCCTCATCCGCCATATTCACCAAATTTGGCTCCCAAATCATTGGGATTGTTTCCAAATTTTAAAAATGCCTCGGTGGAAAGAGATTTCAGACCAATGAAGAGGTGATGTCCGAGATAAATGCATATTTTGAAGCGTTTCGGAAAGATTGTTTTTTGGATGGTTTGAAAAAATTGGAAATTCGCAGGGGCTAAGTGCGTAGAGGTAAAATAAGTTTTTGTTTTGAAACGTGACTTTTCCATCGAATCGCCCTCGTATACTGTACAGACATTATTTGAAATGAACGAGCTACACGATAAGGGACGGAAATACAAAGAGGTAATAGGATTTCGTGTAATTTTACATATTTAGTTCTTGAAAACGTAACAAACAAATAGGATTTCATGTAATTTTACGTGTGTATCAACACCTGTTAAACGTGTGGAAATAAATAAACATTGCATTATCATAGGATAGAATGGATCACAGAACCTCAACAGGACTTCATGTAATTTTACACGCTTGGCAATGTTTTTGGAAACAGTACATGAAACAACGGTTCTGTTGGATTGTGAATGAATCATTGACGCACGTTGCAATCGCAACAAAGCTAAAAACATCATGTAATTCTAGGTATATTTAAAGTATTTTTACATGTAGATATACTGCTATCAAAATTGATTATTTTTTGTAACAATTGAACACCCGTTTGAGGAAACCAATTTCCTTGTATTACGATGGAATATGTAATTTTACATTAGCTTCCCTAAATTTCGTATAAGACGAAGGTACCGTAGTGTTGGGGGATCTCAATTTTCTGACAATTTCCCCTTTCGACGTTGCTATTTGAATATAGGAAGTGTCTAGTTAACATGTAAATTGCAATATGTATAAGGCGAGGCGATATCTCAAAGATTCCGATATAAGATATCTCCTTCCGATAAGCTGTAACACGTTCGAGGTAATCGTGGAACTGGAGCTGTTCGTTTTAATTTAAAATATGTACTTTGGAATGGTAATCATGATATTTAACCTGAAGCCTTTAAATAAATAAATCGTTTTATACATTATTTCAACCCCTTACGTCTAGATTTATCTGTTCTTCGAAAAAGATAATTGAGAATTTATTCAAATCGAGGGTACTTCCTTCGCTACCTGCTTACACAGTTAGTATCTTTAATTTCCATTGTAAAAGTTCTTTTTTTTTTAATTAGGAAGTGATTCGGGCACGGGTTAAATTTGCAAAAACATAATTTACCGAAAATAAGTCCGAAAACGATAAAAATAAGGTCTTATACTATTTTTAACAAGGTCTACCTGTTCCGCAGGTTTATTAATTCTACCAAAAACGCGGAGTTGAGTCAACCCTGCATGTAGCACCTCAATCACTGCCACATCAGTTGGAATATCACAGAAGCCGACTGCTTTTTAGTCAATCGAAGAAAAAAATCAGAACCTCCGAAGGGATCCTAGTGTATTTGTTGTTAATTCTATCGCTTAAAGATGTCGTGTCGACAATTTTAATAATAAACGAAATTATTTATATATATATATATGTACTTAGATAAAGTTCGCGTTCGTATAAATTTCGCAAAACACGAATGGAAGCGGTTTCTTGAAGGAACGGAAGGACCCTTGTAGCAGCCGGATTTTTCTTTATATCACTCGGGAGAATTCGCTCCACTAAACACAATCGCAATTCCTCGGTTGATAATAAAAATGAATTAACAAAAGTAAAGATATTAATGTCCCGGAGTTTCTCGATAAATTTTGTTTCGCCCCGGTAAAATGCAAATGCTCGCGCCCAAATTTTATTCCGAATCGATTTGAATTCTAACCTTTCGAATTGATGGTGTTCGATTAACGAAAGATTATACAACAAACTTTTCTATTTAAAACAGGAAATTGCTTAGTCTGATTATTAACAGTAATAATCATTTTTGGTAGTATATGTAACGTACATATATACTGAGAAATAACAAAGAATATTAAAAATATATAAATGTAATAATCGCAGTTTGTTACACGAAATAATGTGATATTAAAGAATGTCGTAAAAGACAAGGAATATAAATAAGATTACCCTTTATATGACCTACATCTTTTTCTTTTAAATTAAAAAATAAACCAAGCGACGGAGTCTATAGGAGCGAGTCTTTGGTAGGTAGACTATAAAAATGCCACGTCCATATGTAGAAACAAGTAAAATGTACCATGCTTTAGTGGACTCCGTTGGATAAATAAAAAGTTCAGACTCTTCCTTACTTGAAGCATCGAGCAAGAACTATGAATTGAGAACTAAGCCGGTGATTGGGGTAAGCAAGGCACCGAAGAGCTCGGATAAAGCCTTGATAACTGTAAACCAGCGAAGGCAGTGCACCCAAGAATTCAACGCAGAAGGAAAATTCAAAGTATGGTATATGTTAAAAAAGCGGTCGCGACTAGAGGAAACGACGGCGAAACGCAAGTAATTGCGATTTAAATTAAAAAGAATACTACAATATGTTCTTTTCCGTTTTCGTATGGTAAAAAGGTTAATTAACAGTGATTAAAATTAATTTTGTCCTTATAGACCTCTACTTCGATTAAATTTTTGTATCTACAATTAAGTGAAAAAATAAATAAACAAATAAATAAATAAAGCACGTGTAACTCTTATTAAGGCGTTGAAAAAAACTAATTAAAACAGAAGGCAGCTTCATATATACAGGACCATTCAAAAGTTAAACCCCAATCAAGATTATCTGGTAAATCTAAAAGCATAGAAAATGACATTCCATAACAAACAAAAATGTTTTTTTATAAGAGAAATAACTATTTCAACTAAAACGTGAATTACTACCTCCAAAAATAGAATAGAAACAGATTCGTGTACGTGATCAATGGCACAATTTAACGCTTCAAGATCTACACGAATTAGGGTAAATAAAAGCGGCTAGCACTAATTTAATTTTACATATTTAGAACATTTTGGCCATTTTCCACATATTTCGAATATTTTAACATATTTGAAATCATTCGACGTAATTTTCTGTTTGAAAATCGCACCATTTTAATAAAAATATAGTATACGATTTTCTGGGAAATTTACATTGTACGATTACCGACGTTTCGTTAAATATAATGAAATAAATATTACTTAAATAGCGATTAATGCTTTTTCCAAGAAATTTAAGTTTCTACATTTTTATAAGAAATTGTTAATTGCTTTTAAACTTCCAAACGAAATATCATGTTCAATACTGAAGAGCACAGATTATTTTGTTACGGTTTCTAAGAATGAAAATCGGAAATTAAACGAATAAAGGTGAGTTCTGATTGGTTAAAAATAGTTAGGTAGAGGGTGTATACGTTTCAGCATTTATCGTTTAAAAATTGTCATCATTTACAAACCCCGAATAAAGTGGAGCGTTACCCAAAAATGCCAAAAGGAGAAAGCGATTTAGTAGCCTCCTGGATCAAGACCGTTCCAGAACTACTTTTGAGCGAAGAAAAAGTATTCTGGAAACCGTGGGTGGCTAACCTTAGAAATCAATTTTATTTTATTTATTTAATTCAAATTAGATGTTTATTTTGTAAATTCCAGTCTGCCACACAATTGGCCCAAGACCTTGCTTTGGATTGCTGAATAAAATTATGTTCATTAATAAGAATATTTTCCTTTAATTTCAAAATACTGCTTGGAGGGCTACCAGAATTGTTCCTGTTTTGAAGTCGGGCCACTCTTCAGACACAAGTAATTATAGACCCATTGCTATCCTACCCAACTTTGCAAAAATTTTTGAGACAGCTATATATATATTAAAATCTCCCCACTAATCAAACCGTCAGTTTCTCCATATCAACATGGTTTTATGGAAAAGAGGTCTACTATTTCTAACCTAACTGTCTTTACACAGAGTGTTACTAATGTTTTGGATGCTGGGCTTCAAGTTGACGCTATATATACAGACTTTGCCAAGGCGTTTGAGAGAGTAGATCATGGTACCTTGCTAATTAAGGTGAAAAACTTTGGATTTAGGGAACCTTTAAGTGCTCTTTTGTCCTATTATCTGTGCAATAGACCTCAACGTTTATTTTGTAACGGATACACTTCTTAGCCGTATATAGCCACTTCTGGAGTTCCGCAGGGCTCAAACCTGGGACCACTTCTTTTCATCATCTTCATTAATGATCTGGTTGGCAAGATTGCATCCGATAACCTTCTTTTTGCAGATGACATGAAGGTGTATCGTACGATCACCAATTCTGGCGATTGTGTTTTGTTGCAAATGGACTTGGACAATATACAACAATGGTGTACAATTAACACCCTACCTCTGAACCCTAGCAAATGCAAAGTACTCACTTATACCAAAAGACTCACTCCCACTAACTACACATATATGCTTGGTGATGTGACTGTTTCTAGAGTTCAGACCGTTAGTGATTTGGGAGTAACATTTGATGCTGAGCTAACTTTCAATATTCATGTTAACAACGTGGTAAAGCAGGCTAGGCAGACTTTAGGATTAGTGATTCGGAACTGTCGATCCTTTACAAATATTACAGTATTGAATGCGCTATACTTTACGTTAGTGAGGACGAAGTTGAAATATGCTGGATTGATCTGATATCCCCATTATCGAACTCAAAAATATACTTTGGAGCTTGTGCAGAGGAGATTTGTCAAATTTCTGTGGTATAAAGTAGATGGTGTGTACCCTTCGAGGGGCTGTGATCATTCCGTGCTGTTTTCCCGTTTCCTAGTACCATTCCTCTCCTTCAGATGCTTCTTCTTCAGCCTCAATTTCCTTTACAAACTTCTTCACAATGAAGTCGACTGTTCAGAGATTCTATCTTTATTTAGCTTCCTGGTGCCACAATTCTTTACTCGTCCCTCTTCAACTTTCTATCTTCCTTCTCCCAGAACTAATTTAATGATAAAATCACCTATCTATGTGATGTCCTGCAACTACAATCAAATATCTTCCTATGCAGATATTCATTTTAACTCGTTACCTTCATTTAAGAATATCATAAACGAACACTGCAATAGATACCATACTTTACTTATTAAAACCTAAATTTTAAAATGTTTTTGCAAAAGCGTTGCAGAAATACTGTACTTTAAGGAAAAATTATGTTACAAATGTATATGAGGACGTAGTTAATGAAATCAAGCAAAAGCGATTTAGTAGCCTCCTGGATCAAGATCATTCCAGAGTTACTTTTGAACGAAGAAAAATATCGTGCAAAGCGTGTGGTAAAATGGTAAGTTGCTAATCTTACAAATCAATTTTATTTTATTTATTTAATTGAAATTACATGTTTATTTTGCAAATTCTAGTCTGAAATACAATTGATACAAACGGAAAATTCATGCTATAAGCCTGTGTACCGATATGAATTTCTGAAAAAAAAAAACCACGAGAACCAGGAGAATATCATCTTTACTGATAGTCAACGAATAATTTAGACGCTATATCACCGACCATCAATGTGAGAAAGAAGCTGAATATTCAGGGTAAGTGTAAAAAGGGTACAAAGCGGCTGATAAATCAGTAATCATCACTTTTTAGGGGTTCTGAACGATCGGTCGGTCCAGGAATTAGAGAAAGCATTACCGTAACCAACACCGTAAATCGGATTTTTGGCGGTCAGAAATTGTCTCCAGATACCATTAAGTGTGCTTTTCTAAATCAGACTTTATATAGCGTGACCAAGAAGTTGACGACTTCCACCGAAGACATCGATCACCCCCTCCTTCGCCCCAACTGTTCCCCATAATATGGTAAATAATGGAATGGACCATTTTGATTTCTAGATATGAATCAAGCCCCTTTTGTTTATATAGAACAGCTTCATCTAAAGGACAGAAAACAAATTCAAATTTGTGGTACAGTGTAATTAATCATAATCTGTTGTTATTATTGTTATTATTATCAGTATTAGTTCTATATTTCATGTTTTATTAAAATCTAAAAATAAACAAATCTAATTTCCATAACGATTCAAAATGGGTTGTCCTCGTGGGTTTAATTTAATTATACCAAAAAATTTTTCCTTTAACTCAAACGAATATCAGGAGGAACGCATGCAGATATAACTTACATGTATACAAGGCAATTAGATAACATCTGATATAAACATGTACGGCCAGGAGATAAGAACGACTGTACTTAACCTGAAACGGGCGCGTAACACAATGACGTTCTTATTCAGGCTGGCTCGGTTAATTCGCATGTAGCTTCCCTGTAACATCGCCTGCTTGAAAGCCGCTTTTATTAAATCATTTACATTTGCTACATCTAATAGCAATTCATACGAGAGATTACGACTCGCGTCGCGCCGTTTTTGCGTATGTAAATTGTCTCTTACGAATGGGGTAGAGTGAAATATGGTTTAGCATTCGAATATGGCCAGAATCAAAATTTAAAATTAATTAATGCGAGCTACTAGAGGTGGAATAGATATTCGGATTTCAAGTCATCTTTGAAAAATATATATGTATTGTGTTGATTTCTTGGTATACAGTGTGGACGTATAGGTTGGAACAAAATCAATAAAATCTGGAAGTAGTGGAAAATAGTACCAAGATAATTACGAACAAGTGGAAAACAATGTGGTGGTGCACCATCCTCCTGGAACCAGAAGGTCCCATCCGACAAGAGGTGATGTTCTGCATTTCGATGGAGAGCAACAATTGCGGGTCTTATGTTTGGCTGCAGTAATAGCAAATAATCTTCACCATACAATGCACCTCCAATATAATAGTATAATAACTGACACAACGTTTTTGTACAAACTTGGTCATTTAAAAATCAAGGTTGACGTGTCCGATCGTATTTTTCACCATTTACAGGTGGTAGTAATTTTGTTCCAACCTAGGACTAGGTATGTATGTATGTACTTTGTTTGGAAAAATGGTACCAAGATGATTATCGAACGGTTAGAGAATAATGTGGTGCTGCACCAGCGTGCTGGAACCATAAGGCGCTATCCGGCACAAGGGGATGCTCTGCATGTGGATGGAGAGCAATAATTCCGGGTATTATGTTTCGTTGTAGTAATAGCAAATAATTTTCACCATTTAATACACCTCCAATAATAATTGACACACCGTCTTTTGTAAAAATTTGGTCATTTAAAAATCAAGGTTGACGTGTCCGATCGTTTTTTTCACTATTTACAGGTGGTATTGATTTTGTTCCAACCTAAAACTAGGTATGTATGTACTTTGTTTGGGAAAATGGTGCCAAGATGATTATCGAACGGTAAGGGAATAATGTGGCGGTGTACCAGCGTGCTGGAACCATAAAGCGCTATCCGGCAAAAGGGGATGCTCTTCATGTGGATGGAGAGCGATAATTCCGGGTATTCTGTTTCGTTGTAGTAATAGCAAATAATTTTCACCATTTAATACACCTCCAATAATAATTGACACAACGTTTTTTGTAAAAATTTGGTCATTTAAAAATCAAGGTTGACGTGTCCGATCGTTTTTTTCACTATTTCCAGGTGGTATTGATTTTGTTCCAACCTAAAACTAGGTATGTATGTACTTTGTTTGGGAAAATGGTGCCAAGATGATTATCGAACGGTAAGGGAATAATGTGGCGGTGTACCAGCGTGCTGGAACCATAAGGCGCTATCCGGCAAGGGGATGCTCTCCATGTGGATGGAGAGCAACAATTCCGGGTATTCTGTTTCGTTGTAGTAATAGCAAATAATTTTCACCATTTAATACACCTCCAATAATAATTGACACAACGTTTGTTGTAAAAATTTGATCATTTAAAAATCAAGGTTGACGTGTCCGATCGTTTTTCACTATTTCCAGGTGGTATTGTTTTTGTTCCAACCTAAAACTAGGTATGTATGTACTTTGTTTGGGAAAATGGTGCCAAGATGATTATCGAACGGTAAGGGAATAATGTGGCGGTGTACCAGCGTGCTGGAACCATAAGGCGCTATCCGGCAAGGGGATGCTCTCCATGTGGATGGAGAGCAACAATTCCGGGTATTCTGTTTCGTTGTAGTAATAGCAAATAATTTTCACCATTTAATACACCTCCAATAATAATTGACACAACGTTTGTTGTAAAAATTTGATCATTTAAAAATCAAGGTTGACGTGTCCGATCGTTTTCACTATTTCCAGGTGGTATTGATTTTGTTCCAACCTAAAACTAGGTATGTATGTACTTTGTTTGGGAAAATGGTGCCAAGATGATTATCGAACGGTAAGGGCATAATGTGGCGGTGTACCAGCGTGCTGGAACCATAAGGCGCTATCCGGCAAAAGGGGATGCTCTGCATGTGGATGGAGAGCGATAATTCCGGGTATTCTGTTTCGTTGTAGTAATAGCAAATAATTTTCACCATTTAATACACCTCCAATAATAATTGACACAAAGTTTTTGTAAAAATTTGATCATTTAAAAATCAAGGTTGACGTGTCCGATCGTTTTTTTCACTATTTACAGGTGGTATTGATTTTGTTCCAACCTAAAACTAGGTATGTATGTACTTTGTTTGGGAAAATGGTGCCAAGATGATTATCGAACGGTAAGGGAATAATGTGGCGGTGTACCAGCGTGCTGGAACCATAAAGCGCTATCCGGCAAAAGGGGATGCTCTTCATGTGGATGGAGAGCGATAATTCCGGGTATTCTGTTTCGTTGTAGTAATAGCAAATAATTTTCACCATTTAATACACCTCCAATAATAATTGACACAAGGTTTTTGTAAAAATTTGGTCATTTAAAAATCAAGGTTGACGTGTCCGATCGTTTTTTTCACTATTTACAGGTGGTATTGATTTTGTTCCAACCTAAAACTAGGTATGTATGTACTTTGTTTGGGAAAATGGTGCCAAGATGATTATCGAACGGTAAGGGAATAATGTGGCGGTGTACCAGCGTGCTGGAACCATAAGGCGCTATCCGGCAAAAGGGGATGCTCTGCATGTGGATGGAGAGCAACAATTCCGGGTATTATGTTTCGTTGTAGTAATAGCAAATAATTTTCACCATTTAATATACCTCCAATAATAATTGACACAAAGTTTTTTGTAAAAATTTGATCATTTAAAAATCAAGGTTGACGTGTCCGATCGTTTTTTTCACTATTTCCAGGTGGTATTGATTTTGTTCCAACCTAAAACTAGGTATGTATGTACTTTGTTTGGGAAAATGGTGCCAAGATGATTATCGAACGGTAAGGGAATAATGTGGCGGTGTACCAGCGTGCTGGAACCATAAGGCGCTATCCGGCAAAAGGGGATGCTCTGCATGTGGATGGAGAGCGATAATTCCGGGTATTCTGTTTCGTTGTAGTAATAGCAAATAATTTTCACCATTTAATACACCTCCAATAATAATTGACACAAAGTTTTTGTAAAAATTTGATCATTTAAAAATCAAGGTTGACGTGTCCGATCGTTTTTTTCACTATTTACAGGTGGTATTGATTTTGTTCCAACCTAAAACTAGGTATGTATGTACTTTGTTTGGGAAAATGGTGCCAAGATGATTATCGAACGGTAAGGGCATAATGTGGCGGTGTACCAGCGTGCTGGAACCATAAGGCGCTATCCGGCAAAAGGGAATGCTCTGCATATGGATGGAGAGCAACAATTCCGGGTATTATGTTTCGTTGTAGTAATAGCAAATAATGTTCACCATTTAATACACCTCCAATAATAATTGACACAACGTCTTTTGTAAAAATTTGGTCATTTAAAAATCAAGGTTGACGTGTCCGATCGCTTTTTCACTATTTACGGGTGGTATTGATTTTGTTCCAACCTAGGACTAGGTATGCATGTATGTACTTTGTTTGGAAAAATGGTACCAAGATCATTATCGACCGGTTAGAGAATAATGTGGTGGTGCACCATCTTCCTGGAACCATAAAGAGCTATCCGGCGAAAGGGGATGTTCCTGCATGTGGGAGGAGAGCAATAATTCCGGGTATTATGTTTCGCTGTAGTAATAGCAAGTAATTTTCACCATTTAATGCCCCTTCAATAGAAAACGGTCTTATGACTGAATTACCGACACGCCCTACCCATACGTTGATTCTTGGCCCGTATTGTGTGTGTTCTTCCATCATCCAGTATGGAGTTTGAGGTGCCCAGTATATACAGTTTTGCCTATTGGCAGAGCCGTTGAGGCAGAACGTAGCTTCGTCGGAGAAAATTATGCGTCTCGCACATTCCAGATTGTTATTACCATCGGTTCGTTATGTCACAAAATTCAACTCTTCTGTCAAAATCATCCCAGTGAAATTCTTGAACCAATTTTATTTTGTACAGGTGCCATTTGTTCTTCTTTAGACGTTTTAAAACGGTAGAATGATTAAGCGACTGCTGCAATGAGACTTCACGGCTTGATTTGTGAGGGTTTTCTTGAAACGTTAGTACAAAATCCAATTGTTTTTCTTCTGAAATGAACAGACGATCTTTTGTAAAGTTATCTCGTACGTGACCCAACTCCCTAAATTTGCGTCCTATCTTACTTACTATTGATCGCGTAATAGGCCGATCAGGCTACTTATTATTGAACAAGTTACTAACATCTTTTGTCCGGTATTGTCTCCAAACTATATAACAAAAAAATTTATAAAAATTACAAATAAAACCGTTATATTATATGGAGCAAAATAACAATTCTAATTACAATTATAAATAAAGATCAAGCATAGGCGACGGACGGTCTTTAAAGAATGAAATTCGTTTAGTCCAGCATCATTAAGACTCGAACGTGACCCAGACATAAACATTGACCCAGCTGGGCAAATCGTGACATATTTTATGGGTAACATTTGCTATGTGGAATCATGATGCGTTTTCGAATGGAACTGTCGAATACGAAATAACGATAACCTGTTATACTGCAACCGTTATTTCAAAATAACGGTAACGGTTGCAACTGTTATTTTAAAAGAACAGTTTTTCCCATCACTACTCCAAACCCATTGATCATTAAAATTCCTCTTCTTTGGGTTTCACTTCAACGTGCCATTTTTAGTTTTATGTGAATTAATTAAAAGACGCATAACGTTTGTCAAACGAGCTGAATTTTGAAGGATCATTTCTTGGACCTCATTCCTCTTTTTAAAATTGTAGATTTTAAACAAAAAATTACAACTGAAGGTAAATAAAAATGTTAATAATACTCAAAATATTTATTTCTCAAAAATCCTCTTATGTTACCTTATGTAATCTCAGACGTCATCGTTCTGTATGCAGAAAAATGTACTTCTCCAAATGGTACTATCAAAATTGCGGTTACTGTCTAAAAGAACAGGATGTGACGTCATATCTGCGACAATAACGACGTCGGAGAAATTGCGCATTTTAACATTAAGGTTGACGTGTCCGATAGTCCACTACTTCCAGATTTCATTGATTTTGTTCCAACCTATACGTCCACACTGTATATTAAGAAATCTTGGTTGTTAGTTATTATGTTGATAGCTGCCAAAATATGAACAAGTTAAGGTTCGGGTGTCTGATCATTTTCTTTAGTTTTTCACTATTTACAGATTTTATTGATTTTGTTCCAACCTATATGTCCAGACTGTACATACATACGTACACGTTATGTTAGCAACTGTACGTAATTTAATCTATAAAGGATTTAAATGCATATTTTTTTCCTTCTTAGTTCGAAACTAAAAAAGATGTTAATAAAGATGTACACACTTAGTAATAAACCACCCTTATCTGGTTTGGTGTATATTTATTACATTTTTCTGCATCCGAAAAGAGAAAAAAAGGAGATGTGTACAATTATCTGATAATTTTTTGGTTTGTTTATTATGTCTACACCGTATCTTGGAGCAGCGTCAGGTAATTCTGAGGGTTGGCTGATGGGACTGGTGAATAATACATAATGTACCCCAGTTGTCATAATATATCTTTTACTCCATTGCTTCCTCATTCTAACGACTGATGCTTATCTACTATTTGCCCCGTTTAAGCAAAAACATTATTCTTAGAATTTACAACAACTTAATAGCCCTTCCACTCCGGGGCGAGTTATCATATCGTCCTGAAGGGGGTGATTAATGTTATTTAATTTAATGTATCAATTTTATTTTAATTAAATTAGGTTTTTTTCTTCAGACGGGGAGGAAGATGTAATTTTATTTATGGCGTCTCGTTCTAATTTAAGTCCAACTTTTTGCAATGCCAAGTCATAAAAACGTGTCGAAAACACAACTCGGGGTATTTCAGTCGTAAAACCACCGAACAAAAGCAACCCTGAGCGCATGCACTTAAAGAATATTACAAATTTATTACCTCCTGATTTATTTACAATCTCAATTTTTTTCTCTTCTATTCCGTTTGCGACACATAAGAACTATTTTCTAGCACTGCGTAATTGGAGTGAAAAATTCTCCGGCGTCCAGGCAAGTTTGATGCGGCTTTGAATCAATAGATGCTGATTACATTTTCCCGCTCGGAGAAATTTCGTTAAATAACTGCCTCTTTCGGCATTTTCACCCGTGGGGAGATAGATAATGCTGACCACCCTCTCTCTTATTCGATTTCTATCGTTTTCTTGCATTCACATTCCTCTATTCGCCCGTAATCTGCATTACAAACGTAAAATGACCGTAAGTGATAAATTGGGAAGGCACTGTCTCGAGAATTTAATAAATTGCTCTATTACGTTTTCCTTTTTTTAACATATAAATTGATTCTGAACGAGAGCACCAAATTATTCCAGAAGGATTTGAAACAAAGTATACATCATAGATCGATACCCAATTTTGCATCCTTTTACTATAATGTCATACAGACTTTGTCAAAAATTAAAACAATTGTATTTAATGAAATAATAATTAGAATTTATTAAATAAGTCAAGTCACTACGTTAAATTGCCGGTCACAAATAAGAAGGAAAATCTGAAGTTTAGGCTGAACTGAATGCGCATTTCGAAGGCTATTCGGTTATCCCCACTGGGAAAAAGCGCATACCTGTAACTATAGTTGACGTGTGATCTTTTATTCCGTCACGTTGTGGAGGCTGACAGCGCAATTGTATCGAAATAGGCATTCGGATCCTCCCAAATACATACATGTAGTTAAAATCATAATTATTTTTCTTTGAAAAAAATGTTTGCAATTAATAAAGGCATTAAAAATTAAATATTTTAACTAAATGATGATAACCAGCGTTTCATACGTACATTGTCTTTTGTATTTCTAGACAAAAAATAGCCTTAAATAGTAAAAAGCGACTACTTCCCGCACAGAAAATTACTACCGATTACGGAGGAAGTACCTTTTCTTCGGGGCGAGCAATTGAGTCGTGGTGATGAGAAGGAAGTCACTACATGGCAATTGTTTACTACTAACATAGCATAATCCTCTTCTGCAATCTAACACGAAAAGTTGTCTTTTATGTTTTAGAAAAATATAAGAAACAGCGCAAATTGATAAGTTTAATCGAGTTTATTGTGTTTACCTACATATATCTGCCACTCCAAATTGTTCGACTTAGGAAGAGTTACAGTTAGAGCGAGAGAGTTTTTATTCTTCTTCCTCTATAAACTAGGACATCGGATGTAGCTTTAGTGGCTTTTAATCCAGTTCTTCTACCTAGTCACGTCTTCAGCCATAGTTCTCATTTCCACTATTGATTTTCCTCTTTTCCTTCTAACAATGTTTTCCTTGGTCTGCCTTTCTTCTTAGTTTTACTCGCTTTTGCCCATAAAATTCTACTCTATAAGCTATCTTGGTTTATCCTCTTCAAGTGCTCGTACCAGCCCATTTTTTTAATTCCAGAGAAAATTATTCAAATCGCATTCAAGCGCTCCACCCAACTGAAGAATTGGACTTGGAAGAAAAAGGCGACTAAAGGAAGTGTCGACTTAGATGGGCTCGGGACAGTTGCCTTTGAGACTTCTATACTTTTGCATTCCATAAAACCAAGTTTCGAAACATTTATTCAAGTCTGAAGTCAGTACCTTAGCAAAATGCTTTCTGAACTCCTCTACAATCCCCCACTGGTGCTAAAAAGCGTTGACTACGCATACCGTTTTCGATTATTCGAAACAAACGACAACGGAAATTGATAGGTGACACATCAGGAGATTATGAACATAGACCCATTCATTCGACGTGTTACGTGTTCAAATGGTAGTTTAAGCGGTTCATACCTGACTTTACCGTGATGATTTGGTGATTTCTTTTTCCCCAATAAAAAATGATTTCCGCCAAACAAACTGTTGTATACTAGCACCGATCTGATTCGATTTTCCGAAAAAGAGCAATCATTTTCATCGATATGCTTCAAGAACGAGTCTTGGTTTACTCGTGAGTTGCCAAAATAGTCAATGATTGTTTAGATTCTGGGTCGGACGAGTATATTCAGGTTTCGTCTCGAGTGACAGTGATATACACGTTTTTGGAAGCATCACGATTGAATGTCTTCATCATCTCCATGCTGCATTCGAGATTAGTCTTCTTTTCAACACTGATCAACTTGTGTAGAATCGAACTAGCACATGGCTTCTTCACATCTAAATGTTTGCGATATTGATTACGTATCGATAATTGTTTCCGCCATAAAAGACTAGCCATTTCGGAACTTCCAAGATATATCCAAATGAAACCAAAATCATTATTTCTTCTTCTACCCTACTCTTCCAGTCATTTCTTCCATAATCTTTTATCTTCCGGTATTCTTTTCATTTGATTTAAAGTCTTCCTTTCTCCTCTATTCCTTCCATTTCTTCCTAGGATTTCCATGTTTTCTCGTATCTCCTCTACTCGTGAGCTTCCTTCTTTCCAGACTGTGTTCGTGCCAGCTCATTTGTGACAGGTTCTTGATTACGCAACGATTTGTCGAATATTTTCGTTCATTTCCCTATCCCATTTACATTTTCCACTTTCCCCCACGAAGAGCATCTCTGCTGCTGTGATTTATGTCGATTATCCAAGGTTGACCAGCCCAAGTCAGGGTTGTTCTAGCTATGTAGATATACGCCTTCAGCTTAACTTCCTTGTCTATTTCTGTTTTGCCGGATATCGCTTTATTGGTTGTATATTAAATTTTAAAACGTTTTGTCTAGATGGGACAGTTATTCGGCAGAACTGTAGGTATTGGATGGCGGAAATACACACTCAACATGCATAAAAAGTAAACGTCTGGGCAGAAATAGAATATAGTAGGATTCGAGGTCCTTTCTGCTTTGAGGGAAATCTCCAAAATGATCTAATTCCAATACTGGTTGTACTTTACCCAAACGAAGGCGATCCTGATATAACAAATGATACTCTTTGGTATCAACACGATGGCACTTCGCCACATTATACGCTTCCTGTTCGTAATTTTCTACATACTGGCTTTCCAGAAAGATGGATCAGCAGACGAGAATGGCCAGCAACATATCCTAGATTTTCTTCCACGGCGTTACTTACAATCAAAAGTTTACGAAACAAAACCGGATAATTTAGGGCTATTGAGGCAGCACATTTAAGAAGAAATTTGTAAAATAGAACGAGCCGTTATTAAGAGCGCCTTAAGTGAATTTGTCAATAGACTTGCTTACTGCCAAGAAGTCAACGGGTGGGATTTTGAATATTTAATTTAATAGTGCTATATTGCTATATTTTTCAGGTCAGGATTTTTCGTTGATTTTGTAGGAAACAGTTCACCAGATTTGAAATGTTTATCAAGGTATCTTGATTATTCAGTGCGCTACACAAATTGTAAGATAGAAACGAAAGATACTTCAACAAGCAATTTACGTTCCGTTCATGGTCTGAAGTATTTGTTATCTTGGATGATACTAACATTTAATCTAATTTTATGTTGTAGCATTTTAATATGATAATTTAGAATCATATCCTATTAAATACGATATCAAGATTGAATGTTGAATTCGATTTTTCTCAGAAATTTTGTTCTGCAACCTTACGATTTATTTGCACCATCATAAAGGGAGGAAAGATAACTATCGGATTCCACTACTAAAAATCTATATTGTCATTTAATTTTTTTTTTTTTGTGGTGTCCTCTTAACTAAAACACAAATTCCGAAGGTGAATCGCATATTTAACGCGTATTTTTAGAGACTACAACTTTAGAGAAAGCAATCGAATTCGCTTTTCTTCCATACTTTAATCCCCCACTGTATAGTACATACAAGGTAAATCACAGCTAAATTGACTTACCTTAATGTAATATCTATTAGTAATAAAGTACTTATTAGTTCCCCCAAACCTCACATTTAACCAATACATTTTTGCATAAGTGATTGACACTGTACTCGCACACACGCACACTTCCAACACACAACTGCACAAGTGGGGTACAGAAGAATTTTCCAGGATATTTGTATGTACCTGCACGAAACAAATTAGTTAAATACAGGTTGACATACCTAATCTGATGGGAGACCCCCATTTTTCCTGAAACAGCTGAACCAAATAAAACCGATATAATTGCGACAAACGAAGAGGGCTTAACTGTGGTTGATTTGAACAGAATTTTCAGGATATGTTTGCCTCTGACTGAGTTGGTTGAGAGATGTTGAATAATTGGAGATTTTTTCTCGCCTTGAATCTATAAAAGAAGATTATAGTAGAAAATATATACACCCTTCTAGATAAGAGACCGATTTTGAAATTAAAGGAAAACATTTCTATTAATGAAAAAAATTATTCAGCAATCTAAAGCAGGTTCTTGAACCAGTTGCATGGCAAAATAAATATGTAATTTGAATTAAACAAATAAAATAAAATTGTTTTGCAAAATTATCAACTTACAATTTTACCGCACGGTCCTCACGCTTCGCGCAATACTTTTCTTCGTTCAAAAGTAATTCTGGAACGGTCTTGATCCAGGAGGCTACTAAACCGCTTTTCACTTTTGGCATTTTTGCATAACAGTCGGCAACACTTCACTTTATTCGGTGTTTGTAAATGAGGAACATTTTTAAATGATAAATGCTGAAACGTGTGCCCCCTCCCCCACCTAATTATTTTTAACCTTTATACGTTTAATTTCCGATTATTATTCTTAGAAACCGGAACAAAATAATCTTTGCTCTTCGGTATTGAACATGATATTTCGTTTGGAAGTTTAGAAGCAGTTAACAATTTCTTAGAAAAATGTAGAAACATAAATTTCTTGGAAAAAGCATTAATCCCTATTTAAGTAAAATTTATTTTATTATATTTAACGAAACATCGGTAATCCTACAATGTAAATTTCCCAGAAAATCGTCTACTATATTTTTTATTAAAATGGTGCGATTTTCAAACGGAAAATTACGTCGAATAATTCCAAATATGTTAAAATATGTGAAGAAAAAGCCAAAATATTAAATATGTAAAATTAAATTAGTACTAAAACGCTTTTATTTGCACTAATTCGTGTAGATTTTAAAGCGTTCCATTGTACCGTTGATAGTTATCGATATGCAAAAACATATTTGTCTGCTCTTTGATTATAACTAAATTACTAAAAATGTGGTCATCAATTACCTCTATCGTTTCTCATAGAAGAAAAATGAGGCGAAAACACGCCTGTCTAACCCGACGTTGAGATCTAGGAAATGTCTATCGATGTTAGTGGCACTATACAATTCGCTGGGCGCGATATTCGTCAATATTGCCCATTTCACACTGCATTGCTCTCAGCCAGGGGACTTGGCTTTCAGAATCACGCTGCTTTAATACGGCACTACAGCGCTTATTTTTTATATTTATCAAACCTGTCGATTTGCATGAAACGGTCATTTTGTTTATAGAAAACCTTTTTATATTCAAAATACGCGATTCTAAATAAAATAGGATCATTTGTTAAGTCCCTCGGGCGGGGTACGTGCCGACGAACATCCTGTATACAGACAAAAATTACTGTTCTTAGCTAATTTCAAAAGGGGATACAGATTTGAGCTTTGTACCGTGCATTCGGTCGCGTCTAATGAAGCCCATGATTACGCTGTATTTACTTACCTAAGTACGTCGGACTAGGGGTTGGTGGTAAATTATATAGGAGGGTGCAAAATGTCGGCAAAATATACGAGTACACACACGTCACTATTTGGGAATTCGTATGTGCTCTGTAAATATATATATTGTCGGCGAAACCTCCTCGTCTCGAATAACCCAGGGAAATTTGGCGAATTACAATAAAAAATTGGATTCCTTTTTTCCTTTTCCCGTATTTGTTCTGTGAATCACGCAATCCTCCATTGTAATTTTTATTTTTACAACTGTCATCATCCTCTCGCTTTACTTCGAATATTTCATCGTTTAGTTTCCGGGCGGAATGCATGTGCACTCAGAAAATTGCGCTTATATTTTATTCCGTGTGTTTAAATCATGTACTTTTATTTCAAGGGATTCCCCGCGGTATCGTTACACGTCTCTTTATATTTTCTTCCGGTTTCCTCCAGTTAAAAACTCGCGTCGCAATATTTTATCAGTACACGTCGCGCAAGAAGAAATATTACCTACCGTGATAATAGTATTCGAAGCAATCAAATTCTTGGATAAAACCGAGATCGATAATTCAAAAAAAAGGATGTAAGAATTAGGGCAGTGTTACCCTAACTAACCCTATTTATGCAGATAACACCTTTGGGACTCCCCGAAGACGCTACGGTTGGGGTGTCAGCACCAAGGCGGTTAATACCGCGTAACATTAAAAGGACAAAGTAACGTTATTACACCCTTACATCGAAAAATGTAGTATTTAAGAACAATTCATATAGATTTGGTGAGTAAAAGCGACCACCCCTCGTTCGTATAGGAAGAAAACCCCATAAATTTCGGCGAAAAGGAATTGGAATTTATTTAGAGCTATAAATCAAAAGCAGGAGATAAAAAGATGTCAAGTCACTTATTACATGGTTTTGATACGATGTCTCTCCTTTTTCCGCTTTTTACATTATCATTTTATCAAAAACATATGTTGATTTGTGTTTTAAAATGCAATTTCGTTAGATAATGCGGAGGAACAAGACCCCAATAAGAGTTGGAGGACGAATGCCAGAAGAAGGGCGACAGAAACAAATGTGAATCGCATTACTTGCTACATTATTCATTCAAGTAAATATAATGTGATAAAAATACACTGCGGGGCTCTCCTTTGAATGGTTTTCTTTGCAATACAAACATATTTACTCCTTAAAAAAACTCTTATTGTATTTCCTCATTTCCACAACTTCCCAGAACGTGTAAAATAGCCCACATACACGGTTTTAAGCGTCAGAAAATACTTCCCGACTCATTAATTGATCTATACGTTGACAATAGGAAGGGTATATCACAAATAATCAACGCAATGCAGCGAAAACAAGCTGAACATCTTAGACGGTTCTATTAATGGACCCTGTAGGGAATGTAAGGGTGAAACAGGAAATTGCAAAAGATATATTGTCATGTGTATTAAGACATCTCAACCCTTCAGTATATTAAATTATTTTCGGTACTATTGTTATCTCGGGGGTGGTACAAGGAGCTTCGATGAACTTCGAGAAAATTCAATTTCCAGAGGTTGTTTATAAATATTTAATGTTTCGTGTAAGGGAATTAGCTTCATTTACATTTCATCCGAAATTGCAAATTGAAATTGCGCTGATAAAATGTATCCCTAGAAGTGGTTTTAAAGTAATTCTTTCGCGAAATAGCATTGGAAGGAAATATGTAAATATAAGGAGTCTAGGTACTCTAGCTTAATGGGCATATTTATTCGTAAGGGTTGAAGGTTGGTGTTAATAGAAGAGATTTTGATTTCTGAAAAGACTAAGCATTCAAGCAACATCAATTTACTATACAGCAAAAAAAAAAATCAAAATTTTTTTGGAGAGGTAAAGTAATTGACCCTTTGCAGTAGTGTCCTTAGCAAAAACCATTAGAGGGAGTCTATGATGGATGTTGAGACAAAGGCGTTTGCAAGGAAACGGCAAGGCAAACGCCATAGGAAGGAAGGGTGATTGTAGGGGCTTATCAACCTGCAAGAACTGAGATGAGGAACTTCCTGAAGGAACAGCATGATGAACACTGAAGGACCGCAGTGGCACTAACGCTCTTCTTCAGAAGACAAACACGACAATCGTTCTGAATGAGCAGGAATCAAAGAAGACTTATGACTTAATGGACTTAGTGACAGGGCACTGTCGGCCTAACAAATACTTCTCCACCACAGGAATAATGGAAGATCCTATCTGCAGCGTATTTTGGCGAGGAAACGAAAATTTTACCAACATTAGAAGCAGTATTAGACTTAAACAATTTCGATTCCAGTTCCAGCAACCAAAAGAGGTGAAAATGATTCCCAATAGCACAACCACCACCACCACCACGTTAGGTAGGTTTCACCAACTACATCAACCTGATGGATATCTAAGGGGAACAATTAGCCAACGAATTTCAGTGCGGTGGACAGTACACCACACCCTTAAAGGAAAAAATAATAAGTAAACCTTTCCACCTCTCCTAATCCTGCTCCTTTAAACGGATTGCTGGGCTTTTGTAGTACGATGGAATGGTTGAGACCAAGGAGTGGATATTACCCTAGCAACTAAATGTTGGCCAATTTACTTTTCTAATCCACAGATCCGTTACCTTGAAGGTTTGTACACAATCTTAGATGACTTAAGTACGGACATGTTTGTAGGATATCAAAAATTGGTATTAACAGCAGAACCTTAAAGATTTAACTACATATGGAAGATTTAACTGTGGATAGCTGGTTGTTTTTAGTACAAGAAGAGGCTAAGCATTAATAAGGAAACGTCAACATCAATCGTTCATTCAGAATGAAATCCAAGATTACCTTCTTGACAGATAATGTAATAGTTAAGAGCAACAAATGGTGTCTGTGGGGATCCTACCCTAGCCAAAATGTTCGTCAAATTTACTTTTCTTAAGCCCTTCGTCCCTTGGAAACCAGACGGCTGTTACTTTGAAAGTTTGTATGCAATCTTAGATGGGCATATTCGTAGGATTTCAAAATTGCTGTCAATAAAAGAAATTTAAAGATGTCATTATAAATAGCTGATTGTCCTTAGTACAAGTAGAAGCTAAGCATTAATAAGGAAACGTCAACATCAATCGTTCATTCAGAATGAAATCCAAGATTACTTTCTTGACAGATAAAGTAATAGTTAAGAGCAACAAATGGTGTCTGTGGGGATCCTACCCTAGCCAAAATGTTCGTCAAATTTACTTTTCTTAAGCCCTTCGTCACTTGGAAACCAGACGGCTGTTACTTTGAAAGTTTGTATGCAATCTTAGATGGGCATATTCGTAGGATTTCAAAATTGCTGTCAATAAAAGAAATTTAAAGATGTCATTATAAATAGCTGATTGTCCTTAGTACAAGTAGAAGCTAAGCATTAATAAGGAAACGTCAACATCAATCCTTCATTCAGAATGAAATCCAAGATTACTTTCTTGACAGATAAAGTAATAGTTAAGAGCGGCAAATGGTGTCTCTGGGGATCTTACCCTAGCCAAAATGTTCGTCAAATTTACTTTTCTTAAGCCCTTCGTCCCTTGGAAACCAGACGGCTGTTACTTTGAAAGTTTGTATGCAATCTTAGATGGGCATATTCGTAGGATTTCAAAATTGCTGTCAATAAAAGAAATTTAAAGATGTCATTATAAATAGCTGATTGTCCTTAGTACAAGTAGAAGCTAAGCATTAATAAGGAAACGTCAACATCAATCGTTCATTCAGAATGAAATCCAAGATTACCTTCTTGACAGATAAAGTAATAGTTAAGAGCAACAAATGGTGTCTGTGGGGATCCTACCCTAGCCAAAATGTTCGTCAAATTTACTTTTCTTAAGCCCTTCGTCACTTGGAAACCAGATGGCTGTTACTTTGAAAGTTTGTATGCAATCTTAGATGGGCATATTCGTAGGATTTCAAAATTGCTGTCAATAAAAGAAATTTAAAGATGTCATTATAAATAGCTGATTGTCCTTAGTACAAGTAGAAGCTAAGCATTAATAAGGAAACGTCAACATCAATCCTTTATTCAGAATGAAATCCAAAATTAACTTTCTGACAGATAAAGTAATAAACCTTTCCATTGTCCTCAATCCAGAACTGTTCTTCCAATAGGAGTTTTTCGTGGGGTTTACATTACGATTAACTAGTTTAGAGCAACGGATGGTGTCTTGGATCTTGCCTTAGCAAAAACCATCAACAAATTTGCTTCTGTTACATCCTTCATTAATTGGTAACTAGACGAATGTTGCCTTGAAAGTTTATATGCAATCTTAGAAGGCTTAAGTATGGACATATTCATGGGATTTCAAGATTGGTGTTAGCAGAAGAAATTTAAAGATTTCATTATGGATAGCTGATTGTCCTTAGTACAAGAAGAAACTAAGCAATAACAAGGAAACGTAAACATCAATCCCTTATTCAGAATGAAATCCAAAATTAACTTTCTGACAGATAAAGCAATAAACCTTTCCATCTTCCTCCATCCAGAACTGTTCCTCCAACAGGAGCTTTTTTGTGGTTTACAATACGATTAACTAGTTAAGAGCAACGGATGTTTTGTTGGAGCTTTCCCTAGCAAAAACTGTCATCAAATTTACTTTTCTTAAGTCCTTCTTTAATTGGAAATCAGACGAATGTTGCATTGAAAGTTTGTATGCAATCTTAGAAGGTTTAAGTATGGACATGTTCGTAGGATTTGAAGATTGGTGGTAACAGAAGAAATTTAAAGATTTCTTTATGAATAGCTGATTGCCCCTAGTACAAGGAAACCTAAACATCAGTCCCTTATTCGGAATGAAATCCCAAATTAACCTTTTGACAGATAAAGTAATAAACCTTTCCATTTTCCTTAATCCAGAACTGTTCCTCTAATAGGAGCTTTTCGTGAGGTAAGAGCAAAGGATGGTGCCTTGAAGCTTACCCTAGGAAAAACTGTCGTCAAATTTACTTTTCATAAGTCCTTCATTCCCTTCGCAACCATACGAATACTGCCTTATAAGTTTGTATGCAACCCTAAAGGGCTTAAATATGGACATATTAATACGATTTCCAAATTGGTGTTAACAGAAGGAACTTAGAGATTTCATTATGGATAACTGGTTGTTCTTAGCACCAGAGAAGCTACGCATTAATAAAGATACGTCAACATCAATTTAATATTCAAAATAATAATAATAATAAGTCGCATTATAGCCAATGAGGAGTTCAATTTATTACGTATTACCAATTTTTCAAGCCCTAGACTCGCTAGAGAAGTGAAGCTAGTGTGACCAGTAACTGTGCTTCAGCCGTCAGTTTGCAAAAATGACTCGATATTATGGTGGTGGTATGGGAATAGAATCAATGTCCTCCAAGTTTGCAATCTAGTTTCAGACTTTAACTTTTTCAAATTTTCACTTTCCATAATTCAGAAATGTTTTTTCCATAGCATTTCTTCGTATACTATTGCTTGCAGGCAAATGATTGATATCAATGAATGGTGCCATAGATCTTACTCTGCCGGGAACTGTTTGGGAAATTTACTTTCGTAAACCCTTCATCCTTTGGCCAGTATACGAGTTCCAATTCAATATCAGACAGGTTCAAGACTATGTAGTGGGTGTGGCAACACATCCTAACTAGGCTCCCATAATATCTTGTCGATTAACTCATTGTCCCCTTGACCAGATGGCCAAGGGTTTCCTTGCAATTCCAACTGGTATCATCAGCAGTAAGGAAAAGTTCGAAGAAGGAGAAAATTCAAGAAACTTCGTCCTTATGTGACAGACTTTTTATGAAAATAGAAATTATTTTCGTGAGACGTAGTTCGTCGATGATCCTTTGTCATCTTTCAGGTAGCATCATTCTCCTCTACAAAAATTAAACCAAGTGAGAGGTAACACTAGCAGTAATGAAATCAATGACATATTTAATATTCAAGAAGTTTAGCAAATAGAGCATGTCAAGACTATATAGTGGGTGTGGCAGCACATCCTAACTAGGCTCCCATAATATCTTGTCGATCAACTCCTTGTCCCTTTGGCTTTGCTTGCTTCTGTTGAATTGCACTGGGTTCCCTTAAAAAATTCAAAACAAACAATTCCTTGATAGGACCACTAAACTGATGAACTTTGGATCTGTTTGAGCTGGTTCCTCTTGCGTGTGTTCCTCCTTTCCGATGAGGATGGGTGTAAATGACCCAGTCAAGGATGGGTACTTTTCACACGAAAAATCGGAGATGTTAATATACTGATGAGCAGCCTACAGATCGAGCTTTTACGTAGCCAGATTGTTTTAAATGCTTTCCAGTTCGTATTTCTAGTCATCATTGCTTAGATCTCTTCATCGTTTGCTAAAACTGAAAGATCTGACTGTTTTTCATCTTTGCGTGAAGAATCAGCAGAATGAAATTTATCAAATTTTGACAAAGTATTGGTTTTGGAACGTGTTCTTTCGTTCGCTCTAATAAAATCAAATATGACAAAAATACTCATTTAGATTTCCCGTCTTTCAACTGATGCCAAACGAAAACTACTTTTTTAAATCGATAATTTCTGCATCTTCATAAAAGTTAACCAACTTAAAATCAATGTCTTTGATGAATAAAGTTTTGGTCGATCAATAAAACAAACCTTTCCCTGAATGTTTACATATAACGCATATAAATATCAGACAAATTAAGACAATAACATCTGAATACGAGATGGGCAAACATCTGTAGCAATTGAGATCAAATCGCAGGCACCGAAGTATGCGCCAGAGAATTGATAACGTTATCTGAAGACCACTAATTGAAAACTAATTGTCCAACTCAGGCAGTTAGGAGAGAAATGAGTGCGCCCTATAGGGCATAATACAGATTTAGAGGGGTATGTGACAGAACTTACGGCCTCGGGCCATGATAACTGGCTGTTTCTCAGGAAAATTACCTCGGCTAACCGATCGTATGAAAATATATAATGGATTAGCTACCTATTTTTGTTTCCTAACTAGATTTCGAGCGGTGAACCCGCTCATACTAAATGACTTGGGGGTGAGTTAAATAAATGTCGGTAATTACATCGAGAAAGCGATTTTCGAAGCAATTAATACTATAAAATAGATAAGACTAGCTAATTAATTTCATTTTATTGCATCAGATTCTTTCTCTTCCGACGTATTCACGCTAGTCTGGATAGGAATATAAATTAAGATGTCACGTACTGTTAAATTTGAGGTTTGTACAATCCTACTCCATACGAGACTAACCGCTTAGATAAAGAAGAGGGTTCTTGCAGTTGGCCAATTAGAATATCTTAATTTGTATCTATGTTAGGTCACCAATATCCGGTTGACCCTTGGACCTAATGTAGTTCCATGGCTTTTATTTCGTTTTGCTCAAACTAAGGGGGTTGCAACATAAGAGAACGCTTGCCATTTACATATTTTCTTTTCGGGGATTAAATCTAAATTCGGGCGGGTAGAGAATTGTTTTTAATTGTATTATTTTATTATTTCGTTACACAAATTATGCTTTGAGCGAAGGGAAGTGTGACAGAAATTTTTAGACGAAAATCTTTTGGAATGAATATCATCAAAGAAATTATATCTACATCACTTTGATTAACTTACACGACACAATATTGCCATCGAGATACGTATTTAGACCCTTTTACGTCACAATTCTATGAGAAAAATTTTTGAAACTCGCAACACGTTATTGTGGCTAAAGTACAATCATGAAACTTACCCAACGCTAGCATAGACAACATAAAATTTTGTAAGAAACACAAAACGAAAAAATCGGACACCCAAATATTACAAACATCTTCAAAGTATAAAGAATTTTTGCACAAAACATAATCTTACAGAAATATTGTAAATTCTAAATTTTTCCTAACAAAATACTAAACAAAAAATTTGAGTATTGTTTTTGTACAACAGAATTCGTTGCTGTAGATACTGCAAAAAAACCTTGGCACATGCCTAAAGAACTTGTGTGCATTCTGATCTGGTACTGATCATATCCTCAAAAAACAGTGATTTGTTGGCGTAAATATGCAATGCAGCATCCACTATTTTTCAAATCCTAACAAAATACTACAAAAGAAATTAGACAACTGCGTTTTGTAGAATATAATTTCTTGCGTTCAAATCCCAAGAAAGTATGCTAAGAAATCTTTGGCACAGGTTATCAAAAACTTGTTTGCACCCTAATCTGTTACTGATCAAATCACAATAAAAAGTAATTTCTTGGTATAATTATGCAACACAGAAACAATTGTTTTTCAAATCCTAACAAAATACTACAAGAAAAATGAGAGAACTGCGTTGTGCAGAATATAATTCCTTGCGTTCAAATCCCAAGAAAGTATTGTAAGAATTTTTTGGGCACATGGTTAACAAAAACTTGTTTGCACCCTAATCTGTTACTGATCAAATAGCAATAAAACAATGATTTCTTGGTGTAATTATGCAACACAGAATCCATTGTTTTTCAAATCCTAAAATACTGCAAGCAAAATGAGAGAACTGCCTTTTGTCGAATATAATTCCTTGCGTTCAAATCCCAATAAAGTATCACAAGAAATCTTTGGCACAGGTTATCAAAAACTTGTTTGTACCCTAATCTGTAACCGATCAAATCCCAGTAAAACAGCGATTTCTTGGTGTAATTATGCAACACAGAATCCATTGTTTTTCAAATCCTAACAAAACACTACAAGAAAAATGGGAAAACTGCGTTTTGTAGAATATGATTCCTTGCGTTCAAATCCCAACAAAGTATTGTAAGAATCTTTTGGCACATGGTTATCAAAAAGTTGTTTGTATCCTAATCTGTAACTGATCAAATCCCAATAAAACAGTGATTTCTTGGTGTAATTATGCAACACAGAATCCATTGTTTTTCAAATCCTAACAAAACACTAGAAGAAAAATGGGAGAATTGCGTTTTGTAGAATATGATTCCTTGCGTTCAAATCCCTGCACAGTATTATAAGAATTTTTTGGCACATGGTTATCAAAAAGGTGTTTGCACCCTAATCTGTTACTGATCAAAATCCCAGTAAAACAGTGATTTCTTGATGTGCAACTATGTAATATAGGATTCATTCTTATCCAGTTTCTAGCAAAATTCAACAAGAAAAGTTATTAAATTGCTTTTTCGAGACTAGAATTCGTTGCTTTAAAATCCCAATAAGGTATTATAAGAAATCTTTGGCGCATCAAAAACTTGTTTGCACCGTAATCTGTTATTGATCACATCCTAATAAAACGATAATTTGTTGGTGTAATGATGCAGTACAGAACCGATTGTTTTTCAAGCCCTAACAAAATACTACAACAAAAATTATAGAGAGAATAAAATTCGCTGCTTTCAAATCCCAACAAAGTATTGTAAGAAATTTTTGGCACATGGTTCTCAAGAACTTGTTTGCACTCCGATGTGTTGCTGATCACATGCTAATAGAACAGTAATTTGTTGTTGGAACTGTGCAATACAGCATCCATTATTTTTCAAAACCTAACAAAACACTACAAGAAGAATTATGGAACTGCTTTTTGTAGAATAGGATTCGTTACTTTCAAATCCCAACAAGACATTACAAGAAATATTTGGTGCGTGGTTACAATGAACTTGTTTCCATTAGCATCTGTTATTGATTAAGCCCTAACAAAAAAAAAAAAAAGAAGATTTCTTAGTGCAATTGTGCAATACAGAATATCGGTTTCCATATACCAACAAACGTGACTTGCTTTATCTTTTTCTAATTTCCAGTTTTTGCCGTCTTCCACAAAGGTAACACCCCCAACAAGATTTTGATGTTAACTAGTAATTTTCCGAATTAAAACAAATGTTCATTATAAGTTACATATGGGCGTCACTCAATGTAAAGTACATATTTATCTCAATTTCACATATATTAAAAAAACTATAGCAAAAAATATTGGAGTAAATGCTAAACGGTAAAAATCCGACGCCTGAAAAGATAGCAGGAGCTGTGGAAAACACGCTAAAACGTAAAACGAACACTGAAAATTGCTTCTACGTGAATTGCTGAGGTGATGTACAATGTCCCATATTAAAATTTTTAGATCCTAAAAATTATTACTAACAAAAAAATTTAGATAAAGATACAGGTGAAACGTATTTTGCCAAAATATTACAAAAATGTTTTGACTTATTTATAAAGAATTTTTTGAAAGAAATGACAATTATTCACAAATCGTTTTATAAAGCAGAGTTCGTTCCTTTTAAATCCCAACAAAATATTGTTAGAAGCTTTTGTCTAGATTAGGAAGAACTCATTCGCAATACAATAAACACACTATACTTCTAATCTCAACAAAAAGAAGGAACTTTTTATGTAATTGTGGAAGAAAAATTGCGTTGTGTCGAAAATCCTAACAAAATATAGCAAAATACTTAACTTCGTTCTATACAAATTCGACGCCTTAACTTCTTTAGTTTAATATCTCTTTTTATGTTCAACTTCATACAAAGCCTACTTGTAAATTTTCTATGCTGATCTCTATTTTGCTTAGTGTAAAATGCTTTAATAACAACAAAAATTTGCAAGAAATACGGAAGGAACAAATCCAGCTCCTGAAAGACCACTAGAACCCGAAATACAATTTGGAGCGTTTCTTAGAACTCAACAAAGGTCTCTTAGATCGAAATATTACAAAAATATCTTGTCATATTTATAGTGAGCTTTCCTGCAATAAGATATCCATTGTTCTGCAGATCCTAACAAAATACTCCAAACGGTGCTCTAGAATTAGGGCGTTTTGTAAAGGAAAATTTGTTGGCTTTAAATCCTAACAATATTTTTGATATTATTATGAAGAACTTATCTGTTATTCCTCAAATCTTGAGAGTAAAAGACTTCGTTATGTAATGTTGGGATACATAACATAATACATTGTCCTCAAATAGTAACAAAATATGTATTACAAAAAATCTGATCTTATCCTAATTTGATCAGAGATATATTTCATCAAGTTTAGTTATTTTTTTTTAATTCTCAGGTGTCACGTTCTATTTTTTGGAAACGTGAACATTCCGAGCAAAATTCAGATATTCACAGTGAATTTTACAAATTACAAGAAACACTATGACGAATTAGGTACGAATTTGCTTGTCGTTGTATGTTGTTGTCAATTACGAGTCAATTAAAAGACTGTAATAACAAAATTTTGCAATAAATGCACGATGGACGAATCCGACGCGCAAATATGGCAGCAAAATCTGCGTGGATCAAGCACATAAAACTAAAAGGAGGTAATAGTGGTAATAGCCACGAATGGAACTGCTTTCCATATTTGATTTTCCAGACCCCAATAAAAACATACCCGAAGATCCTTCCACTAAAGACTACCCGTGGAAGCCTTCTAACATGGGTTACAAATGAAATTGACTCCGACTTGAGTATAGAGAACGTTTACCCAGTAGTTTCCCGAAAACCGTAACAAAATACCGCAACACAATAGTTAGAAGATTTTTTTTTTGTAAAGCAGAATTTGAACAAGATACTCCAAACAAAATTGGAGACAATATTTATGAAAAACTTGCTTGGAATACACAATCGTAACAAGGTTTATGTGTTACAAAGTCTATCGTCTCTCCATCCTAACAAAATACTTTTACCGTGTTTATGGAGAACTGTGGTGGAATAAAAAGTTTGGTTTGCCATATCCTAGCAAAATACGTCTAAAAATCAGAGATTTTTTCAAAGCAGAATTCGTTGGCCTTAAACCCTAACAAGATGTTCCGAGAAAACTTGTTAGCAGTACAAAATCTGTGATTCTGATCTGTGACAAAAAAGAACATTTAATGGGATTAGAGAGAACTTCTTTTGCATAATCTATCGTTTTTGACATACTTCGAAATACTGCAAATTTCTTTGGTGGTGTAAAACCACTTGATATCAAAGTCCTAACAAAATACTCTAAAGAAGTTTGGACGGTGATAAAGCACTGCTTGTCAATATAGAGCCTACTGGCAGATACTTTTTATCTGCACTTCGATTTTGCATGGAAGCTTGGGACGCTGTTAATCAATACCGTTAAGAGTGGAAGAGGAAATTGCAAAATGAGTAAGTGTCACGTGCAAATAAATTTCCCAAACTATATTTTTAGTGTACTATTTGCTGCTAGTTGATAAGAATATGTAAAATCAGATTCGTATCGTATGCAAAAACCGCACCCCTCTAGTATGGTAAGCTACAATAAATAATAAATTATGATATTTTGAGCTGTCAAAATATTTGTTTTGGGTGTGATGTTTGGTTGTGTCATCTATTAATTCTTGGAGGCATTAAACTATGTACAGGCTGTTTCTGGTGGCATATACAAGTGGTACTAATTGTCAAATGGAGTTGTCTATTCTGTATTTGTAAAACTAGGTGATAATATGACGTGTGGGCATTGGTGCTGTATTGGCTACTTGTTGATGCAACCTACGTAGGCGTTACAATCGGCGAATGGTCTTTCCTGGAACTATCGCCGTCTCTCTCTATTCTCCGAACGCAAGGGCCAACCAGTTGAATTGGGTTGGCGTTAGATGTCGGATTGAACACGCCTTTCGCGACTTCGTCGAGGATTCCGAGCACAAACTCAAACTTCCAGTATTTTGTGCTACGTGGTTCGCGAGTGCGGTGCGTAAGATGTTACCTTACCAAGCTGTGGCCATGGACTACGCTGTTTCATCGAGTTTGCAGAGACAGACACCCATTGGACTTGGTGTTAACATCAATTCTGCATTCACGCACTCCTGGTTCGTACCAGCGGATCTGTGTGTCCCATACAAACAGACTCCTCTCCTCGAGCCAGGGCATGTTATACTTATCTCTGTTCTAGTGTACTTTGTGATTTACCCAATCACCTATAATTACTATTATTTATTTTGTTTCTCGTTCATATTTTATAATTTTTTTGGTGGCATATTTTGAGTAGTATTCCAGTGTTATAGTGTCGTTTCTCATGTTATTTATTTGAGTTATGCTTACCGAGCGATTAAGAGCAAAAGAACCATTTCAAAATTAACACGAATTCGCGTCCAAATGTGATTATCACGTACTATATGTTACGGCAGAACAATCTAACCTTTCCTGATCAAGACCAGCACGCCTACATTTTTGACATTGGCACCAAATTTGTATTGCGTAAAGGCAACTACTAGAAAGTTGAAGAATCCACCTTTTAAGTACTTTTTATCTATTGAACACCGTCCCAAACTGGCCATAACTGCTGCGTCACACAGGGTTAACATTAAAGGAAAAGGCTCAAGGTATAAACTGCATAATTTTTGATAACTGCATTACTCTGACAACTTCATTGTGCATTAAAAAATATAGATAGTCAAGGTGGTAGCATGCTTTTGAAATCACCACAAATTTAAAAGAAAGAAGAAATTGTAGTTTAAGCGTCCTCTACGGTCATGTTCCTATCGGGAAATTTTCTGAAAACAAGCCAATCAAAAGGGAATATTGTGAAATTTATTTCAAATACTCAAAAAAGACAATTTTTGTGCTTCCCAATATATTTTTTATATTTGAGTTCCTGGAATCACAACGAATTTAAAAGATAAAGGAAAATGCAGTTTCTTGGACGTCTCTTTAACATATTGAGCAAAATCCCAAAGCGATCTCATTCACATAAACAAAGTAAAGAAACGTTGTGAGGTATGAAATTGATATTGAGACGAAAAGTTCAAGTTGCATAATTCCCTAAGCTATTTTTGGCACGGCTTTCATCAAACGAGTTCTAGTTAAAAACATATCCCTGGATTGATTACGAAAAAAGAGGAAAAATCAGGTTATTGGCGCAAGAATCATTAATTTAGCTATTTTTCTTGTAAAGAAACAACTTTTCAGTCCATCCTGTCAAGTTGGTGTTGCCTTCAAAATATTTCCACTTGTACGATCTAAAATGAAATAGAAACAAAAATCACGACTCTGCCTCTCCTAATTCTCAGTTACAGAAATGTCGAATCATTATGAATCAAGTTTTTTCCAAAACCATCAAAATTTTAACTGGATCCTTGAAGACTTAAATGTCTTCTTTGGATCTGAAGCTTGAGCATCTGCTTTTGGGCATTTTGTACATCATTCGATACTTGGAAGTAAACTAGTTAATTTCATGTAATACTTTGATAGGAATTTCCGTCTTTTGCTTCTCATAGGATTACTGTGTTGAATATGGTGAATCCTCTTTGTTTGAAGATTTAATACTTGGTTTAAAATCTGTGTTTTAATCTGAATTGTTACTATTTAGTGATCAAAGTGTATTGGATACTTCAGTTTGAATAGGTTTGAATCACGCTTTTTGTCCAAAACCATTAAAATTTGAACTGGATTCTTGAAGACTTAAATGTCTTCTTTGGATCTGAAGCTTGAGCATCTGCTTTTGGGCATTTTGTACATCATTCGATACTTGGAAGTAAACTAGTTAATTTCATGTAATACTTTGATAGGAATTTCCGTCTTTTGCTTCTCATAGGATTACTGTGTTGAATATGGTGAATCCTCTTTGTTTGAAGATTTAATACTTGGTTTAAAATCTGTGTTTTAATCTGAATTGTTACTATTTAGTGATCAAAGTGTATTGGGTACTTCAGTTTGAATAGGTTTGAATCACGCTTTTTGTCCAAAACCATTAAAATTTGAACTGGATTCTTGAAGACTTAAATGTCTTCTTTGGATCTGAAGCTTGAGCATCTGCTTTTGGGCATTTTGTACATCATTCGATACTTGGAAGTAAACTAGTTAATTTCATGTAATACTTTGATAGGAATTTCCGTCTTTTGCTTCTCATAGGATTACTGTGTTGAATATGGTGAATCCTCTTTGTTTGAAGATTTAATACTTGGTTTAAAATCTGTGTTTTAATCTGAATTGTTACTATTTAGTGATCAAAGTGTATTGGGTACTTCAGTTTGAATAGGTTTGAATCACGCTTTTTTGTCCAAAACCATTAAAATTTGAACTGGATTCTTGAAGACTTAAATGTCTTCTTTGGATCTGAAGTTTGAGCATCTGCTTTTGGGCATTTTGTACATCATTCGATACTTGGAAGTAAACTAGTTAATTTCATGTAATACTTTGATAGGAATTTCCGTCTTTTGCTTCTCATAGGATTACTGTGTTGAATATGGTGAATCCTCTTTGTTTGAAGATTTAATACTTGGTTTAGAATCTGTGTTTTAATCTGAATTGTTACTATTTAGTGATCAAAGTGTATTGGGTACTTCAGTTTGAATAGGTTTGAATCACGCTTTTTTGTCCAAAACCATTAAAATTTGAACTGGATTCTTGAAGAGGTAAATGTCTTCTTTGAATCGGGTGCATGAGCATCTTCTTTTGGGCATTTTGTATCTCATTCGATAATTAGAAGTAAATTAGTTCACTGCATTCAATACTTTGATAAGGATTTCCGTCTTTTGCTTCTCATAGGTTTACTGTGTTGAATATGGTGAATCCTCTTTGTTTGAAGATTTAATACTTGGTTTAAAATCTGTGTTTTAATCTGAATTGTTACTATTTAGTGATCAAAGTGTATTGGGTACTTCAGTTTGAATAGGTTTGAATCACGCTTTTTTGTCCAAAACCATTAAAATTTGAACTGGATTCTTGAAGAGGTAAATGTCTTCTTTGAATCGGGTGCGTGAGCATCTTCTTTTGGCATTTTGTATCTCATTCGATAATTAGAAGTAAATTAGTTCATTGCATTCAATACTTTGATAAGGATTTCCGTTTTTTGCTTCTCATAGGATTACTGTGTTGAATATGGTGAATCCTCTTTGTTTGAAGATTTAATACTTGGTTTAAAATCTGTGTTTTAATCTGAATTGTTACTACTTAGTGATCAAAATCTATTGGGGAACTTCAGTTTGAATAGGTTTGAATCACATCTTTTGGCCAAAACCATTAAAATTTGAATTGGATTCTTGAAGAGGTAAATGTGTTCTTTGAATCGGGTGCTTGAGCATCTTCTTTTGGGCATTTTGTATCTCATTCGATAATTAGAAGTAAATTAGTTCATTGCATTCAATACTTTGATAAGGATTTCCGTTTTTGCTCTTCATAGGATTACTAGGGTGAATATGCTGAATCGTCTTTAATTGAAGATTTCATATTTGGTTTAAAACCCATGCTTTGATTGGAATTGTTACTATTTAGTGATCAAAGTGTGTTGGGAACTTCGGATTAAATAGGTTTGAGCCTTAAATATACCTTTTCGATTGCCCAAAATTTTTGAGAAAAATTTGTTTTGAAGGCCACCATTTATGAGATTTGCCGTAGCATATAGTATTTACGTATATATAAGTTTTTAACCCACCGAGTGATAATTTTGAAATATTATATGTATATGCATCTGTGTCTCAATATTTTTTAATACAAAAAATCACGTATGCTATGTACTTTTTAATGCACTGATTTGATAAGATTTTTACCAAATTTTCATTTACGTTTTTTTGCGCTTTTATGATTATTTTGCATCGATTAACATCGAAATCGTTCTAATTTCTCGCAATATTTCCTACGATACACCACCCGACGTGAAAAAAAGGGGTTGGCTCAAATTAGTATGCGGAAAAATGCTATCTGCCCCATCATTTGTGCAATGAAACACCTTGTAATTGGCGCTTTATTACGGCGATATCAATCCGTAGAAAAGTGCTGTTTGCTCAGTAAATTATCATTAATAAACCCCGGCAACATGTGTCAGTCACAGTTGGAAAACAGCCTACTTGATTATCTGAGGAATTATCGCCGCGTCGAAGTTAATTAAGTTGAATTAAGCACTGCTAGTTCCTACTGCTTTTTGAACATGATAATCGTTAATTCCGACCTTCTTTCCACTTTTCTTTTTCCTGCAAGTTGATTTAGAGAAGAGTTATCACTTTTTCAATTTAAAATAAATATGAAAATATAGATATAAAATATAGAGCCACGTAGATTATAATTATGGCACTGTGGTATATTAAACAAGTGTACTTGTCAAAAATTTTGGAAAATCATCCCTAGCTTTTCTAACATTTTATTTCCATTATTTGTTCATCATTCTTTCATGATCACTCGATATTTGTATTATAACAAATTGATTTAATTTGTCAAAAAATTATTTCCTCAAAACTTGCACTGGTCAATTAATCCTGTCGTAGTAATGAAATTACTAGAAACCGCAACACGTTAATAAAACACCCAACTTAACCCATAATTTCATTATTTTGACGCCTATAATATGAGACAACTCGTATTTTAATGTCATACCATCAACGAATGCCCCGCAGCCATGAAAATTTTAAACACTTGCCTACAATAGTAGCTTAGAATCACAGCAAGACGTGTAACATGGCATGTAATTACATAAAACGATGATAATTAATTAACTAATAGCTGCCATAAGGACTTATATGGCGCCATCATCGCATATATACGAATAAATTCTATCTAAATTTGCTCGTGTCGAAGTTAATAAGCTATTGGTGTTTTGATAAGGTAAACTGTCAGGTAATAGCTGTTTTTACTTTCATTTTTTGTTCCAAGCGAATAATATGATTAATTATATACAATACACACGTCGTCTGTATTGGAACGACATGCTAAAATCATTAATAATGGGTGTTAGTGGAGTTTTCAAGACGAATATCAAGGTCTGTAGGTATCCAAATTGATCTTCTGGATTGATGGTTTTTAAATGGGAGGTTAATTAAAGTATAGGGTTTTCCAAAAACGTTTGAGGCTAAAACTAGCAGACTAAGCGACATATTGCTTTTACAACCAAAGAACTTTTTTTTTTTGGAGTTATGCAAAAATCAGTTTCTTCCATATTTTCCGAAAGACTTTTAGCATTTCTCGAGGGAGCATGATAATTCATCATTCAGAAAAATGCCTAATTTTTATCGCGAAAAAGAACGAATTAAAGGGGATTTGACATCTTCATAATTCCTGAAAATAAGTTTTAGAAAGAATGAAATAAACGATAAGGTGATAGTAGTGCGAGATCAGGACTATATGATAGATGGGGTAATACATCCCAAATAATGATCCCACAGCGCTTTTTCGATTATCCCGTTTGGGTTATTCTCCTAGAAGTGAATTATTGAATTTCGTTAGTTGCGGAACGCACTATTAAAATTATGGGCTACTTTGACTATTTTTTAGCATCTTCGTCAAATTCCTCGAATGCAATTGCTCGAAATCAGTTGCCCGAATTCAATTGCTCGAAAGTGAAAATGCTCGAATATGTCTTTCCTCGAAATACAAGTTTCACGAACGGCAATTTCTCGAAATTGTTTTGCTCGAATTTGGAATGTAGAAAGTATTTATCATTGGAATGCAATTACGGACTAGCCGTAACATTATTCCTCAGTTCTATAGTTTGTACCAGGAATAATAAAAAACACAAATTACAAATTACTATCTTTATTAACAAAAAAAGGTGCTTGTAGGTACCTATATGATTAAGTTAAAAATTATGAAAAACATAACGTGTTTTTAATATATGTTATGTGCTATTCCACTTTTTACAATAAAGCCAATCTGATGTTACTTCCAATTACTGGTTTAGATTTACGGGCAAATGATATGGATACCGCCTTTGCAATAACAATCACCGCATTATTCTAAGTAACTACAATACTTTCGAGCAAAACATTTTCGAGAACTTGCCGTTCGAGGAACTTGCAGTTCGAGGAAAGACATATTCGAGCAACTGACTTCGAGCAAGGGCTTTCGAGCAATTTACCCAGAACCATTTTTGAGCAGTATAAGCCAATTATTTGTCATGTCTGATGCACCCATTCATTTTTAATAACAATCACCGCATTATTATAAGTAATTACAATATTTTCGAGCAAAACATTTTCGAGAAATTGCCGTTCGAGGAAAGACATATTCGAGCAACTGACTTTCGAGTAGCTGATTTCGAGCAATTTACCTAGAACCATTTTTGAGCAGTATAAGCCAATTATTTGTCATGTCTGATGCACCCATTCATTTTTAATAACAATCACTGCATTATTATAAGCAATTACAACACTTTCGAGAAATTGCCGTTCGAGGAACTTGCAGTTCGAGGAAAGACATATTCGAGCAACTGACTTTCGAGTAGCTGATTTCGAGCAATTGCTTTCGAGCAATTTACCTAGAACCATTTTTGAGCAGTATAAGCCAATTGTTTGTCATGTCTGATGCACCCATTCACTTTTGATGTCGTGAATAGTGCTTTTGGACACTCCAAATTTATTACCTGATCTTATGGACCATCCTTTGCCAAGTAATGCTATAATTTGCACGTTTTCAGCAGAACTTAAATGCGGCATGATGACCTATCAATAATTATTTTACAATTCAATAACATTGGGCAAAACGAAAGCCAGTGCCCAAATGCCCGATTCTTTCTTTCCGCACATCTAATTTGAAAACTATGATTTTATGATTTAACACCAAACAAAAACTGCGCTAAAGGAATGCTGCCTTAGGTTGTCATGGTGGGACACCAAACTAAATTTCCAATTTTTGAGGTATTTTATTGATTGCCTCGTTCAGTTTCAGACGCCCAAATTGATCGTTTAGTAGCAAGGAAACATTTAAAACTAAAAATAAGCACTTCCTTTGTAATTCCATCAAGTTTATGACAAAACCTTCTTTGAGTTGATCCGTCGTTTTAAAAATTGCTCATTTTTATTTCACCAGATATTAAAGCGTTGCGTCAGGTGACATCCTTTGAGCTTATGATGAACGTATTCATCGAGTTTCTTCACATATCTTCCATATTTTTTATGCAATACCACGATGATCATAATAGGTTTTCGCTTTCATTTGCTTACCATCAGCTTCCAACTGGATGACTTGAACGTTGTTCATTTCCGAGGAAGGAATCAGAAAGACGTTAACGAACCAATTTCGACATTGTCACTCTCTTAAAGCTTCGTCTCCGTCAGGTCGAGATATAGATAAGTGGATATGATGAAAAATCTGGTTTTCGTACTCCAAGTCGATAGAGTTTTTCTTTCTGAACGATAATCGAAGATGACAATCTGGGTTTGATACTTCGAAAAAGCACCTAAAGGTCTTTACCAACGAATTTGAGCCGTCTTTTTTTCTTCTAGAGAAATACTTTTCAGCAAAATGAATGCTATTCTTCTTATTAACTTTAGTCATCAAAATCTTTAAAATCAAAAAGTTTATCACTAAGATGAGGAATGACATATCGATTAGCACCAATAGATTCGATTGCATTTTGTTGATTACATTATTTATTGATTATTATTATTATTTGAGAGAGGTTACATTTTAAAACGCGCCACGTACAGCAAAATCTCACTCCCGCTTAAAATCTATACCCGTCGAAGTCAATTTCTACCCCAAAACTTTGAGTTTTTAAATAGTGATTTTTGAAATATCACAAGTTTCTAACCCCACCAATGTCTACGTTTTGCTGTAAACCTGAACAATTCGGATTTGCGAAAGTTTGAAAAATATGCACATATTTTCCTAGATGGGATCGAAGATAATGATGCTTTGTTTTGCAACTCCCAACGCCAATTTTTTTTTGAGAGATGCAAATGTTTGGGTATCTGAAATTAAAAAAAATATTTACAAAAACGAGCTCTAAAATTTTCTTTATTATTATTATTATTCACGGAGTCTACTGAGTGCAAATGAAGAAACGTGCATGTCAAAGCGATATGAAAGGTAGTGATTTTTGAAAATTTTAACACGTCTCTTTTTTGTTGATATCTCAAATTTTAAAAGCCGAGCCCCATTACTTCACATTTTCATGGATAGTGCCAGGACAGATAAAAGGTGAAATTGATTTGCGATCATTTTTGTGATTATTTTTGAAAATCTGAAGGAGCTTGGATTTGCAAAATATCTACATTTCATTACTTATGATTTCTAATTTTTGAGTAAGTAACCAACTTAATATAACTAAGCAAGATAAAGAGTAGCGATATTAATTCGTGAAATTATAGCACATTTCGTACCACCAAATTTCCCTATTTTTCTTAAATAAATTTATAAAAATATTTGCATCTCATTGCTTATGATGTTCAATTTTTCTAGTAACTTTTAATATCTCTCACATTCATCTCACACATTTCGTATCGCCAGGCCTCCGTATTATGCTTCCCCATGTTTCGTTTTACGAAATTTGCAAAAATCTCCGTATTTTCCTAATTTTTAAGTAAATAATTTAGCATTTTTGTAAGCATGATGTAATGTAATGCGACGGTTTCAAAAAATTTTAACACACCCTGCTTTTGCTTTTTTTTTTTTTGTAATAAGATAAGATGTAAAAGTTTCGATTTCCAAAATGAATTAAAAATATTTATTTATGATTTCCATTTCTTAGCTAAATAACTTAACTGATAGTGATTGCAAGGCCTATAGTGTACTCGGTAGACTTCTCACCACACAATTATTGAATAAAATCCGGTGACACGTGTTTCGCTAGTATCGAGGCTAGCATCTTCAAACCGTAGCGAAACACGTGTCATCGGATTTTATTCAATAATTGTGTGGTGAGAAGTCTGCCGACGTGATATACTGCCAGAAATAACTTAAACCTTTTTGTAAGCAAGATAAAATATTATAAAATAAATAATATTATTATTATTATTTATTTTATTATTATTATTATATTATTTTAGCCACAGTCTCCTTATTCATTTGCAAGATAAAATGTAACGATATTAATTCCTGAAATTTTTACACATTTCGTACCGTCTACCTTCCCCCTCACATTTTTCTTTCCTTTTTTAAAGGATATGAAAAAGTTTGGTTTTTACGAAATTTCTAAATAGGTTTACATCCCAACGTGCTCCAAAATCTGCTTGTAATTTCAATCAAATCCTGAAGTGAAGGTTTTTTCGAAATCTTCATACACATTTCGTAACCGCAACTTTGCCTATTATTTTCTTCGTGGTGACACGAAAATTTTATGATATTTGGAATATTAAATAAATGCTTATTTTCTAGCAATATCCTCTCCTCTTCCACTTTCAGGTCAATCAAATTGCAAATGGGGAGTTAATGATAGCTATGTTTTGAGAACGTTTTGGGATAACTGGCGAAGGTTATCTGAAAACGTTATTGTAACGTTTTGAAAATACATCTAAATTAACTTTCCATTTGTTGTTTGATTGACCTGAAAGTGATAGAGGAGAGGATATTTGAAAGATAAGTAGGTTAGGAACTTTTTATAGCAAGAAAATTTGTGTGAACCGTATTTTTGTTGGTAATACCGATTCGTTTTGCAATTCTCTTTGAGGCATGAAAATATTTTAATACGTGAGATTTTCATAAACATTTACATTCACGTGTTCTACAACCTAATCGCTTAATTGCCAACTGAAGCAAATTCATTCTTCACTCAACGCCAAACAAAAACCACCGTTTTTCTGAAAGACAATCGAAAAACTAAGTGCCAATCAGATAACAATCCGGGCTTTGAATTTAGGATACGTCGACATTCCAAGAAATTCGACCAAAATCGTCTATCGGCCAAATTCGCGATTATCTAGTTGCTAAGCAAATTTTTCGATAGAATTTTTCCCGAGAACTTTTGTAATTTCAGGGAAAACAAAGAAAAATTTAAATGGTCAGGTTGATGCTTTAGCTAATCTTAAAGTTATTAATTCAAACATGAAATGTTTCGGGATTATGATAAGAAATACCTTTCAATCAAAAGGTTAAATTATATTCAACTTCACACAAACATATTCATTTCTACATTAACAAAGAAACCAAAAAAAAAAAGCCATTTGAGTTGAATTTTTTAAAGTAGATAAAACGTATGTTTCAGCACACCGTGGCTTCAGCAGGTGGGTGAAAGTGTGATGAAACGCAAGTAGTGTCTACATTAAAATTTTTGAAACTTAAATAGTGTGTTTTTCTTGGTTTGTTTGGTAATGCAATTACCAAATTCCGTCAGTTATCGATATTAATTTCTCCCCTAAATAATAATAATAATAATAATAATTTCTTTTAGAAGACGTACTGGCTGTACAACGTTAGGACTTAAATTAAAGATGGGAAAACTATTAGGGATTGCAGCCAAGGATGAGTAGAAGTAAAAGTCCTTGTTAGAGTTACTGAAAGAGAGACTTATTTCTACTCATCCTTGGCTGCAATCCCCAATAGTTTTTCCATCTTTAATTTAAGTCCCAATAATAATAAATTTCACCAATATCGCTTTGAAAAACATAAAAATATTTGCGAACGTTCTTCCCCTATCTTTTTGAACATTCTGTACATAACGCCAATTTGTTTTACACAAACACACACTTTTCATATGTGGCAACCGATAATACGGGGGCTGTTGCTTTTCTGCTGGGCTTAGTAAAGTGATACACAATATATTCACAAAACACATTTGTTTATAATTTCTCAAAAAATCCCTTCCCCAGCCATTTTTGCTGGCGCAAAAACCACCGTTTTTCCCGTTAGGTTGTTTATTTTATTTTTGAATGCTTTTACCGCTTGTTAGGCCGATGTATAACGTAAATATCGTAACTTATATATGTCGAAACAAAATAAATCATCATGTGCCAAGTCTCAACTATATTGCGAATTACCGATTATGGGGATTCAAATACTCAATCCTTCGTAGTCCATTGCAGTGTGAGCCGGAGTGTTAGCAAAATGCAAGACGATTCTACCATCTGGGCGCTTTTTGCAAATATTTTGAAGATTTTGGTTCAAACTCTAGAGAACCACTCGGCATTAAAGTACGGGAATGCTTCATTTTATTGGAGTTTGTTGGAGCCGACCAATTCTGGTGCTCTTTTTAGAGATCACAGTAATGTATCCATGCCTCATCATCTGTAATGATGTTGTGCACCAGATGAAACGCCCCATTGTCAAAGAGATCTAAATGTAATCTGCCCAATTCCACATAGTCTCTTTTTGGATTGGAGTCAAATTGTGGGGAACCCAAGTGGAACAAAGCTTACGTACCTTTAAATGCTTGCGTAACTCCTTTCATAATCTTCAGAGTTGCTTGAATACTTCCTCCAATACGCACGGCGATCCTATTCAATTACATTTCGTATTATAGTTTATTGCGGTAATGGCGGTTTTTTGGATTGGAAATTCGAAAAATGTTCATGGAACATCGATCACGTTGAAATTCATTGCATCACCAAGCACTCAGTTGATTTCCTCACAAAATTCCTTACGGCTCAAACCACGGTTGAAATTGTAAAAATTACAGCTCCTTGTTTAATTCCATGATTTCTCATGCAAAGGATCACTTTAAACTTAAGTATTTAAAAGCTATTCAAATATATTTTTTAACTGTCACCATCATGAAACCTGTCAAACATTAGTTTGAAATGTCAAACTTGAAAAATATCATTTCCTGCTATAAAGGCTTGGCGAAAATCGAACACCCCTCGTACAAAACAAAATTGAAGAAATTGGAAAGGTTTCAATATATTAATTAATTTTAAAATCGATTTGATAGGAGTAAGAACCGTGCTATTCGAATTTCTTCGTGTTCATATTCACATACTTGAAACTTTGACGTTCCAGCTTACTGAGAAAAATCACTATTTTCATTAAATTTCAACTTGATAAACTTTCTTGATATGTACTCAATATACATATTTTTGAGTAATACTAATGGGAATTTATGGGCGAAATATTAAAGTTAAAGTGTATATGTTAACTATTTCAATAGATTTCAATTTAAATCTTGATCAAATCCAAAAATTACTCATAGTGATTGCGTACGTAAAAAGAATGATATATTCTAGAAACTATTGGCAATCGAATCCTGGTATACAGCGAGTTGTATTGAACTCAAATAGTCCACGTACGCCCACGTGTAATTAATTCTAAAAATTTTATGCTGTACTACTCAAATGGGTGCAATTAGTATTCAAGTTACATTTTAGGAAACGTTTCAAAATGTCATTATAACCTGCATACAACAGACAATGTCGTTTTTACAGTTTCTTTTTGTGACAGAAGAATTTGTATTCCAGACGTAGAGTTCTAAGAAAGTGGCCATATGCTTTTGACGCCAATAAGCTACCATTCGTTTTCTTTTAAACGCAGTTTGTATTTCAAATAGTGCGTACATCGATAAACAAACTATCAATATTTCTACCTGCGATTTCCAGCTACCGCGATTATTTTCTATAAAATCCCTCGATTTAAAGCGCCGTAAAAGAAATAAAACGTCTTTCTCTTACGACAAAGACCTCGGTCTATCATCCTGTATTTATAGGGTGATTCAGGAAATAATAAATGCTTGACCCTTCCTTCACTTGGTTTATCTGTGGCCGCAAGTAATATTCTAAGCAAATAGCAACCCCGCACAAACATCATTCTCACCGAACTACGACCGGACCTATATTTGATCTATCGATTTCTTATCTAAGTGTAATGCTTTTTCAAAGTTGTTATAATTAATATTTCACGCTTCGAGTTATTTCGACCTGAGCGGGTTTGATTACTCTAATTAAACTGGAGATAAATATTAACTGGGAGAATTTAATAGTTGGGAAGGGTAAGGGTTAATTGTGATATTCAAAGTGCCACAGTTCGGATAGGGTGGATTTCCTCATAAAGTACCGTGCGATATACTTGAAATACGAGGGCTGTTCTCTTTCATCTGAGCGGACTAAAATAATATACCCGATATATTGATCAAACGCATTTATTTATAATTGCTCAAAGTATTCCCCTTTACAGTCAATACACTCTTGCATCCGTGAAAACGAATCCCCAAAACATTTTCCCAATTTTCCCGCGTTAAGCTGTTTATTTCATTCTTAAACTTCTTAGGCCAATATAAAATGTATACTCCGTAACTTATTTCTTACACGTGCAAACATAAAGTAATCATTAGATGCCAGCTTTAGACCACATGGCGAATGATTATTCTTGAGCATTCAATACTCAACCTTTCAAGCAGCCAAAATGCAAGATGATCCTACCTCTTGGGCACTTTACGGGAAGCATTTTGGAACATTTAAGGCAAACAAGCAGTACTGAACCATTCGGGATTACCAGTACGGCGGTCTTCCGACATTGAAAACTTGTCCACTAATCCCAAAAATTTGGCCACCATCTGCTTATTTCACGAATAACTTTTCTTGGAACCCGCTCATACTTGTTGCGGCTTTTTGGGGATCATAGCACATGCGAGCATTCATTATCAGGACGATCTAAACGTAGATCCGCACCATTCCACAGAGTCTCCTTCTTGAACTGGAGTCAAATTGTGGGGAATCCAAAAGCTTGTGTAAAATAGGGTTCATTACTTCCACATCAATTTTCAAAGTTGCTTGAATACTGCTTACTATAATATGTCGGTGCCTAAGCCCACCATCTGCTTATTTCACGAATAACTTTTCTTGGAACCCGCTCATACTTGTTGCGGCTTTTTGGGGATCATAGCACATGCGAGCATTCATTATCAGGACGATCTAAACGTAGATCCGCACCATTCCACAGAGTCTTCTTCTTGAACTGGAGTCAAATTGTGGGGAATCCAAAAGCTTGTGTAAAATAGGGTTCATTACTTCCACATCAATTTTCAAAGTTGCTTGAATACTGCTTACTATAATATGTCGGTGCCTAAGCCCACCATCTGCTTATTTCACGAATAACTTTTCTTGGAACCCGCTCATACTTGTTGCGGCTTTTTGGGGATCATAGCACATGCGAGCATTCATTATCAGGACGATCTAAACGTAGATCCACACCATTCCACAGAGTCTTCTTCTTGAACTGGAGTCAAATTTTGGGGAATTCAAAAGCTTGTGTAAAATAGGGTTTATTACTTCCACATCAACTTTCAAAGTTGCTTGAATACTGCTTACAATAATATGTCGGTGCCTAAGCCCACCATCTGCTTATTTCACGAATAACTTTTCTTGGAACCCGCTCATACTTGTTGCGGTTTTTTGTGGATCATAGCACATGCGAGCATTCATTATCAGGACGATTTAAACGTCGATCCGCACCATTCCACAGAGTCTTCTTTTTGAACTGGAGTCAAATTGTGGGGAATCCAAAAGCTTGTGTAAAATAGGGTTCATTACTTCCACATCAATTTTCAAAGTTGCTTGAATACTGCTTACTATAATATGTCGGTGCCTAAGCCCACCATCTGCTTATTTCACGAATAACTTTTCTTGGAACCCGCTCATACTTGTTACGGCTTTTTGTGGATCATAGCACATGCGAGCATTCATTATCAGGACGATTTAAACGTCGATCCGCACCATTCCACAGAGTCTTCTTTTTGAACTGGAGTCAAATTGTGGGGAATCCAAAAGCTTGTGTAAAATAGGGTTCATTACTTCCACATCAATTTTCAAAGTTGCTTGAATACTGCTTACTATAATATGTCGGTGCCTAAGCCCACCATCTGCTTATTTCACGAATAACTTTTCTTGGAACCCGCTCATACTTGTTGCGGCTTTTTGGGGATCATAGCACATGCGAGCATTCATTATCAGGACGATCTAAACGTAGATCCGCACCATTCCACAGAGTCTTCTTCTTGAACTGGAGTCAAATTGTGGGGAATCCAAAAGCTTGTGTAAAATAGGGTTCATTACTTCCACATCAATTTTCAAACTTGCTTGAATACTGCTTACTATAATATGTCGGTGCCTAAGCCCACCATCTGCTTATTTCACGAATAACTTTTCTTGGAACCCGCTCATACTTGTTGCGGCTTTTTGGGGATCATAGCACATGCGAGCATTCATTATCAGGACGATCTAAACGTAGATCCGCACCATTCCACAGAGTCTTCTTCTTGAACTGGAGTCAAATTGTGGGGAATCCAAAAGCTTGTGTAAAATAGGGTTCATTACTTCCACATCAATTTTCAAAGTTGCTTGAATACTGCTTACTATAATATGTCGGTGCCTAAGCCCACCATCTGCTTATTTCACGAATAACTTTTCTTGGAACCCGCTAATACTTGTTGCGGCTTTTAGGGGATCATAGCACATGCGAGCATTCATTATCAGGACGATCTAAACGTAGATCCGCACCATTCCACAGAGTCTTCTTCTTGAACTGGAGTCAAATTTTGGGGAATCCAAAAGCTTGTGTAAAATAGGGTTCATTACTTCCACATCAATTTTCAAAGTTGCTTGAATACTGCTTACAATAATATGTCGGTGCCTAAGCCCACCATCTGCTTATTTCATGAATAACTTTTCTTGGAACCCGCTCATACTTGTTGCGGTTTTTTGTGGATCATAGCACATGCGAGCATTCATTATCAGGACGATCTAAACGTAGATCCACACCATTCCACAGAGTCTTCTTCTTGAACTGGAGTCAAATTGTGGGGAATTCAAAAGCTTGTGTAAAATAGGGTTTATTACTTCCACATCAACTTTCAAAGTTGCTTGAATACTGCTTACAATAATATGTCGGTCCCCAATTATGTTCCGAATAAGACCAATAGGTTTTCTTGGTAATGGCCATTTTTACCACTGCTTTGTGGTAGCTATGCAACACGATTTGTCGGTTCTCTTCAATTATTCTTGGGTATTGGACATATTCGGAAGACAACAATGTTGAAATTAATTGTACCATGGTTTTATGGTATCTAAGTTGTATACGGCTTAAGCCACGCTTAAAATTATAATGTCACAGCTCGATAATGCTCGTTTGTGAAATTCCATGACTTCGTACGCAAAGGTTCACTTAAAACATGTATTTTGAGAATATTCAAGTATATCTGCCAACTCCCAGTCATTAAAGAAGTGAACAACTAGCTTAGAATGTCCAACAAAATTTCTTGAAAAATATCATGGCCTAAAAGAAAGGCTCAGTGGAAAGAGGACATGCCTCGTATATAGATGTGTTTAATGGTTATAACCATATTAGATGATGTTTCCGAAAGTATTTGGAAATTGTTCATTTTCTTTCCTCAATACTATTTTGTCGTTCAAATTCTCTTTCAATAAAAGAAAATGAAATCTAATCCTTAAAATACTAAAACGGCCGGTTTGATAACGTACTTTAAAGTGCCTTTAACAAAAATTTACTTTAAAGCGGATGCGTTTCATAACCCTGACACTAGTCGCATGGTGGTCATTTTTACCTAAAGTCAACTTCTTTCCCTGTATTTTGCGTTAAATTGCAACACCAAGAAGGGGTGTAAATTTTTTGACCAAACTTGGCAGAAATGTTTGCGTATCCAAATGTAATAATTGATTAAAGTTTCAAAGAACAAGGGAAATGGTCAACACAATTTAGTTTCTTCTTTATTAATAATGTTTGGGCCCTCCCCTATTAGTTTCACATTCCCCCGTCTTCGTGGCTTTAATTCCAGTAGGTGGTTGATGTCCTCTTGGGGTATGGTGTCCCAAGAAAGCTGCGGATTCGATAAATTCCTCAGTTTTCTTCCCATAATGTCCCAAACATTTGGGTGGCCACGGGGATTGACACGGGCCTCTTCGAACCGGTTTAGACAAATCCTCGCAATGTCGGAACGGGTATCATCCTACTGAGAAAGTGAGTCTTCAGGGTGTTGTTCCATCACCTCGTCAACGTTGATCATTCATGTTACTTCGGATAAACACCAATTGAGACCTACTCCCATATGCTATACCACCCCATATCATAATTTCCACGGCTCGGTCAACATGCTCTTCAACGGAGAATTGAATATCACGACGTTTTCCACCTCTTCGTCTGACCATCATACTATTATCATGCATCCCTCTCGTTGCTACACTCTAGGCATAATCAAATTTCTCAAACGATTTAAACAAAATCAAGACAAGGGAAGAAGGTGAAAACTGAATGAAGTGTCAGATATGCCGTAACCACTTGAGCCATGGCAACAAAATTTTAATCAACATTACCTTTGAATATGAATAGGTAAACGTTTTGTGCTAAGTTCGGTCAAAAAATTCGCCCCCCTTTTTAATGTTGCACTTTCCATGTTGTGCAGTATAACTGACTAATTAATAAATATAGATAATAATAGCAACAAAAATAATAATAAAGGAGCTAATTTTGGTAAAAAGCAATAATTATTGCTGGTCGAAGAAACGGGTGATGGAGCACGTTTGACTGACGTTTGAAACATAGGTTAAAGACGAGTTTAAGCCTTAAAGTGCCAAAATCGTGACTTCAAGTTAAAGGATAGTGTAAAGCTGTTGATTTTGAAGGCTAAAGTTGACTTTTGGATTTGAACTCACTTTAATTCCATTATGAAACCGGCCGTAAATATAAAACTTACGATTTTAAAATTCATTGATTTAGGTCTGTGTATTTTCGTAATGCCAATTTCGAGGTCTAGGACATTTATTTCGAGTTCAACTGGAAAATACCGGGAGTTTGGGAATGTTAATTTAGGTGTTTAACACGAATATAGTTTGATATTTAAACATGCCTCGGTCTAGTTAGAAACTAGCAAATCGGACTAAGCAAAAATACTAGGTCCTCTTAAACATCTAGCGATTTAGTTAATTATCGAATGAAAGTGTATTCCCTTTCGTTACCGACAACTGTATCGAAAGCATCTGCTCGATTCTCCGGCTCTAACGAAAGATCAATTCGGAAGGATAATAGATTTAAGTAGCTAGCTCAGAGAACCTTACGGTCAGTTGTTGTTTTTGGTCAATTTATCCCTATTTTCTCTTTCCCGCGTCTTCCTTTTTACAAAGGCCAACGGCAGAAGTGTGAAAACAGAATTAAGGTAAAGTTTCAGCAAAATTGATCAGAATTGCCCGGCGTTACTTCAGTCGTCATCGGAGGTCCGTGGAGACTTGCCCCTAGATCGCGTTTATTAGGTTATCCTCATCCTTGTCCCTTATACCTGGCGACACCTCTGCGAAACCCCGGAGGACAAGGACATCGCCTTTTATCTTCTCATGTGTGCGCATTGCAACTAAGTACGGACCCTTGTCAATTGGGTTTTTGAAATGGTCCACGTCCTTAGATAGCGGTGGTAAAAGAAAAACCGTTTATAAGAATGCTGACGGGTGGCTAGCCGCGAAATACATTTCGTTTATGCCCCATCGTACGTGCCCTGTAAGGTCCACTAATCACAATATACGTCTCTGGAGAACCTTGTTACTTTTAGGAAAGAACATGACGTACCCTCCTACAATTTTGTGCCTAATATCGGGGAATTCATTCCTTTGATTGAATTTTGCTTCTCTTCATTACCCTCCAACAAAGATAAATGTGACGGCAGTAAATTTCATATATTTTCAATTAAAATTCTCAATACAGGACACACGTGGACCAAAACAGATGTAAATCTTCATTCGACGAGTGAAAGTAAAGCACTATGTCATTAAACTAATAAAACACCGAGTAGGCTTAGTCTATTGTTGCTTCACTCACTACAATTTGGCTAATATTAAATAATTGTCCTATAATAACGCTGGCAGAGAGAAAAGATGAACTGACGTGAGATACTGTTGTCATGTGTGCATGATACGTTACGTTGTGTTTTGCTCCTATTACACTTCTAAGCAATTTGATAATTAACGACAAAACTTTTTCTCAATGTTTACTCACTTAATTTTCACATTTACTGTTCTGAATCGCACCGTATAGATTTGTATTTTTAAAGTTAAACGACCGTTAATATTATGACTCGAAGTGTACTATTATTTACATTTTCAATCTTATCTCCTAATATGTAGATGTGACTGATGATGTCGCAACGCCGAAACTAGTTTAAAATGCATATATTCGTTCAGAAATAGTAAAAATATACACAGGATCCTATAAGCGCTCTCGGTAATAAATAATATCTTAAATATAAATTTTCGCCACAAAGATAAATTTAATTATTGATCATTATTAGTGTTATCGTTGCTATTTCGCGTGAGCTGTGTGAGTGGCCGAAGTGCAAGGAATCCCTCGCAAGAGAGGACAACAGACCTGTCGTATGTCAAGGCTGCGGCGGCAGTCTCAACAATGATTGTTCAATAAGGGCATCCACATAGAAGGGGATGTATAGACCAAACAAAGAACGCTGCTTCGAAATGTAAGGAAACTAAAAACACAGCACAGATAACATCGAAACGCCGATATTAGCGGTGAGGCGTTTTAATCATCCACGCCTTAATTAGCTTTTGTCATAACAAATTCCACGCCTTATCGACGAATACAAAAATTTTAACGGATAAAATAACAAATTCAACTAACAATAATCCCCTTTTTTTTATTAAACAAATTCCTTGCTCGCATTGCGATATAATTAGCGTGTAACTTTCTTTTGAAGAATCCACTCGAAGACGTCAATTAGAAAGCTTTTCAATTTCCCGCGAAAATATCCACGCAGTGCATAATTTTCAACGTATCTATGCATATTTTCCCTGTAATTAAATACGAAATCCCGAAATCCTAGCCGTAAAATCACTAATACTGGTCAGATTGATTCTGTCGTAGTAAAAGTACACGAGCCTGGCGCTGAGGAATTCCCAATGGTCTGGCATAAAAATTGACAAGTGCTAGTTTGCGGGTATTGGCAAAAACAAACAAGTTTCGACAACGTCAGTCGAAGAACCAAACAATTCTTCGGATCCCGACAAACCTATCGATGGATATATATACGAAGGGCCGAAAGTATTGAACGATGGAATTGATTTTGTTGTAAATATTTTAGTGCGATTGGAAAAGAGTGAAATTAACTGCATTAATTACGTTTTTTCTTAATAATAATAATAATAATAATAATAATAATAAAACAGCACAGCATATCCAACTGAAAAATTTCAAGTAATTATTACGTCAAAATCATTTATATCCAAGCGTGGAGCATCTAACGTTAAAATCCCAAAAATCAAAACCAAGAAAAATGAAAAATTATTAAGTTCTTGAATTAAATTACGGAAAGTATATTTTTCATTCATGTCGCGAGATTTATGTCAGCATGAGAACGTCGTGGCAGGTGTAATCTTGCAAAAATAGGTAGAGAGGCACGGATCATGATACATAAAACAAGTGGTATTAGTTTATCGTAAGATCTAAGAGACCTTTGTTGAAATTCAGGACGTAGTATGACTCGACGTAAAGCACTAAACGTTGAAGATCTCTTTGATATTATACTGTGAGAAAATGAAACAAATTAAATGATCCTTTTACGTTATCAATATGTCCCAGAATGTCAAATCGTCATTTTTAACGTGTATCGGTCCTCGGTCAACGTGGCTTTTCACATTTATTCATCCTTGGGGACCGGTGTCCAGCTTACAGCGGTCGACTAAAGCTTTCATTCTGAAGCTCTCCCACAGGGAACCTTGATTTCAATACTGGCTATTCCATATTATTGGAATGTCTTTACAACAACAACTCAAGTCCGTTTGCTCTTAGACATGATCAGAATAAATAACAGCGACAAAGGCAGGCCGTATCATTAGATTGGCCCCCTCGAATCGATGGGGATACACTGAAATATGTCGTCGATAAAATTTACTTTAAATTTATTTTTATTTTGCCCCCTATTTAAGCATGAAACATATCGATGGCCTGATACGTAAATTTTCTTAAATACTTAAAAGTTCTTATTGGTTATTGGTGACGAACGAATTATTAAAGCCTATCATATACGCTTTACATATAAAACAGTATTAAATAACAACTTTTTGATTATGGTGACCATTCAAACTAGTTTTCATATTTCCTTTTTTATTTACAGCATTTTGGAACTGAGGAAAGAAAAGAGCAGAGACGCAGCCAGATCGAGGAGGGGCAAAGAAAACTTCGAATTCTACGAACTTGCCAAAATGCTACCACTACCTGCCGCTATCACTTCGCAACTAGACAAAGCCAGTATCATACGACTAACCATTTCCTATTTAAAGTTGAGGGACTTTTCTGGACACGGAGATCCACCTTGGTGCAGAGACGGGCCACCTCCTAATAAGTCGCTAAAAGGTATGTACGATCCTTACTATCATCCTATTTAGTTGCTTCGAAAAATTTTAATCACCACTGTACAAAAAAGAAAATTGGCCTCGCTTGATATCGACGTTTCAGGACACACAATGCAATTTCAGTATTCCTGAAGAAGCTGGAAATAGAAACGTCGATGTCAAAGAGTCAAAAACCAACCCAAAGCAACTTCCCGCAACAAGTCATTATATATGGTGTCAAAGTTGGAGGTATATCAATTCTGAAACCTTCCTTTATTATTTTGAAAATTAAAACTTCAGATATGAAGTGGCAAACCATTGAGCTCCAATACCTGTGATATCTGAAATGCAGGATACAAAATGATTATTACCTATCTATCAGCTCAATTTAGTTATTCCATCTGGTGCTCCTCATGAAGCATACCCTAGTCCCCTATCGATCCAACTCCTTCAGAAACATTAAAACTAAATGTAAATACACACAATATGTATAACGAAACGTCTGATGTCAACGAATCTCAAAGCCAAAACCAAGTTTCCACTAAAAGAAATGTCAAATCATGGATGGTCTCTAATTTAGAGGCATGTATTGAAGCTGAACTGCCTTTCTTAATTACCGTCAGAATTAAAATTTCAAATATGAAGTGGAGAAATATTGAACCATAATATTTGTGATACCAGAAATGCAGGGCACAAAATGCGATTACCTATCTATCAGCTCAACTTAGTTATTCCATCTGGTGCTCCTCAAGGAGCATGTCTTAGTCTCCGATCGACGTTTCACTATCCATACTGTCAACTCCTTCAGGAACATTAAAACTAAGTAGATACATGCAATACAGTTTCAGTACCCCTGAAGAAGTTGGAAGTATATGGAACGAAACGTCCGATGGCAAGGAGTGTCAAATGTCAAAGCCCAAAACCAAGTTTCCACTAAAAGAAATGTCAAATCATAGATGGTCCCCCTAATTTAGAGGCATGTATTGAAGCTTAGCTGTATCGATTTGGCATTTGTTTACTTTTCAAACCCTGAAGCCTCCCTTCATTCTTGTCGAAGTTAAAATTTTAAATATGGCGTGGAACAATAACGAACCGCAATATTTGTGCTACCTAAAATGCAGGGTACAAAATGCTATAACACATTGATCAGTCCATTTTAGTTATATCATCTGGTGTACCTCAAGGAACTGCACCGTACACATAATACACTTTTAGTACTCCTAAAGATGCTGGCAGTTACAAACAGCAAAACTCGAAAAAAGGTTTGTGCAGAGAAAATGTCAATCAATCGGCTTCTAAGTTAGGGATTTAATGTTGGTTTATATTTTTGACCTGTACGGGCGCTTTATTTTTTTTTTTTAGATTTAAAATTATAGATATAGGTTTGAAACGCAGGGCGCAAAATACCATCATCTTTCAGCCCACTTTAATTATCTTGCTGGTGTTCCTCAAGTATCGCACCTTGGTCCTCTGTTGTTTATACTGCGTATTGATGATATACTGATGTCTTGATCGTGTCTGGTACTTATCAAAGTTGATGATTTGGGGATCTAGATCTATCCACTTCGATATACAATATAATTTGAACTAAAGGGAGAAAAATGAGCATGTGTGCTAAATAAAATAGTTCTCATCTTTACTACGTCGATTTGGATATCAACTTCCCATTTCCAGTGCAAGAAACATAAGGGACAGAAAGCGCTAGCCAAAATTCATCTTAATTGAGGATGGGAACGTGGTTGTCGATTTCGATGTAATTAGGAAAAATAAAAACGTGGATTGGTTCAAAATTTAAGCCCCATTTCAGAAGGCGTTGTTTTTTTTAACAAAAGTTAATTTCATTACTCCGTTAATTCTGATCCCGTGATATGGGCTAAGATGATAGATTTTGGGGCGGCTTTCAAGTTGTGTTTAAATGCTAATCTGGATATTGAGCGCGTATAAATATAATTCATACATTGGAAAATAAATTCTATTGTTGTTGGAGAAAATAACCAATATTTTTGAAAGTACCTATAAAACCTGCAAACTTTTAACGATCCCTTAATGAAATCCGAAGAGGACGGATCTGTTATATCGAAAATAAAATTGATACTGTCGATCGCCGAAGAGAGTTAAGGAGTTTTTCTATCGGGGTGCGGCAAACAGATACGGTCTATGGACACAAAGTGTTTGTGGCGGTGACTTGTCCGGCAATCCGCTGGATGACGGGTTCGACTGCAAGAACTTTTTGTAGGAACTTGTTTAAAGAACTGGGCATACGACTGCTGTCTTTGTCGATGTACTCACTAATATTGTACGTGCGACAGAAATCATGAGAGAGGATCCAGATCCAAGTCGCGCTCGTCGCTGGCGCGGTACTGACTGACCAAGCTGACCACGAAGAGAGTGATGATGATGATGATACGCGGTGTTCGTTCCATTCTTTTTCATCATCTTCGGATTAACGGTAGGCCAAGGTGACCCACAACTCTATAAGCCCGATCAAATTTATGTAATAAATCCGAATCTATCGGCGCTGATACACTCGTAAGATTCGCTTCCTGTTTTCGAATCAATTTTTTGATATAATTAAAACTTCAGACGCCATTTCCAATTTGCTACATATACAGAGTGTCGAGAAATTTCAATCGGAAATCTTCTTTCGGTTATAAATTCATCCAAAATCATTTTATTTGGGGTCTCCCCATCAATAAAATCGTTTTTCTTTCTTTCTTTGCTTTTGGGTTTCGTAATTGACCTCTCATCAAATTTTCAATGGGGAACGCGTTCCGCTCGTCTGTAAGGATGTCCTTTCTGTCCACATTAAAGTCGTTTAGCAATATTACATCAGTAATCTCATTACCATTCAATTGGTGATTAATTCTGGGTCACGTGCTTCGCTGGAAACGAGGACACCGTCTTTAACAGTATCTCCCTAACGACTTATCTAGAGCATTTTTAGATGCTTCTTCTACTTCAAATGCTCTTCTTTCTACAATTCCATCTCCTTTGATCAAACGTTTACGTGCTCGTACAATTCCGTAGGTAATTCAAACTTGTCATCTTTTAAATCTGCATTTTCGATTATTATTTTTATTATTACTATATGAACTATGTGATAACTAGAAACCAACAATCTGAAATGTCGGTAACAAATTTCCTAGTCTTCATGGGCGAAATGATTATCTTACATGATAGTTCTCTACCACAATTGAACTGAAAATTAATATAACAAAAACTTATCATAGATTCCTATTTTGTTTAATTTCTTTCTTCCACGCCATTCTATCTTGAGCCAATGTTCTTGCCTCACTCCAATTTATACCTCTCTGTTCGGCTGTTCGTCTGACTTGTTCTACCCATCTTCTCCGCGGTCTTCCTACATTGTTTCTTCCTGGTACTCTGGCTTCAAATGTTTCCTTGACTAATCTTTCATCACCCATTCTATGTAGATGTCCGAGCCAGCTCAGCTGTCTTTCTTCTATGACCTTTTCAATCGGCACTATGTTTAGTTCTTCCACTACTACTGGGTCTCTTATCCTATCTCTTCCAGTGATACCCTTTATTCTCCTGAGAAATCTCATCTCCATTGCCTTGATTTTACTCTTATTCCTTTCGCTTAACGTCCACGATTCACTTCCGTATATTAGTGACGGTCTTACACCTTTTGATAAACTTGCGTTTTGGTCTCTTAAGGTATTTCTTTCTTCCCAAAGAAGGTGGGTTTGAGCATGTTATAAAGTCTTCCCACTTTTCCTGTTCTCTCTGATATTTCCTCGTCTACATTACCATTGTACTCTATTATTATTTCTAGATATCTGTAACTTTCGGGTTGTTCTAGTAATTGCCCATTAATTTTTATTTTATGTTCTTTTAGCTCCTTCGCCATTATCATCGTTTTACTTTTGCTTATATTTATTTCCATGTTTATTACATTTAGTTCCTTTTGGTATTCATTCAGATTATGTTGCAGTTTTTCTTCGGTTTCAGCCACGATTACCATATCGTCTGCAAATATCATATCCCGCAGCTGTACTGCTTTCATCTTCCAGAATCCTAGGAGCATGCTCTTGCATTTCTCTTTACATTTCCTAAGGCCATCGTCTAATACGATTGAAAACAGTAGTGGGCTGAGCACACAGCCTTGTTTCAAGCCCATTTTTTGTAATAAATTCTTTCGACTCGTCATTGTGTGATCGTACTTCGTTTATATTGTTTTTATATAGAGCTTGTATTATTTTTATCATGTCTTCTTCCATTCCTCTTCTCCTTAGGCTTTCCCAAACTTCTTTTTATTTTATCAAAGGCTTTTTGCAGGTCAATGAAGCATATATGTATTACTCAATAGCTTTTCACTCAATTGTCTTATTGTAAATATTAGATCTTGTGTACGTCTACTTTTTCTGAAACCATGTTGTGTCTCTCCTATAGTACTTTCAAGTCTTTCCCTCAATCTGTTCTCTGCGATTCTTGTGAATACTTTTCCTGGTACGCTAGTTAAGGTGATTGCTCTGTAGTTCGAACATTCTTTGGCGTCTCCTTTTTTCAACAGTGGTCATTTGGTACTACTTTTGCTTCTATAATACAATGTAGTAAACCTCTGAACACTTCCCTTATTTCTTCTCCCAAATATTTCATCATTTCTGCTGTGATGTCGTCTTGTCCGGGTGCCTTTCCTAGCTTCAGTCTTTTTATTGCTGTCATCAATTCTTCGTCTGATATCGGTTAAATGGCGTTTCCTTCAGTTCTTCTCGGTTGCATCTCATCCCAGTTCGTTTCATTTTGTATATTTTATGTTAGCTCTTCAGAGTACTGGCGCCAAACTGAAAATATGACTATCCTTTAAACCAGTCGTGTTTAATTGACCTAATCGTGATAGAGAACTATCCTATAAGATAAATATAAAGAAGGTCACGAAAAAGTATATATGCACATTTGGACGAAATAATGCAAAAATGTAGAGATAGAGTGAAGCCATTGCACGTAGGATTCAGAGAAATGATACCTATCAAAATAACATGAATACATGGAAAAGCACATTAAAACAATATGGAATGTCAATGAACCTAGAAAAACCAATATGATGGAAATGGGAGATGTCGATAAAAATAGATGGTAAAGAAAATTGAAAAGTGAAGAAGTTCTAATATCTAGACGAGAAAGGAAGCGACGAAATAGACATAACAGAGCGTATCAACAGCAGAAAGAAAGCATTTTTCTCAATCACCAGAAATTTAGTAAACAGGAAAGAAATATCGAGGGAAACAAAGATGAACGTTTTTGAAATCATGGACCAGTACTAATATATGATTGTAAATCGTGGAACATAGGAAAGAGAGGGAAAGGAAAAATACAAGCAGCCGAAATGAGATTTCTTAAGGCCCCTGGAAACGATCAAATTTTTTGATAGTATACGGCTTTGATTGACGATTCTGTCAAACAATCTACATTTTGTTGTGTTTGAAAATGTAAAGTTTGGCAATCAAATTTGTCAAACTTATTTGATCGTTTCCAGGACCCTTAAGGAGAACAAGAGAAGTGACGTTGAGAGATAAAATCAGAAATGAGAAAATAAGAGAGGACCTGAAAATGGACCCAATACATGATTACATCGAAGATAAACAACTGGCATAGTGGAGACACATAACAAGAGTGGAAAAACAAAGACCAGTAGAAATGATGTGGGAAGCAAGGGTGGAGAGGAAGGGGCACAAAGGAAGACCGAGGAATACATGGGAACAAAACATCGAGGAGATATCCAGAACGAAAAACTGTACCTATAGAGAAGTCCCAAAACTAACGAAAGACAAAAGTAATGGAGAGAATTCGTACACATGCAGTTACCTGAGTAAGAAGAAACTAACGAAAGCAGTGCAATAAACTCTACACTTGCTTAGCAAGTAATGAGTAATGATTACATATATATACATATATATATATATATATATATATTATCATTATAGTTATCATTACTATTATTTATATGTATATTAAATATTGAGTAATAGCAAAATCTAATAATAGCAAAACTCTGAGACAAAATAAATTATTTCTAATATGAAACAAGGGCAGTTAGAGCCGTATCCTCCAAGGACGTCTGCTACAAATAGATGTTTCGCTGTGTGACATAAATCATATTGAGAAAGGAAATCTTTATGTTCCATTTAGGAGAGGAGGCAGGCAGTATAAAAGATAACTTAAATTTATTTTTATTACAAACTTTTATTATTTATTCAATTGCGATAATGATATATGATAAGCCGGAGAATACTGATGACTGTTTATTGAATTACCGAAGGAAGAAACTGCTCACCGTTGGTCAAGAGCCCTTTGGGAGTTGACCCCGCCTTTGCAGTATTGGTTTATGAAAGATGTGTGTTTTCCATAATTGTGCACATAGTCCCTATCGATTTTTTCTCTTCTTCGGGATATTCCGCGCGTACAAATTCTTGTTTAACTTTAACATGCGGATTATCCGGATGGCCGGTCACGTTTAAAAATGAAATCGAGACGATTTCAAATTTTATTTGCGCACGGCAAACTAAACCCTTAATAAACCCCCGGATCACTGTCTATTAATTAAAACGCTCGTGCTTAAACGTAGGCTAATTTCTCGTAATTATTTTAACGGCAACCCCAACGCATCAACCACATGTACACGAATTACAGTTGTAGATTCGCCGACTTTGGTTCGGAACGAGCGGAGGACTGATTTATCATATTCCAATAGGGGTGAAAATTAGATTTCTAAATTTAACGCAGGGGGCCATGATTAGATTTACCTGTTATAGTTTGGAGACCATTCTTTCATCATTAACTACCCTCTATTCAAGAATTACACTACTCTGATTCAAAGGGAAAATCTATTGAGTTGCCAATTGTGTTAGTAGTTATTACTTAGTTCAAGCAATAACAATAATATCAACAAAGAATTTTGGTTGTACAGGAATATTAACATTATCTTCGTAGGCTTTCACGATTGGTGTCCATTCTTTCGAGCCCTGCCATCTATGCTCGGATCCTTTTCAAAAATATCCGCATACTATTTATGACTAGAGTCGGCAAGTGCCATCCAATTCCGTGAGCGTAACAAGTAGGGGCCATTATCGGCTTGTATTAATAATACCCAAATTTCAATTTTACTCATACATGTAGTTTATTACTAGCAAGCAATAATACTAATGCATACGATTGCGGCCGTATGTTACAAGTCGGCGAATTTTCTACGCCTACGGAATATGTTCAACAAAACGATCTTCTTGAGCTGTTGGTTTTGCTTTTCTTCCGTTTTTTTTTGGGGGAAGATTTCAATATGATCCACACGTCTGATAATTCCGTGAGCGTAACAAGTAGGGGCCATTATCGGCTTGTATTAATAATACCCAAATTTCAATTTGACTCATACATGTAGTTTATTACTAGTAAGCAACAATACTAATGCATACAATTGCGGCCGTATGTTATAAGTCAGCGAATTTTCTACGCCTATGGAATTTGTTCAACAAAACGATCTTCTTGAGCTGTTGGTTTTGCTTTTCTTCCGTTTTTGGAAGGGGGGTATTTCAATGATCCACACGTCTGATAATTCCGTGAGCGTAACAAGTAGGGGCCATTATTGGCTTGTATTAACATACATGTAGTTTATTACTAGCAAGTAATAATACTAATGCATACAATTGCGGCCGTATGTTATAAGTCGGCGAATTTTCTACGCCTACGGAATATGTTCAACAAAACGATCTTCTTGAGCTGTTGGTTTTGCTTTTCTTCCGTTTTTTTGGAGGGGGAGATTTCAATATGATCCACACGTCTGATAATTCCGTGAGCGTAACAAATTGGAGCCATTATCGGCTTGTAGTAATAATACCCAAATTTCAATTTTCCGCATACATGTAGTTTATTACTAGCAAGTAATAATACTAATGCATACAATTGCGGCCGTATGTTACAAGTCGGCGAATTTTCTACACCTACGGAATATGTTCAACAAAACGATCTTCTTGAGCTGTTGGTTTTGCTTTTCTTCCGTTTTTGGAGGGGAGGGGGAGATTTCAATATGATCCAAACGTCTGATATCTTTTTTGGAGGGTGTATTAGACCGCACATCGCGAACAATTTGTTTTTCGCTATTTGCACGTACGACACTCCTTGTTTATGTAGGAAAATAATTTTACCCCCAATTCTTCAATTAACCGGCATTCTTTAACGAGTTAATAACACATAACTTACACAAAAAAATTGAATTCCACAAAATATTACACTTGCAACTGGTCAAGAAAAATATCAAATTGGGGTTATTTATCTACCTACCCTTCATTTCCTTGGAAGGTAAAAGTTCCCAGTAATCCTTCTTCTAAGAACTATGATCTGTTTTATGATACTTTCTAGTAAACGTTATCAGCAATATGCGATATTATTGATACAAGTCGACAATTGCTCCCACGAACATTAATAAGTCTTATTCGAAAGATAATTGAAGAAGACCAACATATTGCTGCAAGGAGTATTCAAGTAACTCTAAAAATTGGCATGAAAACAGATATGTGGGTTAGTTTTGCTCCCGTTTTCTTCCCCACAATTTGGCCCCAATTCAAAAAGAAACCCGTGTGAAATGACGCAGATCTACACTAAATCACTTGGACGATGGGACATATCATTTGGTCTACAGCTTCATTACAGGAGATGAAACATGAAGATATTGCTTCCATCCAGAAAAGAAAAACTACAATCGGCCATTTAGGTCTTTGAGAACGAATCGACTACAACGAAGGTTATTCGTGCTCGCCACATTTTTTCGATTTATACTAGAGATTCCTCACCGTACTGTTAATGCTGAATGCTTCACTAGAGTTTGTTTGCTTCAAGTTCTGCAACATATTGGTCAAAACTCAGAAGAGGATAAAGCTGTAGCGATTGAGTATTTGAATGCCCAAAACATTGAAATCATAGATCATTGGCCACCTAATGGTTTGTTTTTGTCTCCACGTGTAAAAGATAAGTTACGGGATTTAGGTCGAAGAAGCGGTGGACGCATTTAGAGAAATGAAACAAGCGACCTAAGGCTCGAAGATTAGGAAAATATTTTAGAGAGTAATTTTCACGGATGCAAAACTGCATTGATTATCAAGGGGAATACTGTGGAAAGTTATAAATAATGTTTTGTGAATATATTGAATGAAGAATGATCCTCGTATCACCAGTTATTCCCACTAACTAGTTATAACTCAATTATTTGAAATGTAAAAATTTACGTTATTTTGGGGGAGGAAGTAGGGCATAATCTTATGGTTTCTGACGGGGGAGGGGGTACAAAATAAAGAAAGAAAACCCTAAGTAACTTAAGAACGGCCTTTATAGAAATATTGGTCTTGTGGCCTTTCACGACTGGTGTCCATAATAGAAAGTGCAATCGGGTTCGTCCTTGCGTCAGTAGATGCTGTCGGCGTTTCGACCATACTGCAAGCATCTTCAGGAATATTGAAACTAAAACTGGAACAGTATGGAGAACGTAACATCGACAGTAACCAGAATGAAATTTGTATCACATATTATCATTGTTACTTTGGATTTTATTAATTATTAAAATATTATTATTTTCATTTATGAAAATCCATTTCCTCTAATAGCTGACTGCGTTTAATATAAACATTAAAATTATTGCAATATTTTTTCCAATTACTTTTGCTGAAACCGCAAAATTAAAGCGCCGTAGGACGTATTATTTCAAAGTGAAATCAATTTTAAACAGCATCGCAGGCCGAGTTTGCCGTGCGGTATCCATGTCAATTAGGCAAAACCAAGAGTTTTTAAACTCAATCAAATTTTGCATAATTATTTTAGCGAGACAAGCCGCCCCCTTGTACGGCGACCGCAACTACAAGAATTACAATTGTCAATTCGACGGAGAGTTCGGTTTACAATAAGTAGACGCTAATATTATCATATTGCGATGGGGGTTAGAATTGGATTTACGAATTTAGCGGGAAGGGCTAATGATCAGATTTGCCTGCCCTTCATCTCTCATCAACCGTTCCATATTAGGACGACACACATTTAATCAACACCAATATACATGACAATCGTCCAACAAATGTGATTCATGTTTAACCAAAATTATTATATTTCGAAGTCTCCTCTCCCTCGTTTCTTTTTTCCTTTTTTTATTTCGTCGACCAGCGACGAGGCATCCTTTAACTTGACGTCTATGTACACGATTTTGAATACCCTGTTTTAAATTCAAACCGCGTAGATTTTAAAAATACTTGTAGATGTTGGCTGCAAGTAAGGTAGGTACACATTCAGAATAAATATTAGAGCTCTTAAATCCTAGGATCATTTTTTTCCATGTAAATATTCCAAAAAGATAGGACATTTTATAAAATTACTTATCTAGTTGAGTATAGTATTATCATTATTATTATTACCATCATTACCGTTATTACTGCTATAAATACGTCCATTTAATATACAATGTTGATGATACTTTCACATTATTCCTCCAATAATTTACAATTAGTTAGCGCAAATTGCGTAGCATCGTCGTAATTTATGCTGAGACCATATAAGCCTGCAAATCTCGATTTAATAAAGACTTCCTCAGAGTCAATACATACTAAGAAGTCGCACCCTAACATTTTCTAATCTCGCCCTTACGGCGAACCCTTTAATATTATTCATCGAATTGGGCTGTGGATTTGCGATTAATATTACATCTTTCTCCTTTTTTTTCAGCTGGAAGGAATCGGGGATCAGCTGGTTTAGCTATTGATATTTTTGAGCAACATCAGGGTACCCATATTCTTCAGGTAATTTAAATATTTATGTCGTAGCACCCTTAATGCATAAATATTTGATAGGACGTTTCTGTTTTGGTAATGATGATACATAGGCGGGATTGTGGGTTTTGTAAAATAGAACGATTGCATGATTTTTAAAGCATGTGCGATATTTAATTATAAACTCTGTTAAAATATCTCTACTTCGAAAGATATAAACTACACTTACAATACAAGTAGATAAATACAAAAAGGGAATACTTTTTTAATAATATCCGGCGAAAAACTTGCTCCGGTTAAATTCACGTATGAACATTTCGCATTTTATAGCCACGATTAGTAATAAAATTAAAAAGATATGTGACAAAAATACATGCCACAGAGGTAGACAAAAGGGTACAGCACAGTAGTAGGGAAAGCTCTTGATGAATGATCTAGATTAAAAGGACAAAAAAGAAAAAGATACCACAAGTCCGGCTGCAAGCTTTGCGGAATATAATAGACCAAACGGACAACTCTAAATTTTAATAATGTTAAAGACCTCGTGCTACTACCTAATTGGGTAGAAAAGAAAAGGAAGAGGTTTAAAACATACAAGAGATATAATAATAACAAATGTGTCTCCAATTATTGCAATATATTTAAATTTTATATCACTTGTAAAATTAAAATCTTATATCACAAGTTAAATTTAAAATTTCGCATTTTCACGAAATCCAATACAACTTGATACAAGTTGATCTAATATCGATCCTAAACCTTAAACCAGATTTGATAGGTTTACTCAAACATTAAATAGATGGAAATGAATGTAACCCTCTATGCTAGAGTCTGTTAATGTCTCTTGCTAAAAAGGAAAAGAAAAATCAAGCGATTCCAATTTAATTCCCAAATAGTAGAAAGTGGAAGCAAGGATGATCACCCAATGACCTAACCCAACTTGATCTCACAAACGTTCCGATTGAATATATTCAAAATAACACTGCTTATTCGTAAGCTATAATCGCCTTTTCGTCACCATCGAACATTGAGCGTTCCAAAATTTGCATTTTATGATCAAACAAGAACCCATCGATCTTCTACATAAGTTGCTTTTAACGTAATTCGATTTGATAAACATGACGATGAAAAGAAACCAGCGCTAACATCATAGTTCCACAAGTTTTGGTCACCGCTGAAAACTCCAATTTGACCAAGTCAAATTTTACGATTAAATGGGGCGTAATCTTTCCACTTTTGTAATAGTTTTTGACGCAGTTTGCTCTTGCCGATACATCCGTGAAAGAAAATCTGACTTAGCACATCGTTTGTTCAAGTTCTAACTAATTTCCAATTAAAAACACGATTCTCCTATCAAAATTCGCATTTTATCACGACACAAGCAACTGCCGATCTACAACGTATATTGATTCTAACGCAGTTCGATTTCATAAACATGGTGACCAAAGAAAATTTGGGCTAGCATCATAACTCCATAAGTTATGGTCGATTCTTGGTCACCGTTCAAAACTGCACTTTGCCAAAATTAACATTTTACGACTAAATGGGGCGTAATCTGTTCACTCTAGTGATTGTTTCTGACGTAGTATGATCCTTTAGATACGTCGGGGAAAGAAAATCTGGGGTAGCACATCTTTCTTTCAAGTTATACCAATTTCCAATCGAAAACACGATTTTCCTATCAAAATTCGCATTTTATCACGACACAAGCAACTGCCGATCTACAACGTAAATTGATTCTAACGCAATTCGATTTCATAAACATGGTGACGAAAGAAAATTTGGGTTAGCATCATAACTCCATAAGTTACGGTCGATTTTTGGTCACCGTTCCAAATTGCACTTTGCCAAAATTAAAATTTTGCGAGTAAATGGGGCGTAATCTGTCCACTCTAGTGATCCTTTTGACGTAGTTTTGATCTTATAAATACGTCGATGAAAGAAAGTCTGAGCTAGCACGTCTTATTTTCAAGTTATAACCAATTTCCAATCGAAAACACGATTTTCCTATCAAAATTCGCGTTTTATCACGACACAAGCAACTGCCGATCTACAACGTAAATTGATTCTAACGCAATTAGATTTCATAAACATGGTGACGAAAGAAAATTTGGGTTAGCATCATAACTTCCATAAGTTATGGTCGATTTTTGGTCACCGTTCCAAATTGCACTTTGCCAAAATTAAAATTTTGCGAGTAAATGGGGCGTAATCTGTCCACTCTAGTGATCCTTTTGACGTAGTTTTGATCTTATAAATACGTCGATGAAAGAAAGTCTGAGCTAGCACGTCTTATTTTCAAGTTATAACCAATTTCCAATCGAAAACACGATTTTCCTATCAAAATTCGCGTTTTATCACGACACAAGCAACCGCCGATCTACAACTTAAATTGATTCCAACGCAGGTCGATGTCATAAACATCGTGACGAAAGAAAATTTGGGCTAGCATCATAACTCCACAAGTTATGGTTGAGTTTTTGTCACGGTTTAAAAATGCACTTTGCCAAAATTAAAATTTTACGACTAAATGGGGCGTGATCTGTTCACTATAGTGATCCTTTTTGAAGTAGTGTGATCTTATAGATATGTCAGTGAAAGAAAATCTGAGGTAGCACATCCTTCTTTTAAGTCATAACCAATTTCCAATCGAAAACACGATTTTCCTGTCAAAATTCGCATTTTATCACGACACAAGCAACCGCCGATCTGCAACGTAAATTGATTCTCCCGCAATTCGATTTCATAAACATCGTGACGAAAGAAAATTTCGGCTAACATCATCTTACACGAGTTATGGTCGATTTTCTGTCACCGTTGAAAGCTGCATTTTGCCAAAATTAAAATTTTACAACTAAATGGGGCGTATTCTGTTCGCTAGAGTGATCGCTTTTGACGTAATTTGAACTTATAAATACGTTATTGTCAGAAAATCTGCGCTCACGTGATTTTCTCGTAAATTATTATCAATTTCTGATCGAAAATATGATTCTTTTTTCCAAAATTCGCATTTTATAACCAAACAAGAAACTATCGGTCTACTACGTAAGTTGTTTCTAACGCAATTCGATATCATAAACACAATGATGAAAGAAAAATTGGACTAGCATCATAGCTCCACACGTTATGGTAGATTTTCTGCCACCGTTGAAAATTGCCATTTTACAAATTTCAAATTTTACGACTAAACGGGACGTGATCTGTTCACTCTAGTGATAGGTTTTGACGTATTTTGATCTTCCAAATATGGTGGTAAAAGACGATCTAAACTAGCGCAATCTTTTCGCGAGTTATAACCAATTTCTGATCGAAAATCGATTTTTTCAAAATTCCGCATTTGATGATACAAGAAACCACCGATCTTCTACGTAAGCTGTTCTTGGAGCAGTTCAATTTCATAAACACAATGATGAGAGAAAGTTTAACCTAAAATCACTCGTTTGCAAGTTATGATCAATTTTCGATCACGGTCCAGAAAGCTCTGGCGTGATAGTTGCAATGACCATTAGACTGCTCATATGTTTGTGTATTTTCGAATGCAAAAAGCTGGAAGCCACCTATTTGGTGTGGTAGTTGCAGTTAGACTGCTCAGATGTTTGTGTACCTTCCAATGCAAAAAGCTGGAAATAACCAATTTGATGTGGTAGTTGCAATAACCATTAAACTGCTCATACGTTTGAGTATTTCCGATTGCAACAAGCTGGAAGTGACCGATCTGCTGTAGTAAATTCACAAAGCATTCAATTATTAAGTGTTCAAATGGAAACAATAGACGATATCTCAAGCAATAAATAAACATGTATTGTGTTATCGAATCGCCATGGTGTAAAAATTTGGAGACAGGTAAATCTTGAATCAATTTCCTAAATGTTTTCTTGTTTCAAGAGATCAACATAAACCAAATTAATTCTTTTTAGAGAAGAATACAATAAAATTATTCAGTCATCAATTGTAATAACAGTAAAAGTTAAGATTGGTATCTCAAAGTAATCACCAATAATTAACTGTTCAATTTGAAGATGAAACTTTTATTTCCCAGTCTGACGATATCGTCTTTATTAGGTGTTTGAGGTAATTCTGCGAGCTAATGTAAAGTGACCCTAGGGTAGACAAAACGCCACAGAAGTGGAAGAACCCTCTCTGCTAATAAAGAATCGAGGCTTGAGCTCGAGCCGGAAAAAATAGCAATTCGAAGTTATTGAAGTTGTCGCATTTAATTAACAAGTCAAATTAACGGGTTGTTAAGATGATGGCCACGAAAACTTCGGTTTTATAACGCACCAAGGGGCGAAAGTTAATGTGTAAAATAATCTGTAATACTACCAAGGGATAAAACGACAAAGGCAATCGCATACGGATAAAATATGCTCGCGTCATCGGTAAATACTTTATTGGATGATAAAAATTTTGATGTACCCGCTTTTTACGAAACAAGGGGTGAAAACGGTAAAATCGTTGTTAAAATACGAACAATTTAAAATGTCAGTGCAGGAAATACCCTTTGTAACGCTGGATACGTTTTTGCAAGTAGTTTACTTTCTTCCAAGCAATTTTCCTGTGCTTGTCTCCCATGACGTCTGATCCCTTCAGTATATAAAGAATGACCGAGGCTACATGAGCTGAATAACTAACTCCCGCCAGCTCTATGAGATGTAATGCAAAGGTTTAGGGTACACAGTTGATAAGATGCGCATTCCATACTAAATATTACTTTCCTTTTTACGCATTTTAGTTTAGGTATTGTTTATTAAACTCTAAATATTCGACTAAGAACGAAGTTGACGTAATAATTTGTCTATTTCGTTTTAATTTAAAGGAAAATTATGAAATTGATAACCTGAATGAACAATTCTTTTCATCCAATTTCACCGACGGACAGATTTACTTGAATTTTTAGGGATATTTTGATTTCCGGAATTTTTTACCTATATTTTTGTCTAATAGTTTTGGACTTCAACAATATTATCCCTCAGCAGAAAATTGTCTTCGTTAATTGTGTAACTCTTGTATGGAATAGTTTGAAGAATGAAGCATCAAACCGATCGTTGGATCTGCAAAAACTCCATTGCAAGCTCACACTAGTCATTTTATGATAAAAAATCAATGTTGACGATTATCTCACTTTGTTCGATTTTATTCAGGTGGAATTATGATACTGCACAAAATATGACAGAGGATGATTGATAAAATACAATGCTAACTAAACTTACTTATAAGTAGAGTCGGCAATGACCATCCAATTCCGTCACCGTTGCAATTGGGGGTAATTGCCGATTTGTATTAATTATGCCCAAATTGCGATAACTGTCATTTATTGTTTAAATACCCTCTCTACCACTTTTAGACTAATGACTAGTGATACTAATACATGCTAATACAATGCTAATTAAACTTACTTATAAGTAAAGTCGGCAATGACCATCCAATTCCGTCACCGTTGCAATTGGGGTAATGGCCGATTTGTATTAATTATGCCCAAATTGCGATAACTGTCATTTATTGTTTAAATACCCTCTCTACCACTTTTAGACTAATGACTAGTAATACTAATACATGCTTTTCCTAGTACAATCGTAATTTAGATACGTATTATTACAATGCAAGTCAACAATTGATGCCACTTGTACCGCCCACGGAATCCGACGGTCTTTGCCAACTCTCATCTTTTACAAAATGCGCAATTAGTCGGCAAAATAGTATTCTTCCATGTCAGATAGAGCAAAACAATGTTTACCGTCAAACAGATCTATAGTTTGGGGACACTTTATGCAGCAAAGATGTACGAAGGATGTTCTCTTTCCGCTGAGCTCTCTAGCACGCCGTGGCACTTTTCAACCAGTTTTATTCAAAATTGTAAGCTTTCTTAAGTTGCCTACAAATTTAACGACTATGACAGTTAACAAATCCATTGGAATATTTTTAAAATATCAAAGTTTAACTGGAAAATTGTCAAAAATTAAAACATGTCAACTTGATAAAGTTTTTAGTACAACTTGGTTTGGAGAGTGTAGCATAGGATTTTGACACTGCAATCCATGAATTCTGTCTCATTGAGATGTTACAAGACGTCAAACAAATTTTCTAGAAAATCATTCTAGTTTTCTCGTTCGATATTTTCCCGTTTGTTTATATTATTTCCAACCCACACGTAGGAGGCTTTAATTTGCAAAAGTTTTTAATCTTTCCGCTCGAAATCTTATTGGAAATATTGTCTTTAATTATTAAAGCGAAATAATAGATTTAATAGATTTAACCGCCGCTTTCAGAAAATTGTTTTCTATTTCCTTTCACTGTATCGTCTTGGTTAGAGAGAAACGGAGCTCACCATATCAGCTTTTATTAAATATAACCAGCTGAGGTATCAAACTCGAAAGACTGACGCGCGATTTCTTTTCTTCCAACGTACACGTCAACCGCTGACGCTATTTCCGTTCTTCATACCATTCGTATTGGCACAAACAAAGCGCGAGTTATCAACTTTCATTATTTATTTTAAAAATAATTTCGAAATAGAACGGCTTGCAAAATCGATGAGAGCCTTGTGTTTGGGAATCCCTGGTCTAACAGTTTCTCTCGTAAGCGCTTTTGTTAAATACAACAAATAATTTTTAGATAGGACCCCCGGCAAAATCCATGAGAATTTCCAAGGAACCTTATAAGGCTATATACACAAACAGCTTCGATCGTCTTCGTCGTTCCGTGGGTTAGAGAAAGTTCGCGCTAACAACCTTTACTAGATGTAAATGCAATTTTAAAAACGGACAATATTTTCAAATATAAAAATGTCCTTGAAATCAAGTTAATTCGTAAAATAACTTAATCACAAAGCGGCCTCTATCTCACAGTTAGAGCCCCGACGGCTATGAATTAGAGAAAGATCGCACTAACAGCTTTTATTACGTAATAAAATTGGCGAAATGGTATAATTTGATGTCATCTATTGTACCGATTCAAAATTTGGAACAAAACACTTTAAATGTATCATTTTCACTTTTTGATACGTTTGTTAATTCTGGTCGTTTTTCTTGAATTACATTGTTCAATTTGGTTAGTACTTGAATGCACTAAATGGAAAATGTGAACTGAAACCGAACCAAAACTACGCAAGTTTCTTTTTCCAAAACGGCGAGTAACAAACAACAATATAGGCTTCACATTTGGAGTATCTAAACATACCTAGAAATCGAATCAAAACGCCCCATCCGCAAAATTCGGAATTTCCTACCACACGAAATTGGATATCTCTAATTTAGTTATCAAAACTGTTCAAATTCGTGTGGTAAAAATAATTGTAAACAACAACTTTTCGTGTATTCCTTCACTAAAGTGTGAATCCCCCAAAAAAGCCAAGAAAACCATTTTCAACGAGAAAACTAGAACTAATTCAAGGAAAAAGAACATCCAAATAATTCGGCGTACAACTGAGGTTTGAAAGCTGTACAATGGCCTGCGTAATAAGTACAAATTGCACATGGTAATAATCATCACGGAGGGAATTATGCTTTATTAATCGCAGACTGAAACTGCGTACTAGTTTCGTCTTTATTGGGATTCATCACTACGGTATTGTCAGTCCGCGACTAACAAGGCAAGCTCCCTCACCTAAGTATCCCCATCAAAAAAAGAACATTTTAATGATAAATTTTCATGGATTTTCTTGGATTGAAGGTTGTTCATTTAAAATCTCTACCTATAGGTAGTTATGGGGTAACGTGTAACGATAATTTAATCACATTTTTTATAACCGCGGTTTTGGTAACGCGGATTTTTTCCTTAAAAGAAATTCATACTCTTAGAAATTTTGGATGCAATTGCAAATTATTGATTAAACCAACCAGTAATGGTTTAATAATATGAAATGATATTTGACGGGGCTCTTTTACCACTAATAATAAACGAAGCAATAACTTCATCCTTTCGAAAAAACTAAAGAAGAAAATGCAAGGGGTGTATTCAAATGATTATAGCAAATGTTAGACAAAATATAACTTTTCCTAACAAACATACTTCATTTTATCAGAAACAATTCTTGGAATAAGAAGAACGTTTCAACGGGTGTCGGCTCAAACTTCTATGACACCCTTACATCGTGATATATTCAACAAAAATATCACGACAAACACGAGAAATTAATTTATTCCCGTAATTAACGCGATAGTCATTTGTTTCTCTAATTGTTACAGTCGTTGGACGGTTTTGCGTTGGCTTTGGCTGCTGACGGAAGATTTCTTTACATTTCCGAGACCGTCTCGATATACTTGGGCCTCTCGCAGGTGAGTATAGGTTTTACTTTGTCGACAACCAAGTTCGTTTCTTGCTTTTACCACCCAACCACCCTCGGCGGTAAATGCTTCTCACGTAGACCTCTGCAGCAGCGTGCCTGCCATTCATAATGTGACTGCCGGGGTTACAATCAATAGGGTGTTTGCAACTACGGAACATGGCCGACTTTGGCTCTTGCTGCAAGTCAGCAGACTTATCATTTCGCGATTTAGTATTCTTTCACCACCCTGTCATCGATATACTAATTAAGTATAATATTTGCCGGATGTCTATCTCAAAGGGGTGGCTTATGTAATTAATTTTTTTAACCAGGTCTTATTTACCGTTATTTTATATATTTAGGATTTATTTATAAATAAGTACGTATATTATTTCTAATAACATATATCTTCAAAGTTTTGATCATTAAAATTCGCATATTAGTAAATTACTTTGCATTGTACATAAATAATAATAATAATAATGAACTTTATTACCCAACGGAAACCAATTATAGGGTAATTTTACAGAAATGATTACACATATTAACATAATTATACGAATAGAAAAAGTAAACCTAAACAAATTAATTATATTATTGTAAATAGAAAAAGAATTATTAAAACAAAATATTCCAACAAGAAAAAATAAAAAAATATATATACAAAAATACAGAACTTAAGAACTAAACAAAAATATCCCCAAATTATGCATTGGCAATATTGAGCATCCGATTCATCGGTGCATTTCTCAAGACATTAGTTTTAGCTGCTTTTGATGAAAACGTCGTAGAAAAACGAGCAGATGGCCGAGGCACCTGAAAGCCAAGAGACAGCGAATGAGATGAGTCGACGCCACCATGAAGCAACTTAATTAAATAATTAATCATTAATTAATAGTAAATCGAGCACTGTGTCCAAGAGGGATGTGCAGTCAGTACCTCTGGGAGGGTACATACCATCAATTTTGAAGGATACAAATTTCAAAAATTTGCGTTGGATTGATAGAGGAGACAATAAGGTGCCCAAACAATAGACGCATATTCCAGAGGGCTAAGAACAAAGGCAAAATATAGTGACTTCAGGGTAGAAGAGTCAGTCAAATATTTAGCACAGCGCATAATGAAGCCTAGGTTTCTGGATGCTCTCAAAACAAAGTTGATCAATATGAGGTGAAAATGTAAGGCAAGTATCAAATAACACACCAAGCTTTTTAAAGCTGTTACGGTTTCCTATGGTGAAATCATTGATATTATATAAAGAGCACAGAGAAGTTTGTTTGCCAGAGTAAGATACAGAACAGCATTTATTCACATCAAAGAATTAACAGAACACCAGCCAACAAAAACATCCAAACTACTCTGAAGGATGTCAAATAAATAAAATTACCCTTACCACACATTTCTGAAAAATCCAAATACGAAAACTGGGGAATTCAATATCACTAGCGAATCCGGCTAATGCCCAAGACGAACACCACACAACGAACACTGTACAACACCAAAACACTGCACAATGAACATCACACAATGAACGCGCGAAACACATCAAAACACTGTTGCCACTGAGTTAACAGTTCCCCAGTTTGCCACTGAGGATGGCAACTTAGTATAATACGTATCTGGATTTTTCAGAAAGGTGTGGTAAGGGTAATTTTATTTATTTTACATATTATTTTAGCCACAGTCTCCTTATTCTTACTTACATTCAAAGAGATCAATGTCACTTACAGAATTAATAACTGAATAGAGTTTTATGTCATCCGCATACGCAAGAACAGGACATTCCAGAGTCTGAAGAAGATCATTAATGTAAACCACAAATAGCAAAGGTCCCAAGTTTGACCCTTGCGGAATACCAGATACAAAGACGAATTCCTGCGAGTTAAACCCATTAAAGCATACATAATTCGCCCTTCCACCCAAATAAGACGTTAATAACTTATTAAAAGAGGTATTCATTCCTAAAGCACTCAATCTGTGGAGTAAAACTTCATGATTTATGGTATCGAAGCCACAAGATATGTGTAGATCACATCAATCTGCTTCTGATTATCCAATTGTTCAGAGATAAGCTGGGGAATAGTGGATCGGATTTGTAACAGTTGATCTCCCAGGAATAAAACCATGTTGAGAAGGTGACAGACGTTGTCTCATGTTGGTTAAAATATTCGACTATACAAAGTGCTCAAACACTTTTAGCAAGATTTGAAAGTATCGACACAGGCCCATAATTTTTCAGTCGTGTGTCATCGCCCCTTTTATACACTGGAATAATTTTAGAACGCTTCCACAAATCAGGAAAAGTCGACGATTTAATAGATAAATTGATTATACAAGTGAAATACGTTAAATACGTATCGAGCATCACGTATCAAAAAGCTAGGGAGCCAATCATCTCCAGCAGTAAAACCGGATGAAAATAGAGACATTATGTTATCACCTTCTGTGATAAAAGGGATGGTAAATGGTAGTACATCACCAGATGTAATTTGGTTTTCATAACTACGAAATAGATTTGAAAAAGCATTAACAGTATCTTCCGGAGTATCAATTAAATTGTTGTCTAGAAGAGCCTTTCTGGAAATTAATAAATGCAAACAATTATTTAGGATTTTCTCTCGCTATCCACATAAATAACTTTTAAAAGATGCGAATTTCATATTATTGGAATTTTCATTTCTTCATATGGGTATATAAAACATACATTTGAATATAAAATAAATAAAATTACCCTTACCACACCTCTCTGAAAAATCCAGATACGTATTTCGGCAACTAAGTTGCCATCCTCAGTGGAAAACTGGGGAATTCAGTATCACTAGCGAATCCGGCTAATGCTCAAGACGAACACCACACGACGAACACCACACGACGAACACTGTACAACACAGAAACACTGTTGACCAACAACAGTTTTTTGATGTGTTTCGCACGTTCATTGTGTGATGTTCATTGTGCAGTGTTTTTGTGTTGTACAGTGTTCGTCTTGAGCATTACCCGGATTCGCTACTGAGGATGGCAACTTAATTGCCGAAATACCTATCTAGATTTTTCAGAAAGGTGTGGTAAGGGTGATTTTATTTATTTTATATTATTTTAGCCACAGTCTTCTTATTCTTATATACATTTGAATATTAACAATTATGAGTTTGTGTCTACTGAGCCATCTAGCGTATATCAGCTTAATTTTATCTCCCATTGCATAGAAATCTGTGATCAGTATTATTTTCATAGAATTTTATTTTTCTACTCCTTTCATATACCATTTAATCAACAATCTCTCTGGCAAGTTTATGACTTCCGTTGCGTTTTCAAGCAAGCGCACGTTTTAAATTTTGATACGAGCGGTTGATTTTATCTATAAAAAGGCCTATCCGCCGCTTTTTCATCGAAGGTGTGATGCGCAGGGGTGGACTTGAGAATACGCAAAATTCCCGCCAAAATCTTTGGAAATATCGAAATTAAAATACGCAATTAACTTCCGTCAGGTCGAAATGACAGGTAGCAGCATTTTTGACTATATTCATCACCAAGATCATTCAGAGATGGCCGAACAATTGGGATTGGGACTATCTACAGGTCAAAATATGGCATCCCCGGGGAGCAGTTCGGAGGAAAGCTCGTCTAACACAGGAACAAACAATCCAGACGGTAAGTTGCGTATTTTTTTGCGCGTAATCGAGAACTTTGAAATTCGGAAATTAGGCTTTTTTTTAAACGGTTAAAAATAGATATAAAAAGGCGGACAGTAGAAACGTGTCGTGTCGAAATTGGTCTACTTTGAAAGAATAGAAAGTAGGATTACAAGAAATAATTGTTTAAAAATCTTCGGATTAGTGTAGCGACCAACTGATACATTCCTAGGCGTGACACAACAGTATAGCTGTGGAATAACAATTGGCCACGTTCGAGCTATTGCCTTTCATACAAATCAGTTTCCTGTCCGCATCAACAATTACATGTTACTTAACTGTTGGATAGAGACGTTTTCAATACCAAATTGGAAAAAGAAACTTACCTCCTCAATTCAAACGTTATTTATTTCGATTTTAAACGGGTCTTTGTTAATTCACCTGCTTTTTTAGTTTCTATCAAAAGAAGAATGAGTTACCATTGTCGTATTGAATTATTAGGGGTGTCGCGGTGCATTATGTGACTCATATGGGGATTATATTTTCGCCACGAGAGAACATATTTTTTTATTGTAGTTACACTTTATACAATAATACTAATAAAAGGGGAGCGAAGACTTAGCCAGAAACTGCGTTTTCTAGGCGTTAATATAAATCTGAACTTAATCTTGTTTATTGGGGGAGGAGGGGGTGGAAACTGTACCAATTGTAACAACTCTCTTTATTGCCTACTTTAATATACAGGGTGTCTCATGACATGACTGCCACACCTTTAGGATATGTTACTGAAGCAATTTCCAATTAAAAATGTGTAATGGACATACGCCCAAAACTCTACCGTAACGGAAGTACAAGCATTTGAAGCATTTCAGGACATAACCCTACTAATGCAGGTATTACGTACCACTGCAAAAAAAAAAAATTTCATCGAAAATGATTCAAAAAGAACTCCGGTTATTGAACTAGTTGTTCCTACCATCCATGTCTAGTTCTTACAATTGAAGAGGCAGCTCTGCTCAGTCTCAGGATCAGTTCGAATAGTTTCTGCGGCATCCATAATCCTAGCCTAAGTTGTTGTCTGTTTCCAGATTTTTCTGCATAAATCATAAATTTTTCAGCCATCCCATAAAACATAATCAAGGGGATTTAAATTTGTTGACTTTGATGGCCAAGTAACTGCTGAACTTCTTCCAATCCAGCGGTTCGTATAATTTTTATTGAGAAAACTCTGTTACTTATCCACCAAAGTATTTTTTCTAATCAATTTTATTGTTACTAGTCATAACTGACTATCTTACAATTGTTTTCTCTTACATCTTATAATTAAGTACTTATCTAAGGTGTCCCCGTTGGTACGTCTTGGTTAGCTCGGACATAGCTCCAAACACGTTGATGACTATATTTATCACTGACTAGGTGACCCGGCAAACTTCGTTTTGCCCAAAATTCCTTTTTCCTAAACCTTCGCGTAGCAATTACGAACAAACCCGCAGAAGGAAGTATCCAATTTGCTCCAGTCGCTTTCAAGTTTTAAGCATCCGAACAAACCACGATCCATTTTTGTATATAGAGATGTAGCTGCCACTACAATACACTACTACACTAGTTCATAAGGTTTTTTTCTTTGAAGTCTTCTTTTAACTGTTGTATTATCTGAGAGCTGGAGGGCCTCCTCGTTAACGTGGCGGTGAAGCCTGACCTCGTGCTTCTCCTCGAATCTTTTTGCCTCTTCTTTGACAGTCGGCATGTACAGATCTCTCTCTCTGTGCAGGTTTTCATTTCTGCAGAACAAGGGTGCATTAACCACACATCTCAGTACTTTATTTTGAAATTTTTATATTATAGCTGTATTAGTTTTGGCTGCACACCCCCACAGTGGTATGTCATAGGTCCAAACAGGTTTTAGGACTTGCTTATATAATAGCAGTTTGTCCTATATTGACAGCTTAGGTTTTCTTCCTTTGATATCAAGTTCTCTTCGTTTCTTTTTTATGTGCTCCTTCCATTCAAATCGTGCATCTAACAAGGAGAAGGCAAGGTAATCGGGTTTTTGTAGTTTTTGATATTTATGGTACGTGTAGTTTTGACCTTATATAAGAATATTTTGGAGTAGTTCGACGCAACGTTCATAAATTACCGAGATAATCGATGATGAAGTTTCACCCACCATTTAAATCCAGTAGATATAATACGATTGTCTACTAGGCCACGAGTCCAATTGACAACCGTATTATATCTAGTGGATTTAAATGGTGGGTGAAACTTCAACATCGATTATCTCGGTAATTTATGAACGTTGCGTCGAACTACTCCAAAATATTCTTATTTAAGGTCCAAACTACACGTACCATAAATATCAAAAATTACAAAAATCCGATTATCTTACCTTCTCCTTGTAAGTTCAAACCCAAGTATTTGGCAGAGTTGCAATAAGGGATGACTTTGTTATTTATAGTTATTTCACAATATTTGCTTTTTAGGTGTGTAAAGTCAACGTGTACCGATTTGGCTTCACTAACTCTGATTTTCCACTTTTTCATCCACTGGTTTATTTTATTGCCGGATTCTTGTAGGTTCTTTTTAGTTTCTAAATAATTATTTCCGACGACTAGGATGGCCGTATCGTCCGCAAATGTAGCTATTTTGCTGCTGGGATGCTGTGGCATATCACTAGTGTATAGTAAATATAGGGCTCAAAACGCTGCCCTGCGGTACTCCCGCTTTTATTTCTTTCATTTGAGAATATGCGTCATTTCGCTTTACTGTAAACATTCTTTCACTTAAGTAAGATCTGAGGATGTCCATTTTTTGTAATTTCCTCATACAGAAATCCACCAAATTGTGGCGGTACGCCATCGTGCTGTATCCGTAGTCGTCTTCTTATATTAAGGGGAACGTCGTCTAGTAATGCTGGAAAATCATTTTCCAGAAAGATTAGAAACGAACCAATAAGACCATACCACATATTCACCGAAAATCTATCTTCATAATGAGAGTTCCTAGTTTTCCGTGGATTTTCAAGTGCCCAACAATGTGAATTCCTTGGTGCGAAGGAGGTTTCATCACTAAACAATATTTTCTCGTCAACCAGCGACTAAATTCAGGTCTTGGTGCATAGTCGCCAAGTTTGTACAAGTAATATATAGTACGCATTGTCATGCGGCCTACGTTAAGTCTGTTGGACATTCTAGTAGAAGGTTGAGCGTCAACCAGATTGAGTATTGCTTCTTGTTGAGCAAGTTTTTATTGGACGGGACGTTCAGAAGTAGATGCAGGAAACTTGCCTGCTTCACTTTAACATCGATGGACATTGCTGAAAACAGTTCTACAAGGCATTGTACGAGTGGGAAGTCGCCGACGATATTTAACAACTGCCCCTTGTCCACCCCCATTATACAATCCACAACGTGACTATCAGCGTATTCTTCATACGAAAAATTGAACATTTACTGGTATTTTAATGTAGCACAAAATACAAATGCGCTAGATTAACTTCATTGACGTTTACTGTCACAATGAATAATAAATGATGAGTCAGAGCCACCCCAATTTTTTAATAACAACGAAATTAGTAAGGTTATCTAGAACTTTAAATGCTTGTAGCTCGGTTACGATGGAGTTTTGGGCATACGTCCATTAGACATTTTTAACCTGAAATTTACTCAGTAACACATCCTTAACCTGTGGCAGTCATGCCATGGGACATCCGGTATATTCAAATTATTATGGATTAAAAATTATTGTATCGTAACTTACTTTCATAACTGTACTTGGATACTAATATATGATTAAAAATAATTTATTTATCTCTCTTTGTAGTGTCAACAATAATGACATTAACAAATAACCCAACGTACAAAGGGCTGGAACGGGCATTTTGTGTGCGAATGAAATCAACTTTAACTAAACGAGGTTGCCACTTTAAGTCATCAGGTTATAGGGTAAACAATAATTTCCTCATTCACAAAAAGAAGTCTCCTATATCAATATCTTCAATTGCAGGTGGTTCTAATGCTTTGTCGACTTAGACCCCAATACACCTTCTCGCACTCAAGAAAATCGCAACCGCTTCTCTTAGGGATGGTAGCCCTTGCGATCGCTTTGCCACCTCCAAGTGTTCACGAGATCCGGCTTGAGTCTGATATGTTTGTTACTCGAATAAATTTTGATTTTAGGATAGCGCATTGCGAACCCAAAGTCTCCGATTTGTTAGATTACACGTCGGACGAGTTGACCGGAAGAAATCTCTACACATTGTGCCATGGAGAAGACGCGAATAAATTGAGAAAATGCCATATCGATCGTAAGAATTGCGTGCGATATTTTTACCCCTAGATGTAATTGTTTGTCTTTATTTTTAGTGATTAATAAGGGTCAAGTACTTACGCACTACTATAGAATTATGAATAAGAATGGAGGATACACATGGATGCAGACCTGCGCCACTGTCGTTTGCAACACTAAAAATGCGGATGAGCAAAATATTATTTGCGTTAACTATGTAATAAGGTAATACGATTTTGATTAAAAAAATATAGAATTATAGGATGTACTAGGGATGTTTCCAAAGTTCTAGGATTCTCTTTATTTGATCAGTTTCCATCAAAATTACAATTAAGTTTTCAATTCAATACACTTATCCCAACGTGAAACTCATCGTTTTAAACCGTCCTCGAAGAACTCTGCAATCCCTGCAATCCCCGTATTTATAGGAAGTTGTACTTCATTTAAGGTCTCAAATTGAATACCCCGTGGTGGTTCTTTCAAATTTGGGAACAGATGAAAATCACTAGGAGCCAAATCTGGCGAATAGGAAGGATGTGGAAGCAATTCCCAGCGAATTTCGTTTTAAAACACTTAATCTTTGGGTCGATTTTCCCACGGCATAAACGCTTCTTTCGTTTACAAAGGTGCTCGGCCGTCCACTGCGCGGATCCTCTTCCAATTGCGTCCTGCCTTTAAAACGATCGACTCATCGATAGGTTGTACTTTTAGATTCTGCAAACTCCCCAAATACACGTTCAACGATTTCTAAAGCTTTCACATCCTCTTTAAATAAAAAGGAAATAATTGTTTGTGATTTGGTCGCGCATTCCATGATTGCAAAATCACTTCATAGCTGAAGTATATACTAAATCATACTGCACGGGATGACCGCGGAAACATATTAGGGCTCTAGCCAATAGCTTAATCTTTAAAATTTACGCCACATTTCTAGAACATTCGAAACATCCCTTGTATTTTGGAGGAATGAAACTGCTCAAACATGCATCCTACGTAGGCTGTCTTTTATGTTTTTAGGAAACGCACAAATATTGATTTTCAAAATTGTATTTTTTAAAATTTATACACTGTTTCTTTCGATTGGACCAATTTTCCAAACATTAATTCCAAACCCAAGTAGGTACCTGAGAGACCCATTTTCGGAACGATCCTGTCACGTCTTCTGGCGTTGCAAAGCATTGACCACGCATTTCGTTCTTGGTGATTGGAAACGATAGAATCTCCTTAGATGATAAAGCAGCAGAATATCCGTAGTAACTCATCAACTCAACGTAACATGCCTCCAAATATTCAATTGGTTTTAAAGCAGATGTGTGAAAGAACATTCGTTGCCAATTCACCGTTACGAATTCTCAAATTGGCCTCAATCTCACCGTTTGTTCTCAAGGGTGTTACAATAAGTGCACAAGATTTGAATTTTAAATAAAATATGGTTTCCTGTAGCAACATTTTCCGAAGAAATTTTCAATAATGGTTCTACATGAATTTGGCGGTATTTCTTTGATAAGCATTTAATTCCGGTCTTCAATTCTTGGGTGATCATAGGCTTGTTGGCATAAATCTGAGACTTCAGAAAATCCCAACACAAATTAGGACAAAGGTATTAAATCGCAAGATCTTGGCGTCCAATTTTGTTCATTGAAACAGAGGATATTGCTCAATGATCCAATTGGCAAACTCTCTTCGCTGCTTATGGTCTGTTGGCAGAAGCTACTGAGTCAGCGGTATTTCGTTGATACAGCCTTTAATTTCGGTCTTCAGTTCTTGGACGGTCGTAGGCTTGTTGGCATAAATCTGAGACTTCAGAAGATCCCAACACAAATAAGTCCAAAGGTATTAAATCGCAAGAAGTTGGCGTCCAATTTTGTTCACCAAATTGCTCAATAATCCAATTGGCGAACTCTCTTCGTTGTCCATAGTCTATTGGCAGAATTTGTTCAATCAGTTGGACTTTCTTAGCACGGCGATGCAAATCTTTAGTGAGAATACGGTGAAGAGTGGCTATTGAAATGACCAATTCTTGCCTATGATGACGAACTGAGTTCCGTGGACTTTCGGCCACAATCTCGCGAACTGCCGTGATGTTTCGTTTTGGACGACCACTACGAACTCATGTCGTGTGTCACATCATCTGAATCAGTGCTTTCGAACTTTGCGATTAATCTTTTCACAGTTGATAAGTTTGGAACTTTATTTCTATCGAAAATTGGACGCACTTTAGGAATCGTAGGCAACCAAATTTTCACCATTTTGATAATAATGTTTGACAATAAGTACACGTTGTTTGCGAACAAACATTGTTGCAATTATCGTCAAAGCATGTCAGCCAAAATGGCGCGCAATTCAAATATTGCGATCTTATCGTAACATCCTTTATAATGATTCGTTTCTATTATGCTGCGTCCAGCATCAATGATTTGTTGAACAACAGCACCTAGAGGAGAGATCCCTACGAAATTAATCATCGATACCGGCACTACTCCGATTGGAAGTTTACAAACCAGTTCCAAAGGGTGTACTTTATCATCGAAAGCTGAACGAAGTCGATCCATGCATTCCAGTTCAGCTAGATTTCAAGTCTTAGGAAATCATTCAACAGAAACCTTCACGAAATGGTTCGATTTTTCGCTAAATTGGCTTCTATAGCACGCTGTACAAACGAAACTGTTACTTACTACAATAATGTCGAATTTGACGACTATGGTATTTAGTAACATCTAACGAATTAGCGTTACTAATTTCCACTGTCTTCTTGTTGTAGGAGACAAAGATTTTTGGCTCCGTACAAATATAATTTCTAAAAACATAAAAGACTACCCACGTATCTATAATTATTGATTTTAAGTAATATGAATGTCCTTTTTTCAAATCATCGTTTCTCATATTCAAATATAATAATTTTTATATTTTGTTTCCGTTGAAACTTATATAGAAAGTTTGGAATCTAGTCCATCGCTGAAAATAAACTATTAAAAATATAGATAAGAATTAATGAATGAACTACATACTTTCCTAAGTTCGCTTTTTCCTATGATCGTAGTATAAATTGTACGACCTCTACGTCTAGGAAAAATCAATAATAGGAACCGACTTAAGGGATGGTAGCGATTACGCTAAATGTACACCTATTCTGTGTTCAATTTGAGACTATTGAAGATGCATCATAAAATGGATTTTACTTAATTTACACTGAACATATTTCGATATAAAATCGATAAGTTAGTAACGCCGGGACAGATGTAATGAGATATCTTTTGAATTTTGTCCAAACAGTGGCCACGAATACGGAAACATGGTGATGGACTGCTGCCAGTTGGACAACTCACACACCGTTAAAAGGGAGGACATCAGCACCAACGAGCAGGAGAATGAATCGCCAGACGTCGATCGTGGAGGTACGTTAACGTACCACCAATGCTAAATGTAAATGAATATAGTCTAAATATCTATCTGTGGTAAGATGGTCGTAACAGCGGAAGTCCGCTCAATCCACCACAAGAACCACCTCAAAAGGAGAGGACAGTGCTGAGGAAGACCCAGAGTACAGAAATGATACAGTTGATCACGTTAATCAGTTACCAACGTCCACAGATGATCTCCAGAGAAAAGCAGTCAACGTCCAGCGGTCAGCCTCCAAACGGAAAAACGTCGATTTATGTCAAGGGTCCTCGGATGAAGATGAAGATCGTCAGCAGGGGATTCACAAAAACGTCGTCGTCAGTCCGGCGACTTCGTCCTGCCACCCAACCGCTGCAGCTCATACCAGCGTACCGGAACCGACGGGCACCAGTCCAAAAGATATCGAGGAAGCAGGAGGTACCTCCGTGAAGGATTTAGAAAACGCAATGTCGAAACATTTACCGGCATGTAAATCCCCGGTTCATCAACCTACTGATTTCAGTACGGACGCGTTGCTGAAGCAGCAAAGAACGACGATCCAATGGATCGGAGCTCATCAGCAATTGCAGCAGCAAAGAGCATTGCCAGCGTCGGCGTTGCTTAGGCAACTATACGCTAATCGTGAGAGCGTCATCCGAGCGAATGTTCACGGAATAACGAGTACGAGTCCTCGAACTAGCGGATGTGGTTATTACTCGGGGATACGCAAGCTGGGCCTTTGTCAGCCCCAACGAGCACCGAGGCATCTTCGTATAGTGAGCACCAATTCTTGTTATCGCAACATCAAAATTATCCAGCCAGTTATGGTAGTGATTATCACACAACGATGACACCTCCGTCCAGTGTATCGCCAAGGGACAAACACCAACAGCTTCACGGTGGAGTCGGATTTGAGACCCCCATCTATCAGGACGTGTTGAGACACCAATATCCTGACAGTCCTCTACCGCTAAAGCCTCAGGTATACTCGTATATCGAACAGCCGCAATTTTATCATCACAGTGCGACGGGGGCGTCCTTTCACCTGTATCACCCCGGGAAACGAGCACCAACGGCCCCCGCGAATTGGTATTCATCTTCATCATAGTGTATAAAAATAACATTATAGTATTTTTTTATTCCGATTAGTGTTCTTATTTCACTAACTTATTATTATTATGTTATTTGGAGAAAAAATATTTTTATATATATATATATTGTATATTTTTAACGTTTTTTTTACAATATTACGTATTAAGGATTAATTGAAAATTAATTTATTTAGTTATTTTTTTAGTTAACTATGTTTTAAACCAAAGAAAGTATTAAATAAACATAAACAAAATGAGTGATACAACACACAAATACATCACACAATAGTAAAGGTAGTTTTCGTTCTGTTCAAGTCGTATTGACGACGTTATTTTGGGGAAATTGTAGCACGTGCAATATAGGAAATATATAGGCAGGCTAAAAAATAATCGACAATCATGAAATTATGACAGATAAACATCATAAATAAACGACTGTCTATATTTACAAAAAAAAAAATACTAAAATAAAGGACAAGTGCAAAGAATTCGATTTTGTTACTAATTTTTGCTCTATTTAAATTGTAGTAGATTTAAGTTTAAGTCCAAAGTTTATTATTAAGTACATCATTTTCTAATAGTCTTAAGCTAAGTAACTGTAAATTATGACGTATGTAAGCAAGTTTACGTATTTACGAAGGAAATCTTGACTAAGCATATCCAAAAGTTGAAAATTAAATAATTCTTTTTTAATCTTATCCTTTAAGAAAATAAAACGTTAAAAAGGAATGATTTAATCCCCGCTTTGTATTGTATTTAATATTAATATTCGAGCCCCACTTGAATGAAGAAAAATAAAAGATTACCTTGTACCATCGTGCGCAAAAGTTTCGCGACGACTTATTTAAGTCAAACGGGATTTGTGAAAAAGACATTTTCATAAATTTCCTTCTAGGCTCTAGATGTAGAGTAATAAGTATTTCGGGCATTTAATTACAGTATTCTGGCTTCGAGGAGCCTCTGTATATAATGTATTTAATATTGAAACCATCATATCTGCATTCCACCCCTAACTACAGTCTTAAAAATCAATAAAAAAAAAAAAACAAAATAATGTGTTCAGGAAAAATGTCGTGGTTATAAGGTGCTGACGATTCGAGGAATGTGATATAATATTTAATATAATTTATTGATATGTGAATTGAAAGAAAAGGGAGTAAAAATCGCAACTTTTTGTTTTTTCGAACTTAGTAGAAGTAGTGCAGTACAAATTCTAAGACAGCTTGTAATCTAATAGTAATCGCGTATGCTTAGTAATATTTATGTGGAATATACAATGTGATCCTATCGATTTTTGCAATATGAAATATTGTATTGTTCGCAATATTGGATATTTGTTGTGTCTCTTTTATTATTTAAAATGTTACTGTATATACGGCTAGAGTCAAAAAAAAAATATTGGAGGAATTCTGGCGTAATTTTCAGTTAATATAAACTATAAAATTGTTGATAGGAATTAAAAATTAATCGATGTGTAATTTTTTAACGCAGTGTTTTGATAATAATTATTAAAAAAATGCCTATATGTAAAGTATATGGAAACAAATTCTTTAATTGTTTGAATTTTTTTAATTTTCAAAATTCACTTAAAATATTTTTTTATTTCAAATTTTCTCCGGCGAATCTTGTTGATATATACTGACAAACACCTGTATACTAAATTGTATCGACACATTTATTATATCTATAGAGCAGGTTTAAACTTTTTTCCGATTAAAACCTTTCGAAAATCCCCTTAAACCTGGTCTGTACAAAATCTAATCCTTTTTCATTGTTTTATTTTTACTTTGGGTCTCCTATACTACAGAACTAATTTGTATTGTGGTCGACCCTCTGAACACGGTTAAGCTTACAGCTGCTGGTTTCTGGCACACGGAATCCGATCTACCTGATTGAAGATATTATTAAGATCACAATGTAGTAAATGACATCTCCAGAGCAGGGAAAATGGGGAGTAAACATTACCCCCAAACTAACTGAGTGATGCAATAGAATATTATCTTATTTATTTATTCTTTTTTGTTTGTTTTTATTTTAGAAAATAAACCTGCTTTATGGCCAGTGTACACGCAAACGAATGTAGGATGTAAGTAATTTAAGTACTTATACAATGTAATTTTACATTATTTCGCCGCTGTTTTCGTGTGTATTTCGAAATTTGTGATAAACACCTGCAATTTTAATCATATCTAATTTCGACTGTTACATTGTTCTATTTAAAAGTAATTTTACAAAAGTTTTTTTAGCAGTTTCTCGATAATTTCGAATTGTATTTTTATCTGCAAATAAATGTAATTGTTGTATATAAGAACGGTACGTTGATATATCCGTACTAAACGTTACAAACTATTATTACGAAAATGGAAAAAATAAAGAACATCTATTGTATTATTGTATTTACCACTTAAGTATTCGAAAATCATTGAATATGATATTGAAAATTTGTGGATTCGAATATTACTGTAGCTTACATTTTTGTACTTTAATCTATCAGTTAAAGATATTTGTTACATACAGTGTGTGTGCCAAATAAACGTCCTTGTTTGTTTACGCTTGTCTTTTATTTCATAAATTACCGAGGCTCTCAAGAAAGAAAAGTTGGCCGCATTTCTATAATAATCCTTTGAAGTTATCAAAACAGTTAAATAACATTAATTCGAACAATTTATTTAAAATCACAGAAAATGTTAATACTGGTGCTGCCATCTTTGATCGTGAAATGGCGTTAAGATAAGAGGGGAAGAAAATTACGCCCTTAATACAGGTTGCCACATCTCAAACAAAACTGGTTCTAACCCCTACTTCACTAGATTTGAACAAGTAAGTCATCATCATAACTTAGAGTACTTCCATAAAAAATAAAAATTAATGTCTTATAGTGTGTTCCACCTCGAGTCCTGAGTATACACTCTAACTATACACTATTAGGAGTTATTGTTCTTTAACGAGACCAGAACCTGTTTCCTAGCCCGCTTTGTCCTCAATTATGCAACTAACAGCCTCTGGTTTGGGATCAAGCCAAAGCACCTTGCGACGAACTCCACTGAAGACCAACACTGTCAATGGTGTCAATGAATTGTCATTGACATTGTCGGGTAAAACACCACGTGTACGGGTAAACCAAACCACCGCGCTTTTCTCAAGGTTGATCTTCAGTCTCCACCTTTCGGCCCATTCGTGAAGCTCGTCGACAGTAAACCAATCGATCATCACTAGAGGAAGAATATACTACAAGGATACTACCGTCAGAGAATTTTAATCCAAAGGTCAAACTGCTTACGTTAGTAAATTCCTAACAATGGCGGTAGGACAATACAGATCTAATCTCCCATAAGCGCTACACTCACAACTCGATGTGAAACACGCTATATGTATTTAAGATGAAAGCAACAACCATAGTGCAAGATTCATAGCATAGAAGCGCTTTACCTACGTAAGCAACTACGGAAGAATTGAATCATCGAATGTGGTAACGTGAAATATCAACTTTACCAACAAGAATTGATTTCCCCAATTGTAGAGACTCCCTTCGCGTTTTGCCGAATGTCCCTATTTAATATCGACGTTTAGCTATCAGTACTTTCACCTTCTTCAGGAAAAACTGGAACCGATTCTCTGCGACCAACTTGTCTCCAGATACAAGTGGGTAAATTAGGCGCTTCCTTATGGATTACTGTAATAATACCAAACCAGATTTTGCCCAAAACTTCTCCATCGTTGCAATTCTTCTGGCCTTCAATTTCCACAGCCTCTTTCAGTTCCGCTGGTATTTCATCCCCATATCTCAAAAACCTAAAAAACTAGTCCATGCTGATGTATTACCTAACAAAGCTATCCATTTATACCGTGGACAAGCACATATAAGATAGGTAGCTTATCATTCTTTCTTTATTTCCGTGGTAAATTTGATGGATTTACTTTTCTGGTTGACGTTGACACGCAATGAAGGTGTCATCCACGTACATCGGCCAGCACTTGGGCCACCATTCCCTGTTCAATGATCTCTTCTCTCTTGAAAGCTTCCATGAACTGGGTAGCTGTTATTGAAGACTAAGACTTCTAATTGCGTTTCCGTTTTCCTTGTCATAGAAGCGACCATTCCTACTAAACTAAGTAATAACTAGGAAGAATGTCGTCATGTCGTCATGTAATCCCAGTCCCTTAACTATAACACTCAGCATCAACTACTGGTGTATTGATGAACAAAGTTGACCGAGATCTTTTGAATCTTCGAATTTGGCATTGAGGTTTTAGGCATATACTTACTGCTAGTCGCCACCCCCTCTCGAATTTTTCCCTGAACAAATTAGCTATTACTGGTGATAAAAACCTTCCCATCATTATGTCGATGTTTTGGGTATAGAAGCGACAGTCCGAAAGCAAGTAATACGAACCAGACTCAATGACATCATGTACTCTCAGGCCTCTAACTATTCATGCAGAATCATCCATTTAAATGTTGGTGAACAAAGGTGTTGCGCATAAAATTTAGGGAGGGTTATCTTCAAACTGATATCTGCATCTGTCTTTAACCCTAAAATTAACGTTTTGAGCTTCCAGTGGTGTTAGTGATCACTTATACCCCAACTGCTTTTATAAATAAATTAACCATTATTCGCAATGTAAGCCTTCGAATTGCTGTTCCGTTCTTCTCGCCGTACAAGCAACCATCGCAAAGTAAGCAAGCACTAACCCAGACACAATGCCATCATCAAATCTTAGATCTTTAACTATCCAAGCAGCATCATCAATGAACATAGGTGTGACCCGTCAAAGTTAACCAAAACTTGACATTAACACTTTGGACTTCCATTTGCAGTTGATGATCACCTCCTTCCCGAGTACTTCCATAACCAGGGTATGTAGTATTGACTAGAAAATCTGCCATTACTCTTCCAATCTGCTGGAGGTAGAAACGATCACCTTAAACCAAGGAAATAGTAACCAGGCACAATGCCATTATGCAGTCCCAGACTTCTAATTATCCAAACATCATCGCCTGGTATCTTAGTGAAAAAGGTGTTACGCGTCGATGTTGACGAAGATTGCCTTCAAACTTGATATTAACATTTTGGCTTCCATGTACTGTTGGTGATCACCTCATCTCCAAATGCCTTCATAAATCAGTGAGCCATTATTGGTGATAAAGGGCCTTCGATGGGAGCATCCCTCTTCGAATTTACTAGTCGTAGCAAGTCTATCATGTGGCCTCAGATCTGTAACTACCCACGCAGCACCATCCACTGGTATATCGGTAAGGGAAGATGTTACTCATCAAAACTAACCAGGATTGTCATCAAACGTGACACCAATATTTTGGGTTTTCCGTTTGCTCTTGGTGATCACCTCTTCCCTGAATGCTTTCACAAACAGGTTACCTATTATTGGTTAAAAATGCTTCACCGTCACTGTTCCAACTTGCTCGAAGTAGAAACGACCATCCCAAAGCAAGGAAGTAGTAACCAGGTACAATTCCATCATGCAATCCCAGACTTCTAATTATCCAAGCAGCATCATCCCCTTGTATCTTAATGAACAAAACTGTTACGCGCCGACGTTAGCGAGGATTGTCGTCAAACTTGACATTAACATTTTGGCTTCCATCTACTATTGGTGATCACCTCATCCTCAAATGCTTTCATAAATAGGTTAGCCATTATTGGTGATAAAGGCCTTCCCATCGCTCTTACAATTTACTGGTCACAGAAACGACCATACCAAAGGAATTCTATCATGTAATGCTTCCATAACCAGGTTATGTATTATTGATTAAGAAATCTTTGCCATCACTCCTCCAATCTGCTGGAGGTAGAAATGATCATCCCAAAGAAAGGAGGTAGTAACCAGGTACAATGCCATCCTGCAAACCCATACTTCTAGTTATACAAGCAGCATCATCCCCTGATATCTTAGTGAAAAATGTGTTACGCGTCGATGTTAGCAAGGACTGTCTTCAAAATCGACATTACCATTTTGGCTTCCATCTAGTGTTGGTGATCACCTAATCCCCAAATCCTTTCATAAATAGGTTAGCCATTATTGGTGATAAAGGCCTTCCCATCGCTCTTCCAATTTACTGGTCGTAGAAACGACCATACCAAAGCAATTCTATCATGTGGCCTCAGATCTGTAACTACCCACGCATCATCCACCGGTAGGCATATTGGTAAGGGAAGATGTTACGTCTCAAAATGAACGAGGAGTGTCATCAAATTTGAAATTAATATCGTGGGTTTTCCGTTTGCTGCTGACAATCACCTCTTCCCCAAATACTTTCATAAATAGGTTAGCTATTATTAGTGATAAAAACCTTCCAATTAATCCATTCTTCTCGCCGTAGAAGTGGCCAGTCTAAAGAAAGTATCTTTTATTATTATAGCATTAGTGGTCTAGAAACTAGTCCATTTCTTTTTTTTTTTTTTCAAAATTACCAATCCAAAAAAAAAGAAAAATTGAAAAAATCTTTACAATTGGGGTCCAAATGGTACCGATCCATTAAGTTTGTTACGAAAAATTTCAAAGCTATATCTTCGCTAGATGTACTGATTTGTTAGATGTTTCTAAATGTCATGGTTTAATAAAATTTTACAGTTTTTATAAAGGAGGGCATTAATATATCAAGCAGCACCAATGATAGTGCTCGTGCTGGATTCCTAGCTGATATCGTTGTTCAGATTGTGTCCCCTAGTGACGTCAGGTACCAATCAATTCAAAATTTGATGGCGGAGAATTCTGAGAACTATATCTGCTGTGTTCTACACCGAGTTGACAGCATACAGCTTACGGAAAATCACATTTGTGTTACCATACCATCATTCTCAGAGATATCTGAAAAAACGCTGGTACGTAACAAATTCATAAAGCATGGCAACGTAGTTTAGGATAGTTTTATGTAGTTTTTACAGAATAAAGAAGTCGATAGCAATTTAACAGTGTATTCTAGTACTGTGAGTTAAATATAGGAATGTGCTTCAAAGTCAGGAGCGCACTGGCAAAAATGTAAGTTTTCATACCGCACCTCGTTTACCTAGTGGTTGTGATCATGTGAACATCGAATACAAGCTGCAATCAAAAGATCACGACGACTAGGCAAACAAGGTGCGCTGTTGGAACATTTTGCCAGTGCACACCTGACCTTGAAGCACGTTCTTATATTTGACTCACTGTAACTAAAAAAATGACCTTTAAATCCTCATTCCTACAAATAAACGAGCGACTGTATAACGCCATCAGTGGCGTACCGTGTGTTTCAGAAACAAGTGATAGTTTTATAAAGTCGTTCGCTTCGAAATAGCAGCATTTAAACGTCTTGAAAGTTCTGTGTAGTGTTTAAGAAAACTGAAAATAGGCGGAGAAGTTGAGATTACCGATGTTGCCATTAATGCCAGCGAAACATGTGTCCCACAATTAATATGCGGTGCAATATATGCTGTGCACAGTTCACTGGAACCAATTAGACGCAGTAACATTCAATAAATTCGAATAAGAGTACAGAGTCAAATACATGAATGCGTCTCAAGGTCAGAAGTGTATTGGCAAAAATGTAAGTATCTACAGTGCACGTCATCTACCTGGTGGTCGTGGTTGCCTGCAACTTGTACTCGATGTTCACACGATCACAACCACTAGGTAAATAAGGTGCGCTGTGGAAACTTACATTTTGCCAGTACACTCATGATCTTGAGGCGCATTCCTATAATTGACTCACTGTAGTTATAAAAATTCGAATTCGTCTAAAAAAACAATCGAACAGGTTGGAAACGATTTCTAATGCATTTCGCCAGAAATAGACAAGATAAAAATAAATAATTTAAACTTTATTAAAAAAGAAAGAATACACTTAGATGTGGAGTTTTAACAAAAGCTTAAAAATACAATTTTAAGTAGCTCTTGAAGCACTCGTATCAAATTATCAAAATCGTTCGTATATTAAGAAATATATTTTATTAATAATAATTGTAACTTATTTATTTGCAAAGTAAGTCAGTATTAAGTGTGTACACATACATTACATATAAAAAGAAATCTTATGTATCACATGTAAAAACGTCTGTTTGAACTACCTTCAGGTATGTAAAATAAGTTAAATGAAAAAGATGAATGAGAAATAAAGTGTAAAAATGCCTACATTGTAATCCTCTCTAAGGTAACCCACTTGTTAATCCTATCGCGGTGAATTAAAACCGTGTAGTTTGAGGATTTAACGTGGGAAGCCTGGAATTAAACCTTACACATAGATTATAAATAAGGGGTTCTTGTAAATGTGTTACAATGTTAAAATCTGCAAGATTATCGCCGACTACATTACAGAAACGTTTTAATACAAAACAAATCATCCTAACACTTCTTTTTACTTTTTTTTTTTTAAATAAAAACAATGAGAATACTATAGGAAATTTGTAAAAAATATTCACATATTTACATCCGATTAAATGTATAGGGGGTATGATGCTGGGCATTTGCCATTGTGGTAACTATGTTACCCTGTTCATTAATTACATAACCAGTATTTGTCAACTGATATGAGAAAGAATTTGAAGTGGTATGATTATTAGGGTTCTGTGTAGCTACAATATTTCCACTGGGCAAAAGTTGGGGGACGGGTGTAACTAAAAAGGTTTGGGGGTGATGCTGAGTATTTGCAGCCTCGTTTGGAGTGACAACCAGGGGAATTACCTGCTGCACCTCGCTATTAATGATACATTTTTGTAGCTGCTGTTCCCGGGGTCTCTCGACGGTCGTATTGGTCTGAATGTGTTGTTTCTGTATATTATGTTGTATATGTAGCTGTTGCCCGTTACTTTCGTGCTGTTGATTTTGTTGTTGATTCTGTTGCTGTTGCTGCTGATTAGCTTGTTGCTGATGTTGAGAATTGACGTTCTTCAATTCGACTTTCGAGAACTTGACGTGTGGAAACTGTTCTTTCATAAAATGTCGGAATGTCGAGTATCCCATCAACTTTATACCAGGTTCAGCGACTTGACCGAACTCTTTATAAGCATCGTGAAGATTCTTTCTGGTTATATCCCATGGTAACTGTATCATCATTTTTGAATTACCCATCCCGTTATCGCTTACATGCTGTTCCAAGAACTGCTTTAGAAATTCCGTAGCATGCCGATAAATATCCAATGAAAAAGTATTATGCGGTTTCTTTCCATGATTTCCATGTACTCTAGGAGCCACGCCATGGGTCATAACGTGTTTCCGAATACGTTTCAACTGGTAATGAGTGCAATTCTCCAAATACAAGAAAGCATCAAGACAAACCCTACGTCCTTGGTAAACATATTGGGCCCTCAATCGTCTTCTCTCCTTATGCCTTACAGTAGTATCCGGATTCGCCAAGCAAGCCATAGTTACACCCATCAAATACATATCGTGCTCCCCTTTTGTTAATTCAGCAATATTTAATCGGTGTTTATAGACACTTTCCGGATTCAATCCTCGAAAGCAGCTCTCATCCTGGCATTCACACCCCCTCTTAAATCTCTCCTTAACTTGAGCAGCACTTTCCTCCAACTTTGTGGGGTCCGAACCTCCATCAGGTGATAAGGAGCTCTTCTTTTTCTTCTTAAGAGGAACCTTTTTAGTTCCTTTAGTTGCAGACTTATTTTTTGATTTCTTCGAGGGTTGAGTCGTTGGCCTCGGCTCTTCGATTTCAACTACTGGAGCTACTGGGGCTGCAGTTGTAAAAATGGTGTTAATATGTTGTTGTTGTTCCGGATCAACTTGAATTGTATGCCCTTCCCATATAACCTTAAACAAAATTTTAAGTTAGGATGCAACCACTCGAATCAATCAGGGGCTTTACCTGTTGATCAGACATTGTTGGGGGAAACTGACTGTTGCTGTCGATAGTTGAGAAGATAGAATGTGATATTGAAACTGGAGTCCTCCACTGCATTTGTGATTCATTCTCGTTCTGTTCATTACTGTTGGTATTGGTTTGGAAAGTGTGAGAGGCAGATGAGGGATCAGCTTCGATGATGATCTCCTGCTTCTCGACACGTTCCACTGACAATAAGGAATGTAAAACTTCGCTGGCTTCCTTTTCAGCAGCACGAGACATCTGTAATCTGCAAAATTATGTGTCAGCTTTAGTAATGACGAAGTTGACAAAGAATTTGCAATTATCTCGTGATATTCCTAATGTAATATGAGAAGATTACCGATATCCAATAAGAATTAAATGTTAACCACAAAAATATTGTTTTTACTATTAAAATATCCGAAACACGCTGGTCTTCTCAACACATGCCATCTAGCATATCACTACAGTTAAATTTGACGCAGTCTTTTCAGATTTAATTCGTTTGACCCTTGCGCGAAATTAAACACCGCACGTCTCGAATATCAAACTATCTACAAGAATTCGAATTGTTTTTATATACAAACGTGGTGAGTGGTTTTGAAGGGAAAAGAGTCTTTAGAGTATGTTATAAAAGATCATTTTCGCACGACTAGCGGTGGGTCACACAAATATAGACTCTATGAGCAACCATTACACAGAGTTGAAACTTACCTTTTCTTGCAATGTTTAATAAAGACGTTCTGTTAAAATCACTGGAATACTATTCCCTCACGCACTTCACTTTATAACACATTGTTTTAGCGAATTCAAAAGGATAAACCTGAGGAAACCAGCCTCAAAGTCGAATAGCTATTTATCGTCTTATGCGCCATATCACGGACATAAAACAAGTGAGCACGAAGCCGAAACAATTGATAACACGCGTGCGCAGCGATTGTCGAACCTGCGCTCTTAAATTTTGGAGCGAAATTTTAAATCTTCCTATATAGGGTCTAAATACATAGATAAATAAAATCAAAGAGGACCCCTAGAAAAATGTACAAATTAAATTATACTGCATGACATGGAAATTGCAACACCAACTCGCCAGAAACGATTCTTATTGAAATGTAATATTTGATTAAAATTTCAAAGAGAAAAGACAAAATGTTATTTCCGCCTTTATTAACAACATGTCGGGTCTCCCCTACTAGTTTTACGCTCCCTCACTCTTCGTGGTATTGATTCCAGTAGGTGGTTGCTGTCTTTTCTGGACGTATGGAATTCATACCGGAGAGCTTTCAGTGTTTTCGGAAGATTCGTTTGGTTCCTTAGTTTTCTTAATAATGTCTCTCACCTGTTCAATTGGCGAGAGATCGGGAAATCTATCTTGCCCATGACAAGAAATTGACATGGGCCTCTTCGAACCGGTGACGGTGGTGACCGGAGACGGGCATTATCTTGCTGAAAAAGTGGGCTTTCGAGCTGCCGAAGATATGGAAGAACATGGGGTTCCAGCACCACATCAACGTAACGCTGGGCATTCATGTTGCCTCGGATAAACACCATCTGATACCTACTCCCATGTGCTATAGCAGCCCGTGTCATAACTTCCACGGTTCGGTGCATATACCTTTCAACGGAAAATTGGCTATCACGACGTTCCCCAAGTCTTCGTCTGACCATCATGCGACCACCATGCATCCCAAAAAAATAAGGATTCATCACTGAATACCACCCTATGCCACTCCACGTTCCAGTGTGTGCAATCCACACCTCTTCAAATGTTGTAGTCGGTGTTGAGTCGTAAGTGATATCACATGAATTGGCCGATAGGATTGCAGGCCAAAAGCCCTGTTAGGGCGATAAACGGTTCAAATGGTCGCGGGACGACCTTCATTACATAACCATTGATCCGCAATTGACATGGTACTGGAGACCGACCGTGGCAGAAACGTTTACCTATTCGAAGGTGATAATTGATTAAAATTTCAAAGAAAAAGGACAACAAATTAACACATTTTATTTGTTTTTTCTCTATTAATAATATTTTGGACCTCCCCATTAGTTTCCCACTCCTTCACTTTGCATGGCATTGATTCTAGCAGATGGTTGATGTCCTCTTGCGCTATGGTATCCTAAGCAACCGGCAATTCATGCCGGAGAGCTTCCAGTGTTTGATTCCTCAGTTCTTCTCATAATCCTCACACGTGTTCAATTGGCGAGAGATCGGGAGATCTGGGTGACCATGGTGAGATGTTGACATTGGCCTCTTCGAACCAGAAATTCTCGCAATATGGGGACGGGCATTATCCTGCTGATTGGAAGCCGAAAGCCCTGATACGGCGATAAACGATTCGAAGGGTCACGGGACGACCTCTCTTAGCGCTATTAGATGAAGGTGGCGGTGCTGCACCTCTGGGCGACGTTCCTGGTTCTTCCTACTCCATGACTGATAGCAACGCATGAGGATGAATTTCTGTGAACGAAAAAGCACCTTCGTGCAAAGCAACAATTCGATCTTCTGTCGAATTTGCTCAACCGGCGATAATTTTCACGTTACCGCACTCTAGGCATAATCAAACTTCTAAAACAAGTTCAACAAAAATTAAAATAAGAGTAAACAGCGACAATTGAATAAAAATCTCAAGAAATACAACTGAAAATGAAGCTAGAAAATAACAGCATGCCATGACCAGTTGATCCAAAGCAACAAAATTTTAATCAATTATCACATTTGAATAAGTTTCTTCCAAGTTTGGTCAAAAAATTCGCGCCCGTTCTTGTTGCAATTTCCATGTCATAAAGGGTGCGTCCCAAAAATCATGAAATAAATGAATACTTAAAAGAAAGATTTATTGACAATATCGGTACTGACTGTTAATAAGTTTCAAACTACTCTCCATGAGCATCTACACATTTTTTCCACAGACTCTGCCATGCCCGGTACGCCTCCTCGAAGGCCTCGACGGGAACCTCGTTTAAAGACGTTGTCACAGCCGCTTGGATAGCATCAATGCTGTCAAAATGGCGTCCTTTGAGTGTAATCTTGACTCTCGGGAACAAAAAGATTTGGATTGTTGATGGTCGTCCAGAACGGGGCTCCTTAAACTTCTTCACCCATCGTGGAACTTCGCACATACGATAGACCAGACTTACCGTTGGCTTGCTTGAGCAATTCGTGAGTTTCGGCAACTTTTTGCCGAGTTCTGTGCAGATTTTGATCGTTCAACGTTGTTCGAAAGTATACGCCATCGCGCGTCGTCACGTGGTCTCAAAACAGGGCCTCAGTAAATCAGCGATCCTGACTCCACCGATGTTTGAACCGACTGGTGAAGCTCCTCTCCTTTCCTGAATAGTCCTAAATTGTAATTGGAAAATCTGTATCGCCTTAATGGCAGCCTAGTTGTCAGTCAAGATACATACTTTCTTGTTCCTGATGCTTTCCTATATCATGACTATATCATGACACAACACATGTAAACATGGCTATAACCTTGGAATATGGTAGCATGGGTTCAGATGTTCATGCTTGTACACCTTCCTGTTGCTACCTCAAACATCCCTCTCCCGGTTCCGGTGTCCACCTGATCCGTCTGTGAAGCAGACGGTGCTACCCATTTTGATTCGCGCCTGCAGATTTAACTGTGAAACCTCGTCAGGTATGGATATTGTGAAGGGTCTTCTGAAGTCGTATGTGCTGTTCACACATGTTTACTAAGTAAGACAGTTAATACGTATGCTGCAACATTTGAAGAATACATGAGTGTAAAGTAATTCTTTGTGTAAGAAATCAAGGAATTGAACAGAGAGCATTATGGAGCTGTGAGTTCCATACCAAAAACGACCATTATAGAAAATACGTTGGTCTTATTCGGAACACGAATGAAGAGTGCCAGCATGTTACTGAAACGGGCCTCCATACAACTCCAAAGATAGGTGTGAAAGCAATTAATACCATTTGAAACAAGCATTTGATGGTATCTACGTTTTGCTTTTTGGGATTCCCCACAATTTAACACCCGTTTAAACAGAAGACCGTGGCAAATAGTGAAGGTCTACACTACATTGTTTTGACAATGAACCATTTCACCTGGTCTACATCATGACAGGTGATGAAACATGATTATCTATATATATAATTTCCTTATTTGTGTGTTCCTCTTTTCTTGTCTATCCAGAGCTTTTTGAAGCCCACTGATGGGCTAGAAAGCTGAAAATTGGCATACATATAGTAAAACGCCTAGGCCAAATCCTAACGTAGCCGGATTTTTGATTTTTGGCCTGTGGGCGGAGAATTAAGACGAAAAAGGGGCATGGCAAAATTCAATTTTTTAACATTTTAGCTTATATTTTCTTTTTCTTCCTGCCTGGCAGGGACAGGCTTAACAGCTAGTACAGCTATAATCCTGAAACAAAGCAACAATTGGTACATCGGGTCTTTGGGAATGAATCAGCTCCAACAAAGTCTACTCGTCGCCATATTCTTGTGGAATTACTGGACATGCTTCCACTGTAGCACTGGAGCATCATCGTATGGTTAACGCTGAATGGTTCACTATAGTTTATTTACTGCAAGTTCTCAAAATGGTCGAGAAAGGTGTCCAAGAGGTAGAGGCTACGAAACATGTAAATTTTATTGTTGTTATTTAAGTTGAATTTCCACTATACTCTATGCACTTCTGCATTCGTCCAAACCAGTCAGTTTTTCCAGGTATCCCGTGGAGCTTGGGCATATTCATCATTCCACGTTTGCAGAAGCTTTTCTTTGAAAGCCACTGCAACTAAATACTGCATACAAATATTCGATCGATAGATCGCAGTATTGTCGTGGTGGAGAAAGAAACTGTTGGATCTCAATCTTGGACAGATGATTCCAAGGAACTCTGCGATTTACGCCTTTACAATCTCTTGCGATTCGAGCACCACACGTTCTAAAAGATTCCTTCCCCTTCAAACAACTATCCTTTATTCTGCGATTTGGTTAGAACATCAGAATACTAAGGCCAGGTTTCATTACTTGGAACTAAAGTATTCACATTTTTGAGCAATTATGTACACCACCTTCCATATGCGTCTCTATCAAGGAGTGTGGCATCCACAAACAAGAAACCTTCCTCACTTTAAGGAGGTCCTGTAGAGATTGGGGAAAATGTGAGTGTAGAGAGGCCTAAGGATTTTCCTCTAACTGGTGTTGTGTATGGGAGTAACACTGTTGAAGAAGTGAAATTACCCACTTTGGTGGCGACAAGAGGCTGGTAATTCAAGGCTTCCTGGCGGAACATTCCGTCGACTTTCTGCTCATGGGGGAGACGTGGCTGAGGCATTGGGATAAGTTTGAACAGACTGCTGATTCGTCACAAAATCCGGCACACGTGGATTGGTATGCTCGGTTTGGCTTCCCTCGACGTGGCGGTGGTGTTGATTCCCCTACGAGGTATCGGACCAACCAGGATTGTCTCCACTTACTTTCCTCCGAGCAGCAGGCATTGGTGGCTCAGGACTATGAGGAACTCTTTTCATCCGATGTACCAACATTCGTTCTGGGAGTCGAGGTTGATCAACAACTTTGGACTAAGCCTTTTCGCCTTTCTTCAAGGTGGAGATGTTCCGTTCACTCTCAAGACTTTGCGCTGAGCAAGCATCTCCCGATAATCTTCCGGACCTAATGTCTGACTTCATTTTCCCTCTCTACATTGTGGGAGGAGTATTCCTGGAGCTCCCTCGCCCGCTCCTTGGGAAGGTGAACTGGGACCACTTCGCCACCCAGCTAGACATTTCTGTCCCTGAAGGCTAAACTGTCTTTCGACGTTAACATCGAAGCCTCTGCTGCCGCCCTCACTGCTGATATCACCAGAGCCATAGCTGCAACCACCAGTTGAAAGCCGAGAGAACTCTACGTCCACGCTGTTGGGGCTAATCAGAGAGACGCTGGGCCCTCAAAAAAGGCTCAAACTTTCCTCTGCCGGCTGCGAAGTTCCTTGGCCGAACATAAACACCTTCGCTGGACTGAGTACGTCTCGTCCCTGGCTGCGGAGCACAGACCCATGTGGAAAGCCACTCGTACTTTCAAGAGGGGTAAAAGCCGCAACTTACCATTACATGGACCTGCAGGTCTGGTGTATTGTGCAGAGCTCCTCGAGTATATGGCGAATATATATCATGCAGAGACTCCTGTACCAGGCGACGACGAGGAGATGGATGACCATTGTTTCATTGCTATTCCTGGAAGCCCACCCACCTTTGGCAGGAATTGAAAAAGTCATCTACAATAAGTGCGCGAGGAAGGCTTCCGATCAAAACGGGATGGGCAATTCGCGCCTCAAGAAGTTGCTCCTTTAGCGTGAACCTCCACCCAATAACGGGAGGTGTACCTCAGGGCTCGTTACTAGCACCGGAATGATTTATACTTTTAGACAACGTCACGAACCGGGAACTTGATCTGTCACCGCCTGCAGAGCGCTAGCGACCGGTGGATTGGGCCTCCAAATGGAGAATTGCGTAGCAGTTCGTTTTGCAAAGGGACTACACCGCGCCCGCGATACCAGGATCCCTTGGGGCCCTATGGTTAAATAACTGGGTCACGCTCGACAGCAAGCTCACCTGGCGTCCACACGTCCGGACGGTGACAGCGAAATTTATGGGGACGAGGAAGACGCTGTATCCTCTTCTGCGACGGGGGCGCACTCCCTTTATCACCAAAGAGAATACTCTTCTGCTCTATGCTCCTGACGATCTTAGAAAAAGAAATTATAAAAGTTTGTTTCTATGTATATGATAATTTCGACAGTATTAAATATTTTTAATTCATGCTATTTTTAAATAAAATTAAACATTTTACACAATTAATTCTAAAATTAAATTTTATTAATAACAAGGAATATTATCTCTTACTGCAGATTCCCAGTTTTGGCTTCTTAGATTTCCCTCGATAAACAGCCTCTTAGGCAATGTGATGTAGTTGACTTAAGAATAAATTAGAATTAATTGACGAGAAAACGGTAATTTTATATTACACATGCTGCAAGCATTTAAATCAATAATCTAAATAATTACCCAACTTCAAAACCTCGTGTGGATTTGAAGCGAGGTCGCTACTTGACAAAAGAGGTCGCTTAATCGACCAAGTTTTAGTAAAGGATTCTGCTCTGATACAGGAAAGATCATATCCAACTAATTCGCACTGTAAAAGTTATGGGAATCCCCTAAAGATGAAGCTGTTCATTACAATATTATACAATTTTTTTCTAATTAAGTTGAAGATCTTAGTATTAACAATTGTTCTTCATAATTGCTTTTCAATATTAACTACTATGAACAAATTGGGTATAATTAATATAGGGCAAGGTTCGTTTAGATGATTATTTATTACCACAATTATATTGTAATAAAATACCAATTAATAGTTAATTATTGGTTTTATTGTGAGATTAAATTTCATCAGGCAAATAAAATCAAGGAGTATCATTATATTTTCTTTTTCGAGTTTAACTACGGTTTAAATTCCCTTTAAATATTTTTAATTACAAAATTAACGAGGTATAATTAATAAAACATAAAAAACCATCAGATTGATTTTAGATCAAATTCATTGGTTAATTTTTAGATATAAAAGATATACACTCCATAGTTTGTGTGTGATGATGCCAGGTACTGAATTAAATTACCGAAGAACCCTTGTATACGAAGATTAAGGGGCTGTTGTAGACTCTTGACAGGCAAATTTATATAGTGGAAATAAGAATAAGAGTAAACCAATTAACTATATTGGTAATGACAGCAATAACTGAGCTTTATGAAAGAGAGGGTTTTACTTCCGAGAAAGAGCAAAAACAAAATGGAGATGACCGGAGAAACTCCTCCCAGGAAAGGTAAATTTCGTTCCGCCCATGACATAAGGGTGTGAGCAGGTTCCAATAAGCACCGGGAGGTTGAGTTTGCTTGTCCATTGGAGATTGCGTATCCATAACTTGGTAGTATAACATAAACTGATTTTTGACTTTATACCCAGAGATAAAGCGATTTGTTAAGTCAAACTACAAAGGTTGCCGACAATTTCACAACTACCAACCAGCGTGCAAGATCACACTGCTTCAGGAATTCTATGTATTAGATTTGTTAGTGCTCACGAGGAATATGTGCCCGGTACGTTTTAGAAATATTTGAAATCAGTTGTTCGCGCTTAAAATTATTTAGTGGACGGATTTACCCTTGCGGGGAGTGAGTTTGTTCGAATAATTTCACATAATGTGCTCCAGCAGATGGAAGAAGCTTCAGAAATAGAAAAAGGAAAAATCAGGTAAATAAGGCAATTTTTTGATATCGAAACCTACTGGATATTAAAAATCTTTGCCCAGTTCCTGCGGTGCAATAGGTGAATCCAAATTTTTAAAAGCAATCCCCACATTTGAGTTTCAAATTTTGAAATGCCACTAATTTGAAAGGAAACAGGCGAAAAGAACACAAATTAGGTTGAAATCTTCTTTTTACCACCACATTAACATACAATGTAAAGTAATCTGTTAATTCCACAATATATATCCCCAGAATTTCAGCAAAAAACTCATGGTGTAAATCATTTACTAATGAAATAAACCTGAAATCGTTCTAGAAACGTTCTTCCCGATTCCTTCATATGCAAACGTACTCGACGAAGCAAAACAAATATAAATAAAGATCCCAATTCTAAAATGAGAAAAATTGCAAGAACATGACCTTCTTTTAACTCCAAGTCCAAATATAATTGCCCTCTAAGAACTTACTTCCAATGGCAGTGTTGCTTCAGGCAACCCAAAATTACCTCATCAACAAAATCTTCTCAATTCAACGTGGTTTTTGAAGACATCATCAATTTAACTACAACCGATCTTATTAGAAAAAGAAATTAGGTTGGTGCTCAGATGCTTGTTCCAAAAGGCGGAAAACTGTTTTGATGTACTTAATTCTAATTAGCAGACTGAGGACATTCTGGGAAGTTCACATCAGACATTTCTCAAAGATTCCATCATATGCAACTTCGCCATTCATCTACTTAATTGAAGGAATAGGTTATTTGTTTATTAAGGGTTTGGCTCAATAAGCATTAAGTTATCAAAAGATGAGGAAAGCTTCGAGTATGCAGATATAGATATAGATAACAGTTCTTGTCTATAAAACAAAACTGGGTTGAGATTTTCAGATATGATGAAAATTGCAGAATTATCACTTGGTATTCCACATAGAGAAAGTTAGCGTAGCTAAATGAATTTCGCGCGTCCCAAATGAGTTAATACACGCGATTATATGTACTTACTAGGTAATATACAGTTCATTTGCGCGGGGAGTAGTTGCTTTACGCACGAAAATTGACTCAATAGGTAATTACTGGAATTTCGGCATAAAATAAAAAGTTATTCGTTTAAAAATTAGGGTTAATAAAATTAGGAATTAATCGTAAATAATAAGCAGACCTCGGTAAGACATACGCAAATATTCGCAGTTCATAGGCGCACGGACTGGTGCTTACTTGAACGCTATTTCCGTGTGCGTTGTATACGATTCTGGTGTGCGCTGTGAACGGTAACGCTACTGATAAATACAAGATAAGGATTTGTATTTTCTGCGAAAACCACAAAGTCGACAAGGAACGGTTGTAAAGTTCGTTATATTCCATTCATAGAACGTAGTACTACACACTCTTTTCCTGAAAATTCCTTATATACATATATTCTTTTTATGGGATACGCATTGATTTATCGATATTTAATTTCAAATTTTCCTGTGTATTGCTTGTTTTGCTTTTCTCTAATAATGGGAATCCGGCGCACGTGGATGTGAGCAAATATCTAAAAAAATTCGGGTGTCAGACCATTTCCATCTCGCAGAAAGAAAAGAAATCCAATTGCAAATGCAAAATATACAAAAAATTTCATAAATTCAATCACATTCAATTAAGAATCTACTTCAATTATCATGCAAGAGTTAAGAAAAATATATATTTAAAAAAATTTTTTTAACTTTCCCATGCTATCTATAATTCTATATCTATATCATGCTATCTATAAATCTTTTCTGTTTTCTTTGTTTTGTGGCATTTACTTCTAGTTCTTTCCTTGTTCAATTTTCCTTTAATGTTAGAATAGAATTTCGACTACGTTTTTGCACGTAATCTACAGCACTGCATGGTGGAACAGGAGCAATTTGCGACGCAATCTCCTTGCAGGTACTTTTTAAGTTTTTAACGCCTGATTTATGCCCATTTTTTGGCACTAACAGCTTGTAAAGCCGCAAGTAATGGTTCTTTGGACCAGCACGTCCTTTCGGGGTACTTTCTTCTACATACATTCCGTAGGTATTCTGAAAAAAAAAAAAACAATCAAGAAAAACACACTTTAATGGGGCATCTACACCGGCTTGCAGTGAGGCACCTTTCCCAAAATCGTGGGTGAGATGCCTCACCATGTGGTTTCCAAACCAAAACTTTCGACTAAGTTTTATAGCTTATGTGAATATTTCCAAGACCGTATTTAAAACCACCACAGCAAACATTTCAAAAAAATAGAGAATAAAATGTAATCGAAAAATTGTTCCAAGAGCATGGAGAGAGTTATAATTACAAAGAAAAAGTAGATATATAAATAAAAATCTATATAACTCCCACAAAAATATCCTCACTGAGGCTTATTCGGCAATTTTCAAGGAAAGTTGCATTGGTATATGCGATGTAGGCTGCACTGCAGTCCTTTGCACAGCCTTCCTTGAAAGTTGCCGAATTAGCCTCAGTGAGGATATTTTTTGTGAAAGATTTTTATATATATACTTTTTCTATAGAATAAAATGTGTTTTTCCGATTTTACGTGCAGCACTGAATATATATTTCCATACTATCAAAATAAAATTCACAGCAACTTACCTATTTTATCACCATTCTGGGCAAACAGCGGTAAGAGCGTACAATTACGAAATAAGTTACGACAGCATCGCCGTCTCCCCACCGTGTATGTGAACGCTGTCGTAACTTATTTCGTAATTAACGCTGTTTGCCCAGACTTTTATCACATACACTAATTCTATACCACCATAACTGACCGGTGTAACTGTTTCTGTTATAAAGTAGCGCCACTCATATCTGACGGATCATAATGAAATTACAAGCCATGGCCATCACCCAGTGGAGCATTTCTGCCACGCTTACCCTATACCAATTTCAATCTATATTACTTCTTAGGCATTTTGCGCCATAACCTAATGTCGCGTTGTAAACTTTTTAGACAAACATTTGCTGATGATCTCGCAAAATCGTTGATATCGCAAATATTTGACGTTGTCATATCTTGAAATCTTGACGTGCTAGAGCAATTATGCGCCCCCGTCTGGATTCGGCATCAAACATTGCAGAAGAATTATATGTCTGATTTAGGTGGAAAAACCTTGTTTAACCGTGTAAGCGGACGCACATTTTAAGCTTTGAAACATAAAAATTCTTTCATGTCATCGCAAAGAAACAAACGTGTTGAAACTTCCAAAAAATTGAATTATCGCCGTCGATTCGCTTCGACATTTACGTTTCTGTACTTGCAGTTGAGATTGTTAACCAAAATTAATAACAAAAATTATAATGGTGCGATCCTGGAGCATGTTGAGAATATTCTTTTAATTCACTATCTCTAAAAAATAGAAAAACGCAGTGAGATTCCCAAATATATAAACATTTCCACCAATCAAATGTTCCATTTCCACAGCAAAATTATTTGTGTACTTATGAATTTGCTTCAGTTACCGTAGGATTTGGTCTTAAATAATTACATTATAGATCACGTGAAACATCAAAATTCTTTTATATCCCCTCAAAAAATGGTGTGCACGTCTAAAGTGAATACTTCCGCTCGCACATCACACTCTCTCTGTCTCTCCTTCTGTTTCAGACGAAGCAAAAACGCACGTATCCTTTCTCTCGCTCATCGCCTCTCGTTCGCACATCATACTCTCTGTTTTCTTTGTCTTTCACACGAAGCGAAGCTCCACCCAAATTTAACGCTCTTACGTTTACGCTTACGCTTACGCTCGAGCTAGTCCCTTAAGAAGTATTCCCTTAAAAAAACCTGTTAAAGCTTCCAAACATTGAATTATTACCGTCGATTTCACTTCGATATTTGCAGTTGAGAATGTTGACAAAAATTAATAATCTTCTTTTTCTTTCTCATTGTCTTTTTGCCCGTACCCGGCGGCGGATAAAAATTCCTTCGGAATTTGCTTCAATTATAATTAAGGATTTAGTCTTATATATTGGGGAGCAAATAATATAATTTTTTTAATATTTCATTTATCGAAAGAAAATTGCACGTGGAGTTGCAAAACAAATCAGTATTACCTCCGATCCCACCAACAAAGATATTTAAATATTTTTGAAACTTTCAAAAATCGAAAATTGTTCTCTTCCATAACGAAAAAGCAGTAACTGGTGGAGTTACGAAGACTTTAAACATTTCTCAAATCAATATTTTACTGAGACTTATTTAGACATGGACATATTTTCTTAAAATTGAGCTTGCCGGGAATTTATTTCCCATAAAAAAACTGCACTGAGATTGCACAACTGTATTGATTGCTCAGATTGATGCAAAGGGTCTACCTTCCATCTTTCCAAAAGAATATATGTTTAACAAATAAATTTTTGTGGATTTTACTGAGAGATGGATCAGGTTGCATTTTTAATATGTTTAAGGCATGTCTCCTGTCCCCTGAGCCTCTCTAGCTGGGCGTTATTTAAAATTTTCAATGACTGTAACAGTTGACAAGTACACTAATAAATTTGTTTAAAATGCATAAGTTTAAAGTGATCATTTCTATAGACTATAAGAAATAATGGAATTGAATAAACAGCATTATCGAGCTGTAACTTTTTACAACTTTAAACGTGCCTGAAGTCGTAAACACTGTTTTCAGGAAATCAGTCGAGTATTTGGTGGCTAGTCGCGTTCCTTAGCTACCATAAAGTGGTGGTACAATGAATTTCAACGCTGTCGATTTCCCTTAAATGACAATTTACGACCTCCTTAGCCATTACTGAAAAAACTATGGCCTTATTCGGAACATGAATGAAGACGACATTGCTGTAAAGAGTATTCAAGCAAATCAAAAAATTAAGCAATTAACACCACTTTAACTCAAGCATTTAAAGGTACGTAACCTTTATTCCCGCTGGATTGAGAAATGCTGCATATTCCTACTAGATCGCTTTGACAATATGTCGTCTCATCTAGTGTACAACATTACCACCACAACCATCACCAATTTGAGTTTTTGAGAATGAGTCGCCCCCAACACAGGCTATTGGTGAAGAAAACTGAAACAAAGAGATGCCCGCTATATTTTTCTTTTCATCATCGCACACATTTGGACTATATTGTTAAGGATGAATGGTTCGCTACAGTTTCCTTCAAGTTTCCCATAATATTCGCGAAAGCGCCCACAACGAGAGGATCATCCTCCATTTTGATAATGCTCGGGCTCCCACTACTGCTCGAACTATTGAGTATTTGAATGGCCAAAACATTGGGTCATATAGCCCAAACCCTGACACCTAATGATTTCCCTCTGTTTCCATAGTCTACGTTTTACATCGGCCGAAGGAGCAGTGGACGCGTTTAAAAATAAAATAAAGATCGCGGGAAGATTGGAGGAAATGTTTTGGAAATTGATTCTAGCGGATGCAAAAATGTATTGACTCCAAAGGGGAATTAAAATGAAACATAAATGCGGTTTGCCAATGTAGTGTGTATTTCTTCAGTAGGCTCGAGGGAAAGAGGACAGCCCTCGTACCCGTACTCAAACCTACCTATATCATCTGATATATGGCCGAAAAAGGTAAAAATTGAGTCAAACAATTGTGTAGATTTCCTTTTGGCACCATTTGCAAAAGCCAGCATCAAAACGAAGGTTTCAAAGGGAAAAAATTCACAAAAACAATGCCCTTATGTATAGGTACCGGAGTTTTACGAGAGGGGCACTGCTAAAATTTGTTCATCCGTTTTGGTAATTTATCACGCAAATATTGTGGGGGATCGTCATACTAGAACATAAGAGATGATCATAGAAATAGAATAGCGTATAAAATGACTTGGCTCCAATAATACACGATTCGTGGGTTCACCAGATGCTTAAAGAACACAAGGCTCTGAACTTCTGCAATTTACTTATGAAAAGTCACAAAAATTATCCATTCTTCAGAAGATTTACACTTGGGGATGAAAAATGGATTGTTTACAACCATATGGATAAAGGATCGCGAGGAAAATAAAATGAACCAACGCAAACAACAAATCCGATATTGCTCTAACAAAGGCTGTCTTAAATTTGAAGGAATTACAGGAAAAGGAATTACCTACTTCGAAATTTTACTATACTACACATCAATAGAGTTTGTTAAAAAAGTGGATAGCGTGTTATCATTTAGTCACTCACGTCACCCACCTTTTTCGCAAACTCTACACCTCACTCAATACGTTCGTAGGATAACTAATAAAACAACAACTTTTAGGTAAAATTCGACTTTTAGCATAGTGTACCGAGAATTTAGTTAAATTTCTTAAACAAAATTGCACCGGCTTACCTCTTAATTAATGATATAAAAACATAAATTATAACAAATTATATTTATAAATAATTACCTAGTGTTGTGTGTGTGTGTGTGAGTGTAATTTTTTTTTCGATGATGGTTCTTCTTATATTTCCTCTCTTAACTTCTATTCTCGATGCACCTTTAATTTCTATGGCTTCTTCCCCTTCTTAGATTCTATCTTCTCTGGTATGGTGAGGTTCTTTTATTCACTGGTACTTCTTCTTAAAACCGTTTCATTCCAAATATATTTATTGGCTTATTTGCTGACTTATCTATCTTGTCAATTTTCTTCGTCGTTAACGAAACAAACTTTTTATTTCTTTTGGAAACCAGGACCACACTGCTTTATTTCTTCGTTGTCCACGAAACGAAAACTTCAACTCTCCTCGACTCCAGTTCATCCAGGCTATCGCTGTTATAGAAACCTGTATTGAATGTCGATGTATCCTTGGTTATTTCCAGTAATTTTTTATGAATTCTTGTAATGTAAAAGTGTTGTATGTATGTATCTGAATGTTAACAATGCTGTTCTGTCTATTAACCGATGCTTTTTATAATAATTAATAATTTTATTTCTAGTGACATTTGTTTCTCCCATTAAACGTCTCTGGCTGGAATTAAAATAAGAAGCTAACACCCATACGGTAATAAAATGCTCAAAAGGTGGTGGGCGTGGTGTCGAAAAGGTATAAATAGAACCCCAAAATAAACCGTATGACAGTTGAAGATCATAACCTCAACATTAACTGTGAATTTTGATATATTAAATTGCAATAAATGATGAATGTTCTAATGGTAATTAACCATTCGAGTATTACTATACTACAATAGTATCCTTCAAGAGTGATACGATCTTTTCAACGCTTCCCTAACATTTCGATGCCTTTTTGTAGAACGATTTATCTTTGATCTCAAAATACCCTTCACTTTAGACAATCACTTCTTCATTGGAGCCACATTTATTTCCCTGGAGCATTCTTCTTTACGCCTGCAAAGGGGTAGTAGTCGTTGGGAGCCAGATCCAAAGAATACAGTGGATGGGGAAGCAATTCTAAGTGTAACTCGTGCAATTTTGCCATTGTAAGAATGGACTTGTGACACGATGCATTGTTTTGGTGAAAGAGCTCCTTTTTCTTCATTTAGGGTCGTTTTCTCGCAATTTCTTTATTCAAACGCACCAATAACGCCATATAGTATTCACTATTGATGGTTCTTCCTTTCTCAAGGTGATCGATGAATATAATACCGTGCGCATCCCAAGATACGGAGGCCAAAATCTTACCAGCAGACACAGACACTCAGTTCATTGCCGATTTCACTCTGGAGTGAGTGTTTTATCCATTGTCATATATCGCATGAAACAATATCTTTTTGTTGCGCTGAAACAGCTCTAAACAACGCCCTCAATCGTCGATGCGTTGTCTTTGATCGAATGTGAACAAACGCGGTACCCATTTCGAACAGTGCTTTCTCATGCTCAAATGTTCATCCAAAATGGTGAATACACTGCCCTCTGATATCTTTAAGGTGCAAGTTATCTCACGCAACTTCAATTTACGACCGGTCAAAACCATTTTGTAGACTTTTTTATGTTTTCTGGAACAACTGCCGAATTTGGGCGACCAAAGCGTTCAGCATCATGGGTGTTTGTACGGCCGCGTTTAAAATCAGAAAGCCACTTCTCTATCATTTATCGCGATGGAGGAGAGCCCGAATAACCCTCGTCAAGGCATTGCTTTGCTTGAACCGTATTTCTTCTCATTAGAAAGCAACGTTTTATCAACTTACGAAATTCAGAGTTTTTCCAAAGTTACAAAAACGTCGCTAGGACCACTGTAACTTGTGAACTAAACGCCAGATTGTCATAACATTTTGATACGTATCGCTTGATCGTTGATCGTGGCTACTTCCTAAAAGTCATGGATTAGTTAATAGTGGTGTCATCTATATATCATAGGAACTTATTGAGTAATGTGTTACATTCAAAAACTAACCAAATTCATGAATGAAATTCAGGAAAAGCGATCAGAGTTAAATTGTAAATGCATTGTGTCCCATCATCACAACGCATGGTTACACACATCCTTGGACCCTCGCCCGAAAAGTTCTTCGTCATATGGTACAAATCAACATCCTTCAATCACATCGAGAAGAAAATAGGGTTGGTGCCTAAGCATCTATTTCAATAAGTCTAAAATTTGGTCTTGAACAATAGATTCCAAAACAGCAGACCTATGCGATGGTACGGAAACAAATATTACAAATAGATACTAAACTCCTTTCCGCCAAAAAAACATTTTTTAACCTTCCTATACTCATGCATACGGTCTGTGAGACCGACTTATATAGTATAGTATACGTCTTTCATTTTGACGTGAGTATAGGAAGGTTAAACAGGAATGTTTGACGAACAACCAACATTGAACAGTTCATGGTACGATATAATTCGACCTATCGTTTGTGAAGATTCCACAAATTGCACTTCAAAACTAAGAAATTACCATATCCACTCCAATATCGGAAAATCTGAAAAATTTATCACCGGTTTTGTACCTTTTGATTGTCTACAAAGTTTAGTAGCATACTACTTGCTCCAATGACAGCGAATTTCAACGATTTATATCCAATGCAACGAACAAAAAATCTGGATAAAATGTGGTCACCTGATTGCCCTTTCCGATTTATTATATTTTTCTAGAAGATATCAATTCTTACTTATTGGAACGTGTGGTTTTTTCATCGTTTGTCTACAACTACATAAAGGCGAAGCAAAAACTAATTATTTTTTTGTCATCTATTCCAAGACATCAGGTACAAGTTTCAGTGTACAAACAAACTAATAAACAACTTATAACATAACTCATAAACACAACACTAATCAAACTTCTTTTTTAAATGAACATATCAATTGCTAACGCATTGTAGGTTATTTTAGGTTATTGTAACATCATTCTCCAAATATGATAGCAACAAGCGTATTTCTCAAAATCTCCGAACATAGGAGGATGAAAGCAATTAATCGCATCAAATCTTCGAAAAACGTGCGATGTATATGATCAGGTGTTAAATAACTTAGGCCGGTAAGATTCCGTCTGTAATCGTGCAAGTGGCCGACGATTTCATCTTGTTCGTGAATTATCAAATTTGTAAGAAGAACTGCAAGAAAATTATTAAATTACGATTATAAATGTGAATACAATATGAAAGAGAAGAAACTTACCGAACCAAAGGAACATGAAACGTGTTAAAATCATTTTGAAAGTTGTCTCTAACTGAAACGTCAAAATTGGTTACTATGGCAACCAGTAAATAGACGCCGATTTTCTACAGTTTTTTAAGTGTCTATGGGAAAGGCGCATTTAAATGTGATTTAAAACTCTGATGGCGGATTATTAAATCGATTTTATTGTAAAAATGCTGAAAATCGAATGAAAATGGTAAAAAATTAAAGCACCCCTGAATATTTTTTTAGATTTATACACTTACCTAATATTTGAAAAAAGAACGACATTTTCAATATTAGGTAAGTATATTAATCTGAAAAGATATTTAGGATTATATTAATTTTTATTTATACAACCAAATACAAAATATATAAAATTTGATAACACAAGCATTTTTGATTGATGATTATGAATTCTTTTCAAAATAGTGACCATGAAATTAATTTATGTATGAACGTACTTGCCTAATAATCGAAAGGAAAGCGCCACTAAATTCAAAATTGATAATCGGTGCTAAGACATGCATTTCTGAGTATGAATTTTTGCAAAAATGGGGAAAAGGATAAAGGTAAATACCATTAGATATTTCTTATATTACCTAATATTTGAAAGAAACACTACACTAACAAGGGATCTGTAGAGGGGTCCAATGTAAGATTATTGCACATATTCGGCCAATTGCACTTGTGGAGCGGAGGGCGCTCTAGTGAAAATACCAACCCTTAAAATTTGTGCAAAGATCTCGAGAACTATGGGAGATATTAAAAAAGTCAAGAAAGTACTAAATCGTAGCATCGTTTTCATTTCAAAGATTTATTAATTTCAATAGAGAAACTACCCCTACCTTAACTTTTTTTTAATTTAATGCGCTATAGTTTAGTAAAATTTTTATTGTTATTATTATTATTTAGGAATATCACTTTCGGGACATGGTTTCCGTACCGAATATTTGAAAATTTATTTCTGACTTATGAAAGAAAACTGACAGTTGCAATAAACAGATAATTTTAACTCTGTGATTTCGAAATTTACATGGCTTTAATCCCCAATTCCAATTTCTACGCTAAATTAGTTTTTATGCCCAAATTTAATTATTACTCATTTACACAAGAGTTGTTCTGTTTTCGCAGCGCATAGTAAAAGCAATACACGATATATTGGCAAGACAAATTTGTTTATATAATTTTCCTCTTTGCAGTCAATGGATTTTTGCATCCATTATTCCATTTAAGTTGGCGACCTTAAGAAAAAGAACAAATAGAATGTAAACTTCTGCATATTAAACAGTACAAAAATATTCAATATATAATATGATCCTAATCGGTTAGACACCTAGCATATTATTGTCATAAAACCAAACATTTTATAAAGAAAAATAAATAAAAACACACTGCATTTTCGTCGTCTTACCCCACGGTTGGGTAAGATGGCTAACTCGATGGGGTAAGACAAGGCAAGGTGTGCACAAATCAGAAATAAACTGCCCAATATCTCCATACGATGAGCAGTTTTCATGCCACCATAAGTTGCATTGGTCACAAAGGATAGGCGTCGAAATTATAATGCGACATTTTACCTCCTTTCTGGTGCTTGAGCTTGACCGGTCATATTTTGGAAGGGGTCTTATTTCCCATGGTGACTTTGTTTTTGGCGTTTACTTTCCTACGTCGCGATGGGCCAGGTATAGGATTTTCTGGATCAATGGTTTCGATTTCTTCGTTCCTGCAATTATTTTTCAAATATGTCAATGGTTCCACGTCAGAAGAATCCCAATCGCTATCTTCCAAATTATGAGTTTCGGTAGTCTTTGTTAAGGACGCAGACGAATTCGTTAACTTGTCCCGGGCGGCACACTGAACAATGTTTTCCTACTTGTGATTCACGGAACAGATAATTCACTTTAACTTTGGCGAAATACGATATAGCAAGCTTAGCACTAATGGACACTACAACCCAAGATTTCCTCTTATCTTAAAATAGTGAAAAAATCCTTAGTTGGTACCAGCCGATAATAATAACACTAACGGTAGAATTTGACGAACAGCCATAACACCCTTAACTCATTCTTCAGGGGCACCTAATTTCTGCCAGTTACACGTAAGCAACTACAGAATGCCAACGTAAATATCACCGATCATATATTTGTCTCACATTTTGCCCAAACGATGGTTCGTTATCTTACCCACCTCGCTATCTTACCCCACGTTCCCCTACATGTTGAAACAAAAGATATCATCAAGTGTTAGGTTTGGAGTGTCATCATTTCACTGTTTTGGGCATTCAAATACTCAATAGTTCGAATAGAAATGTGAGCCCCGTATCCTATCACTTGGACGCCTTCGCGGACATTTTGGACAACTCAAGGCAAAGAAATAGTAGTAAAGAGTTCAGCATTAACGGTACGGCGATGCTCCAAAGCTGCACTTCAAACAAAAATTACATTTCTTCAATTCCATGATTTTTAGTGTAAGGAACCACTTTCAAAATATCGAAGTATATTTATCAACTATCGCAATCATTAAACGTGTAAACAAGTAGCTTAAAATGGTAAACAAAATTTGTTGCAAAATATAATGAACTGCTAAATGGGTACAGTGGAAAGAGAACATCCCCCGTATTATCAATCTTTAAATAAAATGTATTTTTAAGTTTGTTAAATCAAATTTCTATTACGTATTAGTTGTGGTGCGAGGGCTAGCATTGTCACACAAAAATTTTATTACCTGGTTACCTTCTTAGAGTATCATAAGCTGTAGCCTATACACGACGTACAAACAAAATTTGTGAATTAGAACGATGGATAAATGATCTCCAAAATCTTGGAGAACAATATCCATCTTAGGAAATTTTCTTGAGAGGAATCATTAATTTTCATGGAGCGTATTTTCAAAAAAAAAAAAAAAAAATGTTGCCCCTAATTTGGGCAAGTTACAGCACCAACTCATTCCGTTTGATCACATCAATAACAATTATTTGCAAATTATAGCAAAAGTCCTTGTCAATCGCGAAGCGCAGCCGCAGACTAGTTAATTTCGTCCTTACTAGGACTGTCACAGTCAAGTTTGGCAAATTACAGAACATCGTGCTTTGCCCTGAATACATTTATTTCCGAGTCAAAATGACCCACTTTTTCGTAGAAGGGTTAAAAAGTTTGGTAACTGGCAATGAAAAATTTGTTAATTTCATGTCAAGAAAAAGTTCAAAAATACGTATGTAGTTCAGCAACAGGTGTTACAAAAACATCCAAACTCAAATTATGTATTGGACTGATGGATATTGACATCAAAAGCGTCTTCTACGTCTTTGAAATCGTCCGCATTATGGGGTTAACTTTAAACGTATTCCATTGTTTCTATCTTTTCCAAATTTCTATGCGAACAGCGCAATGTCTCAGTGACAGTTCCGGTTTCCTAACCGTGTTTACAGTTCTAAACTCAACAGGTTAAATTTATATCAATTTGAGACGAAGACGATTTTCTACACGTCATTTCCACATTATTTGCAACTTCTCCATTCTTTGGAAAGAGGAAAGTAGATCGTTCAAAGTATGCACCAAATTAAACCTTCTGATGTGGAGATTAGCGATAAAATAGTTCCAACAGCGACAAAGATCTTTCCAAGAAAACGAAGCATGGCAAAAACAGTCCTGTTGGCGCTTTCTAAAGTTTGGTGTCTCACAACGCCTAAGCGGCGCAAGTATGGCGAATTCAAAAGTCAAAATCACCTTGCACACCCTCAAAATCATGAATAGATAAAGCTTGGGTTAATTTTCGATGAATTCGATTTTTCGTCATTTGGTACCCCTGTTTCTGCTCGATACGTGATATATAAAGTAAAGACATTCGCGTGGAGATTACAAAAAACGGCCAAAAAATAAGCCAAACAAATTTTCCTGAAGATGAGGCCCGGAAATAAAAAAGATTTTCTGCAAAATTGCTTTGGCACCTTCTAAAGCTTAAGTATCGCATGTGTCCTGGATTCGGATGCCATAATTGTCTTCTGAATCATCATTATCATAAACAGGCGAAGTTTGGATTAACTTGAGATAAACACTACTTCTTCTAAAAAATGAAATCGTTTGACGTATCAACTTGAAACTTTTAAACCGCTGTGAATCAAATAATTTCCAAAGCAGGAATTGCTTTTGAAAAATTTAAATCATTGAAATCACTTTAAAGTCTTTTGCGTTTAACCTTCCTATACTCACGTCAAAATGAAAGACGTATACTATAGTATATAAATCGGTCTCACAGACCGTATGCGTGAGTATAGGAAGGTTAAAGGACGCAAGTTTCTTGAATTCGGGCCTAAAATTCATCTTCTACACTTTCCAAGTTATAAATCGACGAAATTTGGAAGTATTTGCAACAACATCAATGGAAAAGGATCGTGGCGACAACGCGATGAAGCAAATTGTCAAATCGTAAAGGTATCATGTTTCACCACAACGTCACTCAGTAAAGATTATTGGAGTTATCATTTCTTTTGTTCTTTCCAACACTTGGTACAGATATAAATTATGACTGATATTAGCGATTGCGGCTTATTAGGTTTTATACCAGAAAACGCTTCACCATTGAAGTTGGAAAGATTTGATAAACTAAAAAATGAAGTTAATACTGAATTTCGGAAGAGACAAGAGTTTGTGTTGGTAATCCATCAAATTCCAGACAGTAAAAGATAAAATAATATAGAATTCAAACCCTTAAACTTGCGCAATTATGTGCACCTATAGTATTAATTTAGAAAATAATGTCAATCTTATTAATCTTGATTTTTGGGACGAAATAGATTGGAACTCCACGTGTACAATAGATTAAAAGTGCCTATACTACTATATGGATGTGAAACTTGGGTGAATACGGAGAAGCAGAAATGAATGCAATTGAACCAAGAATCCATAAGTAGAAAAGAAAGTAGACTGTTGGCCTGGTGGACAAGGATGGACAATAACCGATTGCTGACAAGAGTGGTGACGGTAAAAAGGGCGGAGGAGAAGGAGAAGAGGCAGACCGAAGAAGACCTGAATGAAACAAATAACAGAGCTGGGAAAAGGAAGAGTGGAAACAATTACGGAGATGGAAGCGGCAATCAAAATTGGTGGAAGAATGAAACTCCGACGATCTGACAGGGCAAAAGGAGAATCGAAGAAGACGAGGAGGATCATTCTTTGGAATTATTAATAAGGGTGATAACTTAACTTTTACCATCAAGGTAAGAGATTCAAAGACGTGACCTAATGCTTGCCATGTTTTTTCCGCCTTCTAATACAGTGAGGAAACATGTCCAAAACCTGAATCCCAATCGGGATACCCTGTGGGGTTTAATCAACGCCGCAGAACATTGGCTACAAAGCTTCTAAACTTAGAGGAGGCTTATCCTACAATGGACGTAGAAAGAACTGAAGAGAACAACTAAATTGTTGCTTCTGTTTTCTCATTGCGATGATGATTTCCCGTTATGTACAGTCTGGGCCCTACATCACACTCCAGCGATAAACACAGAGAAGATTCCTTAAGAAACCGCTGAATATGCATTGTAATCATCAATTTGACAATTTCAAGATTACGTTGCTGTTGCTCCTGTTATAAAATTCCTCCCTGTTGGCTCAATAAGCTAGAAAACAAGAAAATTATGACACGTTAAACCTAGAGAGTCTGGAATTTCGAATCTAAACTGTTTTTAAAATATTCCATCTAGGATTTTCAGGATTCAACGAGTTCTGACTATGTTCAAAATACTTTGAATTTAAAACGAGGTCTTCTTCTCGTCAATCCTTATGCCTTTCAGCGTGGGATAAAAACGAGGTCATATTCATAAATATAGCATAAGAATTTAGAGAAGACGAAGAGGAAGAACAATAAATAAGAAAACATCAAATTACAACAAAGGAAGTTACAACCCATTAACAATTATGATCAATATTTTAATAGTAATTCAATTTTCTCATCGATCCATGTGGATACCTTCAGTAATTATCTAAGTTTGTAATTCGCTTATGGGAAATTCTCGTTTATAAAACAACTACTACCCATACAAGGTCATTCAATTACATACAAAACGAGAATCGTGCGACGACTTACTACATAGTGAGGACAGTCACACTGCTAATTAAATAGCAGCGGAAATTGGTAATGAATCAATAAAAATCTATTTAAGGCTTACTGCTTATCATCTAGTTATCATTTCAATTGTTTTAATCTATTATGTTTGCTACTTTTGTAAACATTTTTGTATAACGTTTTAATTAATTACCCCCAATTATTAGACATATAATAACATGGGTTTGACTGGTCTAAAAATTCAAGTAAACTTATCTATCACCGTCCGCAACCACTTACTCGGCAAATTAATAGAATTACGCACTTAATACGACCATAAATCAAGCCGAATTATCATTTTACACCAACAAACGAGTAAATAAAAATGTTTCCCTTTATTTAAAGTTTTTAGGGAAATTCACGTGTATCCATAAAAACAGATGCACGCACCTAATTTTGATGGATCTTCATTCTATTAACAACTACAAGGAGAAAATGCTTTGCAACCACAAAGACCATTTTGTCAGAAAAAATTTTCTTGAGCGGGGTGTAAACTTGTAAGGAACATTAAGGCGAACTGGAAGGCTTGTGCCAATTATGGGATGTTAAAACAACTTTTAGATACAGTAAAATTATCACTTACTGCTTGAGAAGTTAGAAATTTTAATTTCGGTTTCTTTTTCATGATAGATGATTAATCCGATATCTAGTTAACATATTCATAGAATGTGATGTTTGTGCGCATTTAATATATAACATTGGGGGATTTTCTTAATTGAATTCTCATATGTACAAACATCACACGTACTGGCATATACAGTGCTGTTCTTGAAATGAAAACTACGAAAGTCGCACTGATGAGCGGTATAACCGCGAAGCGCGTCGGCGAACGGTGAAAATAGTTTTCTAATTACATATTCATAGAGTGCTAATTAATTTTAACAAAACTAAATCGATTCTTTTCATTTCTTTTTAGCTATGCCGCGGCCGTCGCGGGAGACGTACGGAGATCAGAAACCGCCCTATTCGTACATCTCTTTGACGGCCATGGCCATTTGGAGTTCTCCAGAGAAAATGCTGCCACTTTCCGAGATATACCGCTTCATAACCGACCGCTTTCCGTACTACCGTCGCAACACCCAGCGCTGGCAAAATTCTCTGAGGCACAACTTGTCCTTTAACGACTGCTTCATAAAAATCCCCAGAAGACCAGATAGGCCCGGAAAAGGTGCCTTTTGGGCGCTTCATCCCTCCGCCTTGGATATGTTCGAAAATGGTAGCTTCCTTAGGCGGCGGAAAAGATTTAAGCTGCCAAAACACGTGCACGAAGAATTGGACAGCTTGAGCAAGCTGCAGAACACTTCCTTCGGTAGTTTACCTTTAACAGTTCCCAGTTCCTCAAATTGCGTACCAAGAGTTCCTCAAAGTCAATGTCCCACTCTGAACGTCAGATTGAACTTACCTCTCCCAACGATGACTCAGTCAACGACAGCGCCCATAAAATCGTTCAGCATCGATAGTCTTATGTCAGATAATAAGCCAACGACGACGAATCCGATACATCCGACTCCGCTAATCGCCCCGGCATGCAACGCGCACACCTTACCCAGATTACCTTGGCCCAGCATAATTCCATCCTCAGCCTCTTCGTCGAGATTGGAGGAGATTAAAAGGGACGAATTCCTAGCGGCTCAACAGGCAGCCCTTTTCGAATATGCCGCTGCGTTAATGTCGATGAACAGTGCGAGTACGATGAATTTAACGACCCCCGGAGTGATAAAACCGCACCCGATAGTACCTAGCGCCCTCTTTCCAAGTTCGTGTCACCCTGTGCCAATGCCCGTGCAATATCCGATTCCTATGTCCAGCCCTGTGCACGCCAGTGGAACCTTAGACTACGACTATGATCGCGAGTGTGATAGACATTTGAATAAAACCCTGCCCCCCATTAGCGTGATCTCGAAAAATCGCGAAGATAATATTGATACGACCTCTTGCTCGTCCGGGGAAACCCTCAACGTATGAATGGTTAGTAATTGTTATTAATTGTATATTATAAATGTAATTGTATCGAATCTATAATATTAAAATTAAATAAATATTTCAAAGCGATTTATTGCATTTTATTATTTATAATCGGTTAAAAAAGCAAACTTTCGGAGACAAATGTTCTTTAATTTATGTAATTTATTTTTAAATTCGTTCACAAATAATTGATTTCTAGTTTTTCCAAATAATTCCCACAAAATTTGCAAAACAGGAGATTTTGCTCGGAAATCCGATAAAATTATAATAACCCCAATTAAATTTGTTTTGATATATTTTTAAAATTGCTAAAATTATCCTGGCACAGTTAGCTTCCATTTTAATTTATTTTTAAATTTAAGTAATTACCTGAACTTTGCTAGTTAGAAATTTTGTTGGGGAATCCCAACAAACCATCATGACTTGGTTAGAATTTGGAAACTTTTAAGTATCGAAGATCACGCATTCAATCTTAAAAATCCTTCCAAACTGCAGATATTGGCTAAAATAAATCCAAAGTACCTATTTGAGGAAAGTTGGCAATCTCTACATGCTTTTCGCATTATTATTAAATATAAACATCTTACACGTTTTTGCTAAGCTAATTTAATTACATTATTGGTTGCGTTGTAAAACCAAAAATATTCATTTTTTCACGGCACGACGCTCGGTTTTTTTCGGTATTTACATTAACTCTGTGGTAAACACATAGAATAAAGACCATTTATGCTTCAACCGCAAATATAAATTCGCCAAATGTATTAGCAGTGCCTGCCATCGTAAAACCGTAAAATTTTTGTACCTTTAAAGACTCCCGCTTGTAACAGCGAGTTAAAAGCGGAAGATGCATTATTATGTTTAAATACTTCGAAGATGGGTGAAATACTGCTCGAGGAAGACGGATAATGCATTGAGGTGATGTTGAGGGAAAGGTAAAGATAATTTAGTGGTGAAAAATTAATTGTAATTATGTGTGTATTCAATTTAACTAAATGTGTTACTTTTGTGCAGCGGTGTGTGTAGATAATTACTTTATTTTTATGATAAACAAAACGATTATTTTCGTTTAAAAAGAATTAATTACATCAGATTTTAATTAATTTATACAGGCGTGCTTAGAAAAATTCGAACTAACATTCATTTTTAGTTGTAGTTAGAGTACATGAGGGAATCATTTGAATCACCCCTTTTTGGTTGAATTTGAAAAACACAGTAATATTTCATATTAATATACGATTTATTCCGACTTCATCTGCTTCCTTGTTGACAGAAGAATCTAAAACAAGGAAAACGGAAGTGCGGAAATAATCGGGTGTGAGGAAAAAATACCTTTGGGAAACACGAAAATAATAAGTGTAAACTAAACGGCGATGTATACAAAAATTATCAAATCCATTGATTACCACCAAAAATCTAGTTAGACTTAGCAACAGCAAAAGTAGGGAAACAACGACGACGACAACAACAAAAGAAAACTGGGTTTCTGCGGGAGAGTTGGTGGAGTGAAAAGAGCAGAGCTCACTCGATTATTTCGCGATTTGGTGGAGTTCGGAGGAGTTGGTTGAGTTTTTGGGAGTGCATGGTGTTGGAGGAAATTGATTCGAGTTCTTGGACTGTGCAACACCCCGATGGGATAATTTTTTTCTTGGCTTTTTTTTTTTTATAATATGAGCCAAACGAACCAGATACAAAAGGAGGCGCCAGTTTTCTTTTGTTTGTCTTGCTTCTTTGCAATTGGTAAGTCTAACTAAATTTTCGGTTGGTAGTCAATGCATTTGACATTTTTGTATACATTACCGTTTAAGTTACATATAGCGTTTCCGTATTTTTCAGAGGATTTTTTCCTTACACCCCTTGGTTCCCGCAATTTCAGTTTGCTTTTTAGGTAATCCCGTCGACAAAAAAGGTTTAATTTACGAAAATTAAAAAAATTGATAACACGGTATTCTTCAAAATTTCCTCCATCTGTTACATTTCTTGTCGCTTAACACCTTAACTGGCTACATTGCTTATACGACTACCGGCGCGCTCTATGCCAGTTTGTGTGTTAATCACTGTTTTTCTTGTACGAGCCTCTTTGTACATGTACAAAGATCGGGAAAAATCTTTGTACGAGAGATTTTTAGTTCGTACAACATAATAATGGTAACTGAGCGGGAGGAGCTGATGAACTGGAATAAAAATTATCAATAGATTTGGGCATGTGCATAGATGGAAATTATAAGCAGTAAACTTAGGAAACATTAAAGAATCTTTGTACAATGTACGAGGACGCTAGAGAAATCTTTGTACGGAGCCAAAAATCTTTGTCTCGTTAATAAAAAATGTCGTTGAGAATCCCCGATGATCCCTCTTTTTCTTGATTTTCAATCTGGAGTACCTCAGTTGGACATTAAGTATTTTTCTTTTGTTATTATTATCACAATTGAATAGCTGAATATTTTTAAACCTAACACCCTCAATACTCGATTTAAAAATGTGTACATCCGTGTTAAACACGAATAAAAAAACGTCCCGGTTAATATTTTATCCAATTTTATGCGTCCACTGCGTAATCAACGCTGACAATGAAGTGGAAATTTATCCCCGTTACTTTATTCCGCTGAAAAAGTCCATTTAAAAATTTGTATAGCAATCAGCCACCTATTGTACCGGCACTATAGCGTAGATTGTGCATTTTCACACGTTTTAAGATACAATAGATAGACCACCGTCGCTTGAAAAATTAAATAAATTCCGACTTTTTGGAATAAGGTCCCCCTTAATTATATAAGAAAACTATTTTGTATAATACATAACAGGTGGCGGCATGATTCCTCTATGAAAAAAAAAAGGCGAACAGGTAGTCTGAAAGAAAGAGAAAAGAGATAAAAACGTGCATTTGCCAACGTAATTGCGCTGTTGATAATTCTAATAGCATAATGGCAAGGTTGTGTAATTATTTTAAGTAATTGTAATGGGTTTATTGACTTTTAATTGCGAGATAAACGTTTCAAATATTTTGTTTGAAATGCTATAACAGATTAAGTTCGTGATATTTGCCTGGCGACTGGGTGTCTGGCCGCTGAAGTGGTTAGAATTAAAATTTCTTCGGGGTTCTGCATCATCACCTTTGTCTAAAATTACCTTCGCGCTCAGATATCCCAGACAGCCCGTCTACCTTGCCTTTTGCCTGGATTACGATGCAATAAAATCTCTTTAGTCATTCAAAAAGTGCTACAAAGGAAAGCGGCTACGTATCGCAATTCCTTATCTAAAAAGCAAATACGATCAGGAAAGTTCGTAAGATTCAAAATTTTGATATACAAAACTCTGTAAAACTGAGGAACTTATTTTTCCAAATATGTACTTAAAATTCATATTTTAACAATCGATCTGTATATCGTAAGCATTTCTTTAAATCATTTTTCATTTGTGTATGTATGTGCGAAGGTTGTCGTTATATATTTCAAGATGGTCTGGCATCGTGCATAACTCATTAATAAAAGATAAATGAATTACTTGCTCTGCAGTTTGAGCTAAATGTACGATTATACGGGACGAGGGAACTTGATCAGATCAAAATGAGGGGCAAATAAAAAAAAGGATGTGTCGGTAGAAAACGCCCACATAACACTTGGTGACCTGGCCTCAACTCATCCTTGATCAGAGTCGAGATTTATGTATAACCAATTCCCTTCGCGCCTTGTGATAATGAGAGGGTAGTGAATATATCAAAGCCGCGGGGTATTATCTATAGTTGTCACTTCACCATTTAAGGAAATTAATTCTGACACAAATCGAGTTTGAGGTGGTTCGTTTTTTTGGTTATTTGTACTTTTTTGTATAATTAATATTAAAATTATTTCTATTTAAAAAGCACAAACTACGATTTACGACTTATTAAGATTACTATTATACAGTCTAACAAAAAGAAATTATTTGTTTGGTGCGCAGAGCTACAGGGTGCATCATATCTCTAACGTACCGTATAGCAGCCACACTTTCGGAAGTATAGATTACGTCATGTCAACCTGCGCGAACAATATGACAGAGGCGTGGACAAATTAACAAAGATACATACAGTTTCGTCTAGTGCGCTGTTGACAGTGTTGACGTAATATGTAGTTCTGAAACGATGCTACTATATACGAGGGCTATTCTTTTTCAAGTTTCGCTAGGTTGGCAATAGATGCTCAGCTGTCATGGTGACGTTGCGCTTGCGCAGTAGTGTTTAGTAATTTATCTGTCAGTACCTACCAGGTCAGCCAGGACGTGGCGTATTTTTGATGTGAGCGCTATTTTATCATGGCTACTATCATCGAAGTTCCCGCCAAATGCGAGATTCGTTTTGTGATCAGTTTTCTTCAAGCTGAAGGCAACACTGCGGCTGAAATTCATCGAAGAGTGTATGTTGTGTACGGGGAAAAACATTATGAGCGATAGTGCAGTGCGAAAGTGCTAGTAGAATTTTTCGATAAGGGCGAAATGATGTTCATGATGATGGGGGTCGGAGAAGCAAGTCCGTAGCAACAGACGACATCTTCGAGAAAGTGAATATCGTGGTGCGCTAGAGAGCAAAGTGCGTTGAGGTCATTTGTGCTGGTTATCAGACACTTTGTGGGCAATCTCAAAGCTGATAACTAAGTAGGTCTATCCTAACTTACGTATTGTGCCGATATGGCAAGGGGCGGAGCTACCGGCACCAACTTGCTGCCTGGGCGTTCCCTCACTCAGTGAACATCCAGCTGCGGTAGAGGGTGGTTCGTGTTACTTATAGTTAATGAAATGTGCATTTTTGAAGTGAGTGCTGCAATAGAGGATCCCGACAGTTGTGAAGTGCCATCGGTGATCAGATTTTATTAGCAGAAAATAATAAGCCAGTTAAAATTCATACTTATTAAGTTCAGAAGCCTTGTATGGAACGTACACGTGAACGTTCATTACTTACACAATCATTTGGATCGCTTTCGTGAAAATTTGAGTGATATCAGCGTAGGGCATGGATAAAAGTTTTCACCAGGATATAAAAACAATGGAGGACCGCTTCCAGGAAGATGGAATGATGATCCCAGATTACTGCTGGAATTTGCAAAGAGACTATTTCTAACAACATTCGTTCGAGGATGTACCGCGAAAAAAGCTTCCCAAGTGCGAATTAACTTGTCCTTTAATTTTTAAAAATTTTTATGAAGTGTTATGTATTGTTTGTGAAACTACTCGTTTTTATCATCAAAAATGCTGGAGAAGATTAAATTATGTTATTTAAATCTGTCATGTTTTCTTTCCTGCACCCAATAAAAAATGGGGTAAGGTAAATCAAACTATTATTACAGCAAACGCTCGATAACGTGAACTAATTTAAACCGAGGGTATTTCACATTATCGAAATGTTTACATTAGCGAAGCAAATTATTAAAGAAAACCTTTAATACGGCAAAATAAAAATACAAAAAATATTGGAACAACGTTTTGTAATCACTAAGGATAAGATTCAATCCAAATAGCGGTTTATAATCGTATATTAAAGAATAAATCTCACTCAACAAAAGACCACTTTTGCAAAATCAAAACTGTGTACAATTAAGTTCAAATACGGATTTATTCTACATAAATCGAGGACTTCCCTACATAATTGGGTAACTCGGGAATTGATCAAACTGGGCTTTGTATAGACAACTTGTAACTCACTTGTAACGCTCGAAGTTATTCGTAGACGATCGGATATTGCGAAGACGTCCCGATTAAATTCGATCGTCGTAGATCTGTTTACGTTATCGAATTATCGAATTTACAATGCTTTTACGTTATCGAGCGTTCCGTATAATACTATACTACGAATTTTGTGTTCACATTAGCGCAATGTTTCCAATATCGGGTATTTACGTTATCGAGCGTTTGCTGTATAAAGGATTAGAGCTTTTAAAAGAAATCTATCGTTATATGTATTCAGTACACCAAATTTAGATAAAATCAGCTCAAAGAAACCTGGCACCAAAATATGTGGTAGGCTGTGTTATGGTATAAGCTTCCAATAACGACCAGTTGTGGAGAATATAAAAATGGCCGTTATGCAAAGAGAATCGTTATTAAGAGGATCTTGCCTATGTAAATATATGCAAAATTTTCTAGGGGAATTCAATCCTTAGTCATATTGGGCAGAGGTGACCTGTTTGATGGTTTAATGATGGACAAAGATCAACATTTAACTCACAGGTTTCGTCGAAACTTCTGGGTTTTTGCTGTCTATTAATAGATACAAGATAAATTGCTTTTAGTTATAGAAAGTTAATGCACGTGTTTCCAATAAAAAAATCGAGCTGGCGAAAGCAACTAAGTTACAAAATAAACCAGTTTTAAGAGAAAGAGAGTAATAATTCTCGATCTCCCTGTAGAATTTGACTGCCACTAATTGGATGGAATTTAAAAATTACGTACATATGGATGCGTTTTCCCTGTATATATAAATATTTCCCGAAACAAGATTTCATATTTAATTTATTTTTTATGGACTAATTATAGAAGACAAGTAGCTAATAACACAACCAAAATCTAGCGTGGTGCTAAGAGTGGATAATATTTCCTAAATTATTAAAGCCGTTTAAAAGCAAACTAGCAGAGATTGGTGTATAGAAGATGTAAAATTTAGATTCTTGACACCTGGTTTTACCTGAACATAACACGGTAAAGGAATGTTTTTGATTACACACAAAAAACTGGACTCGTTGTGCGCCTTTGTTTCTTCCCAACTGCCGCCATGCTGTCTGCTTATATATATATAGATATATATATATATAGCTGCACACACACATATACACACGGACACTTAATACTATTGAGTGCGGTGCCTCTTCATGTGATGAGTTGTAAAATGGAAAATTGTCTTGAGGTATTGTTAACTTTGAATTATTTTTATGACCGGAATATACAAGTGAAAGAAACTTTATATATGTTTCTGTAGATTCCATTGTTGTTAGTACAGTTTCAATTCCTTGTGCACAAATGAATTCGCATATAAATTTTCGCGCTAAGCTCTGGTCGACAAACAACGAAAAATATTATCCGCGTATCTTGTTTTTCTTTGGTAAAAACGTCCTATTTTATTGCTGTCTGCTTGCCATACAATTCCGGCTGTCGAGATTTCTGCTGTTAAAAAGTGCACAGTTTGTTGCAAATTCTGTCATGGATTACTGTCAATTTGAAAGATATACGCTTCTTTAAGCGTATTTGGACTTATTTCTATGACAAATACATTGTTGCCAAATACGAGAATTTCGACTTCGGAAATGCTATTTTAAATTTATGCACAGCTTTGTTATTATTTTTGTAAGAAGGGCTATTCTCCTTTTATGTAAAAGATACAGGTGACACCTCATCGATAATCCATATCCAATGATAACAAAAGAATCACTTCGAGGGTAGGAATCCAAGCTTAGCAAATCACTTCACATTTACAAAGTCGTAGACAAGAAAAGAAATATTTAAGAAAACACGAATGTAAAATTCCTAAAATGAAATACGAAATCAGCAAGGTTGACAAGAACGATCAAAAGAAGTCGCCTGAGATCAAGGCAGAAAACCTTACACTTTCTTTCTTTTCAGTAATTAACGAGGGATGTTTCGAATGTTCTAGGAATTTGGCTCTCTAGTTGAATTGCGCAAATCTTATTGGTTAAAAACCAACCTTGATACATTTACGCAGCCCTCCAGTGCAATATTGTTTAGTATACTTTAGCTGCTTGACTGATGCAGACCTATTTCCATATAGCTGATTTTGAAATCATGAAAGACCCGACTAAATCACAAAGAGCTATCATTTTCTTCTTATTTAAAGATCTGTAAAATGTATTTGGAGAGCCTGCAGGATCTAAAAGAACAGTCTATCGACCTTCGTTATAAAGCTGACAGAACGTCACTAGAAGATCATCCGCGCAGTGGACGGCCGAGCACCTCTGTAAATGAAAGAAACGTTGGTCGTGGAGAACCTACTGAAAAGACGATAAGCGAATAACTATTTGTGAAATTAATGTTAACGCAAGAATCGGTGTATGACAGATTCATGAGGTTTTACACGAACGTTTGGGCGCGAACATGGTTTCAGTCCGCCGGATACCAAGCCTGTTGGGACCGGAATAGAAACTCAACACGTCCGACGCATCCCGCCAATTTCAAGAGCTTCTAGCGAGTTACGGCGACCAAATTTGGCAAGCGATAATAATTAATGATGAAACAGGATCCTTACTTCAATCCCAAGACAAAAAATTAATCGAAAGAATGGCCTAAATCAGAAGAAGGGCTTCCGCTTAAAGCACGTACAGTTCCGTCGGTTGGAAAAGTAATGCTCACACTGCACTCCGGGATTGCGAGGGGATAATTTTTATGGGTTACCTACTGAAAGGTATTACAATTAACGTCGAATATTACTCTAATCTTCTATCTGGCCCATTGTGGCAGGCGCTTTGGGAAGTTACATAAACGCCCGTTAAGAACGAACGAAGGGTATTTCAAACGAAATGCCCTGGAAATTGCTTCCACGTCCACTGCATTCGCCAGATCTCGCTCCAAGTGATTTTCCTTTGCTCTTAAACTTGCAGGAACCACTACGGGATGTACGATTTGAGACCTTAAACGGTGTAAAACTCATTATAAATAGGTGGATTACAGTGATTCCGAAAAAGTTCATAGAGGACAGTTTAAAAAAATTGGTGCCGATGGGATAAATGTATTCAAGATTATATTGAAACCCTACACTGTAATTTTGATGCAAATTGACAAAAAAGAAAATAATTATGGCCAAATGCCTAGAATTTTGGAAAAACCCTCGTAAATGTAAAATATTGCTTTATTATTCGCAATACTTTACGATTGCAGTTACTCTTTATGCATTATTTACATATTAATTCTACTTTTCGTGGACGATTTGATATTTTCGATGTCGCCGTTTCGTTCATTTCTTTTTTAAATTCTGTTGGAAGTCAACTAAATAATTGTATTCGTATAGAGTCGACTTCCTTTTACGAATATCCAGGAAAAAAGAAATTATAATCAAATTCCTAGCACTTTGGAAACATCCCTCGTATGTTGCCTGCAACTTTTTGGCAAGTCATATTTTAATCCAGTTGTGAAAGTACCGTCTAATCCATCACTTCGAAGTGGGCATTTTAACCAATAATCGCTCTTTGGATAAGGGAACACATATTTTTCTATTTTATTTTTATTTACGTTGACCACAACTTGTTTTAAACGATAGTCCAAATCTCCTTAAATTTTAGTTAAATAAAGTTAACAACCGATTTGTTTATTTTTAACTTGAAAATTGTAGGTCTACATTAGTTCAAAAATTATCTCTCCTAGTTGCGTCAACAAACCAACAGGGCCCCAAAACTTGCCGTATCGCTTGTCCACAATAATTTTTATCTGTGCTTCAATATCTACATCAGATAAGACAATTCGAAATGGCATTTTGTCTCTAACTATGATTTAATTATATCTCCGACCTGGGGGTCATATTCATCAGTGTAATAACTAGTATTACCGGCACAAGCAGATCGGGAATCGTGCGACGACTTACTACATAGTAAATACACTTAAATTGCATTAAATTGACAATTTCATCTGTATATAATTAAATGACCATCCAAAATAACACGCCAAAAATATTCTGACTCTAATTATTAGAGATGTAATAGATATATCTAATAATATGCCACCAATTCCTCGATTGATACATCGGCTAGGGCATTTCAATAGACTTTGTCTGTCGAATATGTCTTTAAATATACCCAGGCTCAATACGCCTCTCATATCCTAATCTTGTCTCTCCAAAAAATATTTTGTGAACAAGTTTTATATCTCTAGCACTGGGTATCTTTCATGCACGTTCATAATCTCTAAAAAAATTAGTTACATCCAAGTTAAACAAACTATTCTAAAGCAATATCATTTTTCTACTCAGGTGAGTAATTGGTGCATTAAATTTAGGGATCGTAAGAAATCTGTTATCCAATGGCTACATCGTATAAAACATTTTTTCTTTATCTACATCAAGTCTAAAAATGCAACTCCCTAAGAAATATTATCTCCAATTACTTTTCTGTTTAAAAGTGGGATTGGTGCAATACCTCTAAAGTTCAAAGGAACTGTTGTGCCTAATCGTGCTTCTGTTACATCCGTACTAAACAAGCTGTCCTAGAAGTACGTTTCGTCCTTAATCATGTTTCCACCTACGTGAATAACTGGTACTTTAGATTTAATGACCCAGCATCTCAAAATTTTATAAAGGAAACTTCGATGGCCAGATTTGATAAACAGATTCTCCAGTCAGATAATATTTGATGATGATATGTAAAATATTTAGTGACTCGAAAAATCCTTGTTTGGTCCAGGAGATGGTCTATACTGAATGAATTGGTCCAAGTCGTTAGCAAATGGTCAATATTCTAATATATCACTAAGGATCCAACACTTTTAAAACCTTGGAATTCAATTTTCAACATATAAAATCGGCTAGTTTCAAAGAATTTGTCTAACTTTCAGAATAAACTACTTCGAAAATTGCTCACTGTCAGCATTAGTCTAGAATTTGCATTATGATTTTGAATACTAATACTGATCACATTGTATTTGGAAAATGTATCTTCTTATTCTTTTGGTGTCATTTGTTTTAAGAATGCTAGGCTATCGTCATGGCTATGAGGAGCTGGAGGCTCCAAATAATTTTACTTTGTAGTTGATTACACCAGCAGTGTGGTCGTAGGATCTTTAGTGCAATTGGTTCCCCGTTGCTCTTTGAATCTCCATATCGTTGAAAAGTTGTACTTCCTTAGTTCCATCTGCCCTTAGGGACGATTTCTCGCCCCATGGTCTTTAATAACTCCTCACGAACAATTTTCAAGCATTTCATCCAATTCGAATTAGTTTCGAGTTATATTGTTTGGGATCTAATAAAGGCTCCAGCAGGATGAAAGCATAATCTATTCGATTCTGGTTCAAAATGATCTGGACTGCTTGAAACCTGTAAATATTCTTCTTCTTCTTAATCTTTTACTTGTCGGTGTAGATATTAAAAACTCCAATTTAATTTTATTGAAAACAATCGAAGTTTGCCCAGTCTATCGAACGTAGGTATCTTGTTGCGCCGAATGAATTGCTTTGGAAAAGGCGTTTTCATTTTCGAATGAAGCCTAATTTAACTAATTTCAATTATTCCTTTTATAAATTTATTTTTAAACCAGATGGCGTTTATGACGCTCCTTAATTTAGTGTTACTAATAATAGCTCTTTTATGATTATTAATTAAAATTTTAACTTGTGTAGTTGCGTCGGCTCCGGTAAACAGATTGCTTCTTTTTTATTTTATCACCATTATGCGTAGCTACATATATATAACGCCGACAACGACCTAGGGAGATGCCAAAGCGGAGGATTCGCCCGAGGTGATACACAGGTGTTAGTGGTCCAGCTCTTCGGGCCTTTCTCGGCTTTATAAGTCCCAATTACAGACCCGGGCTTCGCTATATAAGATTAAATTTAAAACAAAGCATGGCGTCCCTTCATAAATTATTATTTTATATAAACTAGAATAAGCAAGAGCCGAAGCCGAATAAAAAGGTTAATAAAAGCGAGAAGAGAAACTTAAGATGAGAGAGTGAATTTCCGACAAGCCCTCACGATTTCCCAAATTTGCTGTCGATGTTATTAAAAATTTACCATTCTTATTTTATAATTTGCCGTAATCAGCGCTAACTGCTTCTTATGATGCGCCTTTTTATACGAGACGCATCGTTTTTTACATACTCACCATCGCTCACTTAAAGAGCTCGGAAATTATAGTGGATTTTATTATTTCCAACAACTCCATTTTGTTTCTATAATTTGAATGCAAAATTACACAAAGTGAAATATGCCACCTAATGATACCATAAATGTATCATTCCAGTTCTACGATCGCAACGGCGAATATCGCAAATTATCTTGATACATGACGAAGTCAACTATAGATATACACTACCAACCAAAAATAAAGAAACGTATTATAAATTGTTTAACATTAACATGAATATGTACATAATTATCTCGAATTACTAATAAACAAATCTAGCAAATATATGATGAGAGTTCTAAAATTTGAGTCAGCTTCCTTAAAAAAATAAAGTAAAATTTGGATGACCCTTCATATAACGAAATAATTGAATTAGGTACGTTAACGGGCAGCTACCAAGGAACTGTGCAAAAACCGACTACGTAAGCACTATTTCTAAACAATAATCCAGGAGGAAAATTGTGATTTGTCAATTGCGGACCTCAACCCCAAGATAGGGACCTAATCTCGACCAATTATCTGGGGATTTGTAACTTGTCGATTGCATACCGGACTATACCTTACTGACGAGTCCTAACAAGGACGAAACCAATTAGTCTGCGATTGCGGTACGCGATTCTTCTTCTTCTTGTCAATCCTTATGCCTTTCAGCGTCGGATTATTTCTGGATCCTACGACGAATTAATCCATTCTTTCCATCGTGTCCGGTCTGTACTCATTTTCCTCATTTCTTCTATGGTCTTCCCTCGCTTCCGTCCTAATTCGTTTACTCTCTTCCTTGGTCTTCCCTTTTTCTTCGCCCTGTTGTTTTTGGCTTCTATTATTTTCTTTGTTAAACTCTTTTGTTCCATTCTAATTATGTGGCCGTACCAATTTAGTTAACATTTTTCTTTTTAGTATATCTTCTTGATTTATCATATTCCTTATCTGTTCGTTTTCTATTCTGTCCATTTTTGTTTTCCCCACGATCTTTCTCAAAAATTTCATTTCCATAGCTGTTATTTTGCTTTCGTGTTTTTGCTGTATTGTCCAGGACTCACTTGCGTACATTATTGTGGGGGCTACTACTGCATTGTATACTATCTGTTTGATCTTGGGTTCTATTTCTTTTTTTCCAAAGATGGTTTGATTCAGAGCGTGGTATATGTTTGTGGCTTTCCATCCTCTTTTTGCTATGTCTAGATCAATTTTTCCATCCTTCGATGTAATAGTACCTAAATATTCGTATACGTCGACAATTTCTTCTTGTTTATCGGTTATCTTAATTATTGGATTACTGGTTGGCTCTTTATTATTTATCACCATTAGTTTGCCTTTTTCTACGTTCATTTCCATTTTCATCTTTTCTATTTCTTCTATCCATATTCTTGTTAGCTTTTCCATTTTCACATAACTGTCAGCTATTAGTGCCAGATCATCGGCGTACAGCAATGCATCCACAGCTACAGGTTCCAGTCTGTTGTATCCTATCAGTGTCTTCACAGTTTCGGTGCGTATCCTCGTACTTTGCAGGATTCTGTCCATTACTATAATAAATATTAATGGATTTAAGCTGTCTCCTTGTTCTATTCCCACTTGCACTTGAAAATCTGCTGATCTTTTTCCATTCATTTGTACTATCCCTCCAACCTGACAGTATAGATTATTGATTATTTGGCGCATCTTTTTTGGAACCTCTAGTTTCTCTAGACAGCGCGATTGGTAAAGCATAATTCCCCTCCTGGATTATTGGCATATGCAAATTGTGCTTACTTAATAAGGTTTTGCACAGTTACTGGGTAGCTGGGTCTTAACGCACCGTATTTAATTATGATTTTGATGATGAATGATTTTTTTATTACAATTTTGACTCTCGAAAATAGTTTATTCCTCTTATACTATAGCAGTTATAACTTCATTGTCTTGAAGAATCCTACACAAACTTTTCGGGCGAGTTGTGAGGGGGGGTCCAGGTATAACCTTTGACAACAAAATTGTGGTCTTCGATGGAGAAATCTACGCAATTCACGTGTTGTACATAAATTTCGGGCAGAAAACACACTGAGCACGGCGCACACATCACCGCTCAATAATTCATTTATCTATAGGATGACGTGGATGATATTTAATGTGTTAGTGAATTTATCCACTGAAGGTGACACCGTAGTTGCCGAAATACGTATCTGGATTCTTTCCCAAGAAGAATTGGTAAGGGGTAACTTCTAATTTTATTTTCTTAGTACGTCGTACGTCGTCTTAGTCAATCGGATTTTTTTAGATTCGGCAAAATAGGAAATACGCTTGCGGAAAGCATTATTATTATAAATAATTTTCTCCCCACTATATGGATCTTAAAATATTAATTATCATAACAAATGCGTAATTGAATTGAAATTAATTCGATATGACAGATACTACCCTCATCGGCACCGAAACAACTGTTCCGAATTAGTAATACTTCTGTGATGTGAAATTACCGATACAATTTAACGCTAGTTATAACAAATTCTACAATTTAGTTAAGTACCGCAACCATTTTCCGCTTGTTTTACATATTTTTAGCTTCCCACTTCCGAATAAATTGGTGCAGTTATTAGAATTATTAAGAATAACACGACCACTTAGTAAATGGTAGAAATTTCCGATACCGTTCGTTTTATTTATCGCTAATAAAATTCTAACCTACACGCTTGTCAGGGACCATAAATCATATTTTATATTAATAAATCGGTCCTGAATAATAATATTAGCGTGTTGAGCTATTCAACCGACAAACGCTTCATTCTTCTTGTCGTAATATACATATTCTAATTATGATACCATGCTAAGCGTATAGGGGTAAAAGGAAAAAAGGTTGCCAATGTAAAATGTGTGTCTTTGGGGTGCTCATGATATCCACAACAAAAAAATTGTTCTTACTATTATTATTGCGGTAAAAATTATTGGTACCGTCATTACTACACAGTCATTGATGTAAGCTAAATCAAGTTAATATAACTATATACGAAGGCTGTTCCCTTTCCTCTGAGCACAGTAAAAGAATCCAATACACTGACAAAACGCTTTTTTTCAAAGTACTCCCTTTTAGAGTCAATGCATTTTTGCCAACCAGTCTCCAGAGAGCACTCTTTCTAGTCTTCCTTCACTCGAATTTATTTATGGCTTATGCTACGCTTCAAACATACACCCCAGGCTCATTAGTTCGATTGCATGTTTCCTTATGCAAAGAATCATTCTAAACTTATGTATTTTAAAAATATTAAGGTAGGTGTATTTGTCAACTATCAACTAGATTACAATGTCAAGCAAAATTTATTGTAAAATATCATGCCCTGCTAGAGAGGCTCGAAGGAAAGAGAACATCCCTCGTATTCATTAATTTTCTAGGACTAAACGATAAATGCATTATAAAAAGAAATTTCATTCCCTTTCGATGAAAAAATTCCTAGCACTTTGGAAACATCCCTCGTATGTTGCCTTCAACTTTTTGGGAAATCATATTTTAACCCAGTTGTGAAAGTTCCGTCTAATCCATCACTTCGAAGTGGACATTTTAACCAATAATCGCTCTCTGGGTAAGGGAACACATATTTTTCTATTTTATTTTTATTTACTTTTAAGACCGCAAGTTGATTTAAACGGAAGTCCAAATGTGCTTAAATTTTAGTTAAGTAAAGTTAACAATGGATTTGTTTATTTTTAACTTGAAAATTGTATGTCCTTTTACGGTAAATACATTTTTGCCAACCAGTCTCCAGAGAACACTCTTTCTAATCTTCCTTCACTGCAATTTATTTATGACTTATGCTACGCTTCAAACATACACCCCAGGCTCATTAGTTCGATTGCATGTTTCCTTATGCAAAGAATCATTCTAAACTTATGTATTTTAAAAATATTAAGGTAGGTGTATTTGTCAACTATCAACTAGATTACAATGTCAAGAAAAATTTATTGTAAAATATCATGCCCTGCTAGAGAGGCTCGAAGGAAAGAGAACATCCCTCGTATTCATTAATTTTCTAGGACTAAACGATAAATGCATTATAAAAAAGGAATTTCATTCCCTTTCGATGAAAAAATTCCTAGCACTTTGGAAACATCCCTCGTATGTTGCCTTCAACTTTTGGGAAATCATATTTTAACCCAGTTGTGAAAGTTCCGTCTAATCCATCACTTCGAAGTGGACATTTTAACCAATAATCGCTCTCTGGGTAAGGGAACACATATTTTTCTATTTTATTTTTATTTACTTTTAAGACCGCAACTTGATTTAAACGGAAGTCCAAATGTGCTTAAATTTTAGTTAAGTAAAGTTAACAATGGATTTGTTTATTTTTAACTTGAAAATTGTATGTCCTTTTACGGTCAATACATTTTTGCCAACCAGTCTCCAGAGAACACTCTTTCTAATCTTCCTTCACTGCAATTTATTTATGACTTATGCTACGCTTCAAACATACACCCCAGGCTCATTAGTTCGATTGCATATTTCCTTATGCAAAGAATCATTCTAAACTTATGTATTTTAAAAATATTAAGGTAGGTGTATTTGTCAACTATCAACTAGATTACAATATCAAGCAAAATTTATTGAAAAATATCATGCCCTGCTAGAGAGGCTCGAAGGAAGGAGAACATCCCTGGTATTCATTAATTTTCTAGGATTAAACGATAAATGCATTATAAAAAAGAAATTTCATTCCCTTTCGATGACGCCTACATATAGGATGTATGTATTTCATATTTTTCTAGCTTAACTCCTATAGAAAACAACCCCTATCATTTTATAATGTTGTATAACATGAAGAATAAGGGAATAGCCGTCCGAACAGTGTCTAGGGGCTGGGATGAAATATAAGGGCAATAATTAACTGTCTAAAATCAAAAGAAGACAATTGATTTTGAACGCTTGTTTTAATAGGAAAATGTTCGAATTAACCCGAATAAATCCCTTTGTATACAGAATGTTTCGAAAGTGTAGATTAGGTTGATAGAAATGCGTTTACCATAATCATTTTTGTTTGGATATTTACCACCAAAAATTATGACCTTTCCATTATAAGGTTAATTAAACGAAAATTACTTTCCAGATATATAATTATAACGTATGTGTTTCTTATTTTCCATAATTTTGTACTTATTGTTTACTGCACGTACACCCTATTTTCGGTGAAGTTAAGCCTTATTTTGTAATAATGTCGAGATTATAACCGTGCTTAGCCGTATTACATGTAGTTTATGGTTTTCTAATAAATAAAAAACTAATTTCAAATTATCATCCTTCGACATTGAAAATTATATTGACAGACAGAAAAAAAGAAAGACTTAAATTGTCCAGTATAATTTATTCCGTAAGACAATTCCTTTCTCGGCCTTTTTGCTTGTCTCATTTTTGTGAGTAAAAGTAATTCATGGGTATATTATAGGGTATACATCAACGTTTTTTAATAAAACAGCATGCCGACACAGTAACACGTAGTATCAAGAAGGGCGCGCTCACGTTCCATACTTCATTTCCACTGGCTCACAGAGAGATCAGATAGTAGATTTTCAAAATTGATAACATGATTAAACAGAGATACCGATACGAATTGAAAATTGGAAATTCTTCACATGTATACACCGGCCTCGTACTGTTCAATAATATACGAACAAAAAGGTAAAATGCCATTAAAAAAGAACAACTTCGCAAAAACACTCTAAAGAATCGGGGCTGCCTTTTGTCTTAACAAAAATCTTTTAAATTACCAATCCTTAATAAATATCAATCTTTGATGTAATATTTTAATTTTTAAGAAGTTATAATTATTATCATATTTATTATTGTCGTTATCATTATCATTACCCACTTTGATTATCATTACCGACAACATCATTATTATAAAACGTTTTTCTTAGATCTTTGAGTAACTGATTTTAAACATAATTGAAGGAGAAAGGTTTTCTAATTTGTTCGACGATTAAGTTGTTTTTCAATTCATATTTTTCTGGTTCTTTGAACTGGGCAGCCACAATCACTCAGTAATGACTGTAAGGTCTGAGGTGCAGTATTACTAACACTAGATGACCGTTAGAAACAATTTGAAGATAGTAACTTCATTACCAGCGAAACACGTGTCCCGGAATTTATAAACAATTATGCGGTGAAAGGTTACCATGTGATCTAATGACAAGAATATTTCTTGGATAACCTACTACATCATTAGCGATACTTGCCTCTGAAGTACTACTTATTGTTAGTTTCCAAATTAGTGCATGAATCTTTAATTATTATTTTCTGCACTTTCTTCCACTTATTCAGCAGAACTCTGTTAGTCGAAGAGTAATTGTAATGAAAATGTCCAATATCACCATAATTTAGATACGAGGGATGTCCTTTTTTCCCACTGAGCCTCTCTACCAGGCCTGATATTTGTCGACCTTTAAAGCCAGTTGTTTGCGCTTTTAATAACTGTAACAAGTGACAAATATACTCAAATATATTTAATATAATTCTTTGCATAAGAAATCATGGAATTGAACAAATAGCATTATCGAGCTGTGGGTTTTGATAGGAAATGTGGGTTAAGTCATAAACAATGTTTTAAGGAAATCGATTGAGTACTTGGTGACAACTTATGTTCCTTATCTACCATAGACCGGTTGTGCAATAAATTTCCACGTGATCGATTTCTTTAAATGACAATTTTCGAGCTCCTAGGCCAGAATCGGCCGTTATGGAAAAACATATTTGCCTGATTCAAAATATAATTCAAGAAAAACAGACAGGTTATTGTAAGGAATATTCAATCAACGCTAAAGGTGGGTGTGAAAATATTAACATCATTTAACACAAGAAGTTGAAAGTCCTTTTGGATTTTGCACAATTTGACCCCCATTTCAGGAAGAAGACCGTGTGAAGTGATGTAGATCTACATTAGATCGTTTTGGTAGTTGATCGTCTCATCTAGTGCCCAACATCATTGCACTGCAGATATGGGCAGTTTGGATCTGGAAGCAAGAAGTCGGCTCCAACAAAGGTCATTGGGGAGAAAAGTCGCCACATTTTTTGGAATTACTGAACATGTTTCCATGGTAGCAGTGGAGGATGGCCGTACTGTTAATATTTAATGATTCACTGCAGCTTGTTTGCCTAAACTAAAGCCTTCCAAATTTTGTCATGAAAGTGGCTGGCACTGCTGCTCAAACGATAGAGTACTTGAACGCCCAAAACATTGAAACTCCATATACGAGTAGTACAAACCTGATTTCCTTTTGTTTTCAAGCTCAAAGTATAAGGGATTTATGTTTTACATCGGCCAAACAAGCCGTGGGTCCATGTAAATACGAAGTTAACAACCTAACGCGGGAAGTTTGGGACGAACGTTTTGAAGGTTGGTTTTCACCGATACAAAGAAGCAGTGCCTGTAAAAGGAAATACTTTCAAGGTTTACGAATAAATGTATTCTGTCAATATACTGCGGTATCACTTTTACTGGTCTCAGCGGAATAAGAACAGACCTCGTATGCATGTAGTTATAACAATTTTATTTGGCACAAAGAGAATTGCTTAGATTACTCAGACTACTGTGAATATGTTACTATAAGGCACTGGTTCCCAAATGGTGGTCCGTGGATCCTTAGGGATCAATTGCCAAAATGTAAGAAAACCAAAATTTTTAGAACGAATGTATAAAGAACTACATATAAACGTTTCGAATGTACCATGCCAATTTTCAGGTTTTTTAGGTTTGACCTGTAAATGTGAGAATTTCTTATGCATCAAAGTAAATGGAGGTGTGGTGGTCCGCCGATAACAAAGAGCCCCCTTAGAGGTTCTTAACCGGTAGATAACCATTGCTATAGAGGAGTTTGGAGTACTGAGGATTTTAAAACGAGGCATCAGCAATGTGATCCTTTTGAAATACCCCAGAGGTGGGATTGAATCCAATTTCTAAATTAATCATTGGAAAATATTTGAAACATCTCAGTATTTGAGTACCACATAAGCCCAAAAATCAGATCTGTTCCAAATTATTCGTTCAGATGAGTTTTATTGTCTTGGTGGATAAATTAATCCTAGAATCCTAGAAAACTGTTAGGGTGATTGCGCCATAATACTTGACTACAGTTTATACAGGATGTGGTATCCCATCATCATAATATGAAACTACAAACTACCTATCCAAAACTGCTACATTTTGGATAATCCATCTAAATTATAGTAATTATTGACAGATACTCTAACTTGTTGGCACTGTAGTATTAGCACCTTCACAGTTCACCATCTTGGGATTCAATCATCCATCTAGATCCTACACGACAATTAAGATATCGACGTGGATCGTTTGGAACCAATCCAATTCTTTCATTAATTGTAAATTGGTAGCATGAGGTTACCAATTTCTTCGCCTTTTCGAAAACTCCAATGGCGGAGCCTTCACTAGCGATGATATACAATCGTTCTTGAAACTGTTTTTTACCCAAAAAGTATGGAACCATTGTGAATGCGGTACCTCAGAATGATACTGGAACATAACAAACAAAAGTTAAGGTACCTATCAGAAATTGCTATGAACTGGATGGAGTTTGTCACCTCATCGCCACACTCCTTGGAGGATGTGGTACCATACCCTCATCAAGTCTGTATTATCATGGTAAAAACTAGCATTGGCGTAGTTAACCTTTTTGTAGTTAAGTTATCTAACACATCCACATGAATGGTTTGAAAGCAATCCAATTTCTTTGCTAATTATGAATTGGTAAGCCTGGAATGACGAAACCTTCACTACTTGGGAGAAACTTATTATTAAGTTGGAATTTTATTTCTCATAGAAGAATTTTATTTCATTTCTTTTATTATTGGGACTATACACCTCCGATGGGGTTGAGCCTCCTAGTCGGATCTTTAGATTGCTTCCATAGTTTTCTGCTGTCTTTCGTTTTTGTTTCCAATTGATGTCTCCGATCCTTCTTACATCCTGTTCCACTTACAGTCATGTACTGTTCGGTCTTCCTCTCCTTCTTCTGCATCCCGGCTTCCACTATGTCACATCATAGTCACCTTGCTCTTGATTGCTTAATTTTTCTCACTACATCCATTTTTATTTCTTGTGCCAATTCCTCGTTCGTCCTTCTTCTGTATTCATTTTCATTTAGTCTAATTGGTCTCAAGATAGTTCTCATTACTTTTCTCTCCACTACCCTTTGGTCCTCCCCATGTTTCTATGTCATGGACAGCGTTTCTGTGGCACACAGCAGTGTTGTTCTAATTATTGTTTTGTACATCTTCAGTTTCCTGTTTTTGCTTAATGTCTTACTTTTTAATAGTTTTTGATTTGTGTAAAAAAATCTGTTTGTTGTGATTATCTTCTCTTTGGATATTTGAATCTTTGCACTTCCTCAAAAGCATATTCTCCTATCTGGACTTTCTTCTTTCCGTGTCCTTTATCTAGTCTCATTATTTTGTTTTTTTTTTTTTTTTCATTGATTTTCCATCCCATTTTTGCTCCCTCTGTGACTATTTCTTCCAGCACTTCCTTCCTTCTACTTCTGTTTCTTGTTATTAATGCAATGTCGTCAGCGTATGCCACTATCTGTTCTCCTCCTGTCCTCAATGTCCTTTCCTTTATCTTTCGGAGTACATATTGTAGAGTCAGGTTGAATAGTGTTGCTGATAGTGCGTCTCCTTGCCTTACTCCTTTATTGCGTTAAAACACCTGCTGTTGTTCTTTCCATTATCATCATAATTACTATCTTCAAATTTGCGCCCTATGCACCGCTCCTTTTAGTTAATTTCTAGTAATGCTATCGCAAGCTTGCTAGAAATCTATGATAAGCAATTATATTTCTATTTTGTACTGCTGAGGCTTTCCGATTAGTTGTTTTACTGTGTGTATTGCATCTATCGTTGATTTGCCTTGTTTAAGTCCATTCTGATATTGCTCCACCGTGTCCTTTGTTACTTCTGCTAATCTCTTCTACAGCAGCGTGGACAGCAGATTGTATGCTGTTTTTAGCAGGGTGATCCCTCTATAGTTGTTACATAACTTCGGTTCCCCTTTGTTATGAATGTGGCATTCTTTCCTGCTCCCATATTTTTTAATCAGTTGGTATAGTTTTTCTTTCATTTCTTGTCCTCCATATTTTAAAATTGCAGTTTTTTAATCCGTCTTTTCCTGGAAGCTTCCCATTTTTGCTTTTGTTCTTGTTGGGTCATCCAGTTCCTCCGCTATGGCGTCCATGTTTTGCTCTTGGTCATTGTCTACTGGAGTCTGTACTTCGTGGTCCGTTAAGAGGTGCTTGAAGGTGCCCCTTAAATATTGGCTTATATTCGTGTTCAAGTTGTATTACTATTTCTTCATTGTTTTTTATTCACTTTACTTTTCCCTTGTACACTTTGTTTCATTTCTACGGATTCTAATACTGAAAAGCGGCGTACGCACACGATGTTATTGATATTTTGGATTTGGGTATCGTGGAACTTAATAAACACAATTTAATTTAAATTTGGGTGTTCGAGAGGTTTAAATAAATTTGCCAGACGCAAGCGAATTATTTCGAATACATTTCTCGGACTAGATAATAATTCAAAGGATTCATAGGAGAGGGTTGTAGTATCGTAGTGGTAGAGTCGTCGCGTTGGCATCCCCCGGTAGCGGCAAAACGGCGTCGGTGTCGCGTCGACTTCCCCGACGCAGTACGTCGTCCAGAGGCGGAGCACCGAGTTCGCTATCACCTCTGCAAAGAGCGGCTCCGCCTTCTGTATTATTTCAAGGCAGTGTGTTAACCGCTGGATTGTTTTAGAGCAGGTAGGCGAGTGGTTCGGCGATACGGGGCGCGAGGGGAGGTTATAGGTACAAAGATGCCGCTGACGGCTGACTAAATGCCTATCTTTAAGGTGTCAGGCCAACACAAATGAGTTTCCCTTAATTATAGGGCCAGCTTGTTTTAGTGTTAGGCCGCTAAAGCCGCTCGCCGTGCTCAGACCTACGAATCGAGCCGGTCCTCTTCGAAAGGGGCCCGCTCCGTAGCCTGGACGTACGTCCGAGATAATCTGCTTCGACACTTCAAAAGCCTTGCCTCTAAGCAAACATATCATATGGTAAATTGCCTGCCTACTTTTCCGTCCGAGCTTCGGCTCTTGGGTTGTGATGACTTTAAGATACACAAAGGTATTATAAAACAAAATCATTTATAAATTACATGTTAAAGCATCAAAACGTTGTCCGCCTAGGACGATAAATTATCTTTTTCTCCTTTCGAAGACGGGAACGTTCTGAATGTAAACTATACACAGAGGCTTTTATTATTTCTTTCCAACAACAAAAAATGCCAGCTAATTTGAACATGATTACATACTGTTTATTTTATTTATAATTTAATATTGTATTTATAGTCTGCCCGGCAAATACCGAATGCGCTAACCCACAAAACACACGTAATAAAATTATATAAATTATTACTGCCCCCTCCCAACACCCTCTTCCGAATTATCGAATTTACTACCTTATCTTTCGTATTTGTCTCTTTAATTATTAATTGCTCATTTTCTTCAATACAATTTACGACCATTGCTTACAACCGAATTTTAAATCATTGTTTAAGTACCAACATAAAGCTTAAGTCAAAATTATTTCAACTAAATGATTTTTTGTTTAAATAAATTTAATGTGTTAATGTTATCTTTAATTGGATTTCTTTCTAGAAAGGAACTTAAATATAAATTTAGACCATCGTTAATGTATGAAGTAATTTTTTGAAGTTTTAGAGTTATTGGATCAAAAACTAATATACCTACAGAGATTTCAATCTTAAAAAACTTCAAATCAATTAGATTTTCATTTTCCTAACTACATTCACATCCTCGTGTTATTTCCTTCCCTTTACACCAAATGATTTGTAAAAAGAGAGCACTAGAATCACCCCAAAATTAAAAAGGTAGGTTTGCTATTATTTTGGTTTCTTGCTTCCTCCCCTTATATTGAATGAATTATTACACCAATATAATTCATTACTTCTTTCTCGCGGCTAATCTTTAGAGCCATCCTCATCAATAATGGAATTTAAAGAATTAAAGAAAAACAGAAGCCAGAAAAGTCTTTCCAAAATGAATCCAAATTAATAAAAGATGAAAGTAGGAACACGCCTGTGGCTTAGAATGAACTGAAATAAATTGGCTATTGAAGTATGGGTTTGGATTCTTCTCAATTCAACGTGGTTAGGTCGAAATTCATTAGATTTTCATTTTTCCTACAACTACATTCACATCCTCTTGTTATTTCCTTCCTTTTACACCAAATGATTTGTAAAAAGAGAGCCCTAGGATCACCCCAAAATTAAACAGGTAGGTTTATTATTGCTTTTGTTTCTTGCTTCCTCCTCTTGTATTGAATGAATTAGTACAACAATATATTTCATTGCTTCTTTACCGTGGCTAATCTTTACAGCCATCCTCATCAATAATGGAATTTAAAGAATTAAAGAAAAACAGAAGCCAGAAAACTCTTCCCGAAATGAATCCAAATGAATGAAAAATAGTAGTGGGAAAGCGTGTGGTTTAAAATAAACGGAAATAAATTGGATTTTCATTTTTCTACAACTACAATCACATCCTCATGTCATTTCCTTCCCTTTACACCAAATGATTTAATGAAGGTGATTCCAAGGACTGTGGTGTAATTTACTGACTAACTCACTAAATGATTTGTAAAAAGAGAGCCCTAAAATTAAACAGGTAGGTTTACTGTTGTTTTTGTTTCTGGCTTCCTCCTCTTGTATTGAATGAATTATTAAAACAATATATCTTATTACTTCTTTCTCGTGGCTACTCTTTATAGCCATCCTGATCGATAATGGAATTTAAGGAGTTCAAGAAAAACAGAAGCCAGAAAAGTCGTCCCGAAATGAATCCGAATGAATGAAAGATGAAAGTAGGAGCACGCGTGTGGTTTAGAATAAACTGAAATAAATCAGCTTGGTTGGCTGGTCATAGCTGTTGAAGTACGTATTTGTATTCTCCTCAATTCAATGTGTTAAGGACGGAAGAGGAAGAAGGAAGAAGGAGTATCAAGAGAGCTAGGAAAAGTCACAAGAAACATGGAACTATTCTGATAACAACTTCACCGTGCACTTTTTCTGAACAATCGAGGGATTGTTATTGTGATTAACCCTTAACTGCATTCGTGGTGTAAATTTTTACCCCACATCTCATATCTTTGCCCATAAGTTTATAACTGTTTCACCGTTCTTGTACTGGGTCTGCCTTGAATATATTCCATTTTTGTTAATAAAAAATAAAATTAATTATTTTGAATAAAGTATATTGTAGGGAGAAATATGTTTCTTGTTTACTTAAAGAAAAAAATCACTGTTTTAACTATTTTGTTAATTTTCAAAATATCAAAAATATAATGAGGTAGAAATGTATACCACGAAAGCACCAATGTTGCCCAAACATAACGCAAGTAGTTAAGAATATAAGAATAAGGACACTGTATGAAAGAAATAAAATAACCCTTACTATATCTTTCGGAAATAATTCCAGATACGTATTTCGACAAGTAAGTTGTCATCCTCAGTGGAAAACTGGGGGAATTAATTATCACCAGTGATATCCGGCTAACGCCCAAGACGGAATTGTTTCCGAAAGGTGTAGTAAGGGTTATTTTATTTCTTTTACATAATGTAATTGAGGGTTAAAATGGATGTATACATCGAACAAGGGGGAGCAGAAATATTTTCTTTTTTCTTCGAAACCGAGCCATTGATTTCCAGTCCCGTAACTTAGTTATTACTATTTATTAGCTCTTAAATAAAACTTTTCAAGTTAATCACATAATTAAATCGGCAATGATATTCAGAGTGGTGATAAAGTTAATTTCGAAATTCTCAAGATTAATAGCGCGATGAATTTAATATGTTTAAACATCAATATCAATCAATTTTACGATCTGCATTTTTTAATGACGTCGAAACAGTTGTAATTATAATTTGACTTAATTTGACTTACAGTACTGTAGAAGTGATTATTGCAATGTTGTTTTAATAACAATTATAGGATCGCGTCGAATCAAGTACCGTCGGATTCAATTATTTAGTGCGACTTATATAAGTAGTATTACAAATACATTTATTAAAATGAAATAATAATATTGTGCGCGAAATACGCATTTTCGAAATACCTCCACAAACGGCAGCTATATACATTGCGCAAGGTTTTCATTGTGTACGTTATTTTCACAAAGCGTACAACTACAAACAGTGTTGATCTGCTATTATGAACCAAAGTAGCAAGTTAAGGCCCATGATTAGGACGCTTTAAGTTGCCAGTTAATTGCTGTTTACTGAGCCTATTCGCGCGTTTTGATCTGTTGAGATCAAGTTAGCCGCGTACCCAGTTCTGTGATTATTTACCAAGCCGACAAACTTGCTGGACCTAGCTACCAATTGTGGGCCTCGGGATATATATCAAACACAACTCGAACATCTAATTATATTCCATCTCTAGACCACGTTCGGTTTTTAGAAATTCATCTCAATTTCGCTGCCAAAAAAGTTGAAATTAAAGTGGGCTTATGATAATGTTCCAATATTTAAACTAATTTAATGCATATCTAGTACGTAGACGTATAAATTATAATTGGTACATTTAAAAGTTACCTATGCTATAAAGAACGTCAACTATGAAATATCCAAGAACATTATAGACTGTAGACATTTCTAAAAGTGATTGTTTAACCGGACAGATAATAATAATAAAAAGTGACATATTTATACTTTAAATTGGTAATTTGCTGACATTAAGATTGTTCTAAACATGTAATATGGAAATTCAACAAAGTAGACAGGCGAAACTAACCGCGTATGTAATTTTTGTTTTTTTTTCATCGACGAAATATTAACGGTTGTTTTAGTTTCCTACACCTGATTTGATATGTTTATTTCGCCAATAAATAGGTACTTTCTAACCGTTATTGTTATATCTTTCCATAAATCGCGAGTATATCAATTAATACAATCATATATTTACTGTTAAATTTACAATGTGTAACACTTTCATATGCAATAATTTTCTGCTGTCTTAGGTTTCCACTTAAGAATCTGCGTTATTAACAATATAATCGTTTATATTTCCATAGAAGATAAATTATATTCGAGTCGTATTGCCATTATCGGAGGAAATAGGTTATTTGCATTCGCTATTCTGCTAGTCCTATAATGAAACGCTGCTGAAACCAGTCCGATTTAATTTACGCGCGCGAAAAATCAAACCTGTCAAGATTGACATTTAATATTTTGATTTATTTTCCATTAATTAATCAATATCCCGTAGTATAATTCACAACAAATACCATAAGCGCCCATATACACGTAGATTATAGCAATAATTATGTTTGCAATATGCGTATTTTTATGTAATTTTATTACAATAAACTTATATCAACAATTTATAATTAATATCCTCGGTATATGATTACCGTAAACAACTTTCGAGTACATATTTATTTACGTTTGATAATGCAAATATCTATTTGCAATTCAAATATTATTGCTTTTACTAATCCCGCGAGATAATATTTCTGAAACCGAAACAGCGTCAATAACTCAAATTTTATAAAATATATTCCCGTATTTCGACTAAAAATACTATCCATATTTGAATAGATTACTGGAACCGGGAAAAAGTACATTTTCTCCCTGTGATTTAATGTTATACGTTCCGCAAGCATCTTGAGAACGGAAGTGGTTGGCAACAGTGTTGCTCAAGAACCCCCAATATAATGTCGGATGACACGAGTTTATTGAAATAAAGCTCCTTTAAATGTAGAAAACTTTAGCATTTTGTTTAACGGGGTATAAAAATAAATTGCTTGAATTATTATTGGCGACTATAAATATTTTACATACGCTCTTCAAAGTTTGAGATTTTATGTCGTAAGATTTCGGGAGTTTGGGAGCTTCAGTTTTGGTAACTACCACATTAATTCTTGTCAGGCGAATCAATTTTTTATATCAAGAAGAAACAATTTAATACGCTACATAGTTACTTACAACCACATGCTTACAGCAACAATAACGTAACTTTACCATCGCTTCAATTCAAATTGGGATATAAATTGTAAACTTTGCCAACATTTCTGCAATTTTAACAGAATTTAAAAGCATTCTAGTAGAAAACTTTCAGAATCGATAGGGTACTTCAAAAGTTATCATTTTTCCACCATCTTGTAGCTCTATATCAGTGGTATGATTTACGAATACAATTTCTGTAATCCAACGTAAATTTAAATCTGTTAAGCTTAGTACTTGAACTCAATCATTTATTCACGAAATTATTTAGTATTTTCCTTCAATGAATATGGTTTAAACTATTGTATATAACTTTTCTCACACCATATTACTTTAAATTATTTTTCTTAAATGCTTTTGTGCTTTTAATTTATGTGCGCATTTGCTTGATAGTCTTCTTAGATTCTCTGGTTTAACCCCTTATTTAAAAATCAGATAACGAGCATAATATAAGTAAATTATAAGCAGAGACCGGATTATATCTTTCTTTGCATATCGATTACTATCAACGGTACAATTGAACGCTTTAAGATCTATACGAATTAGGGTAAATAGAAGCGTTTAGCACTAATTTAATTCCACATATTTCGAATATTTTGGCTTTTTTCCACATATTTCCGATTATTTTAACATATTTGAAATCATTAGACATATTTTTCCGTTTGAAAATCGCGTTATTGTTGTAGAAAATGTAGTAGACGATTACGTTTCGGTATTCATCATTTAAAAATTTTCATCATTTACAAACACCGCCGAAAATGAAAACCGATTTACTAGTCTCCTGGATCAAGACCGTTCCAGAATTACTTTTGAACGAAGAAAAAGTATTCTGTGAAGCGTGCGGTAAAATATTAAGTTGATAATTTTACGAAATAATTTTATTTTATCCATTTAATTCAAAGTACATGTTTATTTTGCAAATTATAGTCTGCCATATAATTGGTTCAAAAACCTGCTTGGGATTGCTGAATAAAATTATTTTCATTAATAAAAACAAAAATTAATTTCAAAATCGTTTTCTTATCTTATATGTATATAAAAGGGTGTACATTTTCTACTATAATTTTCTTTTATAGATTCCATGTGAGAAAAATCCCAAATTACTCAACATCTCTCGACTGACCTTCATAATCGAAAGTTTAAAAAATGAGATAATCAAAATTACTGCAAATGTCAATCACTAGCAGGTTCGTCTTCATCTCCAAAAATCAGATTGAACAAGTATTTAATTCGGAATTAACCAAAGCTTTGCTTTCTGCTAATATCCCACTTTATAAGTTACAAAACCTAAATTTCAAAATGTTTTTGCCAAAGCATTACGAACTGTACGAACTGTAGGAAAGTACTTCAAGGAATAATTATGTTACAAATGTATATAAGGACGTAATCTATGAAATCAAGCAAAATGTAAATAACTGTTTTACATATTTTATAGTAGATGAAACCACAGATACTTGTGGGCGCTATATAGCAAATTTATTAATAGGTTGTTTAAATAGCAACACTCCTGGTAAACCCTATTTGATTTCGTGCAAAAAAATTGAAAAAACTAACCATGTAACAATGGCTACGTTTATTAATAAAACATTCAAGAATTGTTCCTTCCCGACATTGTTCCAGCTAATAAAGTTGTCCTCATGCTTTCCAATGGTGCGTTATACGTGATACGTGGTCAAAGCTGGTCAACAACTTAAAGTTTTGTATTCCAATTTAAACCAATTGCAAAACTGCTGATAATTGCGAGTCTTACAAATGCGGTAGTGGTCCACCATAAGGAATAACATTCATAGAGTCAGTTATTGCCAATTTTGAAGCGTTCTCAAAATAGCGAATTATATAATTTTCTTCAAATTTTAACGAAAAAGAAAATCTTCTTAACTATTTAATATTCGGACCGAAAGGATAACTGTAGAAGGACTCTTGGCAGCAAATAACCATACATTCAATACTATTCCCAACAAATTTTATCAAAATAATTGAGGTTATTTCATTCTAACCTCAAACCCCGCAAATCGTTCTGTCAATTCGGATCGCGCGCATGCGTAATGCCGTTAGAAATTTTGATCGATAAAATAGGGAATTATTACCGTCATCCTTATGTCGGTAATGTAGAGCCTCATATTTTTCAATTTTCGCGCAAATAAAGCGTCATATTTGAAATATGAATTATATTTAAAACGACCAATATTTATGACCTCTTGTATACATCGCCAGGTGATGTCAGTTTAGAATCAAATTTAATGAAAAATTATGATTAAAAACGCGAAAGCACTTGGAAGATTGGTAAGCGACTTAATCTCGTATTATTTTACATTAGACGATTGTAAGGAGGAAACTTGAGTATTTTAGACCCTTAGCTACAGAAAACACTTCAAATTACCACCAAATACAGATAAAATATAAACGTATTAACGAGATTTTGGGGTTAGAATTGTACGCATGCGCATTAACAACAACGGAAGATTCGGTTATAAACATATTTCCTAAATAAAGTATTTATGTTGTAATAAATACCGCGTGAGTCACTGATGATTATTACCACATTAACTCCTCCAGAAGTGTGCTGATTTTGATATCGATACCTAACCTCAATAAATAATTTCAGGATTATTCAAGACTCATCGCCGACTGAGGTAAGTTCATTAATAATGCATTAATTCCTCCAAAATCCGTGTTAATCAAAATATACAAGAGTATTCATGTATGCGATAGACCAACAACGCTCGAGTTTGATATAAATATACAACTTTAATATGCGTTTCTCCCCTCGTGCGGGGCTTTAATATGTTTCTATTATTATTATTATTAACCGTACCACGCTTATTATCATTAATAATGCAATACTTCGAAATATATGTTATATTCAAGTCAGCCTCATCCCCATAGTAACTTGACGCGTGCGCAGTGACAATGGCCCTTCCTATTGGAATTTATACACAGGTTAAAGGACACGGTTCCCGAGTCGTACGGGACTCAAACTTATTACGATATGCATCACATTGCTTTTGTGATCATTAATAACGCATTAACTCCCCACAAATGTATTTTAAATGTAAGATATTGAGGTATTTTTGGAGAAGTCCGGCGCATGCGCAGGAACGCCAATGGGGGTTGAAGTTAAGTAAAAGTGAATTAAATACTTTTCTACTTACCTGGATTACTATCTATCGTTGCAGGGAATGCATTCAGCTTGGATTTATCAATAACCCTCACTTCTAAACGTTCTTGGTAATTGGGGAATGCAGACACACAACACATTACACAACGCGCACCTAATCACAGGCTCAAAAGCAATATGGTGGTTGGTGCGTTCATTCAAAGTAGCGAAATGCATAACAAATCGCAATTGATTTTTTATCTCGTTTTTAATTTATAGATGCTTTTGTTAACATCATTTTTAAAACAACGTTTTGATATCTGACATGTAGTAAATAAATATTTAGAAACCTTCGATTGAGGAGGATCAATTCGTTGAGGGTGCTACTGGTTGAACGCATATATGCGATTTCAACAATTTCGAGGGAGATTTAAATAATGCGGAAAATAAACAATAAGTCGCACAAATTACTTACTTACTTACTCCTTGAGCCATGTATCTTTCGGTGTCCTCGGATTCCTCCATATTTCTCTCTGCTATATCTTCCCACTTTACTCCTATCTGTTCTGTCCTCTTTCTTACTTTCCCGTTCCATATTTTTCTTGGTCTTCCTCTTCGTCGCTTTCCATTATCTCTTGCTTCGTACACTTTTCCCACTAATCTGCCTTATCCTATTCTTCATATATGTCCCATCCATCTTAGTTATCCCGGTTGTATCGTCTCTTCTCTGGCATTATATACGTAGTTGTTTTCTAAACTCTACATTTCTTATCTTATCACTTCTTGGTTTTCCATGTATTTTCCTGAAAAATCTCATCTCTGCTGCTGTTGGTTTGCTTCTTTGTTTTTCCGTTGTTGTCCAGCTTTCGCAGGCAAATGTGAGTATTGGCTCCACTACTTTTCTAACTTTGGCTTTTACGCCTTTCGGTATATCCTTCTTGATGAGAAATCTTTTCTTGATTCCATTGAAGAGTTTCCTGTTTTTGCAATTCTTTCATTAATTTCGTCCTTCATGGCTCCTTCCTCATTGATAATCGTTTCCAGGTAGGCGAATTTTTCAACTTGTTCTATATTCTCTCCTCCAATGCTGATTCAGTGTTCCTCGTTAGTTGTTCCTATTATTGTTGACTCTGCCTTCTTTATATTCACTTTCATGTTGGCTCTTTGCAGCTCTTCATTCAGGACATCTATAATGTGCTGTAATTCTGTTCCGTTTTTCCCCACAATAACTAAATCATGAGCCTAGCATAGTTTACTCATCCTTATACTTTCCATTATCCAATGTCTAACATTATTTTTTAGCTTATTTCTACATCACTTCAATATTTTACTTAGGACCACCTTAGAGAGTAATGGGCTTCGTATACATCGTTGTTTCAATTCTGTACTACTTATAAATCTGTCTGAGCTTTCTAAGCAAAACTTTTATTCTGAAACATTTTCTTTTCTTTTATAGATTTGTTGTTTCCAATACGTGATGCTGTCAAATCTTAATTAACATATAGTCAAAAACTGGAAAGATATGCGTGACTATGAACCCCAAAACAAGTTTCAGTTCTAGGAAAAGCCCCTCCTTTCGACTCCGTTAACACCGTAACTTCTTATGCCATGACTCTCCAGCATGCAACTTTACAAGCCGCTCTCTATCCGTTGTTATCTTTTCTCTATGTCCAGGATAGTTCCTTAGTTAGCTTAGTTCCGTTTACTGCCTTTTACTTCTACAGCAGCTCATATTTCAGTATTCCAGCTTCTTCTCGATCTGCTTCTTCTATTTTCAAGCTTCCCACGTTTCACTTTTTATCCTCTTCCATTTGCAAGATACACTAGAATATATTTTATTTGAACGTTTATTTTTGAAGTCAACACCAAACATGCGGCTATGGGAGTAGTTAAGGCTTCAAATCTGATCAATTTCAATCTGTTGAAGCTCCTAATGAGTTCTTAGGCTATTAAGAAGTGGTTGGATTCCCTCAAGACTTTTAGTTTATCATTTTTCTTTCACCAACGTCGATTATTTTGACATCAAAAACCAAAGGAGCAAGCATGGGAGTGGTTAGGACCTCGAATATGATCAATTTGAATCTGTTGAAGTTCTCAATAACTTGTGTCATTAAGAGATGGTTGGGTTCCCTTAACAATTCTAATTTAACATTTCTCTTTTCACGAAAATCTGTTCTTGCGTGTGGTGCATCTTTATCAGGAAAATTTCAAAGACAAAGTTTGGCAGATTAATTATGATGCTAGTCTAGTTTCAAGACATCTTCACTACTTACTACTACTTCATAAGCTTTTATAGCGTTTTTACAAGTTACACCAAAATATATTCTCTTCGATGGTTTATTTTGAAGTCAACACCAAACAAGCAGCCATGGGAGTGGTTAAGGCTTCAAATATGATCAATTTCAATCTGTTAAAGTTCTCAATAACTTCTTATGTCATTAAGAGGTGGTTGGATTCCCTCAACAATTCTAGTATATCATTTCTCTTTCACGAACATCCACTGGTCTTCTTGCGTGTGGTGCATCTTTATTAGCAAAATTTCTAAGACAAAGTTTGGCAGATTGGTTATGATGCTAGTCTAGTTTCAAGACATCTTCACTACATTTCCCACATGTTTTCATAAGCTTTTATACCGTTTTTACAAGATACACCAAAATATATTCTCTTCGATCGTTTATTTTGAAGTCAACACCCAACAAGCAAATATGGGAGTGGTTAAGGCTTCAAATATAATCAATTTGAATCCGTTGAAGTTCTCAATAACTACTTATGTCATTAAGAGGTGGTCGAATTCCCTCAAGGCTTCTAGTTTATCATTTTTTCTTTCACTAACGTCGATTGTTTTTCTTTGTGTGTGTGTGGTGCATCTTCATCAGTAAAAACTTAAGCTAAAACTTTGGGAAATCAACTCTAATGCTACCACAGTTCTAAGACAACTTCACTATATTCTTCATAAACCTATTATAGCAGTTTTACAGGACTTTCATTTTCAATTGTGGAAGTGTTTACGGGTTTAAACACAAATCATTTCGTTTTGTTAAAGTCCTCGGTAACTTCTTCTGTCATTAGGAAATGGTTGGATTCCACCAAAGCTTTTATTTTTTCATTTTGTTCTTCACCAGCATCGATTGGGGTCCCCTTGAGTGACATGCGGCTCCATCAACAAAAGCTCCAGCCCAAAATTCTGATAATACATAGTTTGTACAGTACTTATATTTGCTCCTCTGGGTTTCCTATTTTGGAATCGATATTACTTAAAAAATTCTTTTCGTTCTTTTTCTTAAGCATGCTAAAGGTGATAGCTACTACGTTAGGTAATAATGACAGTGTATGAGATGAAAAAGCTTTTTGGCAAAATAAATTTTAAACTTGTACAATTCATAAAATTGAACCGTCAAATATCCCAAGTCGTTGGAAAAAAGCTGAGACATAATTTTCTAAATGATTAATTAATTCATTAGGAAATTTTGCTGAGAGTGCAGTTTTGCCACCCCAACAAATGGGAAAGATATTTGATTTTATAGTGTAATTTACTCAGTTTCATTGTTAGGCCCACACAGAACGCCGGGGAACAGCATTAAATTGCCACAACAAATGAGCCAACACCGCAGTCATGTCAATCGGTAGTGCGTAACGCGCTTTCTTTAAAATATAATAGTTTCCATCCCCACGCGCTCGCCGTATCCCTTTGCGTCTGCCCTCATATTGCACTTCATCTTGCACGGCCCAGTGCGCAAATAGAGCATTCCCAATTTATAGGATAGGTACGCCGATATATTATCCCATGGGGGTAGCACGAATGTTACGCAAAACTAATATTTGTGGCTGACACTTCATTCAATTTAAATTTAATCGTATACCGCGACTAAAACACAAATCAAATTGACAATGAATAAATCGCCCCGACAACAGAAAAGGATAATTGCCAAAATATTTATGCTTTGCACAGATTTAAACTTTACGTTTTATAATAGCCACAAACGACTAATGCGAATGGCACGATATAAATTAAATAGCTAAGGTATAGACATGTTTATAATGTAAGCCATTTCAAATAATAAATTTCCTGTTGTAGATAAAGCACTTGGTGTAATATCCTCGCAACAGCATAAAATTTATTAATGATATTACCACTTTTCTGCTCGTTGTAAATAACGTGAGTCTATTTATTATGATGCATTATTGACATCTAACAATTTTATTTCAAAGCCAGGCAAGAATACCTTCATTGGTATTACGATAATCGCCAAAAACACTTTTCCAAAAAGAGGATCCAATTCAGTAATTCGATTAGATACAATTTGAACATACTGGGCACGTTACCAACGAAACACATGTCCTGGAAATACTAAAAAGTTATTTAATAGGGACAACCTTGCCCGTTCCACTTTGCGGATCAATACTACTTTAAGATATTACCAGAGGGCATATGATGGGGAGGATATGAGAATGGAAAGAAGGAGCATAGACCTGTTAAAGAGGTTCATCACTTTTTCTACGAAAAAGCCAATTCTTGAACTACAGAATGAAGATTTAAAACTACTCCCGCGTCTTCTCACTGTCTCAAGATCATGAGGCGGTCCACAGACGATCAGTACAAGTTTTATGAAACCTACAAGAGAAACTCCGGAGCATCTACGATGCGAATTTGTCGTTGAAAGACCAAATACTACTACTACTTGACATAGAAATTGTACCGCCTAAATGGCGTTAGAAGTCCTTGAATAAATTTGGCAGAAATCTTGGCAAACTGTTGAGAAGTAACACATGATTACTTCAAGGTACTACCAGAGGGCATATGACGGGGAGGATATGAGAATGGAAAGAAGGAGCATAGACCTGTTAAAGAGGTTCATCACTTTTTCTACGAAAAAAGCCAATTCTTAAACTACAGAATGAAGATTTAAAACTACTCCCGCGTCTTCTCATCGTCTCAAGATCATGAGGCGGTCCACAGACGATCAGTACAAGTTTTATGAAACCTACAAGAGAAACTCCGGAGCATCTACGATGCGAATTTGTCGTTCAAAGACCAAATACTACTACTACTTGACATAGAAATTGCACCGCCTAAATGGCATTGGAAGTCTTTGAATAAATTTGGCAGAAATCTTGGCAAACTGTTGAGAAGTAACACATGATTACTTCAAGGTACTACCAGAGGGCATATGACGGGGAGGATATGAGAATGGAAAGAAGGAGCGTACACCTGTTAAAGAGGTTCATCACCTTTTCTACGAGAAAAGCCATTTCTTGAACTACAGAGTGAAGATTTAAAACTACTTCCCCGCCTTCTCACTATCTCAAGATCATGAGGCGGTCCACAGACGATCAGAACAAGTTTTATAAGAACTACAAGAGAAACTCCGGAGCACCTACGATACGAATTTGTTGTTGAAAGATCAAATACTACTACTACTTGACATAGAAAGTGCATCACCTAAATGGCGTTGGAAGTCTTTGAATAAATTTGGCAGAAATCTAGACAAAGTTTCGAGAAGTAACAAATGACTACTTCAAAGTATTACCAGAGGGCATATGACGGGGAGGATATGAGAATGGAAAGAAGGTGCCGTCATGGGTTTCCAAAAAGAACTTCGATCCATCAATAAAGACGACCTGATGCCACTCTATATTCCACTCAAGTCTCCCTCTGCACCAGACTAAACGTTATTGCTGGTGTAAAGACGTAAGGGTAAGCACTAATTGTGATTAGTGCCTTTCCAGAGCTAATACCTTGATTCGGTAGGAAGGCTTATGCGTTCTGGATGATTTCTGGGAGTGGACAGGATGGAATACCCATGCCGACGAAGTCCAGACTAAGAGCTGGTCTCGCAGGCCACAGGGCCCGTTTCTACATCGCCTTTCATACGCATTTGAGGTTCTGCATAACTAGTTAGGAGAGGGGGCGAGACCAACAAACCATTCTTCAGTACCTTTGTGCAATGGACCTGTTGGGAACCTCACCCTTCAGGAAGCAAAAAAGAAAATTGTGGTTGATAGGAGCTCAAACCAAAAATTCGAATTGTGCAATCAGCAGTACGAAGACGGTTGTTCCAGCGACGTTCTTCGACACCTCCAAACCACCCTCGACAAACACTAATTATTGTAGCATATTTTTTCGGAACTGAAATTGATGAGTTTTAAGTAAAACAAAACTGTGGTAATCGTCTTACCCCCATCTTTTCTTTAACACGTGCAATCGTGTTTAGTAACTGCTTAAGTTAAGTTAAGTCTATTTTTATAAATAGATTATGAACGAGAAGTCATGGGACAATCTGGTTGTCGAAATACGTATTTGGGCTTACCCAATGTAACAAAAACAAGCGATGTTTTTCGCGAAATTTATTTGTTTCCCCGTGCATTGTCGAAAGTGGCCGACAGAAAAAAGAATAAAAGGGCACGGATAAGGGAATTGTGGCTATCAAACATTGGAAAAAGGTAACTTAGCGGAACGGTCCGTACACATAGCCCACTAATGCAATCTTTATGTTTCTCTAATAGAAACAGTAACGCGTTCAGCAATCGAAAACCACAACGCGAGATCGTGAGACACTCTCATCGAAAAACAATCGCGATTGTCACGTTCTAAACGTCGACGCGTTTCGTATTTTTACGTAAGCGAGAGCTTAATTGTGAGCTAAAAGCTTACGGTTTATCAAGGCGAAATGCTAATATAGCAATTGTTCCCTAGCACAATGCGCCATTCAGAAGGAAAAATACTCGTGGACGTGTCAATATATATTTATTAAGGGAAATAAAAGGCTCTATGGGTTAGTTTTTCGTTTTTCGGGGTGTGTTGTTGTGTCGAATCGCTTTTCAATTGTTTCGATTTGCAAATTCATTTGAGAATTTAAAATCTTTTCGCTATCCACACCAAATTGCTCTAAATTATTGATCATTCCAATGATAACGATATTTTGAACGACTCCACCCTGCATATCTTCTTCATTCTTTTCTTGGCAAAAATGAAAATTACGAAGTTCTTGATCATCATCACCATCTACATACACCTTCTGGTATTGTTAAGTACGTATCAACATTGCTTTCTATCTTTTAATCGATGCTTTTTATAGTAATTAATCAGTTTATTTCTAGTTACATTTTTTCTCCCATTAAACGTCTCTGGCTGGATTTAAAAAAGAAGCTAACACCCACAGGGTAATTAAATGCTTAAAAGGTGACGTGGCCGGTATCGGAAAAGTATAAATAGAACCCAAAACTAAACCGAATGTCATTTGAACATGAACATCCAAAACCCCAACATTTACTGTGAATTTTGATGTATTGAATTGTAATTAATGATATATTATTTAATGGCAATTAACCATGTGAATATTAATATACTACAATATACTGCATGACATGGAAATTGCAACACCAAGAAGGGCTGCGAATTTGTTGACGGAACTTGGCCAAAAAGTTAATCCTTTCAGAGGTGGTGATTGATTAAAATTTTGATGCGATGGATCAAGTGATCATCTGATACTTCATACAGTTTTTTCTAGCATTATTCTCAATTGTGTTCCTTGCGACTTTTTTCAATTGTCATCGCTTTCTCTTGTTCGACTTGTTTTAGAAACTTGATGATGCCTAGAGTGCGGCAACGTGAAAATTACCGCCATTTGAGCGCATTCGATAGGGTTCGAATTGGTGGTATGCACAAAGGTGGTTCTTCGTTCAAAAAATTGCCAATCGCATTAACCGGATCCAATCCACCATCATACGTCGCTATCAATCATGGAGTAGGGAAGGACAGGAACGTCGCCGAAGAGGAACCGGGGGCCGAAGAAGAACTAATGAGGTGCAGGTAAAATTACCACCTGCGTCTAATAGCACTAAGAGACCGATTTTCCAGCACCAAATCAATTGTGGATCAATGATTAAGTAATGAAGGTCGTCCCGTGACCCTTCGAACTGTTTATCGCCGTATCAGGGCTTGCGGCTTCCAATCCTATCACATCTTGTGCTACCACTTACGGCTTAACACCAACAGCAACGTTTGGAGTGCTGTAGGTTGCGAATCCACCGGAACCTGGAATGACATGGGGTGGTGTTCAGTGATGAATGCCGATTTTGTGTAGGGATGCATAATGGCCGCATGGGGATCAAACGAAGACGTGGGGATCGGCGTGATATTCAATTTTCCATTGAAGACATATGCACCAAGCCGTGAAAATTATGGTATGCGGTGCTAGAACATATGGAGGTAGGCCCTGGTTGGTGTTTATACGAGGCAACATGAATGCCCAACGTTACGTTGACGAGGTGGTGGAATCCCATATCTTTCCATATCCTCAGCAGCTCGAAGACTCACTTCTTCAGCAGAGTATGCCCGTCTCCTCACTGCGAGCATTTTTCTAAACCGGTTCCAAGAAACTCATATCAATATTTTGCCATGGCCATCCAGATCTCTTGATTTCTCCCCAATTGAACACGTTTGGGGCATTATGGGAAGATAACTGAGGAACTTGGCGAATCCTCCGCAAACACTAGAAGCTTTCCAATCAGCAGGTAAATGCCCGTCCCCATATTGCGAAAATTTCCAGTTCGAAGAGGCCAATGTCAATATCTCACCATGGTCACCCAGATCTCCCGATCTCTCGCCAATTGAACACGTGTGGGGATTATGGGACGAACTGAGGAATCAAACACTGAAAGCTCTCCGGCATGAATTGCAAGTTGCTTGGAACACCATATCCCAAGATGACATCAACCACCTACTGGAATCAATGCCACGAAGAGTGACGGAGTGTAAAATTAATAGGAGGCCCAACATATTAATAAGGGAAAAAGTAAAATGTGTTAATCTTTTGTCCCTTTTCTTTGAAATTTTAATCAAGATTGGTCAACAAATTCGCATCCCTTCTTGGTGTTGCGATTTCCAGGTTATACAGTATATAATTTTAGGTTTTATAAATTTTTGTTGTGCATCCAAACCGATCGAGATATTAGAAATTTTTTTACATTTTCTTCAGTCATAAACTTTGTTTTGTTTTCTCTTCATGGCGGCTGTGTTAAAGTAATTTTTCTTCGTTTTATTTTGCGAATCCCATGGCGCGGCATATATAAATTAATTAATTCTGGCCGATCGAGCTCGAGGAGTGGCTGCCGATAAAGAAAGCTGGTTTAAAAGTGTTAAACTTCTTGCGCCGAGGCAAGGCGATAGACAATGGACGATATTATAGCCAGGTTCGCTGACTAGTTAATAGATAAACTGGATGTTTTCATGCTCAATCACCGTTTGATACGATCAACTGAGTGCATTGTTATGCCGACATGGATTCTGCCTCTTCAAATTTCATGCGACATTAAGTCAAAATAGTATTATCCATCAGATGTGTATTGTGGCTGGCGTAAGGCCTCTGGCTTTACAATCACATCCACCACAATAACTTCAACATCTACGTGTTCTTTTGTCGTCAGCTACGTGTGCTCGACAATAGCAATGAAATATCTAATATATTACGATTTAATTCTAGTATAACGTTTCAGGCAATGTTCTAAAGTTGAATTCTTATTGCAGAACCAACATTTGTTGTTTCGGACTTTAACGATATTGTATATCTACATACATACATACATACATACATATATCTTCTTATATCATACATATATACACATAAACAAATTTTGTAGAAAAATTATTTAAACATGATTAAGGTTTTAAGTATTTTTTTAATATCAGATATGTTATTATTATATGTTTTAATTATTCTCATCATTTTATTATTCGTCGATATTCAAAGCTCAACGAAAATCATATTTCGGTATGATATTTGTACATATGATTCAATTAAGAAACTCCCCCATATGTACTTAAATGCGCATTTTTGCAGCTATTTAATTCGGAGTGTCCAAATTGAATTCTCATACGTACAAACATCAAACGTACTAGCATATATAGTGGTTTTCTCGAAATGAAAACTACTTCTCACGCAGTCGCACTGATGAGCGACATAATCGCGAAACTCGTCTGCGACTGGTGAAAATAGTTCTCTAATTACATATTTCGGTATTAAATACGAAATGCCAAAATCTGCATGCAGAGAGGTAACATACATATTATAGGAAATCGTGATGGGGGCTTGAAACAGGAAAAGAATCCCACAAGATTTGTCTTCAGCCATGATATTGTTATGCGTGTGGTATTACTAATTCGCATAGAAATTGCACCACTTGGTTGGCAGAAACCTCTATCTATTGAAACATAACAAATGGTTAAAATTGAAAAGAACAACATTAATATTTTTTATTGGTTGTAAAAAATGATTACGTTTAAACTAAACAATTTTTGTGTGATCTCACCAAACTGATAACGTAGCCTTTTTTGACTTAAACATCTGCTTTGGAGGTTGTTTCCATTAACTACAGTGGAAGCATCAGCTATCAAACAACAATAAATCAACAAATGGGTGCCACAAAATTTGGGTCGCTTAGATGCTACGATGAACAATTAGATCGTTGGGAAAGATGCCCTTAAAATCAACTCAAAACCACCGTAGGCGCATGATTTTAAGGACAGAGCTCGATTTTGACATCGAAATCCATCGGAATCCATGCCATTTGAATCGTTTAAGTTTAGAAGTTGTGGCGTCAATTGTTGAATTTCCAAAACTTTTTGAGTCTTAATCGAATTAGATACGTATTTTGGAATTTTTTCTTGGGCGTTGTTTGCGCTGGTTGATCTTCCTTGAATATGATTTCAATAATCCGTTTTCTATCTCCAGCTATCAATCGCTTTCAAATCTAATCATTTCATGAGCAAATCGCAGATATTAACGCATTGCCTTAAGTGAATTTCTTTGGGGGTGACTAGGTAGCCATAAAATGAATTTCTTTACGTAATCCAGCTATTTTGAACATATTTGAAAGCTTATGTACTTCTCTAAAATCTCGGGTGTTGTACCATGACGACCAAAATCGATTATTATTTTGATTTGGGCTATATCAACTCTGACGGGGGAACTTGAACGTTGTTCAGTGAAGAAGTATTATATCTAAATTTTGCGTTTTTAAAGAGCTACTTCACCATATCCCATTCCGGAAGTAATAAGGTAAAACATAGCAAAAACTCCGTTTTGATTTTTTATTTTTAAACCGATCCCAAGCAAAATCTGTGCCAAATATTCATCGATATGGATTTCAGAAGAACCGTGAGATTTTCACCGTTATTGATGTCAAGCACTGAATTCGCAGACTATCAATTCAAGGCTAGCTTGAGAAGGACGGAAGAAAGTTCATAGTAACAATGTTTTCTTTGCAAATACCACATTACGCCGGAATGGAAGGCAATGAAACAACTGATGAATCAGCAAAGCAGGGGTCAACATTATCATTCATAGGACTCGAACCATTTCGTGGACTAAGTGAGGATCCTCTTCCTAGGATGCTATGAAAGGAAGAGGAGTTGAACGGGAAGAAGTACTGGGCAAGCCTCCTAGAGCCGATAGAGGCAAAATGTTGAGATCGAGAACGTAGCAGATGTCTTGTCCCGACATTGTAGCCTGAATGGACACACATTCAGGATAGCAGCATCTGCAGATTATTGAAGGAGCCAGTTATGATACGCGATACATTCTAAGAGTGGTGCTGCAAATTCTACCATCTGGGATAGCACTAGATTGGCGATTAGGTTTTACCACCACTGAATCTACTCAAGATTTCGGAGTTTTACGTGCTTCCAAACGTGAATAAGCGTAACAATATGTCCTTGCAATTGATACCGAGTCACGCCGGAGTGGAAGGCAATGAAACAACTGATGAATCAGCAAAGCGCGGGTCAACGTTATCATTCATAGGACTCGAATCATTTCGTGGACTAAGTGAGGATTTTCTTTCTAGCATGCTCTGCAGGCAAAATGTATTGGGCGAGCCTCCTAGAGCTGATAGAAGCAAAATGTTGAGATTGAGAACGTAGCAGATGTCCTATCCCGGCATTGTAGCCTGAATGGACACCTATTCAGGATAAGTGGGTCAGTAGCAACACCTGTAGGTTCTTGAAGGAGGCAGTCATGATATGCGATACATTCTAAACGGGGTACTGCAAATTCTACCATCCGGGATAGCACTAGATTGGCGATTAGGTTTTAGCACCACCGAATCTACTCAAGATCTCGGAGTTTTTACGGGCTTCCAAACTTGAATAAGCGTAACAATATGTCCTTGCAATTGATACCAGGTCGCGCTGGAGGGGAAGGAAATGAAACAACTGATGAATCAGCAAAGCAGGGGTCAACATTATCATTCATAAAACTAGAACCATTTCGTGGACTAAGTGAGGATTTTCTTCCTAGGATGCTATGAAAGGAAGAGGAGTTGAACGGGAAGAAGTACTGGGCAAGCCTCCTAGAGCCGATAGAGGCAAAATGTTGAGATCGAGAACGTAGCAGATGTCTTGTCCCGGCATTGTAGCCTGAATGGACACCTATACAGTATAGGTGAGTCAATAGCGGCACCTGCAGATTCTTGATGGAGGCAGTCGTGATATGCGATACATTCTAAAAGGGGTACTGCAAATTCTACCATCCGGGATAGCACCAGATTGCGGATTAGGTTTTACCATCACTGAATCTACTCAAGATCTCGGAGTTTTTACGGGCTCCCAAACTTGAATAAGCGTAACAATATGTCCTTGCAATTGATACCAGGTCACGCCGAAGTGGAAGGCAATGAAACAGCTGATGAATTAGCAAAGCAGGGGTCAACATTATCATTCACAGAACTCTAATCATTTCGTGGACTAAGTGAGGATTTTCTTCCTAGGATGCTACGAAGGCAAAAAGTATTGGGCGAGCCTCCTAGAGCTGATAGCGGCAAAATGTTGAGATTGAGAACGTAGCAGATGTTCTGTCCTGGCATTGGCAGCTGGAATGGGCACCTATGCAGGATAGGTGGGTTAATAGCAGCACCTGGGGATTCTTGAAGGAAGCAGTTATGATAAGTGATACATTCTAAAAGGGGTACTGCAAATTCTACCATCTGAGATAGCACCAGATTGGGGATTAGGTTTTACCACCACTGAATCTACTCGAGATCTCGGAGTTTTATGGGCTTCCAAACTTGAAAAGAAGCTTTTGCTTAAGTTAACTTCAACATGATGTACAATACGTAGTCTAAGAAGCGAAGTGCAATTATCCCGTTGTGTACCAATATCAATACCAAAAATTGGAATATGTACCAATTATCAGGTAAAAAGAAACTTCCCAGAATATTAAGCAAAAACTGCAATTATTTAGTTTTAACGGAGAAGCTAAAATCTCAATTAATTAATAATTCAACATCAACTCAGAATGGTCGCTTTAACCAGAACTTGTGGAAGCTAATAAAAAAATTGTTTACACACCAACACGATCGATTTCTATTTTTTACAATTGTCTATTTCAATCGCTGGCGACGAAAGGGCTTCCATCTCGTTAGATTACGCATAAATTTCGGTTAATACGTAATAAACTCGATGGCAAAATCGAATTTTGTTACAGCTTAGCGCATATGTTATGACATTATGGCCTCCTAATAATAGTTGCAGATTGTACTTAATAGGATAGAATTAATACTATTTAGGTAATAACGTTACGGTAGGAAACTAAATGATTCGGAAGGAAAGAGTCTTTGTCAATAGCACACGTTTCAGAGGGAAAATAACGTATGGGGCGCGACGTTGAAGTAGCCCTTAATGACTCCCTCCAATGTATTGGATGGATAAGGAGGGTCGCAATCGTTTTATTGATGTCTATTGCTTGTAATTTTCTTTAAATATTAGTATCTAAATTTTAGCTTTAATAATCAATAATAGTAAATGTAATACGCATAATAATACCGACAATGGTAACTATGATAATAATAATAATAATAAAGTTTGATAAATATAACATTCACCACTTGTGCATTAATTACAATAAAATTACAATAAATGTCAAAACAAATGTAATATAGGCGTTTGAATATTCCCCATCGATCCACAAGAACAGATCTTCCTTTCTCGTGTGGTAAACCAGCGTATAAAGAATCTCTTTTTGGTGAGTTAATATTTTGTCAGAAGCATTAATTACAGACGGAGAACATTCCATAGCAAATCGTAGAAAAGAAAAATACGATTCTTAAGCAAATCAGTGCTGTGCATTAACACAAATGCGCCGTAGACATGAAAAAGAATGTAGATTCTCTATCTTCAAAGACACATGGGTGTGCTGCTGATAGACCTCAAAGAACCAGGTTGTAGTACATCAATTACATGTACACTCTATAATTTCACATTTGCATATCGTGTTGCTTTTTTTTATTCATGAGATTGGAACTGGAATACTTCTAAATGCGTGTGTATGTAGATCTACAGGACGATCGATAAGTAGGTTGTTTGATGAACTGAGTTACATCGAATTGCATCGTAAGTTGTTTCCTTGAAAAATTGGATGAAAGGAAAATAGTTGGGTTTTTATTGTTTTTGCGCTGAGGTTGGCAACTAAGTTGTCGAAATACATAGGAGGGCGTTCTCTTTCCGCTAAGCCTCTCTAGGAAATCATATGTTTCAACAAACTTTGTTTGGCTATCTTAAGCTAGTTGTTCACCTGCTTAATGACTGACATCTGGCAAATATGCTTGAACATTCCTCAAATAAGTCTAATGTAATCGTTCGCTTAAAGTATCATGAAATTGAACAAATTTCAAACGTGACCTAAATCGTAAACAATGTTTTGAGGAAATCAATGGAGGTTTTGGTGACTCGTTTTCATGAGGTGGCAGTTTTCAAAGTACTAAACCAATAACTATCATTACCGAAAAAATATTGGTTTTATTCGGAACATGGTTGAAGAAGACTGACATATTACTGTAGGGAGCACTCAAGTAATTGGTGTCAAAGCAATTGACACCATTTCCCAATACCACTTAAAGATCCGCAACTTTTGTTCCCATTGGATTCTCCCCAAATTTCATTCAAGTTCGAAAAGAAAATGAAATGGTGCGAATCAGCACTTTATCGCTTTGACAGTGGATCGCCTCCTCTGGTGGTACGATCCCAAAAAATAAGCAACAATCAACGCTTTGGATCTTTGAGAATGAGTCGACTCCAATAAAGATTATTCGTGAACAAAGCCGAAACAAGATTTTCGCCATGTATTGTGGAATTAGTGGATATGTTTCCGCTGTACCACTGGAGGATGCAGCTTGTTTGCCCAAAGCTTTCCAAAATGTTGTCAGAAAAGGGGTGGACACTGCTGCTCAAACGATAGGGTATTTGAACGGCCAAAACATCAAAGTAACGAGTTATGGTTCACGACAGCGTGTTTGCCTCGAGTTCTCCAAAATATTCGCGAAAAACGCCAAGAGATATGATCATCTTGATATTTATTTGAATGCCCGAAACAACCAAATAATGGGTTATTAACCATATAGTCCAGAGCTGGTACGCCATTTAGTCAGTAGTTGTCTTATCTCGTGGTTCACTAGTAGTCTCTACTCATTCTGTGCTTTCATTGGTTCCATTATTCTTCTTTGGATTTTTCTTTCTAGTGTTCGTAAGTTTAGGTTTTCTTCGTCCTTATATCTAAGACACGTTATTTCGGCTGCGTAAGTTTTTGCTGGTCTAATTATTGTTTTACATACTTTTATTTTCATATGTGTGCTGAGTGTTTTACCTTTCAGTAGTTTTTGGGTATACTCAGTACACTTTGTTCCCTGATTTAATTCTGATTGTCTCTTTCTTGTCTTGAACACGCATTTTGTCCTTTCCTGCTCAATGCATATGCCTTTAATCTCCGCTTTGTTTCTCCTAGGCTTCGTTCACTTTTTGATATTAGAGCCAGGTCTTCTTACTTGAGTAGTGCATTGTGCTAAGGTTTTCTTGATCTCTATGCTGTTCACCATTACTTCTAACACTACCTTGAATGGTACTATCGAGAAGCCATCCGCTTTCCCAAACTCCTTTTCTATTCTTGCGATGTTTGTGTGTCCATCTTTTGAGTCTTTCATTGTCAGTCTTACCAATCTAATCAAATTAGTCGTTCCTCATGTCTCTTAGAAGCTAGTCTCTCTTTACACTGTCAATAGCGAAAGTCAAAGGTCGATGAAAATCATATACAGATCCACTCCGTGTTCATAACTTTTTCGATGGTTTGAATCAGCAGGTGTATAGCATCATATCCTTTACACTAACACATTTAACGATTTTATTTTGATTCCACATTTAAAAGATAAGTAACCGGGTTTACGTTTGACATCGGCCGAAGAAGCTGTTGGAAGGAATCGGGAAATTGTAAGAAAAATGTAGAAATGTAGAAAATTTGATGCCCCTCAAATGAACCCAAATTTCGTCTGTTGGTTTTAGAGGCGTAAGAGGCACAATTGGGAAACCTGAATCCACGAAATTGTGTCGCTTAGGCACTACAACATTTAATATCGAAATTTGGAAAACATGCGGAAAACGACATATATCTGAAATTAAGCCAAAAACACTATATGAGCTTGAATTTGAAGGCATAGAACATGATCTCGATAATGAGATCCGTCCAAATCCATGAAATTTGCCTCATTTTATCTGAGGGGTCGTTAGTTTCCCAAAATTTGTAGAACACTAATTATCAAACTACATATAGCCAGTACGATATTTGTTGAGCCAGAAATCCTAGAAATGTAAAGGCACGGCACTGCTTGCAAATATATAATCTCGGGAAAGTATTACGTTTGAGTGCAGCTTATTCCAGGAAATGACGTAGGAACCTTCTAGGAATTCGGGCTCAATAAATATGGAACCAGCTCTACATGCATACCTATTTCGGACATCGGGAAATGAGAGTTTCGACGGCAATCATTCTGAAGCGAATTGCACAAGGGTGGAACCCCAAAAATGAATGCCGATACTTTCACTTCATCGTTCAAGATCTCAGTAACAGTTTGTGTGCTGTACTGCAAATTCCCTCCACCACAACAGATTCCTATTGTGCCCGTTTTTTCCCCACCAGAAGGCCGTCAATCCTGCCCTGAAACGACGTCCTAGACCATCCAGAAACAGAGTTATTTCGATTTTGGGGCCTCATCCACCTCTTTCGTTTGACCTGTATCCTACCGATTACCACTTTTTCAGTCATCTAGAAGTGCTCGAACATAGGAAATAATTCAGGAAGCAAGATGACACCGAAAATTCCCAGGGAAGGCCACGTTTCCTCACTGATGGAATTTTTTCTCTTCCTATTCACTGGAAAACGTGCGCTGATCGTAACGGGGGTTAAATCCGATTAGTATGCTTAAAGTAATGATATGCAGTGGCGGCTCCTGACATTTCAAGGTGGGTGGTATGCACGAACCACAACCACTTTAAAGTAATAATAATAATAATAACCCGATAATAAAAATATATATAATATTTTAACCCAAAAAAAAAATATCAGTAACAGAATTTACAATAATATGAAAAATTTCAAAGTCAATTGAACTTACCCTATCTCATTTTCTTAACCTTCCTATACTCACGCATACGGTCTGTGAAACCGACTTATATAGTATAGTATATGTCTTTCATTTTGACGTGAGTATAGGAAGGTTAAACTGGTGTTCAATACGGCAGTCTTATTTGGAGGTAAACTTTTTAGTTACTTTCTCGTTAAAATTCGGTACTGAGGCGACGATTTTTTCTATTGAAAGCATCGATAAAGCAGATAGACGATCTTCACGCATCGAATTTCAAAGAAAAGTTTTATGTGCTTCAAGGTGAAGAAATTACGTTCGGCTTCAGCTGTGGTCATGGGAGTAGTCGCCAGAATTTCCAACAACTTTTTAGTTTCTGTCATTGTTTCTTCCAAATTGTTAGAAATTATAAATTTTAACAAAGGCACTGCACCTTTCAATGTCCCGCACTGAAAATTTGAATACAAAACTGACAGCTCTGTTCGCAGACATTGTTTTTCCAAAAATTATAAGCTGCCCATGTTAAGTCCAGGTTACATTCAGAAAATGAATGGTTATAATTTTCTAAATTGTCTGAATTCAAGAGCAACCAAGTTGTTTGTAAAAGCAAAACGTTCTTTCGCATTATTTATAGTAACATTACAAACTTCTACGCATACAATACGGTGGTCTTCTTTGCTGTTATTTAAAGGTTGTCATTTTGCATTACAGGGGACTGTACTAAAATTTTAAGCTTGCTGTATGAAAGAATCTATTTTATTTCGAACGTTATTAATGGTTTTGTCAAAATTACTTACAACATTTTGTGGATTTATTGAATTCATGTCCTCTTTTTGCAGTTGGTTATTTTAAATGTCCGCGATGCGTACATCGACCGACTCCCACTAACCATTGCTGGGCTCGAATGCAGCTCATCTCGACGTTCTTGCGCCCGTGTGCCAAAGACCGTCGGCCATCCTCGTTTTTCTTCGTGTATGAATTTACCTGTATTGCAAAGAGCTGCGCTGCAGAGACGATTTTCTCGGGAACTATGAGTGCGTTGCGCTTGGCCCTACGATTGTACAGCTGTGGCATTCTCGTAGGAGCAAATAATTATTAAAATGTCAGTTACGCACGATGAAATTATTGAAATTGAATATCTTTAATGAAATACTCAGTAAATGCTAAATGTTAATATTTAATGCTTAATGCATAAATTGAGGATTTATTCCGGTGGTTGTGCGGCTCAGCAGCACTAATGGAGGAGCCGCCCCTGATGACATGTTTAAACTTCATGTGCAAAAGACGTCGATTCGCCGACTTAATGTGTGTAATGCAGAGTTTGTTTGTCCAGTTAAACACCCTCTACTTAAAACCTGGAACGTTCGAGAAACGATATTGATTCTAATATATTTTTGTTGTAAATATGGTGGAGCATGCTTTTAACTTTTCAAGTTTCAAAAGGGTTAAGAAGAATCGGAACGCTCTACTTTATAGTGAGATTACGATAATAAAAATTATTAATGAATCGCTTGATATTGGCATTGTTCGAAAATTTAATTAGAAATTCGCGGGCTAGATGTAGTACGTAAATAGAGGAAACAATAAGTGGGGTTAATAAATCAAGGAAAAAATTAATTGATTTAGAAAATCGATTCATATGCCGCTCTACAATTCAGGCCTTTGTGAGCTGAAAACCCGATCAATGAAGGTCCATTATTCCTCGAGCATATACACAATGGTTCTTTGGATCTCCATTAATGGCTACCAATATAATGACAAATAGATTCTTTTCGGCGTTGTGTTTTTCTTTTATGACAACTACCTATTCAATATTTTTCCGCTTTTATTTAATAATGATACACGCTTAACTATTTCGCCATTATGTAATGTGCGTATAAAGGCGAGTTTGAACGGAGCATTTCGGTGGATTTTAGTACATATCTAAAATGACAAGGAAAGGATTAATAAGTTTTTATTACACAAAAAGAAATTTTTGATCGAAGTAATGATTACGAAAACAAAAACTAAAAATAATAAAGAAGACAGAGGAAAACATCTATAGTTACAGTAATGATGTGCAAAAGCCGTCTGTAGAGGTACTAAATTGGCTTTTTAACCCTGGGCCTGGAGCGGTTAAGACTTCTGTCCTCGGAGATATCTTCTGTTAGGATGTGCCGCTCCTTTAATCAACACCTTGACCCGTGTTTTACAAATTCCTTCTCAGCTCTAGGTGATTTATTACAAGTTCTTCTATTGGCCAGCGCAGCAGGGTCCAGGTAAATGTACCCATCTAGTCATTTATAAAGGGCGGCCAGGTGCGAGCCAAAGTCGCCGGCAAAGCGGGCCGCAACATCCTAGGGATGTAACCTAACCATAACAAATTTATTAATTTCATCGTACAAATATCAAAATATCATGAATTTATTAATGGCGATCTTCGCGAAATAAATTTTTAAAGAAAGTCGATTCTATACGAATACAATTATTTAGTTGGTTTCGAAAATAACAAATCACCCACGAAAAGTAGAATTAATGCGACGTATTGATTTAAATCCTAAATTAATATGTAAATAATTAATAAAGAATAATTCCACTCGTAAAGTATTGAGAGCAACAAAGCTCTACTTTACATTTACGAGGGAAGTTTCCTAAATTCTAGGAATTTGGGCATAATTTTTATTTCGTCAATTTTCATCGAAATTACCCTGTGGCTTTTCAATACAATCCCCATTTAATTGACTACACCTATACCAACGTGAAACTATTTTTTTAACCGTCCTCTTATTTCATCGTAAGTCTTCCTACCGCGAGGTGTAAGACTGTTAAATCGAATCGGTCCCTGGTTTTCCTCTGATATAATTGCTAATATTAAACTTAGGTCCTATTACAGACGCCAGTGGATTACTACTAAAAGGCTTATTTTGAGAAAGAGTTGAAAAGACTTCGCCACTCTTTGCAAATCGGAAATCTCTGGCCCATAAACGTTAATTACAATCAACGGAAGCATCAATTTTGAATGACTCCAGACAAATATTTAAGTTTATTCATGATAAACAAGGTTCAACTAGAATCCCGAAGAACTTGTCTTATAATGGTTCATCTCTCGACACGCCTCAGATCGTCGTAGATGCTTTCGCCGAAGTATTTCGATCTGCTTATCTTGCTGGTGCACCGTTTTCTGATTATACCTCCCATAGTGATTGTGTCCCGTTTTGCCTCCCACTTGTTACTGAGGAGCAGTTGGGCAAAATTATGGCCTCCGTTCCTGAGAGTTACGTTTCTGGTGATAACCCAGTTCCTTCTTTTCTTTTGCGTAACGCTGGTTCAGCTTTTGCTGGCCCTCTGGCGGTTGTGGTTAATTTATCTATCGGGACTTACGTTGTTCCTTCTATGTGGCAAAAAAATAGGGCATAAATCTGAAATTACTTACAGACCTATATCGATCTTGTCGAATTTTGCCAAGGTTTTTGAGAATGTCCTGTATTTACATTTATATAAAAATGTTATACCTTATATATCGCCTAATCAGCACGGCGTTGTCCGTGGTCGATCAACTGTCACCAACCTTGTCAGTGTTTCTCAATTTATCTGTGGTGAGTTGGATAGTCGTTGTCAGGCGGATGTGGTTTACGCGCATTTCACCAAGGTCTTCGACATCATTGATCACCATATGCTAATATATAAACTGTGTGGGTTTGGCCTTAGTACACCATTTATGAGATTAATTCAGTCTTACTTAAGTAATAGATGTAACTATGTACACTATAATGGTTATAAATCCTTTGATTTTATTTCGACATCTGGTGTCCCGCAAGGATCAAATCTGGGGCCTTTGCTATTTATTCGGTACATTAATGTCCTATTGGTGAATATGTCATGTCCGGTGTTGGCATATGCTGACGACATCAAAATTTATTTATGTATTAACAGTTGGAATGATGTTTCAAATTTACAAGACAATGTTGATTACATTATTAACTGGTGCGCTAAATTTGAATTCAAATTAAGTCTCAACATATGCTGCTACGTTTCTTTCACGCGTAAGCTTAGTCCAATTGTCTTTAACTATAACATGGGTGGTCATCCCTTGACCAAACTGGATGTGATTAAGGATCTTGGTGTGCTGTTTGATCATGCCATGAGCTTCGGTGATTGCAAAATCAGCGATACGAAAATACGTCTGTATCAGTTAAGTAGCTGAAGTATACTGAACAATATTGCACGGGATGGCTACGTAAACGTATCCAGACTTGTCTCTTGTAATTTGAACTAGAACCATATTCCTAGAACATTTCAGACATTTCTCGTACAAGAAATTCCCATTCCCAATTAGAACGATTAATATATTCTATCTATGATGCTTCCAATTTAAGAATTTGGGAATTATGTGGAACGTTTGTAAGATTCCTGATTTTTGGCGGATTGCGATGCAATGTGTTGGAAGATCCAGCCGCTCGAGATTATTACAGACCAGTAGTCTACGTAATTAACGGTATTACTCAAACTACCATTATCTGAGAGGTATTTCTGAAATCAATGACGGAGTTCTGGTATCTGCGAACTTCCTTCAATTTTGTTTCCTGCATATTTTGACTGTGGGGACATCTGACATAGATGAAAGTGGCGCCTTCACTAACTATGACAATGTCGTGTCGGTTATATAGTCAACGATTCTATCAGTTGCTATCAGTTTATGCCAGTACAGTTGACTCCAAGATTGGTGACCCAGAATATTTGTAATAAACGGTGGATTCTGCTGGAATGTGCGTTTTGATGCTAAATAATGTGGATTATTAAATCAAATTGGTTGTATCTATTCAAATACTCAGTGTTTGTCAACAGTCAGCAATTATATGCAAGGCTGTTGTCAATCCTACATATTCGTGTATTTCAGGATGTGCTTCTCGTAGTTTCTGGTACGAATTAAACAGTTTCTTCATTATGAACCCATCGATCATGAGTTGAAGATATCCGTTAGTAAGACATAGGAGTCAGGACGATTTACCTTAAGATGATGTCCTTCCCACGGTTTCCAGTCCAAATTACACAATCTTTTTTAGCTGTTATAAACTCCTCCGTTTCGCGTTTCGGGGCAAAGACGATTTATCTATCTCAGAATGGTTGATTAGCACTGGGTATCTTCCGGTTAAGGTTTTATTTTGCCAGGTTGTGTCCCTTGCCTCTTAAGTTTTGATCGTTGACTTGCCTTATTTTGAAGTTTAACCAGCTTCGATAAATTTCGGCAATACATACTAGGGGGATTAGGGAGATGCTGAAAATATGAACGTCCACTAGCTTCTTGATTTTTACAGAATTGGTGGTGATACTTATAAGACCTATGTCACCTATATTACATTGTAGATGCGTTGAGCTGCACTATCTTGGTGGTGGATTTTAAACTTTGTTTAGTCTACGAATCCCCCTTTAAGAATACATTAAAATCGTAATAAGATTAGATGATTATCGCTTTGATGAAGTTGTTTGACTTTAATTTTTTGTTGAGAAGCTCCGTCGTATTTCTTTATATTTCGCCTTAAATTCATTCTTGAGCTGTGTATGCATACCAAAGTATTTGTAGGTATCGCCTAGGGCAATTTGTATGAAGTTACATGACTCCACAGGAACTTCCAATCGCGTTTCACGTTCCAGGTGTATTTCAGCACACTTATCCATACGGAACGACATATCATCAATAAAAGTCTTTACATGGTTGATAAGGTTTTGTGGTGAACGGTGGTATTTATAATATAATTTGATGTTATCTGTAAACATCATGTGTTGTTATTTCCGGTAATGATTATTATTTTTACTATTATTACTAATATTCTTTCTGTTGTTATTATCATTATCGTTAGTATTATTACTATTATTAGAGCGAAGCTCTTTTAGGAAGGTTCTGCGGCGAGAATTAAATGGGAAAAGTGAGACGCTTGAAACCCTCAGATAGTCGCTTTTCTTCTATCTTCCTTCTTTCATTAGTTCTTTCTCCAGTGCACACACATACACGTTGCGTCTTGCCCCATTAGATGGCGCTCTAATAATTCGGACTCGAATTTACTTCAAATTCAACTTATTTACGATCGCTTTCGAATGAAATAGTTTTTCTTTGTACATTGTTTATTCAATTATAGAATTTTACCTTTTATTCAAATAAGCATCAAATGTGTAAAAAGATTCGCTCTTGTCGGGTGTCCCACGATACCTCTCCTTTTTATTATTATTATTATATTACATGACATGGAAATTGCAACACCAAGAAAGGCTGCGTCTTCTTTTACCAAACTCGACAGCAACGTTTACCTATGCAAAGGTGATAATCGATTATAGTTTTGTTGCGATGGATCAAGTGGTCATGGCATATCTAGTATTTCATGCAGTTTGTTCCAGCATTAGTGTCAGTTATATTTCTTGCGATTTCTTATTCAATTTTAACCGTCTCCTCTTGTTTTAATTTTGTTTAACTTATTGTAGAAGTTTGATTATGCCTAGAGTGCGGCAACGTGAAAATCACCGCCAGCGCATGATGGCCGCATGAGGGTCAGGCGAAGACATATAAAACGTCGTGATATTCAATTTTCCGTTGCAAAGTATGTGAACTGAGCCGTGGGAGTTATGGTATGGACTGCAGTAGATGGGATTAGGTGTCAGTTGGTGTTTATCCGAGACAACGTGAATGCCCAGCATTACGTTGATGAGGTGGTGGAATTCGACTTTCTTCCATATTTTCAGAAACTCGAAGGCGCACTTTTTCAGCAGAATAATGCCAGTCCCCACACTGCGATTATTTCTCTAAACCAGTTCGAAGACACCCAAGGCATGGCCACCCAAATCTCCCTACCTCTCGCCAATTGAACACGTGTGGGGCATTACGGGCAGAAAGGTGAGGAACTTAGTGAATCCTCCGCAAAAACTAGAAGCTCTGCGGCAGGAATTGCAGTTTGTTTGGGACAGCATACCCCAAGAGAACATCAACCACTTACTGGAATCAATAGCACGAAGAGTGAGGGAGTCTGGGGAAGCCCACTATATTAATTGAAAAAATAAAAGTAAAATGTGTTGCTCATTTGTCTAAATATGGGACTTCTTCCATATCTTCAGTAGCTGAAAGACCCACTTTCTCAGCAGGATAATTTCTCTAAACCGGTTCGAAGATGCCCATGCCATGGTCACCCAAATCTCCCTACCTCTCGCCAATTGAACACGTGTGAGAGATTACGGGAAGAAAGCTATGGAACTTGGCGAATCCTCCGCAGAAACCAGAAGCTTACTTGGGACACTATACCCCAAGAGGATATCAATCACCTACTGGAATCAATGTCATGAAGAGTGAAGAATTGCGAAACTAATAGGGAAGACCCAACATATTACTAATAAAGAAAAAAGAAGAATGTGTTAATCTTTTGCACCTTTTCCTTGAAATTTTCATCAATTATTATATTTAAAACGTTTCTGCCAGGTTTGGTCGAAAAATTTGTACCCCTTCTTGGTCTTGCAATTTCCATGTGGAATGACAAAAGATTATTAATCACTTTATTATTATAGTATGATAGTCAAATAATAATAAGAATGAGTATAATTTTTCTCTATTTATATTTATTAAGATAAGTCATTTAATTTGAATCGTTCGCCCTCGATTAAATATAACAATTTACAATTTTGTTTGTGCATATCCTTAATTGACTTCTTCTGGCTTAATCCCAATATATTAGACAAAGTACGAGACAAAACGAGCCTTTGTTGTCTTTTTTAAGCTTGCCGTATCAAGCTCCGCTTTCCCAAACAGATTTGACAGTTTTAAACTAATATAAAATTAAAATATGCTACCATATTTGCTTTACTAATTTTATTTTTGCATCGGTAATGAAGGCGGTACCACTTGTGCCTCATTTCCCTTTTTTAACGTGTAGACAATTTGCGAGGCTACCTAGCCTGACGTCGGTTACAGAATCGGCAGAATAACAATTATCTCATCTCTGTTGCTCGTAATTTCATATATTTATTGGAATTGGATATGTTCGCTTTTAATTTATAAAGTAATCGTCCTCTTAAACGAGCTTCGCTTCTGAAAAAATCCTGGCTGAAGGAATTGAACCAGAAAAAACTCCGTCGACGAATACAATTATGTATTTTATAATCGTACAAAAATTTAAATTTATTGCTATTGTATCATTTGTTTGGAGATTTTAATTTTGGAATTTCTCGATACGCGAAGTGCAAAGCCGCCGCTTTCAGTCCGTTTCATGTTATCCGTAGCGACGGCAAAAATTACAACGGCAATCTGAAACGACCAAAGGTGCACGTTGTATCTAACTCTTTCGCATTTTCAAAATATATTTATTACAAAATTCTTTTAAAATTAGTTTTATTTTAAATTTCTAGTCCTTGAAGGTAAATTATTGTGATATTAGATAGGCAAATAATTGTGATAAAGACCTCTAACCTCTAACAAATAAATTTAAAAAGTACTTCACTATATTTAGTAAAAGCAGCATTCAAAATAATAATAATAATTGCGGGAGAACAACACAATGATCATACTCCTTAAGGGTGTTCAGTACTTTTTTAAGATCGATTAAATTTAATTTTTTTATTGGTTCCAAAACTATTTTGAAAATTGTATACTTTACTTTTAAAAGTAGTGTGTGTAACGATAAAATACTAGTTTCTTACAATGTTAAGAACTTCTACAGCTTTTTTTCAATCATAGGTGAAGAACCAGTAACTTTACGGGCTCTAAATTTTGCATATCGTGTATTCATTACAATAGCTACGTCTTATCGGCGAGCTTTTGTGTAAATTCCTTTGTTATCGTTACTTTCTTCAAGTCCGAAAATTATGATAAGCCCATGGTCATTTTTCTATTCCTTAATTGAGGTTAAATTCAACAACAAACAAAGAATTTACAAAAAAGCTCCCCGACAAGACGTAGCTATCGTAACGAATACACGGTATGCAAAATGTCGAGCCCCTAAACATACTGGTTCTTCACTTATGCTTGAAAAGAAATTAAAGCTCTAGTAGCCCTTAACACTGTAAAAACTAGTATTTTATCATTACACACACTACTTTTAAAGGTCAGTTTTGGAACCAATAAAATAAATTTAAATTTAACCGATCTTGAAAAAGTATCTAACGCCCTTAATTCTTATGGATGGCCTCAAATTATAATCCAAAGACCACTGTTCACTACAAGCCCTGAGCGGGCATGTGAAGACCTTTTCGGACCAGATAAGTGTGCTGAAATACATCTTAAAAGTGCAAACCGATTGGAAACTCTATTGGGATCGTTAAACTTGACACAAACTGTTCAGACGGACAAAATATAAAGCTTCTCAACACAAAATTACTAAACTAAACTACTCCGACGCCAATATAGACTAAACAGATTTTTTGCAACATGGTTTAGAACGCATTACCCAAATAGTGCAGTTCAATGTCTGTACCTACCACTAAATATGGGTGGTCGAGGTTTGATAAGTATTCGCCAACTCTGCAAAGGTAATCCTCGAGTAATGTGCATTGGTAAAATTGATCCAAATTACACTCCCTAAACTTGAATGAGGGGCAAGTCAGAAACCAAAATCAACAAATAAGTGACCCCCTCACAACTTGGCAACATAAAAGTTTACATGGAATCAGTTATCTTATTACAATAATAATGGTGAGAGACAAACGCTCAATGGAGGAGCAAGGCCTGCAAGGCGGGGTGTCAAGTGCCCCATTATCTTGCCGTGCACCAATCCCTCCAGTCATCTTGAGATACACACTTCACTTCTATGGATAACATGGATGACAGAGGTCTTATAAGTATTCACCGATTCTGCAACAATCACGGGGCTAGTGTACGTCCATATTTTCAACATCCCTCTGATCCATCCTAATATGCATTGTTGAAATTAATCGGAGTTACACCCGTTTGGACTTGGTGGAAATTCAAGTCAGAAATCAAAACTAAAAAGCAAGTGACCCTCTCATAACCTGGTTTTGGTCAGCCATCCTGAGTATGATAAATCGTGTTCACTTCTATGGCTCAAGAACGGGTATCCTTGATCTGAAATGGATGGGCTTATGATTGCCATTGAAGATAGTGTAATTGGGACTGGAAACCGCAAGAAGGACATCCTGGAACAGATTGAAACCAGAAATGTATGCAGAATATGTATCAATTCTGCAAAAACAGTGCAACATTTAATTGCGGGTTATCCGACGCTGGCTAGCAGTGAGTATTTGGGAGAACACAATCAGCTTGAGAAAATAATCCACACTCATGTGGCCTTGAAACACTAGTCTCATTATAAGTATTCTCCGTGACCAGTGTTGGAGTCGACTAGCATCGCTTTGCACTGTTAGAGGCCCATAGCGACTGATAGGACCTTTGAGTATAACCGACGTGTTGTAGTCGATTCCACACAGTGCAATGGAAAATTTTGCAAAACTTCGTCAGACCTATGGAAACGGTGTTCTGTCAAACGTCCAGGTGTTTCGGTAGTTTAAAGCATTTGTAGGAGAAAGAGAGTCGATTGAAAATTGAATCTCGCAGTGGAAGGCCTTCTGTTTCAAGTATCGATGGGATCTTATGCGTTCAGATCATCGGTTGACAGTCAGAATGATCAGGGCAGAATTGAATTTGAATCACACCATCGTTTATCAGATTTTGAGCAATGAATTGGGGATGAGAAAAGTCTGTTTAAAAATGGTTCCGAGAAACCTTGAGGGGGAGGTACGTTGACTTTCTTGAATCGATTGAAGATAATCCCCATTTTATGGAACTGGTGATTATCAATGACCAGACTTAAGTGTTTGAGTACGACTCGGAAATCAAGCGCCAGACCATGGAATGGCACACTCCAAGCTATCCAAGGCTAAACAGAAACTAGAATGAGCAAACCGAAGATCAAGAGCATGCTGATTTGCTTGTTTGATAGCCAGGGAATCGTTCAGAAAGAGTTAGTGCCTCCAGGCCAAGGCTTTAATCAATACAATACCGAAAGTTTCTTGAAACACTTCGAATGCGTATGAGACCAAATATAAAAAGAACGACAATTTCAGCAAGCCCCCTTTTGGCCAGTCGCAACATTCCTGTGGCTTCATAGCTTCATTATTCGCCTGACTTGAGTCCTTGTGACTCTTCCCGAGATTGAAACAACACCTCAAGGGACGTCGTTTTGGGACACTGGACAACATTCAAACGGCTGTAACTGAGAAGCTGAAGGCTATTCCAGTATCCCAGTTCTAGTACTGCTATGAGGAGTGGAAGAAGCAACTTCAGCGTTATGTGACTTCACAGGACAGTTATTTTCAGCAGGAAAATGTTGGAATGTAATGTTCTTGGACTGATACAAGTGAAAGAAATCGGTCTCATATACACCTCGTAAGATGAAGTTCTACACCGTCCAATAGAATACATCAGTTAGAATTACTGATGATGATCCTCCGGATACCGAGATTTTTAAGTATATAATAATAGTATTGTTGGATAATAATGAATTGTTGGTATTAACTAATAATCCTATTCACTTACATTAGTTCTTACTATAATTTTACATTCTTTTTATTGGAAATCAAGAATGCATATATGTACCTATTATTATTATTATTATTATTATTATTGAAATGAATACTTCTTAAGGGATCCCGGACTAGCTCGAGAGGAAGCGTAAGTGTAAGCGTAAGCGTAAGCGTAAACGTAAGAGTAAGCATAAACGTAGGCGTAACAGCGTTAAATTTGGGCGGAACTTCGTTTCGTGTGAAACACAAAGAAAACAGAGAATATGGTGTGCAAGCGAGAGGCGATGAGCTAAAGAAAGGATACGTGCGTGCTTCCTTCGTCTGAAACAGAAGGAGAGACAGAGAGACAGAGTGACAGAGAGACAGAGAGAGTATGATGTGCGAGCGATTATCACGATCCTAGCAACAATTTCTCCAGCAATGACAGTGTAGTAATGTGGTGAACAGTAATGATGGTAATAACAATAATAATAAAAGCAATAAATTAATCACAAAGAATTCATATTAATTTTATTCGTTTTCGTGATAATAAAAATTTTCCTTTATCAAATGGAGCCTATTAAAACTATTAGAGAATAAAGTCAGGTGCCATGGTGTATGCAAATTACACCTTTATATTTTGGGTGGTCAAGGAGGACTTGTATCTCTGCATTGTGTAAAAAGTAAATAGGGCTTGCGTGTCAGTTCTTCTTGAGGCTCCTCCAAACAGCAAATAACCCCGGGAATTGTGGAAAGAAAAAAGACGAAATAGTCAGAAAAATAAACACTACATTCTCGGTGAAACGGGGAATGTTAAATTGTCTAAAATACCAGGTATTTATTTTAGAATTTTTATCCTAAACGGTGGAGTTTTTACATCGGCTTTAGAGGCAAAGACAACGAAATTGAGCCGAAAAGCTTTTATGTTTTTATACAGGGAACATAACACTTAACTTTCGAAGTCTTTTTAATGCTATTATTCTTAGATATGTTATAGTCATTCATGTCTATTGTTGTTGTGGCCACAACGGAGCTCTCGCCTAAAACCTGCAGCACCGTACCGGAGAAAAATCGCAACGCCTCGACAAATTCCCTCAATCGCTTTTAAAATTGAAGCGTTCTTTTGAGACGGACTTAAATTTTATTTGGAAACAAAATCAATCGTTACGTTGCCGTTATTAGGAACGAAAGGAGATTTTGTCGTCCCGATTACGACTTGGCACGTGCTCGTCCAGCCGCACCGGGCCTGTACAGGTCGGCATGTCAAACACCTTAGTCTACGAGGGGTCGCTTTGTACAAATTGGTAAAGTACATGCCCCCGCGATGAACGTAATATGCTTTAACCGACACCTAACTAGCGGCGACTCACAAAGGTACAAAATATTAGTATACACCTGTTTTTCTTTTTTTTATTTTTCACTTTTGATTTATACATATCCATGTTGACTTTTGAAACTATTTGTCTATGAATGAGTCGGAGAATACCTGCGAGTCCTTTGTGTCGGGGAAATGCCGAGATGTGCCTATAAAACTTCTTGTATTTATTAACAAAAAAAAAGAAAATAATCGAGAGGGAATTGAAATTGAAATTACAACAATTTTTTTTAAATAGTGCAATTTTCAAAATTTTACGACGCCGGTGTATGCATATGTATGTCTTTATACACCACGGCAATTCGAATAAATTATCCAGTAATTTATTCCAGCTAATTTACGAAATAAAAATATTTATGTAAAGTTGCTTCCAAACTAGTGATTTTCTGCTCATGTTGATAATTTGTATAGACCACTCTGGTGCGTTAAGACTTGATGTATTGAACTGAGGTGTTATTGTTTTCCTGTACTACCGCTTTAACCTGTTAATCGCCTTATTTTTCTTTGTTTCACCCTTCGCGAGCTTGTAAATTCTACGTGTTCTGTCCTTCTTAACAAGATCTACGTGAAATATTACCCGTTTAAATTTATAAATATCCTTCGCACTTTACGCACGACTCGAAAAAATTCTTAATATGTATCTATACACTGGCTAACTTGACTAATATTTAAATTATTTACATGCATGTATTAAAATTTAAACAATACCAGTTTAATGCAATTGTTATATATATCCAACAGACTGTACAAATCGTGTGTTTATCTTAGATACCATAACACAATGGGTATGATTTATTATTTTGCATGATCCGGCTCCATAAACGCTTATAAATACTTCCCTTGCTAGAGGAAGTAGACCCTACAAGCTTTTATTAATTATAATCCACTTCTTTCTCGTGCTTCTTTACACAGAGGTGTATTTCTTACGAAAAATAATAAATATTTTGTTATCCTGATTATTATTAGCTGTAATTATAATAATAGCCACAATAGTGAAGCTGTTTGTCATTTATTAAAATTATTATTATTACTACTTCGTCGATTGGGGCAAAGACAATTTACAACAGCATTTCCATTTCCAATGTCCAGTTTTGCAGCCCTCTTTCGAAATGTGTTATGATTAGAGTTGCTTAATTTAAATTGAACAATACTACAACTATCAAAAACGACTGTACCAGATTAGCAACTTTTTCACTTATAAAAGTTAGCGCTTTATTTGCTTAATTTTGCTTTTGTGTCTATATGAATCAGATTTGTGTTACTTATTAAAAATGTTTTAAATGTTTGAAATGTACGCCAAAGTATTTCTATCGACGTTTTTATACTTTTGTATGCAAGCAATAAAAATAAAAGAAAGAGAGAAAGAAAGAAGGCAATACGAATACAGATAGCTTCATACTACACCCTGAAACTATTATATATTCGTATAGCGCAATGTTGCTATTCTACTAGAGTCGTTTATGATAGTTGCAGTTACTGTTGGCGCAACTCTAGTTATGATTTGCGCCCCCTTTCAGCAAGACTAGGAATCTCGAAGTTTCCCGAGCGTTGTAGAATGGTCCAGAAACCACGATGGCAGGAACAGAACGTGTAAAACCATGATGCATGTTCAGTTAGGTTAGTTTAGTAGAGACTGGCAGCTAGTAAGCGCGTAATATTCCGCTTGCCGTGGTTTCAAGTTCGTACAAAATACTTTTTAAGTATGCAAAAACATTTAATCGGATCTAAACGTAATTTAGCGCGTGCAGGTGCATCTGCGTCTGCATATAAAGAAGCTGCCAACATTCCCACGACAAGAACTAAGGAATATTGTGACTAGTATTTGTATTTTAGTTTTATAAATGTACGCGTTAAAAAGCGACCACAGTGTGTAAATCGGTTAAATATTTTGCCTGCTGGCAGTATGAAAGTAAATGAACTAAAGAGGCATTTGCAAACAAAACGTGAAAATCGCGAAGAAAATCCTTCACGATTTCTTTGGGAAAAAGTTGGAAGAGTTTAGTGATCAGAAACTATCCGTTAAAACAGTTTTGTCGTTGCCTCCAAAAGCTTCCCTTGCATCTTCTAGAGTTACACGTATCGCATGGTCAAGTCTAGGAAAGGAGATTTAGAAAATACCAGTATCAAATAATAGTACTGCTACTTTTTCTAGCATTATTGTCAGTTTCTTGCGATTTTTATTCAATTTTCACCGTTTTCTCTTGTTCTAGTTTGATTATGTTATTATATTAAAGTCGAGCGAATTCGACAGAGAGCGAATTGTTACTTTACATGAAGGTGGTTTCTGGCCACATCTTGTGCTATCATTTACGGCTCAAAACCGACTGCAACTTTTGAAGTGGTGAAGGTTGCAAAATTACTGGAAGGTAGGGCGGTCTTCAGTGATGAATCCCGATTTTGTTACATGAGGGTCAGGCGAAGACGTGGGGAACGTCGTGATATTCCATTTTCCGTTGCAGGGCATCTGCATCGAGCCATGAGAATTATATTTTGGGGTGCTATAGCATATGGGAGTAGGTCTCAGTTGGTGTTCATCCGAAACAAACATGAATTCCCAGCGTTACGTTCCACATTCTTCCATATCTTCAATAGCTCGAAGACCCACCTTTTCAGCAGGATAATTTCTCTAAACCGGTTCCAAGAGGTCCATGTCAACCCATCCAGAGTTGGATACGTGTGGGACATTGTAGGAAGAAAACTGAGGAACTTAGCGAATCCTCCGCAAAATCTAGATGCTCTTCGACACGAATTGCAGTTTGCTTAGGACACCATGCTCCAAAAGGACTGGAATCAATAGCACGAAGAGTGAGGGAGTCTGAAACTAACATGGCAGGTCCAGTATATTAATAATAATGAAAAGACATGTGTTGGTCATTTGTCCTTCTTCGGTGAAATTTTAGTCAATTATTACATTTCAATAGGTAAACGTTTCTGCCAAGTTTGGTCAAAAAATTCGCACTTCTTCTTGGTGTTGCAACTTCCATTTTGTATCTATAAAAATGAATCGTGGTTTGTTCGGATGCTTAGAAGTTGAAAACGACTAGACCAAATTGGATACTTCCTTCTGCGGGTTTGTTCGTAATTGCAACGCGAAGATTTAGGACAAAAGAAAAGTCGAAAAAAGTTTTGGGCAAAACGAAGTTTGCCGGGTCACCTAGTTATTAGTATAACTATGATTATTATCATGATGATGTTATTAATTAAAGAAATCATATAAATAGGATTATACCTTTTAATTTTTTCGTTTATGCCGGTATAATCGCCATTGAACGTACCAGCTATGGTAGCGACAAGGTAACGTAAATAATTAAACAGTTTTTCACGGATTATTATAAGAACATAATCGTGCTTTAACGATTACTTAGACCGTATATTTTCAATTAAATTTTGTTTCGTCTTGGTCCTTGTTCAAAAATTGCCGTTTAGTTTGGCGAACCGTAAGCCCGTACCGAGAACAGAGGCGGCATTCGAGGAATTTTAACTGTCCATTTATGAAGAGAGCCGGGATGACCTCTGTTGCGGTTGATAAAATTTCGATTAATTAATTTTTTTCTCGAAGATTCGGTTATGGGCTGATAATAATGGTAATAAGTTTTTGAATTGTATCGAGTTATCGGATGAGATGGTGTAGTGCGAAACGCGTGTGTCGACCTCCATCGTTTTGTAAGAATTAATTTTATATAACATGAAGTTCCATTTATTATATACGCGTGTGTACATATACACGCATATACATAATGGGTATTGTGATTTCTTGGTAATTACTAGGCTCTAGACCAGTTTTTCACGCAAGCTTATAATACAGGCGGTAATATAAATATATGTTTAGCATTATGGAAGTAATTATAACATGTGTTTATTTATTTCCACGCAAAGCATATTGATTACAAGCTGCCGCAGTTAAGCCATAAGAAATTTCCAGCCAGCCGCGCTGGAAGTTAAATATACGTTCCTGGGTTTCCTCCTCGGTTTATATTATTTTTGCTTTATTTTATTTGATATGCATTTAGAACGAAAACAGCCGACAATTCCGTTACCCCTACAAAAGGATCGCTAAATTAAAAGCCTAGAACGACTTAATAGCTGTGTAATTCGGTAAAAATCTGGTCTAAAACAACAACGACGATACTACGCTGGGCAATTACGTTGAGGAAGTAATTAGAGATGAAATACAACGTCGAAATTTTAAATAAAAATGTAAATTTCCACGCGTGTTTATTCCATTCAAAAACTAACAACGGGTAAATTTAATTGATATAATGTGTTAAGCGTATTTATTAACGAAGAAGAAGAAATTTTATTAGAAATGAAATAATTATCCTTGTTTGACCAAAAACTCGGAGTTAAAAGGAGAAACCGCGACAGGTGTAACGACTATACCAAAGCCGGTGTTAAAATTTCGAAAAAGTTAAATATTTTCTTATCCCGGTGGGGTAAAGTGATAATTTTCCGTCATTATAACGATACCGATGGTGTGTTTTACCTATCGTGCGATATAACAATCCGTTCACAAAAAATTGAAAAAATCCAGCTTAGAACCACCCTTCGAGGCCTCAAAATGGTCGTTAGATTTAGACACCCCGGTGCTTATAATAAGATTAAGCAGGTGTCAAGTGTTTTATTAACGCCGTTGTTTAAAATCGCTGGTTTCGTTCATTCTCAAAAATTTTATAGGTATCTATTAACTACCTAGACACCTCGAAGGTATCTTAGGAACCAATGCAATGATTTTTCACCACTAATTTATCACGTGATATTGCCAAAATAGAAATATTGTAGATTTGTGTATAAAAATATGCGCTTTTCAATAGCTAAGGTTTCTGTCAAGTTTAATCAAAAATTCATGACTACAGTATAGTCTTGCTTATCCGACAAAAACGGTTGGCGAAAATGTCGGAAAAAGCCTATCAAACGTCATTTTTCAATTTTACAAATTAAACATCTTAACATCACGTTTGACAATAAATCAATTAAAAAAATCAATATGAAACATTATATAGTAATTTATTGAATTTAGTTTAAAAGACGTGCGACGAGCAGTATACATTTCTCGTCACATACTTATGCGTGTCCTTGTTGTTTTTTTTTTTTCGTTTTTATAGGGGTGTCGGATAAGACGGAATGTCAGATAAGCGAAGATCGGTTAAACAAAACTGTACTGTACTTCCATGTGCTGCTATGTCAAGTGTACAGTAAGTTCTGGATGAAAGGAACAAATTTGATTAAAAAAGGAGTTCTGAATTTTTTAAATTGCAATTTCTTTGATATACACAACAATTTGATATTATTAAATCTTCGTTCGTCAACTTCACGTGTTAACACGATAAATTATTGAGTTTCTGGGGAGATTCAAAGGATTTACTGGCGAATTCGATTTTCCACTTAAACCAAATCTTCAAATTAAAGTTCGTCCACCTCATTTGTTAACACATTAAATGTATATATTTTTTCGTGACCCTTTTAAACCAGTCTTCTTTCATTGGCCTAATTGTGGTAGAGAAATATAATATAATAATAATAATAATAATAATAATAATTTTATTAACCCGTTAAGCCTTGAGCCTTGGGCTCGTCCGAAGAATACAATGTATACATTGACAATTAATGTCAAATACTATATATAAACGAACTTACAGTAAAAGAATTAAAAGTTACTACTTTATGTATGTTATAAGATTTGTTAACACAATAAGTTATTATTTGCAACAGTAAAAGGATACCGTAGAAAATTCCAAACAAAAAAATTTCTTCTGGGGTTAGTCTCAAAATTCCTTTAAACCGACCAAATTGTTTCAAATTCGCCAGTAAGTCCGTTGAATGTCCCCGGAAGCTCTTCACGATGTGCAAAAAGAAATAATTTATCATGGTAACAAGGGCCATCAATTTGAAGAATTAAAATTCAACCCAGTTAGCTCTTATTTAATTATATTTCATTCACGGTTGTGCTTATATTTTCTTTACTATGGTAAAAATATTTAATGAAGTAATTACAATAAACATGTCGTATGGGGATTTTCTGAAAACGTTCTGATAATCACCTATCGAAGCAAATAAAGATACGCAAGATGTTGTACTGTATAAGTATAGCATCATTCCTGAACAACATACACCCATGTTAAAAACCAATAACATCCGAAATGACACGATTTCTTGCAGTAGGCTTTAAAAAATGTAAGAACAAGACATTACTATTCGTTTATCATGTGTTATTTCCAAAATAGAAATGTTCAAGGATTTGTAAATAACATTTTGTCTCCTCTATAACTTTCAGGTCAATTCAAGGATAAATCAGAAGTTAACAGCTATATTTTCAGAACGTTAAAATAACGTTTTCAGATAGCCTTCATCAGTAAAAAAATATCTAACAATATAACAGCCTCGTTGCTGAGCATCCTAAACGCATCTGATTAAAAACCGATATAATGTAAAATTACACGATTTATTGTAGTATATTTTAAAAATGGTAAAAATACATTACTATTATATAAGGAATATTCAAGCTTTGTAGATAAGTACATAAGTGTGAAACAGCTTCCTTTCCGATGACCCTAAACACATGTTAAAAATAATTATTTTCTGCAATTACACGCTTTATTTTAGTAAAATTACAATGTGTAGGGATACATTACAACATATACAACTGATCGAGTGATATATCCGTAATAAAAATGTCCTACGTTTTGTGGATTACAATGTATACGTATCCATCAGTCCCCATAGAGTGTAAAATTACACAATTTATTTCAGTAAAATCGAAAACTGTGCGAATGCATTACCAAATTAATTTATTTACCACGTGATATTTCTATAATAGAAAAGGTAACCTTGTTAATATCTCAAAGGAATGTTAGTAACCAAAATTATATAAAATTGCGCGATTTATTCGTTTAAATCCGAAAGAAATGTAAAAGTACATGCCTATTGATTTATCCCGTGATATTATCGTAACGGAAACGTTCTAGATTCGTGGGCAATAATAATAAAGTTCGTGATACAACAAAAGTGGTTTAAATTGACAAAAATTCGCAAGGGAGTATAGGTTAACAATGCTTTCTTTGAAAGGGGTGTTCCTTCGATAAGACTAGATACTACTTATGTGGAAATGAAAACTGCTCCTCCCAAAGTCGCACTGACGAGCAGTATAACCGCGAAACGCGTCTGCGAATGGTTTTCTAATTACACATTTTCCCACGGTGGGTTAGCCGAAAGGCACCTAGTTCCCACTCCTATAGAAGTAGCTGCAAAAGTTCACATTTAGTACATATTGGGGGAATTTCTTAATCGAATACTCATTTGTACAAACATCAATCGATAAGACTGCATAAAGTGAGATTACAATAATGTATTAATGTGATACGCCATCGCAACTATCATATTTGAAAGATTTAAAATCAACAAGTAATGAATCATGACTTATTAATACAAAAAATGTACAAAACAACTAAAATTAAACAATTTTAGATTCGCTGTAAATTCCTTTGTTATTGTTACTTTCTTCAAGTCAAAAAAGTATGGTAAGCCCATGGTCATCTTTCTATGCCTTAAATGAGGTTAAATTCAACAGAAAACAAGGAATTTACAAAAAGCTCGGTGGTAAGTCGTAGCTATCGTAACGAATAGACGACATGCAAAATTTCGAGCCCGTAAACTTATTGGTTCTTCACTTATGAGTGAAAAAAAAATTAAAGCTGTAAAAGCGCTTAACATTGTAAAGAACTAGTATTTTATCGTTACACACACTACTGTTAAAGGTCAGATATACAATTTTTAAAATAGTTTTGGAACCAATAAGAAAAATTAAGTTTCAACCGATCGTCAAAAAAGTACCCAACACCTTTAAACAAAATTAAAACAAGAGAAAAAGGTGAAAATTTAATTTAAAAAAAGTGTCAGATATCTCATGCTCACTTGATCGCAACAAAATTATAATAGAGAAACAGTTCTGCCAAGTTTGGTCAAAAAATTGGCACCGCTTCTTGGTGTTGCAATTTCCATGTCATGTAATATGTAAAGATATGTTATCTTGTTCAAAGATATGTAAAAACACATAGTAAAATTAAACAGATTTACATTCACCTTAAAATAACATTATCTTTTAAAGAAGTACGTAACAAGTGTGAAAAATTTGAAAAGATACATAAACCATTAGTCTTTTTGTAAATTCCATATTGAGGGTACCGCATAATGTAAGTTTACATTATTTTATTGATACAAAAAATATAAAAATTTACATTGCGATTGACATAGCTCTTGTAAAATTACATTGGAACTTTAAAGAATTACATAACAGGCGTTGAAGGTCGCTGAAATCCAAATACACCACAAAAGTTGTATATTACATTTTGACTAGTGTGTAATTTTACACGTGCGCGATTTTACAACGAAATATCTCCGATGGAAATGCTTGATAGCAATAACTAAAGAAATAGAATTCAATACTGTGGATTACTTAACAATTAGATTTGGTTTGATTGCTTGGCTGGCTGTAAATTATTGTTTACTTAACACAACGGTTTAGTAATTATAAATTATTGATATGTAATCGTGATATTTAACGTAACGTGAAATTCCATTCAGTAAGTGGAGGTATTTGTTCACCAAGCGTTGAAACTGAAATTTAATAACGCGAAATCGCATTGCCAACTGTAATATTTGTTCTTACGCACCAATTAATTTATCGAGTATTAAAATTTTAATCAACGCATACTTCCAGTCGGTAAGGTTAAGACAATTACTCTCATAACCAGTCCACTTTTAGCGCGAATTTACTACTTGAAAGACTTTAATAAAGTCGAGGGTAAACGCTTATGCGTATATTTTGCTGGCTCGCAATAAGTGAGCCAAAGTTATTAATAATATCTAAAGTCAATGGCGGTGGATGATATATGCATCGAAATCGTTATTTATTGCTTCCAACTGGTAATTCTCTTCCATATCATTGCTGTGTGACTGTTCATTCCCCTGCATGTTGCAAGGAGTATGTAAATAAGTTTACCTCTGAGGCAATCTACGTTGACTCTGTAATAATGTTTTCATTAAAGCGATGAATCAAATTTATAATCCGGTGAAAGTATTTTGTGTAATTATCCATACGAGTCCTTTTGGTGTACTCATTACACATATTTCGAGCTCGTCTAGTACATGACATTTAAACCTGTATATTTACTTCAATTTGCGCAAAAGTCACATGGGATAGCTTGTATCGAAATTGTAAGCTATTAAGCTTATTGTTATTATTACTGACATTGTTGTAATGATATAGTAATAATTTATAATAATAACAATGATGAATACTAAAAATATAGGATCTGTGGAAAGATTGTCTTATCATTATACAAGGTATTTGGAAAATGTTGTCGGATATTCTACCCACTTATGGTACTAATCGAAACAAACAAGAAAGTCTCAAATAGTATGGGTCAGATATAAATTCGCAAACTTATTTTGGAAGAAATTGGTCAACTTGTATAACGAAGAAACAACAAGTTCTACATAAAATCGTACGTATCTCAACAACTGATGGTCCAATCTGTAAATTTCCTTCGCGAGCATCCTCACCAGATTCAAGTGTTTCGAACTGAATAATCAGATACAAATTAGCTCGTTTAGTTTGGTAAAAATTGATCAGCTTGTAAAATGGCGGAATAGCACGTTTCACACGAAATCGTTCGTATCTCAAGAATGGATCGTGCAATCTTTAAAGTTCTTCCGCCAATGTTTTCATCAAATCCAACTGCTTCGACGTGAACGATCAGATATAAATTCGCACACTTATTTTGGAAGAAATTGCTCACCTTGTGCAATGACGAAACAACAAGTTCTACATAAAATCGCAGGTATCTCACCAACTGATGGTCCAATCTGTAAATTTCCTTCGCGAGCATCCTCACCAGATTCAAGTGTTTCGAACTGAATAATCAGATACAAATTAGCTCGTTTAGTTTGGTAAAAATTGATCAGCTTGTAAAATGGCGGAATAGCACGTTTCACACGAAATCGTTCGTATCTCAAGAATGGATCGTGCAATCTTTAAAGTTCTTCCGCCAATGTTTTCATCAAATCCAACTGCTTCGACGTGAACGATCAGATATAAATTCGCACACTTATTTTGGAAGAAATTGCTCAACTTGTGCAATGACGAAACAACAAGTTCTACATAAAATCGTACGTATCTCAACAACTGATGGTCCAATCTGTAAATTTCCTTCGCGAGCATCCTCACCAGATTCAAGTGTTTCGAACTGAATAATCAGATACAAATTAGCTCGTTTAGTTTGGTAAAAATTGATCAGCTTGTAAAATGGCGGAATAGCACGTTTCACACGAAATCGTTCGTATCTCAAGAATGGATCGTGCAATCTTTAAAGTTCTTCCGCCAATGTTTTCATCAAATCCAACTGCTTCGACGTGAACGATCAGATATAAATTCGGACACTTATTTTGGAAGAAATTGGTCAACTTGTGCAATGACGAAACAACAAGTTCTACATAAAATCGTACGTATCTCAACAGCTGATGGTGCAATCTGTCAAACTTTTTCGCTAGCATCCTCACCAAATTCAAATGTTGCGAACTGAATGATCGATATAAATTGGCTCGTTTAGTTTGATAGAAATTGATGAACTCGTAAAATGGCGGAATAGCACGTTTCACACGAAATCGTTCGTATCTCAAGAATGGATCGTGCAATCTTTAAAGTTCTTCCGCCAATGTTTTCATCAAATCCAACTGCTTCGACGTGAACGATCAGATATAAATTCGCACACTTATTTTGGAAGAAATTGCTCACCTTGTGCAATGACGAAACAACAAGTTCTACATAAAATCGTACGTATCTCAACAACTGATGGTGCAATCTGTAAAACTTTCTTCGCTAGCATCCTCACCAAATTCAAATGTTGCGAACTGAATAATCGATATAAATTGGCTCGTTTAGTTTGATAGAAATTGATGAACTCGTAAAATGGCGTGATAGCACGTTTCACACGAAAGCGTTCGTATCTCAAGAATGGATCGTGCAATCTTTAAAGTTCTTTCACCAATGCTTTCATCAAATCCAACTGCTTCGACGTGAACGATCAGATATGAATTCCCACATTTATTTTGGAAGAAATTGGTCGATTTGTACAATGAAGAAACAGCAAGTTCTACATAAAATGCTACGTATCTCAAGAACTGGTGATACAATCTGTTAATTTCCTTCACGAGCATCCTCACCAGAGTCAAGTGTTTTGAACTGAATAATCAGATGCAAATTCGCGATCTTAGTTTGATAGAAAGGGATTAATTCGTAAACCGGCATAATAATATGTTTTACTCGAAATCTTTTATATCTCAAGATTGGATCGCGCAATCTCTAAAGTTTCTTCGCCAAAGTTTTCACCAAATCCAACTGCTTCGACGTGACTAATCGGAGCTGAGGAAAACGATGAAAAGAAATAAATAATATCCAAATTTCGGAAATTAAAAAAAAGTGATATAAAACAATCGATTTTTATTTCATAAATGAAATGGGTTTGGAACCTCAGATAAAATATAATACAATGGTTGAATTTGTCGTCAGTGTTAAGTCGAAGTGTTTCAATGAAATCGTAAACAATTTATTTAACTATCGGTAATTGGTTAAACATGCGAACGAAGCATTGTAAATATATTTGTACAGTAAATGAAAGGAAAGATACACATTAGAAATAATGATACGGTTGTAGATAATTAAAGCTGGTGTTAATGACTAGAGCTCATAAACGATAATAGAACAAAGCAGTAGTTTCCCTGTCAAAGCTGAAATTGCAATTATATGTGCCATATGTTATCGTCATTAGTATCGGGAGGAATGTGTTTAAGCTTATGTTTATAATTATGCGGTCATTTTATTTCGGTGTACGCCCACACCTTTTCGGAAGACCGGCTCTCCCTTACCGGTAACTATGCTTTATAAACGGCAAATTAAATATGTATCATTATATTGAGTAAGTGCTCAGTAGCACGCCTCCCGTGTCATTTTGCGTTTTTCCATTGCAAACTTCATTCGTGTCCGGCTTCGGTCCCCAATTTATTTAAGAGCCAAATTTCGTACTTCCTGTATAATTTCTGTTACTAATGTATCTTTGATTTCCCTACTATTTTTTGGTACATTTAATTTTAAATGACGCTTGAGCGATTTTTACACCGCACTCGACATTATACGTTACACACATTTGTGCGTAATTTCACCTAATTTCAATGTAAGATAATTCTAAAGAAAAAGAATAGGTGACTGATTGTCTCCTTCTCTCCCTCTCTCTCTGTCCCTCCCCTAACGACCGATGGAAATTAGGTCCGTTATGCAACAGCTTGCAGCAAGTAAACGAACATCGCATGTGCTTTTGTTAATTGCGGACCACAACCGCAGACTATAGTTCCGTCCCCATTGGGATTCATCAGTACGATATAGCTAGTCCGGAATGAAGCAAGCACATTCTTCCCCAGATGTATAAACCAGAAAGTGAGAGATTTCGCTTCAAGTTCGAATATGGAGCCGCTTTCTGATTCCAGCTTAATTACGAACAATTCTATACGTCTTCAAGAAGAACATGCTTACTTAATTGCGGACCATCTACATTGGACTGTTGAGTCGCAATGAGGACATAACTACAATCTGCGGTTGCGTACCGCAATTAAAATAACCGGTGGACAGTTTTGTTACTAAACTAGATCTGATAGGGCGTTAGATAGAGGATAACTAATGCACAATACAAGATGGCTAATCTAGGCGGTACTACTAAATTTTTGACTGATTTTTGAGAAATTCCCCGTTGAGTAGTACGGAGATTACCTTAATCAACAACGTCGGTGATTTTATATCATTTTCTTTGTTTGTCAAGTTGGAGGATTGATGATAGTAGTATAAGCTGAATTAAATCGTTCAGAAAAATACATAAAATAGCATAAGCATCTCGTGCTACTATACAGTTTATAGTTAAACGATGGGAAGAATTAGAAATATTAGAGGATGGACCAAGTTGTGGCCGTTCAAAGATATTAGAATGTGTTCATAGTTTACTACTGAACTTACATACGTGGCAGTGGCGTTCTCGCCTGCTAGCACCACAAGCAAGCTGTTTAAATTATCGACTGCACGCCGCTGGAGGTAGATTCACTGACATTAGTGGGACCAAATTCAAAGGGCCCAACACCAACCGCCTCGCTACAATTTGTTCTTATAATATATATCTATGATAATGTGTTGTTTTATACACATTTATATACTTTGTAGTGCTTGTATAGGTTGTTGCTGTTGGGTACTTCATAAATATTATTATTATTATTATTTTGCTTATTAATGAAAATCCAACAGTGAGTCGGAGATTTTAAATAGGTGTCCCAAAAATGAACCAATCATAACTAAGGAAAATAAGGATATTTTCCTTAGTTATGATTGGTTCCTCTTTGATAGGAATCAGCTGTATCTGCATTCGTTGTCTCTAGTGATAAGTCAAAGTCTTACATTTATGACCCGATGAGAAAGTTAAAAAAATAGACACATGAAGACAAGAGACTTGTGCCTCTCCGTGAAGAACGGGGGAGGGAAGATGTGTGGAGATGCATGTATGCTTCAAGTGAAGACACACAAACTACCTAAACAGAAATCATGCTCGAGCTTGTAGAAGGTAGTTTGGAAAAGGCGAGAACGTCGTTGAAGAGGCACTGGAGCGGGAAGAAGAACAACCGAACACCAGGATCGTCACCTAGGACTAGTAGCAGGGTTTTCGATAACCAGAATTATTGCTGACAAATGATTCCTAGATGCAAGCCGTCCAATTTATCCTCTTACTATTTGTTGACGAATTCCATCTTCCGGCTTGCCCTCCTGCTGCAAAAGGTTGAGTGCCTCCCTTACGGCTCTACACTTGCAATAACGCTTGGTTTAGTGCAAAGAGGGATTTCAACGGAATATGGGGTAGTGAATCATGTTGTCTTCAAGAATCAAGATTCTGCTTGGGAACGCATTACGACCTTATCAAGGCTCGAGCGTGACCTGGAGGAAGGCCAAACATTTAAGTTTCAGTTGAAAGATATGATAATCGTACTGAAAGGTTCCTGGTACGAGGCTCTATTCCCTATGGTAGTGCAATCTCTTTACCGGGTGGAATATGGAGTAGTGAATCATGTTGTCTTCAAGAATCAAGATTCTCCTTGGAACCGCATTATGGCCGTATCAAGGCTGGAGGATGGCTCAACGTTCAAATCCCAATCGGAAGACGTGATAACCGCACTGAAGGAATTCTGGTATAAGGCTCTATTCCCTATGGTAGTATATCTCCTTTCTTTTCATTTGAAGTAATATGACCGCCTCGAGAATATAGTGGAGGGAGAGACCTCAATGGTATATGGAGTAGCATCATGTCGCCTTCAATTACGCATCTAGATTTTGTTTGGAAACATATGACGGCCATATGAAGTGTAGACGTAGGCGCGTTGAAAAACTCAACTTTCGATTTTCAGTTCTAAGGCCCGTGGATCGCATTGGGAGGGAAAGAGGTTGATGTGAGACCTTATTGCTTATTGTAGTAGATCTCCTTGGTGTAGAGAGAGGCTTCAGTGGACTATAAAGCAGCCACATGCTGTCTTCGATGACGCATCAGGATTTTGTTTAGGAACATACGACGGCCATATGAAGCCTAAATGAAGACGTATAGAAAGACTGAACATTCGATTTTCAGTCGAAAGGCATATACAGCGCACTAGGGCGAAGGGATCAGATATAAAACTCTATCTCCCTACCGTAGTACACCTCTAACCGAGAGAACCGCCTAGAGAATGTAGTGGAGGGAGAGTCTTCAGTGGAATATGGAGTAGCATCAAGTTGTCTTCAATGACGCATCAACATTCTGTTTGGAAACATACGACGACCATATGAAGCCTAGATGAAGACATGGAGAAAGACTGAACACTCAAAAGACATATACAGCGCACTGGGTCGAAGGGATGAGATATGAGGCTCCATTCCCTACCGTTAGTATATCTCCTTCGTTTTTATTCGAAGCAATATGACCGCCTAGAGCAGGAGTCTCCAAACTTTTCAGCCTTTTGGCCATACTGATTACTTCAGTGAGTTTTCTGCGTATTATACCTGTCATTAAGCTTTACCTAGCAAGTAAATAAATCCGAGTTATTATCATTCTGTGTATTTTTATCCAACTTATCACAACAACAATAAGCTATTAACTGTCGCGAGCCGGATTGATGACAGCATGCAGCATGCAGGATATGGCCCGCGGGCCGTAGTTTGGAGACCCCTGGCCTAGAGAATGTAGTGGAGGGAGAAACTTCAGTGGAATATGGAGTAGCATCACGTTGTCTTCACAGACTCATCAAGATTTTGTTTGGAAACGTACGACGGCCATATGAAGTCTAGATGAAGATGTGGAGAAAGACTGAACATTCGATTTTCAATCGAAAGGCATGTGCAACACTGAGGTGTGGGAGTGTGATATGGTACTCTATTTCCTACGGTAGTATATCTCCTTCGTTTCCATTCGAGGCAATATGACCGCTTAGAGAATCTGGTGTAGAGAGAGACTAGCAGCAACATGCTGTCTTCAATGACGCATCAAGATTTTCTTTGGGAACGAACAACGGTCATATGAAGGCTAGATGAAGACATGGCGAAGACCGGACATTCAATTTTTAGTCGAAAGAGGTGGGGATGGCACTGTGTTCGTGATAGCAGTAGATCTTCGGTTTTCATTCGAAACAATATATCCGCCTAAGGATACAGTCAGGAAGTAGTGGAGAACCATGTTCCTTCATTTCTTGAAGCGTTGGAGAACTCTCTGTTTTAGCAAGACAATGCTCGACCTCACATCGCAAGGACCACGTTGAACTGTTTGGACGGAAACCACATTAACTTTTTGCCCTGACCACCAAGATCTTTTCCCCTGTAGCACATATGTGGGTCTAGAGAATTAACTTAATCCAGCATTAAGGTTGGAAGCTCTGCGATTGCTTGGGAAGCAATGGACCAAGCCAACATCTACAAACTTCCAGATTTGATGCAACGACGTATTACTGAATGCATAGATAACGGAGATAGCATACTATTAAGGAGAAATTGGAAACTAACTTTTAAGCATTGACTACTTTTCAATACTTTAAGGTTTTTCCCAAATTTAATCAAAGGATTCTATCGCCTTCTAGTTAGTATAAGTGAACCTTTCTATTTTCAAATTTTTTGTCCTTTGCTTGATTCTAACAAGAAGGAGTTACATTTATATCTTGGATTTTTAGTACTTTACTCCATCGTCATGGGGAGGTATACCAGAGAGGTGAGGAAAAGGAAAAGGATTGGTTACACGTTCTTTTTCATGATTAAACACCCAGAAGGTCATTAACAAGAATGTAATTAGGAAATCGTATTGGTTCAAACTGGAAATCTTGTAATAACCATTTCTATTCACGTACGCCTTCAGCATCAAAGGAATACATAAAGTGGATAATTGCTTTAAAGTGAAAAACACTAAGACGGGTTTTAACAAACTTCGAAGCACAATCGTGTGTCGTCTTTAAGTAGTTATTTTTATTGGAATACAAATGCGCCATTAGAAAACAGGTCCCCTACACCACAAAGTAAACATGTAAGGCGGCACCGTTTGATCTCGCCTTAATTTCGAAAAGTAAAGATTATACTGGTTTACCGAATAAAAATTGATCCAACCGTTTATAATCGGTAGGAATGCATAGGACTGGCACAAAAGTGGGCAAACAGTCGGACAACAGATTCGGAGGTTACGAATAATAGAGAGAACCGATATCTACACACAGACGTACGCACACAAAGACGAAGTTTCTTAGAGCCGTTGCTGGAAAATAACAGGCAAGGGAAGCAGCCCAGTCAGCCATTGTTATCCTCAAATATACTTGTATTTTATTTGATTTTCGGTGTGAAATGCATTGTATAGGATTTGTTTCATTAAATCCTGTCGTCTTTGTTGACCACCCAATAGCTAGATGATCCTCTTTTTTTTTCTACAGAAAAGCAATCTACAAACAAAATAACAAAGATTACTATACCATGAGAAATTTCAAATGTAATTTAAGAACTATTAATTTTAAATCAGATTTAGAATAGAAAACAACTGACATTATTATTAGTATTAGTATTTAGAAAAATTACAAACCTATTATCACTATTACTATTATTATAAATGTTTCTAACATCATTATTATTAATTAAAAAAATTAAAACCATTGTCATTATCGTTATGAATAAAATTGTTATTATTGTCATCATCAGCATTATTACTATTATTATTATTATTATTATTATTATTATTATTATTATTATTATTATTATTGTTATTATTATTATTTGAAAATCTGTTGCCTGATGTGTATTTTATTTGGCAAGAAAGAAGTTGATTAAATTTCAAACTTGCGAGATAGCAAGTAAATTTATTGCTTTTTGGAGAATTGCCATAGAATGTGTGCCATGAATAGTGTAATATTAATGTACTCTTACAATAGTATTCACATAGTTAATTGCCAGTAAATAACCTATCATTAATTACAACTAAAATTATATCCAAATTCACAGTAAATGTTGGGTGGAGACTCATGGACGTCCCATGTTTAAAGGACATCTTGTTTAATTTTTGGTTCTATTTATACTTTTCCAATACCACGCACGCCACTTTTTAAAGACTTAGTTACTCTGGGGCTGTTAGCTTCTATTTTCAAGTCCAACCATAGACGTTTAATGAGCGAAAAAATTTAACTAGAAATAAAATTATCAATTATTATAAAAAGCATCGATTAAAAGATAGAAAGCAATGTAACCATTTAGCACACATATTCAACACTTTCACATCACAAGAATTCCTAATAACTACTGGATATAGAAAACCAAGGATACCTGGGCGTCAACAATGTACATTTCTATAACAATGTCACGCCACGATGAAGTGTTACCCATGGTAAATAGTAAACAGCTAGTTATTTGGACAACGGAGAAATAATGTAGTGTAGTCCTGGTTTCCGAAAAAAGACTAGGGCATGTTTGGTTGACGACCAGAAATGACAAGACAAAAAAGTCATTAAAAAATACGATTTTACTGCGTTGAAGGTGGATTGAAATAGAAGTTTCAACTATATTTGGACCAAAAGGGTTTTAATAGGAAGTAACCATTAAATAAGAGAGCTTCACCACACCGAAGAAGAAAAAATTTAAGAGAGGGAATTCATAGAAAATAGAATAAAGTCCAGCCAGAGACGTTTAATGGGAGAACAAAATGTAACTAGAAATAAAAATATCAATCATTATAAAAAGCGTCGATTAAAAGATAGAAGACAATCTAACCATTTAAACACATACATTCAACGCTTTCACGCCACAAGAACTTCTAATTAAAAGAAAGAATTTCATTGCCGAGTGAGTGTCCATCTCGAGGATAGGTGCAGCCACAATCTAGACCTCTGTGATAACGTCACGCCTGTGATAAATTGCGCTATTCATGGAAAAATAGTAAACATCTGGTGGTTACCTAGACAACAGTCGAAATGTGGTGACCTTTGGATGGGGGAAGCGTCCTGGTTTTTGAAAAAAGAATGAATGAATGTTTTTGGTTGACAATCGAACAGCAACAACACGCAAAATCATCGAAATACGATTTTACTAACTTAAAATTAAATTAAAATAGAAATTTCAACTATATTTAAAACCAAAGGGATGTTAAAAGGAGTAACCATTAAATAAACAGAGGTTCACCTCACCGAAGAAAGAATTAAGAGGAGATCCACAGCAATAAATTCATAGGACATAAGAAATTACACACACACACACAACACAATTAGGTAATTACTTCCAATTTATGTAAAATATTTCAAACAAGATCTTGTAAACACAATTTGTTATAATTCATGCTTTTTATGATATCATCGTTAATTACTAGCTAAGCCGGTGCAATATTGTTTACTACATTATCTAAATTCTCAGTGCAATAGCTTTGTTAGACTTTTGCAGAACTCTTGAATCACTGCTCCAGTAGCCGACACAATTAACAAATTTACTTGAAGCATCCTAAACTGCCAGGTTTTTTAAAAATTACCGACTAAGTTCTAGTGTTTCCAGGTCAAGTTTTAACCAAGAGGACATCCAATATCGACAAACATGGCTCCTGCACCAGCTTTATCAACACGCTCATAGTCAACGGTTCTACTAGTTGCTATCGACCCATCCCAATACAAAACAACATTTGTCGACTCCAACACTGGTGGCTGAGAATATTACTAATGAGGAGGTGGATTCTGAAGGAATTTATATTTCGAGGTCAGGTGAGTGTTGATCTTCGCAAGCTGGTCGTGTTTTCCCAAATACTCAGCGTTTCGGTGCACACCGGGACGTGCTTCTCGTAGTTTCTAGTGTGAATTACATAATCTTCTACGATTATGGTTATGATAAACCCGTCCACCCCGGGTTAAAGAGAGCAGCTATTAAGTCATAAAAGTGAAGACGGTTTATTTATCTCAGGATGATCGGTCGAAATTGAGTGTAAGGTCTTTATTTCCCAGGTCGTAAAAGTGTCACTTGCTTCTTGGTGGTTTTGATCCTCGACTTGTCTTTACGCCAACTTTAAAGGGGTATAATCCTGATCAATGTCACCAATACATATTAGTCGAGGAATAGCAGGATGGTGATCTTGATTGATGAATACTTATAAAAAGAAAAAGTCGATCATTGATTATGGATGTGAAAGTGTCAAGACAAGCAGAAATGAAGTTGAAAAGAAATCATCGAGAGGAGAGGATAAGAGAAGATAATCAAAGGCCACAAATTAAAAGACTATACAACCAGATCGAAGTATCAGGAATTTCTTAAAGACAAATGAAAACAAACGTGGAATGAGCGCAGACATGGAACAAATATGGAAGGAATTGAAAGAAACGATCCCAGCATTAATAACAGCAATAAAATTTTGAAAAGAACGAAATGGATACCCAAAATATTATGAAACAATAGAAAGAAATATGAAAGAAGAATATGACAGCTATAAAAGAAGAAGTAAAGAACGCAAAGCAAGAATCTTAAGAAAAAACGGGGCAAAGTGGATGACAACAGAGAGAACCAGAAGCTGTTCTATGGTACACTCAGACATCTAGGATAGAAGAAGGAATGCAATACGTGGAAGATAGGGACGGAAAAATAATAACAGATGTAGTTAGAATCATGAAGCGATGGAAAGATAACACTTTCAACAACTCGCAGGAACAAAAAGGTCGAAACCAAACGGGAGAAGAGGAAACAAGAGAGGAAAATCAGCCCTTATCATTAATAACTAAACTAGGCAAATATGCGGTATGATGAGTAAAGTTTGATAAAGAAGGGATGACGTGTTATCATTAAGTAGTGTAAACCGGGCTGACGCCCTTACTTCTCTGAATTCCACGTAAGTGGAAACAAAGGCCGGTTTACACTACTTAATGATAACACGTCATCCACTCTTTTATCGAACCTTAATGATGAGTTACCTGTCCTTTTCACGCTGTAATATTATCGGGTGTACAAGTACGAAATGCGGATTTCAGATTTCAAACAAAAGATAATAAAGATTGGACACTGCGCCATTTTGTTGTGTAGTCAACAAGTGTTAGACGCGCACGAGTGATAAATTGGAAAAGTGTGTGCATAGTGTTGTGTTGTTGTGTTCAATATGTCGAAATTTATATCAAACAAAGAACATTCACGGACAGCATTAATTTCTTATTTTCATTTGAAGAAAACTACTGCTGAATCATACCGATTACTTCGAGAAGCTCATGAGGAACATGCTTCATCGCAAGATACATATGAGCGATGTTTTCGGCGTTTCCAAAGTGATGACTTCGATGTTGCAGACGTGGAAAACCGCCAAAAAATACGAAGATGTGGAATTGCAAGCATTGTTAGACGAAAATAATTCGCAAACACAAAAGCAGCTCGCCGAGGAATTGGGCATTAGTCAACTAGCTGTTTCCAATCGGAAGGAAACTAAAGTAAACAAGGGTCGATGGGATAACTTCAAAATGATCAAGTACTTGAAAGACTCTGGGATGGAAGGTTGCTCAATGAAATTATTAAAAGGAAAGGAAGTGTCAAAGAAGTGGATCCGGAAAATTATCCAACCACTATCCAAGAAAGGGAGCACGAGGAAGTGCCCAAAAGTAGAGAGAAACATTAATGAGTGTATCAGCACAGATGTACTAATGAAAGGAATAATAATACTATATGCTCGCCCACAAATCTCCAATAACCTAACTTAAAAATAATTACCAGATTCCAAAACTCAACGATACAAAAATATAAATAAGGCAAATAAGAACGGGACTTAGCGTAATGTAGCTATCTGTTGTCGACTTTCGCACGGCGTGTTATTCGGAACCGAACGAAAGTTGTCCAAGATGGCGGGGTTCCTCGCACGTGAGGAAAATATGTCGGAAAAGACTAGCTTCTAGCTCCTACGATAGTTCTAGACTCGTATATACTCGTTAATACTAGCTTGCACTAGTTACCCTAGCCTACACTAGTTATACTAGCCATTACTAGCTCCCTACAACAACGTGATAATGCGATAACGACATGAAATTAACAAAAAAGGAAGACTCACTCACTCCAATTGAGGGAAAAGGAACGTGGGCGATTAGTTTGAACAGCAATACTTGGGGAAAAGAACTCAACGATACTATTCACTTCCCAGCGTCAAATTTCCGTATATATTCTCGAAATACGAGATTTGAAAGCGAAGCGGAATAAACTTAGGCACGGAAACCGATCTGTTCAATCGTGACGTTACAAGCGCAATCCGTATCATTGAATCAAAATTATGAATGCGGGGCATCATCCGTACGTCAAATGTTGAAGCGAGAGATCACAGAATATGAAAGCAGAAAATTGTAACAATACAGGAAACTGACAATGGGCCGTAACAGATTGTCAAACAACAACTGCGTCTCAAAAATGGAGGGTACCTGTCATAGATGCGCAACCACATGCCCTAGCTTTTATTGACGAGTGCTGCCATCTTCACGTTAAGGTCGGAACCTTTTCAGACCACCCTCGTATGTCGAATGAATGATACCAGGGTGATAAGAATAGTTTTGGAGGCTTTCACTGGGATAAGGAGAAGAAGAGGACGACGAACAAAATGTGAATCGATGGCGTTAAGAAGGATTTGCAAATCTTGAGAGAGGAGGGACAGACGGAAATGAGAGGAGATTGTTTGAGATTGATTGAAGAGATCACCCCCTCCCCGCCTAGATCAGCGTCTAAGTATTTTATGATACCAAATGGGTATAGTGAAGCCAGAATGACATAAGTGATTATCGCTTTGATGAGATTCTTTGAGTTTAATTTGGTGTTGAGAAGTTTTGTTAGTTTTTGCTTATATTTCGTTTCAAATTCATTCTTGAGCTGTGTATGATCTAGTCGTCGGTCCCGTTCCCTATGCCAAGGTATTTATAAGTGTCGCCTGGGGCAATTTTGTATGAACTGACACTACCCCAGAGGAGCTTCCAATTGCTTTCCACGTCGTAGTTGCATTTAGGCACACTTATCCATACCGCACGACATATCTTTATGATCAGTAACAGTCTTCCATGATTAATTACGGCTTGTAGTAAACAGCGGTCTTTGGAATCGTACAATTGAAATCAACCATAACCATCAAGTGCGTGATCATTATTATTATTATGATTGTAGTAAACTTAAATAATAATAATAATAAGTAAAAATTATGAGAGCGTAGATACAACTCGCTTAGCAGATGCAGATGGAACCGAAAGATCAAAGATCTTAATAGACAGTGGCAATTAATAAATTCAAACAAAAAGTAGCAATTATAACCAGACGGAGTTAGTCATTGGTCCCAATGTAAATTATTTGTTATTACCGCCGCGTTAGACTGGACATTGTAGACAGGTGTAAAAGGTTATTAAGCGTCGCGTCCTTTGCTACATAATTTCCAAAGGGTGCCTCTTTAAAGGCCGAAACGTTTCTCGTTATTCATTCTTTCGACGGCGATTATCAATTGTTAATTTCGAGGGTGTCTTCGATCCTTTTAATAACGCATAATGAATGCGACGCTTTCTATGTAGAACAACCCCTAAACTATTTTCCCCTCCGTTTCCCCGTAACACTCCGGTTTTCTACAGCTGCTATTTATATAAATGTATCTGCCGCCAATATCTATGCGTGGAAATAATTGGCGGGCCTTTACCCTGTAATTAATATGAAAATTATACGCTCGATCTAATCGAAACTTGCTCAGCTTCGTTTATATTTTCAAATAGTTCGGTTTCTTCGGTTATAATTTCGCTCCCCTTTCGTACCGAACGTATCATCAATTTTCAAATGCGCATTTCAATCACCAACGCGACAGCATCGGTAGACTCCGCAAGTTACTCAGTATGCATTTAATCATTCAATTGAGAATTTATATTGCATATTAGCAATATAAGCAGAAATTTCTCTTTTTCTTTCTACCAACTTGAACAGAATCTAAATGATAATAATGATAATAATTTTAATACTATTATCGTTATTATAATTACTTTTCAATAGTAATACTAAATACTGATGGGTTTTCTGTATATGTAAAATACAATAAATTCGAATTAGATAAGGTCCTGTTCGCACGTTTAGGTTGTCCTCGTGATTTACGCCTTTCGTAAGGGTAGTTTGCGAACCCTCCGCCGTGTTTGGAAGCATTCGGAATGCATCACAATAGCACGACATTCTCATCAATAGATTTCTCTGGTTACGCCGCTGGCAACAAGATATAAACAAGTAAATAATTCGTCAAACATATACTGTGCGGTTATGGAAAATTACACGGGTCCTGTAGAAAACCCACCCCGTGCAAAATATGTTACAAAATATCTAACGGAAATTTATTTATGTTGCTGTCTGTCACTGCTATTCAAGAATTTACGTTCTTTTTCGGGGTGATAATAATTATAATAATATTAGTAATAACTATCTGCATTAAATGTGCATGTCCCAACAGAGGACAAGGGATATGAGATTAAGGATCAATTCTACAAGGAAGTAGGACGCAATATTGAAGATATACCAAAGTATGATATGAAAATACTGATAGGAGGCTTTAATGCCCAAGTTGGGAGAGAAGAAGTACACATATAATGGAGGGAAAAACAAACACTTACAAAGTAATGATATCGGTAAAAGAATATTGCAATTTGCTCTGGAAATGAATATGAAAGTAATGAGTACAGTCTTCGATTATAAAGACATACACAAAACAAGACACACAAGGTAAGACCAAGTACCAGATAGACCATGTGATTACAGAGGGAAAACATGCAAAAGCGATAAAGGATGTTAGAAGCTACAGAGGGGCAGACTCGGACCATCTACTAGTAAGAGCAAAAATGAGGCAACAACTTCCCAATCAAAAGAAAGACGAAGCTGAAAGACGGAAGAAGTTTAACGTGGATGAATTACAGGGTATAATAGCGAGAGAAAGTTTTAAAGAGGAGTTATCAAATATGTTGGAAAAGAAACTACAATTAGAGAATATACAAGAAGAATGGACTAGGTGCGAAGAAATAATTGCACAGGCACCCGAGAAATATCTAGACCAAAGACATAGGAGAGACGAAACGGAATGGTTCGATGACGAATGTAGAAACGCCCTAAAACAAAGAAATGAAGCAAGAATGAAAATGCTGAATATAAATACATCGGAAAATAAAAGCAATTTTGAGGAGATGAGGAAAGTAGCTAAACGTTTATGCCAGAAAAAAGAAGGGAGAATATATGGAAAAGAAATTACAAGAAATGGAGGAGTATTATGTCAAGAAAGAGATAAGAAATTTCTACCAAGAAGTAAATAAGAATAAACAAGGATTCACAGACATAACACAATGCGTGAGGACAAAAACTGGCCTATTAATAGGTGCAAAAGAAGAAAAACTAAATAGATGGGCATAGTACTACGAGCAGCTGCTGGATGAGCAAAAAGAATAAAGCGAAATGCAACAAAACGGAGAAGGACTAAATATAAAAGATGAATCGCAAACGCAGATAATAGTTGAAGAACCAAAGCAGGAAGAAATAATAGAAATAATTGGGGAACTAAAGAACCATAAAACCCCTGGCGAAAATGGAATTTCCTCAGAAATGCTGAAGGAAGGTGGGGAATTGTTCAACGGCGAATTGCACAGCTGGTGAATCATGGAGTATGGCCATTTTCTGCCCTGTATATAACAAGGGCGATAAAACAGTTTGTGATAATTATCGGGGCATAGCACTGTTAGATGTAGTATATAAAATAGCTGCAACTATAATAAGAACTAGGTTATATGAAATACAAGAAAAGCAGCTAGGTGAATACCAAGCTGGTTTTAGAACAGGACGATCGACAATACACCAAATTTTTGTAATGAAGCAAATACAACATAATACATATGAACAGAATTTGGGACTTCATATATTGTTGATCGACTTCAAAAAAGGCATACGACACCATACCAAGAAATAAATTACAAATAGTTCTGGAAAAACTGTGACAGCTGACCGACCACGGACAAAGCCATGCTGATTATGCGATATGTGAGGTATAACATTTTCTATATAAATGTAAATACAGAACATTCTCAAAAACCTTGTCAAAATTTGACAAGATGGATACAGGTCCGTAATTAGTAATTTCAGATTTATGCCCCATTTCTTTGCCACACAGAAGGAAAAACGGAAGTCCCAATAGACAAATTAACCACAACCACCAGAGGCCTGGCAAAAGCTGAACCAGCGTTACGCGAAAGAAAAAATGAACTAAGTCATCACCAGAAATGTAAGTCTCAGGAAAAGAGGCCATAATTTTGCTCAATTCCTCCTCAGTAACAAGTGGGAGGCAAAACGGGACACAATCACCGTGGGAGGTATAATGGGAAAACGGTGCACCGCCAAGGTAAGTAGATCGAAAGACTTTGGCGAAAGCATCTACAACGATCTGAAGCATGTCGAGAGATGAACCTTCGGCATTCTAGTTTAACCTTGTTTATGATGAATATACTGAAATATTTGTCTGGGGTTATTCAAAATTGATGCTTCCGTTGATTGTAGGTGACGTTCGGTGGACAGAGAGATTTCCGATTTGGAAAGAGTGCGAAGTCTCTTAGACTCTTTCTCAAAATAAGCGTTCTTTGTAGTAATCCACTTGCGTCTGTAGTAGGACTTAAGTTTAATAATAGAAATTATACCAGCGGAAAACGAGGAAGGATAACTGGATCTATTTCTGAAGTAAGCAAAATTTGGAACAGATTTATCAAGAATACGGTAAAGACTAGCAAAAGATTCATCCAGAGCCACATTGACATCACCTGTACGCTCCAAAAATGACCAATCCGTATTCCCATGGTCAAGATATAATTGCTCAAAGTTAACTCGAGACGGAAATGATGAAGTGAGAGGTGCAGATGCCAGAAGTGACATCGTGATAGATAAAGCTGGATGATATTGGTCGATGGGCACAAAAAGTGGAATGTCAGGTCCACATTGGAAACAATCACTTCAAGTAGTCTTCCATAACAATTAACAACAGAATTAAACTGACGTAGGTCAAGCGAAGTACTGAAATGTAAAAATGTTGTACATTTAGTAAAATTTAGAGAATCGTTTAAGAACCATGGAATATTGAAATCACCAAAAATAGTAACTGGTTTATCCAGCAGAAACAATTCTAGACATTCACATAGTAATTCAACGTCATGCTGATTAGTATCGGGAGGTATAAATAAAGCGGAAATGTAGAAGCAGCCAGAATTCAGAAAACATTTACCAACAACAATATCGACAGTTGAAACAATAGAAGTAATAGAAGTAGTATAAAGGACCTCAAACTTAATTTCATCAGATAATGCTACAAGCACTCCCCCACCCATTGAACGATTAATCAGAGCAAAACGTCTGTCACATCTAACAATATTGTAAGAAGACGGTAGTAATTCCGTGTCTCTAATAGAATCATCGAGCTAACTCTCGGTAATTACAACTATATGATAAGAGAAACTACAAGCACTGGTAAAAATGATCGGGTCTTAGATTGTAAACCTCTTGTGTTCTGATAATACACATTAATAATGGAAGAATTACTATTGGACTTATTTAGTTTAAAGTGGAAGCTATCCCTTAAATGAGATTCACCACTTTTTAAACGATCGGATAACTCCTCTATAATAATAATAAACTATGGCATTGTTATTTCAAAATTCCATGTACGCTGGTGCAAGTCATTAGAATGACGGTCTTCTCCATTTCCAGTTTGTTAAGTCTTTTTCTTGAACTTGCAGATTTTCCAATAATTTTGGCGTACTTTGGCTAATTGCACACACACCACAAGGCAAAGGTTTTGACCTCATCAGTCTTTCATGCCGTTTCTGATTTGTTTCATATACATATTTTTTAAATTATTTATATTTCTTTTATGTTCTGTCTCCCGAGCGAATATTTGTTTTGCTGAGATCAATTTGCTTATCTATGGATAACACTCCGTTCCGGTATATTTCGGCCTGTCTGTATTCCAAGACTGTTTCCGGCTGAAATTTATCAGTTGTGGTTTTGGTGCAGCTCAATATACTATATATAACAGCACAACAGGCGGGGTTTCTCGCATTGCTGATCAAATATTTTACATTTTCATGATCTTATCCACATACTTGATAGTTTTTTTTTTTTGTGTGTGGAAAGTTCTTTACTGACTAAGGAGCGGATGGTTTATGGGATGACGCGAGCTTGCTAAGCCTTCTGAACAAAAGTGGCTCATTGCACAGCACAGTGAACCTGTCAGATATTGATTATAAACGTCCTAAAAACGATCTGATACTCTATCTGAGCGGCTGTGTATGCTTGCCTCATTCCATAGACCACGCAACCGATGTGTTAATCTGCAAACGCGAATCGAAAGGAAAACTTCCCTTCAACGGAGGAACCGTGCCAAATTGCTGATCAAATGTTCTATATTTTCATGATTTTGTCCACATACTTGATAAATTTTTTCTATGTGTGGAAGGTTCTTTACTGATTAAGGGGCGGATGGTTTACGGGATGACGCGAGCTTGCTAAGCCTTCTGAAGAAAAGCGGCTCATTGCGCAACACAGTGAACCAGTCAGATATTGATTATAAACGTCCTAAAAATGATCTGATGTTCTATCTGAGTGGCTGTGTGTGCTTGCGTAATTCCATAGACCACCCGACCTACATATGTGTTGATCTACAAACACGAAAGGAAAGGAAAACTTCCCTTCAGCGTAAGAACCATACTGAATTACTGATCAAATGTTCTACATTTTCATGATCTTCTCCACATACTTGATAAGTTTTCTCTGTGTGTGGAAGGTTCGTTCCTCATTAAGAACCGGGCCATTGCACAGCACGGTGAACCAGTCAGATACTGGTTATAGACGTCGTAAATGCGATCTGATGCTATATCTGAGCGGCTGTGTGTGCTTGCGTAATCCCATAGAACACCCGACCTATGTGTTAATCTACAAACACGAATGGAAAGGAAAACTTCCGTTGAACGCAGGAATCGTGCTAAATTGCTGATCAAAAGTTCTACATTTTCATGATCTTGTCCACAGTCTTGATGCGTTGTTTTCTGCATAAAATATTCTTTAATTGCTAAGGTACGTATGGTTTATGGGATGACAAATCTGCACTGCTCTGCCATCCAAACAAGATATATGATCGCTTGTGCAACGTTTCTGATCAACACCTGACTGGGTTATTATCCTGGGTACCGAACCAATTAAATGCTTTGTCTGGGCCGCAGCGCAGTGTTGTGTCATCCCATAAACCATCGGCTAATTATCAATGATAGCTCGTTTAAAGTGTTGCATGGGTACTAATTGATCCTGTATAGCCCTTATAAAACACTCGGTTTCAATGGAAGCCGTCTTATTCCTGGATTTTTGAGCTAATTTTTATGAATACCTGTCATTCTCCGCTTACAGCTGTTATTACGACTTAACACTGTTCAGGTGTTAAGTAGTCGGCATAACATAAGCAGTTCTAGTCTCCTACTCTAAAAGTAAGTAACATTTTCTTCGCAGTTGTTGATTTTTGTATCAAAATCAGAATTTCGAGCAACTTTTAAAAGCATTCACACAAAGTTTACTTCTGCTTTTCGTGTAGAATGCAAGGATTAGTGCTACTTCTCCTATCGTCGTCCTTCGATAATGGGAACCTTTCTTTTTGGGGTTAGCCAAAGTTTTACCAAGATTATTTTCTACTAGCGTCTTACAAATATAATGAGGCCGTCTAGCAAGTAACACATACGTACACAACAGGAAACAGCTGGAATTGCAAGCGAATTTGTTGCCTGAATTTTGTTTTTCCTTATTTTTTTCATGAAACGTCCTCATCATAACTTTTTTTTGTTAATACCTTCGAATTATAGGAATGCAAGGCATTTGTAAAATTCGTTTCGTATTAACATTGTGGTCCCATCTATTTTTTGTAGGAACTTATAATCTTCGCTCTGATGCCATTTGCTCTTGCTTATCTTGCCGTTTTACTCTAAACCCAATCCCAAGCTAACGCCATTACAAGATTTCTCAATGATTCTGGGAAGCGTCTTTAAACCAGTGGGCATTTGCACAGATAATCCCAAGTCATCAATAAGGACTAGATGGTTACGTTTTTTATTCCTTTTCAGTTTTCACTCATTACTTTTACAGTGCCCACACCCATTTTCTGTAGGAACTCATCATTTCGCTCTGTTTTATACCTCTTCGCCACTGATCGCATCCGCCTTTGACGGCATGGTTTGTCCTGAAGTTTTCTCATCTCAATTCCATACTGGTGCCTTTAGAAAATCTCTCAGTGATTTTGGGAAGCCTCGTTAATCCCATTGGTATTTGCAGAAATAGTCTCATATCGTTCATAGAGACGAGATGGTTAAGTTTCTTGCTCCTTTTCAGTTCTCATCCATAGCTATATATAGTACCCACACCTATTTTCAGTAGGAACTCATCATTTTCGCTATGATCCAATTGGTCTTTGGCTATATTGCTTGCCTTGAAATTTTTAAACCCAATTCCATACTAATGCCCTTAGAAAATTAATGAGTAGTTCTAGCAAGCTTCTTTAATCCAGTTGGTGTTTGCATAGAGAGTTTCAAGTCATCCATAGATATGAGATGACTAAGTTTCTTGTTACTTTCTGGTAAGTTATCGAATGGGTCCGTTGCTATGCAGAAACACAATGCGTTGAGCATAGCTCCTTAGACTATTCTTTGAAATTTTCTGAACCTAATTCCATGCTGGTACCATTAGAGAGTTTCTCAGTGATTCTGGGAAGCTTCTTTAATCCAGATGGTGCTTGCATAGATAGTCTCAGGTCATCTATAGAGACGAAATAACTAAGATTTTTGTTGCTTTCTGGTAAGTTATTGAATGGGTTCGTTGCTATACATAAACACAATGCGTTGAGCGTAGCTCCTTAGACTATTCCTTGAAATTTTCTGAACCTAATTCCATACTGGTACCATTAGAGAATTTCTCAGTGATTCTGGGAAGCTTCTTTAATCCAGTTGGTGTTAGCATAGATACTCTCAAGTCATTTATAGAGACGAAATAGCTAAGCTTTTTGTTGCTTTCTGGTAAGCTATTGAATGGGTTCGTTGCTATACAGAAACACAATGCGTTGAGCATAGCTCCTTAGACTATTCCTTGAAATTTTCTGAACCTAATTCCATACTGGTACCATTAGAGAATTTCTCAGTGATTATGGAAACCTTCTTTAATCCAATTGGTGTTAGCATAGATGGTCTCAAGTCATCCGTAGAGACGAAACAACTAAGCTTTTTGTTGGTTTCTGGTAAGTTATTGAATGGGTTCGTTGCTATGCATAAACCCAATGCGTTGAGCATAGCTCCTTAGACTATTCCTTGAAATTTTCTGAACCTAATTCCATACTGGTACCATTAGAGAATTTGTCAGTGATACTGGGAAGCTTCTTTAATCCTGTTGGTGCTTGCATAGATAGTCTCAAATCATCTATAGAGACGAGATAACTAAGCTTTTGTTGCTTTCTGGTAAGTTACTGATGGCAAAAACTTTTTTTGTAAGTTCTCCATAATCAATATGAAGATTGCAGTTTCTTTTCTTGTTTTCGCATCTGTAGCAATGTATTAATTAAAATGATAATACGAAATTAACAAAGTTTGTGAGTCATTCTTAGTCGACTGCGCATGTTGTGTACATGGATCACTGATCAAAATTATTGAAAGGTTTCTGTCACTGCGGTTTGGTGTGTTTACTGTCAACGTTAACAGTTAATCACGGAAGAGGGTTATGGTTTTTGTGTGTTAGATTGGCTGATTAAATCAGCGATTAAATAGGTAAATAAGAGGGATGTTCTCTTTCCGTTGGGCCTCTCTAGCCATGATATTTTTCAACATATCTTGTTTGACACTTTAAGCTAGCTGTTTACATGTTAATGACTGTGACCGTTGACAAATATGCTTGAATATTCTTAAAATAAGTTTAAAGTGCTCTTTCGCACAAGAAATCATAAAATTGAAAAACACCATTCATCGCGCTGTGACTTTTTACAATTTCAGAGATTGCTTAGGCCGTAAACAATGGTTTGGGGAAGTCAGTCGAGTGTTCAGTGATAAGTCGTGTTTATCAGCTACCAAAAATGCATCATCGACTGTCAAGGGAATATTTTGAAGATATCGTAAATAAATGTGTTTTGGCCCTGTATTGTGTATTCCTTTACTAGGCTCGGTGGAAAAGGAACAGCCCTCATATTCATGAAAATTTGTTGTTCATTTATTGGATTGCATTCCAGACCGAGCGGACATTTGAAAACAATTTAGACAAAAATATCAATCCCATAGTAACTCGATCTGTCGCCATTCACTTTAATAAGGTGGCAATAAATCAATTACTCGCTTATTTATCCCAGATATGGATGCACACGCGCTTTGTGTGTTGTACCCATTTGCAACGCTTTATATATTATGTAAGCGCGGGAATCTCATTAAAAAGTCTAATAGACGGTTACGTATTTGTTGTTGAGCACGCCCTTGTCTATAACACTACCACCACCACTGCGGCAATTTACTTAATGGCATAACATATTATTGACCACTACAGTCATTAATTCTTATATATAGTTATTACGACTGCGTCTGGAGTCGGTTCGTCTTGTATCATTATAAATCTAAGCAATATTACTCCAGATGAAGCATCAAATCGACTTGCAGAAGAGGAGATCGAGATATTGTTCTGAAGCTACCGTTATGTTGGTAGCAACCAAGTTGCAGCTGCCTTCTATAATTGTTGCGCAATAATGATCATAGTAATAATAATAATAGTAACCAGGTTGATTCAGATCGTAGAAGTCTTGGAAATCAAAATTCTCATATAATAATAATAATTTCAATTAAAGCTATACTAACAATAAGTACTACGAAATAATCGTGAGGAAATACGAATTAGTTTGCAAACACATAAATATCATAATTCCTATTTGCCATGCTATCAACAAGTTCAAGATAGTGCAAGACTTACATACATCAGGATTTTCCACATTCAGGCGAAATGTCGCAACATACGTCGCGTGCCCGCCAAGTTTGTCATTTCGTAAATACTCTCTAATCGATCGTAACAGGATACATAAATGAAGATAGGTATTTCCTCACAAGCACTCCTTCCAAGTGCTTTTTAAAAATAATTAAAGTTTCTTTCGCACAAAAACAACTTTACCCGTGATGAACGTCGTAGAAATGTTCGTTTGAATGAATTTCTAAAATTGTATATTGGACAGACTAGAGGTACGATTTCGGATTTTTCTTGAGTACATTAATACGAGGGCGATTCGTAAAGTAAGTTTCATTTCCGCCTAGTGCGCAGAGGAGTGGGCACAGCGGCGTAGTCTGGTTCCACGTGAGTCTGGCAGTGCTAGTAACAGAATCGTTCGAACATCCTATCGTGCTATTTGTGTCGTTTAAAATTTGTTGTGTCACCATCCTGGACATAGCGTCACTGTGCCCTCGCATCGTCAAGTGGGCTGAGAATAATATATATCTCTATTGTCAATCACTGTTGAATCGCTGTAATCAATACAATAATAAAAGTACTGCACAACTGCAACAAAATTGCTGCTGTAACTGAAAATATCGCCGACTGTGAACTGGGTGCTGTTATCTGATTTTTGTGTGCAAGGAACGCGAAAGCTGCTGGGATTCATCGTGAACTTTGATCTGTTTATGGTGAAAATGTCACGGGTGGCAGTATGGTTGGACGAAGATGCCGCATGTTTCGAGAAAGGACGAAGGAATGTCCCTGGTGACGAACCGAGTGTTATGGCGGACGAATTTTTGCTGATGTCGAAGAGAAAATCGGTCATTCACAACCACAGAAATGAATGCCTTTTTCCCTAAAATTTCACGTACAGTTTTGTACTCAACGTTTAGGTTACCACAAATTTTATGCACGCTGGATGTCAAAACTTCTCACCAAGGACCATAAAACAAAGAGAATGGGATCGGTACTAACTTTCCTGACACGCTACGAAGTTGAAGATAGATATTTCCTCAGACATATCGTAACAGGTGATGAGACTTAGGACGCCTAGACATTGAGGTGAAAAAGACGATCCATGCAGTGAGGTCGCTCTAACTCACCTACGAGGAAACCCTTAAATTTCATGGTCACTGTCTTTTAGGACAACAAAGGCATCCTTCTTATAGACTTTATGGAACGGGAGACCACAATAAACGCTGAAGTCTACCGTGAAACGGTCCAAGAAGGTCGAAAGAACTATTCAGAACAAGCAACGTGGATTATTGAGTTCGGGCATCGTTTTTCTTCGCATACCTCCACTCGCAGCGTAGGCCTACTGACAGTTAGTAAGTTAGTAAGTGGTCTGGGCAAACAGCGGTAACAGCGTACAGTTACGAAATAAGTTACAACAACATTGCCGACTCCCCACTCTAGTCAATATGCTGTATGCGAGTAGTAACTTATTTCGTAATTACCGCTGTTTGCTCAGACTATACCTTGTTTCATAAATAGGGAGACGAATTTCTGACCACACCACTTTTTATAGCAAATTGTGATTGGTCGAAAACAGCACCAAATTACAATGCACCAATCCTGCTATAGCCGTATCATGTACGTAATTCTGTCAAATGTATTGACATTTGTTTATGACCGCTAGTTATTGTGGTGTTTATTATATTTTTCTGTTTTCTCTGCCTCTTTCGAAGTATCGCTTTAATTTGCCGCATACATTTTATTCCAGATGTGTAATTTGGGCTTGGGGTTCGTTCAAGAGTTCGTCCCTTTATTTCTGAAACAAGGTATAGTTGTAAGTGGCAAGTGTTTGAGCATTCTCCCTATAGTCTGTTGTAATATGTCTATCATAGATGATGCGTCTAGCTAGTTAGTTGATTGTATTAGATAGTGAGCTGAGGTAGTAAAAAATAATGGATGTCATATAGTCGACAGATCACACAAGTCAATGAACATATACGTGTGATTGCAACAAATTAGTTGTATGTAATAGATATATTAAACGTGAAGTAAAGTTAGAAGCTTGTTTTTATTAGTTAGCAACACAACATAGTCCTGATTTGGCCCCTAGCTACTATCATCTTTTCCCTAACATGAAGAAATGGCTTGGATCACAACGGTTTGAGAGGGATGAAGAGCTGGTGAAAAAGTGTTACAACATGGCTTAATTCAAATTCGGGCATTAGAAAGCTGATTCATTGGTATGACAAACGCCTCAATCTAAATCTACGTAGAAAAATAGCTAGAAGTAGTAGATCTAAGTTGTATATAATAAAAACCTCTTTATGCATTGCTGTTAGTAACTTTACGAATCGCCCTCGTAGATTAAGAAATATTTCCTAAATCTATAGGTAGTTATCTTTTTATCTGATTCTAAACCGAGGAAAAATTATTGTATTGATATAAATATTGTTGTTCTCGGGTGTAGATTCATTCAATTGTTGAAATTTTCGCTCGTGTTATTGTTATTATAATCATTATTGTTGTTATTATCTCCTGTTTAAGTTAAAATTTGTGGGTACTTATACCCTTGTAAATTGAAAACTTGGACTTCATAAATATTGTTATTATCGCATCTTTAAGGAAGAAATGAAATGATATTCCCTTTTGAAACGATTTTAATTTATTTATTTTTCTTACAATGAATACAGATCAATTTACAATTGCATATACATCCTTACATGAGAGGTAAAACATCAGCTGAGGGAAACGAATTTATTTTACCCAGTGTAAGTGTATAAAATAATAATAATAATAATAATATATAAATATATACAAAAAATATGTACATATAATAACAAAGAAGGGAGGAAAATCGGATCCGATTTTCCGGCCGCCACAAACACAAAGGTTTCTTCCCCGTACAGGAAAAAAGCACAATGGGGATTATCCTCGGGAGCAGTTCTCGTGCTCCCGGATTATTTATTTTAGGTATAGATCGCATGTTTTAAACTTCGAGATCTTTTATCAAACACAATCGGGAGATGTTCGTGTTTTAAAGCGGCGCCACCCTTAGAAATTATAAATCTAGGTATTGCGTGATTACAACGTTAGCCGAGATTCCAGGGGAAATATTTATATAAAATAAATAAGCGCTATTGTTGTAAAATAGGTATAACTTAAATTATATCACATTTAATTTCTTTCTTCATATACATATATATATATTTGAATGTTACTTTCTGTAATACGTCCATATTGCTCGAAACTACATATAAAACTGTACTGACAATATTTTTACACCGAAATTAATATAATAACGACAGATCTTAATTATTATTATCTGGAGAGCCAGTACTGAATTCTTAACGTCGTACTTGGAGGAACATTACCATTTAGTCTAGATAATATGCCTATATAGATGAATACAGAGCCTTTAAATGAGTAAGTATCTGAGGTACACTGAGAAAAATCATAAAATAATTATAACAAACATCATTAAACACAACTTATGAACGGTGATAACTCGAGGTAACAAGTGGATTTTATAAATTAATTAATTAATCAATAATTAAATTACACAACAAAATTAATTTTATAATGATGGGTCGCATAATTGTGTAATAATTTGTTACAAATAATATTTAACAACATCTATTTTTCTAAGTGCCCCAATTTCCAATTACATTTTTTTAACAAATGAACAACTACATACTTACACCGCGCGCCTTTGAACTTCAGCAAGCTCAATCAGATAGAACATCTATTTACATACAGTCTATTTATTGCACTATTTCGAGAATCAAACTGAGCGTAGCACCAATTGGGGGACCCTAAGCACATCTTCGGGGGTGGCAATCCGTAATGGTTGTAATAAGCGCCATGGGGCATCAGCAGGGACTGGCCTAGACCCAAATCGCAATAAGGTGTTAAACCCCATTGTAGATACCCATTCGATGGCAGTGATGTCTTCTGAACCTGAGCCTCGGAGGGTTTATCAGGGGAAATCAGACTCTCGATGGTGAAGGGCCTCTTCGGTCTGATGTTGGTGGTAGCTTCCTGTGTCACTGGGGTTACGGGCGAGGGTATACGCGGTGGAGGAACGCGAACTCCACAGTTTGCTTCGACTTGCACTTCCGTCGGGGAAAAGAAGAACCTGTTTATATTGGCCAGAGCTGCCAATTCGTTATCTAACACTTCCTTGTCGGTTTTTAACAGTTTGAAACGCTTCCGCCGCCTCAGCAAGCTCCCGTTCTCGAACATATCGAAGGCGGCCGGATGTAAAGCCCAATAAGCCCCTTTACCTGGCCTATCTGGTCTCCTGGGTATCTTGATGAAGCAGTCGTTGAACGAGAGGTTGTGCCTGAGGGAATTTTGCCACCTTTGAGTGTTCCTGCGATAATACGGAAATCTATCGGTTATGAATTTGTAGATCTCCGACAACGGGAGCATCTTCTCCGGGGAACTCCAAATCGCCATGGCCGTCAAGGATATATACGAGTAAGGCGGCTTCTGATCTCCATAAGATTCTCTGGATGGCCGGGGCATTTTCACCACAGTCACAAACACAAAATTACAGCACCTCCTTTCCCCAGCTCATTTGATGTCGGCCAGCGAGACCGAGATTCTGGTGCGAACTGCAGGTCTCAACGCCGCAGAAGACCTGCTTTCGAAGACCCCACATCTCATTGGCCAGTTTCTCACAATGGCTCGATAGTCAGGCCTTCAAAACGCCCCTCGTACGTGAAGAACCACCCCTGTTTACAATTTTCTCTCCATAGTACAGTGTATAACGCTAATAAGCTGATAGCAGGTGCTTACTGGGTACACCTTTTGCTTATATAATTAGATAAATTACCTGATTCATCTATTTGTGGTTTTACTATTCGCGAGTTCTCTTTTATTAGCGAAATCACTTTAGTGATATGCTTAATTAGTTCATACAAGGTATTATGGAGAATTTCTTTTTCTGCAATATGAAAATTAATTAATTAATTTTACCTATTTAATAACTGCTTTTGCGGATATTAGCAAAGAAAACATCTTCAATTGCCACCCTTAATTCCTTTGTTATCATTTTTTTCTTTCTTTGTATTTATTTTGTTTATTCAATAGAGATTTCAATGGCCCTCCACACTCTCCACCTTAATTCAGAAAGCATATCGTCTCGGGACATCTGTTTGTCTCTTATTGCTTTCAAATGCTGACATATTTATTTACTAATTTTTTTTTCATCTTATACTTTTATTTTATTTATATATTGACAAGTGTACGTACATAGTACAATACTTTTTCATGGTTTTATGACCAATATACGTACTTTATTATCGTCATTATTTAAATTAGCAAGGAAAATATTTTCAATTGCCACCCTCCATACTTTTATTGTCATTTTTTTCTTTTTTTGTATTTATTTTTTTATTCATCTGAAATCTGAATGAGCCCCCACAATCTCCACCTTAATTCAGAAAACCTATCGTCTCGTGATATCTGTTTTTCCTTTATTGCTTTCAAATGCTGACATATTTATTTATTAATTTTTTTTTCATCTTATACTTTTTTTATTTATATATTGACAAGTGTACGTACATAGTACAATACTTTGTCATGGTTTTATAACCAATATACGTTCTTTATTATTGTTATTATTATTAGTATTGTTATTATTTAAATTAGCAAGGAAAATATTTTCAATGGCCACACTTCATTCCTTTACTATCACTTTTTTTTTCTTTTTGTATTTTTTTTTATTCAATAGAGATTTGAATGACCCTCCACACTCTCCACCTTAATTCATGAAGCACATCGTCTCGTGATATCTGTTTGTCCTTTATTGCTTTCAAATGCTGACATATTTATTTATTAATTTTCTTTTACATCTCATACTTTTTTTATTTATATATTGAGTACATATCGTACATAGTACAATACGTTGACATGGTTTTATGACCAATATACGTACTTTATTATTATTATTATTATTATTATTATTATTATTATTATGCCCACAAAATAGGTTTAAATGATTTCCAAGGGTTCCTGTGGCCCCGGGCAAAAAAGAAAATAATGATAATAATTGTAATTATAGAAATAATGATAATATTTTTAATCCCCACCTACACCATCACCCCCTCCCCGCGCATGTACCTCTACTGGAATAGAAGCACATACAAGGAATTGATCACTCGGTAAACACTGGACCCAGTTCCTCGAAACGATGTTAATAATAATATTCATACGTATACGTATACAGTATACAAAGTCGCAATACCTTTTGTAAATAATAAATATTTTTATTCTCAAATCATTAAGGTCAATCCCTCTTATCTCCTATCCGTACATATTTTTTACATCGAACGTTATCTAATCACAGTGATCACAATATAAACCAGCGGTCTGTATTCAGAGCCCGGGGATTTATGCTAGCATCGAATAACAGGGAATTCCTCGTATGGTTATTTTCGAGTTCAGAGTTACGCATATTTTTGTCATTTTTAAAATCTTAAGAATAAGTTCTGGCGTAGTCGAGGCGTATTCGAAGGCCCCACAAAACTTTTTAGAAATTTTTTTAAAAATAAATTAAAATAAAATAAAATAATAGTAATTTCACTCCTGAAGAAGTCACTTGCAATATTCATGACACATCGATTTGTTTAATTTTATTTTAATTATTTTATTTATTTATTTATATTTTTTCCTACAGTTCCTCCATTTTTAATTTTTCCTTTTCGCTAATAATAGTAATGATAATAATAATAGTCGGACCGCAAATTCTCTTAAAATATCTCAAATATATTTTTCTCTTAAAATATATCTCCGCTAATTTTAATTTTTTGTTTTTGTATTCTGTGGTTCTCTATTGCGACGTATATTTGTTTAATTTGTGCTGGGACGATCAATTACATTAATGTAATAATAATTAAAAATAATAAATTACTTTTGAGAGTCAAAATCTTGATAAAATAAAATTTGGATGACTTTTCATGTAACGACCTAATTAAATTAGGTACGTCAATGCGCAGGTACCAAGTAAATCTGCAAAAACTTATTAACTAAGCACAATTTGCATATGTCAATAATCCAGTAAGCTTACTTAGTTTTGTTAAGTTTTTGCACAGTTACTTGGTAGCTGGCCATTAACGTACCTAATTTAATTAGGTCACTATGTGGAGAGTCATTCAGATTTTTTAGTTTTAGTTTAGGTATGCAGTAGCTCAGTTGGCGGGGCACTAAATTACAAAGTGGGAAGTATTGCATTCGAATAGAACCATAACCGCCACCATACAATCGGGACGTTCTTTCGGACCCTTTATGGGTTGTAATGGGACTTATTAGTATTATTATTATTATTATTAGATAATTTTTATTTAAAATTATAAAATCTTATTAACGTGTTTATAAATTTATTTTATTTAATCCATGTGACTCCATCTACATATATATTTGGTTGTAATTAAATGCTATTAATTTTGGAAATATGATTAAATTAAAATTGATTATAATAGATTAATTATTATTATTATTTTTATTATTATTTCTCGACTGTAATACTTCAATTTCGTTTCGGGAATTCGGTCAAACTTTCAATTAAAGAAAATTATAAAATAATCCATTTTTAATTAATTAATTAAGCATTAACGTAGAGTTGAAAATCTTTTTAATTTGATTTAATTTTTTTCTTTTTGTACTAGGAACAATTTTGTTCTAATTTTACGCCATAATTATGCCAGTTCTATTGAAATTCTACGTTAACGTTAGTTCTGAAGTAATTCTTAATTAAGAGTGAAATATAGAGTGTTATAAATAACTTATAACAAAAGAGTTGACTTGAACTGAAAGATTGATCCAATTCCCCAGATATTAGAAGAAATTAATATTAAATTTATTATTATTATATAATCGTTTTTTAATTATTATCATAATTAACACGAAGGAATTGCAATGTGTACCTGCTTTTTACGCTATTGCACGACTTTCCTGGAGAGCTGCTTAACACTCGTATCCAAATTAGCGGGTAGTTTTAGAGGGAATTAAGATTATTCTTTTAATTAATTTCGACTCCCCGTTTAAAAACAGTTTTGTGCTATAAATAATATGCGAAAATTTAAGTTTAAATTACTATTATTTTTTAGCCCTGTATTGTAGAGCTTCTCTGATCGGTATGATTTCCGGTATAAATTGATAATATTATTGTAGCAAAGAGTTTAATTAAATCTGCAATAAATCGGAGGGAAGCCTTAATATCAAATATGAAAGGATGCAATACAGGGCTAAATATTTAATTATAATTACGAATATAATTGAGTCGTTTCCAACACTAGAGATGATTGAAAGGAAAATCTAAATTACTGCTTCTAAAACGACCCGCCAATTGCTGTACGTTTGTTAAGCAGCTATCTAGGAAAGCTGTGCAATAGCCTTCAAAGCAGACAGAAATTGCATATGCCAATAATTAACACGGAGGAATTGCACTTTATACGTGTTTTGTACGCTATTGCACGACTTTCCCGGAGAACTGCTTACGAAACGTACCCCAATTAGCGGGTAGTTTTAGAGGGAATCCAGATTTTTCTTTTAATTAATTTCGACTCCCCGTTTGAAACAGTTTTGTACTATAAATAATATGCGAAAATTTAAGTTTAAATTACTATTATTTTTTAGCCCTGTATTGTAGAGCTTCTCTGATCGGTATGATTTCCGGTATAAATTGATAATATTATTGTAGCAAAGTATGGTTTCAAAATACTTACCTCTTAAATCTGCAATAAATCGGAGGGAAGCCTTAATATCAAATATGAAAGGATGCAATACAGGGCTAAATATTTAATTATAATTACGAATATAATTGAGTCGTTTCCAACACTAGAGATGATTGAAAGGAAAATCTAAATTACTGCTTCTAAAACGATCCGCCAATTCCTGTACGTTTGTTAAGCAGCTATCCAGGAAAGCTGTGCAATAGCCTTCAAAGCAGACAGAAATTGCATATGCCAATAATTAACACGGAGGAATTGCACTTTATACGTGTTTTGTACGCTATTGCACGACTTTCCCGGAGAACTGCTTACGAAACGTACCCCAATTAGCGGGTAGTTTTAGAGGGAATCCAGATTTTTCTTTTAATTAATTTCGACTCCCCGTTTGAAACAGTTTTGTCCACTATAAATAATATGCGAAAATTTAAGTTTAAATTACTATTATTTTTTAGCCCTGTATTGTAGAGCTTCTCTGATCGGTATGATTTCCGGTATATATTGATAATATTATTGTAGCAAAGTATGGTTTCAAAATACTTACCTCTTAAATCTGCAATAAATCGGAGGGAAGCCTTAATATCAAATATGAAAGGATGCAATACAGGGCTAAATATTTAATTATAATTACGAATATAATTGAGTCGTTTCCAACACTAGAAATGATTGAAAGGAAAATCTAAATTACTGCTTCTAAAACGACCCGCTAATTGCTGTACGTTTGTTAAGCAGCTATCCAGGAAAGCTGTGCAATAGCCTTCAAAGCAGACAGAAATTGCATATGCCAATAATTAACACGGAGGAATTGCAATTTGTATCTACTTTTACGCCATTGCACGACTTTCCTGGAGAGCTGCTTAACAAACGTACCCCAATTAGCAAGTAGTTTCGAAGGTAATCAAGATTTTTTTAATCAATTTCTACTCCCCGTTGAAAACAGTTTTCTACTAGAAATAATATGCAAAAATTTATGCTGGGAATACTATTAATATTGTTCTGATCGCGGTGGTCGCCTAACAAGTCAAGGATTAGGGTTGAAACTTAAATTACTGCTATTATTAATTTATTTGTGATAATGATATAAGTTCGAACGTGGAAATTCCCTTTTTTGAGTATAGAAGAGGATAATAATATATAAATTAAAAAAAAGTTTTATAGAATCGGACTCGTTATTTTATGAGCCATCCTGTATCTCAAACGTAAGATATTGCGTGTTTACTGTAATATATACATAGATAGCTTATCTTGCAACTGATATAATTCAAGCCATTTCAGTGTAGTTGAGTGAGAATGTTTAAAATGTTCGTTAAAATTGTTTCTTTGAATCCAACGAGATTTCGAAGAATTGATCATCGTTTAATCACTGTGTCGTTTTTATTGATTCACGTAACATTTTGCGGTGCCACCACAATCAGGGGATGTGATTCTGATGAATCGAATCTGGAAATCGTCAAGATTTGTCCGAACCCTGATAAAGTGCAATTTTTGCGTTTGAATAATGGGAATTATTCGCTCAACGACGGTAACACACCTCTGGCAAGAATTGAACAAAAACAGCGCGCCAAATTAACCAACCTGTGGAATGTATATTTGAGTGGTAACCAGATCAAATTTCTAAATAACGAAACTTTTGCCCAAATGAACAGTTTGCGATTGATATCGATAGATAATAATACTATAAGTGAAATCGGAGCTGATACATTCAAGAACTTATCGCATTTGATGAATCTTTACCTGGACAAAAACATGTTAGAGTATATCAGTGAAAACGCTTTTTGTGTCTACAATCGACTGAAATATCTGGATTTAAGATACAACAGATTAGATGATGTGAATTTTATACGCGTTTTAAAGCCCCTTATATACTTAAGACTATCTTCTAACATGATAACTACGTTGGACGAAGATATTTTCTCAAATTTGCCAAATTTGCAGTATTTAGAACTGGACTACAACTCAATAGAGAAGCTTCCAATTAATCTTTTCAGAAACCAAAGGAAATTAATTCAGGTCAACTTATCCCATAATCAAATAATGCAAATCGAGACTGGAACGTTTACTATAGGATTCAGAGAGTTACTTATCAACGATAACAAGCTGAAGGTTAGCGCGGCTTTGAATAACATAACGGAAATAAACTTAGAAAGAAATTTTCTGAAAGAATTTCCGCTTCCTGAAAACAACGTCACCGTGCTCATCGACGGAAATCAGTGGGATTGCGAATTTATACGACGAACCTACGCTGCACCCAATATACATTTGGAGTACGCGTTTGAAAATGGCACAAAGAACATTCAGGGAATCCCCTGCCAGGATTGGGTCGAGCCTGTCATGACTGAAACTGTCATAGAAACCATCACCATATTGCCTGAGAATTATTTACTAGTCATCGCGTGCATCGGTTTATTTTTCACGTCAGTGGTGATAATTATACTTTGTTGCAAAAGGTGTAAATCCCCTAATTCCAAAGAGGGTTATTCGTGTGATAGAAGTAAGTACGATCCTGTATAAAGTAGTTCGAAATTGATTATTTTTAATTATTGCAGACTTTAGCCCTCTTTTTGCAGTTAACTCTACTACAGGTAAGATTATTGTTTTTCTTTATTAATTCTATCAGTTAATAAATTAGTATCCAAGTGAAAACGGACGCCATCTAGTCTTCTCTGGCCCAAGAATCCTTGGATGTATTCATATAGAAACCTGCTTCGTTCACTTTTATATAAACATCAATAAAACCCCGAATGTATATGGAAGTCTCAACATCACTTTAGGCCAAACACAATATCAAATAACCTTGGGTGACTCGAATAAACTACCAACGTGTTATGTCTACGAAATTCGGGCGAGGGATAAGCGCAAAATATTCCGAGCAAAACTCAGCTTTCCCGCGAAAACAAAGTCGCCATCTTTTTGATGGTACGCTCAAGTTTAATCACATAATATACCGGGTGTTCTGGAATTGCACGGCACCATTTTAGGGATGTGTTCTCCAACGCGAAATAAACAAAAAAGTTCATACAAACATATGGCTCAAAATAATATGTTACCGAGATATTGAAAGTTAAAGATAAATAGCTAAAATTCTGAAGTTAATCAAGTAGTGGTCAATTGCATATCGTTCATTTTCTAAATAATTGATTAAACATCTGTCATTAAATCTGTTGATTAGTATTAAATAACCTATTTTACTATGTAGTTCATGCTCGTTTTCGTGTGAGTTAATAGTACTTTGGAGAATCTTCAATTCGTGATTGTCATGGGAAACACCACAAATTTGTTTAGTTTCTCAGAACAAACAGACATGCTTTTAATTTATGGCGAGGTACATAAAACTGGCTCCGATGATGTTCCTAGATACCATGAAACATTTCCCACTAGAAGAATACCAAATCGTAAAACGTTTGAGCCATTCAAAGGCATCTTAGGGAAGTTGGATTTGGACGAACCGGAAACACTAAAGAAGGAATACTCAATGCTATTCAGTTATCTCCTATACGTTGTTTCAGAAATAGAGAGACGAATTTCTGAACACACCACTTTTATAGTAAATTCTGACTGATCGAAAGCAGCCTCAAAGTACACTGCACCAGTCCTGATATAATCGTATCGTGTACGTAGTTCTGTCAAATGTATTGACATTTGTTTATTACCGCCAGTTATTGCGGTGTTTATTATATTTTTTCTGTTTTCTCTGCCTCTTTCGAAGTATCGATTTAATTTCCCGCGTAAATTTGATTCCAGATTTTATAGTGTGTAATTTGGGCTTGGAGTTCGTTCAGAAATTCGTCTCTCTATTTCTGAAACAAGGTATAGTACTATACTTCAGGCGAACTCTGTTCCGGTACTGTCGAGATCGACAACGAGTTGAAAATTACACCTACCCAATCCCCTACCGTTACGCTACTGCCATCTGGTACCATCTTTTTAACAAACTCCAATTATAAGGCGGAAGCATGGATTCGTAGCATCGAATGCTGCATTCAACAAAATGGAGACCACTTTGAACAGTTACTCGGAATGCCATATGTTTATATGAACCTTTTTTGTTTATTTCGTGCCGGAGACATCCTGAAAATAGTTCGGACTTTCAGCTATCTATCTTTAACTTTCAATATACCGGTAATAAATTATTTTGAGCCATATGTTTGTATGAACTTTTTGGATTATTTCGCGCTGAAGAACACATCACTAAAATAGTGTCATGCAATTCCGAAACACCCGGTATTACGTTTGCGGTTTAACAGTTTTGGTATGACTCTTCTTCTTTGCTCTTAATTCTTGCTCTCATATTCTCTTTACCGAAGTGGTTTCGTCAAGTCGCTGAAGATGCTCCCCTCCTCCCCCGCAAACTTAGTTGCCTTTTTTCCACCACTTGGAATACAAATTGGATCCTTTTAGACGTGTTGCTAACACACCACCAAAAACCGAAGGTCTGTGCAAAGGCCTGCCATGAAACCGACTCGTTCATCTGTGTGATGTTAGATGATAGATTCTGCAATCTTCAAGAATGCTAATGACAAGCTAATAGGGCAATAATTCTGGAACAATTTTTGTCCATTCTTGATCACTAAATTTGAACGTGAAAGATCAAAGGTTCTGCTCGAAGTTTCACTTCTGGATATTCTGTGGTCTGACCTATACTTAGTCTGGGCAAACAGCGGTAATTACGAAATAAGTTACGGCACCCTACATATACACAGAACTACTCGCATACAGCATCGATTTAGTACTAACTAGAGTGGGGAGTTAGTTTGTTACCAATCTAACGGAAACACTATTCCTTACAATCGGTGATGCTGCCGTAACTTATTTCGTAATTATACGCTGTGACCGCTGTTTGCCCAGACTACCTATAGTGCATCTGATCTTGGGATCGCGATTTACATTTGAGAGTTGTACATCCACGTAGCTAGATATTTTAAACATATACCTGTGAAACACACGTATTTCATTTAAATCGCAGTTATAACAAAATGTTTAAATTTATTTTTGTTACAGGTACGGAATCGGGATATCTCACACCGAAATGTGAAAATATTTACGAAGAAATCAGGGAAAACGATTATTACACCCTGCCTCCGCATAACAAACCACTACATTCTTAATCCTTGTTTTGTATCAAAACATATATAAGGTACGATCCAAAAGTTCTCGGACTGGTGCCATAAATATCCAAATACTTGATGTTAAGTTTTGTACCTACTGTCACCTTCAAAGTAGTCCTCACTCACACATATACACCGGTCCTAACGTTTTTGCTCCTTTTGCGGAATTTTTTTAAAGTTCACTTCTGTAATCGAGTACAGCAAAATTTTATACAAGCACGTTGTTCTAATTTTTCATCCATTCTTAAAATTTGCAACTTATTAAGCAACTTGTACTGCCCCGTGCGAGTTGAAACTTGCCACACAGTAATTAGGCATGTAGCTACCTACCGCCACCTATCGGCGTGCATCGGTGTATCTCGTTTTGTTTTAGCTATATAGGATGTAAATTAAGTGATGACTTATTTCAGGGGGAGGGGGATTCCTTATCATAGTTTATGAAAAAAGTTCATATACACATGTGTCCTAACTTGCTTCGACTTCGAAAAACAGGGTGTCTAAGTTTTATTAAAATTTCGCTGTTTTTTAAATTAATTACGCCACGATTGACGATTTCGATGAAACTTGGTGTACTGTCAGTAATAGCAAGGGACTTCTTTTGTTTTAATTAGGCTTAAAATAGCAATTCCAGTGATATGAAAAAACTCGAGACACAAAAAAGTTGTATGCTTAATTGTTTAATCTAAAAAAATGAGGTAACCTTCTGCGACGTCACTGGAACTATTATTTTACGTATAATCACAGCAAAAGAAGCCCTTCAAGCAAAACGAAAATTTTTGAGTAATTAATTAAGAAAGCAATTTTTATTTATTTCTTGATTATAACTTCGACACCCTGTTCCTCGAAAACGAAGCAAATTTGTACACATGTTTATATAAACTTTTTCTCATAAAACGTGACACGGAATCCCATCCTGAAATTAAAGTTATCACTTAATTTACGCCTTGTATAGTGTCAGTCCGCCAACTTATGGATCGTACCTCGTACAGTATCAGCCAATCGAACAACCTCATAGTCTATATACTTCATACATTATTTTTCTAAATAAAAGAAATTGATAAAAAAATAAGGACGTCGTAATGCGCGGATTAGAATCTAATGACATGTATTAATTTTTGTATTCTTTTAATTCTACTTATGTATCTTCAGAGTGAAAAGCATGGGCGTAGCTAGGGATTTTTTCTAGATGGAGGGGGAGGCAGGGAGGGAGCAGCCGGCCAGCTGATTAAATGTATATATATGTCAGAAATTTTTTTAGGAGGGGCAACGAATTTTCTAGCGTGGGCAATGCCCACCCTTGCCCCCGCTAGCTACGCCCATGGTGAAAAATTATTCTAAGTATGGTCATCACATCATCCAAAAGTATTAAAATTGCTCAGCTGATGTCAACGGCACCCTAACTTTTCTCAGGGCGATTCTACCTCCAACCTTATAAGTACAATACATATATTTACGGGTTCGGCCAGCGCTTAACTTAGGTCTGGAATCACGGGAGTGAAAGCGAGAACGAATAAAGAGAATTTCTGTGACGATGAGATCGAATGCGATAGAGCCTAGGGGGTATAGGCAGGCGTGTCTATCGCGCTTAACACCCATCACGCTCTATCTTATTCCATCTCATTGTTACAGTAATACGTTTTATTCCTTCTCGCTTGCCCTGTCATGAGTCCAGACTCGGGTTAAGGACTGACCAAATCGGTAAAGTCGAATATGAAACCACTGACGAACGCAAAAGCGAATTAAATCGACATAGAAATATGACAGTGTGGGAAACAAAAGCGCAAGGATGTTGATAATTGAAATAAAACTATAATATATAGTAACTATTATTGGTGATATTGACGAACAAATTTTTAGCATCTAAGATATTTTCTTTTTTAATTAGTGAAGTCAACGTAGTCAATTGTTTTTAATCAATGACTCCATAGTATATAGTTTATATATATACAGAGTTATGTGTATATATATATATATATATATGCAGGGTGTAACTGTGAAAATAGTTAATTGATTACTATGGTAAAACTGACATGGTATAGTTAACGTAATCAACAAGAACAATGGGAAATCACGCGAAACATTTTTGCTTAATTTTAATAAAATTTTGCCCCCTACATTTTTACATTACGGTACTGTGTTCCTCGTAGACGTTTATTTGAGAGGTAAGGGATTTTTAAAAGACGAAATAAATAGTCGGGCATTCAGTCAGTATTCGGGTATTTTACAATGTAAGCAGATGGTATAATTGAAATAGCGCCGCCAGTAAATATCATATTATCGACACCTGAATAATGCTTCTCTGTCTCTGTCACTATTACAGAAAAATGAACATAATGTTTTATTTCGCTGTCGTTGCATGAACTTGACCTATATTTGAAAAGTTCGACGATCTTTTATTGGTAATGATAAAAATATTTTCTTTCAAAAAGATTTATTTATTGGTGAACGATGTAAAGTCAAGAAAACAAAGAAAGTTACACAAGAAATGCCTAACATTAGACCTGTTCGATAATAATATGTTTATGTGTGTGTTATGTGTGTAAAATGATTAATAAGCCGTAGATAACCTGCATATGCTGTGCAAGCAGTGTGAAAAATTCGCAAATTTGAAGTAGACCGCTTATTCATAAATTATTTATGCTTACTCGATCAGTGATCCAATCGTTAGTTGCTACAATTGTATAACAGACCCGGACTCAGAAAGTAGGACCCCAAACGGTACGTTTATTAAGCAAATATTAAATATACTTTAATTATTTACTTTTGGACAACTTTTTAACCATTTACACAGTTACATCCTGTATATATATATATAACGGGTGTGTATAAATTGGCAGAAATCTACACGTGACGTAACGCCTTATAAAATTCTGAATCGAAAATCTTAACATCAAAATATTGTACAACGCTTCATACGTCTTCACGAGGTTCTAGAAGTTCGGACTTTCATTTCACAATCAAGCGTTATTGTTAGATATCTGTTGATAGAGATACTTGCAATTTGGAGTAAACAAAAATGTTTGATTGTTGGTGAACATCTTTTTTGACTTCCAATTATGTTTTCAACATTTCTTCATTAACATACTTTCACGAAATACACATCTTGCAACGTTGTGGAACAATGAAATTGTATTTAGAATCTGATATCTATTAAAAACGTCACTGTCAAATTTTGACATTTTTGTATTTAATTCGACGTTCGTGTTAGAATTTTGTATAACTTACGTTTTTCTCGTGATTATTTCTTGTGTTTCAGTGTTTGTTCGTTCTTTTATTATTATTTTGTTCACTCCATCGAATGAATATGATGTACGGTTTCTGTAATGGGAATGTTAACATGATAGAACAAGAATATCGCATACGTTTCCCAATCCAATCTGATTCTAGTAATGACGAGTAAAATGTTTTGAAAGATTGAAATTCAAAAAATATTACGATACTTACCATTATGGTAGTATGAAGGTGCAGTGTTGCCAAATGTATTTTACTTTCAAGTACTTCCTAAAAACATACGGAGCATGATATAACACTTTAAGATTAAGATTTTCAGTTCAGAACCGAACGAAGGATATCGCTGCGTGTAGCTTTTTCGCCAATTTATACACATCCTGTATATTTTCGTTATAGTCATGACTTAATAGTACGCAGAGCATAAATAGGTCAATTTCGCCTCCGTACTCGTGCACATGTTGACCTCAAATCCTGTACAGTGTGCCTCCACTTTATACGTAGTCTAGTTTTTTTATATGCAGCATTGTATATTACTATACATTATGAAATGTAAGTTGTAAATATCAAAGTTGTCTTTTACTGACCTAGAATCGACTATTATAGTCTGTAGATCTCAAAATGAGATAACTTGACAGCTGCATGCTTCCTGATTCGTTTGTTTCAGTTCAGTTTACTTGACGTTTTGTTAGTCCCAAAGACTCAGTTTCCATATTTTCCGAACACTCTGTATGAGGAAGCAAGTAACAATACATACCGGGTGGGAAAATATAGACAGACACAGACGGACAACATATTGGACGTCACAACGATAATGTTATATGCGAAGAGTAGGGAGTAGTTGGTTAAGAGGCAATCAAAGAAGGGTGCTTTTTACATCTTGTCAACGCTTTAATTAATTTATATACTTTTTTCACAAAAAGGTATATACAGAAAATAAACTTTAAGTGTATATTCTCTTTAGTTTCTTCTATAAACAAAAAAGACATTAAAACAATATCGCAGCTAGTTTATAAATATTCCGATTCATTTATTTGATTTGACATTAAATGTTAACTTCCTACAACTTCTCGGTCAACTCGGGTACGACCTTGAACAGATCAGCCACCAATCCGTAGTCGGCAACTTGGAAAATCGGAGCCTCCGGGTCCTTGTTAATCGCCACGATTGTTTTGCTATCTTTCATTCCTGCCAAATGTTGGATGGCTCCCGATATTCCAATGGCGATGTACAGATCCTAAAAAAGATAATTATATATCGGATTCTGGAATAATACAAAGCGAAAAGTTTTGAAATTACAGTATGAAATGCTTTGCGCATGCCTCAATCACCGCTAACGACGGTTATAAGCTGAGGGAGTTGGCATTAGAACTCGAACACTTTCACGAAATCTTTTCCACCACTTTCAGTCAATAAAAGTGAACAAAACCTTTTTCCAGCTTCATCTTATCTTTAAATTCAAATTTGGGAAGAAAAATTAATTTTTCAAAATTTAATTCCGATGTTTAGGTCCCCAAATGAAAAGATTTGTTTTTCCGGGGATAGAACTCGAACAGAGGAAATCATTGAAGTAGCTAGTGCAGGGATGCACAGATTTGTTAAGACCAGGAACCGTATAAATAAGAATAACAAAAGAAGACTTGACATTTATTGATGTTGATTCAAATTACAATTTCAACAGCGTTATTTGTTGTTTACTAATTTTTGACAGTTCAGCAAACAAATTGCAATCGCATAAAATCTTTCTAATTTAGCAAAATCTATCAAAAAATTGGTAATAATAATTTTGACAGGAAAGAAAATATATTATAGTCGTTAAACGTTAATCAAATCTGATCGTATTATTGTTAAAATTTGACGAATAAAGTTGGCACGTTAAATAAAAGAAAAAGTTTGAATAATTATAATCTTCATTTGACAGTTTTGACAGTCAGTAGGTTTGGCCTTTACTTGTAGATTTTCACGATTTTATCGTGATATTTGACACATTACAAACGTCAATTTGACAACTATACTGATTTAAACAGGCGGACTTCAATTGAAAATTTCGCCTATTTCTTGAAAATGTATTGCACAATTTAAACAAATTTTGACAGCTTTATTAAATTCGGCAAGCCCCTGACGATTTTATCTTGATATTTGACACCTTAGCGTCAATTTGACAAGTATACCGGTTTAAACGGGCGGGGTTCATTTGTTTGCCAATTCTGTGTATTAAAAATGAATTGCACAACTTAAATAAATTTTGACAGCTGTAAATTTCGCATGACGATTTTACCTTGATATTAGACACCTTATTGGAATAATTTTGACAAGTACGTTATCTGATTGGACAAACTTCAATTGTTTGACAACTTCGTCTCTATGTGAGAATAAGTTTCACAAACTTCTCAATTTTGACAGCTTTATGGAATTTTGACAAGCGCATATGTCAGTTTTGACGTAATAAATTTGATATATTTCGCAAATTAAGTTTTCAATCATTTCTAAGCCGTTCGTCTTATAAATTTTGACAATTCTAAAAAGAATTACATCGAAAAAATCTAAGTGACACTTGACATTTTTGATAATTTCGTAGATTGGCAGTTCTGTCGGTTTGGATGATGAATTTTATACTTTCGACAATTTCGTCGTGTCGGTAAGTTGATAACTGTAATATGTTGTTGTCATTTTGACGGATTTAATCAGTCTCGTTGGACACACGAATCGCTTTGACAGTTTTATCGTAAGATTTAGTTTTCTAGTTTATTTTGAAAAATGGATTTGACAATTCTACCAATTTTTACGTACAATTTCGGTAATTTCGTGAATATTTACGCCTGTAGTTGGCAACATCGTCAATTTTCACCGTATGACGACCAGACGTTTCGATAATCCGATTCTTGTCATCTTCGCTTTAAAAATAGTTCAGCTTTCTGAACTCCCGAATCAGTTGCGGCTGTTATTTATATCTATCAGCGTTTAACCTTCGATTCACACCCTCGCGTTGAGTTTTAATCAACTTATTTCCTCTCCATTTCTTTGCTCCGTATCAGTTAATGTTTTAGTAATCTCAAGGAGTCAATTACTTTGCAACTTGTGGCCCCCAGTGAAGGGAAAGAACTGGTTTGCTCAGTAGTAATTACTTTGAGAAAGTAAAATAGATACAATTGTATTTTCAAAACTTTCCTATTCCCCTTTGTATTCAATAGAAAACTAGTACTTACTGGGGCGACGATCTTTCCGGTTTGTCCGACTTGTAGATCATTGGGGACGAACCCAGCATCGACGGCTGCCCTTGAAGCACCAACAGCTGCATTTAATTTATCGGCTAGAGCGTCCAGGAGCTTGAAATTCTCGCCGGATTTCATCCCTCGTCCTTAAAAATAGGGATTAAATACATCATTTCAATTATATTGATCAAAACTATGTTAGTTTAATAATTTTAGCCTCATTTCGAGCGTCGATTACAGTCTGTTTCCAGGTAAAAATCTTTGAGTACGACAACCAACTGTAATCGAGCTTGTTAAGTGAACCGTAGTATTAATGATTAGATATTCAACTACTAGACCGAGAAACTTCTATTGGATTCCAATTTTACGTGTTCCGGTTCATGACGTACGGACAAAACCACCACTTTTTTCATTCCTGAATCTTGTATATGCATTAAGTTTTATCGGTAGTCATGCAACAGCACTGGTGGTTGCCCGATGCGTGAGCCCACCACATCATCACAACTCATTCCTGAACAAATGTAGAAGTAAAAATATCGGGACCCTGACGTTCCCGCCTCACCACAATCTAATGCTTAGTAAATTAATAGTAAATACCTCCACTAACAACAGCTTTGGCACTAGTCAATTCAGGCCGGTCAGATTTACTTAACTCCTGGCTCAAGAATACCGTCAGATCATTTTTATAATCCCCTGATAACTTCTCTGCAGATGCGGAACCCCCTTCCAATTGATCAGCTTCGAAACTAGTCCCGCGAACAGTCAAAACTTTAACAGGGTCTGTTGCTGTTAAAGTCTGCACCGCATTACCTACGATTAAACACCATAAAATGAAGTAATATGGAAATCTTTCCTATTCCCATTATATACCTGCGTATATCGTTCGTATAAATGTATCCGCAGATTTAATTCCGATCACATCTGATACGGGCGAGACATCCAACTTAGCGGCCACTCTCGGAAGCAACGCTTTACCAAAAGCCGAAGCCCCAGCTATGATGTGGGTAAAATTAAATTGTTTTTGCGTAGCCAACACTAAAGGTGTCAAACTTTCAGCTGTAAATCCCTTAAAAGCATCACTTTCTGCAACCAGGACTCGAGCTAGGCCGTTCGATTTGGATACAGCTTCGACTGCCTTTAAACATGGATTACATAATATAAACAAACTAAAATATCTGTAACTACACTTACAGGGCCACACTTCGTACCCGCAACCAGGACGGATATCTCTCCACCTAATTTCTTGGCCGCGGTGAGTGCATTTTGTGTTATGGGGTTTAGGGCTCCATCATTGTGTTCAGCTATGATCAAGGTACTTTGCAGCCGCTTAATCTGGCTGGAGAACTGTATGGGAGTTTAATTAATAATGTAAATAGATGCATGTGTGTTAATTACCTGAGAAATGATTTGTTTAGAGCGTGTGGGTAGCATCTTTGAGGACCAGCAGAAAACCATACGATTTGGACACGAATGATAAGAAATGTAAACAGGATCTATGTATCAAAGGCCAAAGTACACGTTCGAAGCAACTAAGACGAGTAATTCGAGAATTTTTGAATGATGTTGACGTTCTAATGACTTTCTAGAAGTGCAAGCTTCTAGTGAACTGCTGGTAGGTTGACTGCCTAACTCGAAGGATTGGTGCAATGTACTTATTTTAATCTAAAAAGAAAAATTTCGTTGTTTAAATGAAATACATTGAAGGAAGATCAAATAAAATTAATCGTTTATTTCTAAAATACATATCTTGAGGATTGCAAACATTGGAGTAAGTCGGGTTGCATAACACAAACATAGTTATCCGTAGGGCTCTCCCTCCCCAAATTAACCCCTGTTGGAAACAATCCCAACCTCGCCTGTTTTTTAAATCCTGCCGATCAACTCTGACCTCCTCCATAAAATTTGGGTGTCATTTTTCCACCCTCGGACCTATTAGCGCCGGTATTCCCTCGGAATTGTTGCTTGGACCTTCCCCGAGAATTAACTGTCCCTCAAATGTTAGGATTTCGATGAAATCAACATAATTAGAAAACGATTTCATCCGGTTTTGTGCTAAAAGTTCTGAATATCTAATACGGAGCTTCAGTTTTATCCTATATCGATAAAAATATGGGAATTTCGTGAATGTATAAGTCCAAATTCGGGTAAGATGGTGATATTTCACTAAAAATACAAAATTTGAGACAGGCATTTGTTATAGTTCTTTGTTGAAGATGCCTGCGACGCAATGGGAAGCGGTTGCTTCAACGTACATCGACATAAATGCAAATTGCGTCAATATCTAAGTCCAAAATTGGAAAAAAATGCTAGAATTTCAACAAAATCAACAAAATTTCAAGAAATAAAATCAGTATAAAAGTCCAAACTTTGGTAACATAGCAACACTTAAGAGAGAGAATATTTTATATAGATATTTCTTATATGTAGTTCTTTGTTGAGAATGCCTACGATGCAATACGAAGCAGTTGTTTCTGTTTGAAATTTTAAGGTTTAACACTTTTTATTACCATTACTTTTAAGCAATACAATTCAAGTATATTTCTTTATGACTAAGATTATGTATCTCACACTTGGTTACAATCTGTTACCAACTGTTATAATTAAAATATATCAACTCTTTCCCTTATTGATTAAAGTAACAAAACATACAACTTAAAAAGAGAGCCTTAGGTGGCTACTTAAAATTTGAAGGCGTGTTTGTGACAGTGGCTATGTCATCATGTCTGCAACTTGTTCTGTAGAAATCTCCTGAATGTCCAATTGTCTCTGCAAACTTTTCTCTGAGGAAGAAATGTTTTAAGCCAATGTGTTTCGTTCGGCTGTGGAACTCTGGACTTAGTGCCAATCTCACTGCTATATGATTAACCTGGTATTTCTTGGAATATGAGCTACATCCCTGCATAGGATGGCTTGGCACTTGTCTTTCAGCCAAACTCTATATCGTTCGTCGTTGTCGTATCCTACCAAATAGCCTTTAACTGCCTTCTTGTCCATTTTCTTCCGCTTTTGCACTGGAAGATGAACATAACAGCTCGATCCAATAATTCTTAGGTGCTTGATTCTGGGGTTCTTTCCAGTCCATAATTTGTATGGATTTGCACCTGTAACAGAAAATTGTCCCGTTCGATTAATGATATAAATTGCATTGCTTACTAATGTGGTTACTATTCTGCCATTTATTTTGCCCATATGACTAAGGTTATGTATCTCATGTATCTCAAACTTAGTTACAATCTGCTACCAACTGTTATAATTAAAATATCTCAACAGTTTCGACAACACTGACATAAATGGAAATTGCATTAATATATAAGTCCAGAATTTACAAAATGCTAGGATTTCAATAAAATCAACAAAATCAGATTATTTCTTCCTCGGTTTTGCGCTAAGGGCTTTGACTATCTAATAACCCAGTGAACATCTTTTAAATTTCGCGGACAATTTAAGTTGGTCGTTCCGGCTATAGTGGACATATTCACCAATTTTTAAGCACAATGCGTGCGAATATGTTCACTATTGCCGGAACCACCAACTATGCTATCCGCGAAATTTAAAAATGTTTACTGGGAAAGATCTACAGTTTCATCGTATGTCGATAAAAAACGGAAATTGCGTCAATGTATAAGTCCAAATTAGGATCATATCGTGATAATTCACCAAAAAATAAAATAAAATTGGACAAAATGTTAGCATTTCGACAAAATCAACAAAATTATAAAATTAGGGAAATCCCTAAAAATTATTTAGTATTTAAGCTCAAATTAATAATTAGAGCTTTCCTGAAAACATTTGAATATTAGTCGCATAATGGGGGACAAAGTGCCCCGGGAAACATACTTCGGCCTCGTTAAAGAACGACAGCTCTAAGAGACATTTATTTGATTTCTAAGCATTTTATACCAAGTTTTCGTTATAATAAATCAAAAAATTATCTTAGGATGAGATAAGTTTAAGGATATTGGCCGATTTTTATGGGGAAAATAGCAATTTCTCGCCAGTTAGATATTACAGGAATCTGTAATTTTATGGAATTTTAAAAATATGAAGGTTGTTTAAACAATTTCTTTGATAACAAATAAAGCTGATAATCCAAAGATTATTGTATAACGCGGCTAATTTTCCGGAATCAACTAAATATGCAAATTCGACTACCGTTAATTTACTAAACCTACTTTTAAAGTAAGACAAAGTAAGATTTCATCCTTTAATTTAACGTAATTTCTCTGGGGGATTCTTTTAAATTGTTGGCAGCAACTGTGCGCCAGTAACAAATTGTTTAGCTGTGTTCGGCATCGTTTGGCAGACTGGCAGACTATTTGTCAACATCGTATGATTTGGTATTAAGTTATTGGTGTAGACAAAATATTTAATATGTTTACCTTTTCGACGACTTAACAATGTTTAAAAAAATTGTAAACACATTCCTTTTATTGTTAGTGCATGTCTATACGATTTCGAGCGTCGCTGAAAACATTGGTCAATTGCCTTACTGCGTGGAAAGCTCAGGACAGGGGTAAATAATTAAATTGAAACTTGTTTAATACTGTTTTACCCTAATTTTCTGTAGGTTACTCCTGGTTAGCACCCTAGATGGAAAGTTATCAGCCCTCAACGGTTCAGGGAGTGTACTTTGGCAAAGGAACACCGACCCAGGGCCATTGCTTAAATCCAACATACATAACATCGAGGTAGTTAGATGTTATTTTTAACGATAGATTACTTATTTATAAAAATGTATATATTCAGCTAACTAGTAATGGGGAATGGATGCGGTTAATCCCATCATTGACAGGTGGTTTATATAAATTTAATGGGAAAACTATCGATGCCATACCGATTTCAGCAGACAACTTGTTGAAGTCATCATTCTTTTATTCCCATGACCTGGTTATCGCCGGAGGGAAAGAAGTGAGGACCTACGGAGTTGGACTTCACTCAGGAAACTTGATTTATACCTGTTCTTTATTGGGGTGTCAGAATGAGACATCTTTCGAAGGAGAAATCGATAATGTGTTAATAATCGAAAGGAATACTTTGACGGTTAGGGCGCACGAACCTAGGACGGGTAATGAGAGGTTAGAAAAATATTTTTGTTAATTCCTTAAATTGACGACACGTATCATCTGGAAATCGATACTATACAAATGCACAGGAAAACATGACAGCAAAGCTTGGGATAAAAAAGATTGTTTATGTAATTCATATGGATTAAAGTAAGAGGTCAATAGGCAATGAGAGAGTGTACTATCAATTCGATCTGGGACAAGCTGTATACAAGGTGTAAATTAAGTGATTAAATGAGTTTTATGAGAAGAAGTTCATAATAACATGTGTTCTAACTTGCTTCGTTTTCAAGAAACAGGTGTCAAAGTTTTAATAAAAAATTGTCTTTTAATTACTAACTTAAAAATCTTTTCGATGATTTTGTAGAAATTTGGAATATCGATTGGCAATAACAAGGGACTTCTTTTGACGTTATTAGATTTGAAATAATAATTCCAGTGGCGTCGCAAAAGGTTACCTGATTGATTGCTATTGTAAAAATCACGGTACGCTATGGTTTTTTTCCAAGTTTGATATTTTTACAGGTTGAACAATTAAAAATACAACTTTGTTGTCTCTCGAATCTTTTAATATCACACTTAGTTTCCGAGAATGAAATAAAAACTTATTCCTTGCACTTGGAAATGAAAATGCGTTTGACTGTTAAATGGAATAAGTTATCGAGTAACATAAATAAAATGCATTTGAGCTAATTTGACGTTGTTCATATTTACTCCACAAGATATGATAGTGTTTGCGTGCGCTAGAACAAACGAAGCAAGTTAGGACACATGGTTGTCGGAAGGTTAGGACGAGTCTGATGGGGGATGGAAAGTGGTCGAGGGAAAGAAAGGAAAAAATATAAAAGGCGACGATTTTAAGGATCATTCTAAAGTGCATATTTATAACTTTTCAGGTGGAATTTCAGTGTCGGTCATCATAATATAAAAATTCCAAGCATTAGTTGCTTGCACACTGATAATACGGTTATAAATTTCAATGTAACGGCTGTGCTACCCGAAGGGACTTCTAATAGCGACGAAGCTCGGTGCTAACAACGAGATTTTATGGAAGTATAAGTTTGATACCCCGATCGTGAGTGTGTGGAGGTGGGATGGAAGCCACTTGACGATTGTTGATGTATTCGACATCCCAGTTGAGGAAGATGTTAAAAGTGATCTGTCGCCTGCTATCTACTTAGCGATGCATAATAAACAGGTAACATTTAATCAATTAAATCCTCAAATTTAGAATCATTTCATCCGTATTGAAATTTCAGTTGTATATACACGAATCAAACAAGATGCTAAGCCTAATACAAGCGACTCTTTATCCCAACTCCGAGATAATGGAGACGAAGAGTGTTACAAAAATACCATGGAAACCTATTCCGGCTTCCTCTGCTGCCACAATCAAGTTAAACGATCATGAGATTGCAGCACGCTCAGTATTATACAATTCGGAATTTGTCAACGGTACTGTGGAAAATTAGTCTTTACAAAGTAAACGAATGTGCTTTTAGGTAATGGCTATTACTTATATGTAGAGGAAGAACTTGATGGTAAAGAGGGTTTGATATGCACAGAAAATGCAACTAATAATTCACGCAAGGATGCCACTTATGCCATTATGGGATCTTTACATAGCAATTGGTAAATTATTGTCAAGATTAGAAATGCGTAAAACACTAGTTGTAGATCAGTCTTGGTAGAGCGAAGAAATATCGCAACAATAATATTGTCACTATACTGTATTACACGTTGAAATCATAGTAGAGGGTGCGACGCCAAAATCCGGACAAATTATGCATTTTTTCCAAACATATTTTTGAAGTGAAACTTCTTTAGGCGCGGTAGAACAAATTGGCCTGACCGTCACGAAAATATGAAACGCGCACTCCCTCCCGAAGCAACCAACTAAAAGATCAGCAACGTACACGGTTCGGATAACCTCGTTTCACTTACTAAAGAAGCGGGGGTTTCTCTGAGTCCAGATACTTAGATGTGATCCAGTTCTATAATGGGAGAGTGGCGCCTTGTTACTAAATTCTCGAACTTGAACCTACGCCGTTTCCATTGGGGCTGAATCACCATCTTTATCACCAACTAAGTGGGTTATTCGAATTGCAACGACGAACTTCCGTATCGGTCACGTTTCCGACATTTTCTTTTATTATTATCATTTTTACCAAAAGTTTTTGAAGCCAGTAATAAATTATAAGCTCCCCTATGTTTCCGACGTGTACAATCGGCGTTAAATATGTTCCTAGCTTAAGATGAGAATATATTATTTGCAGGGCGTATACTGTTTTGTTCCTTATCGCTGCAGTTACAGTGTATTTAATGTTCGGGCCGAGGACTATATTGGTTTCCGTCGAGAAATCGAATTCATCGAATAGCACCGATTTACCCAGGTCGATCAGCACCAACTCCGAGGAAATGGATGAGAAAGAGAAATTTGTTTCGAATTACGAAAGCACGTTCGAGACTATAGGTTGCTTGGGGAAAGGAGGATTCGGTGTGGTTTTCGAGGCGAAACAGAAAATTGACGAGTGCTCCTATGCTATTAAAAGGATCGCTTTACCCAGAGGGTAGGATTTTATTTATTTTCGTTTAATCTAGACTGAGAATGTAGAGGGACTCTCCTCTACACTCTCATTCAAGATAATACCGTGTGATTTTTAATGATTGTCCTGATCCTATACTACTTTCCGTAGTCCTCACCCCAATATTTACTTTTATTTATATTCAATGTGTCGTGGTGTCTTTTAGATAAAATATGGTTATGCAACTTATCGTACACATCGCCTATATAAAAGGTTTGATGTATCAATATTACAAGTATAGAATCAGCAATTTTGGGGTTATTTTAAGTATGTAGCGGGATAGAAGGCGGCAAATACGTTTAGCCTTGAGAAAGAAATTAGCAAACGTAAACCCAAAAATACATATGGTACACCTATGAAGGGTAAATGACAGCTGTGACAGTAGATATGGACAAATCCACTAGAAGTTACTAACAGGCTAACTTCAGATAGAAAAATGGAAGTAAATATTGATGCAGGAACTGTGGAAAGTAGTGTAGGATCAGGACAATCATTAAAAATCTAACGGTGCTAGACTACTCAGTGAGAAAGAAAGAATGAACCTAAAGTGAAATAATGTTGCTAGTTAAATAGTTAGGGACGGCCCCCGTAGACGAGCGATTTTTGTAATTCGGGAGTTGTGTAACGACTGGCGATTGTACAAGGGTAGATCGAAAAGTTTCCGGCATGATAGTCAAAAGAAAATAATACCGATTCAAGTTATATTTTATTTTTCGGAGCTCAACACACTTGGTCCAACGTTTCTCTAGCTTCCCGATTCCCTTCCGGAAATGACTTTCTTCAAGGTTCCCAAAATAATCTCCTTCATTCGACCAAAATCTCTTTTCACCCAGAAATATTTTAAGTTTGGGGAACAGGTGGAAGTGTGACACCAAATCAGGCGGAATTCTGTCAATTTCTTGCACTTCAATGAGTGGTGAAATAACACTTTTTTCCTAACCATTTCCGGGCGTTTTCCCTTAATTGCTCCTTTCAATTTGTCCAAAAGTGTTGTGTAATATTAGCTAGCAACAGTTTTGCCTTCTTTAAGATAACAGGCAAAATTCCTTTTGCATTCCAAAAGAAACCGATGCCAAGTGAATCCCCTTTCCCTTCTTGGGAACCGATTCACCGCGTGCAATCCACTGTTTTGATTGCATTTCTACTTCTGGTGTGTAGTGCTGTATCCAGGTCTCGTCCATGGTTACGAATCGTCTCTTGAAATCCCTTGGATTGCTCGTAAACAAGAAGAATAGGCTGAGGTTCGAGCTCGAATGCGTTAATTGAGCAAATGCGGCACCCATCTTGCAGAAAGATCTTTTAAGCCCAATTTATTATGTAAAATACGAACGACTCGTTCATAAGAGATACCCACGGCTTCCTTAATTTTACGTCCTTTTATTGGACGATCTGCCAAAATCATATCATGGATCTTTTCCCCAATTTCTGGCATGGTAGCTGTTTTTCGGACGTTCTGAACGTGCTTTGTCACTTGTATACGTGCGGCCACGCTTGAATTCAGAAACCCAAAAACTATCTAACCTTGATTTGATTTCCGTTGCGGTTTTCCCTTCTAAATAAAAAAATTCGATTACTGCTCGAACATCGTTTTTATCCATAATTAAAAGCGCAATGCATGTCAAAGCCAGACAATATGTGATAGATCGGTTTAACATTTGCAGTCAATTGATATGAAAGAGTTGCCAACACAACGACATAAAGTATTTGGAAGATAGCCACCCTCCAACAGCGATTCCGGAAACTTATCAGTCAACCCTGGTAATATTTTTGGAATACTGTGGAGCTTGCCATTATCTACCTTTTCAGCTGAAACATGGATCATTACAGAGTGATCCGTAAGAACGGTTTTTTTTTGTACAAGACAAGGATTTTTGGCTCCGTACAAAGATTTTTTTTTGGGTAGTTCACTTACCATTATCATATTGTACAAACAAAAATCTCTCGTACAAGATTTTTTCTGATCTTTTAAGAGAAGCTAAGATATATATACAGAATAACCTAACAAAGAACAAGATAGACATCCAAAAACAAATCAGATACAGAGTTAGAGAAGAAAAAAACAACGTTATGGTAGAAGGGATATATACAAGATGTAATTGTGAAAATGGTAAATTTATTGATATGGTAAAGCTGGTATGGTATAGTTAACGTAATCGGTAACAACAATACCAAAACGTTGTTCCTTAATTTTAACCTTCCTATACTCACGTCAAAATGAAAGACGCATACTATACTATATAAATCGGTCTCACAGACCGTATCCGTGAGTATAGGAAGGTTAATAAAATTTTGGCCCCCTACATTTTTCCATTACGGCACTGTGTTCCTCGTCGACGTTTATTTGAGAGGTAAGGGATTTTTAAAAGTCGAAATAAATACTCGGGCATTCGGTCATAGTCGGGTATTCTGCAATGTAAGCAGATGGCTTCATTGAAATGACACCGCCAGTAAATAGCATATTATCGACATCTATCTCTATTACAGAAAAATAAACAGTTGTTTGATTTCGCTGTCGTTGCATGAACTTGGCCTAAATTTGAAAGGTTCGGAGATTTTTATTGGTAATGATAAAAATGTTTTCTTTCAAAAAGATTTATTTATTGGTAAACAATTTAAAGTCAAGAAAACAAAGAAAGTTTCACAAAAAGTGCCTAACATTGAACCTGTTTTGAGTAATTGCTGTGTAAAAATGTTTAAAGTAAACTGATTAATAAACCGGAGATAACATGTATGTACTGTGCAAGCAGTGTGAAAGAGAAAATTGTTATATGAGCTGTTCAATGCGTCCACCATTTTTATGCGTGCACGCCATTAGTAATGGGAAAAACCGTTCTTTAAAAATAACAGTTCCAACCGTTATCGTTATTTTGAACGGTTGCAATATAGCAGGTTATCGTTATTTCGTAGTCGACAGTTCTATTCGATAACGCATCATTATTCCACATGGCACATAGCAAATGTTTTCAAGAAAATATGTCACGGTCTGCCTAGCTGAGTCGGTGTTTACGTATGGGTGACGTTCGAGTCTTAAAAAACCTCCATCGCCTATGCTTGATCTGAAATATATTTTGCTTTTTCCCGACGTTATACTTTCGTTCGATTATTAAATTAAGTTTTATTTGACTTCTCTCGTTTTAATTGTTTACACAAATGTGCAATTCGTGATCTTGCAGTACGCTAAAAAGTACCCTGGAGACAATCCGAAAGGAACCGTTATTTTCCCAGAGAGATACAGTTGCAACCGTTACTGAGTCCATAACGGTTCTAAAATGATAGATAGTTCAATATCGCCCCATCACTACACGCAATCGTCGACGTATTGGAAACTCGCTACAATTGCATAACAGGGCCGGATTCAAAACTGTAATTATAAATACCTTGCAAACGGTACGTTTAGGGCCCTACATTTATTAAGCAAATATTGAACATATTTTAATTATCTACCTTTGGACAACCATTTTCACAGTTACACCCTGTATATAATTCTATACCGGGTGCCCCATTACATGAGTGCCACAGCTTAAGGATATGTTACTGACTAAATTTTAAATTAAAAGTGTCTAATGAACATATGCGATTCCGGAAACTTGTCAATCTACCCTGGTAAAACCCATTAAATAATTCCATTGTTACGTCACGATTATCGAACTATAAAAATTGCTCGTTCGTGAAGGGGGCTTATTCACCTCTTCGCCCTATGTCCTTTCGGCCCGTCGGATATCAAACAGTTCCTCTTCAATACATATTAATTATTTTTTTATATGCGGTAGGAGATCCCAAGACCATGTATTGAGGGAAGTGAAAGCCCTAGCTAAATTGGAGCACAGAAACATCGTTCGGTATTACAATTCTTGGTTCGAGCGACCACCAATCGGTTGGAGATACAATTGCGAAAAGAAAATCCATTGGTAACCTCCTCCAATTTAATTCTAGAAACTTCGCTAACCAATTTCTTCCCCTAGTGACCCATTCGAGGACGACGGTGCAGAATCTGTATCGACTAAACCAAAACACAAACGGAATAACTCCACCATCATCGATATGTCGATCATCTCTCACGACAATGACATGAGTGACTCTGATATTGTATTTAAAAACAGCACCTATTCGGGTGCGGTGAGCAACGGGAGCAATTCAGTGCTTTTTAAGAAAATCACCTGCTCGAACGAGGAAACTAGGAGTAATTCGGTCGTGTTTAAAGATGATTTTTCCGTGATAAACGCATCCGAGAGCACTCCTGAATCATCTGCGGACGAGATGGAGGTCGAAGGGGCATCACGAAATCACCGTGCTAGTCCGAGATGCGAGGGACCCACGTATTTGTATATACAAATGCAACTTTGTAAGAGGGAAAGCTTGCGGGATTGGCTTTTCAGTAATGCTTCCAGGAATAGGGCTACGATCCTTCCGATTTTCAGACAGATTCTGAACGCGGTTGAATATATACATTCCAAAGGATTAATCCATAGGGATTTGAAGGTATGTAATGAAATACAGCAAACGCTCGATAACGTGAACTAATTCAGATCAAGGGTGTTTCGCATTATCGAAATGTTTACATTAGCGAAGATGATTATTAGCAAGCAAATTATTAAAAGAAACCTTTAATACGCCAAAATAAAAGACAAAAATATTCAAACAACCTTTTGTAAACACTAAGGATAACAATAAATCAAAATAGCGTTTCTTCGGTGCAGCTCTATTTTCTACGGATTTCCTCTTTTAAATTCTTTCTTCAGTGTGGTGAAGCTCTGCGTATTTAATGGTTACTTCCTTTAAAACCCTTTTGGTCCAAATATAGCTGAAACTTCTATTTCAATCCACCTTCAACGTAGTAAAATCGTACTTCGATGACTTTTTGTCTTGTCATTTCCGGTCGTCAACCAAACATACTTTCATTTTTTCGGAAACCAGGACGTTTCCCCTCCAAAGTTTAGTACATTATCTCTTCGTTCTCCAAATAACTAGATGTTTACTATTTACCACGGATAACACTTCATCATGGCGTGACGTTGTTACAGAGGTCTATATTGTTGATGCCCAAGTATCCTTGATTTCTTATATCCAGTGGTTATTAGGAATTCTTGTGATGTGAAAGTGTTGAATGTGTGGGTATAAATGGTTATATTGCTTCCTATCTTTTAATCGATGCTTTTTATAGTGATTGATATTTTTATTTCTAGTTACAGTTTTTTCTGGCATTAAACGTCTCTGGCTGGACTTAAAAAGAAGCTAACACCCGCAGGGTAATTAAATGCTTAAAAGGTGGCGTACGCGGTATCGGAAATGTATTAATAGAACCCAAAACTAAAGCGAATGTCATTTGAACATGAACATCCAAAGCCCAACATTTACTGTGAATTTAGATATATAGAATTGTAATTAGTGATAGATAATTTATTGGCAATTAACCATGTGAATATTAATATACTACAATATGTAACTATCTAGGTTATTCCTTTCTTAGACTTTCTAAGACTTATCAATGGACTTATGACATACCAACAAACGTCTGGCGATAATTTCCCCGAACTAAACGACACAGATCTATTTTGATGGTTGAGTTGATGGCTATTAACGGGTTGCACTGTTTTTTAAGCAATGATTTTCTTAAAATTTGTTTTACAATACGATCGCAAATTAAATCCAATCCGATTTCAGCCGAATAACATATTCTTCTCGATGGACGACGATATCAAAGTCGGTGACTTCGGTCTAGTAACCACAATGAGCGATAAAGATGAAGACACAAACGCCAGCATCGCCCTGTTACAGAGCCGGACTAACGATGCGGGCACCGAGCTCTACATGAGCCCGGAACAGATGGAGAAGCAAGGATACAATCTTAAAGTCGACATATATTCATTGGGAGTAATTTTATTCGAATTACTCGTACCTTTCAAGACTGAAATGGAGAGATGCAAGACGTTAAAAGCTTTGAGGGATCACTCGTACCCTGAGGAATTTAGTATGAACTTTCCGGACGAGGTGAGTATTTAAGGGAGTGAACTAATTCGTATTTGCAACGATTAATTTGAATCTTTATCGTAGCATCGATTGTTGGAGAAAATGCTCTCCGATAATCCCGATGTGAGACCGACAACCGGGGACATTAAAAAGACACCGCCGTTCACTCCGACATGCTAAGGAGTGGCAAATGTGTATACTGTGATCCGTAGATGTTTATGTGATTATCGCAGACGCCCTAATTCGTCTGCGTTATTAGCTTTATTGGTATTTCTACTGCGACGAGCAATTTGCGCTATTGTTCTATGCAGACATTTCTTCTTATGTTAGTTTTAATTTTATTCGTAGGTTTTAAGTCGATATTTATATCCGATCTCCCTTCCGAAAGACGCGACGTTCCTGTGACGTCACTGCGTGTTAAGTGGAATATATATATATTTAATTAACACGTGACACGTTGTCAGAAATGTCGTGTATTACGTTACAAATCGGAACTAAGCGTGCCTCAGTAATTAATAGTGTGGACAAATAGCGGTAATTACAAAATAAGCTACGACAGCCTACATATACACTGAATTACTCGCATACAGTGAGGAGTCAGCGATGCTGTCGTAACTTATTTCGTAATTAAATACGCTGTTACCGCTGTTTGCCCAGGCTAGTAATTAGAACGCCGTTCTACCGCATATGCTGGTAGGAAATGTGCTGAAACTACGAAGTTTGTTCCAAATCAAGCAATACTGTTTAAAAGAATCCAATAGTTTTTAGATGTAATGTTCTGCAACTGTGCTGTTAGATATTATACGATTATTTGTTAAAGAAAATACATTCTACTTAATTAAGATCAGTTTATTCTCCTTATATCATTTTAGTAAACATCGAGGCGTTTAAGATTAGGTATTTGTTTGTATAATTTTTATACACTTCCAAATAAAAACACGTGTTGAAAGTGTAAATTTTCTGTGAAATATTGAATTGTTCTGTTTGTAAAAATAAAACCTGGACGACTCTCTATGTAACGACCTAATAAATTACGTGCGTTAATGGGCAGCTAACGAGTAACTGTGCAAAAGCTTCCAAAGTAAGCACAATCTCTATATGCCAATAATCCGTGAGGAGAATTAGCATTGTTAATCGCTCAAGCTTTTGACAATTAGTCGTTACCTGCCCACTAACGCACCTAATTAATCAATTAGGTCATTGCATAGAGACTCGTCCAGATTTTGTTTTATGGACTATAGTCCCGGGAAAATTTCGTCCGAAAAAGCGAAAATCGTCCGACCGACCTGAAATTACGGGAGCATATCAATACGGGCCCGCTCTATCCATTTCCGGCGTCAGAAATGCTCTATCTCGTATAGTTTGCGACGTAAGGTGTTATTTTCGAACTACGGTGCTCTGAGGCGAAGTCTGTCGTGTACATGTCGAACAACGGCCTTACACATAATTCGCTCTAGAGCCTTTATTCGACGTCGTAGGTTAATTTGGACCACGCCATCGTGTTCTACGGCTGATTCTACGTACGGGTGCCGAGTTATAGCCAAATCTATTTTCCGACCGGATTCGTCAAAATCCATGGACTATAGTTCAGGGAAAATTTCGTCCGAAAATGCGAAAATCGTCCGACCGACCTGAAATTACGGGAGCATATCAATACGGGCCCGCTCTATCCATTTCCGGCGTCAGAAATGCTCTATCTCGTATAGTTTGCGACGTAAGGTGTTATTTTCGAACTACGGTGCTCTGAGGCGAAGTCTGTCGTGTACATGTCGAACAACGGCCTTACACATAATTCGCTCTAGAGCCTTTATTCGACGTCGTAGGTTAATTTGGACCACGCCATCGTGTTCTACGGCTGATTCTACGTACGGGTGCCGAGTTATAGCCAAATCTATTTTCAGACCGGATTCGTCAAAATCCATGGACTATAGTTCAGGGAAAATTTCGTCCGAAAAAGCGAAAATCGTCCGACCGACCTGAAATTACGGGAGCATATCAATACGGGCCCGCTCTATCCATTTCCGGCGTCAGAAATGCTCTATCTCGTATAGTTTGCGACGTAAGGTGTTATTTTCGAACTACGGTGCTCTGAGGCGAAGTCTGTCGTGTACATGTCGAACAACGGCCTTACACATAATTCGCTCTAGAGCCTTTATTCGACGTCGTAGGTTAATTTGGACCACGCCATCGTGTTCTACGGCTGATTCTACGTACGGGTGCCGAGTTATAGCCAAATCTATTTTCAGACCGGATTCGTCAAAATCCATGGACTATAGTTCAGGGAAAATTTCGTCCGAAAAAGCGAAAATCGTCCGACCGACCTGAAATTACGGGAGCATATCAATACGGGCCCGCTCTATCCATTTCCGGCGTCAGAAATGCTCTATCTCGTATAGTTTGCGACGTAAGGTGTTATTTTCGAACTACGGTGCTCTGAGGCGAAGTCTGTCGTGTACATGTCGAACAACGGCCTTACACATAATTCGCTCTAGAGCCTTTATTCGACGTCGTAGGTTAATTTGGACCACGCCATCGTGTTCTACGGCTGATTCTACGTACGGGTGCCGAGTTATAGCCAAATCTATTTTCCGACCGGATTCGTCAAAATCCATGGACTATAGTTCAGGGAAAATTTCGTCCGAAAAAGCGAAAATCGTCCGACCGACCTGAAATTACGGGAGCATATCAATACGGGCCCGCTCTATCCATTTCCGGCGTCAGAAATGCTCTATCTCGTATAGTTTGCGACGTAAGGTGTTATTTTCGAACTACGGTGCTCTGAGGCGAAGTCTGTCGTGTACATGTCGAACAACGGCCTTACACATAATTCGCTCTAGAGCCTTTATTCGACGTCGTAGGTTAATTTGGACCACGCCATCGTGTTCTACGGCTGATTCTACGTACGGGTGCCGAGTTATAGCCAAATCTATTTTCCGACCGGATTCGTCAAAATCCATGGACTATAGTTCAGGGAAAATTTCGTCCGAAAAAGCGAAAATCGTCCGACCGACCTGAAATTACGGGAGCATATCAATACGGGCCCGCTCTATCCATTTCCGGCGTCAGAAATGCTCTATCTCGTATAGTTTGCGACGTAAGGTGTTATTTTCGAACTACGGTGCTCTGAGGCGAAGTCTGTCGTGTACATGTCGAACAACGGCCTTACACATAATTCGCTCTAGAGCCTTTATTCGACGTCGTAGGTTAATTTGGACCACGCCATCGTGTTCTACGGCTGATTCTACGTACGGGTGCCGAGTTATAGCCAAATCTATTTTCCGACCGGATTCGTCAAAATCCATGGACTATAGTTCAGGGAAAATTTCGTCCGAAAAAGCGAAAATCGTCCGACCGACCTGAAATTACGGGAGCATATCAATACGGGCCCGCTCTATCCATTTCCGTCGTCAGAAATGCTCTATCTCGTATAGTTTGCGACGTAAGGTGTTATTTTCGAACTACGGTGCTCTGAGGCGAAGTCTGTCGTGTACATGTCGAACAACGGCCTTACACATAATTCGCTCTAGAGCCTTTATTCGACGTCGTAGGTTAATTTGGACCACGCCATCGTGTTCTACGGCTGATTCTACGTACGGGTGCCGAGTTATAGCCAAATCTATTTTCCGACCGGATTCGTCAAAATCCATGGACTATAGTTCAGGGAAAATTTCGTCCGAAAAAGCGAAAATCGTCCGACCGACCTGAAATTACGGGAGCATATCAATACGGGCCCGCTCTATCCATTTCCGGCGTCAGAAATGCTCTATCTCGTATAGTTTGCGACGTAAGGTGTTATTTTCGAACTACGGTGCTCTGAGGCGAAGTCTGTCGTGTACATGTCGAACAACGGCCTTACACATAATTCGCTCTAGAGCCTTTATTCGACGTCGTAGGTTAATTTGGACCACGCCATCGTGTTCTACGGCTGATTCTACGTACGGGTGCCGAGTTATAGCCAAATCTATTTTCCGACCGGATTCGTCAAAATCCATGGACTATAGTCCAGGGAAAATTTCGTCCGAAAAAGCGAAAATCGTCCGACCGACCTGAAATTACGGGAGCATATCAATACGGGCCCGCTCTATCCATTTCCGGCGTCAGAAATGCTCTATCTCGTATAGTTTGCGACGTAAGGTGTTATTTTCGAACTACGGTGCTCTGAGGCGAAGTCTGTCGTGTACATGTCGAACAACGGCCTTACACATAATTCGCTCTAGAGCCTTTATTCGACGTCGTAGGTTAATTTGGACCACGCCATCGTGTTCTACGGCTGATTCTACGTACGGGTGCCGAGTTATAGCCAAATCTATTTTCCGACCGGATTCGTCAAAATCCATGGACTATAGTCCAGGGAAAATTTCGTCCGAAAAAGCGAAAATCGTCCGACCGACCTGAAATTACGGGAGCATATCAATACGGGCCCGCTCTATCCATTTCCGGCGTCAGAAATGCTCTATCTCGTATAGTTTGCGACGTAAGGTGTTATTTTCGAACTACGGTGCTCTGAGGCGAAGTCTGTCGTGTACATGTCGAACAACGGCCTTACACATAATTCGCTCTAGAGCCTTTATTCGACGTCGTAGGTTAATTTGGACCACGCCATCGTGTTCTACGGCTGATTCTACGTACGGGTGCCGAGTTATAGCCAAATCTATTTTCCGACCGGATTCGTCAAAATCCATGGACTATAGTTCAGGGAAAATTTCGTCCGAAAAAGCGAAAATCGTCCGACCGACCTGAAATTACGGGAGCATATCAATACGGGCCCGCTCTATCCATTTCCGGCGTCAGAAATGCTCTATCTCGTATAGTTTGCGACGTAAGGTGTTATTTTCGAACTACGGTGCTCTGAGGCGAAGTCTGTCGTGTACATGTCGAACAACGGCCTTACACAGAATTCGCTCTAGAGCCTTTATTCGACGTCGTAGGTTAATTTGGACCACGCCATCGTGTTCTACGGCTGATTCTACGTACGGGTGCCGAGTTATAGCCAAATCTATTTTCAGACCGGATTCGTCAAAATCCATGGACTATAGTCCAGGGAAAATTTCGTCCGAAAAAGCGAAAATCGTCCGACCGACCTGAAATTACGGGAGCATATCAATACGGGCCCGCTCTATCCATTTCCGGCGTCAGAAATGCTCTATCTCGTATAGTTTGCGACGTAAGGTGTTATTTTCGAACTACGGTGCTCTGAGGCGAAGTCTGTCGTGTACATGTCGAACAACGGCCTTACACAGAATTCGCTCTAGAGCCTTTATTCGACGTCGTAGGTTAATTTGGACCACGCCATCGTGTTCTACGGCTGATTCTACGTACGGGTGCCGAGTTATAGCCAAATCTATTTTCCGACCGGATTCGTCAAAATCCATGGACTATAGTTCAGGGAAAATTTCGTCCGAAAAAGCGAAAATCGTCCGACCGACCTGAAATTACGGGAGCATATCAATACGGGCCCGCTCTATCCATTTCCGGCGTCAGAAATGCTCTATCTCGTATAGTTTGCGACGTAAGGTGTTATTTTCGAACTACGGTGCTCTGAGGCGAAGTCTGTCGTGTACATGTCGAACAACGGCCTTACACATAATTCGCTCTAGAGCCTTTATTCGACGTCGTAGGTTAATTTGGACCACGCCATCGTGTTCTACGGCTGATTCTACGTACGGGTGCCGAGTTATAGCCAAATCTATTTTCCGACCGGATTCGTCAAAATCCATGGACTATAGTTCAGGGAAAATTTCGTCCGAAAAAGCGAAAATCGTCCGACCGACCTGAAATTACGGGAGCATATCAATACGGGCCCGCTCTATCCATTTCCGGCGTCAGAAATGCTCTATCTCGTATAGTTTGCGACGTAAGGTGTTATTTTCGAACTACGGTGCTCTGAGGCGAAGTCTGTCGTGTACATGTCGAACAACGGCCTTACACATAATTCGCTCTAGAGCCTTTATTCGACGTCGTAGGTTAATTTGGACCACGCCATCGTGTTCTACGGCTGATTCTACGTACGGGTGCCGAGTTATAGCCAAATCTATTTTCCGACCGGATTCGTCAAAATCCATGGACTATAGTTCAGGGAAAATTTCGTCCGAAAAAGCGAAAATCGTCCGACCGACCTGAAATTACGGGAGCATATCAATACGGGCCCGCTCTATCCATTTCCGGCGTCAGAAATGCTCTATCTCGTATAGTTTGCGACGTAAGGTGTTATTTTCGAACTACGGTGCTCTGAGGCGAAGTCTGTCGTGTACATGTCGAACAACGGCCTTACACATAATTCGCTCTAGAGCCTTTATTCGACGTCGTAGGTTAATTTGGACCACGCCATCGTGTTCTACGGCTGATTCTACGTACGGGTGCCGAGTTATAGCCAAATCTATTTTCCGACCGGATTCGTCAAAATCCATGGACTATAGTTCAGGGAAAATTTCGTCCGAAAAAGCGAAAATCGTCCGACCGACCTGAAATTACGGGAGCATATCAATACGGGCCCGCTCTATCCATTTCCGGCGTCAGAAATGCTCTATCTCGTATAGTTTGCGACGTAAGGTGTTATTTTCGAACTACGGTGCTCTGAGGCGAAGTCTGTCGTGTACATGTCGAACAACGGCCTTACACATAATTCGCTCTAGAGCCTTTATTCGACGTCGTAGGTTAATTTGGACCACGCCATCGTGTTCTACGGCTGATTCTACGTACGGGTGCCGAGTTATAGCCAAATCTATTTTCAGACCGGATTCGTCAAAATCCATGGACTATAGTTCAGGGAAAATTTCGTCCGAAAAAGCGAAAATCGTCCGACCGACCTGAAATTACGGGAGCATATCAATACGGGCCCGCTCTATCCATTTCCGGCGTCAGAAATGCTCTATCTCGTATAGTTTGCGACGTAAGGTGTTATTTTCGAACTACGGTGCTCTGAGGCGAAGTCTGTCGTGTACATGTCGAACAACGGCCTTACACATAATTCGCTCTAGAGCCTTTATTCGACGTCGTAGGTTAATTTGGACCACGCCATCGTGTTCTACGGCTGATTCTACGTACGGGTGCCGAGTTATAGCCAAATCTATTTTCAGACCGGATTCGTCAAAATCCATGGACTATAGTTCAGGGAAAATTTCGTCCGAAAAAGCGAAAATCGTCCGACCGACCTGAAATTACGGGAGCATATCAATACGGGCCCGCTCTATCCATTTCCGGCGTCAGAAATGCTCTATCTCGTATAGTTTGCGACGTAAGGTGTTATTTTCGAACTACGGTGCTCTGAGGCGAAGTCTGTCGTGTACATGTCGAACAACGGCCTTACACATAATTCGCTCTAGAGCCTTTATTCGACGTCGTAGGTTAATTTGGACCACGCCATCGTGTTCTACGGCTGATTCTACGTACGGGTGCCGAGTTATAGCCAAATCTATTTTCAGACCGGATTCGTCAAAATCCATGGACTATAGTTCAGGGAAAATTTCGTCCGAAAAAGCGAAAATCGTCCGACCGACCTGAAATTACGGGAGCATATCAATACGGGCCCGCTCTATCCATTTCCGGCGTCAGAAATGCTCTATCTCGTATAGTTTGCGACGTAAGGTGTTATTTTCGAACTACGGTGCTCTGAGGCGAAGTCTGTCGTGTACATGTCGAACAACGGCCTTACACATAATTCGCTCTAGAGCCTTTATTCGACGTCGTAGGTTAATTTGGACCACGCCATCGTGTTCTACGGCTGATTCTACGTACGGGTGCCGAGTTATAGCCAAATCTATTTTCCGACCGGATTCGTCAAAATCCATGGACTATAGTTCAGGGAAAATTTCGTCCGAAAAAGCGAAAATCGTCCGACCGACCTGAAATTACGGGAGCATATCAATACGGGCCCGCTCTATCCATTTCCGGCGTCAGAAATGCTCTATCTCGTATAGTTTGCGACGTAAGGTGTTATTTTCGAACTACGGTGCTCTGAGGCGAAGTCTGTCGTGTACATGTCGAACAACGGCCTTACACATAATTCGCTCTAGAGCCTTTATTCGACGTCGTAGGTTAATTTGGACCACGCCATCGTGTTCTACGGCTGATTCTACGTACGGGTGCCGAGTTATAGCCAAATCTATTTTCCGACCGGATTCGTCAAAATCCATGGACTATAGTTCAGGGAAAATTTCGTCCGAAAAAGCGAAAATCGTCCGACCGACCTGAAATTACGGGAGCATATCAATACGGGCCCGCTCTATCCATTTCCGGCGTCAGAAATGCTCTATCTCGTATAGTTTGCGACGTAAGGTGTTATTTTCGAACTACGGTGCTCTGAGGCGAAGTCTGTCGTGTACATGTCGAACAACGGCCTTACACATAATTCGCTCTAGAGCCTTTATTCGACGTCGTAGGTTAATTTGGACCACGCCATCGTGTTCTACGGCTGATTCTACGTACGGGTGCCGAGTTATAGCCAAATCTATTTTCCGACCGGATTCGTCAAAATCCATGGACTATAGTTCAGGGAAAATTTCGTCCGAAAAAGCGAAAATCGTCCGACCGACCTGAAATTACGGGAGCATATCAATACGGGCCCGCTCTATCCATTTCCGGCGTCAGAAATGCTCTATCTCGTATAGTTTGCGACGTAAGGTGTTATTTTCGAACTACGGTGCTCTGAGGCGAAGTCTGTCGTGTACATGTCGAACAACGGCCTTACACATAATTCGCTCTAGAGCCTTTATTCGACGTCGTAGGTTAATTTGGACCACGCCATCGTGTTCTACGGCTGATTCTACGTACGGGTGCCGAGTTATAGCCAAATCTATTTTCCGACCGGATTCGTCAAAATCCATGGACTATAGTTCAGGGAAAATTTCGTCCGAAAAAGCGAAAATCGTCCGACCGACCTGAAATTACGGGAGCATATCAATACGGGCCCGCTCTATCCATTTCCGGCGTCAGAAATGCTCTATCTCGTATAGTTTGCGACGTAAGGTGTTATTTTCGAACTACGGTGCTCTGAGGCGAAGTCTGTCGTGTACATGTCGAACAACGGCCTTACACAGAATTCGCTCTAGAGCCTTTATTCGACGTCGTAGGTTAATTTGGACCACGCCATCGTGTTCTACGGCTGATTCTACGTACGGGTGCCGAGTTATAGCCAAATCTATTTTCAGACCGGATTCGTCAAAATCCATGGACTATAGTTCAGGGAAAATTTCGTCCGAAAAAGCGAAAATCGTCCGACCGACCTGAAATTACGGGAGCATATCAATACGGGCCCGCTCTATCCATTTCCGGCGTCAGAAATGCTCTATCTCGTATAGTTTGCGACGTAAGGTGTTATTTTCGAACTACGGTGCTCTGAGGCGAAGTCTGTCGTGTACATGTCGAACAACGGCCTTACACATAATTCGCTCTAGAGCCTTTATTCGACGTCGTAGGTTAATTTGGACCACGCCATCGTGTTCTACGGCTGATTCTACGTACGGGTGCCGAGTTATAGCCAAATCTATTTTCCGACCGGATTCGTCAAAATCCATGGACTATAGTTCAGGGAAAATTTCGTCCGAAAAAGCGAAAATCGTCCGACCGACCTGAAATTACGGGAGCATATCAATACGGGCCCGCTCTATCCATTTCCGGCGTCAGAAATGCTCTATCTCGTATAGTTTGCGACGTAAGGTGTTATTTTCGAACTACGGTGCTCTGAGGCGAAGTCTGTCGTGTACATGTCGAACAACGGCCTTACACATAATTCGCTCTAGAGCCTTTATTCGACGTCGTAGGTTAATTTGGACCACGCCATCGTGTTCTACGGCTGATTCTACGTACGGGTGCCGAGTTATAGCCAAATCTATTTTCCGACCGGATTCGTCAAAATCCATGGACTATAGTTCAGGGAAAATTTCGTCCGAAAAAGCGAAAATCGTCCGACCGACCTGAAATTACGGGAGCATATCAATACGGGCCCGCTCTATCCATTTCCGGCGTCAGAAATGCTCTATCTCGTATAGTTTGCGACGTAAGGTGTTATTTTCGAACTACGGTGCTCTGAGGCGAAGTCTGTCGTGTACATGTCGAACAACGGCCTTACACAGAATTCGCTCTAGAGCCTTTATTCGACGTCGTAGGTTAATTTGGACCACGCCATCGTGTTCTACGGCTGATTCTACGTACGGGTGCCGAGTTATAGCCAAATCTATTTTCAGACCGGATTCGTCAAAATCCATGGACTATAGTTCAGGGAAAATTTCGTCCGAAAAAGCGAAAATCGTCCGACCGACCTGAAATTACGGGAGCATGTCAAAATCGGGCTGCTCAATCCATTTCCGGTGTCAGAAATGCCCGGTCCCGCATAGATTTCGACGTACGCTGCTATTTTCGAAGTACGGTACTCCAATGCAAAGTCGCACGTGCGTCCTGGAAAATACGTAGATTTGAACAAGCACACTCTTGTTTCGGCGCCCCTAAATTACACATGTTTCGATAATTTAAATGGAATGGTACTTACCCTGACTACACTTTGTACCAATTTTGGTAATCATTGTATAGGTATTACCAATATTAATCACATCGGTAGACTCAATACCACACACTGATTCGTTAGGGTATTGCACAGCTTTCCTGTAGAACTGGACGTACCTTATTTAATCGTCCGATTTAGAGGTTTACGTTTTGTCACATTCTTGAACAAACTCCAGTTGTGTTCAGTTCCTAGCATTCTAGCTTGCACGAGTATTTTATGTATAAAAAATTACAATTAGTAAAAACGGAAGATTTTTATTGAAAAAGTAATCAAGTCGATCTCAACCTCTCAACAAGCTATTCACGATTTTAGCCAATTTAGCTTTTGGGTATACAACACGTAGCAAGACGATTTATTATAACTTATAGGTGAGGAATTTGGCACTTTTCTTTTTGAATAAATGTATTCTACCCCTATTTGGATTTATAACCACTTTTTTACATTCACGTTCAACGTACACAAGGAATTTGTACACAGATATGGGGAATGAAACTGAAATCCATTAGAAATAGTAAGTTGATTACGATCAATGTAAGATATGACACTAAAAAGAAAAAGAACTTAATGAGTACTTTATGTTATTCAGTCAAAATATCCATATAAAAAAGTTATTTATTTTGTATATTTTTTTCTTGGCACACCACGCTGCGATTAATAAAATAAATTTTACGAAACACAGCGTTCACATATTGCGTATTAAAAACGAGGCAGCGCATCGCTCTGTAGTCGTGCCTACAGATTATTATCGTTTATGTGTATATAAAAAGAAATCAAAACAATTATGAAAGACCTATAAAAAACGTTCCTCCTCTAAACATTTACAAATCGTATAAAAATCACTATTGTACTGCACGAGTAAGCGAAAACTTAAACCCAGTACTGGTTCCTGCGGAGCATGATATTTCTACTTGGGCAAGCCGCTTCCGACGTATCACAACTGCTCCACTCATCGGGGTGGTCGTCCACACCGTAAGGGTATCTCGTGTGACTGTCCAATTCGTTTCGATTCAAGGGGGTTACTTTGCACTGGGGCAAGGCGGTCAGCAGTGGGGAGGCGAATCCACTTTGAGCATGCTTTAACGGTGGCGATGCAGCCATTAATCTATCCGGAGGTCTCGGTAAGGGCATCGGTTGTAGGCACTGTTCTTCTTTATTTAATTCTTCGGGCTCCAGGGAACGACATTTTATTACTATAATCACGGCCACGCCCAATATTACCACTCCGGCTACCATACTCACTTAAAAATGACAAGAAATGAAAAATTAAAAATGTTATGCCGGCTACACACGGACCCGCGAGTAGCGCCACCAAGTGATCCGTGTGTAGGAGGCTTAATTTGCTACATTGTCTGTTTACTCTTCTATCATCAATGACTACAACATGTATCTTTGAACTGTAACAAAAAAGAAGACCAATCTAGGTCCGTATGGAGCTAATTTCTTTTTAATGAAAACACCTCATTTTAATTCGCAATTTATTGCTATCGCCGGAATCTCCGTCTACGAAGTATAAGCACGATTTTATCCCACCCCCAACGCAGCTTTCACAGCAATGAAGAATGAATTAATCATTTTACACCCATTTAATCGTTAGCGATAGTAACCGTTTAAGGGCATAATTTTAGAGCAGCTTTCTTTTCGTTCACAGACTCTCAAGTATTGTCTGTTTACTCTTGTATTATCAATGACTACATACAAAGATCTTTGAACAATTACACAAAAAACGCCAATCTAGGTTCGTATGGAGTTAAATTTTCAAAAAGAAACGAAAAACAAGTAATTTTAATTCTGAATTTGTCCCTATCGCCACAATCTCCGCCTGCGAAGTATAAGCACGATTTTATCCAACCCTCAACGTATCTTTCACAGCAATGAAGGTGGATTGAATCACTTCACATCCACTTAATTGTCAAGATAGCAACTTTTAAAGGGAATAACTTTAGAGCAGTTTTGTTTTCCTTCGCGAACTGTCAAGTATTGTCTGTTTATTCCTTTATTATCAATGCTACAACAAAGATCTTTGAACAATAACACAAAAAAACGCCAGTCGAGGTTCTTATGGAGCCAAATTTTCAAAAAGAAACGAAAAACAAATAATTTTAGTTCTGAATTTGTTGCTATCGCCCCAATCTCCGCCTACGAAGTATAAGCACGATTTTATCCCACACCCAATGCAGCTTTCACAGCAATGAAGATGGAATTAATCATTTTATAACCACTTAATCGTTGCGATAGCAACCGTTTAAGGACATAATTTTAGAACAGCTTTGTTTTCGGTCACAGACTCTCAAGTATTGTCTATTTACTCTTGTATTATCAATGACTGCAACAGAAATCTTTGAACAGTAACACAGAAAAATGACAATCTAGGTTCGTATGGAGCTAAATTTTCACAACACAAAAAACAGGTTAATTTAATTCCCAATTTCTTGCTATCGCCACAATCTCCGCCTACGAATCATAAGTATGATTTTCTCCCACCCCCAAGCCGGCCTACATGCCATGAATGATGAGATTAGCCACTTTACACCCACTTAATGGTCCTGAAAACAACTGTCAGGGGGCAGAAATTTAGAATAGTTTCTATTTCATGTACAGTTGGTAAGCTATTATCTGCTTACTCTTTTATTATCCTTTACTATAACTGAGAGCCCTGAACAGTAATAACAAAAAAGACCAATCTAGCTCCGTACGAAAATTATGATATTAAAAATGTTAAGCAGGCCACACAGGGACCCGCGATAGCGCCAGGAAGTCATCCGTGTGCAGGAGGCCTGATGCGCTAATGAGCACGATTGTGCTTACGTCACCCGCCATTTTGGTTGATGCACGATCAGGATCGTGTTTCTGAACAAACCGTCTCGCCATAAGAAATAACACGCGTGAAAACTTTCTCATTAAAAAAGAAATCATTGATGGTATTTAACGATGAATAAGTACTGTATGTTCTCGAAAACGAAGCAAGTTAGGACAGATGTTTATCTGAACATTTTCTCATAAAACATGACAAGGGATCAACCCCCGAAATTAAAGTCATCCCTTAATTTACACCTTTTAGATGTACTTATTTCATAGCAAACTTTAAAGCACAAGGATCAAGAGGATTTGTTCACCTCATCAAATACAGCTTCAAAAACGTCATAACATGTCACTTTTTTCTTCTTCGAGCGTACCTCAATTTCTGTCGTTACACTTGTTGCTCTTAATTAACTTTGTTCGTTATCGATTGCTTATCGATTTCCATTCTCACGGATAGAGGGAGCCTTCATGCCTGTTTTGGAGCGAAATTACTATACGTTTTCCGATTGACGTATTATTCGTGGGTTTTCAGTGTAAGACCTTGATGCAGTTCATATGTTTGGTCTTCAAAGTGTTTTCCTCGAGAGATTATCGTTTGAAATCTCGGCACCACATATATTATGGAAAAATGCTTCTCGTTTCCGGTGCCTCATGTTGGGATTGAATCGCCGAACCGGTGAATAGTGTTGATTGAGGATCGGAGGAGCTGATTAATTCCGTAGCAGTTGGAGCGTGTTACATTCGTAGCCGTTTTGTGTTTTACCACATTCTAACGGTAAGAGGATCAGTTTATCCTTTTTGGTGATCGCATTCTTAGGGTTTTCTGTTTCTTTAGAGGTTTTAGTCTTGGCCATTTAATCTTGGCCGTTTTAATATTGGGATAGCGTAGTCTGATATCGTTGTAGTCTTGGGCTATTGTACGATTGGACCGAATCTTGGTTTCGAGTCATTTGGAGTCATCTTCTTGGACAACGCTGTCATCTGGTCGACAAACCTGATCTACTGCCGTTCGACTGGACGTATTCCACCATTCTATCGCATCTGGCCGACTGCTGGTGTCTTATCTGGGGCGAAGCTGCGTGTGCTCACTGCGCGTTTTTGGAAGGTTATGAGCCCCACCTCACCGCACAGCTCCGAGGGAACACTCACCTAAGTCGCAACATTTTGCCAAATTTTGCCTTATAATTCGCGTTGACTATTCAATAATTATTAAAGACTCGTTAACTCTCATGGTTCGCTTGTTTTCTTTTGTGGTTGTTTTTTTTTAATGCCGCAAATCATTTCCCACCCGGGTTACTTGAATAACTTTATGGATTCTTGTTTATCCAGGGCTCGACAGGGTAAGTGTAAAACAGATGGGGCCTTTTCCTCGCCGACTAGTTGGCTGGCACCCTGAGTGATAGCAAACTTCATTTCTGGGGCGAAATCGGTAACCTTTCTGTTGCGGTTTTAAAATTAAGGTTTCTTACTTTCGGGATTGTAGTCTGTCGTAATTAGATACAGTGGCGCTAATACACGACGTAACAAAGGCGTTAGCCATAGCCCAAAGGGCTGAAAGGCTTGCTAATGATGATCATATGTATGTATTACTTTATACAGTAACAAATAGAACTTGCTGATAGTTTCAGTCGTTTACTGTTCTTTGAGGTTATGTCTTCATTAAATCTGCTAAAATAAATACATTTTACACTTTTTCTTTGATATTTGTGTTACTTTGGGTTGATATATGTACTTAGTGTCTTCCAGTACTTATCCAACGTTAAATACCAATAATATATATATAATCTTTTACCCTTTTCTACCTGTCGGTGTAAGTGTTCCGGAACCACCGAGCCGTATACATACGTATACCGTACCGCTCCTGGCCGGCCCAGTGGCATTTTACGTTTCGCAGCATATTAGAGGTAACAGATCCATTTTTTGATTTTAAAACTGCTACGCTCTGCCGCGGCCGGGTTTTGAACGCTGGACCTTCGCACTGTGAAGCGTAAGTTTCAGCCACTGAGCGAGTTTAAATACCAATAATAATTTTAAAAAAACATCATAAAGTTTTGATGCGTATTATTTCTTACGAAGAAACGGTTTGTTTAGAAACACGATCCTGACTTACATCAACCAAAATCGCAGCGTGACGTAAGCACTAATGTAGCGTACTGCACGCCGATGCCAGCAACTGGTCGTCATCTTAAATTTATAATTCTACTCACCGATTAAGAAATAATCCCTCGTCATGTTCGGACTGGCAAAATGCATCCCTCCCTCGTGTCCGGCCGGATCGTTAGGCCCAGCCAACGTGGAATAAATATCATTGAGCAAGGCTGATTTTATATTAATCCTGAGCTCACCCAAAGCGGGTTGGAACATGTTAGGGACGGCCACGACGAACTCCAACCGATCCTGTATACCGGTCCATCCCACATCGATCTCGTCAACTACATAATAGATCAACCCGCTTTGGACTTCCTCGTGTGTGAAAACGTTAACGGCCGTGTCGAGGACGTTCCTATTCTCACCGGAGCTCCGCAGTATCTTCCTGATTTCCCCGTATTTCGACCGTTCGAGTATACTGTAGCGGGGGTTGCTATTGGTTAATTTCGCCAGTGGCGTGGCATCTAATACGGTTAAAGTAAGTCGGTTACTTTCCCCGGTTAACACGGATAAGTTCCCAATTTGCATCAGGGGTTGGACGATGACCACGATATTGATGACGTTACCGATCGAAGTGTTCCCGCTGAGCATGCCGGCGAAGACGCTGAAACTGTCATTGGCCGCCGCCATATCGCGTTGCATGTACATGACATTTTTCTCGACGACATCGCGATAATTGAATCTCGACGATTTCTCATCCCTGACGTACAATAATCCGTGTCTGGGGGAGTCCTCATACCGAACTGGATGTTGTTCCAGTTCGCGTTGGATTTGATGACGAACTGGTTCTCGGATAAGTGGACAACGTTGGAGCCCTGCTGTAGGAACGCAGGTGTTCCAGCTGATATGTTCAAGCTTATCGGAACGACTTGAACGCTAAAAACCGTGTAGACAGGGACGAATTTCCCATCCCACACCCTCAAGTTGATGGTATCTCTCAACCCTGATCCGTTGTGCATATACACTAATCTATTATCGTTGATATCGGCTTGGGTGAAGTGCGTCACGGGTATTGCATCGGGTAAAATTACTATGGACCCGGCTACGGGTCCGGTGATGATGTCATATTTTAAATCGCCCGGTTCGGTGTCAGCATCCTCAGTGCACAACTCGGTTTTAGTTATAGTGCGGTTCTCACCTTGCACCACCTTGAAGTGCGGCGCTGGCGTCACCAACTTGAACGGCTGATCGTTGATCGGATTAACTATTATAGGCACTGTAACGTTGCACAAGAGGATGTACCCGGGTAATAAATACAGGGAGAAATGTATATTATCACCTAACGAATCGGAGTGATCGTGCTGATATAAAACTTGCCCCGATTCGAGTTGCTGTTGCGTATACGTAGTCAAATTCGAATTGTTTTGCAGGAACACCAATCCATGCTGCGGATTCATACCCGAGGCGTGGATGATCGGCGACCGTAACCCGGCGTGATTCTCCAAGAAAAACACCACACTCGATAAATTCATCGTTATACTGACGATTCCCCCTTCATTGACGTTAACTTTCGGAATGCTGACGTACGCGTCCAATCCTCCCGAGGACACCGAAATATCGATCGACAATCGTTGATTCACCAACGGTCTGGCCAAGTGACTCTTGACATGGAAAACGAACGAATCGTTAGCGTACAAATTCGCGAAAGGATGGGTGTGCTCGTAAAATATCCTCTTCTGATTCAAATCGTCTTGGCTGAACGTATTGACAACTTTGTATATCCCCGACGTGTCCGATTCGAGCATCAATCGGCCTAGGGTGGGCGGGACAATCACTTCGTAGTTGATGGGGCGTTCCGGATCCGACACGGCGCTGAGGATGTAGTTGGAAGTCAGATATTTCCGTTGGAGTGGGAAGATGTGGAGCGGTCTAATTCGAATGCTGAGGGAAACGGGTTTGGTTCGAATGGAGAACGTGTGCTCCTTGGTTGTGTGGAGACCGTCGCTGACCTTGAAGGCGAACTCGGCTTGTGATCCATCTATGTGAAGCAAAGAAAGAAGGTAATATAAGTATGATTTCATCCCAAAGTTTCACACATCACACCAAGGAAAAGGGAATTAATCACGTGATACCCACTTAATATTCGCGATAGCAACCGTTAAAGGATATAATTTTAGAACAGCTTTGTTTTCGGTCACAGTTATCACGTATTATCTGTTTACTCTTTTATTATCAATTTCTACAATAGAACTCTCTGAACAATAACAAAAAAAGAGACAAATCTAAGTCCGTCTGGAACTAAATTTTCGAAAATGGTGACACGTCATTTTAAATCCCAATTTATTGCTATCGCCACAATCTCCACCTAACAAAGACAATATAAGTATGATTTTATCTCACCCCCAATCCCGCCTTCTCGCCAAGTAAGACGGACTGAATCACTTTACACCTACTTAATCGTCGCGATAGCAACTGTTAAAGGGAATTACTTTAGCGCAGTTTTGTTTTCCTTCACGGACTGTCAACTGTTGTCTGTTTACTCTGTTATTATAAATTATTAGAACAGAAATCTTTGAAAATTAATTAAAAATTGACCAATGTAGGTCCGTATGGAGCTAAATTTTCAAAAAGAAACAAAAAAATAAGTAATTTTAATTCCCAATTACCAACCTACGAAGTGTAAGTATTATTTTATCCCACTCCAAATGCCGCATTCACACCAAGGATGAAGGAAATAGTCACTTCACACCCACTCAATAAGCGTTCTCAAAGCAACTGTCAGGAGGCAGAAAATTAGAACAGTTTCTACTTCATGTAGAGTCTGTCAGCTATTGTCGACTCATTATTTTATTATCATTTACTATAACAGAGAAAAGAAATACGAATCTAGATCCATTACGGGGCCAAATTTACGAAAAGGAGGACAACTCATTTTGAGCCCCAATTTACACCTTTCCTGGTTTTAAAAACTCAAGAAATAGCTCCAGTCGAACCTGCATGGATGTGTGGTGTTTAAAAATATATAAAAAGCACATCATTTATTGCATAAATAAAGCCGTAAACAGACACGAGCGTAGCCCACTTAAATTTGTAAAAAAACTTACTTAAATGTCGAAACACAACCATGTTCTTATTGATCAATTCTTGAGTGAAATAATGCAAGGGGGCCTGTCGATCGTTAAACGCGGTGACGTTGCCCCACCAACACCCGAGGATGTGATACCTCAGTACTTCCTTCGGTCTATCAGCATCGACAGCAGCTTAAAAAAATTTTTCGCTTTTAGGATAAATTCTTCCAGTGATTCACTGCAATAAATACCTAGCATCGAATTGGTAATAACAGCAATTCCCCCTCCCACATTGTCAAGCCTGTATTATTAACGACCCTGGGCTTCTGATCGTTAATTGGCAACACTGTTATGGGCAAAACTAGCGGAGCGCTGCGCTTATCCCCGGCAATTCCAATAATTTTGACTTCGTCCGATAAATTTTCAGTCCCATCGTGGGCGTAATGGACCACGCCCGCTTTCAATTCTTTATGGGAGAATTTCGCCAATTTGGTGCACGATTTTCGGATTTGCACGCAACCATGTTTGGGCAATTCCAACAGGATATAATCGGTTACTTTACTTTTGTAGTAGTGGGTTTGTGTGAATAAATTTACGGGCGATATCAAGACGACTCCGCCCTCGTAAACTGTGAGGGTGTTCGAGCCTAGATAGAGGTGTTCGGGGATGATTTGTATGTCCAGCACGACGTTATTAAGCCAGATTATACTACTGGTCACGTTGAATACTACCCGATCACTCGTTTCGTTAGCAACCGATTGGATGTAGATGATTCGATTTTCGTTCAACACCGATTGCGTGAAGCTGTGCATGTTCGTGGTTTGTTCGTCCGAATTTTTAGTTGAGGGTAGGACTGTGATGTAGCCGTACTTGGGGAATTGCGTCACGTAGAAGGTGATCATCGAAGGCTCGACGTTTGATTGGTGTACCTTTTAAAATTAAAAAAGAGTTACCTTTCGTACAGTTAAAAAGAAAAAACGTACCTACATCATCATGTGTGGGAGAGGGGGAAGTGAGAGGGGGGAGAACGGGAGAAACAGGACGGAATTTTGAGGGATGGAAACAATATACCGCATTAACACCCACCCGACAGGACCAGAAATTACCCGATTTTAGTCAGTGGATGGTTTATGGGATGATGCAAGTGTACCAGACAAAGCGTCTGATGCTAAGCGTGTCGTTGTGTCGGATGTTCTTTATCAGGTACTTTATCTGGGCGACAATGCATACTTGCGTCATCCATACTGATTACAAAAAATTGCGTACCTCCAACGTTTGCCTGTTGATTATAGCGCTTGTACCTTCCTCCACCATCAACGTGCGTATCGTTTTTAAAGTCAAGGGTTCCCAGTAACTTGGAGGGAGCATCAGGATCAGCAAGTGGGCGTTGGTAGTAGCCTCCTTGCACTGGACCTTAATGCCGACTTTATCAACATTTTCGGTGTGGACCTCGTTGACGTAGAATATGTAACCCTTCTTCAACTGAGCGTGAGTAAAACGAAGAATATCCTACAAAGAAAATGCATACGTATGTCAAATTCAGGTCTGCCGAGTAATTCAAAAACGACGAGCATGACAAAAACAGATTAGAAACCTCAAAATTATACAGTTCGAAGTTTCAGTACGATCGAACAAATTTCGCTTTTTGGGCCCAAATTTTTCGAAATGGGACGCAAAATAGGTGGAGCTAAAAATCGGTAACTACGGGGATTGAGGTTTTGTAAGGCCAAATCACTACGTAAAATTGGCCGTAGAATACGATGACTTTGTCTAAATTCAATTCAGCCTTCGAATAAAGGCTCTGGAGCGCTTTCAGGACGCTGAAATTCAGGCCCATTGTGTTACACGTTCAGAGTATAGGCGATTGAATTTAAGATTGCAGCGCCATTGCGGCTACAAATGTAACCAGTTATAGACACATTGCGTTATTGTGTACAATACAAAATTTACTTGTTGCGATAGTTTTATTTGAGTTTTTCTGTTTATATTGTGTTGTAAGGTGTGATAAAGACGAGTAAAAGGCAATTTTTTAATTCTAGTGCATTTAATAAGATAGGATATTCTTTCATAATTTTTAATTAAGGTATGTAATGTGTGAAAAAGGTTGTCTTGAAATAATTAATATACGTAATAAGTGTTTCGAAAATATGAATAAAATTATCAGATGCAAATGACGACTAGGCTAAGTATTGTAGAGTACATGAGATACCTTGGTGGCACTAAATGCTCTAAATGTGTATATGAAGGGGAGAAAGTTTTGAATGCTGACCATGTCATCTTCTGTGGAAAATTCAATTCGATAGATTGTGAAGCGTAACATAAAATGAATGGTGTGTGAACTCTAACACCAGATGGAAATTTTAAAATTAGCAACATGTTTTCTTCATGTAAAGCAGGAAATAGTGGTAGATGCAAACATATTCCTGCAGTTCTTATTAAATGTACAAGGTAATTGTAATTAATATAAATATTTTTGTGATAAATCCACCTTGCGCGTTTATATTTCAGAGAAGATCTTCGAAACATGGAAGTTGTGTCTCAGACAGATTTGAAATGTGTTTGGTCAACCCAAAAAGTCAAATCAGAGAAAAATATAAATCGGTTCCTCATTCTGCTGCTTCGCTGTCCTCTTCTGTACGTGCATTTTCTACATTGCTACAATCATCTGTAGCTTCACCTTTTTTCTCCCAAATTGCCCTTCGTTCAATTATCCGTTTCGCCCTATTAAAAGGACCTGATACACTTTTGTGATGGTACTGCATTCCTCTTTAATATTTTTCTTTTAACACTGTATTTCTCTGCAAATAAATAATTTGTTGAAACTTGTTAAAAAAGTCTGTATATTTAATATACTACTGTTACATTTATTTTCGTTACTTACTTCTATTTGAATTTAGTAACTGGTTTTCCAATTTTTAATTTTAAACCCTCTGATTTTTGCTTATCAATCAAAGCTTTGGTTTGGAATTTATTGTAAATCTAAATACGTTGTTTGTCAGCCTCAGGGAACAAATCTAAAGTTAATTCTGGACTCCTTTTCGCCCAGGATGTACAATGTGGTACAGAACAATATCGATTCATATTAAAAACTTATTAAAACGTTGAAATCTTTGTAGGAATACACAATAAATACAACACATCCAAGCGACAATGTGTCTATAATTAGTTAGTAGATTTGTCACCAGAGAGCGTATCGCTTATGTTCAATCGCGAATAGTATTTTGAAAACTAAGGGAGATAGAGGGCTTGTAAGGCCAAAAAAATCGATTCGAAACCTCAAAATTATAGAGTATCGCGGTTTCAGCATTATCGAACGAATTTCGCTTTTTGAACGCAAAAGTTTTCGAAATGGGGTGGAAAATGGATGGAACTAAAAATCGGTATCGAGACCCTGAAGAAATAATTTTAATTAATTCGTATTATTGGAAGAGATCTAGGCATCTACGTTACCGACCGAACCACGATATATTACCGATTAAAGTGGATGATAGCTACCTATGTTACCGATTAAAATGTATGACAGTTACCTATGTTACCGATTAAAATGTATGACAGTTACCTATGTTACCGATTAAAATATGACAGTTACCTATGTTACCGATTAAAATATATGACAGTTACCTATTAAAGTTTATGATAGTTACCTACATTACCGATGAAATGTGTCTGATAGTTACCTATATTACCGATTTAAGCATCTGATAGTTACCTATATTAGCGACTAAAGTGTACGATAGTTACCTACATTACCGATTTAAGTGTCTGATAGTTACCTATGTTATCGATAGAGATATGAATGCGGCCATGAGCGATCGTCTGCTAATTTTAAAATGATGGAAGGAAGAGACATGGATTTGATCAGCATTCAATTTGTAAAGCGTCGCTGACTCTTTCGTGTCTCGTTCCATTTTCATCCGTTTAGTTTTTTGAAACGAGCGATTTGACGCGAATTGTGTAAACACATGCGTAGTTTTTAATGTCGTACCGTGCAGTGTTGAACGAGCAGATTTCGTTCGATTGTACACTTTGACAAATATAGGAACGCACTTGAACCTACACGAACTATGTTAGAAAGAAAGAGGCGTGCGATAAAAAGGACTACTTACTTCCCGACGAGATACAGCCCATGGTAGAAATACAATAGGTATGGCGTTAAAGACTCGAAAAAGCGTTCGATGTGAGCAATTTATTCAGTGCGGGTCATGAAGGCGCCATTTGTCAATAATTCGCTTGACCAACGGGTAAATTATATACCATACCTTTCAAGAAGTTGAATGTCAACTGCAGACTAGTGTTTTCCTATGTTCTCCATATTCTACAAGACTTATCGCAACATTGGTTCTATTCACGACTAATTTATTTTTATTTAAAGTAGTAAAGGATGTTAATTCTAGTTTACACAAAAAATTTAGGAGTATCGAAAGAAGAAAATAGCAATCTCAATAAAGCTGCTGCAATAAAGTTAAACCAATTAAAGAAAAGGCGGCTTTAAATTATTCTGCAGAAAGCTACATTTTGTTTCATTTTCATTGCTTATATTTTTATGCTTACTTATGTTTTTATCTCATTCATATTTTAATTAAACAAATTACTTGTATTTCGAACTTCATTTCCTATGCCCTATTATTCATTTACTAGTCTGTGACTTGGTTCTAAATTGGGCAATATTACACTTGTTGCTATTAATTAAACTTTGTTCGTGGCCCATTCTACGCGATCGATATCCCTACGTTATCGATTCCCATTCTCACGGATAGAGGGAGCCTTCATGCCTGTTTTGGAACGAAATTACTACAACGTTTTCCGATTGACGTTATTATTCGGGGGCTTTCGGTCTAAGACCTTGGTGCAGTTCAGACGCTTGCTCCTCGAAGTGTTTTCCTCGAGAGATTATCGTTTGAAATCTCGGCACCACATATATTATGGAAAAATGCTTCTCGTTTCCGGTGCCTCATGTTGGGATTATATCGCCGAACCAGTGAATAGTTGAGGATCGGAGGTGCTGATTAATTCAGTGGCAGTTGGAGCACGTATTACATTCGTAGCCGTTTTGTGTTTTACCCCATTCTAACGGCGTTTTAATTTAATAAAAGAAACAAAAGAAAACTAACAATTTACTTCAAATGAATGATTAAGAAGTACTCATTGCTTTATTCCCAAAACCAACATCTACCAGTCGTCACTGGTAAAACCTAGCATGTCGTAAATTCTAATGGTAAAAGCCCGAAAAATCGTCCCTTTTTTAAAAATACTTACATTTACCAACTCATGTTGGTAAATCCTAAGATTAACCAATATATAGGCTTTTACAGTAACATATATATAGTATATTATAGTGTTATCAAATGATAATTACTATAACATAACCTCTAATGACGTCTCTGTCTGATACGCAACAAATACGAACCTCTTGACAGTGATCTTTGTCTACATAACCACTTCAAAGCATAAATATCTTTTATGTTTAAAATTTCTGTGAATAATGTTGACTCATCCAAAAATTAAAAATGCAAATAATTGGTTATATTAGAAATAAAATATTGGTCGCCTGCTTTCATTCATAAATTCAATTATAAACAAATATATCTTACACACACTAGATGACAGCACGTAGCAATTTTGATTGAAAACTATAATATATACAGGATGAAAAATTGTCCAAAGGCAGATAATTAATATTTGCTTAATAAACATAGGGCCCCAAACGTATCGTTCGCAAGATATTTATAATTACAGTTTTGAGTCCGGCTCTGTTATACAAATACATATAGCAAGTTTCCAATACGAGTAACGATCGGACCATTCATACAGTAGGCATGAAGAATTTATGAATAAGCGGTCAACATCAAATTTGCGAATTTTTAACACTGCCTGCGCAGTACATACTTGTTATCTACGGTTTATTAATCATTTTACTGTAAACATTTTTACACAGCAATCACATAAACATATTATTTTCAAACAGGTCTAATGTGAAACTTTCTTTGTTTTCTTGACTTTACATTGTTTACCAATGAATAAATCTTTTGAAACAAAACATTTTTATCATTACCAATAAAAATCGTCGATCTTTTCTAATAAAGGCCAAGTTCATGCAACGACGGCGAAATAAAACATCTGTTTATTTTTCCGTAATAGTGACAGAGACAGAGAAGTATTATTTACTGCCATTTATTGGCTGCGCTATTTCAATGAAACCATCTGCTTATATTGCAGAATACCCGAATACCGACTGAATGCCTGATTATTCATTTCGATCCCTTACCTCTCAAATAAACGTCTACGAGAAACACAGTACCGTAATGTAAAAATGTAGGGGGCCAAAATTCTATTCAAATCAAGCAAAATCGTTTCATTGTTTTTGCCTATTACGTTAACTATACTATATTAATAAAATTAACCATTTTCACAGTTACACCATAGTTACAGTCAAATAAACTCGTTTCAACGAAAATTTGTTGACTGCAAAATTATTTAGCATCTGGCTAGTGTATAAACTTCCATTTTGCCAGTGCGCACCTGACCTTGAAGTGCGTTCCTATATTTGACTGACTGTACATATCTTACAAATAAAGCCGTTATTCATGAAGGGGGCGACAAGATCACGTGAATGCGCGTTCGGTTTTTACTCGGATCTTATCGTGCCATTCCCGTTCAAAAATTTTCACGCGTAAATCCCCCGTTCAGTCGAAACGGTACGGGTAAAACTGTGTCGTATACGAGTGCGTCAGAAACATTCAAGTAATAAACAGATTTGAGAGCTTACCTCAAACCTTTCTCCATAAACGATCTTCCCAAACTTAGGCTTCGAAGTGATCTCATACACCACATCCTCATCGACGGCGTACAAATTGGTCATGTAGGAGAGGTGATCGCTCTTGATCGTGGCGATGGCGCCGTGTTTAACGTACAATTTCCGATTATTATAGATGGAAATAAAGGGAGCTGAAGCTTTCACCTCCAGATTTCCCTGGACAAAATTGGACCCATCGGTAACCCAGAGGTTAACCCTGAAATGCGCCGTTCCGTTGTGCTTGAATAAAACCAAGTTTTTATCCAAATCTGCTTGCGTAAACTTGGATAACTCCGTCGATGTATTCCTAGCACTATAGATCCCTCCTGATCGGAGGTCCTTGTAGGTATAAATAATATCTGAAGGCTTCGTATCGATATCCGGATCGACGTACTTCAAGTCATCACTGGTAATCAGCTTTTGTCCCCCAACTACAACGTAGAATACTTTCTCCACTTCCCTGACCGGGGTGTTATCATTTTTAACACAACATCTATATAAATCGTCTCGACATATTGGAAATTTTCTTCCTCCCTGGATAAAGCCATGAACTCGAAGGCATCGGTTCGAGTCTCTGAATCGTCATGGATATAAAACAGCTGATTCATCGTAAGCTCACTTAAGGTGAAATAATTCGTTTTATTGCGTTCGCTATTGTCTTTGATGACCTGCAAGATGCCATGTCTCGGGGGCGTCGTGACGTTAAAGAACAGATCGGTGATCGAATCGCTGTGTATATTCAAGTGCGATACGGCAATATTAGTTTTCCCCCTTCCCCAACCTGGAGCCGCTCAATCACCGTGTGGACTCTCGAAAGGGTCTCGTTCGATGGTTGGTGCAAAATCGTAATGTTTCCGGTCACATTGCGACAACCAGGAGCTATCACGCTAAATAAGATGACGTCATAGATAGGAGAATAGGATTTGCGATGGAGGCGGTACTTGATATTCCTGGAAATGACGTCCTCTTGCGTGAAGACGTCATAATACCCAAGCCTGTACCTCGAATCGGTGAAATATAAATAGCCATAAGTAGGATCACGGATTATCAGGTACGTTATCGAAGCTGGGGGTAAAGGCACCGGTTCGGTCAGGTACCCGACGTTGTTGACGGTCAACGCGGCTTCCTCCGAGGAATTTAAATTCAAAGGGGCGTTCCTCAAGATGATCAATTCGCATCGCGCGAAAGATATGTGGAAAATATACGACTGGGAGATATTCAGGGATGTCCGATACTGAAATAAACAATCCGGTTAATCCCCCTTGTAATATATCTTAGCTGCACTAAATAACAAAAGGGTAGCATAGTAACATGTTGTTATGTCACTTATGAAAAGAAATATCCACATATCTCGAATATTTTAACATATTTGAAATTATTCGACATATTCTTCCCTTTCAAAATCGCGTTAGTTTTATAAAAAGTATCGTAGACGATTGGTGATGTTTCGTTAAATATAATAAAATAAATATTACTTAAATAGGGAATAATGCTTTTTCCAAGAAATTTATGTTTCTACATTTTTCTAAGAAATTTGTAACTGCTTTGAAACTTCAAAAACGAAATATCATGTTCAATACCGAAGAGCAAAGATTATTTTCTTACGGTTTCTAACAATAAGAATAAAAATCGGAAATTCAACGAATAAAGGTGAGTTCTGATTGGTTAAAAATAAGTAAGTAGGGGGTGTATATGTTTCAGCATTTATCATTTAAAAATCTTCATCATTTACAAACCCCGAATAAAGTGGAGTGTTACCTAGTGTTATCCAAAAATGCCAAAAAATGAAAATATATAGTAGCCTCCTGGATCAAGACCGTTCCAGAATTACTTTTGAACGAAGAAAAAATATTCTGCAAAGCGTACGGTAAAATGGTAAGTTGATAATTTTACAAAACAATTTGATTTTACCTCTTTAATTCAAATTACATGCTTATTTTGGAAATTCTAGTCTGCCATACAATTGGTCTAAAAACTTGCTTTGGATTGCTGAATAAAATTATTTTCATTATTAAAAATATTTCCCAATCTAAAAGTTGAAATCTATGCTTAAAATTTACAATTTAGGAGTAAAACTCGGATTTTAAATTTAGACTCTGTATTCAATTTAATTTCGAATTTACTACCTGAATTGATTCATAACATGAAATTTAGAATTTGAAATTTGAATACAATCCAAAACCTATAACTTTTGATTTTGGATCCGAAACCTACAATAGAGATTTTGGATCCTAAGTTTAAAATACACTAAGTTTTAAATAGCACGTAAGGTTTCCGATGCCAATCTTAGATTATACAATACAGAATTTGGAATCTGAGTTCAGAATCTTGAAACCAAAGGCATCCAGGATCCTAAAACTTTTGGGGGTTAAATTCTAGACTATATTCCGGGATTCCTCAAACTTGGATTTCAGAATAGGGGCCGCGTATTGAAATATGCACCGCCATGGCTTTTGATACAATTTGCCTTTTTCGATGGACGTGTAGACATTCTGCTGGTGGCGTTCGGTCGAACAGGTCGTTTTCCGTGAATAAATTATCTCGTTTGTTGAGGATATGCACGCGAATTGGACTCTGGGAAGTTTAATATTATCGTTATGTGAATTTGGGAGTTACGCTTCCCCAATTTTACTGTTCGAACTATCGGCCACGTTGGGCATTTGGTTTTCCCTCTATTGAAAGTGAGTTTTCTCTTTTGTTAATTACGATGCCGTTATTTTCCCTTTCACGTTGTTGTAGGGGATTAGTATAGGACTAGTAGAGTGCTAAGATTTATTTTTGAAAACATCTGAAGACTTTACGAACGTCTAAGAATTATCGTAGAAGCCGACTTAATCTTCAGTTTGCTGTGTCCGTCCGAATTTCCGACATTTTAACATCAAGTCCGAGGAAACCCGTCATCTTTGACAGCTTCCGTTTCGACAGCGACGACAACGCCGTACGAGAGTTGACAACCGGAAATACGTCACGCAAACTCCCGCCTTTATATTATTTTTGTATCGTTGAGTTATGGGGAAAATTACCTAGAATTATTTAATTAATTTAGCTTTAGTAAGTCGGGGATTTGTTGGAAAACTCTATTTAAAAAGAAAATAAAAGAAATAAAAATTAATTGAGGCGAGAGAATGACGTTCAACAGCACCCTTGTGGTATATAGGGTCTCAATAAACTTTAACTAAGTTAGTTTCGTATCGTACTTAGATAAGGCATACAAAACTGTCGGTAACCGTTGGAATTCCAGAGACTTCACAGACTCATTAGGGCTTTAGCAGAACGTAATTAGAAAAATATGTGCAAGCGACAATCAAACGTGATCCACCTCAAAATACTAAAAACAATTGAATGTTTCGTTCAACAAATATCTAACTAAATTGTTAACGGTAAGATAGCAAAAGTTAAAAAAACCTTTTTAATTGAAAATAAATTTCCGACTTACTAAATCTAAATTAATTAAATAATTATAAGAAATTTTTCCCAAACGCTCAACGATACAAAAGTAAACTAATAGCGGACTTAGAGTAACGTGGTTCCGTTTGTCAACACTCGTACGGCGTTGTAGTCGCTGTCGAGGCGGAAGCTGTCAAAAATGGCGGGTTCCTCGCACTCCGTGTTGAAATGTCGGGAATCCAGCCAGACATAGCAAATTTAGGCATATAAAGGTAAAGGTGGGTACTAGGTGATTCGAGAGCAACGTCCTTCTAGCTTCTAGCATAATTCTTAGATGTTCTCAAATAATTTTAGCTCAATCTAGCGTATACTAGGTCCTACTAGCACTCTACCAGCCCCTACAACAACGTGAAAGAGAAAATGATGGCATCGTAATTAACAAAATTAACAAAAAGGAAAGCTCACTTCCAACACAGGAAAAAGCAAACGTGCAACGTGGCCGATAGTTCCAACAGTAAAATTGGGGAAGCGTAACTCCCAAATTCACACAACGATAGTATTAAACTTCCCAGAGGCCAATTTACGTGCAGATTCTCGACAAGCGAGATTTTAAAGCAAGAACGGAATAACCTATTCACGGGAAACGACCTGTTCAACCGAACGCCACAAGCCGACTTTCCAACACGTGCATCACACTACGGAAGCTACGCGAAGCGGGGCGCCATCTACGCGTCAAAAATTGAAGCGAGAGGCCAAACAGATGTTTCTGAGGATATTGTTAAAGGAGTGTCTCGTGATGTAAGAATGGGCGGATGGAGAGATGTAATATCTACACTGAATAACAAAAGGGTAGCACAGTAACATGTTGTTACGTATTTTTGTAATGTGTCAAAGTAGTGTTTTAAATAAATAGTATTTTTCAATAAGTATTCTGTACTTTTCTGCGTAATCAGCACGGTGTTATTACACCCCTTGATTTAAAATTTGAGTCAATATCTCACCTGAAATTCATCACGGGACGGAGCTGAGCTGAGATGCCTGTACCTCACGTGGTACCTCCTCATATCTTCCGTAGTAAATTTCATCGATTTCTCCCAAATCCCGTTTCTTTCCACTTCGATCGTTCCGAACTTAGGCCCCTTTAATACGTGATACTCGCCGTTGTCGGTTTGATTCACGTTCGAAATGAAACTCAAATTATACGGAGTTATATAAGCGGCTGCCTCATGCATGAGCAACAGTCCGGTGTTATTTTGCAAGCTCCACACCTGCGGGTAAGTTTGCACCCTCAGCTTGGCGGTTTCGCTCTTCGAGACCCCGTCGGATACCTCAAAGGGTATGTAAGAATCGTTGCTCGAATTCGAGCGATGGACGAAGATGATCTGCTGGCCGTCCACGTCCGTGATCGAAAAACTAGTCGTCGGGATGCCCGGTTTGGTGACGTATTCGAAATGCCCGATGTCCGTACCGTTTGTTCTATACACCAGCTGGTTTGGGGGAGTATCCGGATCGCTCACCAGAAGGAGGTTGTTGCTGAAGGTTCTCGTCGATCCCTTTGAAAAGTAAAACGGGGAAGTTATTCATTGAAATATTTTTCTATTAAGTAAAATGTGCAAAAATACATCGATTAAAAATTCTAGCTAGAAAATACTACTTTTTGAGCATTGTATGACATAAGCGGCCCTTAGGCTGGTCACTACACAGAAAGATACACCTTCCCCTCCGCCCCCGAATTCAGCGGGTAAATGAAGAAGAATAGGTCCAGAAAAGTAATATTATTTCAGTTCGGAAGAATTTTTGTAGTGGCCAGTGATTGCGCATTCAGTCTGTCCAATATACAAATTATCACAATCTCCACGTACGGTTTTATAAATTCCGGACCGTTGTTCCAGTGCTGGTTCATCATTTCGATTGCTCAATCATAGATTCGGGAACTTATTAAGTTCAGCATTCTATGACATTGATGTTTAAAAATACCCTGAACTTTGAAAACTTCCACCGTAAGCGGCGAATTCGCGTTTTTAAATTTCAGATGTCTAGCTTGAATATCGCACCATATATCGTTCACCCGGTTTGTCACACTAAATAAATCCAGGTTAAATCCGATGGTGACTGCACGTTTTGTCTGACCAACATACAAAGTGCTTAATTAGAAAACTACTTTCACTATTCGCAGACGCGGTTTCGCGGTCATACCGCTCATCAGTGCGACCGTGTGAAGTAGTTTTCATTTCTATAGAAGCTCTATATAAGCCCGGGTGTTAGCTGCAAAAATGCGCAAATAGTACATTATGGCCGAATTTCGTAATTGACCTCTCATATGTACGAACATCTAACAACATACAAAGTGTTACAATCTCCACACTCGATTTTATAAATTCTGGAGCAATGTTTCATTGCGGTTTTATGTTGTGGATTGTCCAATGACACAATAAGCTACTTACTTAAGTTCGGTGTTCTGTCGTTATTTTGAATTTCCTGAAATTTTGGAGATATTTCTAGTAAGATCAAAACTTGCGTTACGGATTGTACTTTGCCGCCATATTTCCTATGACAATTGCCTATTTTTGTCCCGCGCTTATGCATTCAATCGGCAACTTCCAAATATCGTTTTAATTCTGCATATGCAACATGCATATTTGACGGGAATATGGAGCAAAACAAAGACAAAGATGAAAGGAATCAAGGGAAAAAAATTACCAAGATAAGGTTCGACCAGGTAATCGATTTCGAACCTCACTTAAAGCGTAAAAATTCTTCTCCTTCGTCTCATCTTACCACTTTGCACTCCCACCCTCTCCCCCATGAAAACGGAAAGATACGCTAGGGGGCGCCATAAGTTGATGAAACTAGAATCTAAAATTTCTAGGGCGTCATTTGATGATAAAACTAGAATCTAACATTAGATTAAACTGTTTAGAAATGATTTCTTAATTCTTAATTATGAAAGGGGTGGTTTCTAAAACTAGTTTTGACGCTTCGGCCAATGTTGTAGTTGATTCGAACCTCCCTTAAAGCGCAAACATTCTTCCTTGGTTTCTCAAATATCTTTTATATCGCCCCTACTAAACTGGGCAAATATGCGGTATGATGAGTCATCTGTCCTTTGTCGTCTGTAATGTACTACTACATCGTGAAAAGGACAGATGAGAGGTGTGAGAACATTATACTGAGCTTACGTTGAAGATTCGGTAGTTGGCGCTTTAAACTGAAGCACCATCACAATACGACAAACTCCTCGGATAAGTAAGGTCATGTTAGACAAAGTAACAACTAACAGGTGCCATGTCAGATACTCTGTGGTCTGTGTAATTTGGGCGTCGTTATTAATCAATCAGATTCAAGAATTATGTAACCTTATCCATCCCCCACACTGCATTCTTAACGTAAACGAAGTGTAGGTTGTGGAAATCTTTACCCCATCGGTCACAAAATACAAACTTCAATACATTTCTATACCCCGATCAAACCACAACTTCCCATCTCTCCCCTCCCGACGCCTACCTCTCTACCGGCTCGCGCTCTATCTGGCGGGGGATACAAATTTCAAATTCTACATACTGCACTATATATTTTAACACTTTGCAGATTTCTACGTCCCATGTCCATGGGGAACCTTATTTTGGGTATCGTCACGTGCCACCGTTTGATATCTAAGTTTAACTGTCGGAAACCAGAAACGACAATCGGGGGCGTCTTAAAGGGGCAAAATTTAATCAGATCAACGATAATTTCTAATCACTAAGGGTTGACTCTAAGATTCGACCATGTTATACTCAACTTATTCGAACTTATTCAATCAAAATGAAACAAAACAAACTTTTTTGTCCTATACACTTTGCATATCCTACGTCCCATCCTTGTGGGAGGGGCGAGGTAAGCATATTGAGGTGTTGTACCTCATCCAGGCATTCCAAATCAATTCCTGAGATCTTAGGGTGGCAAAACCCGTTCAGATCAATTTTATTTTTTATACATCAAGGGTAGATTCTAAGGTAAGATTCGGCCATATTATAGTCAATTTCGAACTTACTTAATAAATAAAAAATATTTTTTTATCTTATGCACCTTGCGTATCCCACCCCCTTTCCTTGCGGGAGGGGCGGGGCAATTATATCTAAGCATCATTTTTAATCATTAAGGGTGGATCGTACGGTAAGGTTCGGCCATGTTGTAATTGATTTCAAACCTCATTTGATGTGGTAATGAATGAATATGGTGAGGGGATGGAGATAGCACAAGAGGTAAGGGGGAGCAAGACAGAATGAGGAAGACAGGAAGTATGAGATAAGTAGAAAAACAAAGTAAGTTGCTGGTCAGCTGCGCAAATAAGGGAGAAACCGGAAATCATTAGACAGAGATAGACAAAATTTATCTGGTTTCTCTTCAGAATACAGTGTGGAGTAACAGGAAATACGAAATTTGATGGCAGAGAATTCTAAGAAACGTGCAACGCCATTTACTAGAATTAATGTTCATCGACAAACCCGAAAATTTGACAGCGGCGCATCATGAATTGTTTTCAACAGTTCAAACCTTAGACCATATAGTACATGCCAAAGATTGTGACGTAATATGGTGCAATCGGGAAACATCGGCTTTTTCCGATGTTCACCGATGCTTCCCGATCGCATGTTGACAACTTGTAATGTAGATAGTTTCTAACCTCAATATTCAGTCAGTCAGTTTTTCGTGACAGTTGCACTCCCGTTGCGTGCGATCGGAAAACACCGGGTTTCGTCGTCACCATATTACGTCACGATCATTGCTCCTGTGTGGCCGGCAAATGGCGACCTATGAGCAGTCCATGTATTATATGGTCTAAGGTTCAAGCACATCGCATGCCACTGCTAGCTTCATAGAAACTACTTTTTTCTGAAGATGAGGATTTAAAAGTTTAATCTACTTCTGAAAATTTTCCACCATCAAATTCCCATTTGCTTGTAGAGGCGGCTTTGGAAATCTTGATTCTGATTGGTTACACATAAAACCCAATTTACGCACTCCTAGCAGACGTGCCGAATAAATTGTTATTTTGAATGATCCCTTCCGTACACGCCCTTGAAACACAAACTGAGACTTGTCAAGCTGTAATTTTATAATTGAGGTGATGGAAGAGAGAGTATACGAAACAGCGATGGTGGGATGAGGGGGAACAAAAGCATTATTTTTTTGATTGTAAATAAGGGGGTAGTTTTTTCTAGCTACTACCTTTTCAAAGATTTAATCTAGATATGTATATAGTAAGAAAAATATACTAATAAAATCGCCTGATTAATACAAAAAGAAGTGGCAATAACAACAACATCTATTTATCTGTATTCAAGACCTACATCACGTGATTACCCACCAACGATATCGTATTCGCAGACAACAGATAAGAATAATGGACAGATGAGAGCCCTGCGTGACACTTCTTATTTGTGATGAAGTGCAAGTAAAGTAATATTCCTTCTCTTCCGAGCTACACAAAAATTATTAGCATATTTTTCTCGATAATATCCTACACACTTCTATATATACAAAATCTTAACAAGCACTAATTAATTAATTAATTATAAAAATAAAAACAATTACTTACATTTGACAACCATGACGTATCAATGGTATAATGTCGTTAGACAACACTGTGTCTATATCTTAAATAAATACATCAAATTAATGGTTAAATAAATTGAAATTAATCAAAATAAAATCAAGCCAGGCATTCCACATTCAGTTATATTCATATCTCAAGTGAAAGTTAAAGTTAAATAAATAAATTGAAGGCATTCATCTACTTGAAAAAAAGCATTCTGCATCAAAAAACAACATGCCGATATACCTGAGCTACTCTAAACACTGAGGTGGCTGGGATTCTCAGTTCGGGGGCATCGTTCACTGGCTCGATCTCAACGTACAGGGTGAATTTAAATCTTCCCTGGAGGTACAGGGGAAGGACAAGATGTTCGGGAACAAACCCCAAATCCATTGTGATTTGATCTTTGTAATTCTCACTTCCGTCATGTTTATACGATATTTTTTCCTTGAATAAATCATTGAGAGTGAACGAAGAAATTTCTTCCTGATTGTCGTTGATTATAGCACCGTGCAGTGCATTTTCGGTGATGTTAAAAATAATCCCACTATCCAAAATGTGGTATTTTGGATAATCCAAGATTACATGCAAGTTGGTCACGTTTATTTTAACGGAGCTCCCTTCGAGGACCTCCAGCGGTTCCAACGCAAGTAACTCCAATTTCTCGGCTAAATTGCCATAGTTGATCTCGAATGTGTCATTATAACAATCGAATCCTTCTTGGAAACAACTCGTCCTATCCGAACATTCTTTATTTAGGCAGGAGTAATCCCACAGGCATCCTGGATACAATCCGGAACTAACGTAAGCATCGGGGAGTCCAGTTTTCTTGTCCCCGAAAGTGATATGCCTGATACACCCTTTGAAGCTCGAATCGGTCGTTTTTAGATCTTTCAAGGTCGCTCTGGCGCGTTTACTAACTTCCAATCCTCCGACGTAAAAGGTTCTATCGAACTCTATTGAATGCCCACGGGGCATTACCGAATTCGTAATACTATTATTAACGGTTATATCTATCGACGATGAGGTAACTCGTATTGCGAATTTGTGCCAGCGACCATCGGCCACGAAGATGTTGTTTTGATTCTCGATAATTAACGTACCGCGTTTGATCGTAACTTTGATTTTTCCGTCCCATATTTCGACGGCGAAATGATCCGTTCGAGATGGAAGCCCTGTGTTGTAGAACAGCACGCAATGGTCCTGCATCGTTTTGATTTCGGCTTGCAGTCGAAGGTTGCGGTTTACATTTCGAGGTATCAGCATAAAGGCACCGTCATCGATAAAACTAATCGGTCGATTTGCGTCCGCTTCGAATTCCGAAGCGCAATTCCAAGTAACGCCATGGACGATTGCTTGTGACTGGCGTCTACGAGCCAAGTCCAATATTAAAAATCCATTATAAACTAGCTGTAAATTAAACGAGGAATTGAAATAAGTTAAAAAGACTCGTTTATCACATCAATTTGGATAATACAAAATTCACATTTAACCAAAATCTTCCGATTTCCGATAGTTTTAGCGGGCTCAAACTCGCCAAGTTCATAGTACTCGAAGAGCTGATTTCGATGAACAAAAGAGACTGCAAGTCCCTACAAGTCCAGCTCAAAATTCAAAACCTGTTAAAGATAACCCCTTCATTTTTATGTCATGCCTTCATCGCGATTGAGCCATAAATACAGTTGAGAGTACGATCTCAAACTTTAATATTTTGGAAATATCCAAATTGCTGTGATGAGAGAATGATTTTATTCTAGTTTAATAATATGAGTAATTTTTATTTTTAAATATTCCAATTATGATCTAAAATTAAAGTATGATTTCATTTGAAACCGTTCCAAAATCACACTCACCTGTTCCATGCATCCACGAAAATTGATATGGTGTCCGAAAAAGTATCTGTATCATTCCCATGTCCACCAACGAATAGTCCCGAATGGATATTTAATTCGAAAAATTTCCCCGGGAGTTTCTTCCGGACGCTATGGGTATTATCGACTATAATTGTTAAATTCGCCTCTTTCCTATTGATTGTAATATTGTGCCATTTCAAATCGTTTAAAACAACAGATTTTGGTGTCGTCAGTTCGGTTTCGCCTCCTCCTAAATTAATGATAACTTTCAATAAGCTATTTTCCAATTTGATAACACAATAGTCCTGTGCACCCGATACCAATAAGAGCAATGCGTTGGATAGTCGCGTGCGAAATTTAAAATCTATACTCGTCGTGCTCTTTGCTTCTATAAATGGCACCGAAATGTAACTATTGCCGTAGAAAGACGCTGAAATTCATAAAAACACAGTACTAAAAATAACCTTTTCATAAATGAGTTATATACCTTGGTCCAAGCTCGTGCACAAAGGCTGGAATACGCTCAATACCACGCACAACAACAACCACTTACACGCCATTATACCATTATTAATTTATTTAACAGGCATTTTTACTTCTTTCGAAATTAATTTAATTTTCATGTCAAAACAGTAAACACAACGATTATTTGGAATTCGACAGTCCGCTAGTTTCAACTACCCGAATATAGACGCGATTTCATCTTAACTGAGAGTGACAGTTACAATGACTCGGATTTAAGCACGATTTAAGAACGGTTCCTTCGCAGTTTACTTCTATTCATATGTTTACCCTTTCAGTGCGAAAATTTCCAAACTGATTTAATTTATGATAAAGACAAATTAGAAGATTATTTTGATACACGTAAATATAGTAACATCACCAAGAATCTCCATGACCTCGAATTTAAGAACGGTTCCTTAGCAGCTAACTTCTGTTTATACTTCTAATGTTTCATAAGTAGAGTTTATTGAAAAGGTGGATGACGTGTTAATTGACAATACCACGTTTACGAATTTTATTATTCAAACATAATTTATCATTGAATTATAAAGTGACATCGTCAGCTAAACGTCATCCACCTTTTTAACAAACTCTATTCATTACACCTTGTTTCAAAAATAGAGGGACGATTCTCTGAACGAACCCCAAGCCCCAATTACACACTATAAAATCTGGAATATATCAGCAAAGGAGAAAACAGAAGAATATAATAAACACTACCATAACTAGTGGTTATAAACAAATGTCAATACATTTGACAGAATTTCGTACACGATACGATTATAGCAAGATTGGTGCAGTGTCATTTGGTGCTGCTTTCGACCAATCGGAATTTACTATGAAAGTGGTGTGTTCAGAAATTTATCTCTGTTTATAAAACATGGTATAGTAAGGTTGGACAAAGGAGTGCATATAATTAATAAGTTATTATTCAGTAGTGTAAACCGTCAGTCCAGTTCATACTACTTAATGATAATTAAGATGTTGTAAAAGAGTGGATGAGATGTTATTATTAAGTAGTGTCTTTGTCTCCACTTGCGTGCAAGGCGCGCTATTAAACTTCGGGAAACTAAGGGCGTCGATCCGATTTACACTATTTAATGATATACGTCATCCACTCTCATCAAACCTTACGTATTATCCATACGTTTGTTGAATCTTAGTCATTATTTTTCATTTTGCGCGGGAATTTTCAAATCATTTTATTCATAATCACTAAGGTTCGACAAACGAGTGCAACGTCAGAGGCGTATCGCGCTAAAGAAGTTAATATTATTTAAAAAGAATATATTCTTACCTTTTACTGCCGTCTTCATGTCCACTGCGACACAATACTAGTGCACCGGTAAAACTCCAACATAAGCAATCGGATGACAACCCTCCACTGGCTTCGCATCGACCTAAATCCCCTCTCGACGCTTCTGCCGTAGCACGCGTTTGTCGAACCTTAATAATCACACGACATCAAGTTGGAGAAACACTAATGTTGAGTGTTTCTCTGCGTATTTATCACAATTATTTTCTTAGTAGCGATTGCAAAGACTGTGAGGTAGTATTACTGATTAGTAAACTCTTCGCTGCACAATTCTTTATTAATCTCGGGACACGTGTTTCGTTGGTTACGAGGTCAGCATCTTCAAACAACATACACAGAAGTACCTCTGTGTCCGTGGTTCGATAGCGCGCGAAACTGTCAAATGCCTTTGTTAATTTTTGTTTAGTTCCATTAGAATTACCGGAGAAGCAAGTTTTAATAAATTCGTTTAAATGCAAGCAAGTAAATTGTAAAATTTAAAATGGCTTCTGAACCAGGAAGAACTACTGGGGTTTAAGTATATAGGAAAAGGAAACCCCGACTAGTTTCGTCTTATTTAGGACTGATCATCAAGGTATAGTTTTTGTCGCGGACAAGGCAACATACTCCTATTGATGTAAGTGAATCACACACTGCGGATAGGACTCAAGAAGGACGAAGTTAGTCCACGATAATTGTTACAACGAACCATAATCCAGAACCAGTTTCGTCTTTATTAAGTTTCATTCTAACAGTGCAATTTTTGTCGCAAAGACGGTGATATTGTCCACATAAACGGGACGAAACACACTGCTGATGGGGTCTAAGTGTATAGGGCAAGGAACAATAACCATCGACTAGTTTCGTATTACTTAGGACTCATCGTCACGGTGTAGCTTTTGTCGCAAACAAGGCAACATATTCTAATTAATGTGGCTGAACGACACACTGCGGTTAGGACTCAAGGAGGACGAAACTAGTCCACGATAATTGTGACAACAAACGATAATCGCGGACCAGTTTCGTCTCAATTAGGTCACGTCATTATCACGATGCAATTTTTGTTACAAAAACGGCGATAGCTCCCTCGTTATGTGAACCAAGCACACACTGCTGTTGGGGTTTAAATGTATAGGGTAAGGAATTATAACCCCCGACTAGTTTCGTCTTATTTAGGACTCACCATGGTTCAATTATTATCGCAACGAAGGCGACATCTTGCTTTTGATGTAAATAAATCACACACTGTCAATCCAGTTCTAAATGGGCCAAAACCAGCCCACGATGATTGTTCCAACAAACAATCTTATTTAGGGTGAAACCAGTTGACGGTTGTTGAATCAAACGATAACTACCGACTAGTTTCGTCCTATCTCCAAATCATGTTCCCTGAAATTGACAAGGCCCAAACAACACAACAAACTGAACTTCAATTGTCGTGACTTTCGTCTACAGGTAATTCACATTTTTCAATGTGTCGATACAGATTAAAATGAATCTGTATTAAGAAAACAAAACGCTTTACTTCAACTTGACATCAAGATTTATTTACATCGACCAAAACGTTGAAATTCTATTACAATAGATGTAGGTATACTAAATTTTGACGTACGAGAACTTACTCATTTGTCGAACTTAATAAAGCTTAAGTGTAAAAAAAAATTATATTTTTTATTGATCATAATTTTAGTACTTAAAGATAATAATAATAATTGTACAAAAATATTTGTATATAAATAATACGGTGAAGTTGTATAATGTTAAGAAAATGAAACCAAAAAATGCTTGCCTCCTAGCTTCTTACTTAATATCGAAGACATGGATGCATATTAAAAAATGATAATGTGAGTGTATATTAAAAATAGTAATAATAAGAATAATATGAGTGTATATATAAATCAAAGTAAAAACAAAAGAAGTTTAACTCTCAAAAATCAAAATGATACTATGATAGTACATCGATTAGGTAGCAAATTGTGTCCGACAATTCGCCAATTAATAATTACTACGTGTTTCATTACACAAACTAAACAGCAATTTCTGCTGCAATTAATTCTTACCCAAATCCATTCACAAAAATTTCGACTATTCTACGTGTGCCAACTCCTAGGTAATAGAATTAATAACATACATGTATACGATACGAAATTTTGAATTATCTACATCAGATTATGTCTAACAATCCGATGTTATCGCATAGAAAAGGAGAGAAATAGACACATCGACATCAATACCGAACAAACACTAGCACTCGTAATTTGAAAATTGATAAAATAGCTTTTCGATACGCCACCAAAAATCTTAGAATCTACGAGGATACGATCGTCCTTTGTTTTCATGATTTTAGTTTCAAATGTGATGGGGTGCAGCCGGCGAGGCCACGGCAGAAGCTTGCGGTGAAGGAGGAGTGGGCGTGGTGCTAGGCCCGCCCTCTCCAGAGGGCGCGGAATGGGAAACCAATGACTGCTGTTGGGCCCACTGTCCTTGTTCGGCTTGCAATCTCTGGTGAGCCTGTTGACGCGCCCTAAATTCAGCAGCTTTCAGCTGCTCCAAATGGAATTGTTGCCTCTCCGTGATCAGCTGTTGCCTTTGGTATTCCAACCCTTCCCTTTCCCTTTCCATAGTCGTCTCCAGTTCCTCGAAATGTCTCAGCTTTATCTCCAATTTCTTCATCTGGGTCTCGACCAACAACGCGACCAGCGACTTGATCTTCCTTTCCTCAACAGCGGCCAGGTGTTTGGCCTTGACGGCGGCGGCGGCTAAAGCCGCCGCCGCCGCGCTTTGCATCTCACTGTCTCTGATCACCTTCTCAGCCTTGATCTCAGATGTGTCCATCTTCTCGTCCTTATCGGTCTCCATCGGTTCGGGTTTCATGACGGCCTTGTCCATGGATTTGTCATCCCCACCCTCGACTCCGTTCTTCTTCGAATCGGACGAATCGTGCGACTTGTCATCGTCTTTGTCAACCTCCTTCTTCACTTTATCCTCTTCTTCCTTCTCGGGGATCGTCCCGGCGATTCCACTCAAAGCCAACCCTGCGGAAGGATCGAATTTTCCATCAGTGGAGGAAGCCTCCACATTCTTCAAGTGCGCGTCCATTATGGCGGTTGGGACTTCATCCTTGATGCTTGCGAATTCATTCATGGCCGATTTAGCTGCCGCGGCTGCTACTCTAGGATCGACTATTGAGGCCAAAAAGGCGACTGTGGACATGATAGGATTTCCAGCTTTGCTGAAAGGAATGGGTTGATACGCCAAAGGCCCTAAGGCTCCCCCAGCCTCCGGATCTTCCAGATACGGATCCTCAATTGGTAACCGTAAGAAATGAAGGATGCACTCGTCTTGTGTGCGCGATCCAACGTGCTCGCAAACTTTATTCCAATCGTCTTTATACATCTCCAATCCCTCCAAAAGTAGAAGGGTCTCTTGTTCCGTCCAATCTCTAGCCAGAGAAGCTGCGCTCTTGTTGCGCAAAGCGGCCGGTTTCTTGGCATACTGATCGAGTTTCAAGCCAAAACCAGATATGGGCTCTGGTCCTTCCATTTTCTTCACATCCTGTGGTCGATCTAAATCGAGAAGGGTCTTAGCAGCACTCGGCTGCGACGTTTTGGGCGGATTAATCGGTTGTAATCCGGATGGTGTGTCGCAGAGGATGTGGAAATGTGAAGTTGGTGGTGGTCCAATCGGAGTGGGACGAGAATCAGTATCGACTTGATAATTAATTAACCCCCATTGCTCGAGGAAAGCGTGCACACGCATGATGGCGCAAACATCCCCGGCTAGATTCCTACGACAGGCCGTGCTAGTGATATATTCGGTAGGATTCAACCTGTACGTGTCAACCATGAAATTTCTATAAGCCAAATATATTTCCGGAGTTTTCGATTTGTTACGCCCGTTGAAGAATTCGGACAATGCCCGCTTTTCGATCTCGTGTATTGCGTTGTAATCGAACCACGAAGAATATGACGGGACGATGATGTGATGGGTCTGTTCGGTGACATTATCTTCTTGCCCATCGTCCTGGGTGTTGCTATCGCTATTTTTGCCGGTTTGAGAGTCCTCGCCTCTTTCCTCCGTTTCATCCAGGTCCGTTATCGAGCCGCCTTTCAATGGTTGAAGTTCGTGGTCCTTCTTGCTAGGTTGGCCCGGGGTGACCGCCGGTACGGGACTAACTTCGGTGATATTCGGTTCTACCGTTGGTTCCTCCATGTCTTTGGTTAGATCCTCTGTTTCAGCATCTTCTGGACGAGACTTTTTACAAACGGCCGGGCTCCTACCGCTTTTTCGCTTACCAGTATTTTTTAACGGAGGACTGGGTGAACGTTTCCTTTTGGTCTTTTTCCTACATAAAACACTGATTATTTCATTAAAGAATGAAATGGCGATGCTACTAGTATAATAAACTACCTAACCTACGGAGTTATATGTTTAGCTGAGTTCGTTGTAAGTAGACATATAAGGTAAATGTGTATTTTTGGGAATTCCCCCGGTCAAAATCGGACTTTCACTGGTTAGGTAGGTTATTTTTAATCATACAGTACGCAGTCAAACTCATGATACATATACCATTTTAATTCTTTTTTTTATCCAAAGAGAAGTGAATTTCTGAGAATCGATAACTGTTTCATCTAAGCAACTTTAAGCGTAAGCAGATTTGTATCGACAAATTGGTCAAAAACTACGCATCTCAGACTTGCTAACATTGAAATCGCATTGGTGGACTCCGCACCGCACAAATGTTTATTTCCGGAACACGCGTTTCGTTGGAAATCGAGCCAACATCTTCAAACCGTTTCTTATCAAAATCGGGAGCGAAACACGTGCCCTGGATATTTCCAAACAATTGTATAATGAGGAGCTTCACCGATGAAATCTAAGGTCAGTAAAGGGCATCACACTTTAACACATCAACTGCAGAAGAATGGATACAGAAACAGAAAAGGTAAAAGCGTTATATATATCGCTGTCGAGCTAAGTCTTAGATTATTTCTTATGAGATTAATAACCCGCTGGGTAAGCGCATGATTGATGTCCGTTTCACTCCGTTTACAAATTGATTTAAGGCGATTCTTTATTAATTTTGGATAGGAGCCCGATCAATTTTCCGTACGCGTTTACCTATTAGAACCTCGGCAGTGAAATACTATTTTTTTGATGTGTACCTTCCTTTATTTTGTTATAGAACGAAGTACTAGGATGTCGTATAGACTTCGATGGTAATGTTGAGTTGGCATTGATTTAAATTTAGATAAATTTTAATTAATTAATTATGATTAAAATCTCCGTAAGCCTTCAACTCTTTTTTTTTTTTTTTTGTTAAAACTAGAATTTATAATTTAATTTTTTGATGTTTCAGTGTGATCTTTCTACTTGAAATGATTATTTTAACGATGATTTTCATCTAAAAGCAATTACAATTCATAAATACGAGGGGCGCTTCAAAAATTTCGTTTCTTCAGAAGTTAGCCGTTAAGGAATCATTCTTCAATTCATTGGTCAGGTCATTAATACTTTAGACGTACGAGGGTAGATCGACAAGTTTCCGGAATCGCTGCTAGGAAGTCGCTATTTTTTCCAATACTTTTATGTCGTTGTGTTGGCAACTCTTTTCTATCAATTAACTCTAAATATAAAATTGCTCTGGTAAATAGTCTGATTCTGATAGGCATTTGAATCAAGTACGTTTCTGTGTTTTCAATTATGGATAAAAACGTCGAAAGTTCGAGCGGTCATTAAATTTGTCTATTTGGAAGGGGACACCGTAACGGAAATCCAATCAAGCTTAGATGCCGTCCTTGAAGATTCATCACCTTCATTTTCCACCGTGAGTTTTGGGCTTCGGAATTCAAGCGTAGCCGCGTGCATACAAGTGATGAACCACGTTTAGGACGTCCGAAGTCGGCTATCACGCCAGAAATTGTGGAAAAAATTCAAAACATGGTCAAATAAAAGTGCGTCAAATAGAGGAAACCGTGGGCATCTTTTATGAACGAGTAGTTCGTATCTTACATAATAAGTTGGGTTTAAAAAAGCTTTTAGTAAGATGGGTGCCGCATTTGCTCAATTAGCGCATTCGAGCTCGAACCTCGGTCGATTGTTCTAAAGTGTTTACGAGGAGTCCAGATTTCAAGACATGATTCGCGACCATGGATGAGACCTGGATTCATCACTAGATACCAGAAACAAAAATGCAACCAAAACAGTGGATTGCACGCGGTGAATCGGTTCCCAAGAAGGCAAAGACCATTCACTCGATTGGAAAGGCGATGGTATCAGTTTTTTTGGGAAGAGAAATGAATTTTGCCAATTAGTTACCTTGGAAAAGGCCAATATTACACAACAGTTTTGAACAAATTGAAAGCAGCAATTCGGTGATGGTTAAGAAAAAATTGTTTTTCCACCATAACAATTCAAGTGCAATCGTACAGCAAAAATTGACAGAATTGAAGTTCGAAATCCTTCTGCATCTACCGCATTGGCCTGATTTGGCTCTGTCAGGCTTCCACCTTTTCCCGAAGCTCAAAACATTTTTGGGTGGTTAGAGATTTTGGTGGAATGAAGAACCTATAGAGGCTGCAAACGATTATTTTGAGAACCTTGAAGAAACTCATTTCCAGGAAGGAATCGAGAAAGCTAGAGAAACGTTGGTCCAAGTGTATTGAGCTTCGAGGGAATTACATTGAAAAATAAAATATAACTTGAATCTATATTATTTTGTTTTCATTGTCATTCCAAAAACTTTACAATCTACCCTCATAAGTCTTTGCTACACTCACGTAAATGAATCTGTATGGACAACATTTGGCAATGGATATTTTCTGAATTGAAAAAGGAGAACTTCTGCGTTACTTTCAAATGTAATAAGACGAATTTTTCTGGGTTACCAGCACGGATCTGAAAGCAGCGTTGTAATACTACACTATATTGTCATTTATAGCCGGACAGCTCTTGTAAATTATAAGCTGGTGTGAAGTCAATATTACATACATCATCCACTCTCGGCAGCTTTTGAACTAGATTGCGTAGATATCGTCCTTCATTTTCCCTGAAATTTGTTGTACCTGACCTTCAATCAACGTTCCAATCATCCCAGAGATGTTTAACAGGGTTGATATCGGCCCTTCTGGCCGACCAGTCAAGTTCTTGTAACCCCCATCTCCTCAAATCACTTTCTAAACCATGTGTGCTTTATACAGCCTGGTTTGTTCTAGCAAGAATCGCACATTAGTTAGCACCAATGGGATCACAGGGAAGGAGTTTGGGTTTGTGATTGTTTTCCTCCGATCACACAAACTTTAACTACTTCTGATCTCTGCTAGAATAAGCCTTAAAGATGTGTACTTTTCGTTCAGCCCCTACCAAAAATTCAAAGGTTTGTTCTAGCAACAATCACAAATTATTTAGCACCAATGGGATCACACGAAAGTAGTTTAAGTTTCCACTGATCACATCTATTTTGACGACTTCTGATTTCTGCTAGAATAAGGCTTAAGACGCATACTTTTTGCTTCAATTCGTAATTACAAATTTTTCTTAAAATAGTTGTTACATCATTCCAATTATATCATTGAAGGAAGTTTGTTGTAAATCACAAACTGTTAGTAGAATAATATTGAAGTAATTTCTTAGGTTCTTATATAATTCACAAAAGGTCTCAATGAGTATATGAGCTTTTTCTCATACTAGGTACAAATTGAACTGCTTATTATAACGAAAAAAGGTATATATACCATGGCTAAAATTGTGTACCGTGTGTAATAATGTGGGTGCATATTTCAATTGAAAATAAATACAAATTTTTCAATTTTTTGTTTTCCGATTTCTCTTCTTCGTTTTCGTATTTTCTTGAGCTCGGTCAAGTCTGATAAATATGTTTCTACATTCATATATAGAGATAAAATACATACGTAATGCCCTATATATCTACACCAAAAGCATAGCAAACACAGATATTCATTCAACACATAAACTACATAGAGAATAAACAAAACACGAAAAAAAAATTATAATAAAACAGAAAACGGAAAAGACAGATAGGAATTGTAGGTGAAAAACGGTGTTTTAAAGCCACTAGAAGGATTTCCCCTAGAACCAATACAAAAGGTTAATCTCATTTTAAGTCTTTCTTTTTTACATAACTCCATCTGCTCTTATCCTTCTAGTGTTATAGGAACATGAAACTCACTTTCTATCATCTTGACCTATAAAATCCTCGACACACATTCTCATCCTATGCACTTTTTGTGTCCTAAGTCATCGACTTCATAATCTTCTTCAGTCATCCACTCATTGTACTGATCGGAATCTAAGAGCCACGTGGAAGAAACCCTCCAAGGTCCCGAATGGGGCGAGCTAGGCTCGATTTGCATGCCCTCAAGAACCCCTTCGACAGTAACATAGGTATCGTAAGAATCTGGGAAGTAATACCAATGCATCATAAGCATTCTGTCGCGTCTAAGCCACGGTCTAGCGTATTCTTCTTCGAGAGGATCAATATGGGGATAAAGAATGTGCGTCGCCGTCTCCTCAGATTCGGCCACCTGCCCGTTTCGTTTCCTAATAATCTCCTTGAGTTTTAACGATAGATTTCTATCAATTTCCGGTTTAACGTAAATAACGGGTAATATGTATAGTTTGTTTTGTATGAGGGATTTTTCCATGGCCTGGAGCATCTCGATGAGTTTGTCTAGCCGGGTAACGTTCTAAAAATATATTTTTTTAAATTTTAAAATGTCGTTTCGTGAACCTACTTTTACTACTTGCAAGTCAAAGCGTCGCCAGTTCTGTTCGTGTTTGAATTTGTAAGCCGTCGCCAACATGTGGCACAAGGCACCATTTGTTTTGAAGTCCATAAAAAGCGGACCGGTATACGTGTCATCGGTGGCTTTTGTATGTTTTTTCCGAGGCTGTCTTCTTGAAATTGTAACAATTGAATGATTAAAGATGATAAGTTTTTGTTTGTGGGAGGATCTGATTGTATGTACTAAAATATAATAAAAAAATACTAATTTATGTAACTATAACTCACGCAATTCTACAAAACGGTAAAACATAGATATACATATATATATATATATAAAAGGTACTACATTTATAAACGGAAATATAAATAAAAAATGTACTTCCATTACAAAACAACCAAAAGCATGCATATTAAAAAGAAAAGACAGTTGTATGCACACATCTTCTATTTATATTTACCAAACCGATCTCGAAAGTGTTCAAATCGTGTTATTTTTTTCAAAGAGGATGTATCGCAATTAAAGTGAATTTCTGCTTCGTAGATAGGCTCTCGTAACTCTAAATTTGTATTTATTTTTCAACTATACATACCAACCAATACTAAAGCGTCATTATGTATAACATAGAAATTCATACCTTCTTTGCTGTCTTTTGTAACCATTGTTTGACGATTTCAAGTGCGTTTAGCGTCTCGGGCGATTCGAAATATTTATGATTCGGACCACCATCCTTTTTAGGTCCATAAGCGATCATTTTTTCATTTATCTCTGAGGATTGTGTTATGCCCACATCCGTACACTAAGCAGCACGCCGATCTATGCTTTCCACTCCTGCTTTTGCCTTATACATAAAACAACTACAGTAAAACAGCTATCAATACGTTTAATATCGCTTCATGACTCGTACCTAGTTAAATCGTTTACAAAACTATTACGTACATTATTTTCTCAAGAAAATGCTTATACAACACAAAACGTTCCCATCTAACAAGCAAACATACCGGTTCTGTGAAGGCAACGTACATACTGACTAATTACGCGTCGGTTTACTATTAATACTTGAACCAATTTCTTCGAATATTTCAACGATTTTCACTTCAATTTTTCTAATTTACTACAATGCTACACCTCTACTATCCCCACATTTTTTGCATTAATATTGAACAAGCACAAAGGGGAGGTACTTCGTTGTTACCTTTATTGATTTCTAGAACCCAACGCGTCGAACTACATACACGTGAAATTGGAATATATTCAAAACAATTACCAATTGAAAACAACACAAAGAAACAATTTACTTACATTCTAATCTGATGGAAATATCAAAAATCGCAATTATAAATGAGTTACAGCACCAATCTTACAATAATTTATTTAGAACTCACCCTTATTTCCAACTTCATTCCTATCCCAACCCTCAATTACTTTTTTTTTTTTTCCACAGTTTAGTAGTATAGAGTGAATCAAATTCAACTGAGTCACGCGACCAAAAAATTTAAGTTGGCGACACTCATGTATTGGTCTTACTGGCGATTAACGTCTAAATATAACCAAACAACTTGTCAAATGCGAAACGATCAACAATAAGTGAATGTATTTGGCATCCCTGATTTAATTCTAATTTGGTATGGATAGAGAAAGGGACCAAGAATGAAAATAATACAGAAAATGAACTGAATAGGAAACATCTATGTATAAATAAAGCAATAAACCGTCAATACAATAGGTGGCAATACAGAATGAGCAACCGGAAGTAGTCACTACGTGAGCTTAAATTTCTAACAGAAATATCAAGAAGCATAATTGTAGATGAGTTACCGCAGCAATTTTACAATAATTTATTTAGAAGCCATCCGTATTTCCAATGTCATTCCTATCCCAGCCCTCAATTACTTCCTTTTTTCCCCACAGTCTAATCCTATAGAGTGAATCAAATTGGACTGAGTGTCATGCGACTAAAAGATTTAAGTTGGCGACACTCACGTATTGGTAGTACTGGCGATTAATGTCATAAACGTAACCAATGTAACTTGTTAAATGCGGAACGATCAACAATAAGTGTACGTATTTGGAAGCCCTGATTTTATTTTTAATTTGGCATAGATAGAAAAAGGGACCAAGAACGAAAAGAATACAGAAAATGGATGCATAAATAGAGCGATAAACCGTCAATTTCACAATAGGTGTCAATAGAGTGAGCAACAGGAAGTGTCCACCACGTGACCTAAATTTTTATACAATTTGGCAAGAATACATAACTTATACAAGATCAATCTGTCAATGAAGTATGTTCACATATCATTTCCAGTTTTTATATAACATCATAAATGGATTATCACAATAAAAGCGTGTTGTTGAGTCGCAAACGGTATCCAACGACATCTTTTCGAATGAAAGTGACAGGCAACTTACGGATAATAAAACTGAGGCAGGGTCGAAAACCTAACAAGAGAAAAATGTTCGAAGGTATCCAACTCAGCACACTTCAGGTTGCTCACCCGGTACAAAATAAAGAAAACGCGATTTTTAAAGACGCGAAATTTAAACTGGCAAAAATAACTTTGGCTCACAACATATAACATGACGATAAATCCAACAAAATATTTTATATCAATTTTGGTCTGTGTCGTGCTGCACACGCACAGGTTACCACTTAATACATATATATTGATGCAACTTACCAATCTTGAAGTCTCAAGGTTGAATTCTCAAATAAAAGAAACAAACCGTCTTGATTTGATGTGATATTCGTAACAATCCAACACCAATAATCAACATTTGTGAAGTTAACTTCGATCGAGAACTGTCAAAATATGCTAGCCTATATATATTTTATAAATCCAACAAAATAATTTAAGGTAAATTATTTCCTTTTAAATATGATTTAATACACGATTTCCTTCAATTTCTAGAATAGTTAGACAATTTCATTATGGCGTATGTGAAGAGTTCGTCCCCCTGCCTTTACCAGCTCATCATTCGAAAGATTGTATGTCAGCAGCTACCAAACGCTATAAATATATGCGGAGGATGTTTAAATTCGATCAGATGGATTTTGAGTTTGCTCTCTGGCAATTAGTCTACTTGTTTATAGCACCGCAAAAGGTGTATAGGAATTTCCAATATAGAAAACGTAAGATCGTTGAGATACAAACCCATTACAGCTAATTTCCTCGTTTTTCTTTACAGAAACTAAGTCACAATTTGCGAGGGATGACCCGGCGTTTCTAGTATTACTTTCCTTTTGGTTATTTTGTACGTCCCCATTGCGATAGAAATAATTTGATGTATATTAACTAAAGTCTCATTTCAGTTACCTCAATTGCGTTCGCTTTAGTTTTAGGACTTAGTTTCTTTAGGTTTATAATATTCTTATTGTACGTTATTTTCATTGACTGCATTGGTGCTGGGCTAATTATAGCCACAATATTCTGGTGAGTAACATTTATGTATGTATCGCATGAACGAGTTAATCTTACAAAATATTGCAGGTACATCTCTAACAAATACTTTCGACAAGGTACTGACCAAAATGTCGAATGGGCTTACACATTCGACATCCACCTAAACGCATTTTTCCCGCCCTTGACGATATTACATTTCTGTCTGTTGTTTTTCTATACCGGTTTGTATTTGCTCTCTCAATTGAGTGTTTCGTACCTCATCATCGATTTTTGCAGGATCAATCGGGAGTAGTACCGCGCTCTTTCTGATAGGGAACACATTCTGGTTAATTGCCGCATGTTACTACATCTACATTACATTCTTAGGATTTAGTTCTTTGAGATTCCTTCAGCATACTCAAGTCATATTGTTGTCGTTACCAGTTGTCGCAATTATTTACATAGTATCATTAATAACTCAGTTTAATATGACTGCAGCGTTACACAATTTCTATAAGATGCGTGTATTACCCTAAGCTTTAAATTATTTTTGTATATAAGGAAATTGTTTAATAAATAAAGTTTTTGTACTTTATAAAGATCGTTTTCTTCTGTATAACGATAATAGTTTAGTATCCAACAGTAATTAGGCGATAATTGCAAGGCCTTATACCTAGAGCTTATATCCACCGAGCAGATAGTTTATGGGATGACGCAGGAATGTACTGTCGTCCAGACAGCGTGCGGATCGTTTGTGCAAAGTTTACAATTCGTGCAACGTAGTGAACTGGTCATGTATTGATTATACATGTCGCTTTGGGCGACGGTGTAGACTTGCGCCATCCCATAAACCATTTGCTCACCAAATATGTTATTGAACCAAGTACAGTCTAGTCCGTAATGCTGCTGTTATACGCATAAACTTTGACCGAGAATCCGAACACAAATGACATAATATGCAATCGAATTAAATCAACAACAATCCTGCATTACTTATTGGTAGTTCGCGCCTGCTTATTGCGCAAACTAGACTGCAAACGTTCTTTGTACATTACCACGACCATGAAAATGATGGCCACGGTAGAAATGAAAGTCATGAGAACCATCCAAGGGAAAACACTATATGATAAAACCTGAAACGAAGATCTTAGGAAACAAAGCGGAATAAAAGATGTTGGTAAAATGGGCTAGAAAAGGAAAACGGTTCTGGAGTAAATATGTGAATAGAATGGGAGACAACAATGATAGAACATCAGTGGGAAGAAAATCACGAAGAAGACCATTAAAGCTCTGGAGACAATGCAATTGAGTAGGCAATCGTCTGTATACATGGGGAGCCATATGGAAACAAGAAGACTAAATTATCTTGTAATTATTAATTAATTCGAGGAATGTGCTTTAATGAGCTCGCTAAGATTTACCACATATTATAGTCCTAGCAATCACTGTGGATTGTCATGTGGAATTCTTTTTTTCCAATTTAATTGTCGTAATCGGACTTTTTCAAATAAAGGGTGGCAGCAGTGGCTCCTAATTTAATTTTTTGTGTCGGAATCACCGTTTCCTTTACAATTTTCAAACCTCTTAAGTAGAGACAAGCAGTTTTAGGCACAAACACGGTAAATAGCCCGCAAGGCTTTTCTACCTGCTACTGCTTGTCTCTACTAATAAGCTATGTTGGAGATGAGATTATACCAAATCTTTAAGCCGTTGACTTAGATTGGAATCAATTTTGGTATTATCAAATATTTCCGGTTCCAGTAGTTGATGAATTGATAGTGAATCTAATCACTTTAATGCCCTACCAATCACATAGGAATCGATGTTGTAATTATCAAAAATTGCTGCTTCCAGCAGTTGATATAGTGAATGTAGTCATTTTAGTAACCTACCAATCACACACGAATCAATGTTCAGGTTACCAGAAATTTCCGCTTTCACCAGTTTATGGGTTCATAGTGAATCTAATCACTTTAGTGCCCTACCAATCACACAGGAATCAATGTTGATATTACCAAACAATTCCAATTTCAGCAGTTGATGGGTTGATAGTGAATCTAATCACTTTAGTGCCCTACCAATCACACAGGAATCGATGTTGATATTACCAAAAATTTCCGGTTTCAGCAGTTGATGGGCTTATAGTGAATGTAGTCACTATAGTGCCCTACCAATCAAACAAGAAACAATGTTGATATTACCAGCAATTTACGCTTGCTACAGTTGATGGGTTTATAGTGAATCTAATCACGTTAGTAACCTACCAGTCAAATAGTAATTGCCCAAATATAGCCTGCTCCAGATTAAGTTGATCGTATAGGCCAGGGGTCTTCAAACTACGGCCCGCGACAGCTAATAGCTTGTTATTGTGATAAGTTGGATAAAAAAACAAAGAATGATAATAACTCCGATTTATTTACTTGCTAGGTAAAGCTTAATGACAAGTATAATACGCAGAAAGTAATCAGTATGGCTCCAAGGCTGAAAAGTTTGGAGACCCCTGGTGTAGGCCCTTAGAAACTATTGACATCTTGCTTTAATCCGTACAAATTAAATGAAATTATTCTCTTCTTATTCTAAGCTTCGTCGTCACGTTTTGTGCAATGAGGGAACGGCAACATACATACAAGCTGTCAACTCGATGTAAAACAGGGTACAAACTAAATCAAAGCAAGAACAAATGTTCTTGCTCTGTATATTTTGCACCTCCCAGAATCAAGAAATGTGTGCAATTAAGATTGAAGCGCTGCTTTTACTGTGTGTCTGTTTACGGAAACTATGACGAGAAGAAAATTTTACATAGTACATCTCAAAAGCAACAAAAAGAATAAGAAATTTCAAAGCACACAGACACATCTTAAACAGAGAATTTCTATAGAGACCGTCTCAACTTTAAGATGCAGAACAGGTCTTATTAGAACTAATTGCAGGGTTACCACTATCTATCTCCGACAGTTAACAGTTATAATATTAATTAATAACGCTTGCGTTCGGTATAACATGCAACATCGCAACCGGACATAGAAACCATAGTGATTTTTGAGTTCTATCAACACATTGATTATACAACCAATTTTACACGAATTATATAGCTCGCAAAAATTTTGGAATCCACTGTATTGCCCTTAAATCCACATCCTCTAATTCAATTTTTAAATTTTGAACGTAATTTTGGGTAATTTTAAAAAATTACATTAAATTATGTAATTATTGGCCAGGTTTATTATTTATAAAAAGAATAACACTTCAAATGTACACCTGAAAATTGTGGTGTATAATGGGCTGCCTATCGACTGGAGACAGCTGCATCGAAGTTTGAATTATTTCCTTAAAGAAAACTTCGTTTTCATCTTCGTCGTCTTAATCCTTAAGCCTTTCCTACCCCTTCCTGGGATGTAAGGCGTTATTATATAATTCTTCTTCTTACTTACACTTAATCCTTGATCTCTTCTTCAGCGGTATTGCCAGTGTCGAGGTATTATTCTTCTTAAATTATGAAATTTCTGAAAGGCATAAGGATTTACGAAACGACGAAGAAGAAATTATGAAACTTATCACAAAGTTCATTATTTATGAGTTGAAAATTTCGATGTATGATTATTATTACAACCAGATTTTCAGATTTGTCGATTTTGGGCAACATACATCGCTTATCTTCATAGATCTCTTGTAACATATCCTTATCTATGTCCAATCCTGCATTCCTAGACTTTTAACAAAGACCATAAGTTTTTTGAGAGAGACACAACCGACTTCGGCAAAACCACATCATCTGTGGTACGTCTTGTGATCTTGAGATGACATCTCAAGGGACAGTCACCCCTGATTAATTTTAGATCTTCTCTCTGTGGAATTTCTTTACTTCGTTGGTGGAAAAGGTGATGATGCTTTTTACCTATAGTCCTGCAATATTCCTCCAGTGGGAGGTCATTGCTGTTTTTCCCCATTCTCTTAAGGTTTTGGAACTTTTCAGAAAACTTTATGATAGTTCAATTTTACACAGGTTCAGTTCTTTTCTCCTTGTTGGTTGTTCATGAATACCAGTTGCCAACAAATTGGATGATCGTTTCCTATTATGGGGATTAGGTCATCTGTGTGATCTGGAATGTTGAAGCATTCTATCTCCAGACGAATTATTAGCTGATCAACGACCAGTGATCACAGTACGTGGCCAGTTTGCCCTGAGGGTGGTTGTTCTCTCCAGTGGCAGCTATTTATTGCCAAAACTCGACCTCAGAGCAGGAATTTGTATTCACCTCGTTTTTGGTATGGATTCAAGTGAGGTCTTTTCAAATGATCCTTCGATATCAATGAATACAAGTGTAGCCACTTATTTCCCTTTGTAATAAGACTTAGGAGTTATGACTAATAGGGTAAGCTAGATTGAAGTTTTGGATTATGTACTCACACATTAGTTTTTAAATTAATGAAATTTATCGCAAAATTTAGTATAGGTACATATTTATCGAATTATTTAAAAGATATACTCTTAACCGTGGCCTACCGGATAGTTTGAGCCATTTGCCAGCGATGGCGCTGCACACCTTACCGGCAAGAACTTCCATATAACTTATTATTTTTCGCGTAAAATTAATTAAAAATAATTTATTTAAATATGTATTTGTCATGACACGGTCATAAAATCATTATATGAGAATATTAGATTACATTTTTAGGGCTACATATTTCCTAAAATCGTCGAGACCGGCGCTAGTTGGCAATATAGTTATTTTATAAATCAGTTCTTATTTTTTTTTATTTTATATTATTTATAATAAATGTTACGTGTTTTTGGCGTATTAAAAATAAAGTCAATTTCTTAATAATTGTTCAAATGTACATAGGTTCAAGCGGTACCGTCGATTCACTTCTTTTATGTTATAGATGGCGCCGTAATCTTAATATAAATAATCTTTATGGTAAAACAATTCTAATTTCCGAATGAATAATAAACAATATTATAATTCTACGCGATTATATTGTTATTATTATACTTATTATACAGAGTGAGCAACCACTAGAGTCCTCAGTTGGCAACACTAGAGATCTCAAACTTGAACTTTTTTGTTTCCAAAGGTTTTCGACCCTTACATTTCCTTCTTTTATTAGTTTTGTCATGCGTGGTTTAGAACGAGTAATCGCTAATGTCCTAAGTTGGCCATGCTAAACACCCTAAATATGAACATTTTTGTTTTCAAAGGTTTTCGATCCTGTTATTTCTCGGTTTTGTCAGTTTTGTCATGCATAGTTTATCCCTTGCCCACATTTGAACGGTGTTACCACTGGAATCACCTGCTTTCACTGTTACGGTGCATTTTCGAAATGGTATACAGACTAGAAACATTACGAGCGCATTCTGAGCATAGCTTGTATAGGTTATGTATTCTTTTCATTTGTCAAATCTTACTACTAGCACCGTATCAGCACTGCCAACTAAACATTTCTGATCGTGTTGTGGACACCCCGATTGCTCACTTGGTATCTGACATAGGAAAAATAATAATTATGATTGAAACTATTGTATATGATGATAATACTTAAGAAAGTAAAATCCGAAGTAGTAAAAGGAATTGTAAAACCAAGATTGACATGTATTTTGTGTTTCCGACAAAATAAAAAGCGATACTTCCAAAGAGCACAGAAAAATATAATAAACACCACAATAACTAGCGGTAATAAACAAATGTCAATACATTATGTACGCGATACGATTGTAGCAGGATTGGTGCAGTGTAATTTGGTGCTGCTTTCGACCAATCAGAATTTACTATAAAGGTGGTGTGTTCAGAAATTTGTCTCTTTATTTTTGAAACAAGGTATAGTTAGGTTCTACAAACGAGTGCATCAGTCCAGTTCTTACTACTTAATGATAACTAAGATTTGATAAAAGAGTGGATGAGATGTTATTATTAAGTAGTGTCTTTGTCTCCACTTGCGTGCAAGGCGCGACATTAAAATTCGGGGAACTAAGGGCATCAGTCCGATTTACACCACTTAATGATACACGTCATCCACTCTTTTATCAAACCGTACTTATTATGCATCCGTTTGTTGAATTTTATTCATTACTTTTCATTTTGGGCGGGAATTTTCAAATCATTTTCGATATCTTTCACATAATGTGAACGAAGCACACACTACTAATGGGGTTTAACTGTGAAGGGCAAGGAACGATAACCACCGACTAGTTTCGTATTATTTAGGACTCATCATCGAGGTATAGTTTTTGTCGCAAACAAGACAATTTATTCCAATTGATGTGGCTGAACCACGCACTGCGGGTAGGACTCAAGGACAAATTTGGTCCATGATAATTGTTACAATGAACTATAATCGCGGACTAGTTTCGCCTTTATTACGTATCATTATCACGGCGCAATTTTTGTCGCAAAGATGACGATATCTTCCACATAATGTGAACGAAGCACATACTACTGATGGAGTTTAAGTGTGTAGGACAAGGAACGATAACCACCGACTAGTTTCGTATTATTTAGGACTCATCATCGAGGTATAGTTTTTGTCGCAAACAAGACAATTTATTCCAATTGATGTGGCTGAACCACGCACTGCGGGTAGGACTCAAGGACAAATTTGGTCCATGATAATTGTTACAATGAACTATAATCGCGGACTAGTTTCGCCTTTATTACGTATCATTATCACGGTGCAATTTTTGTCGCAAAGATGACGATATCTTCCACATAATGTGAACGAAGCACACACTACTGATGGGGTTTAAGTGTGTAGGACAAGGAACGATAACCACCGACTAGTTTCGTATTATTTAGGACTCATCATCGAGGTATAGTTTTTGTCGCAAACAAGACAATTTATTCCAATTGATGTGGCTGAACCACGCACTGCGGGTAGGACTCAAGGACAAATTTGGTCCATGATAATTGTTACAATGAACTATAATCGCGGACTAGTTTCGCCTTTATTACGTATCATTATCACGGTGCAATTTTTGTCGCAAAGATGACGATATCTTCCACATAATGTGAACGACGCACACACTACTGATGGGGTTTAAGTGTGTAGGACAAGGAACGATAACCACCGACTAGTTTCGTATTATTTAGGACTCATCATCAAGGTATAGTTTTTGTCGCAAACAAGACAATTTATTCCAATTGATGTGGCTGAACCACACACTGCGGGTAGGACTCCAGGACAAATTTGGTCCATGATAATTGTTACAATGAACTATAATCGCGGACTAGTTTCGCCTTTATTACGTATCATTATCACGGTGCAATTTTTGTCGCAAAGATGACGATATCTTCCACATAATGTGAACGAAGCACACACTACTGATGGGGTTTAAGTGTGTAGGACAAGGAACGATAACCACCGACTAGTTTCGTATTATTTAGGACTCATCATCGAGGTATAGTTTTTGTCGCAAACAAGACAATTTATTCCAATTGATGTGGCTGAACCACGCACTGCGGGTAGGACTCAAGGACAAATTTGGTCCATGATAATTGTTACAATGAACTATAATCGCGGACTAGTTTCGCCTTTATTACGTATCATTATCACGGTGCAATTTTTGTCGCAAAGATGACGATATCTTCCACATAATGTGAACGACGCACACACTACTGATGGGGTTTAAGTGTGTAGGACAAGGAACGATAACCACCGACTAGTTTCGTATTATTTAGGACTCATCATCAAGGTATAGTTTTTGTCGCAAACAAGACAATTTATTCCAATTGATGTGGCTGAACCACACACTGCGGGTAGGACTCCAGGACAAATTTGGTCCATGATAATTGTTACAATGAACTATAATCGCGGACTAGTTTCGCCTTTATTACGTATCATTATCACGGTGCAATTTTTGTCGCAAAGATGACGATATCTTCCACATAATGTGAACGAAGCACACACTACTGATGGGGTTTAAGTGTGTAGGACAAGGAACGATAACCACCGACTAGTTTCGTATTATTTAGGACTCATCATCGAGGTATAGTTTTTGTCGCAAACAAGGCAACGAACTCCTATTGCTGTAGCTAAAAGCGACACCCGGCGGGTAGGACTCAAGAAGGATGAAACTAGTCCACGTAATAAACAAATGTCAATGTATTTGACTGAATTACGTACACGATACGATTATAGCAGAATTGGTGCAGTGTAATTTGGTGCTGCTTTCGACCAATCAGAATTTACTATAAAAGTGGTATGTTCAGAAATTCGTCCCTCTATTTCTGAAACAAGGTATAGTAAGGTGCGGCAAACGAGTGCATATAATTAATAAGTTATTATTAAGTAGTGTATAGTACAGTTGTGTCAGATAGTTGTAGTACTATTGGCCGAAATTGAGGAACTCTGGATACAAGCAACTAAAGCGATCATAGGTTCGAGTCACGGATGTTACTGGCGATCGTCCCAACTGAGAATTGGCGAAAATGTTTTTGAAACGTTGTTGCAACGTTTTGAAACATATCCTATGTAATTAATTTGTAGTTTTGATCTATGAGTGGTATAGCAAACTTAAAAGATAAGTACATATTCTAAAATGATGATAACATCGGTAAAATGTTTTACATTAAAATTATTGTTATTTTTAATGTGAAATTATGGGGATTAAGTACGGTTGAAAAATACGACGTCAAATTAAGGGAACGTTTAAAATAGGAGAATTAAGGTAATTTTATTTAATCTCCCTATTAAATGGTGCCTTTTGCGAGCCGGACAGATAGGTTGTCCTTCAGAATCAACGTCGAAGCTCAATTATACGTATGTGCGAAAATGTGTTACGGCTGGCTATCCCTTTTTTGTTTTATGCTCGAAAGCGATGGTTCCATGTGACACCTTAATGATACGGTGTGACGTGCAATCCACTTTGATATGGGTCTGCAGTCTTTCTTAGAATATACCAATTAAGAAATTTTTAAATTATATGTAATTTTGAGGTTTTCTCAAACCGTAAAATTAATTGTAAATTAATTACAATTAAACGTTTTCCTTTATTATGGTCTTTCTAAATCGTCTGACAATATAACAGTTATATGTGGGCACATATATAGGGACCGTCTATAATCAGGGGGCTATTATCAAGAACAATAAGGGATGGTATCGGGGAAAAGAACATTATACAGTCATCTGGTCGACGTAAACACTTAACCAGCGTAACAATAGTTAAGATGCGCGGACGAAGTAGACGTCCATGTCCTTGCTTGTATTTGTATAATGTACGAGTCCAATAAAAATGGCCATAATTTATTGATCAGTCTTTCTCAAAGGGCTACACCGGCCACTGTGGTGCTTCTATGGATACATACCATTAGAGCAAGCCGAAGCTACCGCGATGTACGATCGTCGTCCATATATCAAACTATTTTGACAAGTGAAAAAGTAGCAGATACATTAATATCGCTCTCGAAGTTTATAAATGACATCCAAATGTCTTTCAGTCACAAAATGTGAATTATAATAAGGCATTTTATCCCTCCGGGATAATAAATCTTCAAATAGACTCCGATACCTGAACTGGCTCCGCGCTTACCCTTCAAATTTTCCACCTAGTTTTATACAACTGGATTGAATTTACATAAGAAACTAAAGAGGACAGTATTTACTCGCTAGTACTTTCTAGTACTCTTAGTTTCCGACACCTTTCCCGCAGATTGGATGGATCCAATTCGAACTGAGTGTTCCAGGGAAATGAAAGTATGTAAATCAATCGATTGTCTATTAAATAGAGTACGCTCCTATGCAAAAGAGCCAGGGTTACTATGTCCAGAAGAGTACGTTTTGCAAGAATTGTAGAACTGATGCAATTTTCATCCGGTTAATGAATAAGTCAAGAAATTCAGATCCGGTTGTTGTAGACCCTTTCTGGTCGTTGACTATGCATGGAGACACCCTTCCTACATGTCATTCTCATTTGTTTTATAGTTACGTTTCGAACTCAACATTACGTTCTATGGGGTTAGAAAGAGATTTAAACTCTCTAATGCTTCAATCGCCAGTCTCTGGCCAAACTACTTGGAACACTCCGATATCTGATAGCTTTTTCATAATAAAATAAAAACCACGCGCGTTTATATCTTATTTATAAAAAATAACCCACGTTTCCTTATAACGCCGTTAATTCTGCTGCGCATAGTACGAAGGCGACTCGTAAAGTAAGTTCCGTTTCCGCTTAGTGAATAGAGGACAGGAGATATCGACGCAAACACAACGCTGCGGTGTAGTGCGGGTCAAAACGAGTCTGGCAGTGCTAGTGAGATAATCGTTTGAACATTCTTTCGTGCTATTGCGGTCGTTTAAAATGACTGCTGCAATTGAAAATCCCGCCGATTTCTGTGTGCAAAGAACATGAGGCTGCCGAGATTCATCGTGAACTTTGAAGATGGTGCCGTATGTTTCGAGAAGGACGAACTAATGTCTATGATAAAGAATGGAGTGGAAGACTGCTGTGACGGACGAAGTTTTGGATAATATCGAAAGAAAATTCGTGAAAATCGGCGATCCACAGAACTGGTACCTTTTTCCCAGCGATGAAGAGCTGCAGGACAGTGTTACAGTATGGCTTGATTCACAAGCGGCAGAGGCCATCAAAAACTGGTTCATCGCTATGACATATGTCTACAACTTGTAACCAGCTGGAAGTAGCTTAAGTTGTATACAATAAAGTGTGGCAATAACACGTTTTCTAGGACATTTACGTAAATTGGTCTTAGCGCATTGTGCCCTTTGGACGAAATGAGAGTTTTACAGTTCGAAGAACCGTGGGCTCTATGAGACGCTCGCGTGATTGTCTGCGAACAGATTGCGATCGCTGCTCTTACGAACAAATCGTACTCTCGTCACCCAAGAAATCCATGGTAAATGATGTAAACATAAATTCTATAAAAATCGTTCTATTAAGTTATGTACCTTAATCCTCGCCTGCGAAATGTTGATATTCTCTTGCGAAATTTAGACGAGCAAATTCCATATTTGCCAGTAAACGCTGCCTTTGGGTTTCCGGTCCATCGGGCGACTCTGTATAGTCGAGACTGGCACTTTAAATTAAAACTTCTATCTTCCTCTTCTAAAATCCGTTGCTTTGTTTTTCCTGTAGCAAATCTGTCACTTACAGTCTCAGATTTCTGTGGGGTGTTTCCTTTACAATCAAATTTCCCCACCTTTGTGGGTAGGTGCTAGCGCCTCTTCATTTCATTCATTTTGCGAAAAGAGATAGAGAACATGGAGCTACTTTCAGCAATTTTGCAAATTTCCACTGCGAATCTTTGCCCTATTCTAGAAGATCTTGGGTAGCAGATTTTTGGTCTTGGATTAAATTTTTACCGGGCATTTTCCATTAAGAAACCAACATACTTCAAAATTTGGTTAGTTCTAAATTTCCTCAGTAAGAAAGGGAAATATAACAACGATTTTACCGTCACCATTACGAAGTACTAGGACTTTTTTTTCCAAATATATAAATATGCGCCCTGCAGGTACGCGACGTGATAGCTTAAGTGTGGCAGTAACACGTTTTTTAAGACATTCACGTAAATTGGTCTTAGCGCATTGTACCCTTTGGACGAAATGAGAGTTTTACAGTTCGAAGAACCGTGGGCTCTATGAGACGCTCGCGTGATTGTCTGCGAACAGATTGCGATCGCTGCTCTTACGAACAAATCGTATTCTCGTCATCCAAGAAATCCATGGTAAATGATGTAAACATAAATTCTATAAAAATCGTTCTATTAAGTTATGTACCTTAATCCTCGCCTGCGAAATGTTGATATTCTCTTGCGAAATTAAGACGAGCAAATTTCATATTTGCCAGTAAACGCTGCCTTTGGGTTTCCGGTCCATCGGGCGATTTTGTATAGTCGAGACTGACACTTTAAATTAAAACTTCTATCTTCCTCTTCTAAAATCCGTTGCTTTGTTTTTCCTGTAGCAAATCTGTCACTTACAGTCTCAGATTTCTGTGGGGTGTTTCCTTTACAATCAAATTTCCCCACCTTTGTGGGTAGGTGCTAGCGCCTCTTCATTTCATTCATTTTGCGAAAAGAGATAGAGAACATGGAGCTACTTTCAGCAATTTTGCAAATTTCCACTGCGAATGTTCGCCCGATTCTAGAAGATCTTGGGTAGCAGATTTTTGGTCTTGGATTAAATTTTTACCGGGCATTTTCCATTAAGAAACCAACATACTTCAAAATTTGGTTAGTTCTAAATTTCCTCAGTAAGAAAGGGAAATATGACAACGATTTTACCGTCACCATTACGAAGTACTAGGACTTTTTTTCCAAATATATAAATATGCGCCCTGCAGGTACGCGACGTGATAGCTTAAGTGTGGCAGTAACACGTTTTTTAAGACATTCACGTAAATTAGTCTTGGCGCATTGTGCCCTTTGGACGAAATGAGAGTTTTACAGTTCGAAGAACCGTGGGCTCTATGAGACGCTCGCGTGATTGTCTGCGAACAGATTGCGATCGCTGCTCTTACGAACAAATCGTATTCTCGTCACCCAAGAAATCCATGGTAAATGATGTAAACATAAATTCTATAAAAATCGTTCTATTAAGTTATGTACCTTAATCCTCGCCTGCGAAATGTTGATATTCTCTTGCGCAATTAAGACGAGCAGATATCAGAAAACGAGCATATATCATCTCCCGCCCATAGGGCAATTTTGTGTAGTCGAGATTGGCGTTTCAAATCGAAAAATCTGTCTTTTCTTCTAAAATCTTTTTATTTGTTTTTTTTTTTTTTTTTGGCAAATACTGGATTTGTTGTTTTTTGATCAACTTATTCGGATCGTACGCGTTCTTGTTTGGGTTCGAGTTCAAACAAAGGTTCCCTTAACTATATTTGCGATAAATTCGAGATGGTTATTATTATTATTAATACGGTATCCTTACGGTGAAAAATGCCAAGTTGTGCCAACACCAATGTCAAAAATAATATATAATCCGAACTGCGCTACTAAATAACGAAGCGTCGGCACTCCGCCAGCGGAACTGGAGGAGATAATATCTCGCTAGAGTCCCATGTCTTCATATAATATATGATCTCATATATAATGCCGGACGATGACACCAATATACTGCGTATTGGCGTCGCTATTACGACCCTTTAGAACTGTTACGTTTGATTTCGGATTTCTTCTTTATTTCTCGATCGAAACGATCGTTGGAAAAGGGAAAAATCGATTTTAGACCAGTTTATAAGCCGGGGAGTGCTTTTTTACATATGGTTACTTCATAATTCATTCCAATAGAAGCAGATTATATCGGGCAAGTGAAGAGTGAGCTTAAGCCGATGAATACCCATTTGCTGACCTAGCAAATCCTAATGCAAACTGTCAGTTAAAGTATAACGGTTCTATGCGCACCGATCCAACTTAGGCTCCGCATGCAAATACGTGTGGGTATTACGGATATATACAGAGGTGGTCACTTGAAAATTGAACGTTTAATTCCTCCAATATTCCCGTTTCCTGGTATCGTGATGAATTGGACTAAGGGCCAGTTACACTTCGCTGATGACGAAATTGGTTCTAAGTTGTTGCTCCCTGTTACATAATTAGCATATGCGACTGTACTTACTACGTAGTAAGTCGTGGCACGTGCTAGATTCTATCTAATAGCAACTAACCTACTAAAAGGCCCATAATGTCATTTACACAGAGAAGGAAACTGCAGCTAAAAGCCCCTGGAACTCCCAGAACAGTCCATCTATTAAAAACTAAAGAGAACAAAGATTTTTTGCTGGAGTTAAGGTGGCCCTCTGGTTCTGTCGCAAACTTCTCGACAGAAACTGGTGTGTAAAACCCAAAATGATCAACTCGAGTGGATCACTACGGCGGCCTAAGATTCTGGAAATCGTCACTTAAGAAATGCTGCAGAAATTGCAGAACTAGATTTGCTTGGGGATCACGCGGCCCGTACGTAATTGCCCCAAAGCTGGTACAGAGGCGATGCTGAATACCATTTCTCGTAAAACAAATAAACTCTAGGTATGCTGCAGGCCATAGTTTACCGACACCTACCTTTTAGGCAGCTGGCCAACAATATCAAAGTAACCATTTTGTGTGGGTATTGGGACATCAAGGGATCAAAGGGAATGACATTGCCGACAGCGTCACTAAAGAAGGATACGTCTCCCAGCTTTTCGGGTCAGAAATCTTTAATGGCATTAACAAAGGCCATATGAAAATGATCGAATGAGAAGACAAAACAAACACTTACTACCGGATGTTACAAAGGCTCATCACTCAAAATTCCTTGAGTTACAAAAAGCTGGGTCTTATTTCTTCAGATGTTCAGGTCTTCGAGAGGAAGTGCTGCCCACTTGGACTGGCTCCATGGTAGCTTTTCCAAAATATTTTATCCCCATTAGAAGCACGCCACAACATTTGCAGAGACGCGTGATTAGATAAGATCCAAATCTGGTCACGCGTCTCTGCAAATGTTTTGGCGTGCTTCACTCAGGGATAAAATGTTTTGGAAAAGCTACCATGGAGCCGGCCAAGTAGGCAGTACTTCCTCGCGAAGATCTGTGGTTTTTGCTAAAGGCTAAGGAATTCAGGACTGGGCATAGTTAGGCCATAGGATACGTGACTGTGACAAGAACGAAGTAACTGTAATCCAGAATCTGCAAGTGTACGGGTAACGGATGTTTTACAATACCTAATCTGACAGGTTATTGTCGCTTGGGATACAATTTGACGATCACAGAACAGATCACAGGTGATAACTACAGGTTTCGATATTCGGCAAAAAGACTTCGGAACACATACTGTGAGAATGTTTAGGCGTGTTTCACTCGATGGAAAGACTACCATGGAACCAGCAGAAGTAGGCAGTGCTTCAGCGCAAAGACTTGCAGCTTTTGCTAGAGGCTGAGGAATTCGGAGTTGACCACAGATTAGGATACGTTACAAACAATCTGCGATAAGTCGAAGTAACTGAAATGTACAATCTACAAATGCACGGGTAGTAGTTGTTTTACAATACCTAATACCCCCGGTTACTGTCGCTTGTGATACAATCTCAAAATCACAGGACATAACTGCAGCTTTCTCAATTTGGCAACGAAAACTTCGAACCACATACTCTGCGAATGTTTAGGCGTGTTTCACTCGATGGTGAAATATCGTGGAAAGACTACCATGGAACCAGCAGAAGTAGGCAGTGCTTCCCCGCGAAGACTTGCAGCTTTTGCTAAAGGCCAAGGAATTCGGAGCTTACCACAGATTAGGATACGTTACAAACAATCTGCGATAAGTCGAAGTAACTGAAATGTACAATCTACAAATGCACGGGTAGTAGTTGTTTTACAATACCTAATACCCCCGGTTACTGTCGCTTGTGATTCAATCTCAAAATCACAGGACATAACTGCAGCTTTCTCAATTCGGCAACGACAACTTCGGACCACATACTCCGCGAATGTTTAGGCGTGTTTCACTCGATGGTAAAATATCGTGGAAAGGCTGTCATGGAACCAGCAGAAGTAGGCAGTGCTTCCCCGCGAAGACTTGCAGCTTTTGCTAAAGGCCAAGGAATTCGGAGCTTACCACAGATTAGGATACGTTACAAACAATCTGCGATAAGTCGAAGTAACTGAAATGTACAATCTACAAATGCACGGGTAGTAGTTGTTTTACAATACCTAATACCCCCGGTTACTGTCGCTTGTGATACAATCTCAAAATCACAGGACATAACTGCAGCTTTCTCAATTCGGCAACGACAACTTCCGGACCACATACTCCGCGAATGTTTAGGCGTGTTTCACTCGATGGTAAAATATCGTGGAAAGGCTGTCATGGAACCAGCAGAAGTAGGCAGTGCTTCCCCGCGAAGACTTGCAGCTTTTGCTAAAGGCCAAGGAATTCGGAGCTTACCACAGATTAGGATACGTTACAAACAATCTACGACAAGTCGAAGTAACTGAAATGTACAATCTACAAATGCACGGGTAGTAGTTGTTTTACAATACCTAATATCCCCGGTTACTGTCGCTTGTTATACAATCTCAAAATCACAGGACATAACTGCAGCTTTCTCAATTTGGCAACGAAAACTTCGAACCACATACTCTGCGAATAATTAGGCGTGTTTCACTCGATGGTAAAATATTGTGGAAAGGCCGTCATGGAACCATCAGAAGTAGGCAGTGCTTCCCCGCGAAGACTTGCAGCTTTTGCTAAAGGCCAAGGAATTCGGAGCTTACCACAGATTAGGATACGTTACAAACAATCTACGACAAGTCGAAGTAACTGAAATGTACAATCTACAAATGCATGGGTAGTAGTTGTTTTACAATACCTAATACCCCCGGTTACTGTCGCTTGTTATACAATCTCAAAATCACAGGACATAACTGCAGCTTTCTCAATTTGGCAACGAAAACTTCGAACCACATACTCTGCGAATAATTAGGCGTGTTTCACTCGATGGTAAAATATTGTGGAAAGGCCGTCATGGAACCATCAGAAGTAGGCAGTGCTTCCCCGCGAAGACTTGCAGCTTTTGCTAAAGGCCAAGGAATTCGGAGCTTACCACAGATTAGGATACGTTACAAACAATCTACGACAAGTCGAAGTAACTGAAATGTACAATCTACAAATGCACGGGTAGTAGTTGTTTTACAATACCTAATACCCCCGGTTACTGTCGCTTGTTATACAATCTCAAAATCACAGGACATAACTGCAGCTTTCTCAATTTGGCAACGAAAACTTCGAACCACATACTCTGCGAATAATTAGGCGTGTTTCACTCGATGGTAAAATATTGTGGAAAGGCCGTACATGGAACCATCAGAAGTAGGCAGTGCTTCGCCGCGAAGACTTGCAGCTTTTGCTAAAGGCCGAGGAATTCGGAGTTGACCACAGATTAGGATATGTTACAAACAATCTACGACAAGTCGAAGTAACTGAAACGTACAATCTACAAATGCACGGGTAGTAGTTGTTTTACAATACCTAATTAAAATGTGAGATAATTACTGTAGATATTGTGAAATCCATGTACACATTCGATTAATTTTAATTTAAAATTCGATTTAATTTTAATTTACACATTCACCATCCTGACGAATCCAGCAGGTACCAGTAGATAAAAGAATGGGGACGCCAACCTAAATACGTTCTTTGAATAGGTCCTCTTTCAATGCTAAAAGACAACCGGTGGAATCATTACTGACGTATTCAAACGTTGATATTTACGGCCAACATTAATCACGGCCAGAAAACAATATTTTTGTTTACCCTTTCTCCATCCGGCACCCTGGACAAACGCGCGATGATATCAACTGAATGCAGCTCGCGAGTATTGTGCAAGACGTAATAATACAACTCGTTTGAGGTCGGGAGATGGATATAAAAAATAGAAGTAAAAGAAATCGTCACATTTATACTTGCTACAAAGTAGATTATCCGATCCTATGACATAGTGGGGACAATTATGTTGAACCTGGGTGGTCCTCTGTCGTATTTTTACTAGGTAGAATTAAAAGCGGCGACTTTTTATTAGATTTTAGTTCAATATTGGGTTGGGCCAAGAAAATAATTGCATTTATTTCGAATGCGTGGATATCATTAAAAATGCTATACTCGGAAATAATGTGATTCTCTAGCATTTACCACCTTGATCGTTCCAGAACGATAATTAAAATTTCTAATTTCATCGATAAAGTAAAATTGAAGGTAACCATTATCATACCACGTTTGGAGAAATCTAGGTATACGTTTCAACAATTAAGTTGTCATCATCAAATTGCGTGGTGTCACTTGCGCAGTAACCTACTGTCGCTTTGCGCTGCTCTGGGCATGGTGCTTGTTTGGAATTTTCTGCCAAAATCAGCATTTGTCCCGCTAAGATAAGTTAGCAATTTCAAGAACTTACCATTAACTGCAATTATCTTTGAATCAGTACACTTAATACTACGTTAACAGGAAAATGTCACGGTAAAAAGCTAAACTATCGTTTTAGAAAATCGTTTGGCCTGTCGCCTGGCGTCTAAACGGGACCGTTTGCGTGGATTTTGACGTTGAAATCGTATTCTCTGGTATTCGTATTTAATTTTTGAGAGTTTCACAAAGTCTTTTAAATTCTTATGAAACCATCCAAAGTATGTCTTCTACCTTAATCGAGACAACTGGGAGAAATCATTACCTTCATCCTAAACCCACTTAACCTTTTCTAAATTCCATAGATTCGGCAACCAATAGGACGTATTATTTCAATGTTTTGGGGATTCAAATATTCAATCATTCGAGCACTAGTGTAAATCCGAATATTATGGGCACTTTTCGCGAGCATTTTGGGGAAATTGAGGTAAAAACTGTAGTGAACCATTAAATATCAACAATTCTCCAGGGCTACAGTGGATACGTTTCTACTAATTCCAAAAATGTGGTGACCATCTTTTTGTTTCCGAGCTTTCCACGAATAGCCTTTCTTGGAACCGACTCATGCTTAAAGATTCAAACTGTCAATTCTCGCTTTTTTGGGGTCATAGTATAACCAAGCTTCATCACTTGTAATGATGTGCACCAGATGAAACAATCCATTTATAATTTTTTGATGCTTCTATTGATATTCCGGACAAGGAAATTTTAGTTGCCCACTTAGTTAGTGGTAGTAAACAAGTCGTTAAGTCTTTAAGAAAGAAAATGGTTATAGTACGCCGTTTTGGGGAACTACTGGTGTTCGTTTTAAGAAAGGAAATGGTCCTAACACATCATCCTGACCAACTTTCTTCTCGATAGTTCCAGTTTTGGACACGGCTAAATCCGCATTCACAAGTGAGATAGTTTTCACGAAAAGGTGAGGAAACCCTGGTAGAATTTATAAATTTTGGATCTTTCTATTCCTTTTCCACACAGGGAAATTTTGGTTGGCGACTACAATGACTGTCAGTAAATAAGTCGTCTTTAAGAAACAACAATGTTCAGAACACGTCACCCTAAAGAGCTCTCGCCTTGATTTTCAATATACGTTTCGATTGGGTAGCAGTTGGGACGATGAAGGCGGGACCCAAAACGGTTTAATGCCAAACATACCCAGAAGAAGATGGTCGGCTAGCAAAGTCGAAACCTGACCAATTTCTGCGAATTTTAATTTAATTGATTAACTTTTCGTACTCCTTCTGCTTTGGTTCGTTCTTCTAGTGTATGTGAGAATCGAGACGGTGAGGGATGAAACAGTAATAATATAAAAAGCGTGATATTGTCGCTTGATGGATGGTCAGCTACAACGCAACGACGATCGGAAAGGTAACTAACAAGTATAGTTCGGTCCAATTTGTCAGGTTTTTGTGGAATCTGAAGGCCTCATCTTTAATTGTTTCGTACTTTCTTGCGTCGTTTGTTTTGTTGTTTTCTAGATCTGCATCATTTCACACCGTCTTCTTCTTGAATTGGGATCAACTTGTGGGGAATCCAACGGGAGCTGACGTACCTTCAAGTGCTTGCGTGTTGGTGTTGATTGCTTTAACACCAATCTTTTGTTGAGTTGTTTGACTACTTCAATGACATGTCGGTCTTCTAACATCATGTTCCGAATAAGACCAATACACTTTTCGTAAAACAGCTGCTTTTGGTTTAGCTTAGGAAACTGCCATTGAAGGAAAGTTGAGAACCTTGAAATCCATTGTACCACCACTGCTTTATCGTAACTGAGCAACTCGCGTTGTCACCAATTGGTTTTCTCAAAACGTTGCCAACGACCCGAGCAACCTTTGAAGCTGTTCAATTGTTCAATTTCATGACTCCCTAGACATTTATTACAATATTTCGGTATGTATGTTATCACAGTTATTACACATGTAACCTAGCTTGAAACATCAAACAAAAGTGGTGAAGTGAAGTGACGTGTGCCCATTTAAGAGCATCCTTGACCAAATTTCAAAAAAGTCCCTTCCTTTCCTTTCCACCTAGAAAAACGATGGGTATTTCAATAATCAAGGTATCATTCTCACGGACATGTTCAACATATGCAGTGCGAGAAAATCTGTAGATTTATCCATTGGAGTTGTCAACCTAGTTCAACTTTCCTCCACACATCTCTTTTGCGTTTCAAATTCCCAAATACCCAAAAATACAGTCACCTTCTCTTTTTAAAATTCTTAAAATTTCATGGCATCCACTTATTCAAAACCAAACGATCTCTTTCAAACATAAAAAACCAAAATTATGATCACGAAAAGCCCTTCCTTTTCAAAATCTAAGCGTGATCTTTTCTCGACGTGGTCGCTGTTTCCACTGAAAATCGCTGGTTGAAAAAAGCTCCCAAAATCTAAAAATCCCTTCTTTCACAAAACTTCTCGAAACTCAACAACATTAGGTTATCATCTTAAGTACAGAAGAATAAACAAAAAAATGTAATTAAAGTTTGATTAAAACTGGTTTTACAAAGAGCATATTTCACCATCTTACAGCAAACAAGGTTGAAGTGAATGTTTCTCACGAGTAACGTTCTCTTTGTGTATACCCTCGTCGGGGATGAGAACTAAGTTACCGTGAATTTGTATATTGAACCATTCAGATTATTATTGTTGATTCTAAACTACGCAAATCGGAGAATGCAAAGTATAAGAATGACTGAACTATGGTACGCTGATGATCTAGTTATTATGGGATGACGGGAGGGGGGGGACAAAGCAGATCTATAGCACAATATAGGTGTTCTGAATAAAGAGCTGCCAAGAACTTACATGAAAGTGAATATGGGCCAAACGAAGTCAATGACCAGCTGAGCCTGCCTGGGGAATGATCATCAATGAGGAAGAAATTAATGAGAGAATCGCAAAAACAGGAATACAATGAAGACATTTCTCAACCAGAAGGAAATAGCGAAAGAGGTAAAAGCCGAAATTGTTAGAAAGGTAGTGAAGCCAACACTCACATTTGTCTGCGAAAGCTGGACGACAACGGAAAAACAAAGAAGCAAACTAAGAACAATAGAGATGAGATCTTTGAGGAAGATACAAGAGAAAATAAGAAGCAACAATGGGAGAAGACAGACTAGTGAGAGAAAGTGTACGAAGCAAGAGAGAATGGAAAACGACGAAGAGGAAGACCAGGAAAAATCTGGACTGGGGAAGTAAGAAAGGCGGCGAAGCAGAGAGAAGCCTAGTGTGAAGATTGGGGCAGAATAGGAAAAATTGGAGAGAAATGTGGAAAATGACTCAACTCCCACTCAGCAGATATGTAGACACCAGAAACGTACATGGCTCACGGATTCAGTAAGTAAGTACGATTCTAAACAGCAGAAATTCTATTTTGTTTTATTTCGACACTTTGTAAAGTCTCCTGAAAGGTGTAGTTTCGCAAGATAGAAGGGGTATCCCAAAGAATAGAGAACTTTTTTGAAAAAGCTGACATTTCCCCACGTCTTCCTTGAATTATTAGTTGACGAATGGTGATGGGGACAAAGCAACCCTTCACGTCTATGCGACGTTGATAACAAAGGTTTGAAATGGAACGATCATGTGTTGTTGATCAATGTCCCACGAATGCTCAAACTTCAGATGCTTTGTTTGGGCACTTGTGCAGACCTGCATCATCCCATAAACCATACGCTCTCTAGTCATCGTTCATATTCCAGTTATTCAAAACGAATAGTCCAAGAAAGAATTGAAACATCTGATTTTGGTGAAAAATTTTCTAACGTATGTTCTCAAAATGGAAGTCATCGAAAATCAGTCATTTCAATTTATTACTGGATGTTGCAATTCAAAATATTTACATTTGGCTAAGCATTAAATCACCTTCACCGATCTCCTGCGACCAAATTATCGGCCCAAACTTGTCGAAATGACGGTATTTATTCAAGAATTAACATATATATCGCTGTCGAGTTAAGTCTTAGATTATTTATTATGAGATTAATAACTCGCTGGGTAAGCGCATGATTGATGTCCGTTTCACTCCGTTTACAAATTGATTTAAGGCGATTCTTTATTAATTTTTGATACGAGCCCGATCAATTTTCCGTACGCGTTTGCAACGGTTAAAATGCAAAATAACCAGATGTAATTGAAGAATGGATGCAGAAACAGAAAAGGTAAAAACGTTATATGGCTCTGCTTAAAAGCAAAGTTAATAATGTCAGCTTTATGGAGGTGGACAAGGTGTACTCTATAATTGTCTAGAAAATATAATTTACTGGGAGTTAGAGTTGTTATAATCTTCGTTTTTTTCACTAGCGAAGAGGCGTAACCTATTAAAACCTCAGCAGTGAAATACTATTTTTTTAATACGTACCTTCCTTTATTTTGTTATAGAACGAAGTACTAGAATGTCATATACACTTCGATGGTAATGTTGAGTTGGCATTGATTTAAATTTAGATAAATTTTAATTAATTAATTATGATTAAAATCTCCGTAAGCCCTCCACTCCTTTTTTTCCTTTTGTTGAAACTAGAATTTATAATTTAATTTTTGGACGTTTTAGTGCGATCTTTCTACTTAAAATGATTATTTTAACGATGATTTTCATCTACAATCGATTACAATTCATAAATACGAGGGGCGCTGCAAAAATTTCGCTTCTTCAGAAGTTAGCCGTTAAGGAATCTTTTTTAAATTCATTGGTCAAGTCATTAATACTTTAGACGTACGAGGGTAGATCGACAAGTTTCCAGAATCGCTGCTAGGAAGTCGCTATTTTTTCCAATACTTTTATGTCGTTGTGTTGGCAATTCTTTTCTATCAATTGACTCTAAATATAAAATTGCTCTGGTAAATAGTCTGATTCTGATAGGCATTTGAATCAAGTACGTTTCTGTGTTTTCAATTATGGATAAAAAACGTCGAAAATTCGAGTTGTCATCAAATTTATCTATTTGGAAGCGATAACCGCAACGGAAATCAAATCAAGCTTAGACACCGTTCTTGATGATTCATCACCTTCATTTTCCACCGTGAGTTTTTGAGCTTCGGAATTCAAGCGTAGCTGCACGCATACAAGCAATGAACCACGTTCAGGGCGTTCGAAGTCGACTACCACGCCAGAAATTGTGGAAAAAATTCACAACGTGGTTTTAAGCAGATGGCCGAATAAAAATGCGTGAAATTGAGGAAGCCGTGGGGATCTTATATGAACGAGTAGTTCGTATCCTACACAATGAATTAGGTTTAAGGAAGCTTTTCGTAAGATGGGTGCCGCATTTGCTCAATTAACGAGGAATCCGATTTCAAGAGACGATTCGTGACCATGGATGAGATCTGGAGACTGGAGACTACATACCAGAAACAAAAATGCAACCAAAACAGTGGATTGCACGCGGTGAATCGGTTCCGACAAAGACAATGACCATTCACTCGGATGGAAAGGTCATGGCATCGGTTTTCTTGGAACGCCTAAGAGACTTTTGCTAATTGGTCACCTTGAAAAAGGCAAACCTTTTATTGGGCAATATTACACAACATTTTTGGACAAATTGAGAGCAGCAATTCAGGAGAAAACGCCCAGGAATGGTGGTTGTTTCACCACGACGATGCAATCGTTCAGCAAAAATTGAAACAATTGAAGTTCGAAATCTTTCTGCATCCGCTGATTCGCCTGATTTGGCCCCGTCGGAGTTTCACCTGTTTCACCCCCGAAACTCAAAACATTTCCGGGTGGAAAGAGATTTTGATTGAATGAAGAACTGATAGAGGCTGTAAATGATAATTTTAGGAACCTCGAAGAAAGTCACTTCCGGGAGGGAATCGACAAGCCAGAGAAATGTTGGAATAAGTGACCTTCGAGGGGATAATATTGAAAAATATAATCCGCATCCGTAGCATTTTCTGAGTTTTTACTATACTTACGTAAATGAATCTGTACGGACACGGTTTGGAAATAGATATTTTCTGAACTAATTGAATCTATTCCTATGTATACGAGTGCTACCCCCTTTCCGCTAATCCCGGTAAAGTAATACAATAAACGCATTTAAAAAAAATTTTCACCGTCAATGCATTGTTGCATTGGTGAAAATCATAGTCTACAACATTTTCTTCAATCTTCCCTTGTTCAGTTGTTTACGCCAATCTTAAATGCGTCTGATGAAAAATCGCGAATCCTGCAACATATCATTTGCGCGTGGAATCAAAAGGGAATCATTGGGTGCCAGGGCTGTGCTATATGGCGAATGTTTTGGGCATTCAAATCCTGAATCTTTTGAACAGCAGAGTCGGAGTGTTATCAAAATTCAAAGTGATCCTACCTCTTGGGCACTTTCCGCGAAGATTTTGGAGACCTCGATGCAAAAGAACTGTAGTGAACCATCAAGTATTAACGCAGATGGTTGAATATCACCCCTGTGAAGAACCAAAGTCGTTGATCTTCTATCAGCAATCCATTCGTAGACGATGATTTCCAACTAAAGGAATAATAATTTCTGACCGGATCCACATTTGCACTTTTTAGCATTTTCCTCGTTCATCTCTTGACTCAGGTCTGCTCACCATTTTCGGATCGTTTGGAGATCTAACTTGCTCTTTTACCAGAAAGTTGAAATGTTCTGGAGATTCCTCCATGATTTCCTTTTTGTGCACGAAATAGTCTGAGGAACATCATATTCATCTTTGAATCGATTTCTTATTGAATGACGTGCTATGTACTTGAAGACTTACGAGGTGCTTTATTTCACACAAGTATATTATACACAGTCGGAAATCGCCGATCAATACAGAACGGAGAACACATTTGGAGTCTAAAATTCTCGAAGCAGTGAGACGGGAGTTTTGCGATAGATGGTGTTATTGTGTGACCATGGAGGCTAGCACTTTTTGAACACCTTAGAAAATAGGATTTTGATGTTCGAATTTCAACTTACTTCGGACATGATTATTAAGTTTATTTATTTTCCTTATTTTTCATCCAGAATTCTTTAAAAATAGATAAGTACACAAAACCTTAGTGCATGACATAATTATTTCGACAGGAACGATATGACTACTCCTTACTCTTTACATGCAATGTTACAATTTGACGCCTAATATGTCCTTGGTTAGGTGTCAGTCGGCGATTTCCGGCTCTGTATGCGTCCACTATAACACATGACGTATACGATAATAAAATTTGTAACCCCAAAAACATGGCTACTTCCGTTTTAAACAGGAAAGGAAAGAGGTTCCCAAGTATATTGTGTCTGTTCTCCGATCTTAGAACTTTTCTTAATATAATTTTGAAAAGACGCATTGTTCAATAGGACTTATTTTGGGAGCAGGGCTTGTAAGCATTACGAGTATCCCAAGTAACCATGCTGTAGATTATTTTGGAAGTAGGTCTTGTTTTTGGGGACATACGATGTGTGATTTCCATAGTATCTTTCTTCATTTTTGTAGTATCTTCATCTAACATTCTATTTTCTGATTTCTTCTCTATATTCTTTGTATTCTTCTCTTGTCTCCTTGATCTCTATGGATATATCACTTATTTTTCTCCCATCATATTCATGAATTCTATATTTTGTTCCAATGCCATATCGATTAAATATTGTGAAAGAAAATGTTGACTCGTTCTCAAAGACCCCAACCACCGATTTTTCTTGTTCTTTTTCGGGATCATAGTAGTGTTCTCATATCTCATCATTTGTAGATGAGACGACCCATTCTCAAAGCAATTTAGTGTAGACTTGCACTAATTTACATGATCTTCGTTTGCATTGGGGTCAAATTGTGGGGAATCCAACAGGAACGAAGTATACGTTCCTTCAAATGCTTGTGCAAAATGTTATTAAATGTTTGGGTTCCTCGAATATCTTTTACATCCTCAATCATGTTCTGACTAATGGTGGTTCGATTTTTTTCTATTTGGGTTTTGGGAGGTCACGTTGTCCTTTCAATTTCAGTGGAAAGGAAAGAAGAAGATGGAGAGACATTTTTGTGGTCATAGTTTTGGTGTGTATGTTTCAAGGAAGTTGTTTGGTTTTCGAAAGGCGAGGACATTCAAGTTTCAAAACCTTATAATTTGATGATTCAGTTTGCTTTGGTTAGATTCAGCGTGTGCTTCGCATTAAATTTTGGAAATCTTAAGAAGAGAAGATGATTTAATTTGGAGGTACTTGCTTTTGGCAAAATGGGCGGTTCAATTATACCCTATTGAACCGCCCATTTGAGCAAGTTTGAGCTTTACACTGAAATATATTTTTATTGAAACAATTCTATAATTAGCTACTTGCTATATAATTATATTTATTTAGGCGAGAAATATTTTATATCTCTTAATTAAAATTTAAATTATTCGAATGTCTCTGACCAATACCCGAGTCCTTGCGAATTTGTTCGGGACGTCACTAAATCTATTTGCAAGCATTAGTTCATTGTCACTTATATTAAAATCACAAGTTTTTGTCCATAAATGTTGCTCTGGAATAGTTTAAAACGTACTTAGGTTCTCATTTGATTTTTTAGAATGGCTGAAATCACTGAAAACGCATTTGTAAAGGCGCAAATTGATAATTTACTGAATATTAACCTGTTTATGTTGATGGAATTCATTGGGTCAAACGATTGTTTTGACGCCGTCGAAATTAGAGGAGATAAAGCTGAATCGTAAGTAAAATTAGTTAGTTTTTACGAAAGTTACTCGAGAAACAATAGCGTTCAATTTCATAGCCACCCCGCAAAAATTTGCAGCGAAACTCAAGCAAGTACGTATGTTAGTAACGGATGGAGCTTCGAAAATGCTAAACGCCGGTAAGCTAGGCAAAGCACATTTTCCTATTCTCCTCCATATAACATGTTTACCCGCAAAGTGTTCACTTTACCCTGCAGTTGATGTATCAATAAAACAGTAAGAAAGTAAATTCCGATATTTCTTAAGCGAATTCGGGAATTTTACAAGTTGTGTCCAGGAATTCCGATACCACCACAGACTGTTATCACGAGATGGGGAACGTGACTTGATCCAGTTTATTATAGCAAGCAATTCAGCAAAAAGGAAAACGTAGATTTAACTTTTAACCTGCAAGATGCGAACGCGATTATAGAAATTGAACAACAGTTTAAGAGTTCCTAAGTTGATATACAACTTATTGCGCAACATTACGCAGTTATCTCCGACTGCATTAAGACTTTGCGGGTCACCTCTTTGTCATTGGAACAATCAATATGTCATGGATACGAATCCTCGAAGCCACGATAAATCAACTAATTGGTTCTGCAGGTTAGTAAGTAGCTGAAAAATTAGGTTCGATTCTTGCAATTTATTGTGCCTATATTGCACAAAAGGCCAAACGTGTATATAGAGATACTATTAGTGATAAACGCCGAAATTTCGTAAAATCGACTATAGAACGTTACTTGATGCTCCGATTTTACAAAAGGTCTGGAGATTTCCTGTTCATACTACTCCCATAACAGGTAACGGCGTGATGATTATAACTATTAGGTAATAGTTGTCCCTTTTTGTAACGCCATTAAATTTTCGGTGAAAGTAAATAACCTATATTATATTATATTATGTATATGTATATATTATTTATGCAAGCAAACGTTATAATTAACTTAATATTAGCAATACAAGCCCACAGTCACCCCTTTTGTGACGCTCATGTATTTGTCCCGTGTTACCCAACTCAAGCTATAATAAATAAACTTGCGCAGTCGATGTGGAGCTTATATTGTAGTTTAGAGATAAAGAAATTCGATGGCCGAACAACGTGAGCAATGTATTGTAATTTACATAAATGATTTGATTGTATCGAAGTACGCGGGGAGTCCCAGAAGTGCCCGATCTGACGTATAGATGGCGGTTGTTGTTTGAAAAGAATTACTATTGTTGAAACCACCAACCTTGCAAAGCTTAAGTTTGAAATTTGTAGACGCTACGTTGAAAACATGGAAAAAATTGGTCACCGCCATGTGATACAATACTTTCATTCTAATGGTCTCAGTCCAACCAATATCAAAACTGAGCTAGATTCTACCCTGGGCGAGTCCACTCCCTTGTTTACAACAGTAAAATATTAGGTGGCAGAGTTTTAACGAGACTATACGAGCTGCTAAGATCAACATTGCAGTGGTCCACCAACGCCAGAAATTGTGAATAAAATCAACAAAATGGTATTGGCGAGCTAGCAGACATGATAGGCATCTCAAAACGTGTTGTACATCGCTTATCGGCTGAAAATATGTACATGAGCAAGATGGGTGCCGCGTTTGCTCACAATGGAACAAGAACAGCGCCGTGCGGACGCATCAAAACGGCCGAGCTTTTACGTCGATTCATAACCGTGGATGAAAGATGGGTTTATTATTTCACACCTGAAACGAAAGTGCAGTCAAAACAATGGATTGAAAGGGGAGAACTGGCTCCGAAGAAGGCGAAGACAGTTCCATCTGCTGGCAAGGTCATGCCATGTTTTTCTTGGGATACGCCCGGGATTATATTTATTGATTACCTTCAAAAAGGAAAACTAATCAACGGTGAGCATTATGCGAACTTATTGCAGCATTTGAGCGATGAAATGAAGAAAAACGGGCGGATTTGGCGAAAAAGGAAGTTTAGTTTTATCGAAGACACATCCGTTATCGTGGTGGCCAAAATCAATGAGTCAAAATTCGAATTGCTTCCTCACGCACCCTATTCGCCAGATTTAGTCTCCTCGGATGATGTCCTCTTTCCAAACTTGAAAAAATGGCTCGGTGGTAAAAGATTTAACAACAATGAAGGTGTGAAGTGTGCAGTTGATGGTTAATCAATGAGTTAAGGTTCGAATTGATTCCTCACGCATCCTATTCGCCAGATTTAGTCTCCTCGGATGATGTCCTCTTTCCAAACTTGAAAAAATGGCTCGGTGGTAAAAGATTTAACAACAATGAAGGGGTGAAGTGTGCAGTTGATGGTTAATCAATGAGTTAAGGTTCGAATTGATTCCTCACGCATCCTATTCGCCAGATTTAGTCTCCTCGGATGATGTCCTCTTTCCAAACTTGGAAAAATGGCTGGATGGTAAAAGGATTTAACAACAATGAAGGGGTGAAGTGTGCAGTTGATGGTTAATCAATGAGTTAAGGTTCGAATTGATTCCTCACGCACCCTATTCGCCAGATTTAGTCTCCTCGGATGATGTCCTCTTTGCAAACTTGAAAAAATGGCTGGATGGTAAAGGATTTAACAACAATGAAGGGGTGAAGTATGCAGTTGATGGTTAATCAATGAGTTAAGGTTCGAATTGATTCCTCACGCATCCTATTCGCCAGATTTAGTCTCCTCGGATGATGTCCTCTTTCCAAACTTGAAAAAATGGCTCGGTGGTAAAAGATTTAACAACAATGAAGGTGTGAAGTGTGCAGTTGATGGTTAATCAATGAGTTAAGGTTCGAATTGATTCCTCACGCATCCTATTCGCCAGATTTAGTCTCCTCGGATGATTTCCTCTTTCCAAACTTGAAAAAATGGCTCGGTGGTAAAAGATTTAACAACAATGAAGGGGTGAAGTGTGCAGTTGATGGTTAATCAATGAGTTAAGGTTCGAATTGATTCCTCACGTACCCTCTTCGCAGATATAGTCTCCTAGGATGATTTCCCCTTTCCAAACATGAGAAAATGGCTAGGTGGTAAAAGATTTAACAACAATGAAGGGGTGAAGTGTGCAGTTGATGGTTAATCAATGAGTTAAGGTTCGAATTGATTCCTCACGCACCCTATTCGCCAGATTTAGTCTCCTCGGATGATGTCCTCTTTCCAAACTTGAAAAAATGGCTCGGTGGTAAAAGATTTAACAACAATGAAGGTGTGAAGTGTGCAGTTGATGGTTAATCAATGAGTTAAGGTTCGAATTGATTCCTCACGCACCCTATTCGCAAGATTTAGTCTCCTCGGATGATGTCCTCTTTGCAAACTTGAAAAAATGGCTGGATGGTAAAGGATTTAACAACAATGAAGGGGTGAAGGATGCAGTTGATGGTTAATCAATGAGTTAAGGTTCGAATTGATTCCTCACGTACCCTATTCGCCAGATTTAGTCTCCTCGGATGATTTCCTCTTTCCAAACTTGAGAAAATGGCTCGGTGGTAAAAGATTTAACAACAATGAAGGGGTGAAGTGTGCAGTTGATGGTTAATCAATGAGTTAAGGTTCGAATTGATTCCTCACGTACCCTCTTCGCAAGATATAGTCTCCTAGGATGATTTCCCCTTTCCAAACATGAGAAAATGGCTGGGTGGTAAACGATTTAACAACAATGAAGGGGTGAAGTGTGCAGTTGATGGTTAATCAATGAGTTAAGGTTCGAATTGATTCCTCACGCACCCTATTCGCCAGATTTAGTCTCCTCGGATTATTTCCTCTTTCCAAACTTGAAAAAATGGCTCGGTGGTAAAAGATTTAACAACAATGAAGAGGTGAAGTGTGCAGTTGATGGTTAATCAATGAGTTAAGGTTCGAATTGCTTCGTCACGCACCCTATTCACCAGATTTAGTCTCATCGGATGATTTCCTCTTTGCAAACTTGAAAAAATGGCTGGGTGGTAAAAGATTTAACAACAATGAAGAGGTGAAGTCTGCAGTTGATGGCTATGTTGAGAAGCTCGACGGTTCTCAGTGTAAACAGCGTATCCAAGCTATTGAACATCGCTGGGAAAAGAGTATCGAGCTAAAAGGAGACTATGTTGAGAAATAAAAATGTTTCCCCAAATTTCATGTCTTCTTTGTTTTGTCGGATACTTCTGGGACTACGCCCGTATGTGTGCTGATAAGTCGTATTACGCTTAATTCGATAAATTCTGCATCATATCATCATCGATAGGATGGCGATATGTATATTTTAGAAAAATTTTCTAAGGTGTGCTGTATAATTTCTTAAATAATTTAGAAACACTCGCAATTTTGCCTATTTTGTTTATAAAAAGTTATAATCAAACTTGGCAATTGATTATTGATAAATGCGATTTGCAAATGGTGGCTTCGTCGCCAGCGAAGTGCGTGTTCCGAAATGAATCAATAACCATTCGATGAATACGTGATCAAAAGAAAACCATAAATGATGTATACTTTATAAAACCTACCTGTAACCCAAGTCTCTCTCCCTTTTTTTGTTCTGTTTTCCCATCCTCGTTTTGTTCCTCTGGGCGCCGGTTTTCTCATTGGTTACTTATTTCTTTTGTTTAATATAAGAATGAAACAAAGGTAAAAGTTTTCAGACGACAGCTATATTTTTAAGAAGCCCAAAAGGGAGTTTTACAATATATTAACTGTACACAAGTAATGAATATGCAATAACAATTACTAATGTTTACAAAAAGAAGTGTTCGTTTTTCATTTTTTTGTTTTCATTCGCTTTATTATTCATTAATATTTTTGGTCTCGCTTTTGTATTAGCTACTTTTTTTCTGTAAAAAATCGAGCTTTTTATATTAAATAAGAACTGAGAGGGGGAGGGGAGTGGGGTAAATACTGATATATTTCGTTCCCTTTATTTTCATTTTATTCGAATTTTGTCTCTTCGTTTACCTAAATTCGTATACACTTTTTTTTTTAATTATTTTTAAAAATCTCCCTCAGTACGCTTTTTCCATTTAATTCGAACTTATCTCGCGATATATTCATTTCCTAGATACTTCTACAATATCATACGTATTATATGTACATCTATACATTTACAAAGACAGAGCAAAGGGTATTCATACTATATACACAGTTATTGCACATGAAGGTAGTGTTCCGCATTTGTAAATACAAATCGCAATTATCGTTTTAGTAAAATTTTGACAAGTCCGATTTTCCTATATAACTTTACCTAATTATCTGAGCAATTACAATACGAGAATGAGATGTGAAAATGACCTCCTAGTTCTAGCGATTTTTTAAAAATTATTATTACTCGGGGGCTAGATGATTGCAGGGGACTGACAATTTTCAATATATATATATATATTTAATTTCGTTTAAAGCACCACGCGTTTGTTTACGGCAGTCCGTCTCTTTTTAAATGGTATTTAGTTATTATTTTACAAGCACAATAAATAAGGGATATAACTGGCTTTCAAAAATGAAGGTAAAATTAAACTAGACAAATAAATGTACAAGTAAAAATCACATTGTGTTTAAGTAACTATGTTTAGGGGGATATTTACCACCACAAGGGCACTGTCCTATGTTCCAAAAACGGTCACGAGCTGTTTCTAAACGAACTAGAATGCAAGGACTCATTTTCCGCGTGACAATTTCGCTTCGTTCTTGATATAAATACTTTAGGGCAACCGGGCACAGTACATCTGAACATTTCGGATAAATGATGTTTTTCACAGTGTTCCCGTAATTGCGATAAACTCGAGAAAACAGTCTTACACAGTCTACAACTTACTTTCCCTTCCCGGTCCAAGGTACAAACGTCCTCTTCGACGCAATGAATCAACGTTGTCGCCGGAATAGGCGACGATCGTGGGACGTTCGGGGGCGGCGACGTCGACGTGGGCGAGTTCGATCCGGAAGTTTCACGTTTCGGCGTCAGCGAGGACCCGTTTAATTGGGAAAATGATTAAAACCCCCGATCGGAAACGCCAAGCTCCCCAAAGGTGGTAGTAACAAGGGAGGGGCGGAATCCGGTCCCCTCCGTTCATCATCAACTCGATACCGGGATGAGGAGGGAGGTGGTGTCCTTTTAAAGCTTCCTCGGCGTAAATTCTGGCCAAAAAGTCCCCGTGCAATGCCGGATTACCGCCCAACGAACCGAAAGGGGCCTTTTCCATCAGTAACCCTGCGGAACTCTTATCGGACGAAGTCGACAGTAATTTCCGATGCAGATTTAAATTCGCGCTGTGTCGATCTCGGCTCCTTTTCGATGGAAAGGCTGCGTTACACCCGTCGACGTTGCATTTGTGCATGAGCTTCAAGTGCACGTTTTGATAGTGAGTCTTCACTCCAAAATGATTTTGGAAGATTTTTCCGCAGGCCGTGCACCTTCTTGGATTATCTTTGTCTATAGGAACATCCATCGTGCTTATAAATTGACCATTGTCGAAGTGACCTAGCAGATGGCCGTTTTCGTCCGGGGAATCCCCACCGTGCGAACTGCCAGCCGAAGAAGCCTGGGATCGAGCTGGGCTAGGTGGGCCTCCGCTTAGCATAAACCCCAATGGTGGAAATTGCGAGTTCTGCCCACCCAATCCGAGATGAAGGCTCCTGCTCATTAATTCTCCGAAATGTCCGTGAGATAAGCTTTCTAAGTGACGCAAAGCGTTTGAAGAATCAAATGATTCGTCACTTTTATTGCTTTCCACCGAACTAGCTGGTCTGTCATCGATCTCTTCACCAGTTTCGTTTTCGGGGATGCTCTTCTCCTTTTACCTTATCCAGGGTGAAGAGGGGCGTCAGACTGGTTTTGATCTCGCCCAAGTCCCTCTCCGGCTCGTTGGCGTTTACATCTGGACTGGTTTTCCCTAAATTTAAGGGAGATTCACATTTTGGACTTTTAACTTTCTCAACGTTAGTCTCCTTGGACATTTCTGGCGAACACTCGTCCTTTTGGAAATCGTTTCTTTCCTGCATGCGTTCGCCAAAAACATCTGTGGATGAATCACCGTCACTTACAGGGTCTTCCATCACGGTTGGCACCGCGCACTTCGTCGGATTCTGACTTTTGCGCTTCCTCTTGTTCGTTGGAAGGGTACATTCGTCTTTAAGGCTTTGAGTATCAACCACACTCAGAGAATCTTCATTGCTGTCTATGTTACTGGTGATGTCTTCATCTACGTCTGACACGGAGGTTTTCTGTCTTTTATTCGGCATGCTAAAGTCTTCCGGTTGGTCGGAAATTCCATTCGAGTTGTCATTTTTGTCCTGGTCTTCATCTTCATCTCCCCTACCACTACTATTCCATCATCGTCATCGTCGTCATCATCTTCGTCTTCGTGATGACTCGTGGCTGCCGACGAAATGTTATTATCGAGGTGAACATGGCATTTCGTTTCTTCGAGCCGTTGCATGCTTAGGTCTAAACTTTGTTTGAAATCCATCGAAGCGAGTGCTGAGTGGTGTCTTATATCTGGCGGTGGTGTTAATAAAGGAAAAGGCCCAAAAGGATTCAAGGGATTCAAGGCTGCTGCAGCTGCTGGTAAAGCCAAACCAGTTTGCGGTGGTATCAGAATCGGATGAGCCTGGGCGCTTCGTCCATCGTGCGGTGAAATCTTCCTCCTCAAATGGGGCGAGTGTAATTTCGGATTTGGATTAGCACTGTGTCTATTTCTCGATCTTCTAGAACTAAACATCATATTACAACCTTCAACCGTACATTTATGCATCTCTCTCAAATGTACTGCCGAAAAATGAATTTTCAAGGCGCCCTTATCACAAAAGGTTTTCAGGCAGACATTACATTGAACACGCTTCTTTCCAGTGGCTGGATTTATGAATTGCGTTCCCAAATTCAAAGGTATACTGGACGATCCCCAATGCCTTTTGGTAGGAGTCGAAGATTTTCTTCCTAGCATGCTTCTAGGATGCCTTTGGGATTTTGCAACGTCGCAATCTCTGCTCAAGTTCAAGACGCTTTGCGATATTTCTTCGGATTCCTCATCATCTTCCGAGGGGAATTCAATGTTATTTCCCGAAGTTAGGAATTCTGAAGGCTTTGCGCTGGTTGCAAGACCAGGAAAGGAAGACGCAACCAGCGTAGCTGCAGCTAATGAATTGACTGAAACAGCAGCGGCCATTGCGGCTGCCGAATGGTTCAATGTTGATACAGGCGGAGGTGGTGGGAGTGGTAAACAGGTCGGTATCGATGACGTAGGCATGCTCAAATTCAATCCGATGTTCGTCTCGCTTTCCGATGTGCGTCTTCTTGGATCTGGATTTACTTTTGGTGGAAATCCACTTAGGCCACTACCCAGCTTTCGGAAATCGAAAGGTTGCATATTTTGGAGACGGTTCAAGGGTGACTGGTTGATGGGGTTATTGTTGACCGTTGTTGGAGGTGATGTGCAGACGACTGGGCCGTTGGAAGGGGACATATTGAGAAAGCTTAGGGGATGCTTTTGGTGCGGCGAAACGGTGGGTATGTGAGGAAGGTGGAACACCGAAGAAACGGTTGATGGGGATGGGCAGCGATTGGGTGACATAGTCAGCTGGGTAGTGGGTGAGGTGCGTCGTTCCAGGCGCTCCAGCGTCGGATCCTGAAGCGCCTGCTGGGCTAAAAGTAGATGTTGCGTGAGGGCGCGCGTCTCGCCAAATCTCAAGAACTGTTGCAAAACCAACGGTTCTTCCTCAGAGGTGCATATGCTCCATTTGTCCAGCGTACTCCCGTGAGATTCCTGGAACCAACGAGACGGCACTGAAGTACAATCGTATCCACCATTTACTTTTATCGCAAAACGATCGATTTAAAAAAGAAAAACGAACGGAAAAAATAAACGAGTATCAAAGTCGGAATGGTCTGGGGTGCTTATTTAAAAAATTATACACTCATCCGGGAGAAATTATTGCGTCTCTCAAGAAAAATGATATGCAAAATGCTCTATAATTTGGGTGTCTGTGATTCAGAGTATACACACACACCGATATTGTTTGTTGCACGAAATTGACTAGGTCTAATGGTCTTAAATATTCATAAGCTCCAAATACATTCGTGCTCAGTTGTGGGCCTTTCGATATTTACGCATGTATTTGGACAATTACCACGAAAACGCGACTTCGAGGTATCCGACGGGTAGCGGTAGCTCTCGCGATGTTAACGTAAGAAGTCTTTCTGGTTACTTGAACTTAACACCGTTGCATTAATTTACCTTTAAGGGTCTTGAATTTGATTAGTTTCAAATTTAAGCTAATTGGAGGGTGAAATTTAATTTATATTAAAGATAAATTGAGTACCTGTAAAATGTAACCTCGTGCGTAGTCCTCAGGAGTCCATCCGAAGCCGTGGAGGACCTGGAGCACTTGTTCTTTCTGCAACACGGAGAATAGCCGGTCCAGGAGGATCTTCAACCGAATTGGCAAAGCCTGGCACCCGTACAAAACCAAACTAGCAATATCAAACGCCGCATTCGGTTGCACCGGCTCAGGGGCACTGTTGTTAAAAAGATGTCTAGTTCCCAACTTGTCCAGAGCTGTAACAAAGTGGGGGTTCAGTACAGCGTGCGCACGGAAGGCGGAGTCACATGGAAGGGATATTGACAAAGGTGGCTGTATAACATGTAGGTGACGTTGCACCCCTTTCTTTCGACCCATAAGCGATCTCCCCAAAAAAAAGAAAGAAAGAAAGAACAGCCACATCCAGACGCAGAAAAATACGTGCACGAACGTCGCTTCAATTCCATTTCGAACATCTTCTGCGTTTTCGAAAAATTAAATTAGGGGCTGCAAGAACGCGCACATTTAAATTACTTCTTTACCGAAGCGAAAGCGGTCAAATCGACCTTCGTTTGTTTATCTTCTTGAGAAACTTGTATTTTTTCAAACGCACTTGCAAATTTGCGTTGGCAAAACTTTGAAACTCTTCCTGGTTGTCCGACGGAACTTCGTGTTTTTACAAGCCGCCTTTTATTAAGTGTTGATGATCTCCAATTTAAGAAAGAAATCGTTATACCACAGTGCTTATATAATTGGCCGAAAAACAATGGACATATGGTTCTTTAGAGCTAGCTATGGGTTGCCGAACACCTGCCTCTGACCTAACCAGCATATACCTCATCGCTTATTTATCTTTTTTTTTTCGTTATTTTACCACGGGCAACTGTTCGCAGGTTTAAACGATACGTAAACTTACTTTCCGGTTATTGTAATTTATGATTAGGCTGCATTTTATATTTCAGCAGTGATTTAAAGAGATCTTCACGAAATAAGTATGTATGTTTTGGAAACAACCTGGCAAATCAGTTACAAAGAAGATTTAAAACAATTAAAGAAAGAAATTGAGATAATTCATTATTTTCATTCAATGCCATTTGCTCGATCCTTGTTGTTAATGAGATAAAATGATTTAATTTCAAGATAGAAACTGGTGTTACTAAGTATGTAACATCAACGTTTTGCTGCTCATAACTAAACTTATTGTTATTCTTCAGTATTCCGGAACAAGCTGGTAATTCCAATAGCGGAAAGCTTTTCTCTATTAATCGTAGAATTGGAAAGTGAAACCCATGAAGATAAACTTTGGTAAACTTATCTAATTTGCACCCCCTAACGATTTGAAATAAAATAATTTCCAATTTGAAAACTGCATAAAAACTTGAAAAGTCTACAATTCAGCATCAACTCAAGTGGAATGGTAAGAACATCAATATCGATACTGATAACTGACTGACAAGTGGGTATCGATATTCCTGAAGATGCTGATATAGCATAGAGGAATATCCCAAAGAGTTAATCTCTACAGATATTTTGACAAACTTTAATTTGTATTTCCCAAAAATTTGAAGAGAAATAATCTCACACAATCAACCCTCACAACACACAAAAACTCAAAATTCTGCAATTCCGAATCAATTGAAGTAAAATGGTTCTTACTTCTATCACATGAATATGGCTGTCTTCAAACGCAAACTTTGACTAAGATAGAGACACAATATGAGCTTTTAGAATGAGCCTAAGCCAAAATGTAAGTGTTAATTTGTCGAAGTACCTTTTTGAGGTATCTACTTTGGGGTGATAAGAATACCAACCAAATGATCTTGGTCAGACATTGGCGCGGTATCAACTATTAAATACCTTCTAGAATGTTCGCCAAAGTTGACATTTGGGAGTCAATTGTTTCATGTTTTTCAATAAAGATAACAAATTTGTTGTAGGAATAGATTTTTTGGCAGAAATACTTGATTTGATTAACGCGGTAACTCTACAGCAGAAGTATTGGCGTTCAAGTTTGAATGTCATTGTACTTTCTTGCTGAAGATGACAACTTAGTTATTTAGATAATTTTTGGAAGTATCCAATATGGTGTGACAAGGGTACCAACTAAATGATCTGACTAAACATTATCGCAATATCAATCATTAAATTCGTGTTAGGATGTTAGCCCTAGTTGAAATATCTAGTCCTAATTTCGTCATACTTTTCACTAAAGATGACAAACTAGTAATCGAAATTAATTTTGACAAGAACCAATTGATTTGGCTAACGCAGTAACGCCGTATCAATTATTAGATGGGGTTTAGAAGTGTTAGCCAAAGCTTTGACGTTCAAATTTTAATTTCATTATATTCTCTTACTGAAAATGACTACTTAGTTGTCGAAATAGACTTTGGAAGTATCCAATATGGTGTGACAAGGGTTCCAACTAAATCATCTGACTAAACATTATCGCAATATCAATCATTAAATTCCTGTTAGGATGTTAGCCCTAGTTGAAGTATCTAGTCCTAATTTCATCATACTTTTCACTAAAGATGACAAACTAGTAATCGAAATTAATTTTGACAAGAACCAATTGATTTGGCTAACGCAGTAACGCCGTATCAATTATTAGATAGGGTTTAGAAGTGTTAGCCAAAGCTTTGACGTTCAAATTTTAATTTCATTATATTCTCTTACTGAAAATGACTACTTAGTTGTCGAAATAGATATTGGAAGTATCCAATATGGTGTGACAAGGGTTCCAACTAAATCATCTGACTAAACATTATCGCAATATCAATCATTAAATTCCTGTTAGGATGTTAGCCCTAGTTGAAGTTTCTAGTCCTAATTTCGTTATACTTTTCACTGAAGACGACAAACTAATGATCGAAAGAGATTTTTACAAGAACCAATTCATTTGGCTAACATAGTGAGGCTGTACCAATTTATTAGATACGTTTTAGAGTAAGTGTTAGCCAACATTTTGACGTTCAAATCTCATCATTTCATTATATATTTCACAGAAAATAACAAGCTGTTGAAATACATATCTAGTTTGGTGTGATAAGGATAGCAATCAACTGATTTGACCAATACAGTGACTACCACCGTGTCAATTACGAAAGGGGCTTACTTTGGCTAATACTGAGCATTAGCCAAAGTTCTTACGTCAGAAAAAGACCGAGGATTTTGACTGAGATTCGAACACATACACACAAGTGAGACAAGCACTCCGTCATTGTGCCAATTAGCCGTGTCTTGGCGTGGTAATGATAAAAATCATTTCAGCTCTTATTCTCTCTCTTAAAAATATTAACTTAAATCTGGTAATATCTTTTTGATTGGGTGTGTGCCCGGATGGTGCAAAATCAATGACCGGAAAATTTTCTGGTCTTTGCGGTCGCGCGAGTAAAGAAGATCAACTGCACTGGCATGCAAACTTATTCCTCTAGAGTTGACCAGCGTTTTGACTGACGCTGTAAAAATTGTAAATTTCAGACAATTGCGCGGTACAAACTCTCGTCAATTCCAAGCGCTTCGTGAGGACTTCAGAAGCCTTCATTCACGTTTCTTCACTACTTCATATAGAAATCAGTGGCGAAGTTTTGACCCGCTTCCTTGAATTGAATTCTGAAGTCCAAGCATTTTTTTTGACCACCAATTTGATTTGTTCTCTTATATACGCGATAGATTTTGGCCGAAGAAGTTTGCATACCCTAGCTGACATGTTTTCTAAATTAAATGATTTAAATCTGTCCTGTACAAGGCCCGAGTGTCACCATGTTCAGCGTGCATGATAGAATAGAAGTCAACCCAATTTTATTGTTTTATTTACTAATAGCAGTATATCGTAACGACTACACAGGGGGTTCGACTATTTATTACGATTTTTAGAAGGGGTTCGCAATGAGAAAAATGTTGGGACTCGCTGATCAGTGGAACGATTCAAAACATTAAACACGTTCGCGGCAAATTCCTCTGACGATCTATCAAAACGCACTTTGTCCTTTTAACTCGAAAGTCGGGGTTGAAAGATCGATCTAGAGCCCATTAAAGCGTTAGTTACGAAAGACCGCGTACGGGTAGACGATATTTATTAGTTTTTAAATTGCTTAAATAGGTTTCGGCTAGTAAACCTGCCTTCGTGGACGTCTAAGAAGATGCCATGCTGCCACGTCTTCCAGCGTTAGCAACTGGGGCGAGACCTAACTTGCCCACTTAGGAAGCTATAAAGGACTCACTGTCGGAGAGCTATTCTCATCAGCTTTATATAATATAATACTGCTTTGTCATTCTGCATTGTATCTGTACAAGTTGCGGCGCCTATCTTTTTACCCCGCATAGTAAATAGAATTGTTTATCCGATGGTATTTTCCGATTGAAATAGTTGTTTTCAGAAATTTGTGTCATTATCTCTTTCGTATCGCTTGCAATATTGTATATTTAATAAAAGTTAATAGCGCGAGCTCTTTCTAACCAACGAAAATTGCGATAAAGAGGTTTCACTTAGAATTTTCCCCAAAATGGACCGAAACCGGTCAAAATATTGCTTATACACATATAATAAAATAAATTTTTGGCGCGTAGATGACGAATAAGGCAGTTTTTAAGAGAAACGCGAAATTTTCAACAAGAAAATATGGAACGAAAATCAGAAATCATTTGAGCTGACCTAACCGCTTAAGCGAGATGGACTTCATAGATTTTAACTTTGAAATCGTATTGTACACCGACAATTTTTCACAGGAAACAATTTCCTTGAAAAAATGTAATTGCCCGAATCATCAAATTAAAGATGCAATACGTAGATGATAGATGAAATTGTTTTAAAACGGGTGCGGGAAGGGGGAGGGGAGGGGGGCGTTTCCCAGAAATAATCAAATTAAATCCTGAAACATTTTTTCAGAAAGTCCGTAATTTGTCGTAACATCTAATCGAGAAGAACTTTGTCCATTTTGATGTCAAAGTCATATTCCATGTTATTTGTATTTCGTTGTTCACAATTCTCCAAAAATATTTCTTTAAACTGGAACCCAAGAAACAAAACCATCCGAAATATTACTTGTTATATTATTGCTATATTTCTACAGTTATGTTCAACAGTTGGTACACACCAAGTTGGCAAATCTCAAATAACAAAAGTTATCAGGAATACGCCATATGGCTTCTGTAAAGTAATAACTTTATATGTATTTAATAAAAGCTAATAGCGCGTGCTCCGTCTAACCAACGAGATATGACAACAAAATGAGCGCCACGTGGAACTGTCACTAAGAAAACAAAATAAATACGTGCAAAACATGACTTATATACAACTAATTAAACATTTTAAAATTATTTTGGAGGCAAAGGAATATACGCTTTTTTATTCCCCCTCAATCCCTCTCACCTCTTTAGGGTGGGGGTATATATTTTGCCAGTCAGGACCTTGCCTCGCTTTTAAGGCGAAAGAGAAGATTTTTGATGAAGAAGTTAAAGCCCATTTCTTAAAAATCCCTTTTTCATCATTCTAGCGTCTGAACGAATCAAAATCTGAGACTTCTCAATTGATTATCGTGTTATGGGCCTTTCAAGCGATGCATAGATAATGCTGGAATTGGTTGAAAGGGTAAAACTTGCAGAACCTGCAGAATTGACATTCTTAAAGATAAGTGGGTTAAGTTGGATTTCAAGCGCCAGTAACTCTGAGGACTGAGGTTCAGCATCTTTCAGCAAGTTCCCAAATCAAACTCTTCGAACTTGATTGATCAGTTGGTAAGACAGCGGTAGAGTCTGCGTGGATCTAAGGCACCAAGAAAAGTTATTCATCTCCCCATACGTACCCGATGTGATTACTGGAAGCGAATAGGAAAATGGAGGGAGGAAAAGGTTAAGGAAATGCAAACAGGTGATCATTAGTCAATCAGTAAATGTATCGATGATTAACAGGTCTGTTAGGCCCATGGCTAGGGATGTTTCTGGAAGTAGTAATGCAATGCTGGTATGGCGTTGCAAATAGTTTTAGGAAAATGGGGGAGGAAAAGGTTAAGGAAATGCAAACAGGTTATCATTAGTCAATCAGCAATTTTATTGCATTATAGCTTTAAAAGGCGTTTTAGGCCCATGGCTAGGGATATTTTGGGAAGTAGTAATGCAATGCTGGTATGGCGTTGCAAATAGTTTTAGGAAAATGGGGAGAGGAAAAGGTTAAAGATATGCAAACAGGTTATCATTAGTCAATCAGTAATTGTATTGTATGATAGCGTTAACAGGTCTTTTAGGCCCATCGCTAGGGATGTTTCGGGAAGTAGTAATGCAATGCTGGTATGGCGTTGCAAACAGTTTTAGGAAAATGGGGAGAGGAAAGGGTTAAGGAAATGTAAACAGGTTATTACTAGTCAATCAGCAATTGTATTGCATTATAGCTTTAAAAGGCGTTTTAATCCCATGGCTAAGGTTGTTTCGGGAAGTAGTGATGCAATGCTGGTATGGCGTTGCAAACAGTTTTAGGAAAATGGGGAGAGGAAAGGGTTAAGGAAATGTAAACTGGTTATCATTAGTCAATCAATACTGTATGATAGCGTTAACAGGTCTTTTAGGCCCATCCCTAGGGATGTTTCGGGAAGTAGTAATGCAATGCTGGTATGGCGTTGCAAATAGTTTTAGGAAAATGGGGAGAGGAAAATGTTAAGGAACTGTAAACAGGTTATTCTTAGTCAATCAGCAATTGTATTGCATTATAGCTTTGAAAGGCGTTTTAGGCCCATGGCTATGGATATTTCGGGAAGTAGTAATGCAATGCTGGTATGGCGTTGCAAATAGTTTTAGCAGAATCGGGAGAGGGGAATGGTACGGAAATGCAAACAGGTTTAGTCAATTAGTAACTGTATTGCATAATAAATAACAGCCCTTTTAGTCCCATCATTGGTATGGGGTCCCATTGGACTTACCGATACGCATTGCTAACTACTGTGTATATGTGAGACGTGCAGGTTAGTGCCATTAACCAAAATCAGAAAGAATGAATGAAATCGCTATTGATTGTATCGAATGGCCCCAGGTGCAAGTAGCGAGTTAAGCGAGATTCGAACCCGCGGCTCTTTGACTGTCACATCGCAAAGTCAGACGGACTTGCCACTACCACAATTAGGGGTTACTAATCCGTAAGGTTTGATAAAGGAGTGGATGACGTGTCATCAACCGGACCGACGCCCTCACTTCTCCGAATTTTGATGTCGCGCCTTGCATGTCAGTGCACACCTCATTAATCAGTAATTAAGTAAATTTACGCCGGGCACAATGGTGTAATAGGATTGATTGTTAATAGAAAATTGGACGCTAATGTGCTTCCTTTAATTTATAATTTACACCGACAAGAAAACAATACCACACGCAGCATTATATTGAAGTAAATAGAAAATTAAATAGAGACAATAGCGAATTATAAGAGGGATTTTATGGTTTCCGCGTAAAGACAGTACATTAAACCTCCCAAACAACGGCCACTTTAATGCAATTGAAAAGTGGACACCATACGCAGGTAACTGCTATTACCGGTGTGCAACTAGCCGATGGGAAACGCGCGGATATTTGATTGGATGACGCAGGTCTACACAATCGCCCTGATAAAGCGCTTGATTATATGTGTGTCTTAGTCAGACGCGCTGCGCTGACTGGTTGCCTGTACAGGATTGCGTTGCCCCATAAACTATCACATTACCTATCAGCTAGTTGTACATCGGTAATAGCATTCACCCATTTATACTAGCCACTTTTCAATTCAATTAGAGTGGCCGTTGTTGGGAGGTTTCGCTTCGTTTTACTGCCTTTACCCCGAAACCAGGAAAATAAAAGTTATTATAATTTGCTATTTCCTCTATTTAATTTTCTACTTACTTTAATATAATGTTGTGTGTGGTCTTGCTTTCTTGTCGGTGTAAACACAAATTAAAATAAGTACATTAGCGTTCAATTATTTAGAAACGACCAAAAAAGATTTACCAGTCTCCAAATCCCATTACCTCATTGTTACCGACTTAAACTTGCTTAAATACCGATTGACTATGACATGAGCTACTGGTTTCAATTCGAGCGTGTTGAAAATATTTACCCTTTCTCGAACGTCCGGGGCTTTACTTTTCGACAAAATCGCTTATTAATATTTAGCAATTACAGGCGAAATACAACCCGAACGTAAAATTGAGATCTTTTGTACCGGCTATTGAAAGGAAGTTAGAAGCGAATAGATGGAGATTGCATCAAAAGGAATAGAGAGACGGAAGATGTTTGTGTGTTAGTTCGGTTTTTTCAAGACTGATTAACACGGCTAGTTAGGTTTGTTTGAAAACCGTGGCGGAAGGTCGACAATGAAATAATGGCGCGTATATTTAGATGGAATCTATTACTTTTACCTGGCGTTATTATAGGATGAAGAAGCAGAGATAACACGGGTACGAGTTTGTCGATGATAGTTTTTAGAAATTGCTGAAAACAGAGAGTTTACATTCTCATTTTTTAACTTCGTATGGTTATTGGAATCTTTGGATTTGGTGTTATTGGAAGAAGAAGGGTTATAAGTAATGAATGAAAATTAGATATTTGATGGATTTCGAAATTATAGAGGTTCCACCCGCAGAGTCTTTGGATTTGAAGACGTGAAAGGTGGACTCGTAGAAAAACAATCCTTAATTATTCCCTATTGTGCGTTAATGGAAGCGCCATATTCAAAAGCGTTGTCAAACTAGTTGTCAATTACAGATGCTTTCGAAACCTTTTCACATCTTCGATTTTTTCCTTTGGGAACCATCAGGCAAGCACACATACACCTCGAGGTTGTCCTCGTTTAAAGTTTTCGTTAAAGAGAGATCTAATGAATACTAAAATCTTAATTTGAATTCGAACATCAGACCATAGCTGTAAACGATCATCAATCTAGGGGCGTTTCAGGTACGAAAGGAGACCTCGACTAGACAGTGGCAAGTGACAGGTTCACCGATCTGCTGGTACGCCCTCTGCTATACCTCGGAATTAGTTTGCGGCAACACAAAGTACCTGGCAGGATGACTTGGACATATGATATATGTATGTCTCAAAGTTATTGTCTTGGCTAAGATCATTAACGAAAGCCAATCCAGAAGATACGTACGTGAGTGTTTCTGTCTGTGTGTGCGCGCTCGCATTGGACAGGGACGCCGCATAAAAGCTACATCACGAACGCATCTTTTGCCTTTTAAAAGCGGCTTTAAAATACCCAAATAGTTAGGTACACAACTTCACGACGCGTTCAAAGTTAAAACGTACAAAAGGCTTCGCCGTTATTACTGCTTTTATGTCTAGATGCTATTGCTTATTTAAGTAACTTATAACTACCAGTTTATTTGTATTCGCTATTATCCCTCGTAACCAGACAAAATATTTTGTCCACATTACAAAAATAAAATCGCAAACATTATCAAATATATATGTATATAACTAGCTTATCCGTCGCGCGTTGCTGCGACCTCGGAAAAAAGGATGTTAAAGGAAACTCGTTATGATAACATTCAATTTACATTGTGTCATTTTTATTGAAACTTATCATTAGTCATTATTTACATTGAATTGAATTTGTTTGTATACACGCGCGCCACCTATCGTAGGATATATGTACTATACCAAAAACATTCGACACACGCCCTTCACCTACCGTAGGATAAATAGGATAAATTCAGTATTCCAAAGATTATGAGATTTGTACCTCAATAATTTTTCGGAAACACAAAATATTACCAATAATAAACATGCTTGTGAAGTATGAGGACGATTCACTACATATTTATTGACATATCATCATCATCATCGCGCCTTTCAGCCCTTTGGGCTATCGCTAACGTCTTATGACGTTCTTGAAGTTCTATTTGATGAGGTGAACTAATCCTCTTGTTCCCTGTGCTTTAAAGTTTTCTATGAGTCCTGGCGGCCTGTGTTATTTTTCTCCATTCCTTCCTGTCCCTTGCTTTTGACCTCCAGTCGGTCTTCATCGCCTTTACGTATTCCTCCACGGCATCTCTCCATCTTTTCCTTGGTCGTCCTCTACCTCTGGGCCATATCGAGGTCCACTGGGTTATCTTTTTTATCATATCCGTTGGTTTCCTTCTCATGATGTGGCCAGCGCGTTGGAGCCGTTGAGCTTTAATGTATCTTATGATATTTTCTCCCTCAAGTTGATCCTCTATTTCTTTGTTCGTTTTCGGTCTTATTAATCCCTGTTCTGTGACGTGCGGCCCGAATATTGCTCTTAAAATTTCTCTTTCTGCTATCTTTAGGCCTTCCTGATCTTTTTGGCTGATTGCTGTGGTTTCCATTGCATACGTGATGACTGGCCGTATTAAAGTCTTGTAAATTTTCATCTTGGTTTTCTTAGTTAGTGTTTTGCTCTTCAGTAGCGAACTATTTCGTCCAAGCGCTTGTACTCCTCACCCCTCCCTCTCTCTCCAATTCCTCTCTCTTATTACACCTAGGTAGTTGAATGAAGAAACTTCCTCAAATTTGTGGTTCTGTGTTCTCAGGTGGCTTCGCGTATTAAATAAATTGATTTGGAATCCGTTGATGCCCCTATACCAGTAATCTTCGCGGGAGTCTACTCAACAACTTCCGAAAGTTTCATGGCGATGGGATGAATGGTTTGGTAATGCATAAAGGACACACAGACAAACATTCGTTTTTATATAAATAGATAAATATCAGATACAATTGCTTACGTAATTTGTACATCGAATCGTCACAATTGGGGTTGACAAAAACTTAAAGTTAAAAGTGATATATTACTTATTTACAGAATTTCAACCCAAAAGGTACCTTTTAATCCAGAAATATTTTAAGGGAAACGTTGTGGTCCTCTAAAGAACAACTCATATCAACAAAGAATATTTCAAATTCAACGATGGCCGTTCAAATTTTCCGAAATCTGCGTGCCAAGGGTGAATACCAATTGTGGTGGTTATCCATGACTGTTTCAATGAAATCTAAAACGCACGATTTTCGTTTTGGGATCAAAACCAATGAAAACTATGGCCATCCGCCACCCATATCATTCCTAAAAGGCTTTCAAGAACATAGAGACCTATTCCAACTGAATTTGTAATGTAAAAAGGTTCGCACGCATCGGATGGTAAATTCATAATTTTCGTTGTCAGACTTAAAAAACAATGTTCAGCGATTCGTGACTCCAACCCTAAGAAACTCTCTAAGGTGAAGCTGTCGCCTTCAAATTAGTTCAAGGTTTTCGAAAATCGATTCTATGAAACTCTCAAGGTCTTGGTGATTTGTTCAAAGCGAATCTACAACGCCCAAAGTTTTCCACATATTCCACTGGTTTTCAGGTGTAAGTAAATCGATTCTATGACAATCCGCCAGTGCAATCACATGAAACTCTGAAGATTATGGAAAAGCGTTCCAACCGAATCTATAACACAAGAAATTCGCCACGTATTCAACCACACATTCGTAGCTGCATTAAAATAAACGAAAAATAGAAGAAATTCTCAAGGTAATCGATAACAGCCTCACGCGATTTTTTTTCTTATTTCTTCTTGAAAAATCCTTGTTCTATTCAGAGATTTCTATCGCAGAGACCTTTAAAATTATCCAAGCCAACTTAGAGTTACAATCGCTTTTGTTTCTTGGCTTTCCTTCCTCCTCTTCTTCTCCTCCTTTTTCTTCTTGTCTTATTCAAAAATATCCAATGAAGAATTTCATTTAAATTATGAAAGACAACATTTAAAAAATAAAAATTCGGATGTCGATAGTCTGATTTGATTTTGTCTTGGGTGCGTTTCCTCTTCCAAATATCCACTTCACGTTGCTTAACATATGACCCGAATTTTACTAGCGTTTACATTTCTTTGTATAAATGGTAAACATTCGCCATTATTTCTCAATCACATCTTGGAAGTTCTTTCCAGGAGTGTCAACACATGATTTACCACCCGTGTTATAAAAACAAACCAGATCCACTTAATTTTATCAAAGATATGACCTGAATTTCAGCAGCGTTTACATGTTTATGTATGAATATTAAAAATTCTAGTTGATCGCACACTATCAGAGGTTCTTCAAATGTTCTTGTCAAATTGTCACACAGCCAATTCTATTTAACGAAACGAAGAAGACAAGAAAACACGTTTTGAATCTTGCTAGCTGATTTGAAAGCGCACTTTAAGTCAATTTTGGCACAGAGTGAGCAACCGGATATCTCATGGATTGGCAGTATTCAAGATCCTAAGCATAAACATTTTTGTTATCTACGATTTTCGACCCTGTTTTGTCAGTTTTGTCATTTGTAGTTTGAAAAAGATGGTAATTACCACTGAACAGGGCGCTTGTATAGTTACGGCCCACTTTCGAAGTGGTACCCAAACTGGAAATGGTCTTGCTTGTAGATTCCTAATTTGTCAAATTTTGCCAACATGTTAGGGGTTCCAACTTAAAATTCCAGGTCAGGTGGGTCAATTGAATCAACAGAATATTGAAATATGAATCAGCTCTTCTGCAGTCTTTGAAAAAAGCGTCGTTAAATAGTTGAAATTATAGCCTGCATGATTTAAGCAAATGAAAATGTTCAAGGAACGCGATTTTGATTTTTTTGATTAAATTGAAAAGCGTCAGGTTTTGGCATCTAGGAAGATCGAAATACCAATCAATATTTTTTAACAAACAATGTAGGAAATAAAGGAATGTCCTTAAAATAGTTAGAGTCATAGAAACTATAATTCTAGCAGACGAAAATGTTGGAACAACAAACTTTTCATTAAATTGGAAACATCTTCGTCTTCCACGTCAGTTTCAGCTACCTAGGATGTCAATTAAAAAAGGGAAAGCGAAATATGAAGCCATTTCCTGTTTTTTCTGACATTTGGAGACGTAGAGGAAAAAGGATGTCCTGAAACAGTGGAAATCGCCGCCAACGAAAACCTCAAGGAACTGCGATTTTGATACAAACAAGAAGATGCTTCCTATTGCATTGGGGATAAACGCCCCATTAAAAGCAGATTTCCTTTTATCAGAGATTTTTGACGAATTGTTGTTTTGTCCGTGCTTTGATGCAGTCGATGTTATTTGGTTAACTCGACACTTATTTTATTTCTAGTTGCTCAAATTTATCAGCGAAACTTCGAAGGCACCATACAATCAAGAAATACCCTGCCAAAATAGAGTTCAAAGCGATCTTGGGGGAAGTTGCAGCTGTTATCGCGTGAAAATCTTCTTCTTGTAGGATTAATCAGAGTATTTATTTAGTTGCGAAAACCGTTTGAAATCTAAGCACGACTTTCTCACACCATGAGGACGAGAATTAAGTTCCCATGGTAATAAAAAAGGGAATCTCACCCATAATTTACGCCCAATAAATAATTTAAATCGTTCATAATTAGAAATTAACCACTCGAAAGTAACAGAATACGTTGAGCAAGGCCATCGGGGTTCGTTCTTCATATTTACCTTTTCGTTAAGAGTAAGTTGATACAATTTTGCGATGGTCCACGGTCTTTTGTGTACATTTCTTGTGTGCAGGGGTGCAATTAAATTACATGAGTCATGGCGGGCACGCACGATGGAGGATGCAGCATCCCAATTTCGAAATAAAGCGGTCATCGAAACATAAATGATGGGCCGGTATAATAATAATGAAAAAAACGGTATGTTTATAGAAGGGTTGCGCAGGGGATAATGACATATAGGATTTTGCCATACTATCAAGATGGCTGTCGCTGCGGATAATAAAATATGAAGTGCGTGTACGGGGTACATGGGAAGAAAGGTGGAGAGCTGTGTATGTATATATATATATATCATATTTTCAATATAAGCACCCCTCTCTAGTCAAAATCTGTCCTATTGAATTGGCATGGGCTTAAATATGTAATGGCCCCCTCTTTTTCTAAGTTTTGGTGTTACATAATAGAGACGTGGATTATAGGGGGTTGTGGCATGATGGTGGACAAAGGAAATATGCCGTCTCCCTTATCGATTGGTGAAAGCATATTTTTGTTATGTTACTTTTTATTTTGTAATTTTTCGGTGGATTATTCAAAATATTTGCTGCGATCTTATCAATCATTGCTGGTTACGCGATGTAATGAGGTGAACAGATGTTAGTTTTTATTCTACACAGTTCTAATATTAGTTTTTGAAATCGGCATTAAGGGTAGCGTGAATGTTTCCGAAGTATCGACACGTATACTTATCCGTGGCATGAAATTTTGGTTCGAGTTTCCTGTATTGTTCATGTAAAGTGTCTAGTATGCCATCTGCATAGTTTTCCGTTTCCGCCAAAGCCGGCGCGAACATGCAATCGGAACTGGTCTCTCTTAATCAAATTTATCAAGATCGATCGCGGTGCTTGCCTAAGAACTTTCGCCTTTAACAGTGCCTAGCTTAAGGTGCCCCATATGACGTCTCGAACTCCGTAGAGTTTCAACGCTTAATATTTATTTTTGATAAAATCTACCGAGGCCCACAAATCGACACTTTGACAACCTGCAATTAACTTCGATAATGTTCTATATTGTTTTACAGATAAAGATAAGGGACCAGGGGGAAATGGGACGCGAAGGGGTCCCCGGTCAACGGAATCGGCTTGCTCAACCGGACGACATTCGGTCGTTTCGAGCAGTTTTCGAAATCGGCCGCCTCCTTTTTTAGCAGCGCGCGGCGGCATCTTTAAAAAGTAATTCCAACCCTCATTTAAGATAAATGACTTTTTCTGGCAAAGCTTGTGTAAAAGGTCAGTAATACAATGGTCGCTACAAAGTGTTTTTCTTATCTCGTTACATCGGGTGTTCACACCCAGGGTTTGATGGATGAGTCGAACCATATCTGATGAACACAGCTTTGGTCACGACGGAAATTTCATGGAATTTTTAATGCGCGCCGCTTGATTTTAATGGATGCGATAACAATTAAAAAAATGTTAGAGCAAATATTTATGGAACCGCTTCGCCTCTGGTAAGATGCTTCGTCAACTTTGTATGAACCTCGCGTGACAAACGTAAATTATCTCTTTGTAAATAATAATGTTGTGTGGTTGGATTCGTACTTGACAAACCTAGCCAATGACAACCAGGATACATGCACGAGCAATACGTGCATCTCTCCATTGGTGTAGATTGTAGACCACAAAAGCAAACAATGCTCCAAAGTTTACGAGAGCAGTGGGCAGGTAACTACTATACGATTACGCTGCTTTTTCGGGTCAAACAAAAATATTGACATAATAAGTTAGAAAAACCCGGCGTTTCTACGAAATAAAAATTGACGCAACGAAATATGATGAATGAATGACAGTACAATGACGGAATATAATATTTTCGCTTGTATAGAGAAAAGTCCGCTTTAGAAGGGCTTACAAATCGTCAATGGCCTAAAAGATCCCTTTTTCGTTTACAATAGAAATTATGATAGAATATGTGCAATAGAGCAAAATGAGATTGACAGCGCTCGTCTCTGTAGTTATATCATGTTACCCGAAGACTAATTTCGAGTGGCAGGGCATTCGCAATAACATATTTTATTATAAAAGGTGAATTCGCCGAAGACGCGCATCCTGCGGCTTATTAAGCGGCACGGCCCTATTTTTTCGACTCTTTATCCTTTTACGAGCACACCCAGGGAAAGGAATAATTTTCGGTTTCCTTGGCCTATAATACAAGTAACACGTTGACATGCTAATATCTACGTTTTCAGGAAAGCGAAGAATATTTATTTACATACATACGTACATGTCTCTATAGAATTTCTCAGTGTTGAACTTCAAATACCCATTATGGGCCTACTAAATTGCTAACAACTATCTTTATACGGTATATTGGTAGCCTGCTTCGATAAATGTCGTTATTAAAAAAACACACCCACAAAATAAGCCCTTCTTTTGATTGGCATCGGGGAACGATGTATGTTTACAAGTATTAAGTGCACTTGAACGTGTATTGTATAAAAGGGTAAGGTACAGGGCCAACTGGACGGGCATTGTGAATGGATCGTTAATGGTGGATTGGACGGCCCCATTGCATGGGAAATCATCACATGACAAACTGTACATGAAAGCATACATACATATGTGGGTACATAAACCTTATAAAAGAATAAAATAAGTTTTATAAATAATTATAGGATACCACGACTTTGTATACGTATACATCCGGTTTTAAGATTAATAACACCACCGTCGATTTGAGGGCCCAACTTCATATTTTGGACAATTTATAAAACATGTAGTATTATGTAACGCTGTTACATAAATTTCAGGTATTAGGTTTTCCCATTGTTGCCAAAGTATTGGGAATTTCATCCCAGTAGAAGACCTATTCAGTTTCAGAAGACCGTATCTTGTTTATAAGCAAACTAATCGAAATAGGGCGTTAGGGTATGACCTGATAATGAGCATGGTATTATAGGAGATGCCCGACAAGGCATATAAATAAGTATTTAATTAATGAACATCAATTAAAAGAGTTTGTTAAAAAGGTGACTGCATCAGTCCGATTTACACTACTTAATGATAACACGTCATCCACCTTTCTAACAAACTCTAATTAATTAATATTAAAACTACTTTTTAATTTGCTCGGATCACTTCCTTGTAGGAGTGAAAGTAAAAGGAACCAAAAGGAGAAAAGAAAACAGAAATAAACAAATACAATATGGTATCACTGATTTTAAAGAAGAAAATGTTGAAAGACAATATACAGTATGTCCCCGCATTGAGTTTACAATAGGCATGATTGACCAAAAATTTTCGAATTGGAATTTCATATTTTGGGATTCCGCCCTGCTTGGTGTGAAACTTATTTTTAGTTTACGTTCGATTTTTTAAAGTCACGTAGGCCTTTACAGCTGAGCAAATACTATTTTAGTTCTAGGTAAACTACCTTTTCCGTTCACAGTGTTATATATATAATATATATAATTTAATTGAAAATTTCTTATACATATTTTTTTGTTTTTGTGATCATTAACCCATCTCAAGGTATGATTGCAGTTTCAATTGCAGACTTGTTTCTTTAAAGTCAAGCTGACACGAAGTTGACACAAAACGAAGTTGAAAATGAAATTGACACAATAGGAAACGGACCAATACTAGATTTCATCAAAGTAGGCCGATCATTCTGAAAATTTGTATAACGCCATAGCTTTTCATTCTGAACAACTTTTCTTAGTAATACTTTGGCACACCGTGAACGGAAAAGATAGTTTACCTAGAACTAAAATAGTGTTTGTTCAACTGTAAAGGCCTACTTGACTTTAAAAAATCGAAGGTAATCTAAAAATAAGTTTCACACCAAGCAGGGCGAAATCCCAAAATATGGAATTCCAATTCGAAAATTTATCCCTTGTCAATCATACCGGGAACAGACTGTATATCAGACTAGGTGACCTCATAAACTTCGTTGTGCCTAAATTTCTTTGGGCCTTTCCTTTTCCTAAACCTTCGCGTAGCAATTACGAACAAACCCCAAGAAGGAAGTATGCAATTTGGTCCAGTCGTTTTCAAGTTTTAAGCATCCGAACAAACCACGATCCATTTTTATATATACAGATATACAGGAGCACTTGCGGAAATGGAAAAACACTCAAACATTAATTGTAGAAGAAAACTGGATAGTAATTGAGCAAGTAGTAACAGATGCTGCAAAAGACATTTAAGTCAAAAGAAAACTCACGAAAAGAAAAAATGGATTGACGTTGAATGCGATGAAGAAATAAAACAAAAAAGATTCTTCAGACAAAAAATGCTACAGAGGAAAGATAATGGAAAGCACTAATGAATGATCAAATAGAAAATATAGAGGAAAAATATCAAGGCAAACAAATTAAGAACTTCTACAAAGACTTCTAAAAGACATGAGAAAAGAGGACCAAAGCACAATTACATATATAACGGACAAAGAAGGCAACCTTATAGGAGGTGCGGAAGAGCAAATAGAAAGGTGGAAGGAGTATTTTGAAGTGATATTAAACCCAAGAATAGATGGAGTGGAAGCACGGGAAGAGAGAATTAGGGGTATAAATTTCGACAATGAAATTATTTTAGGACCAACCAGAGAAGAAATTGAGGAAGTAATGAACAAAATGAAGAACAATAAAAGCCTTGGGAACAACGGCATAACAAAAGAGCATATTAAATACGGAGGCGAGTTGCTACAAGAAGAAGTTTATAATTAACTGTGCCATGCGACCATAATGCCCATTTATAAGAAAGGTGATAACACAACTTGTGAAAATTATTTATTAATCGCGCTTCTATATGTCACATATAAAATGCACCACAGGAATTAACTTACTGGACAAAAGACGGTTTATTGCAATTGCTGTGTTACAAGGCGCATTGCCGTAATCCAACACCCTGGTCTTCTTTTATGTTTGGTCTGACACCCATGAACCTCTTTCGAAGTATTTCGGTCAAACTATTAATTAATTCCTTGGCCTGGAGGCACAAACTCTTTCTGAACGATTCCCTAGTTACCAAAAAGGCTAATCAGCATGCTTTTGATCATTAACTTCCTTATTCTTGCTGTTTTCGTGGTCTTGAGGGGCTTGAAGTGTGCCGTTCCATACTCTGGTGCTTGGTTTCCAGGTGATACTCAAACACCAAAGTTTCGCCACCGGTAATGACACGTTCCATCGATTCCAAAAAGTCAACGCACCTGCCCGTTCTCATATCCTCTTGGTCCTGCGTAAGGTTTCCCGAAACCATTTTTGAGCATGTTCTTCATCCCCAATTCATTAGTCAAAATCTTATGAATGGTGGTGTGATTCAACTTCAACTCTACCCCCAACATTCTGACTGATTACCTGACGGTAACCTGCCAACTGAGGCTCTTCTTCTTCCGTAACCGATACTTAACCCATTAATACCCGCTGTACTCATTTGGGTACCGTTTACCGTACTAAAATGAGGACCGCGGGAACTAATGGGTTATTAGATAAATCGACACAAGTAATCCTCTCAGGTAACCATGAACGGCTCCTCACCAACTCAGACTCTTCTTTTTCTCTTGCCCTAACGCCCTCTCGGGGTATCGGGTGTATATTCTTGGGTTTGTTTCATTCATTTCTCTTTTGGAGCCTGTTTCTGGTTTTCTTTGCATCCATTAGTTTCTAAGTCCCTTTACCTCCCCTATGTATACATGCCCTCAACACCTTTTTAGGTAAAGTATTGTACACCATCCTAGTAATATGACGATACCATTCCAGCTCTTTATTCTTTACTTAATTTACGATGACAATCCAGGCTGAAGAAGTAAGATATCTTGGGACGTACTACGACAGGAGATTGATGTGGTACCGTTACGAGATGGAAACAAGGTATTGATTAAATTGAAAATCAGAAAATCAAATTTAGATGTATCGAAGTATGTAGAAGATCAGAACTATCTGCCTAAAATAGAACACTGCCATAATTCTTTTCTAAAAAGCTGATAGCGCGAGCTTTCTTTAACCAACGGAATTGGTGATGAAGAAGCATCACTTAGAACTTTTGCAAAGAAAAATGAAATGAAACCGCCCAAAATATCACTTATATAAAACAAATTAAGCCTTAGACGCGTAGACTATAAATAAAGTCGTTTTCAAGAGGAATCAAAATCTGGGGGGACAAGGCCATCCAAAAAAGGTTTCGAACGAAAAAGTTGAAATGTTTCTTTTGCAAAATCGATTGACACGTAGTTACATGTAAACGGCTTGCATTTCATGAAATTTGACAGGGCGAAATCGTATTCTATAGTATGGGTATTCAATTTTTGACAATTTTGCAGAATACCCCTTTGAAATATTGCGACAAAATGAAATCATGCGAAGTATGGTTTAATGATTTCAATACGTAGAGGGGGCGTGAAACTATTGGGGGAAAGGCGTTCCCAAACAGATTTCGAACCAAAAAGTTTAAATATTTCTTTTGTAAAGTCGATTGACAGGTCGTTACATGTAAATGGTATGGATTTATTGGATTTTGACACGTCGAAATCGTATTTTATTGTTTGAGGTATTCAATTTTTGACAATTTTGTAGAATACCGCTTTGAGATATTGCGACAAAATGAAATCATGCGAAGTATGGCTTAATGATTTCAATACGTAGAGGGGGCGTGAAACTGTTTTCAAAATCTGTGGGGAAAAAGCGTTCCCAAACAGATTTCGAACCAAAAAGTTTAAATATTTCTTTTGCAAAGTCGATTGACAAGTCGTTACATGTAAATGGGATTGATTTAATGGATTTTGACATGTCGAAATCGTATGTTATTGTTTGGGGTATTCACTTTTTGACAATTTTGTAGAATACTTATCTCAAATATTGCGAAAAAATGAAACCATGCGAAGCATGGCTTCTTAAATTAAAGTTTTCGACGTGTAGATTTTGAATGGAATTGATTCAGAGCCAAGATGGACGTATTTACAAACGAATCGAACGGGAAACTGAAACAGTTTTTGTAGAACAACTTTTGACATCACTTAACGTCTCAACTAGTCGAGTGCATTCCATACGTCCAAAATAATGCAATATCAAAGTATCAGTTAAATCAGGGGTCTCCAAACTTTTCAGCCTTGGGGCCATACTGATTACTACAGTGAGTTTTCTGCGTGTTATACTTGTCATTAAGCTTTACCTAGCACGTAAATAAATCCGAGTTATTATCATTCTGTGTTTTTTATCCAACTTATCACAACAACAATAAGCTATTAGCTGTCGCGAGCCGGATTGATGACACTGGCGAGCCGGATTTGGGCCACGGGCCGTAGTTTGGAGACCCCTGAGTTAAATCAAGAGATGTTTACTCTTTGGCAATATTTAAGTTTTTGAACTAGCGGAAAGAAGCGAAACCCCTCGATATATGACTTCATACGTAGATGACGTATCTGGTAATTATGAGATGTCTTGTGAAGAGAATTCTGCATGCAACTAAGTTGCCATTCTCAGTGGAAAACTGGGGAATTCAGTATCACTAGCGAATCAAGTTAATGCCGAAGACGAACACCACACAGTCACAACACTGTACAACACCAAAACACTGCGCAATGAACATCACACAATGAACGCGCAAAACACACCAAAACACTGTTGGCAGTCTGGCTAATGTCAACAGTGTTTTGGTGTGTTTTACGCGTTCATTGTGTGATGTTCATTGTGCAATGTTATGGTGTTGTACAGTGTTCGTTGTGTGATGTTCATCTTGGGCATTAGCAGGATTCGCTAATGATACTGATTTTCCCAGTTTTCCACTCAGGTTGCCAACTTAGTTGCCGAAATACGTATCTGGATTTTTTAGAAAGGTGTGGTAAGGGTAATTTTATTTATTTTATGTCGAATCTGTTGGTTTTGGCTCTTGTATACGAATGCTAATGCAATGTGCAATTTTACGATGGTGAAATTTACAATAGTACCTGATTCCTGAGAGTAATGGAGCAGACGGGTAGATGATGTTTTCATCATGTTTTGGTATTCCCCTCGTAGAAAGTTGTCGATTCGATATTCCTTTTTTATTGTGTAATATGAAAATATGCAATTAAGAGGAAATAGATTTTCTCTTTGAATTAGAGACGATTTAAAGCTATCATTAAGTAAGCTCAGGAATGGGTATTTTATCTTTAAAATTGGCGTTTTATGCAGTTTAATTGAGTGAATATTCGAGTATTGCGCGATAAAGCGATTTAAACGAGCGATTTCCGCATTCTCATCCGCTTAGAATAACTATAACAATATAAACGCGATTATAGGAAAGTCCCATGTTCATAAAATGTGAGAGATATAGCAGGCGTATGCTGGCACGATGAAGATTGTCACAGTTGCCGGCCCAATCTGCATACAATACAATGACACAGTACGTGTAGCAATGGGAAAGTTGTTCCGGTGCTGAAGAAGCGATAGACGAAGAAGCAGAATAAGAGGCAGCAGCAGCAAGCAGCAGCAATAAAAGCGAACCTGTGCGTGATATCGCCGTACCTTCGTCGTTCCCCCGAGCCCCACCCCCGCGCAGAACCGTATGTATAATGACTTGTTACGTGCGACTAATTAAAAGTTCATCATTATCAGTAACGCTGATCTTGGCGATACGCTCGCTTCTTTTACTCGAAACGAAATGTTTTACAATCGTAAGGCTACGTTTAACAAGAATTTCTATCGATTCTTGATATATATTTCCTTGTACGAGTCGGCGAATATCGTCGACTCGCGCGCTATTTACATAATTTGTTGGTATAACGTGAAGTTATTGGAACAAATCGCTTCATTTTCGTATATCGTAATTATGCATACCTTACAAAGGAAAGTCCACAGGCAGAAATGAAACTATTTTCTAAACACATGCTCTTATTCTTACCACACCAATTTGAATATCTACAAATACGTATTTCGACAACCTATTCGTCATCCTCAACAGAAGACGACGCAATAACATCTTCCTTATATATTTAAAATGTTATCGGATTCGATTCATAGTGGAATATCTAAGCTATAGATGGGCAACCTTTCGGCCCGCGGGCCACATGCGGCCTCGAGTAAGATTTGCCCGGCCCGCTACTGAATTCTTTCATTGCATATTAGCACGACCCGTCTAAACTTAATTCATAATGAATCATAAGGACACTACAAAAATGTATATTTTTCAAGATTTCTCGCAGCATAAAACTTCTACAAAAAAGATTGCCCATGCCTGATCTAAGCAATCGATTGTTGCTTCGCTTCAGAATCATACGAATAAATCCAAGTTTCGTCACCGGCAGTGATGGTGTAAATCATTTTTTATTTTAAAGCATTCCCTTACTCCATTTAGGACAAGTTAATTCTTACGTTTTTACGAATCCATTCAAAACTTTTTAACACTCACATGTTTGTGCAAAAACGTCGATATCAGTTTCATGTCAGTGCCAAATCATCATTGAGCAGGACACCGAAGTTTTACGAAACAACACTAGTCAATCGATTTTTATAAAATTTATCATTGAAACTATCATTTCCACATTGGAATTCTGGAAGCAAGCAAGAAATTGTGGTTCATTGGATTGTCCTCGATTCCCGGAGAGCGGAAAATAGTTAGAGAACCTACGTATACACCCTAGTTACTTTATCTACAGACCCCGTATGTTCATAGACTCACTGATTGTATTAATTGTATTATTTGTAAATTTTACTTCGAAACAGTGCCCTGAAAATATTATTATTATTATTATTATAATTATTGTATTTGTGTAAATCATAAGCAAAAAGAACACAACCGTAATCATCAAAATCGTTTCGTTCTGTTTGTTTTCAAACCTCCACGCTTAAATTTCTATTCCACCTGTTATGTGGAGTTTATCGTAAGCCGTTACAGACTCAACTTCTTTAAAATTAATGCGGCCAGAAGGGCATAGAAGCCGGGGCTGAGAGATAATTTTATTCCCTTTCACCATGCTTGAAAATTAAATCCCTTAAATATTAATAAATGACATACACAATCTTGATCATGTCTGTAGATCGTTACTTCTCATAACAAGTCCATTATTAATTACACGCAATTTAATCTTAATTTAGAATCTGTGATTTCGAACACGCAAGTTGTGTTTTGCGCCCTCAACTTTAATTACTGTTTTTTTCCTTCTTGTTAAGGTGATTGATCTCAAAACAAATACTTTAACTGTAGACGGTAATACCTGCAAGGTGTACTTATTAATTCTATTGCTCCTCGCTATATTTATGCAATTGTGATGGTAGAAGTCGAAGACGTTGATTGCTTTTAAATTGATTTTAAAAACTTGAACACGAACGAGAAAAAGTTTGCAATTTATTAACTTAAACATCTTGACACACATTATATTCGAATTTCAAAGACCATATTATAGAATACCAATGTCAAAAGGTGCATCTCGACCAAACTCAAATTCCGATAACCAAAAATTGTGGTTTTGAATGGTGCTTGTCCACGACTAAGCTGGGACAGCCGCCCAGAGAAAACATCCACTCAACGAGTTCTTGCCTTGCTCTAAGTCGCAGTAGAGCCTTGAGCCATGCCTACAACTTTATTTGTAATTTACAGGTCAAAAGTTCAATTTGATATGTGCTAGCGTTGTTCTTCTTCCGCTGAATCTACTAAACTTAGTCTATTTAGACTTTTTACCTACCAATCTTTGTCCATGGATCTTTGTATCTGAGACAAGCGCAAATCGTCCTTCTTTGTGCACTGGCAGCACTTGTGAAAGATAGTCAAATGAATAGATTGTCTTTACTCGTACGACAAAACAATGACGTAGGTAAAAGGCTAAAATACGCAAACAATATTTTGCCAAAACACATTTATTTCTTTCAAAATATTCCCATTGACACTCAATGCATTTTTGCCTTCGCGAAAATCAATCATCAAAACATTTTTTCCCGCGTTAGATTGTTTTGTTCAATGCTTAAATGCGCCCACCACTTCTTGGGCTAGTATAAAAGATAATCCCAGTAATTTACGTGGAAACAAAAAGAAATTATTAGGTGCCACATCTGTTTTGGGCATCTAAATACTCAATGTAAACCCGGGCTTTATCAAAATGGATGATCCCATTTTCTGGGCGCTTTTCGCGAAAACTTTGGAGAAATTGAGGCAAACAAGGTAGCGTGTGTATAGTGAACCATTCGACATTTAGAGTACGACCATCTTCTACGTAGTACTACACTGGAAACACAGGAACTCCAAAAAATGTGGCGACCATCTTGTAGTTCCGACTTTCTGCAAGAGACAAGAATAATCTTCGTTGGAACCGTCAAAGCGATGTCTCGTAGATCTGAGCCATGTCACACAGTCTTGGTTTTGAACTGGGGACAAATTGTGGGGAATCCCATGGGAACAAACCTTACGTATCTTCAAATACTTGTGTAAAATGGTGTTAATTGATTTTACACCAATTTTTAAAGTTGCTTAAATAATTCCTAGAGTAACGTGTTGGTCCTCGTCAATCATGCTCGGAATAAGATCGTAATTGACCTGTTTGTTACCAAGCACTCGATTGATTTCACCAAAACAAATCAAAGCTAGATAATGGTCTTTGTTCAATTCCATGATTTTTCATGCAAAGGATTACTTGAAACTTATATATTTTGAGAATATATTTGGCAACTTTCACAGTCATTAAACTGGTAAATAAGTATGTAGTTTAAAATGTCAGAGAGAATTTTTTGCAGAAATCATGGCCTGCTGAAAAGGTTTGGCGAAAACATCCTTCGCATAAGTCATATTTTGGGCAGTTTAATTTTCTTTGGCAGAAGCTCTAATTAGAACTTGTTTGTCGCTAGATTGGCTAGAAATAGTTTGCGCTATCAGCTTTTATTAAATACATTATGGTTATTGTTTCATTTATAGTTTCTTTGATGCAATCCACGTACTAGTCGATTTGGTAATTCTATGAATTCGCCCTTACCGTGGAGTAGACAAAACCGTAAATTTGTAGCAGTCTTGATAAAAATGCTTGATATCGAATTAACCCCTTCTTAGATGGAAAATATTTAATTTGAGGAAAATACTTATAAATTGGAGTTGATTCCATTTTTAGGGGGAACGCACTGAAGTTTGAAAAAGACGAAATTTGTACCGGACCCCTTGTTAAGGGACTAGGGCTAACGCAACCATTCAATCGACTTTGCTCCCGACTAGAGATATTGGAGTAGCACTTTTTGGGGTTACAAAATCATCATAGTTATAATATTTGATTATCAAGGAAAAATGGCTGCTACGTGACACATTGTTTTTGGCTTTAAACACAGACGTAAATGGAAACACTGCTGATTTTTTATTATTTTCGGAAAATTGACCAAAAGTACTCGAAGGAAATGAGGACGTTCCCTATTGTCGTACTTTTCAATTTTTCGATATAATTCTTATTCTTCTGGGCCTTACTCAGCTTTTCCTAAATATAGAACATGTTTTTGAGGTTAGAAAATCATCACAGTTACAACATTTGATTATCAAGGAAAAATGACTGCTACGTTACATATTGTTTCTGGCTTTAAACACAGACGTAAATGGAAACACTGCTGATTTTTTATTATTTTCGGAAAATTGACAAAAGGTACCCGAAGGAGATGAGGACTTTGCTTAGTGTCAACGTGATAGATTTCGCGTCAAACGACTTTTTCGGATTTTGGGCCGTTACGTTACACGAAGAAAGACGGTCTATCTAAAAAAAAGCAAATAGCATGAAGAAAATAACATTCGTTGGCTACAACGAACCTTTTGTTCTGCGTTGTATTATTGTCCATTCTTATCCATGGAGGGGTAAAGCCCCCAAGAGGCAAAAATACGTATTTCGACAACTAAGTTGCTATCCCCAGTCGTAAGGCACGAAGATTTTAACCAGAAGCAGTCGTATGGACACTTTATTGCTATGTGCGTGTTTATTAATGATGACTTACCAACACCTCTAACACTCAGAGCTTGTTGCGAAGAAGTCCAAAAATGTGTTTCCACAACCAAATTGTCATCTCTAATGCATGAGTCTGCAAGAAAAGTCGCACTGAACGCCAGGCATAGAGCAACGGATAATGACAACCAATCACTGCACAAATGATGCATAGAAGCATATTCAACCAAATTACACTTAAGCCCGTTTTACACTATCATATTAAATTGTACCAAACAATTGAATACTATTTTGTAGTACAATGTAAAACGCTTTACCAGTCTTTTGTACAAGATTATTGTATGAATTTAGACTCCATCATTCGTCAGGGCTATTACATATGTATGCATTATGAACATACAAAAACTCTGTTTATGATTCTGTGCCATGCTACATCCTCCTTTCAAATTGTACATCAGTATTACACAGTATTTACAAATATTTCGCATAACCTCCAAAAATGTTATGCTTAGCTAATAACGCGAATACTTTTAGTAAAACGCTCAATAAAAACATTTGCTCACACGACCACAGTATAATGTATAAATCCACGTTTATTTTATACTGTCACAGGACTGGACAAGACGTAAACATAAGAAAATGAGGTTAGATTGGAATACGTGCAATGCAGACTAGTGAGCAGGCGCAAGTCAAAATATCTAGTATGAAAATAGGACAGGTTCTAATGTCATACAATGATTTTCCACAGAAAAATAGTACAGTGTTTTATATTGTACTATAAAATAGTATTCAATTTTTACGTACAATTTAATATGATAATGTAAAACGGGCTTATAACAGAGAAACATAATTGAATTTTCAAAGTAAACAAAGTGTCTTGCGTTGACAATTATGCAGCTCGCTACTATGGGAGGTGTATACCCTTAAAATAAGGACGAACCTGCGAAATTTGAAACAAAAAATTCTCTCCGTTTTCGTTTTCCGCGATTCGGGACATATACGTATGTAGGATAAATGGGTTAAGTGCTTAAATAGGCGCAATTATAGGCAATAGATATTAAATATTAATTCTGTATCATTTATTTTTTCTTCAATTTTTAATTTTTATCGTTTCTTGAGGTGTACGGGGTTTCATATTATATATTTATTGAGACCCTGGGTTGCAGCCTAATTACGTCCCTGCTTCTTCCTGTTATTTCTTGAAGATGATAGTAAAATCGAAATAGAATTGAGCAAGTTTTTGTTAGTGAAAATTGGACTAGAAATAACTATACTTTTTGGTCAACCCCTCGTATATTACGTGAAGACGTTCCCTTGTAGACGTTGTTTTTTTGTTTCTTAATTTTTATGGTGTGTTATAAAAGCATTATTGACAGGTACAAGCTGGAATTGTCGTTTGTCACAGGACCGCATGCCAAAAACAGTGGGATATCGGCCTATTCATTGCCGTCCTTTTGAGGAACGCCGATCGTAGAAGCGAAGCTGAAGTTGAAATAATTCTTTAGAGGTGAATTTCGGTATCGGGGAAAAATCCGGTAGCAAATCTTTTAATTTCTATAAATTTTTATCTACGCTTTCGGTTGTGTTAATAACTCGAAATTGCCACTAGTATGCCGGATATTTACATCTTAATTAGCGCCAGTAAGATATCTTCGTTCAGGTAGAATATCTGTAGAGTATAAAATGTAAATCTCGGAACAGAGAAGGCCGTAATTACTTTATAGCTGCAATAAAGTGATCCGGGATTACATTAGAATCAATTATCGACGAGGCGAGCTTTACAAAATATTTTACACGATTTTTTTACATAATCGAGGAATTGATTAATTGGACATTTTTCTCGCTTAAATTATAACGAGTGCTAATCGACGTTTTTTTGCTAATTGACTCTAAACGTTCCATTGTCATATGTCACGTCACGTGTTCTCTTATTACTGTGCTAAAACAATCTAGCCATATTTAGTACTGGGTCGTGGCTTTCGTGTATAGAAATTCGTGTGCGACTGAGATGTAAGGACGATACGACAAGAACGCAACATGTAACTATAATATTTCGGAACGAGTTTTTTCCGAGATTGCCCGTTGTGCTTTACCAAAAGTGAAACCAATTTTAAAAAGCTCAAGATGGGACCGAATACACAACCTATAATTATAGGCAATCTCTAGTATACGTTTTATGGCACAATGCTCATCTGGACCTTTTATCTCTGTCTCTTCTCTAGACATTAAACGGTACAAAATAGCCTTTTTCCAGCGACGAAAATTGACACGCATTGCATTCTGTAATTGATTACATTTTTTTATACACAATTTACTACGTAAAGTACACATTATATCCGCGAAAAACACAGGCGCAGTTACAAATTGTCCCATCCCGATCAATTAGTGCGGAATAAATCCTATGATACCGCCAACATTTCCTAACCGGCCTGTAGATAAATACGAATACGTCTGCATATCTGGTAAAAAGCATCCCGCTATGAAAGTAATACAGAAATCTGTCACTTATTTTGATAAAAAAGTCATCTTAGACGGTTACAATCTACGAATAACATCTGAGATTGTCAAGCAGGCCATGCGATGTTCTTTTATTTCCGATGGGAGACAAGTAACAGGCGATTTCTTCTTGTTGTACGTCCTTATCGTATGACTGTCATTTAATTTTTACATATGTATGCATGTATGTCTTCTATCTTAACGTACAATAATACCATAAAGTATCCGAACTAAAAACGGAATATTTTAAAACCATATATGTACGAGGTACGCGCCATAATTCTCGGCCTCACATAGAAAAAATAAAAATATTTTTCAATATCATCTCCCCCATCTCCAATACATTTCCTACGACGATCAATTAATAATTCTATACCCTTGTAAAAATATTCTTAAGTTTTCCCTCAAAATGTTCTATCACAGCTACTTGCAACTCGCTATCGTCCTTAACCCTACAATCATAAGCTTTTGTTAGTGTTACGTAAATCATAAACACTCGTAAATTTTACGACGTTTTTACTTACAACAAAAACGCATTTCTTTTTCAATTTTTATTTAAATTGTTACATTTGAATTGGTTCACAGACCTTAAGGAACAAAAGTTATTGCATTAAGAGTTAACTCAAAATTATTTGTCTTCATCGCACCACATACACCAATGTGCCCGGTGTTCTGTACAAAAGCTCGATTGCAGTGCTTGCAATATAGCATCGTCATTCGCAAACGGTCCTTTTTGGTTCAGAAGCGTCTACTGCTTGCTCAGCAATATAGTTTGTTTAAGTGGACGTTGCAAAGTTGGGAGTTTTACTCGCTCCGCAAGCCAATGTGTTATCATTTCCTCGTGCAATTTTGTCATAAACTCCTTGCGGGTAATCAGTTTTACATTATTTCTTCGTAAATTATGTGTTACCCCCAAAACTGCGTTACTACTATCTCTCCGAGATAGCAATAACTGAGGGGAACAATTGGCTAGAGTGCACAAGACGACAAGAACAAAACAAGAAGCGGTACATACGCTTGTCGCAACAGGCTAGCCAATGCCGTGCTCAGCTCAGTGGGAGGTCGTGTCGGTTCTTTTTCAAGCTCTAAATAACGGTCGCTGAATACAACAGGTCTTGTCAGGGAAAAAGATGGTATGGGCGCCAACCACGAAATTTGGGTCAAAGGTCATAAAAACTTTATAGATATATTTTCATGGTCAAATAATCGGTACCTTTATATCGATCGAAGTCTGACGTCAGGAGCGATCAAGATCAGCTGGAAAATGCACGTTGATTTTATATGCTTAGATTCTGTTACGAAAACAATAAAATTCTACTTGAAAAAGTTAGTTAGTTAGTTAGAATTCATTAAAAACATTGAAAAACTACATAAGATTTGAGATAAAATTAGCTAAATAATGCGAACAGTGCGGTAACCGTAAGTCAACATAAAACGTTTTATCTAAACTTTCACAATATAAACTACAAAATGCGTGATGTTAATTGTTAGTGTGAGTTATGCAAAATACGATACAGGTCTAGTAGGAATTTCGATATATATATGAATATCAATGAATTTAATAAGAAAATACGGCCATCTAGATAATAATGATTTTACAAGCTAGTGAATATTAACGTTGAAGTTAGTTGAAATTATTGATACGATATACGAAATATTTGAAACAAAGAGAAAAGGTTTAAGACATATAGAATGAATGCTTAGCTGTCATGGCTTCCGGGTGATGTCATCGCATAAGGTTCTACCCTTTGTCTGTCTCGGATGTTGGAAATGGTCTTTCGGATTTGTCCGACGGATTAGACCATCGATTTTCCTTCGTTTAATACCTTGATGGGGAGGCATAAAGACAATGATGTTCTATTAGGCACGACGAGGTGTAGGAGGGTTCGATCTCGGGTTTCTTTTCCTCCGCGAACGGGAGATGTACTTGAACAATACACTGGAGGATTTTCTGGCGAATTCCCCACTACAGGATAAATACTTTCTTGATGATAATTCGATAAACGATACACACACTTAAATTTTCTCAGCCATAACCTCTTCCGATCTCCTCACCGGTCTTTTACCACTCGCTACCTAATGCCTAATTCCCTCTTTTTTGTTACTACGCCGAAGCTAAGATTCGCTTCGCGTTCTCGTGATTGGACACGCGGCGATATGATGGGTTCACCGGGAGTATCGAAGCGATATTAGGAAATAACTATTGTCCGAAAGGAGTAAAATTTGAGCCTATATTTCTAACAAGTTAAATGAAATACGGAACTGAACCAAGTGAAATTTGTGCACGTAACATATGGTTATAAGTAATGGAAGAATTAATACAGGCGATATTCAATACGTTGTATAAAATTGCCATCGGCCATTTACGAGTGTTTTGGCAGCACATTTGATCAAATGTGTCAACACCACAGTTTGTTTCATTATAAAACTCAATAACTTCTGGCCTATGACTGGCTGGACATACCAATTTCTCTTCGTGCATTGTGGACAGCAAGATCACACTCTTATTCTTTTCTGCTTTATATGAAACTAGTGATCAAAACAGAAAAGGGAACTTCCAACTTCTCGGTTCTTTGAGTGAAGCATTTCTTTTGGTATTTCACGTTTATTTTGCCGTAACGTACTTACTAATGTTGGAAAGGGTCGTTTAAAAACAATTCAGCCAATTTTGGTGAAATAAGTTAGGAATTTTATAAATTTTAATTCAGCAGTTTGAGAAAGAAAATGACTATCGATGTAATACTACTATAACGGTTCGTAATTTTATTTCATTTAGAATCGCGTTGCAGTTATTCGACATCTGATGAGTTTAAAAAAATATGCAAGGGGATCCTGACATGCTTCGAACGACGGCCTTACCCTCCGCCGCACGACGCAACAATCTGCCTTAATTCAGTATATCCATGTGGTTATTGATATAACCCACCCCTTTATATATACGATAAGGGTTAATATGTACTCATTCGCAGTCCGCTAGCAGACTAATTATTTCAGTCGGAAGATCATAATCCATCCCCCTCATATAATGACCAGTTTCCAACTTATGAAATCTGCCATCATGGCCGCCACTTGTGTACTTTACGGGGGATGGCAGGGGCAGTTAAAATTTTATCATTAATTTTGGACGCGTTAGCGAAATTATCGCCGACGGATTGCGGTTCTGCGATTCTTATCGCGTAATTTTCCGGTGTTACAGTGTTAATTTCTTAATGTCGTTCCGGACGTAAGATAGTTGAATTTTGGGGATGAATACGTCTAAGTGCATGTAATTGTGAATACATTGTAAAGCCCACCAGTAAACATTGAGCTTCTTAGAGCACCCCAAACCACAAGGCAAAACAGATGTTCTGGCAGCTGTCAAATATGTACATGTGTATATAAATATATACACGTTGTATATAGCCAGATCGACTAAAATTGCAGTTCATGCACTTAATAAAGTTAATATTTGATTATCCTCGCTACGGTTTATTTGGGGATGTTGTATATTTTATTCATAATAACTTAACATTGTTTAAAATAGATTACATAATCAAAGATTGACAATTTACAATGTGAACCACAACAAATTTAATTATCGAAACGAGAACTTCCTACGACAAAAGAACGTTAACCCACGCCAACTTGATTACCTAAAGAAGGCGTCTTAATACATATAAGCATGTTGTATACAAATAAAAGATCTTGATGTGCTTTGTGTAAAACCCAGCACCAGTCTTTTATGCTATTTCATGGCGATTTTTACCATAAAAGGGGGTTTGAATTACCGAGAAGCGAAAAATAAAACCAACACTTGATGGATAATCGGGTCTGCCATGGCTTACGCGATGAAGAAATCGCAGTAAACATTTTATGCAAAAATAAGGAATAATGAAGGCGTAAACGAGAAGGATTTTGGTCGATTTGGCATTTTCACTTCTTGAAGTTGCAGCGATTATGGTAAAACAACCTGATGATTGAAACTCGAAGAGTTTGATTAGGGGAACATGCTGAACTTTGGCATCAGGGTAACTGGCAATCTAGGTTCAACTTGACATTCTTATCTCTGACAGTTTGGTTTAGAGGGTTTGAGAGCCATTAAGGAATTCATGTTTCTATCATTTTTAGTTCAGAATCAAAAACGAAATTTCAATTCAGCAGATTACTGTTGCAGCCACATACACGTGTTACGAACTCGTTGGTCCTCATCAGTACGGCGTAGCTTGGACAAAAGTTGAGGGATCCAAGATATAGACCAACAAAAGGATATCGTTCAAAGACCGACCAACCATTTGTGTCATCCTTTCAACGATAAATTCAATGGTACCCTTAGATCTGACCACAAAATATAATTTCAAAGCCATTTCATAGTCAATCCTTTTTCCTTAATGGAAACCTCTATTACATTAACTTCGAAAATCGAAAGAGCAAGGAATTTTGCGTTCAAAGTATTCAGTTGACAGGTCAAACTTACATGAGAATCAAGGAGTATGCGGCTGCAACACTTTCTGCGAATTTACACTTTAATCTATTTTGCTTTATACTTAAACGGCCCCCGTTTTACGGAAATATTGTTAGAAGAAAAATTATTTACTTTGAAAAAGGTACACCTCGTTGTGACCACAAGTTTGATTATTTTCAAGTTTTTAAAAGAAAATTAGTCACTGGTTCAAGTTCAAATGCAGTGCCCTTTAAGGTAAGTTTGATCTATAAAATCAGTACTTAAATGAACGCAAAATTCCCTGCTCTTTCGATTTCCCAAGTCAAAAATAGAAGTTCCTATTAGGAGAATCAAAGTTGTCCTTGAAATGATCTTGAAATTCTATTTCGTGGTCAAACCCAAGGTCACAGTTGTATTTTTCTTTAAAAATTACATAAGTATTGACCTATGTAATAATAATGGTCTTTATTCGTGCAACAGCATTTAAGCCATTTACAAGACAACAATTGATAATGTAGCATTCATCATAATCTGCTAAGTATACTACTATTTAGAAAATGCAATTCCAACATCAGCCATGCATCATTTGAACGGCCCAAAACATAATACCGAGCTGACATAATTTGAGTCGCTTAGATTTTAGGATGTTTAAAAACTTACAAATATTTCTCTCCGTCAAATGTCTTATTAAAAAGACATTTTTTACCTCAAAAACAATTTATTCGCAATCGACACGTCGTAAGCTTTAATTTGAGGTGTAACAAGTGATATTTCGGGCGATTTCAATTTTTCGCAAAAATGAAAAAAACTGAAAAAATTACCAAACATTGGACATTTGTGGATTAAAATTAAACTTTAATTATTTAAAATTTTATGGAATGCAATTTTTTTTTTTGGCAAATGTTCTAAGTGAAGCTTCGCGACTGTCATATTCTGTTCGTTAGAAAGAGCTCGCGCTATCAGCTTTTATTAAATATAATTTCATGATTGTATGTAAGTCATATTTTGAATGGTTTAATGTCTTTTTTTGGCAAACGTTCTAAGTGGAGCTTCGTTACTGTCATATTCTGTTCGTTAGAAAGAGCTCGCGCTATCAGATTTGATTAAATATAATTTCATAAATGTATGTACGTCATATTTTGAATGGTTTAATGTCTTTTTTTGGCAAAAGTTCTAAGTGGAGTTTCGTGACTGTCATATTCTGTTCGTTAGAAAGAGCTCGCGCTATTAGCTTTTATTAAATATAATTTCATGAATGTATGTAAGTCATATTTTGGATGGTTTCACTTTTTTTTTTTCTGGCAAAAGTTCTAAGTGGAGTTTCGTGACTGTCATATTCTGTTCGTTAGAAAGAGCTCGTGCTATAAGCTTTTATTAAATATGATTTGATGAATGTATGTAAGTCATATCTTGGATGGTTTCATTTCCTTCTTTTTGGCAAAAGTTCTAAGTGGAGCTTCGTTACTGTCATATTCTGTTCGTTAGAAAGAGCTCGCGCTATCAGATTTGATTAAATATAATTTCATAAATGTATGTACGTCATATTTTGAATGGTTTAATGTCTTTTCTTTGGCAAAAGTTCTAAGTGCAGCTTCGTTACTGTCATATTCGGTTCGTTAGAAAGAGCTCGTGCTATCAGCTTTTATTAAATATAATTTCATAAATGTATGTACGTCATATTTTGAATGGTTTAATGTCTTTTCTTTGGCAAAAGTTCTAAGTGCAGCTTCGTTACTGTCATATTCGGTTCGTTAGAAAGAGCTCGTGCTATCAGCTTTTATTAAATATAATTTGATGAATGTATGTAAGTCATATTTTGGATGGTTTCATTTTTTCTATTGGCAAAAGTTCAAAGTAGAGCTTCGTTAGTGCCATATTCCGTTAGTTAGAAGTAGCTCGCGCTATCAGCTTTTATTAAATATAATTTCATGAATGTATGTATGTCATATTTTGAACGGTTTAATGTCTTTTTTTGGCAAACGTTCTAAGTAGATAATGGTTTTTATTCTTACTTCAATACTTCATACTTCGACACTTTCAAATATGCATATCGACAATTAACAATCTTGTCATCCTCAATGAAAGTAATACGTCACGTGAGTCGTTTGGCTAAGATGTGCTCTACATTACCGATCGTTTCATAGTTGACTCAGCAATCTAAAACAAATGTTAGCCAAAACTGATGCTTAATGCAATGATCTGTTGATATTGTGCAGTGTTTTGTGTGTGGTGTTTGGCCAAGGTGAAACAAGTGAATCCCATGGTTTTCCAAAGAAGATGACCAGGTACATAGGTGTGGTTAAGGTCATCTTATATTTTTCTAAATCCACCAGAACATTTCTAAAAATAAGTCGAATTCATATCTGCCACTCCAAATTGTTGGACTTAAGTAGAGTTCAGGTTAGAGCAAATTATTACAGTGGCATTCTGGTACTTCAGCCAACTGATGGATTTGAGTTAGGAAGAAATTCGAGTTATGGGGAGGTCGATTTCGAGCGGTTAGATTGTACTGCATTTAAACCACAGTTTCATATGATTGTTCGATCTAATTTCTTGAAAGCCCCTTGACTTAATCCCGAATCATTGATTTTCAATTCTTTTCTAAAATCCATTTGAAATGTTTTCGATTATAGATCTTCCGCATATTCTTTTACGCCATCATATTTTTTCTTTGCGACGGTATAGTTTTACGTAAGCCTTGCAAAAGTCTGACAAATTAGAAAAGAAAAAATGAATTAGTTATACATGAAATTCGTCGTCTAGCTCAGAAATGATCAATTTGCATATATATGTATGACGCGGTGTGTGACTATCTTAACGGCAAAGCGAGATATCGCTGGGAAATCAGTGAATTAATTTGAACCAAATGTGAGGTCTGGCGATGCTCACTGTTTTGAAATTAAGGAAGCGCTCAATTACATTTCTTTCGCCGTCTTTTTCTCGCAAACGGACGGCCAGCCAAGGCGTAGCGCACCTTCCTCTGAAGGTTTAAATGAAATTAAGTTTTAAATGAACTAAAACTAACGGATACAGCCATTAATTACGACCGAGTACAATGCGGGACAATCGCAAACCGTAACTAATCTATTCACTACCTATATCCATATGTATTTTTACATTGCACACTTGTTAGAATGCTTAATAAATTTCTACAAAAATAACCTTGTCATATCTCATTTTCTTTTACGCAAACGTCAATGGAGTCGCTTTGGAATCATTTCATTTCCTATTTGATGTTCGGGAAGTTTTAGACACCATTGTACTAACTACGTTTAAATCAAATAAGTACAGCATTTTACTTGTATAAAATACTTATCTTTATTGCACCAATTCTGTTTTTGATAGGTTTTAGGATGCTTCGCCGATTAAACAACTACCGCCCGTACACACATCTACGTTTACGTTTCGTTTTTGCACGGGTAATTGTCGTTCGGTAAGCAGAACTTCCTGTTGTACCTAATTTAAACCTCATCGCTTATAGAAAAATAGTTTTCTACACAGATCTTTCTACTTTTCGTAATAAATCCATGTGACATCACGAATATTTAAAAAAACATTGCTATCTATAACGTACCACTAGCTGCGAGGTACTACGATATAAACCATTCTTTTGGGTTAAACAGCAACGGCTAAATATCACTGTAAATGCTGTCATTTAACGTCATCTGCAACTGAAGTTTCAATTGGAGGATGCATTTGAATTTGATTTGGCCCTAGGGCATGTTAAGTACGCTGTTTACGTGTATGTATTTGCACTTGATCCTATGTGTACGTTACATTAATCGATTCGTTTTTTTGCAATGATTGGTTGCTGGATCTAAAGCGTCATAAACGTTGCTATTTCGACGTTGAAATATCAATAGACTAAAGCGTAGAAAACGTACGTAAAATGATAATAATTATAAATAGAAAATGCGCCATATTTGGATGTAATAAATACCTTAAGATACGAGGGGTATTCTCTTCTTGTTGAGCCTTTATAGCAAGCCATATTTTCCAATGAATTTTGTTTGACATTTCAAGCCAGTTGTTTCCACGTTTATACTCGACTATTTTTAAAATACGCCGAGCTGTGATATTTTCCAATTCCAAACATAGTTTTAATAAATCAGCTAATTATTTGCTGAGAAGCCGTTACCGAAAGAAATATTGGTCTTATTCGAAATATTATTGAAGAGGACCGACATGTTCTTGCAGGGACTATCCAAGCAAGTCTAAATGTTGGTTTCAAACCAGACCATTTTACACCAGCATTTGAGGGTATGTAAGTTTCGTTTCAGCTTGACCCCAGTTCAAAATGAAGACCGGGTGCAATGGAGGAGAAAAGCGCCATCTCATCAAGTGTACAACATCGTTACAAGTGATGAAACATGGGTATTCAACAAAGATCTCGAAAAAAGGCACTCTAAAGGTGGGTGTGAAAGCAACTAAGGCCATTTTACACCAAGATTTGAAGGTATGTAAGTTTCGTTCCAGCTTGACCCCAGTGCAAAAGAAGACCGGGTGAAATGGCGGAGAACTTCGCTAGATTCCTTTGATAAAGGGCCATCTCGTCTGGGGCACAACATCGATACAGGTGATGAAACATAGGTATTCAACAATCATTTCGAAAAAGGCACCCTGAAGTTGGGTGTGAAAGCAATTAACACCATTTTACACGACCATTTGAAGCTATATAAGCTTAGTTCCAGTTTGACCTCACTTCAAAATTAAGATTGGGTGAAATATGGAAGAACTCCGTTAGATTCCTTTGATAAAGGGCCATCTCTGATTTCTGTCGTTACACTTGTTGTTATTAATTAATCTTTGTTCGTAGCCCTTTCTATGCGGTCGACTTCCCTACGTTATCGATTGCTTATCGATTTCTATTCTCAGTGATAGAGGGAGCCTTCATGCCTGTTTTGGAGCGAAATTACTATACGTTTTCCGATTGACGTATTATTCGGTGTAAGACCTCGGCGCAGTTCAGACGCTTGCTTCTCGAAGTGTTTTCCTCGAAAGATTATCGTTCATTTGATTTAAGTAGACTTGGTGAAACCAACGGTATAGCGATTTGAATATCTTGTCGAATTGCGCCTGAGAATATTGCTTTCCGTTGTCTATTCAATAATTATTAAAGACTGATTAACTCTCATAGTTCGTTTGTTTTTTTGTGGTTGTTGTCGCAAATCATTTCCCACCCGGGTTATTTGACTTCGTGGATTGCTGTTTATCCATGGCTTGACAGGGTAACTGTAAACCAGGTGGCGCCTTTAATATACAGCTCTTTGGATTTATTTAACCCACTCCCTCGCCGACTAGCTGGCTGGCACCGTAAGTGATAGCAAACTTCCTTCCTGGGGCGAAACCGGTAGGCTTTCTGTTGCGATTATAAAACTAAGATTTCCCACTTTCGGGATTGAGTTCATTCTTTAGTAATTAGATACAAGAATTTTTGGCGCCCAACGTGGGCCCGATTAAATTTGAGCCCGATTAAATTTGGGGCCGATTAAATTGGAGGCTATATTAAAGTCGAGGGCCAGATAGTTTGTCTTCCGAATTCTTTCTTTCAAACATTTCTCTGTGGGATTTCCCAAGTTTCTTTTTTGTCTTTTAGGGGTGATGAAGCATGGGTATCCAACGATGATCTCGAAGAAGGGCAACAATTAGCAGTTTAAATCTTTGAGAGGGAGTCGGTTCTAACAAAGACTATTTTTGATTTTAAAGTCGCCAGCTGTTTCGGAAGATCGCCGTTCTGTCAGTAGTAAAGTGTTCACTACAGTTTCATCGCCGCAAGTTCTTCGGAATATTGGGAAAAGGAGCGCAAAAGATAGGATCATATTCTACTTTGAAGACGATCAACCTCAAAGTCGATTCAATACCGTGGGTAATTCACCATATAATTTCCACGTGTGAAGTATAAGTTACGAAGTTTATATTTTACGTCGGCCCAAGGGGTGGTGAATGCAGTTGAAAATGAAATAGACAATCTAACGCCGAAAGATTGGAAAAATGTTTTGGAGATTGATTTTCGCGAATGAACAATTGCATTGACTCTAAAGATGAATATTTTGCAATCTAAATAAACGTGTTCTGTCAATATATTGTGCATTACTTCACTAGGCTGGGCGGAAAAAGAGGAGCCCTTGTATTACACATGAGCCAAATATTGGAATTATAAACAGATAAGCGTAAATAAGACGGAAAATCATAAACTTTAGTAACGGTCTACTTAACAAGTCGTATATAACCTCTATATATATTTTAAGCGCGTCTTTTGGGTGCTAACTGCGAGTTCTAAAAATATAATTGTTGAAAATTAAACCGTTTGTAATAATGGCAATAAAATAGGACAATAAAGTTGCGTTTTCGCGATATGAAAAACGTTTTCCCGTCGAAGTATCTCGAGGGTCATTTAGAATGATGTACAGTTTCCGTATAGATGTGATGTTTTGACATTATTGTGCGATTGTTTAGGGTACCAGACGCCTTTTTTCTTCTTATCCCCGACGCGTCGGAAGCCGCAAAGAGAAGAGGGAGGAAACGCGACGAGGATCTCGAAATGCGGCTAATTTAATATGTGAGGCCCGAATCCCGCTTCCCGAGACCGCACGACACATTCGTAAAGGTGAAATCGAATTATATCCCAGTAATAGTAAATCCCCACTGCTTTATAGTCCCAACGTGCCACACATCGGCGGCATTATGCGGCTCGAAAAAAATGACAAAATGTGAATTGGAACAGTTTAAGGGGGTAGGAAATTCTGGATTATATCTTGTTAAGTGTTTTTGGAAGAGGGTGAATAAAGCCGAGGAGATATTAGGTATCACTGAATCGTTCCGAGAGCTACGCCCGCAGATATGTGAATATTCCCTTTTTTCTCGCGTGGTCGTTTTTAAAAAATTTCTTTCAAAATATTTTATTATTTAAAAAGGGGATTTTAATCCTTATTAGACGTTCTACCACTGCATTTTTACGTGAAAACGGGGAAACCTGGAACGGAAGCTGGGCGCCGATGTGTTCCGGTATTTTCGAGCAAACTTGAACGTTATGTCAAGTGAAATGACGTTGCGACAGCACTTTACATGACAAAGGATTACTCGACAGGGCCGTAAATATCAATGGAATTATTCATGAAGCCGCGATATGGGGTGCTCAACTGACAGTTGCGTTGGCTTGTGGTTACGTTTTCAAAGAACGCCGCATGTCGCATAAATATGGATGGGTCCGTAGGACTGATAACCGCTGCTAATGGATCTATTCCACGTGAAGACACCGTTCGCATACGTGGATGATCCAATTCCAGTCTCGCGGAGATGCAGAAGTGTAAAATGTGAAAATATTCGATGCTTAAATTTCATATATAATTCGTTCTCAATACCTTTATCTCAAATAAATTCAGTCGAAGGATACTTTAAAATAGCGACGGCGAGCCGAACCACCTACCAATTATAACTAACTTTTGTCATTGCCAAAACAACGCCAAACCTGACATATACAACGGCAATTTTTACACAACTTCTGTTCTATTCGCGGTTATTGTAAATAACAAAAGATGGCATATCTCGCTCTGTTTATTTCTGCCACGAGTCAGAAGAATGACGCAGACAGCAATAACCGCTGTCAAGTAAGTCGCGAAGAAAACCATCGGGGACCGCAAATTCATCTTTAATAGAATGGAAAAATTCTGGTATTGTGAATTCAGAGGATACTTTGAAAGTTTATTAATAAGAAAAGCTGATGAGTCGACCTCTGTTGATTCTGTATACGCCCGATAAGAACGACGCAGATAGCGATAACCATTGACGTATAATTCGTGAGGAGAAAATCCGTTAAATCTGTAATACACGGTCGCAAATTACATGTATTTTTCATGAATTTATTGACAAAGTTTGAATTTAACCGTGTATTGTCATCGTGTATTTCCACAACAATTTTTACACGCAATATTTCAGATTTAGATGATGGTCATTGTCGTGAAGTTGTACATGTAATATTTTATGTATTTTACGTGTAAAAATGTGAACGTGATTGTATTGTCAGTTATACAACTTGTGTTAAAAGCTACGCTACATACAATATTATATACAGTCTGGGTCAGAAGTAACCCCTCTCCCCACTAGTATCTAATAAAAGCCAATAGCGCGAGCTCCTTCTTATCATGGGAATATGGCGGCACGAAAGCTCCAATTAGAGCTTTTGCAAACGATGCATCCAAAATACGGCTGAGAAAGTTGGATTATAACCCATCGTTCCTTAGAAAATATCGAATTAAAAAGCTGAAACATTCTTCTAGAAAATCGTTTTACATGTCGTAATATTAAAACGAGTATTTCATAACTTTCACGTATTAATATTAATATTATCATGTGACACGTACCACGTATTAAATATTAGGCATATCTTAAGTTAATTTCCTCCTATTGGATGTAATTCTGTTGGGCTAATATGCTTTATTATTATTATTATTATTATTATATTAATATAACCTTTCAAAATATTCCTTTGAATTATCATGAGAAGAATAAAACTATGCGAAATGTGATTTATAAGGTTCGGAGAATCATAACATGTCATCCACTCTTTTATCAAACCTTATTATTTATTATACATCAAATTAAAGCTTTTGACGAGTAGATTATGAATGTTTCAGTGTGATAAAAATTTGCACGAGAAGCTGAAACAACTTTCTCGAACAATTTTTTATGCGTTCTAAGTAGGATTTTTAAGAAAAATTTTGATGGGGAAGGTAAACATTTAACGCGCTACAATTGCCTTTCATGTTTCAAACGTGTCACTCGTCACTGAACAATATGGTGCTCCTTCCCGTTTCTTGAACCAGCAGCAATAATTCCCCTTCCTTACTAAAATTAGCTCCTCTAAACGTTTTGTCGCTAGTGGCCATGTATATGGATTAGAGCTTTTGACGAGTAGATTAAGAATTTTTCAGTGTGAAAAAATTTTGCACGAGAAGCTGAAACAACTTTCCTGAACACTTTCTTATATGTCCTAAGTAGGATTTTTAAGAAAATTTTTGATGGGTAAGGTAAAACTTTAACGGTTGAAATTGGTTCAAACGTGTCATTTGTCACTGAACAATATGGTGTTCCGTTCCGTTTCTTCAACCAGCAATAATTCCCCCTCCTTACAACCTTTGACACCTTGAACACCGTTCTTGTGTCCTAGGTAGGATTTTTAAGAAGGTTTTGGATGGATTTGTTTTGTTGCTATTGGCCATGTTTATGAATTAGTCAGTTATAACGCAATACAAAATACAAAGAAGGCGGCTTGAGTTAAAAGTGACTACTGTTACGTTCATGAAACGCATCGAATCCGCCTCAAAGTCGATTTTGATAAAAGTAGACTATACTTAAAGGCACTTTAAGGTACATATTATGAAACTGGCCGTAAACGAGTCAAGGTGTGTGAATTTTCAACCGACTAACGTGTTTCGGGCATATCAAATGATGCATCGATGGTGTTCGGGGTTAGATTTTCTAAATTATTATATATCTTCAATTTATTCTGGGAAATAAAATTCCAGTATAGCTGAAACGTTTTGAGATGAAGGCATCAAATTGGGTCGCGATAGCCAATCATTCTGACGCTAAAGTTCAGTATCATTCAACATATTCACCTGGTCGACCTCTTCAAGTTTGAATCATGGGCTAATTCAATAATGATAGCAGATGGAGTCTTTATGTACGAGCAGTAGTTGTTTGGTAGGGGAAAGATCTCTTAGTCTATTATTGAGGTTATTGAGGAAATTGATGCCATCTTTTCAATATGCGTCCAATTTCAATTCTTGTCCATTCCTAATCATTGGTGTGTCTTAAGACTGTACAAATTATCCTAATTTTGAGTCAAATTCTTTTGGGGATGATTGAAAGCTATTATCTAAAGACTAGAACTAATAGCTATCACACCTTTCCAGCGCCTTGTCGTTAAAAGAGGAAAAAATGGAAAAAGAGGAACATTTCCAGTCGTATATTTTTGGACATCCTCCTGTATATGAATTTTAAAGAATCTCTAGGAAAGCGATCGTAAAGTGGTGTGCGACAGTAAAACGTAGAGAAACTGTATCGAGAACAGGCCCTGAGCTATATCCTCTAATGCAATAACTCCCAGAATTTGCAACTTATATGTGAGCGTTGCCTAGTGCCTCTGGTAGAAAACATATTAGCATATATTACTCTGTGACAGCGCGGTCTTGCGGCCTTTGTTGTGCGATCTAAGCGGGCTAATGTCATCCCGAGGGCCTATCGTTTAAGATATATGCACCTACCTCTACGTACGTTTCGTGCATTCGATCCCGAACACGAATTTGATCATTTTTATGGGGAATACGTTATAGGTTGCGTTTGAAATATATAGGATTCTCAAAGGAATATAATTGATAATTGGTACTTGGTTAAAAAAGGTGGGTTCGTGAATTCTATGGATCTCATAGGTATTCCTACGTATCCAATATCTCATCATGATACATGGTTTTTAACCTGGATACGATTTAACTATAGAATTTCATACGAATTCCTGAAAATGTCCAAGCTAAAATTCACTTTGGGCCTACATCGCCACCATTAATGCTATCAGCCTGAATCAGAAACAACTATTAATTATTAGGGGTAAGTAAGCCACAATAAATTCATGGTGGTCGTGGGGAAGAGGATTCAACGTTTTGAAGGCATTCCTTGGAAAAGAAGGAAAATACAATTTAACTGGTACTAGACTTAAACCAGAATACTTTGCTGATTTCCATTTAAAAAAGCTGTATCACACATTTGCGGTTTAAAATGTAGTTATAACTTAGAGGAAACGCAATTGCTCTTTGGCCAAGCCAATATTAAAACATCTACTCGCGTTTGTTGACCAACATCCTCGCTTGTAACTGAAGCCCAGAAATTCTCATACACATTGTATGGTCGACATTTCACAAAAGGCGTTACCAAATCAAGTCTACATTGAAATTTTTTGTTTCCAATTATCTTATTGTTGGTTATTTGGTCAATAAGAGAGATGACGCAACTGAAGCGACCGAAAATATGACGTATCATCCTTTCCAATGGGACATAATGACCACTACATGGTGCACCGATGTATATTGTAGTGTAATATCGGAGTGCGGTGGCTTGTGAAACGACCTTGAGGTAAAAATTTCATACGGCGGAGAGTTGTATCGCTTCTTCGACTTGCGACAGAATAAATTTTCGAAGGCACACATATATTCGGTTGTTAATCAAATAGGAACGGATTTTTTGGTGGTTTTGTGCAGTCGCGAGTGTTAATAACCGCACCAAATAGAAGAAGGACATCGGGAATGAAATAAATTAGTTTTAAAAATTAAAATGTTTACATCCTTCATACGACAGGACGTAACGAATCAACGAACAACTTGCAAATTCGAGGCGGAATTCTCAAAACCGCTCGCGTCCGGACACGTGATGCCCGAAATCGTTATTGGATTCCCCCAAAGTGGACGAGCTAGATTGCTTGGCGTGGACTTTACGAAATTCGCGTAGCTAGCAGCACACATTCACGGTTTATTCAATAAACCATATCTGTCCGACTGACTCATTACTCGAGGGGTTGCCATTATATCAATTATGAATCTCCAAATATGAGTAGGTACACAAGAGCTGCTGCTCGACTATCAATCGATACGTGCATTGTAAAATATTACTTAAAAAGGGAGATTATTACATTCTCGTTGCATCGTAATGCGCTTACAGAGGTTATAACGATCGTGATTTACTCATCGTGTGTGTGGCAAAATTAAAATTTGAACGCGAAAAACATTGCACATACTTTCTATAGTTGCACAGTATGTGTGCGCTTAAGTGGGATAAATGTGATTGATTTTTGAAAATAAATCAAGTGGCGTAGTTAGAATTGAAGTAAATATTTATTATTTTGTTGTTACTGTAATAATAGTAGTAATACTAATAATAATGCTGATAGCGCGAGGTTTTTTAACCAATGGATGAAAGGGACAAAGAAGCTGCACTCACAACTATAGCTAAAGAAAATTAAAGTACCTAAATATAGCTTATACGAGGGAAGTTCTCCCTTCAGTAAGCCTCTATACTATATATATTATATGAGTTTAAACTGAATAACCAAGGAGCATTATCGAGCTTTCCTACCATTTTGAGCGTGGCTTAACTCGTAAACAATGTTTTGAGGAAGTCATTTGGGTGTTTGGTGATAAGTCGCGTTCCATACCCACCACAAAACCGTGGTACAATAGAAGGGCCATTACCAAAAACGATTTTGACCCTTTCGGAACATGATTGAAAAAGATCGATTACTGCAGCGAGCATTCAAACAACTCTAAAGATTGGCGTGGAAGCAAGAAGCTACCATTTTACGCGAGTATTTGGAAGTGTGTAAGCTTTGCTCCCGTTAGATTTGCCACAATTTGACCTTGGTTCAACAACAAGATCGTATGAAATGGTTCAGATCTACACCAGATCACTTTGACAATGGCTCGTCTCGTCTGGTGTACAATATGAGTAGAGATGATGAAACATGGGCATGCTGTCATTCTGGAAAATGCGGCAGTCGGTGGTTGGTGTCTTTGAGAATGGGTCGACTTTATCGAAGACTATTCGTGCCAAAGCGACCACATCTTTTGAAATCACTGGACATGTTTTCATTGTAGCATTGCAGGATCGCCGTGCAGTTTGCTTGCCTTAAGTTTACTACATTGTTAGCGAAAGGCCCCCAAGATGAAGGCTCAGTTTTAAATTTTGCGCTGCTCAATTGAGTGTTTGATTGCCCAGAACGTCATTCATCGTATGGTCCAGACTTGGCTCTCAGTGATTTCTTTTTGTTTTCATTGCAATGTTAGAGGATCGCCCCTACAGTTTCTTTTTGCCTCAAATTGTCCAAATTGTTCGCGAAATGATTCGAAGACGTGGGCTCAGTTTTAAATTTTAATAAGGCTCGAGCTGAGAGTGCTGCTCGATTGGGTACTTCATTGCCCAAAACGTCAAACCGTGAATGTGTCCTGCTAGCTACGTCACGCTATCGTGTGATTCAGACTTGGCTCCTAGTGATTTCTCTTTGTTTTCATTGCAATGCTAAAGGGTTGCCCTTACAGTTTTTGCCTCAAAATTTTCCAAATTGTTCGCGAAATGCTTCGAAGATGTAGGCTCAGTTTAAAATTTTGATAATGCTAGAGCTGTAAGTGCTGCTCGATTGGGTATTTGATTGCCCAAAACGTTATTCGTCGTGTGGACCAGACTTGGCTCCGGGTGATTTCTTTTTGTTTTCAAATTAATGCTAGAAGATTGCCCCCACAGTTTTTTGCCTCAAATTTTCCCAAATTGTTCGCGAAATGCTTCGAAGATGCAGGCTCAGTTTTAAATTTTGATAATGCTCGCGCTGAGAGTGCTGCTTAATTGGGTATTTGATTGCCCAAAACGTCATTCGTTGTATAGTCCAGACAGCTAGTGATATCTTTTCGTTTTCATTGCAATGCTAGAGGATTGCCCCCGCAGTTTTTTGCCTCAAATTTAACAAATTGTTCGCCAAACGCTTCTAAGATGCAGGCTCAGTTTTAAATTTTGATAATGCTCGAGCTGACAGCGTTGCTCGATTTGGTATTTGATTGCCCAAAACGTCATTCGTCGTGTGGACCAGACTTGGCTCCGGGTGATTTCTTTTTGTTTTCAAATTAATGCTAGAAGATTGCCCCCACAGTTTTTTGCCTCAAATTTTCCAAATTGTTCGCGAAATGCTTTGAAGATGCAGGCTCAGTTTAAAATTTTGATAATGCTCGCGCTGAGAGTGCTGCTCAATTGGGTACTTGATTGCTCAAAACGTTATTCGTCGTGTGATCCAAACTTGGCTCGTAATGATTTCTTTTTGTCTTCATTGCAATGCTAGAGGATTGCGCCTACAGTATTTTTTGCCTCAAAATTTTCCAAATTGTTCGCAAAATGCTTCGAAGATGCGATTCTTTTTGTGTCCTCATGTAAGGATAAGTTATGGGGTTTACGTTTTAAAGCAGTCGAAGAAGCATGAAAAAAATGAAGTGAACAACCTAACGCTGGAAGATGGAAACTTTTTTTTTGGAGATTGGTTTTGAAGGATGCAAAAAGGCATTGCAGCGGAATACTTTGCAATATAAACTAATGGATTTTGTCAGTATGTTGTGTATTACTTTACTAGCCTCAAACGGCAAGATAGAAGTCCTCGTAATTATATTAAATGATAATGTAACGAAAATAGTAAATTAAACCTGTATAATGAGAAACAAGGAATTTAAACGGAACGATCTTATATTTAGAACCAAAAAATATCGGCTGAAAGAATGTTTAGCGCCACGTATAACATTGTTCATGCTCGAAGGTTTGTAATTCTTAAATTTCCAGGGATTCCATGACAAAAAGACTTCTTTTAAGTCCATTTCTAGAATAAATTGTGTTCTGGTAAAAAAGATGAAAAAATCTTCAATTTACTGGCTTGTTTACGCGTATTTATGTTATTCTCGTTCATGGGATTCAATAAATTGATATATTAATCCATTGAATTCGAGATTTAAAGTGATTTAATTTTTTCCCAGTGCCGTAGTGGTCGCCCGTTCTCGCTTTAGATATGCATTTACTTGAGTTGATACAGGTAACGAGGCGTAACGGCTTTGTTTTCTTTTTTTTTCTCAGTTGGTGCGGAGCACGAAGAGTCTATCGGTAGGAATTTTTAAGCGCACATACTGCCTATTTACGGATTTACTTCTATTTTAAGGACTAGGCGGTGCGATTTCGCTTTGCAGGATGTAAAGTGAGGTATGACAAACTCAATACGACCTTGAGGAAGCCTGTCGGTAAAACAAAGAGCTTACCTGTTAAGAAAATATAATTATGTATAGATTTTATTTTTACGTTTGTGTAAGCAGTGTATGCTCTTGTGGAACTCCAAGGTTGTCATATGCACACGAAATGTAAGATTGTTTATTACCATCGATAGAGAGACTTCGGAGTTGTAAATACACCAATTATATAAACGGCCAATATATTACAAATTACGCAAGATGGAGCTTGAATGTTTTCTCATTAACATCCTCCGCGAAGTTATTCACATTTAGAATCAAATTTGAATTTTGATGCTGAATCCATCGGAGTCGTAACTTAATCTATTAAACGCTGGGATCCTGGGTAATCATGAATTGACACGATGCGATAACTTTAACATAGTAGGCGTCTGCTATTATATACTGTGTTCGCAGGAGTTAATAAAACATAAATTATCGTGCAATATAAGTCACAACCGCAATTTATGTTATTGTATTTCAGTTGTCAACTATAATCACTCATGTAGATTGCTTATATTTATCTCTATAATGACGAATTTTTATGTAAATAATGCAATAAATGACTTTTTACATCGTTAAAAAACTGGTAAGTGCCACAACAGAATATATATGTATTATCACAGATAAGTCATACAGATAGTCCATTCAATGCATTTACATCAAATCATGAGAATTGCCTACATTACAGCTCTTTCCTCTTTTAACACATGGTCTAACAGGAATCATTCTCAATTCGTTTCCATTTGAAGTCGATTGTCGTTGTTAATTCTAGTCCTCTGAAGTTGGCTCCAGAATTAAAAAAAAAATTCTAATTCTTAGAGTTCGGAGACAAATAAGTATAGTTCTGGAGTTATTGCATAGAATTTTCAATAGTTCTGCAAAATGCGCATTTTTTCAGCTACTTTAATCACAAAGTCGCACTGATGAGCGGTATAATCGCGAAACGCGTCTGCGAATGGTGAAAGTAGTTTTCTAGTAGGTCTCTATCTACATAGGTCAGACCTTACACCATCAATTTTGTAAGAAATGTCAGCTGTATTGATAGAAAGCAAGAATGTAATATATGAAAGGGCACTGATAAATCTGAACATGCCTAATAAAATAATTTCATTCCACGGCGAAAAATTGCTCCCGGCCAACTAACGCCAACAGAAGTCACTAATAGGAAGTATTGGTGACTTCCGTTTGTGTTAGTTAACCTCCGTTTTCCTCAAGACCATGGAGAAAATCATCGATCAATACGTTAGAGGTGAAATTTTAAGCAGAGCATTTCTGAACAAAAGCAAATTTGCCTATCCAATAGGGAAATCTACTATTGATACTGTGATGACAAAGATATAAAACCAGTTTTGCAGGAGAGTAAGTGATTCTATGAGCGTTGACTGATACTGCATTTAAATCCAACCCAAGGACAATGCAAAGGTGTTACCAATTACTTTTGAGACAGTCCACTTCTCAATAGTAGCCAAATGACAACTTGAGTTGCTCAATTTGTGCCAATAGTACGGCTGTACTAGAATAAAATAGCATTGTATTATACGAATACAGATGGCTCCAAACTATACATTGAAACGAGAACGTGTACTACAGTCTTTTGAGATAGTTGTAGTAGTATTGGCACAAATTGAGCAACTCTAGTGCCAACCATATTGTCCTCAGTGCGAGGTACTATCTCCACCGCTGTGGCTACTCGTCGTTGACTAATTATTTGTTTGTCTGAATAAGGTCGGGTTTGAACAACCAGTTACAAGGTAGGCGTAGATTCTGTCGAATTGTAAGCAAACTGACCTCCAACTTGCTAGCAATTAGTGTTTAAGATCGGAGCTTAATGCCAATGCCCCGAAAGTACTATTATATCTCCGTTCACAAGGATCAAAATGCGAATCTAGAAGCTTCTACGCCGAATGTAATTCTCATGCAATTTTCTAAAAGGTTGAAATATTTTGGGGTCACATTTGATAAAGAACTTCGAAGAAATTTCTGATATAGCAAACATAAGGATCTAAGCAGATTCTTACCGCAGCTTTATTAGACTTAAGTAAGTCGTAAACATTTTTGACAGAACCTTGGGTCTACAATCCAATATAATACACCGACGATAATAATACCAATAATTTCTTGTAAACCTAAGAAATCACTAACTGAGCAAAATTTCCTGTTTAGTCTCTTAGACTTGAGTCGAAAACTGTCCGGAATTCCAGACAATCCTTTGGGCAGCTGGCCAATAACAATAAGCAACAACAATTTCATCGGTCTCGGTAGAGAAGGATATGCGGTCTCTTTTTTGGATCAGAATCATTTAATAGTATCACAAAAGATCACAAAGATAAGAAAATGGAAGAATCAGAAAAATCATACTGGGATCGAAGCAGGCAAAAGGTTCATCAAATTTTCCACCGGAGAAACCCAAGAGAATCCTCGAACTAAAGATAGAAGACTTCAAGGGTGAAGCATATGGAGAAGGTTACGTTGAAGTGAGCGGTGTCTCTCTTCAAAATCAAAGTTACCTTTTTATTGATCAACTGCCTAAAGAATAATTTACAGTATCAGACAGTTTTCGACTCAAATATAATTGATTTAAGAGCGTTTAGCGCTTCATGTCTATCTGTCCAATGCAAATCCCCATCTTTCTGTCTTCTCTGGATGGTATATATCTCCGCTTGGAAGGAACCGATCCCAAATATATGTATTTAAGTCCGTATTTCGTTTTTGAACTATCGTATTGCGAGATGCTGAAGGATCGTTCTGACATTTTGGTTGTCACAGACTACCGGACTAGTTACGAGTCTTCTCGTAGGTTACTGTCATTTCAAATACATCTGCGGTTTGTGCCGTGATCTTGTTATATTTTAGGCCTTCCATTTCTAGCACGATGAATCTCTTGATTTTTTCGGCAGAAAAAGTGATGGATGTTTTTACCTAGTTTAATCCTGAAATATTCGTTTAGCACGAGGTTTTTGCTCCTTCTTCCCATGGTCGCATTTATCTCATGGTAGGTCTTTCCGTAATGCAATTCTGGTCCGAAAACCTGAGGTGTTGACGATATTATTACCTTTGAGCCTTTCATGACCTGACATCCAATCAAGGTTACCTTGTTGTTGGGCAACTGCCTAAGGGATAATTTACAGGTTTAGACAGTTTTAAACTGAAATGTGTGTGGCTGCAAATGCTAATTCTTGCCTTTCGGGATCCTCTTTGGATATATTCCTGGACACAACTCATAACATTGTGTGAGCTAGAGGTACGATTTCTTCAAAAACTACACAATCGATACAATTATTGTTGTGAACGACAATTGAAGTCCCAGCCGTTAGATGCGATTGTAGATTTAGAACTTAGGATACTTACTTCTAATTAGTTGCTAAATTAATTATTCTTGTTTAGTTTCCAAATCAATATTATGATAACTGGTATCTGTACAAGTATCGTCAAATTTAACACAGGAAATGTTGTATTAGCTTAATAATTATTTGCTTAACACCTTTCGTGGACGTGCGCATTGGATATATCCTAGACGTGATAAAAAAGGGGGCTATTATTCCTACACCTGTCACTTCTTTTATTGTATAATTGCGAAGGGATTTTGTGGAGTCATTTGCTCAAAAACAGGCCGTGTAAGATTATTATAAGGGGTCCTTTTTAAAATAACAAGTGGATGTGTCAATGAAAGGACGACAGAATGACTGGATTCGGTGTTATAGAAATATATTGTGTCATCCTGGGGTCTATTATTTGTCCGGCCGAACTTCGTGGGGTTGCAATACAGAATTTTTACTGAATTTCCCCGATCATTGGCTTTTCGTCGAGGCGATGAAATAGGGAGACATTAGGTTGTAACGTTGCAGACGAACGAAGATGACACTGTTCTAAGTACGACAGTGACAAGAACTGGTAATGTCTAACACAATCAAGTCCGTTGATAGCTGGCGGACAATCTCGGAGCCGCTATTGACTTGGTCGGGCGTGTAAGAAGAAGAGGATGACGGTCAACTTGAACGTGTATGTTGGTATGCACCATTGTATCGGTCGCGGTCAACCTTATGGACTACTACTACTCAGAATTTCAAAACCATTTCGTGAAGTTTGTTGTTGTCAACTAGGTATTATTACATTATTCTCAAGTGGACGTGTGTTCGAGGCATTGTTGCGCGCCGTATCGCTTTTAAAAATCGATAAAATAAACAGCGTGCGTTGCATTGTCTTGTATCCTTTCGATTATAAGGAATTATTATGTGGGATGACATGAAATAATTAATGAATTAAATTTTTAGGGATTTATTAAATCTAGACGTAAAATTCGAAGATCTAAAAGATGATATCGTTGGTTTAATTTTTAAAATGACAAATTGATAACGCTAATCTCCCTAGCGCAAAACTGTACATATTCGAGTCACAAATTTATTATCATTCTCTCATTATTATATTATCGACATGCGTTCCAGAAACAATTGCCATTCCAAAATATTTAACACATTTACCGAGACAATCAGTAAGTTATAATCACAATTTAGCTGGTATAAGGTATACAGTGCGGTATTAATATATGGAACACTAAAGGAAAAAGCGGTTTTAGTTTTTGAAACTACACATTAATATGTGTGTACCTTTTAACCGTAATTTGTTTTTCACTTATGACGTCATTACAAGGAAAATTGACAACACAGATTAGTAATGACATCTCTTCCCTTTATGACCATGCAAATAAAGGTTGCATAACAGAAATGCTGAGACAAATCCAGCTGAACATTTTAAGTTGTTATTATCGTATCTAACAGGAAATGATCCTAAATTATCATATTAAAATACTACAGCATTACATTAGATGAAATCTTAGTATCATGTAAGATAATAAATGATTCAGACCATCAACGGAACGTAAATTGCTTGTTGAAGTACCATTCGTACTTATCTTACAAGAAAGATATCACCTAACTACTTGAGGGGCTTAATAATGATAATCCGATCTTTAGAATTCTGCGAGACAGTGATGAGTTTACACCATGCTAATGAATGTTTTCACCACCAAATCGCTTTTTCCGATCAAGCAACATTTTGTATAAATGTTGAGAATTAATCGGCAGAACTGCAGGTATTGGAGTAAGGAAAGTCGTTATTAGATGGCAGAAACAGACGCGCAACATCCACAAAAAGTAAATGTATGGACAGGAATAGCACATAAGAGAATTCTAGATCCTCTTTTTTTGAGGGAAATCTTCACGGAAAGAAATATTTAGAGTTTCTCCAATATGATCTAATTCCAGCACTGGACGATCCTGATATCCCAAATGATACTCTTTGGTATTCACACGATGGCGCACCGCCACATTATACGCTTCCTGTTCGTTATTTTCTGCACTTTGTTTTTCCAGAAAGATAGATCGGCAGACTGGGGCTGATAGAATATTCAGCATGATCTCCTAACCTGATACCCCTAGACCTTTCTTTATGGGGCTATTTAAAAACGAAAGTTTACGAAACAAAACCAGAAAACCAGAGGTATTGAGGCAGTTTATTCAAGAAGAAATTCACAAAATAGAACGAACTGTTATTAATAAGGTCTTAGGTAAATTTTTAAATAGACTAGCCTTAATGCCAAAAAGTCAGTGCGTGGCAGTTTAAACAATTAATTTAATAGTGTTAATTTTATTTGCTTTATTTTCATTTCTTAGTCCGTACTCTCTCAGATTCCACGACTAAAACCTTATATTGTCGTATAATTTCTTTTGTAATGACATAAATGTCATACTTAAAAAACAAATGATAGTTGAACGGTGGATCGCACATATTAATGTGTATTTTTAATACACATAATAATTTTTAATAACCGACGTTCAGCGTTTTTAAAAAGACCGGCGAACTCAAGCTTTTCTTATATTCGATACTTTAATCCAACACTGTATCCGCATAAGTACACTACCGCCCATAAGTTTGACCGCGCCGCAAACATACTGGAAGCACTACAAAAAGTTTGGTATTAGTCGTGAAGTTATGCATTTTTAGGCCAGAGAAATCAAATTGAAGTGACGGGCCACCAGAACTTTTCCTGGAGAAAAACATGCCATTAACACGGGAAGGATAGCACGAAGTGCTAAGGATATTCCACTTGCATTAGTAAGGTAATAAGTGAAAATCTGCCCAAAATAAAAGAAAAAGAAATAATAGAAGCATGTAAAAAATAGAATGCACTGCAGGCTTCTAGATTTTCAGATGGATCGTTCGTAGGTCTCCCAAATATTTTTTAGAGCGAAGCTCTTTTCGAGAAGGTTCTGGGGCGAGTGTTAACTGGGAAAAAGTGAGACGCTTGAAACCGTCAGATAGACGCCTTCCTTCTATCTTTTTTCTTTCATTATCTCCTTCTCGCTCCCACACACACACACACATTTTGCGTCCCCCCCTCCCCTCCATCCAATGGCGTTCTTACTATTCGGACTCGAATTTACTTCAAATTCAACTTCAACTCATTTACCATCAGTTTCAAAATGAAATACTTTTGCTTTATACATTGTTTATTCAATTATAGAATTTTATCTTTCATTCAAATATGCATCAAATGCACAAAGAGCTTCGCTCTTGTCGGGTGTCCCACTACACGTCTCCTCTTTTTTGTAATCTTCCTTTTTTGTACCCTATGTAATCTATATTCAGCCCTGGATTCCTAGGCTTTTACCAAAGGTCATAAGTCTTCGCTGAGGACACCGTCAACTTTAGTCACCTTCACTACAGCATTTCGTAGATATTTCATCTAGGAATGAAGCACGCTTACACGTTCATCTTATGAGCTCTCCCCTGTAATTTTGAAGATGTCATCTCAAATAGCAGTAACGGGTGAGAACACCTTCACTAGTTTTAGACCTTCTGTGGTTCATCCTGTGATCTTGAAGATAGTATCTCAAATGGCACAAACCGGTGAGAACGCTTTAACTAGTTTTAGGCCTTCTTTCCGTATCGCGATTAGTTTCTTGTGTTCATTTGTAGAAAAGGTGATCACTGACTTGAATTGTTTCCTCATTCACCGTATTCTTCGGATCTAGCTCGCAGCAACTAGTATCTGTTTGCAGACCTAAAAATAAAGCTCCAGGGAAAGAGATTTGGCTCCAATGAAGAAGTGATTGCCGAAACTGAATGGTGGGCAGAGATCAATTGTTCTGCAAAAAGGGGATTGTAATGTTAGGGAAGCCTTGGAAAGAATGTATCATTAACCTAGTCTCTTTCAAGAATGTATCACTCTTGAAAGAGACTAGGTTAATGAGTGAAGTCGATTTTTTCCTAAAAGGTTGTTGTTTTATTAGTCATTCTACGAACTTATTGGATGATAGCGAATACTTTTTATTGGAAATTCAAACGTAGAAATCGATATATAAAATAAATGAAATTATCCTTACCACACCTATCTGAAAAATCCAGATACGTATTTCGGCGACTAAGTCGCCATCCTCAGCGGAAAACTGGTGAATTCACTATCAATAGCGAATCCGGCTAATGCGCAAGACGAATACTACACAACGAACACTGTAGAATATCAAAACCCTGCACAATGAACATCACGCAATGAACGCGCGAAACACACGAAAACACTGTTGACACCGAACTCCCATTAAGGGGAGCCTGTATTTATAGTGCTTCTAACCTAAATTTCATGCTCTATGGAACGTGTCAATACGGTTGCAAGAATCTAAAATTTAATTCGATAGCTCGTACAATTTGGAATTTGGAATAGATCCTCCATCTGCATTCATAATTCTCTCTCTGTGCTTATAAATATATATGCTTTCGTACCTATCCAGTTCCCTGTTGTTTTTTACCGCCTTAATTAATTTTAAACTTTCAATTGGCATAGCGTGTTTTTTGTCCAAAATATGTCGGGTCACACTTGATTTTCTCGGGCCAGTTGAACCGAAAATAGGCAATGTGCTCCTTGTATCGTGTTAGGCGATCAATCCTATTTGATTTTATATATTATTTTAGCCACAGTCTCCTTATTCTCGTTTGTAAAAATCGATTTCTAAGTTAGATTAAATAGATGGATCTTTGAAAATCATCGAAACCGCAGAAAATTCAATCAGACAATTGTATTCGTTGTGTTTTCCACAATTGACAATTTACTATGAATTTCAACCATAAGCGGAATTTCCCATTAAAAACATATCTTACGCAACACTAAATATGTGACAGGTATTCATACAAAAATAAAAAAGAAGAGTCACCTTTTTTTTTCTCTTAAATATGAGACATTAAAACATGTTCACAGGCGGAGTTTGGAGACAGAAGATAGATGATTAGATGTTCTAGTTGATAGTATTTCATGGGCATTATAATCAGCATGGTGCTATAAATTTTAGTGACTCCTTTATTTGCATTTAAATTAGTCCGAAGTATTTTGTGAGCTGGAGGGCGTGTTGTCACAGGTACAGGGGATCATCGTTTCAAAGCAGCGATGACTGGAGCCTTAATTTTAATTTGTTTTCGTCTCATTCCGGTCTGCTATTTTGTGATTTATGTTATGGGCTTTTCTATCAGGAAGTTTATGGCGAAAAATACATCCCGTGCAAATCTATATACATATATCTTTTTTAAAGAAAATACACGCACACACATACACACACACACACACACATATATATATATATATATATACAGCGTGTCCTTCGTCGAAGAAATTATTAACAAAATATTAGTATTAATAAAGGAACGATGTATTTATAAGAACCCTCCTGTATATAAAACAAACTTGGTCGCCCAGAGACAAAAGCCAAACACACGTATAGTTGAAGAGCGACTTATAATACGGCACAATTTTGTTTCCAACCGGTAATGATAGACTGGTTACGAGCGCTGAAGAAATGTCACGACTTCGGGCTCAATTCAGTCGTCCAAATCGTGTGACTTGCCATGCTTATTGCATCAAATTATCCCTCCCGAGGAGCTATCTTAGCACTTAGAACTACTATTTCTCTTCCCCTTAGTCACCTTGTTTAATATAATCTAGAAATAGAAATGGAACTGGTGACGTGTACCTCGTTGAATTGTAGATTTTTAAGGGTGGATCTAGGTATTTTTGATTTTTCCTAATTCATGGTATTGTTATTATAATTATTATCATCGTCATTATTATTATATGGTGAGGCGTAATCTTCCCAGGTGATTCGTCGCTGTATTTGTTCTTCGGATGCTTTCATATAGCGCCGCTATTGAAGCGTACAATACGTCGACTCTAAGGAAAGCGATGCATAGGGGTGCGATTTTCGTGTAAGAAGTTCAAAGCGAGCCGCATATATGGGTACAATGCGCGAGGCGAACGAAACATATATTACAATTTATTAATACGTGGCATCCAGCTTGTTCTGAGCAGCTCTGATCGTGCGTTGCTCGAAGTTATTGTCTTTTCTGCGTTAGCAATGCTGAAAACGACGATGCCAAATGTCACCGCGTCGTTTTACGAGTTCCAGGACGTAATTGATTGACCAGAAAAAATGGTCCGTGTGATAACATTAGCGGCTGTTTAAAGATTATACATTTTAGTATTACATAATCGAGGAATAATTAATATAATTATATCATATGTGCACGTCTTTGTGGAAGGTACTATATATACATGTGCGGTGACGCAATCGCCACTTTTTGTGCCTTCCAAACCGCTCAGATTCAGCGCCTCAGGCCGTATAATACAAAACTAATTATAGGTGAGTTGACGCAGAGAGAATATCGTGATTTAACAGGAGACAAATGACAAATGAATACGTTCTTCCAGCTCCGAGCCGTCTTGATCGTTTTGTCATTGGACAATGATTGAACGTAACATGTTGTCCTTTCACTCATTTATACCGTTGTACATATTCGGAGAGATTTTTTTGCGTCTCTTTTTTCTGAAGTAATTTTCAGCAATCTTCCTAAGTTACAGATGAGGTCGTGATCATCTTTTGAAAATAACATGTATCCAATTTATATCAAACAGAATATTACACATGTAATTATGATATGATTCTTACCGTTACCGCATTGACATCAAATATATGTTTCGACAACTGTAGTATCATCCTCAATAGAATTGATGTAACATCCTCACTTTACTTTTTCAAAATTTGTATTGCATTCCTCAGTTGCCAAAACCTTCATGCACAATCTAAATCATAAAGCTTTATCTCGTCAAAGAATGTGATAGTAATTCTTTGACGAGATAAAGCTTTATGGTTATTAAACTATTACTAGCTAACACACTGACAAAGTCAATGCATAAATTTCCACTATCACCAAACAAATATTGCCCGATATTACTAGCTGATAAACCAAACTCTAAGAAATTGATTAGATATGAATGAAGAATGATACTGAACTTTAGCGTCGGAGTTATTGGTTATCCATATCCAACTTGACGCACTTATCACTCGACGCACTTATCACTCGACGCACTTATCACTCGACGCACTTATCACTAACTAATCAGCTCTAACTAATCAGCTCTGCAGGTTCTGGAAAGCTTTCTTCCTCAAGGAATTCTTTTTGCAATAAGTTTAATATACGTGACAGAAAACATTTTTTTATCATATTCATATAAGATAACCTAACTCTTAAGCTACTTTTCAACGTAATCCCCGCTCAAATTGAGGCACCTATCGTAACCATGCACTAGTTTGTTGATACAATAATCATAGAATTCTGCCGCATAATACTTCAACCACTCGTTCACGCCTTCCTGCAGTTCCATATTGTCGTGGAAGCGCTGGGGTGCAAGTCAGGTTTTTATGTGCGGAAACAATTGGTAGTGGCTTGGAGTCAGACCTTGACTATAAGGAGAATGGTGGAACACTTCCCATCCAGAACCATCCAAGTACTCCATAGTTTGATTGGCCGATCATTCTCGATGAAGTTTTAGACAATGATAATGATGGAACAGTATTGTCCGATGTGAATTCTTCAAGTAGTATGGGGACAGCCATCGGACTTATTTTGTCCTCGATTTTCCAACACTGAAGATGCTAAGCCCATATTACTAGCGCCAATTTCCAGAAATTCAATTGAGCTTCGAGTTTTTAAATGTTTGTTTCCAAAATCTTTGTTTATTTTTATTGCGCAGTGCACAAATGAACGATTGAGTCTTCTAAGAGAAAAAGGAGGTTGTAATATACCACAAACTGATGCATCGGAAATCAAAATTTTGTCAGGCATTTCGCTTATAATGAGCTATAATAGCCTTCCAGAGATTTCTGATTACAGGTGCTAAAATGAGTCTAAGGGAAATGAGTTTACAAGAAAGGCTATGGTGCGAAATCGTTATCAAAATTTCATGTCAAAATTGTACTTTCATTTTCCTGAAAAACCGGAAACGACCTCTAAGCTTTACTATATGGGTTTGCGTCAGAGCATTGACGAGTCCATGGCCAAATTTAAAGGTAGGTTTTCCCTAAAGCAGTATCTTCCGCTTAAGCCGATTAAACGAGGCAGCCTTAACTTTCTATAATCAGAGTATGGGGGAGTTGACATATCGGACCAAAAAGTTACAACTTACGATTACAACAGAAAATCTACAAAATGGTGGCGTCAAGTTTTTTCAAAATCTTGATGACATCTGTTGTAAATACTCACATTCTTTATCAACAAAATAATCACAAAAAATCGCAATTGAAAGACTTTATTGTTCCACTTGCAGAACAGCTCATTGCGCAAGGTAGAGCTGGGACTAAAAAGGACATCTACAATAAGAGGTCCTAGGTCAAAAAGATTTAAGCAAATCCTAATGTGGGAGATCATATGCCAGTAAAAACAGAACACCGCAGCGTTCATACTGTATTTGTTCAATGTGCAAAGAGCCCCTATGTTTTGAGTGCTTTGGTAAAGTCCATAAATACAAAACGAAAAATTGAAAAAAAAATCAAATAAAAATTTAATTATAAAAGCTGGTTTTTATTATTCTCATAGAAAAACTATTGATGGGATATTTAGTCCCAATTTATGAGGCTTAAATAACCCAATGGGACGTATAAACCCAAGACATTCTTTTTCTGAAGGATACTAGACTTTAAATAAAATTTTTTTGGGCTTTTCAGTATCACATCCATCAACCACATTCCCTATCGAAAAAAAAATAATAAAAAATTGCGTACTGGAGCGTTAAACGAAGCTTCTTTATGGTCCCATTTCGTTAGCTACAAGGGCTCGCGTGGTCAGCTTTTATTAAATACAAAAATTTTGTTCACAAAATAAACAGTGTTTGGGCATTTTATATGTCCATATCTATTTCTGTAGTTGTCTTTATCTTGCATTGAGGCTTTGGATAAAAACCATATACATACCTCATCCGACTGATAAACCTTCCAGTTATTTAATTATAATGTTGTTAATTAATAAAGTAAACCGGGCTATAGCCTCATGTACACCTTCACGTGAACGCTTTTATCTTGTGTTACAACTGTTATAAGGCTTTGGTTATATCAAATTGCGACAAAATAAAGATGAAATTAGACAAATTCATGGAAGCACGCGCGCAGAATTAGTTTGTATCCGCTTTGATCATATATTTTGCTTCAATTTACAACAATTCACATTACGCACTAATGACTGCGCTGGAACGGACATTCCTTGGGTCGCGAGGCCCTGTGATCGCCCAGCGTGAAATAATCGGGTACACAAATGATTAAATTTCAACATAATTGTAGCGTGGATCGGCGCAAAGGACGAGGGGGAGGTTGCCATCAAAGTTGGCGCTTTGCATCCTTGACTTTTGTCCTTTATTGCCTGCAAGTCACTAGCCGAAAGCATAGCTTATTCCGTTCGGAATTAATCCATTTAGGGGGTCAGGAATATGTTTAAATCTATAGAACCGGGACCGGGTTGGGGGTGCGGACAGGATTTCAAATTGATCGCCTTTAAAAGCGTGCCTTAATGATATGTCGAGATATTATCATTTTTTAATTCTTCGGAAACGGCTCAGAAAACAACCATTTAGTAGACTGTGACTTCGAAGCGAATGCGATTGTGTCAGGAGAATAACAGCTGCGCCCTCCTGTGGAGGCCAACACCACGGTCACATAATAACAACAAAGCCATGTCCCATACGACCCATAGAGATATTTTAATTAAATACTATTTTAATGGTTTTCCTATTAAGCACCTTTGTTATCTATTTGTGTTTTTATTTTACACGTCCTGGATGTGAAAAAGTCAATAAACAAATGAATATAGTGGATAGTGGAGGACGAGTCTTGTAATAGTATATCGTGTAATATTTGAAATATCCTTTCCTCCACCACTTTCAGGTCAATCAAACAATAAATCGGGGGTTAAAAGCTATAGTTTTCAAAAGATAAGTACATAGGTCACGAAAAATACATGTATATATGTATACAGGGTGATCCAATTAGTACTTTAGGATTTGTGAATATAGGCAACACTATACGTGTGACAACCATACTTTATTTGGAAGTTTTGTAGGTTAGGTCATTGCAAAACAGCATGGAATATTCAACGCAACAAAAACTTTGCGAAATTATTAAAATTTATTACCAAAAACAATGCTCTGTAAAGGAAACGTGGCGTGAAATAAGTGCACGTTATTCTCCGCATAATCAGCCAAGAGCACAAACAATTCGTAATGATGGGACGAAATTAGAACGTGAGTTTACCCCAGTAAACATCTTTTTTAATTCCACGGACAGTTTAAGTTGGTAGTTACGGCAATACTGGACATACTCGCCAATTTCTAAGCACAATGCATGCGAATATGTTTACTATTGTAATGTTTACTGGGACCTTGGTGGGTAGTCCAAGAGCAAATCGTGTAACAAATGTGATAAATGCAGATGATATTGAAGCTGTAAAACAAAGTCTCCGTGATAATCCAAAGTTATCTCTTAAACGTCGCGCTCAGCATTTGAACTTTACATTTGGATCACCCTGGAGGATTTTAGAAGATGATTTGGGTTTGTGTCCATAAAACATTCTACTGGCTCAAGAATTGAAGGAACATAGTCATTGTTGGGCGGGAAAATAGCTGATTGAAGATCCATTTTGTCACGTGAGTTTATCCCAGTAAACATTTCTTAAATTCCGCGGGCAGATTAAGTTGGTAGTTTCGGCAATAGTGGACATACTCGCCAATTTCAAAGCACAGTGCATGCGAATATGTTCACTATTGCCGTAACTACCAACTTAAACTACCGGCGAAATTTAAAAAATGTTTACTGGGACGTTGGTGGGTAGTCCAAGACCAAATCGTGTAAGAAATGCGGATGATATTGAAGCTGTAAAACAAAGTTTTCGTGATAATCCAAAGTTGTGTCTTAAACATCGTGCTCAGCATTTGAACTTTACGGTTGGATCGCCCTGGAGGATTTTAGAAGATGATTTGGGTTTGTATCCATAAAAAATTCTACTGGCCCAAGAATTGAAGGAACATGGTCATCGTTGGGCGGTAGAACAGCTGATTGAAGATCTGTTTTGTCATAGTACTGTTATGTTCACTGACCAGGCTCATTGCTGTTAACAAGCAGAACCGCAGAATTTGGAGCGATGATAATTCTCAAGAATATGAGGAAACGCCGTTGCATCCGGAGAAAGTTACAGTGTGCTGTGCCATTCTTTCGGTGGTGTTATTGAACCGTATTTCTTCAAAAATGCTCCAGGATAGCGAGTCACCGTATATGAAGTTCGTTATTGGACAAAGTTACCCGATTATTTCTTCATAATTGTGGTTGAAAATAATTTGGAGGAATTTCGTTTCGAAGAGGACGACGCTACGTGTCATACCGCCAATGAATTCATGGCTTTATTGCAAGGCTAGTTTGGTGATAATGTTATGGTCCTCTGAATTATCCAACAAGATCTTGTCACTTAAGGCCGTGTGACTTCTTCCTGTGGGGGTACATGAAGGCGAAGGTCTGCGCTAACAATCCAATAACAATTGGAACAACTGTTATTCGTGAGATACCGGCCAGAATATGTAAAAACGTAAAATTAAACTGATAAATTAAACTGATTGAATGGGCTATTGTCAGCAAAGTCTTTGTGCACATTTGAATGATATTATTTTCAAAACTTAGATGTAATAGGATGTTCTTTGGAATAAAAACACAACACTGTATGTCGCGAAACAATTTTTGTGTTTTATTTTAATTTTAGGTCCTAAAGCTTTGGATCACCCTACATATATATATATATATATATATATATATATATATATACAGTGCGGTCGTAAAGTCTAAAATAAAATTCATAAAATCGAACATTTACTGAAATGCTCGAACACGTATAGTGATTTTTTGGAATAGGCACCCTTTAGTAGTAGATACTATTTTGTTTGATATTTTTTGAATTTATGACGTCTTCGACTCTTTTTAAAAATTGAAACCTGTACTTTTTTTCCCTTCAATTGATAGAATAGTCCATTCCCAATCTAAATATCGATCTCCATTCAGCGTTTGATTAAAGAAGAAGGGTCCCAAAACTTTATCATCAACGATTCCTGCCCATGCGTTAATCTTTTGTGGATGCTGAGTATGCAATTCTTGCAACCAATGTAGATTCTGAGCCGACCAATAACGATAATTTTGTCTACTAACTGAACCGTGCATACTAAAACTAGCAGCGTCTGAGAAAATGATTCGTTGTAGAAATGTAGGATCATCTTGAAACATGTTCATTAGTTGTTCGCAAAATTGTATTCTGTGGTCAAAATCGTCTTCCCTAGTTCCTGTAATAATTTCATTTTGCAAGGATGGTATTTTGCCGTATGAAATGTTGTTAGGATTGTGGTTTTGCTAATGTTATACTTTAATTCGATTTCTCGATTTGATATATTTGGATTTTCCTCCGCAGTCAATACAACATTCAGTTGTTCACTTCGAGCGTGATTTCTAACGTGCCCCAAATCTTGCCCAAACTTTTGTACAAATTTTACCTACAGTTGATTGAGTTATGGGTGGACGATATGTATATTTCTGATGAAATAAGTGACTTACATCTTCTTGAGACCGGAATTTATCACCGACACCAACCACGATTAATATTGTAATTCTTTGCGTTACACTTAGATGTATTTTATTATGTTTCAAAAATTGAAAATACTTTCACCTAAATGTAAGATTTATTTGTAGAAGACGAACAGAACATCGACATTAAATCTAACGTTGACATAAACTAAACATTGATGTTTGACAGTTTACAAATTGTTTCATTTCCAACGCCTGTTCACCGATTTTGAACATACCATGGCCAACTAAGTGTCAGATGGTTTTTATCGTTTTTTACAGAAACTTCCGAATACAACATACCAACCTTTTTTATAATTATCGAGTAGGGAATCAACCATTGTATCAAATGAAAGAAGAAAAAGTGCAGGTTGCAACTTAAGAAAGAAAAAGTCGGTGACGTCATAAATGCAACGAGTATCAAACAAAATAGTATCTACTAGTAAAATGCGTCTATTTCAAAAAAGTACTATATGTGTTCGGGCATTTTCATATAAAAAAATGATTGTATTCCATACTTTACGACCACGCTGTATATATATATACACTGTGCAATATTCGTATTTTTTTAATTTCTTCAAACTTCCACAAGGGGATTTTGAGAGGTTTTAGCAATCAAATATTGGGACTTCGTCCCAGATTTCTAAATTAATACCAGATACATATAAATGTGTGGTACAATTAAAAAGTAACCCCATTTTATTTGGGATACAAAATATATTCCAACGACCTTTTCCTTTCGAAGGAGGTAACCGGAGTGGGGGTAGGTATCAAAGAAACCGACAATAGATGTCCATTTGTTTTGGGCAAAACACATTAAAATATAAAGTGATGCAGGTAGGAGTCACACAATGCGTGGTCCAGCGTCGATGTCTGAGGAGCGCGATCTTGTAAGGGCTTAGATGTCCATGGAAGGGGCGGAGGGAAGCGGCGGTCTAGAAGTTTTCGACCGCAGGGTGGCATATGCGTCCCGCTGGTTTCCATATTACCGTCACGACACTCACTATTAGTTACAAATTTAAAGTATCGATCACTTTATAATTAACATTTGTTTCGTCTTTGCTTTTTTGTCCGCTCTTTTATAATCCGTCGACCTTTTAGTCTTCTCTTTATAATTTATTAGGTTATTTTATAATAATAATAAAAAAATACAGCTTCAGGTGCGTTGTACACTTTGTTCCATGAAGCAAACACGGCGATACGAAAGATAAAACGAGCTTATTTAGTAAAGTAAAAATGTATACGTGTGTACACACGCAGATACATAGAAGTAAACCCTACGTGTTTTAGTATCAATTGTTAAAACAATAGCTTTTGCATAAAAGGGAAATAGGGCTTGAAAGTACTAACGTCCATTGTATCGTTTTAACTTTTGTGTTTTAGTTTAGCAAAGGAGAGCAAAAACAGAGCAGCTGTAGTGCTTTGTTTGACTGCTTTAGTTAACATTTGTATTCATTCAAAAGTGCTTTCTTTTCCGCTAAAGCTGGGCGCAGTCAGTTTAAAGCCTTTTGATTTCACATTTCGTACACGAGTATTTGTACTATACGCACATTCGCGTTATTTGACTTGCAGCAGATTTATTTCTCGCAAAAGACACGAAATTTATTCGAGATCCGCTTTAAATCATAAACGAGAGAAACGAAGCGCCATCTGATCTGAAAATTTTATTTCTAAATTTTGATATGTCAATCGGAAAGTACTCCGTGGCGAACGCAATTACAAAAGAATAGTAAACATTACATAGTTTTACAATGGTTTATGTTGCCGTGGGGCTGTCAGTGGGGGTGCTTCTTTTATTACCATTATTTGACGATAAAAAATGCCTTCCAATTAAAAAGCCTGCCGCTGGCTCTATATATCAATCTATACGAACGCAGCGTGGTACTACGTCTAGTGGATGGAAGAAGTCTTACATTAATATTCGATATAAGAAGTAGATTACGTTAACTTATTTTTCTTCTTTATTTCTATGTCCGACGCGTCGGTTTTGAGGCGCGCCATGTGAGATGGCGGACAATTAGACGAGGAGAAAGTTTGTTTTCGCGAAATGACCATCCTGAAAAATTATCCACAATCTCCGCCTTGTCACTGACTGATGCATATGGGGGTGAAATCAAATTGATATACGACTATATATGATCCCTTGGGAAACATTCTGATATTTCGTGGGACAAGTTACGACTTTTATGATAGAGCGGCCTAATACATTGATGAATTCTTTAGATATTTATATCTATCAACATTATAACTTTAAAAACCAGAAGTAATGTAAGTACACATCAAATTTCAACATTAATAAATAAATAATCGTTACTATCATTGTTATCGTGACAAAAACCATTTCAATAAAATAGGCAAGAAATAAAGGATTAACGATATTTTCCGAGATAGTTCTTTACAATTCCTGTATACCGAACTTTACAAAACACCGATAGAACTCCATTAGTGTCAAAAGAGATTACAAAATAGCCCACAACGGCCGCCTCACCTCATTATCGTTTACAGCATCAATACGAACCTATTAAAAAGATGTCAGGACAGCTAATTAAAAAAACCGCCAACAATAAAACACCATTCGTAAGTACGATCAATAAATATCATTACGGAGATTTCGGAGATAGTCCCTTTACACTTCCAGGTAATTAAAACAAGGTTGTATAACTCGTTCTTGTACGATTTTCCGAGTGTGACAGGCCTAAGACACCTAAAGCCCGCAGTATACGCATCTATCCATGTATTCATAGGATTTTACGAGCATGGATTCGATAGTCGATTGTGGACAAGACCAGTTGCTTATCGTAGAATAATAATAATGGTCTAAGTTTTTGAAGTATCTTCGCATTTTAGATGCACTCAATATTTAATATTAAATTCAGTAATTGATGATTCAAATTCAAAGATTCTGATTAGGAAAAATACAGATGCAGACTGCATCCTTTGCATCTGTATTGAATTTGAATCATCAGTTACTGAATTAATATTGATTTAAAGGTGAGTTTAGCGTTAAAGGATTGGCTACCAAGATCCAACTTCACGCGCTTCTTTCTAACAGTTTCAACTTCACAGGTTCTGAAAGTTTCCTTCAGGATGTAATTACCTTAAAAGTACATAAAAAGATATACGGTAGTAGCTCCGTATCCGTTGACTTCGTATCCACGGCTTTAAGTTTTCAATTGTCATTAATGCCTAATATGGAAAAAGACATTCATAAAACTGCGAAGAAAGCACCAGGCTTTAAAAAATTAAGGACAGAGGGACGTTACTACTTTGTACAAAAATATCTGGTCATATGATTAAACGGAATCTACGTGCTTTTAGAACGAAAGATACAAATTATCTACCTTGTTTCTTTGCCAATCAAATCGGAAGGCGTGGGTCACCACTGTTTCGTTTACGGAATGGTTTCATCGATGTTTCATTTCGGAACTGAGGAGATACTTGAAGTAGGAAGGATTACCATTTAAAGCGCTGCTGATAATAGACAACGTTCCTGGGCATCTTCATCACTAGTCACAGAAGATGGAAATGTTCAAGTGGTTCCCTTACCACCTGATACGACCTCATTCCTCTAGATCAAGGTATCAATAGATGCTCTAAAGTCACATATACTGGACATGTTTTCGAAATGCTTTACACCAAGCATGTCAAACATGCGCCCCACTGAGCATTTTCTTGCGGCCCGATTCAATTTTTAAAACACCCAGACAATACCGCACGAGAGCGTGTTAAAAACTATATTTGAAAGCGCGCTACCTCGGCTGTGATCGACCGCACTCGCCTCCCACGCCCGCCGCGCCGCGTGCCGCTGCCCAAATATATCCTTGTCCCGGAATACTGTCGCTGAAAGAGTTACTGAGTTGGCTACCAATACAAGTGATCGGATAAAAACAAAATCAGACTCTTTCATTGCATTATCTGTTGCCTGTGACGAAAGTACAGAGGTGCGTGGTGTGGCGCAACTCGCTGTTTTTATTCGTGCTGTTGATACAGATATCAACGTTTATGAAGAATTACTGGAATTAGTACCATTGGAGAGGATATTTTCAATGCTGTTTACGGACTTCTGCAAACGTACAATTTAGATTTGTCAAAACTGTGTTCCGTTGCAACAGCTCCTTCCATGACTGGAGTAAGTAATGGCTTCATTAAAATATGACCGACAAAGGTCATGTGCATTGTATAATCCACCAAGAAGTTTTATGCTCAAAAGTGATCAAGTTGGAAAGCGTTTTAACATCGGTGAAAAAATTATAAACTTCATAAGGGCACGTGGCTTGAATCAGTGACAGTTTTTTGTGTTTTCACGTGATTTAGGAAGTAGGTACACTGGTTTACCTTATTATGTAGAGGTGCGATGGCTTTCGTGTTCCATGGCTCCCCTATCTGTTTTGGAAACTTAAAGAAGAAATACGCTTTTTCATGGAAGTGAAAGGACAAGATGTCAGCTTATTATCCGACACACCTTTTTAGAAGATCTTTCATTTATGGTAGATATCACAAAACACTTGTCGAACTTACGAAATTGCAAGGACCACGGAAAGTTATAACAGATATGCATGATCATGTGAAAGCTCTCAAGTGTAAGATGATGCTGTGGGAAAAACAGTTAGCATTGGATAATCTGTCACATTTTCCGTCCTGTAAATCGTATCAAGAAAGTACAAGTGTCCCAATATTATACAAAATGTATACAGAGAAAATGGGATTGCTTCTGGCAGAATTTGAAAAGCATTTTTAAGATTTTAAGTACTAACAAAACAATTTTTCTTCATTTACTGGTCTTTGCACTGTCGATATTGATAAAGTTCCCCCTCACTTGCAGATGGAAGTAATTGAGATTCGGAGTCAGACCCGTTTAAAACAAAAATTTGATAATGTTGGTACATTCGAATTTTATAAGTACTTGCCAGTTCAATACCAAGAAATAAGAAAATTTGCCTGTAAAATCCTGTCAACGTTTGGAAGTACCTATAAGTGTGAACAATTAGTTTCTTTGATCAAAGGAAACAAATCTCCCGCAAGATCGCGATTGACGGACGCACACTTGGACGCAGTTTTAGAAGTTATTTCTGGCGACAAATTCACGCCACAAATAGACAACATAGTTAAAGACAAAAGATGTCAAATATCTGGCAAAAGAAGTTAATGCTTGTGTTTTTCTGTTATGTCCTTTTTATGGAAAATTTAATAAATATATTTGTCTTACAAGAGTACTTCTTTTGGTTAAGATTTTCAGAAGTTTGTCTTTTTTAAGATTAGGTTATACGCTGAATGATGCTAAATTTTAGCGTTAGAGTGATTCAATATCGAGATCCGACACCCTCGTCGAGGAATTTTACCTTAATTTCCAATAAATTGAAGATATACAAATACAACGAAATAAAAATGATGGAGGACAGGACGGTATAGCAAATGTTTTCGTAACTAACGCACATACATAGATGTGCCGCATCGGCAGGAAGACGGATTAGCAACAACAAATGCATTGGAAGGAGTAATTAGAGCGTACAATTAAGTTTATGAGGACAGAGTGGACGAGTAACATTGCAATATAATAATATATACAAAACGATAGGTTAGAAGAAGTCAAAAAATGTAACTAGGTGGGAGTTACAATAGATAACAGAAATCCGTATATAAAATAAATAAAATTACCCTTACCACACCTTTTTGAAAAATCCAGATACGGATTTCGGTAACTAAGCTACCATCCTAGTGGAAAACTGGGGAATTCAGTATCACTAGCGAATCCGGCTAATGCCCATGACGAACACCACACAACGAACACTGCACAACACCACAACACTGCACAATGAATATCACACAATGAACGCGCGAAACACACTGTTGACACACAGTGTTCGTTGTGTAGTGTCCGTCTCGGGCATTAGTCGGATTCGCTAGTGATACTGAATTCCCAAGTTTTCCACTGAGGATGGCAACTTAGTTGCCGAAATACTCATCTGGATTTTTTCCGAAAGGTATGGTAAGGGTAATTTTATTTATTTTATATATTTTACATATTATTTTAGCCACAGTCTCCTTATTCTTATTAATAGAAATCCGAAATAAAGAGGAAATGGAACAAATAGTTCAGGCTGGACATAGAGCGTATCATAAGTATAAATGTTACCTAAAAAACAGTAAATTAAGTAGGATATTGAGAACATGGGAGATATACAAATCCGCAATAAGACCAGAAATAGCTTATGCTGCAGAACCTATGTGTATAACAAAAGGCAGCGAAGAAAAGGTAAAAATAGCCGAAAAAAGTAATAAGAACAATTTTAAGAAAGTGGTGATTATATAACGTTAATGAGCCAAGAAGTAGTGGAAATTGCTCGATGGAGAAAATGTAGCTAGAATAATAAAAGCTACAAGACTAGGATGGTATGGACATATAAGAGGAAGAGGAAAGGCATACTCAGAAGAGTTACGGAATGGAAACCAAGTGGAAATCGAAGAAGTAACCGGTCAGAGCTACGACGGATGGTTCAAGTAAGAGAGGACTTAGTAGGACTAAAGAATAATAGCCGACAAAATAAAGTACAAGATAGAAGACAATGGAGAAGAGTAGTAGAACTGGTTAGAGCATACACCATATAAGACCGAGCACCAAGGAATCGAGTGAAGAAGAAATCAATCGTGTGTTTAGTGACAAGTCAAGTTCCTTACCTACCATAAAACGATCGTACAATCAATTTTAATGTGGTGGATTTCCCCTAAATGACAGTGTTCGAACTCCAACGAAGGAGTAGAAATTGCTCGATGGAGAAAACATAGCTAGAACAATAAAAGCTACAAGACTAGGATGGCATGGACATATAAAAGGAAGAGAAAGGGGATATTCAGAAGAGTTACAGAATGGAAACCAAGTGGAAATCGAAGAAGTGGCAGGTCAAAACTACGACGGGAGGATCGAGTAAGAGAGGACTTAATAGGACTAAGGAATAATAGCTGGAAAAATGATAGACAAGATTTAAGACAATGGAGAAGAGAAGTAGAACTGGTTAGAGCATACAACCTATAAGACCAAGCACCAAGGAATGGAGTGATTCACCAAAGAATGGGTCCTATCAGCTCTATTGGAGCGGCTAGGGCTGAAATGTATAGTCCATTATGAAATCTAACGCCAACATAATTCCCGCATCACTTGAAAGGCCCAAAACACAATATTCGGTTCAGGATACACAAAATTTGACTCGCTTCGAGGTTGGAACGTTTAAAGATTATTTCCAAGAAATTGGTTCTAACTTTGCCATCAAAATCTTCCTCTAAAAAACGTATTTCGCCTTAGAAACGCTTTATTCGTAATCTAGGCGTCGTCAGCTTTAATTTGATGTGTAACAAATCACATTTCTGTTCGTTTCGTTTTTTCGCAAAAGTTCGTATCAGCAATACCAACGGGCCTCGAGTATTATGGCTTGTTTATGTTTATTTCTTTGCAAAACTTCTTCAATGGTGAAAATATAAAGAAACATGATAAGGCCGAGCTGTGATAGAATATTAGTATTGCCTCAGAGATGGTTATTAATAAAAACGGACCACACGTTACTGATGATATAAAAACTTATATTTTTCATCTTTAAGAAAAAATATTCGCAATTACTTAGTTGCCAAACCCATAATTCGTCTTGAGCAAATCCAAAATAAGCGAGCATGTACAGGAAACAAGCGGGGGTGCGCTCTCATTACATTGTTTGCGCAGAGGTAGTGCCGTCTTGGAAACTTACCCCCATTGTTAGATCGGTCCGCGCCGTAAATATATCAAGTCACTTCCACTGAACGTCGATTTTATTTAAAACCGAAGGATTAGGAGCCCTCCAGTTCTGTTTGCCTTCTTGCTCGAATGCTTACTTTATTTAAAACGAAAGCAAACAATTTAAAACATCGAGTAACAAAGATAAGATATTTGGACGAAGAGGGGGAGGCGAATATAATTGTAATTTATACACACAGGCTTCTTGCCCCGTAAGGGTAGAAGATGGGTATTGATGGAGTAATATCGCGTTTATTTAAATTTTGATTCGGAGAAGTTGGAACAATTTTGATTCTGGTCGGGTTAAAACGGAGTTTTTAGTTGTCCATGCTACCAAATTAGTTTATTGATCAATTTTCAAAACGACACAATCAAGTAGATAACGGGCTTTAGAGCTTTGCATTTCGATTTGAGTCGAAGGTAAGTAATCATCAAGGAATTTAACAAAAATACATTAGCCATGACCAGAAAAGAGGAAGAAGAACTAAGAGTATTCGAGAGGAGAATAATCAGAGTGATGCTGGGGCCAAGGAAGATAGGCGCAAATGAGTACAGAACGTTGATGAATCACGAAATACAAAAAATAATGGGAGAAGAAGACATCGTCAAAATAATAAAATCACAGCGTATAAGATGGTTGGAGAAGTGATGGGGAGAGTAATATCAAAATGATAAGAAATTAGACAGCAATGGCGAGAAGATTAAGGGGAAGACTTAGAGGAAGATGGATTGACCAAGTGACATAGGATTTAAAACTGATGAAAGCAGACAACTGGAAGCAGAAGGTACATCAGAAGAAATTATGGAGACATGTTGTTGCCAGGGATATGGAGGACGAGAGATTATAACTAACTGGACAATGGGCTAATCACCCAAAAATCGATTGGGAAGTTTCAAATGGAAACGGCAAAAATTCCGAAGAGGAATGTGGTGCCTTATGCATATATATATCATCAAGAAAAACCAGCGTACTATTCTGGGCTTTAAGCCTGAATTTCTACGAAAGAATTTGTGAATCTGTGTGAAAGAATGTGAGTTTACGGGTGGTTTTTAACAAAAGTGACCTAGAGCACTGTTTTTTTTTGTACGAGACAAAGATTTTTGGCTCTGTACAATGATTTTTTCCGATCTTTGCACATGTGCAAAGAGGGTCGTACAAGAAAAAAACAGTGACCTAGAGATATCTATCGTTCAATAATTAGTTTCGAACTATTTATAAATCTGAAGGGAAGGATGTGCTTGCTAGATTACAGATCGCTTACGTAGTACTGACGAGCTCTTGTGAAGACGAAACCATAGTCTACCATTGTGGTTCGCAGTTAGTAACGCAGAATCCCCCTCATCCGATATCCTTCCTTGTGTTTTCACAAGCAATAAAAAGTAATGCCTTCAAAATTTCTCATTGCCAGATGCTTATAGAAATTGAGACCATATACATATGTATAACATTTTATAGCTTCAATTTTTATTCTACCCCAATTTTAAAGGAGAATAGAACAGTAAGATCGTTAGTAACCGTCCTAAAATCAGACGAAACAATCGTACGAACGCCGATGAAACCTGAGTTATGATTAAAAAGAAGCAAAAAAGCTATACACTATTTACAGAATGATTGCATTTATGATAATTTATGGTGTTTGGTTCGTTGGTGTGGTGGGGCAGGGAACAGTTTTTGTTTGCAATGTGTTGATCTCCAGGCATATTCTACAACTCACTTCGTTGGAAGCATTTATTAAGGTACTCGGCAATTCTTGTGTGCTTTTTTTGTTCTTAAAGCAACAAGAAGGGGTTGCAACTAATAAATGCTTTTCAAATACGTAGTTAATTTCAACCACATAACTTCCAACAATAAATCCTCTAGCACATTAAAGTAAATTATTCCGTGACTAAACAATGATCAGCTTATATTAATGTTTAGTACACCTAGTAACGACAATAAGATAATTTATATGTCATTTTCTGCTACTGCAAAATGTAGGCAGGGACGTATTTCACAATTGTTCAAATAAAGTTTCATAAATTTGTTTGGACGACTCAGTTCTAGATCTCGCAATAAAAAATAAGTTTGAAATTTGAGGATTTGCATCTAGTGTTTTTGTCGTCCTTACTTTGATTGTTTTCCTTTTGGTGGTATTCATAGGGCAAATAAACAAGTCCCTACCTGCCCACCGTATTGATCTTTGACACTGATACTTGATTTGTGGCATGTCCAGTATGGCCGTAATGATTACCGAGGTAGTAAATGTCGGTTTAAAATTACTTTGTATAAATCGTCGCTTAATATTACGGCCTAAAAATTTTTGACATCAATTATGTTCTTATGTGTACTGAAAAGTAAAATGGCGATATTTATTACCTAATGCATATGCAATTATGTCGGCGATTCTACTAAAGAACGAAATGAGATAATTATTAGCGACATCTATATTATACTATATTAATTGAAGTGTTATCCGTAATGGCGGGAATTGTATGGGCCGTAGCTTCGCTTCGGCGTTTAAGTTTCCATAAAGAAGAAGGTGAATATGCAAAAAGGCGCTTTCATTGTTTGCCCTCAGGTTTTTGAATAAAGTCCATGATGAGAACGGCGCGAGTTATGGATTTTAATCACACTTTTTGTTCAACTTAATCCTTCCTTTTCTCTAACAGCCGCATAAAAGTTGTTAATTATGATAAATATTCGCAGCTTTTTCCTGAGAGAGCCATAGAACGGAAGCGGCGTATTGTTATTCCGGTGGCGGGAGGCCGGGCCCCCGAGTTCGTTTGTATTTAGTGTGTAACCCTTGCCTTTTAGCTCCGGCAACTTCCTGCGATCTTCTTGCCTCCTGGGACCGAATCCTGGGAGCTTAAAGCCTGCCTCTGCCTTCTGTCCTTTTGGACATCGCATAGTTAGATTTTACCTGCGGTCATATTTACCGACGGAGTTGTGCGCTAAACTTATTTCCTAACCCGGTTCGATGCTCCGCACTTGGACTAATCAACCCCTTCTTACATTTAACCCCAAATGTACCTCCAGAGTTCCGATGGATATACCAGCTACCATGATGAGGACGTGTGTGATTTTAAACCACTTTGGGATATCATTATTCACGAAATACGAGATTTCGCAGGACGGAATTTAGGATAATTTGTACACTAAAATTAATGAAGAAAAATAAAACTAAAACTATTCAGCTCCCTAATTTATTTTCCTGCAGAGTTTCTCGGACCTAAATAGTTCTACCAAAGTTTTAATAGAAATACCGGTGCTATCTTATTATTAAATTTTCAAGATTCTCCATAATTTCTACATATTTATGGAAGATTCTGGCGAAGCTTATCGATCAATTCTTATATAGTTACAGACTGACAACTTTTTCGCGAAAGTTTCTGCAACAGCCTCTGGGGCTTTTCGTTATATAAGGAAGGATTTTGTTTGCTACAATAAAATCTTGAAAGATCCAGCAGCATACGACGATGCGGGACTTAAATAGAGCAATGTAGACTTCGTCAATTTCCAAATAAAATTTAATTATTTTATGAGGTACACACCATCCAAGCGGATGTAAGTATAGAATTTCAAGCTTACAAATTCTTTGTGGTGTGACAGTTGACAAATATACTCCAATATTTTTCAAATACACAAGTTTAAAATATTTCCATGAGAAGTCATGGAATTAACACATTGGCTGCCCTACCAATTTTTCTAGTGTTCATCATAATTTTTTTCGTAATACGTAGTATCCAACATTACATTTAAGTAAAAGAGCTTTTTTAATCTGATTAAATTTTTACTGCTAATCATAAATTTTTGCCTGATTATGAAAAGAAAAAAAACAGCCGCGGCTCCCCATGAAACTTAAGCAAAAGTTTTCCATCATGGATCATGGCTGTGATGTTTGAACACATCGCGAGGGGGGTCAAATTTCTACAAGATTTGAGTTATGGATTGGAAACCAAGTAGAAATCGAAGAAGTAACAGGTCAAAACTACGACGGATGGATCAAGTAAGAGAGGACCTAGTAGGACTAAGGAATAATAGCTGGAAAAATGAAATACAAGATAGAAGACAATGGAGAATCAATCGAGTGTTTGGTGACAAGTCGAGTTCCCTACCTACCATGAAACGGTCGTACAATCAATTTCAATGTGGTGGACTTTCCCTAAATGATAGTGTCCAAACTTTTACGAAGGAGTACAAATTGCTCGATGGAGAAAACATAGCTAGAACAATAAAAGCTACAAGACTAGGATGGTATGGACATATAAAAGGAAGAGAAAGGACGTATTCAGAAGAGTTCCGGAATGGGAACCAAGTGGAAATCGAAGTAGTAACAGGTCAAAACTACGACGGATGGATTAGAGGACTTAGTAGGATTAAGAAATAATAGCTGGAAAAATGAAGTACAAGAGAGAAGACAATGAAGAAGGGTAGTAGAACTGGTTAGAGCATACAACGTATAAGATCAAGCACCAAGGAATGGAGTGAAGAAGAGATCAATCGAGTGTTTGATGATAAATCGAGTTCCTTACCTACCATAAAACGATCGTACAATCAATTTTAATGTGGTGGATTTTCCCTAAATGACAGTGTCCGAACTCATACCCAAGAAGACACTGTACAAGATCAAAATACTGCACAATGAACATCACACTATAAACGCGCGAAACACGTCAATACACTGTTGACACACAGTGGGTTGAGTCGTAAGCAAAGTTTTGAAGAAATCAATTGAGTGTTTGGTGACAAATCGAGTTCCTTACCTACCACAAAACTATCGTGCAATCAATTCCAATGTGGTGGATTTTAGACTTAGCTAGATTTAGCTAGAACAATAAAAGCTACAAGACTAGGCTAGTATGGTATGTCCGAACTCCTAAGCTAAAAATGGCCAGTACCAAGAAGAATTATGGTCTTATTCGGAACATGATTGAAAAACACCGACATATTACTGTAAAAGTAATGGTGTGAAAGCAATTAACATCATTCGACACAAGCATTTGAAGTTATGTAGGCTTTATTCCCGTTGGATTCCCGACAATTTGACACCACTTCAAAACCAAGATCGTGCAAAATGGTCCAGATTTAGACTAAATCCCTTTGAAAATGGGTCGTTTCATTTGTTGTACGACATCATTACAGGTAATGAAACATGGGTATGGCGCAAAGCAATCGATAGTTTGAATCTTCGAGAGTGTGTTGCTTCGAGCAAAGGTAATTCGTGAAGAAACACCGCAATTTTTTGGAATCATTGGACATGTTTCTACTGTTTTGATAAAGAATTTTCGTACTAGTACTACTAGTTCGCTATGGTTTGCCCCAAGTTCTCCGAAAATTGTCCAAGAGATAGGATCATCTTGCATTTCGATTACTCTGAGACCCACGTTACTGCTCGAACGATTTGAATGCCTAAAACATTGAAATAATAGGTTCAGATCTGATACCTAATGATTTCTCTTCGTTTCCAAATGAAGGATGCGGTATGGGGTTTACGTTTTATATTGGTCGAAGAAGTGGTGGCCGCATTTAAGATTGAATGACTTCTGCGAATTTAATTAAAGTTGTAATGTACAGCCAAGCTAAGCACAAATGGCGCCCAACTTGAGTCCGTTGGCTTTTATAAATAGGTTTGCCTTATCGAAAAGTATGGTTAGTAGACGTATATTTTTGTAACGACCAACAGCATTTAATACAGTAAACCATTATTTATTTCTCATTCATCCAGATACGGTCTAGAAAACCGTAGATTGCAACATGTTTCGAGTGACGCGATCTTCCATATGGCGCGCATATTCAAACGGCGCGGTAATTTCTTGTTATTTTTCTTTATTCCGGTGTTATTTCTCTATCAATTCTTCCTTTACGTTTTTTACAATTCGTTTTCGAAATTAGAGACATCTGGCATTCAGAGGCGACTGCCATGGAATGGGAACAAAAAAATGCTTAATAAAAGAATCACAGTGCGATAATCGGTTTAATTAAAATAAGCGAAATAATTGAATGCTAAGTGAATATAGATGCTACTTTTAACGTTTTTCTCATTTCTGGAAGATTAATTTATGTCTCATTACATGCTGAATATTATTTAACATAGAAATAATACTGAATAACATTTTAATTTGACAAGCTACTACATTAACATGTGCGATAGGCTTTTACCATACAAAATAGCCTATAAAACGTCACTCGTAAAGCATTTTACATTTTCCCATCTTCATTCGGAAAAATTTACAATGCGCTTAACCCTGTAAAACCATCAATAGTAAAGAAAGTAAGCCCGAGAAACCGCAAGATCACTTCCAACGGACAAGGGAACAATGAAATATTATCTAATAATAAAGTAATAGTTTAGAGTAGCGCCTGGTGGGGCAAGTAAGGTGCTACGATGCTCGGGCACATTGTAAGTCTCATCATAATGTAGTCAGGGCCTATTAAAAAGAACAAAATTACATTACAGGTTCTGCTAATGGTTTTTTAATTACACCAAAACTAAATTATACTAGATGTTGACTTTCTGATCGCGGCTATAATTACAAGCTGTAATTAACATAGCGAACTCATGTCGATTTCAATTACAAAGCAAATAGTGATTTAAGTATCTTAAAGACTTAACATTTTTAGCAAAGGACGCCGCTAATACGCTGAAATTCGCATTTTACCTAAATTAACTCCACTTTCGAGTAATAGATGGCGCCGATATTGTATCATTCCCGATCTTAGGAAAAAATCAATTTTGAACGACCAACGTATGTTTTACAAGGTGAATCGCTATCGTTGATGTGAAAATGATGGCATGCAAATAAACCTTTTATGCTGGAATATTAAATATGAAAGACAATTAAAAGAAGATCAAGTAAACTGCTCGTTGGTGAGGGGTGGCTAGAGTTTCGAACAATTAAGTTTAATTAATATGCTGCGCTGTCGTAAAGCTCCAATAGCGTGCTGCCTAACATTCTGACACGCTACTGTCGCAAAATATTACTCCGAAAGGGAAGTCGTTCGTTATAACCGATGTAATTGTTGGGTTTCGGCATTCGTGTACCGAAAAATTACACTCGACGCCGCGTATTATGCATGCCATCCGAATGAATGAATATGTAAACGGCAAATCGGTAATTTTTCGAGATCTAGAACCGCATTCGGCAATGTACAATTACTATTTGCTGCGTTTGTTTTTTGAGTATTGCCCGTTACAGGTAGAGGTAGACGTAGTAGTGTTGTCGACAATTAGGGGGTCCAAATTGGTCGGTTTGGACGGTTTTTTCCGATCCAGTTAGAGAAGTGGATCATTTACATAATTCCAAATTATATACTCCATGGTCTAGGAAAGGTCATTGAGATCCCTGTTTGAATGACGCCACAAAATTTGCATGTATTGGTTAAAAAGTCGAAATAGAAAAATTATAGAGGTTCTATCCAGACATTCCCAACAACGTATTCTAAAGACAATCAATCAATCTTAACTTTTTCCCTCTTAACACCCTCAAACATTGTTGACACTACATCACATCGAGTTGGTAACGAAACATGTGTTACCGGATATAATTAAGAATTGTGTGCTGACAATTTTTACCGATATCAGTAATTTTACACCACAGTCCTTGCTTATACAGTTTTTGGGCTAAACTGGATACAAATTTCAACAATTATGTTGAACAGTTGATATACGACAAGCCGACGAACATCAGATAATAATTTACAAATATTTCTGAAGTCAAAGCTATAAGGAATACATCTCCAAAGCAATATTCTACTATGTATTCCGTAAGGGAATAATAATTGTATTTATATTTAATAAAAACTGATAGCGTCAGCTCCTTCTAACTAACGGAATATGGCAAGAAGCTCCACGTCAAACTGTCGCTAAGAAAAAGAAATTAATTCGCCTAAATTATGGATTATATACATCGAGCTATACTTTTTAAAGCAAATTTTGAGACGAATTTCACAAAAAACCGACATTTGTACAAATCCTTCCATCGGTGAGAACAAGAGAGCAAAAAGATTTCTTTCAAGTGTCCTAACGTACAAACCAAACGAATTTCATGGATTTCAGCGTTGAAATTGTATTCTATACTGGCAATTTCTCACAGGCCCCAACTTTCATGAAAAAATGTAATTGTCCGGTCCAAAGTCGGAATCTTTCGCACCAAAGCCGACATTTGTACAAATCTTGCCATCGGCGAAGACAAAAATAATATTGAACGTAAAAGTAAAAAGGACTTCTTTAGAAAATCATCTCGTCTGTTCCAATTTGCAAACCAGACGAATTTCATGGATTTTGGGGTTGGAATCGTATTCCATACTGATAATTTTTTACAGGCCCCAACTTTCATGAAAGAATGTAATTGTCCGAGTTATCAAATTAAAGATTTCAGTCCCTGGGGTACGTTTGAAATGGTTTTCAAGACCTGTGGAGCGTGTCTAAGAAGATATCGAACCAAAAAGAAGAGAAAATCGTGTCAAATTTAACATCAAGACAGATTTCGTGGAGTCTGGCATCGAAAAAACGACTAAACTTTCTAAAGTAATTTTTCAGATAAAGGAGAAGATGTCCAAAGTCGGAATCTTTCGCACCAAAGCCGACATTTGTATAAATCTTGCCATCGGTAAAGACAAAAATAATATTGAACGTAAAAGTAAAAAGGACATCTTAAGAAAATCATTTCGTCTGTCCTAACGTCCAAACCAGACGAATTTCATGGATTTTGGCATTGAAAACGTATTCTATAGGGACAACTTTTTATAGGATTCAACTTTCATGAAAGAGTGTAATTGTCCGAGTCATAAAATTAAAGATTTCAGTTCGTGGGGTACGCTTGAAATGGTTTTCAAGACCTGGGGAGCGTGTCTAAGAAGATATCGAACCAAAAAGAAGAGAAAATCGTGTCAAATTTAACATCAAGACGGATTTCGTGGAGTCTGACATCGAAAACGACTAAACTTTCTAAAGTAATTTTTCAGGTAAAGGAGAAGATGTCCAAAGTCGGAATCTTTCGCACCAAAGCCGACATTTGTATAAATCTTGCCATCGGTAAAGACAAAAAATAATATTGAACGTAAAAGTAAAAAGGACATCTTAAGAAAATCATTTCGTCTGTCCTAACGTCCAAACCAGACGAATTTCATGGATTTTGGCATTGAAAACGTATTCTATAGGGACAACTTTTTATAGGATTCAACTTTCATGAAAGAGTGTAATTGTCCGAGTCATAAAATTAAAGATTTCAGTTCGTGGGGTACGCTTGAAATGGTTTTCAAGACCTGGGGAGCGTGTCTAAGAAGATATCGAACCAAAAAGAAGAGAAAATCGTGTCAAATTTAACATCAAGACGGATTTCGTGGAGTCTGACATCGAAAAAACGACTAAACTTTCTAAAGTAATTTTTCAGGTAAAGGAGAAGATGTCCAAAGTCGGAATCTTTCGCACCAAAGCCGACATTTGTACAAATCTTGCCATCGGTGAAGACAAAAAATAATATTGAACGTAAAAGTAAAAAGGACATCTTAAGAAAATCATTTCGTCTGTCCTAGCGTCCAAACCAGACGAATTTCATGGATTTTGGCATTGAAAACGTATTCTATAGCGACAACTTTTTATAGGATTCAACTTTCATGAAAGAGTGTAATTGTCCGAGTCATAAAATTAAAGATTTCAGTTCCTGGGGTACGCTTGAAATGGTTTTCAAGACCTGGGGAGCGTGTCTAAGAAGATATCGAACCATGAAGAAGAGAAAATCGTGTCAAATTTAACATCAAGACGGATTTCGTGGAGTCTGACATCGAAGAAACGACTAAACTTTCTAAAGTAATTTTTCAGGTAAAGGAGAAGATGTCCAAAGTCGGAATCTTTCGCACCAAAGCCGACATTTGTACAAATCTTGCCATCGGTGAAGACAAAAAATAATATTGAACGTAAAAGTAAAAGGACTTCTTTAGAAACTCATTTCGTCTGTCCTAACGTCCAAACCAGACGAATTTCATGGATTTTGGCATTGAAATCCTATTCTATACTGACGATTTCTTACAGGACCCAACTTTCATGAAAGAATGTACTTGTCCGAGTCATCAAATGAAAGATTTAAGTTCGTGGGGTACGTATGAAATGATTTTCAAGACTTTGGGAGCATTTCTAAGAAGATATGGGACCAAAAAGTTGAAACATTTTCATAGAAAATCGTTTTACATATAAAATTGGCACACATTCGGATTTCGTGGACTTTGAACACCAAATTACGCAATATCAAAGGTTTACTTCATTTACAAATGTCTATTTTTTGATAATGATAATTATTGAGGTTTGTTAATTTTTGAGAAAAAATGATAGCACCTATTACACATCAAATTGAAGCTTTCGACGCGTTGATTATATATAAAGTGATTTTTAAGGGGAAAGACATGATTTTAAGAAGAATGTTCAATTCAGAAGTTAGGGCCAATTTCTAAAAATCGCCTTTAAAAGTAATAAACGTCTAGACGAGTTAAATTTTGTGAATTATGAATTGTATATCAGGTTTTGCACTTTTGAAGTGATGCATGGATGATACTGGGGTTAGCTTTTGTAAATGGTGCCCTCAATTTATTGAAAAGCAAATAGATTTTTTTGACGAATAAAATTTTTAAAACCTGCATAGCTAAAAGTGTTGGAGATACCAGCGTTAAGTTCCATCTCGATAGCCAATCACTCTGACGCTAGAATTCAGCAACCATATTCTTCTAAGAAGACAAATTTCAATGTGACTTTTCAGGATGAAGCACTGTGTATTCCAATTTGATTGGACCAAAGAGGAAGTTTTCATACAAAAATAGTTCATAAATCTTGTTTTCAAATACAAAGTTTTTCTTCATTTGGGCAACCTTCAAATTTGGCTTGGTTAGGCCGATTTGGTATTACTATCCCCATTCTAATTGTAAGCATATTTTTGCACTGACTTTTATCATTTCGTCTTTTAGCTCGCCTTGCATGTGGCTAGATTCATTGATTCAAAGCACGTTAATCTTTTCAAAATTGTCACATTTGGAGATCCCAAAAGAATTTGTTTTAAATTCAAGAATTATTTTACAAAACATTAACAAAACATTTAACAATAATACCTATCAAACTTGGCTTGAAGATATTCAGACAATTTCGCCAACAACATTGTCATCTTCGCCGGAAAATCCTACTGAAAAATAGTTGTAGATGACGTCTTAGTTGTCGAATCAAAGGTTAGGCGGGTTTAAGCTAAAGGTTGCCAGTCTATTCAAGGACAGAATATGTTCCTATGGAGTTCGTTTTTCCGAGGAAATTCTAGCTAAGATTTCCGTAATTTATATAAAGCAGTTTTGCTGGATTGGCGGCAATCCAGATTCTGTTACTAAATAAAAGCGGAATAATTTACTCAGCAAAATGGAATAATTAGTGGTATCAAAACCTTGACTAAAGCCGAAGCAAACGACGTCCAAATGACGTTTCTACCTTTCGGTGTAAGGTCAAGAATTTCAACGATCTTCTAAGTCATGCAACACAAGTTACAGTTCGTCTCTTGAATACAACCAGACTATAGTTGGAGACGTCCCAATTGTCTTCCTTTTTGAAAGGAACAAATTCAAGCAAGTGTCCAAGGTTTTGGAAAGTTCCTAACGAATAAAGAATAAATTTTGATCAGAGGTCTCGCCAATTCACGTAACACGCTTTAACGTCAAGTCCAAAAGTTGATACCTGTCTTTAATTTCTGTAAGCTATGTAGGGTTTATTCGTGTATGTTGTAGTCTAGATCAATTAGAATACTATTGGAGATGTTGAAGCCAAGGCATCCACAATACTTTGTGAACAAGCTAGCAAACGACGACCAAATGACGTTTCTACCTTTCGGTGTAAGGTCAAGGATTTCAACGATCTGCTAAGTCATGCAACACAAGTTACAGTTCGTCTCTTGAATACAACCAGACTGTAGTTGGAGACGTCCTAATTGTCCTCCTTTTTGAACGAAACAAATTCAAGCAAGTGTCTAAGGTTTTGGAAAGCTCCTAACGAATAAAGGATAAATTCACGTAACACGCTTTAACGTCAAGTCCAAAAGTTGATTTCTTTCTTTAAGCTATGTCGGGCTTCTTCGTGTATGTTGTAGTCTAGATCAATTAGAGTACTATTGGAGATGTTGAAGCGAAGACATCCACAATACTTCGTGGGCTAGCTTAAAGACATATCAGAATTGTGAGGATTTGCGCGAAAAAATCAGTGCGATCGTGGTATGTCTAATAAGCTTCGATTGGAACAATCCGCAATCTTCGGAAGTTTATCTTGAAGCACCTGTAGATTGTTGATTTTCATTCGAAAAAGTTGTTTCTTTAGGTTGAGATGATCTCTCTCTCTCTCTGGTTTGTCAGCAGGTCAAAAGATAAATTGAGTATTAAAAATTAAATGTAATAGCGCAGAAACATTTGTAAGAGGATACTGCCTTGTAATGCCTATTTTAAAGAAAAACATTTGGGACTAGATAAACAATCTTCATTTCCAAACAAGTATTTCAATATTTTGGGAGCGCATATTGGACAAACAAAATTAATTGCTTCCTGTACATATTTTGAAAAAAAGTGTAAAGAAAGTGTAAAAAAAGGTCGAAATACAGCTTGTATACTGACAAATATAGTTGTACTATAAAATCTCCCCATTTTAGAACATTGTAAACATATTATGAATTTAAACAGTGCCCGGTAGTTCCTAGAAAAAAGAAGAAGGAAGGAAAGAGAAAAGAAAGGAAAGCGAGACGGTCGATTGTATATTGATGTCTGTGCGTGTAGACGAATTTTGGAATGTCAAAGAGATAGTGTAAACAGCAAAGCATTTAATAAAGAGAGGAGGAGGATATTTTTGGGACGATTTCAAAAATAATTTTCAAGCGCTCGACTTAAAACAAAACAGCATCGCGTCAATAGTGAGTAATTAAAGTTGCCAACTGAAGGCGGTTTTTACGAGAAAAGATAATGTTAGGGATTATAAATAACTACGATGAAGGCAATTACCCATTTTGTCAACGAGTGAAATTCTAAACAGGCATGAAATGTAAACACGCGCGCAAAGGTGCTGTGCGTGTCGAAGTGTGCCCGCGTACAAAGTAAAGTAAACACCGTTGTAATGTTAGGAGTCGTGGGGAGACAGTTTTTCCCAATTTATATCCAATCCAGTGACTTAACAGAGGTGACATTTCAACTTACTAACATCGAAATATTTTCATGAATATTAAAATCACTGTTAAGATTCGTGTATGTCCTTTGAAATCAATAAATAAATACAAAATTGATTCGATTTCGTTGCGATATTAACGTTTATATTTGTCTCACCTACTTTGCTCACGAGTGTACATCGCTATAACTAATAGCTGTAGCTCAACGACGTTTTAAGCCCCGCATAGCTGGCCGAGAGGTAAGTTGTCCTAGCCGCCACAGATGTGTGTTTATTAGATACAACTGAGAACTACTAGCAGCATGTGCTTTTACGTAAACATTGTTCTGCTTGAACTAACACCGCATGCCATACACCCTTCGTAATTCCTAATTATCCTAATTGTTGTCACATTTTACGCTTAATAACGAGTCACTATTATTAATTCACTTTTACGCTTCTTTTCTTAAGATTGAGCAATTATGGAATTAACATGAATAATTTGCAGCATCTAGTGCAAATTAATAGTTGTCAATTCGATAATTTATGTTTGTATTCGTAAATTTTGGTTTGGGCTCAATTTATCAAATGTACTTACTCATTATGAACAGACTCTATATATTTTTTTTCAGTAGGGAGACATTTTCTTTTATTTCCCGCCGTAGAATACATCAGTGATTGATTCTCGACTACTAAGTTTTAAAGTACACAAATGAGTTCTGCAATGCAGCATTTGTGATGATTTTCAGCAATCTTTTTACCTTTCTTGGGGACAATTTGAATTAGTATTTATCTGGCAATATAGTCAAACACTTGCAGATTGCAGATTTTCAAGTAGATCACTTTGCAACGTGTGTCTCTCAATTACTTCTACTACAATGTTACTCTAATCCACTGTTTTCTTGTTGTAAGAGCCTCTTTGTACATGTACAAAGATCGGAAAAAATCTTTGTACGAGAGATTTTTAGTTTGTACAACATAATAATGGTAACTGAGCCTTCATTCAACAAACAATGATTTGAAAAAATAATCTTTGTACAATGTACAAAGACAAATTAGTGCAAAGTTTACAGTTATCATCTGCCTTGTGATCTTGGCATGGCATCTTAACTGACAATGAGCAGCGAGAAAGCTCGTGACTAGTTTTAGGTCTTCGTTCCTTTGGAGTTCCAGTTGAAGGTCTTACCTCATTCCTCCTCCTCCGTATGACACGCTCATTGGTGATGCCGTTGAATATTAGTATCGCAAAATCTACCATTATCATCAAATATGGTCTGCCTTGTGATCTTGAAATGGCATCGTAAGTGACAATGACAGGTTAGAAAGCCCGTGACTAGTTTCAGGTCTTCTTTCTGCAGTTTGAGGAGTTTTTGCACTCCTTTGGAAGAAAAGATGATGTATCCTTTCGCCTCCCTTGGTCCTAGAATATTCCCCCAGTTGAAGGTTCCTCCTCCTCCCTATGATACGGCCTTTGGTGATGCCCTTGGATATTACGATTGCAAAATGTACAGTTATCATCAAATGTGGTCTGCCTTGTGATCTTGGAATGGCGTCTCAAGTGACAACGAGGGGCGAGAAAGCTCGTGACTACTTTCTGTAACTTGATGAGTTCTTGCACTCCTTAGGGAGAAAAGATGATGTACCTTTTCGACTGCCTTACAATGTTCCCCCAGTTGAAGGCCTTGCCGTCTACCTCCTCCTCCTTATAACACATCCTTTGGTGATGCCTTTGAACGGTTTTGGACCGAAATACGCTTTCGTATATCTTCTCTTAGCGAGATTGTCGGTAATTTCGTTACTTTTAATCCCTTCATGTCCTGCCATCCATATCAAGGTTACCTCGTTGTTATTAACCAGCTATCTAAGGGAGTGTTTACAGCTCCTGGCAGTTTTCGACTCAAATCTAACTGATTTAAGATCCTTTAGCGCTGCCTGACCATCTGAGCAAACCCAAATCCTTACCTTTCGGAGTCTTCCTTGGATTCATTCATGGACACAGAGATTTATTGCATGGATCTCCGCTTGGAAGATGGTTGGGGAGACGTCTGAGTCCAAATATTCCTTCTCCAACTTCGTTTTTCGTATTTGAAACGTCAGTAAACGATAGTGACGTGGTATCACTGAGATGCTGTGGTATCGTTTTAATATTTTGGCGCTCACAAATTGCCGCTTGAAATGCTAAGTAGATGCAAACACGTTATGATGAGGACGTCCTAAACGGACAGTGAGACCACGCGTTTTTATTCTAATTGACAGGACAATTTTGAAGCTGCACAAATGTGAAGGTACAAAATTGAGCATTGACTCCAAAGCAGCAATGAGGCAACTGTTGATGGCCCTCGTGATCCCAAGATAAATCGCGTTGCTGTAATTATTGAAACGTCAACTGGGTTGCGATTTCGAGAGTGTTAAGGCCTAATTCCCAACAGATAAAGTCAGAATAAGAGGACCAGATTGCTATCATGGTCACAAATTAATAACATATACAATTACACCCAAAACTTGACCGTAAACCTTCTTGAATGTAAATGTTGCCTTGACAGTTTCTCTCACCATCTAAGGAACGGAGTAAAAGACAACAATGCAAGTTTGACATTTTAAATATGAAAACTTGCCTAAAAACTCAACTACGGTGAAGTTTCCACTTCCCACAAGCGGACATCTCCTTCGCCTTTAAGTTAACTTCCCTTAAATGGACACTTCTTAAGGGATTCAACGATGCGCAGTCAAGGGAGATTTCACTCTAAACCCGCTTATCGTTTATCGTAGTTACCAAACCAATATAGGCTTGTTTTAATTAATTTAAGCCAAACGCGATTATATATGTAGCTTTAGTTAACATTTGAGTACAACTTGTATAATTCTTTTCGTCCAGCTGACAATAACGCAATATCCAATGGATCTATTCGGGGGTCCAGGAGGGGTCGAGGCTGCGGCCTTCTTCAATTTCAAGTCGTGATCCTTCGGGAATGGCTACCTGTTCCTGATTTATCACTAGTCTCTTCCACTTATCCTTTACCGTAAGGGATCCGTGATATTTAGCTAGATTTAGGTGATTCAACGGGAATAAATTATTAACCGAAACTCCTGACAAATCACAATAATTACGGGCCAAGTTGTCGGCCATAATTCACCTTTTGTTTTTATCTTTTCCATTTTCTTCCGCTATCCTCGTTAGCTCGTTTTCCCTCCCTTACGCGTCGGTACGTATGTATATACATCCGCGTTTATGAATTGAAAACGGAAAATATTAGGGAAAAAAACGCGAAGAGAGAGAATCGAAGTTTATCAAGAATTCACGGGGCGATGAAGTCGTCAAAAGTTTACGATTGTACAGTTTTTTTGCATCGCAACACAATAAAGCATTACGTGACCTGATCTCGGTCGAATTTAGGGGTAGCAAGCTTGGCGGACCCGAATAAAGGGTGTTTCGCAATAATACAGGGTCAGAATGTAGAGGACAAGGCGAGGGGGAATCCTCTGGACGCGATGTATTCCTGTCGCAGTGAATTATTAACACAGACAGACCTCAATGCCGTACCTCAAAATCATCGTATTTTGCTTTGAAGATATATCAGAATTTATAATAAATCGGTATTTAAATATTTCAACCGGTAAATCTCCTAAGTTGCCCCATGGCTGTTTGTATTGTTTAGAACAAAATGATAATTAAATATGGATGATTGTGATTACGATACATTAAATACTATGAATTTTTGCGTTTATAAAAAGCAGTTGGAAATTAAATTGGGAAGATTCATATAAAATGGGGAGGGGGAGGGGGATGGAAAACCGACAGAACAGAATAGGAAAGGATCATAATTTAAGCCCTTTCTGTTATAAATAAGTCCTTATCGGATTCCCATCACGTTCTGCACATAGCTCGCATTTCTAGGTATTCCTCCTCAGTTGCATGAGAAATATCATTGATGGATATTTTAAGCCCAGTGGTCACTCTATCATATTCAAGCCCCGCTATCGATTTTGCTTGGCAGTAAACTATATTTTAACCCGAAAGTAGCGGTTGATATAAAACTCGAAGATATTCCTATTGATATGTATGTAGGATATATAAGCTGTCTACGTGAGATGGGGGAGTTGTTCCGGTATATTAAAAAAAAATAATCAAATTTTGATTGGTCCATAATCAACACTATCCAATCATATATTTTTGACAAAGTCGTATTAAGATGCGTTTCATTGATTGCCTTAAAGAAAATACCCGCCCTTGCATAATTCTAACAGTTATAATTTAAAGACTACAACATCGGGATATGAATTATTGGGGTTGCGATATGCACCCCGGGCTCGCGACATAGGACATCGTAACCCGAGAAGGATTAAATATAGCCAGGCTAGTAGGCGCGGGATTTAAATTAAATTAAAATGTAATGCTACATCCTGGCCTTGCGCCTTATTAAATTAGAACCTATAGCAATTTGACTATTAGGGTGTGCAAGAAATATGGTTTGTTAAATCTTGTTCTTATTAACGCGCGAAAAGCTTAACGTCGTGGCGTCGCGTTGTTTAAAATAGATTTTTCTTGATAGCGATTTGAAAAAGCAACAATTAATCATACGATTTCATTCACATTTTCTGTAGGCCAGTAACGAAAATTTAGCAAAACTTGTTTTGTATTAAAGATCAAACAAACAAATACCTGTACGATTACAATCGAAGAAACCAATCAATCTAATTCACCGGAGTATTTATAAAGGACAAACCTATACTGCATACCATTAGTGCTCGCGTGGGAAGGCCTACACGTTATCCAAAACCAAGTCGTTCATCACTACTGAGTTATATTAGACTTGCTACTGTATACGAATCATTCTGAATTTATATTCGTTCTGAGGAAAGCGTTCCCATATAGATTGGCACTCCTGAAAGTTGCCATCTATAGTCTAATACGTCTAACTGACCATCACCGCCCAGGGGTGGTTTTTATGCAAAAGGGAACTCTGTCCCACGTCCAAATCGCACCCTGGAGACGCAACATATTATTCTAACGCGTGATGCACAATTTTGGGCCGAAACGGAAAAGAAATTTATGAGTTTCTATCAAGTTTAGCATTCTTGCCCGTTCCAATTGATTTTCTTCGACGTTATCGATGAAATTTAAAAAAGGAAAAGAAGACGTTTACAATTACGACAATGTGTAATCAAAGACACTGTATTCACCTTTGAATTGGAGGTGAAATTTTAGTTAATCTGCGTAACTAAAATTAGGGTTAAAAATGTGAACTACTTACCATGAGGTACCCAACCGTGTTTGCAGGTTTCGCAGTATCGAAGATGCCTCTTCCCAGGTACAAAGCACTCGCAACTACAACTAGGAACTGTGCAACGAATCGCCTGAAAGAAAGGATTAAATTAAGATAAACGGATTAATTCGTAAAAAGTGGATTTATTCGTAGGTTTGGATAAAAACGCTAATGTTCCTTGCACAAGCTTTAACCCGTTCGACCCGGTCGGTGTTGGCCATAACTTACCCTGCTGGCCAGACTTCTTGGCAAGTGGTTTGTGGCAGTAAAAACAAAGGTAAGAACATGATAGTAATGTTTGGGAAGGAGACAAGAGTCTCGTTGGCAAGGTAGCGCTTCTAAAATAGATCTATCTTCTACAGGAATTGCTAACAGTACGTTTTTGGTCACCCAGCAAAAATAACTGGAGTCTGGTTACGAAGCTTTGCCCCATCCTGAACTTATACCATCAGTAGTTTCGCTTGTTTCCTTCTTTGTAAAACTATTTGAACGATGAAAGTGTCAGAAATGATGATATCAAATCGTTCTTGGTTCGGCTGTTAGTTGATGAATATGGCACACTATGACTGACCCAAATTTACAATGTATTACTGACTACAGTCATTGCGTTCCACAAAGAAATGTCTTTCTCATTTTCTAGAAAAGATCTGCAGTTACTTAGTTACCAAGTCAATGTATCAAATATATAGTACAGTTGGCTTTCCCGAATAAACGATTGAGTTAACGATTCCTTAAACCAGTGGTTGTCAAGGTGCATATCCCGTACCAGAAAAACCTGAAAACACCAGCAAATTCAATTGTGGTGATGCAAATACACCGCTTAGGATCTGTACGACATTATTCCCGATAGATTCCTCATGAATTGAGCGATCACAACCCTGTCGAACGGGTACGACTATGCAATTCGCTTATTCGCAAACTGTCAAACCAGTTTTGGAAACCGATTTTTGGCCTGTATTAGTTCTTTCACCATCAGTTCATTTGAGGATTTATCTGGGTGAAGACGACCATGCCGATTAAATCAATTTGTGATATGGGCCACAGATTTGCTCAAAGTTCTTGGACCAGATGCCATATCAAAATCTAATATCTATAATGATATTGAGCAGAAGTACTGGCTGTACACGTTAATGGGGATTGCAGCCAACACTTAAGTTCTAATATCTAAACATGATCTACAAAATGTTCAAATGATCCGATTGTGAGAGGAAGTTCGCTCTTGACCGCGATGCTATGGGAACTGAGGTTTAAATATCGTCAAAACCACTCGTCAACTTGGACAACATTTTGGGGTAATACAGATACATTCCTTATAATTTGTGACATTCCCGATAGGTACCTCATGAATTGAACAACCAACCAACACTTGACGAACAGCGTAAGGATGTGCAAGCCGCTTATCTTACGGCAAGTTAGATATCTATTATAGCTTAATAGCTGGGGATAAAAATCAGAGAACTTGCAAAAATGTTGTACGAGATAAGTTCCAGCTACAGATTTTTGGCTCCGTTCAAAGATTTTTTAGCGTCTTTCTACATTGTACAAAGATTTTTTGGGTAGTTAATAGCACGATGGTGTTCTTCCATCATGCAAGTCTATAAACTCAGCAAAAATGGAGAAAATTAAATTATGGGTGAATTCTAAATTATCCAATTATCATATTCAGCGCATATTAGGGCGTAAGACTTCCGATGTGTTTCGGTCGCTACTAAAATTTCTTTAACAGTAAAACCTTTAGGAATGGAAAGAACGTTGCAGCGGGGAGTTGGAAGATTGTTTAGTCAGAAGAGATCCAGTTTTTCGTAAGCCATAGAAGATGGTGGTAGATACATTAATTAAAATGATTTTTTCAAAGCTATTTTTGCAAGAAATCAGGCATTACGAAGCGTATCTTCTGCTAACTAACTTTCATTTCGCTCTGTCAACCGTCAACTCTGTCGCTAAACGTTTCTTCTTCTTTCTAGGTCTGCAAGGGAAGATGCGCCGATTTAGTTAACTTGGGATCTTTGATATTAACCGTAGATTCATAAACATACTTGCGAGATACGTTGTTCACAAACACTGAGATGTGCATTATTATCTCGATGATTTTTGAGTTTTTAGACTATAAGGTGCAATAAAACAAATATAAATCTTGAAAGTTGTTTATTTATTATTAAATTAAATGAAATAATAATGAGAAAAATAGTTTTGCGCGGTGTATGAGACGAATGTTTATGAATCTAGGGTTAATACTATAACAGCCTCTTGTAGTTTAGATTACTTCTTATGATCAAAGCATTTCCAAAAATTGTAAACATCATCCTCATTGATACAAGCAAAGAATTTGCGATGAGAGGGTGGT